>OY757315.1:73917667-75408167 GCA_963583905.1 Stenurella melanura
AATGACTTTATCCAACCCACAGAGAGAACTTTTTCCAACAAACGAAAGTCGTGAACAAAAATCATGATTCAATAAAACGCTAAAAGGGCCACTTTTTATTACATATCAAGTTGTAACACTGTTCCTTTTTTTTTGTTTTTTTCGTTGTCAATGTTCTTGAGGAGTAACTTTCCATCATATCCTTCTTATCGACTCAGAATTTTAGGAACATTAGGGGTTTTTTGATTTTTTGTTTTAAATGTTAAGAGTGCCGTGAAATTAACTGTCAATAACTATTTTGTTTATTTCTCCATTCTTACTTTTATGACAGAAGTGATTATTGTTATTTATTGTTCAGTTCGTAAGTTTAATTATTTAATTTTTTTAATCATAATGGTTAGAATTCTTTTAACCACTGATGAAAAAGTAGAAATAATAAAGATAGTCGGTGAAAATGTACGGTCTTCAAGAGAAGCTGCAGAAGAATTTAATTTAAGACATCCTCTAAGACGACCAATACACCATGGTACCGTTGCAAGAATATGTCACTTGTTCAATACAACTGGTAATGTGCTTAAACCGAGAGTACATCTCAGTCGAAGACATGGAGAGGATGACGTTATATTAGCGGCGTTTAACGCCAATCCCACTACCAGCCTTAGAAATATGGCTCGTGACCTCAATTTGTCGGCGTCAAAAATTTGGAGATGTTTAAAACGCCATAAGTTACAACCGTTTAAACCAAAATTTGTACATACCTTGGAGGAAGGTGATGAAGAGAGAAGACTAGAATATTGTTTATGGATCCAAGGTAATTATTTAAATAATAGAGACTTCTTGAAGAAAGTAATTTTCACGGACGAAGCAACTTTCTCCACCAACGGGGTAGTATCATCACAAAATTCTAGATACTGGGCAGTAGAAAATCCTGATTGGATAATAAATTGTAAAAGGCAATATTCCCAGAAGGTAAATGTGTGGTGTGGAATTTTTAATGAAACAATAATAGGGCCGTTCTTCTTTTTTCAAAATATAAATGCGTTACATATGCTACAATTTTTAAATAATGATCTGTGGAATGCAATAGTCGATTTTCCTTTGGAACAATTGTATTTCCAACTCGACGGAGCATCTATCCATAATTCCGTAGTAGTAAGAGCATGGATGAACGAACATTTTCCCCAAAGATGGATAGGACGAAATAGCCCTCTAATACATTGGCCACCCAGATCTCCTGATCTCACTCCCATGGATTTTTATTTTTGGGGTCATATTAAAAATAAAGTTTATAAGACCAGACCTCAAAATGTGGAGCAGCTTTGTCTGAGGATAAGGCACGCGTGTTTAGAAGTTACGGCTCAAGAACTGCGAAGAGTTGTAATAAATAACAGAAAGCGGATTGAGAAGTGTATTACACTTGAGGGTGGGTTAGTAGAAAGGGGCCGAATATAATAGTATAATAAGTGGCATTTTAGTCATTCACTGTAAATACTGTTTCATTACCTTTTATTTAATAAATAATTTTAATAATAATTGTGCACGACTCATTTGTTGGAAAAAGTTCTCTCCGTATGTTTGGACAATATCGCTGTGTAACTGATAATTTTTTTAAAATAAATTAGTCTTGAAATTCTGTAACAAATAAAAAAGATACGTGTTTTCACGAGAAGTGAAACAAAAATTTTTTGTTCAACATATTCCAATTTTCACCAAATTTTATAGGGTGGCATATCTAGTGATTCTGAACAACTATTATTAACAAAATTTTCGTCTATATCTAAGCCTACTATGATTTCTGGAAAATTGCGATTTTCTTTTTATCGCAGTAAGCCGAGGTTTTATATCTAAACGACATTTATGTGTTGATTAAAGTGGCATTATAGAGTTGTATACCTCATAAAAATTTGAAATTAATTCGGCTATAAATAAAGAAGATACAGGGGTGTCTTCACGAGAAGTGAAACAAAAAAATTTTTTTTCAACGTATTCCAATTTTCACCAAATTTTATAGGGTGGCATATCTAGTGATTCTGGACAACTTTTATTAACAAAATTTTCGTCTATATCTAAGCCTACTATGATTTCTCGAAAATTGCGATTTTCTTTTTATCGCAGTAAGCCGAGGTTTTATATCTAAACGACATTTATGTGTTGATTAAAGTCGCCTTACAGAGTTGTATACCTCATAAAATTTTGAAATTAATTCGGCCACAAATAAAGAAGATACAGGGGTGTCTTCACGAGAAGTGAAACACACTGTATATATATATATATTTTTTTTTTTTTTTTTCTTAAATATTTTATTTTACAGAAATCACTGTTGCTATACATGTTCATTACAACCATTTTCAAACAATAGTAGAAAATATGGTAAATTATATTCCCAAAACCCACCAGGGATGACTCTACTTAAAAACATTAATTTTCTTAAAATATAATCTGAATACCTAAGTAATTTGTTTTTTCTTATATTAAATCATCCAAAAGCCGCGGAGGCTCGTTGGAATTTTACCCATTACATTTTCACAGTCGTTGGGCCTCCGTTAAAAAGCATGTGGACCGCCAAATCCGCAGTCTTCCCCGATTCGCCAAATCCGCGGTTTTACTAACCAAATTATCTTTTCATCTTAATAGACCCAAGATTCCAGTCAGTTTGTTACACTAGCTTTTAAACAATAACAAAAAATATTTTGTATTCCTAGTATTTCCAAAAGCTGTAGCAAAATCACCTAGAGAACATTGATGATCCATTCTTTTTTTCTTAAATATATATTTTAAAGAAAATCTCTGTTGCTATACATATTTATTACGACCAGTTTTGAACAATAACAGAAAAAATAAATAATTCCGGTCAGAATTCCACATGCATGCTTGTTGAAAATCACGTAAATCAAAACGAGTCTTAATCAAGTTTTTTAATCGCTCAAAATTCCAGCACATGTTGAACGGCACGTATATCTAATTAACGTTAATCACCGGGGCCACCCACCAGATAAGATAATTATCTCGCAGTGATTAAAATCCGCGGATTTCCCTAATTACGCCATTAACTTAATTGCCTCATTATCTTAATTGCCTCATTAATGTTAATGACCTAATTAACTTTCACTTTTCAAGGCCAGTGCCAACCATACTACTATATATATATATATAGTTTTGAAAGAAAGGTTAGTTTCTTTGGTTGTTCTTGAACCTTGTTTAATTATATATTTTTGAAGATTTAGTTCTTGGGTTTCGGTTCATTAAAAGTGGAGGTTTTATGCGATATGCATTTATTTCATTATAATTTTTGTAAACGTTTCGGTGATTGTTTCCACCTTTTTCAATACAGGACAACTAAAATATATTTTATATGAATTTACATTTAATTTAATTTTGAAACAATAGAACATACCTTGAAACAATGATGAGTTGTGGCACTATTAAACTAATTTCATTTTTTTTTTTAATTAATATACTAACTTATTTAAATGGTTAAATGCACAGATTTTTTTTTGATGTTATTGCTTGTACTTCTTTAACAAAACTGATTTTTACAGTTTCTATTTGTAGACCAAGCAAATGGGTAGGTTAAGTCGCAAAATGTGTCCGGAGGGAGATCTCTACGGGAAAAGTTGTATTGAGCTGAGATGTAAAAAAAAAGACTAATACACTACTAGCCCCACCCTTTCCTTAAGGGCAGAAAAAGGATGAAATAGTTTATTTTTGCGTATAAATCGAAAACGATGGTAGATATGGAAAAAGGTTTGAGATAAAAATTGTAGAGCTTAAAATTCTACTTAAAAAAGGCCATATGCATTTATACCGTATTTCTGATGGTTTGGCTGTAAAACCTGTATGACGCTTAGGGGCTGAATGGAATGTTAAAAAAAAATCGTAAAAAATCGAAAAGTTGATATTTTTAATTATTTTCTTTTTGAATCTCCTTAGAAAAATCCCCAACTTTCTTTCCAGAGATAAAGTATCCTTGTCTACTTGTTTATATAAAAGTTGTGAATATCTGAATTTTTAAATTCACGATTAATCAGGGTTGAACGTAGCGAAAAATATTTTTTTAAGCAACACTGTCTTCTTCGTGAAATTTCCTTACAAAAAGTCCTTTACAGTTTTTTTTTATCTCACATACCAACGTTGATATCTAAATAAAATTACTATAATTCCTACAATTTTTATTTCACTCGACGCCACTGGAATATAGTCTAAGAGCTACTGGCCTCGGCAACCCATTGTCACAATGCTGGAAATATGTTTAAATGTTAGGTTAGGTCTCCCCCGATATTTATTTATTCACTTCTACAAACTTTTGAGTTACAGACCTCAAATAGAGTAGCGGCAACAGAAATAATTAACACGCTAGAGGTCAAGAGTTCAAATCCTATGTAGCGCCAAAAATATTTTTTGCTTTTTTTTTTATTTTTCGACCCAAATCTCTTGCTCGAATATTATGTTATCTATAGTTCACTTCTATAAATGTTTCTTTGCCATAATATTTTGTATTAGTGACAGAAAGTGTTTTCGATTAATGAAGTATTTTTGAAATCTACAATTATACATTGAAAAAGGTAAGAAAAGTTCATACATTATTTTCATTTTACGTTTTCTCACACTGAAAAAAAATTAAATGTGTAATAAAATAAATTCAATATCTCAAACAATCAAAAATGAAACCAGGATATTTCAAAAACTCAACATATTGACATATCATACCTAGTGGAGTCAATGAGGCTGAAAATATGCATTACTTAATAATTCTGGGAAGCGGTAACTTTTGAAAATACATCTCTGACATGTCGGGAACAACATACCAAAAGTTACCAACAATAGTCCTAGAGCGTCATTTGTTATTGAACAAAATAGTTGCCAAATACCAGTTATTGTCAAATATCTCTTGAAATATGTTTTTCTAATAAAAACTAATAGCGCCGTTCGAAAGTACGGGAAATTTTACATAAAAATGTATATGAAGTTATTTTTTACAATGAAAAATGTAGGCTTCAGATCGCACGAAAATGGAACGTGGCGATGCGTAAGGCGCGCGAAGCGAGCGGTGTCTTGGGCGCGCTACACCAAATTTGTTGTAACTTTTGAACTAATTGAGCTCAACAAGATCTAATTGAAAGAAGAGACATATTATACTTATGATTAAAAAAATGAATGTATGTAGGAATAGTACATATATGAAATCGGAACATAAAGAGATTTCCGATGAACTCTGTACTTAGAACGTCAACCATTTTTACATTGTTTAAGATAAGAACCTAGAACTATCTCATATTACTCTTGAAGTAATGTATAAAAAGATCCGGTGAGTGAAAAAAATTCCAAAAATTTATTTTTGAAGATGTACATTTCCAAAATTTCAAAATTTTGAGAAAATTATAAAATTTGATATATATAACTAACTTCAACCATCGATTACTCTGGTTTCAATTACGTTATTCGATTTCTATAGGCGATTTTTAAAGCTTGAAATATGTCCTTTACGATGCTTCATAGTAATTTACCTTAGAAATTATATTAACCCTCTTAATTTTAAGAGAATAAAAAAAGTATTTTTTGTTCTAAAATTCGTGAAATTAGGGATAAGATAAACGTTAATAACTTTAAAAAAAAATTATTTAGCATACCTAATTACAGCGATTTCTTATACATTACTTCAAGAGTAATATGTGAAAGTTCCAGGTTCTTATCTTAAAAATTGTAGAAATCGTAGAGCTTATACCGATCTCTTTATGCTCCACCTCAATATACATGTACCATTCCTACATACATTCATTTTTTATTT
Organism: Stenurella melanura; assembly: GCA_963583905.1. NCBI lineage: Eukaryota > Metazoa > Arthropoda > Insecta > Coleoptera > Cerambycidae > Stenurella > Stenurella melanura. The sequence goes on from OY757315.1 coordinate 73,923,432, forward strand.
GAAAATAGTCCAATCCAATAGTCACATAGTGGAGCGAAAAAGGACATTGATGTGTATAGTTTTGTAACACCAAAATTATATCATACCTTCTGGAGTATCACCAGGAGTATATATCTGAGTTTTGGACTTCTAAAGCCTATTGCGTTTTTTTTATAAACAATTTTGTTTTTCGAACAGCGTTTATTTAGGTAAAGAGGTGAATATCTCCGGTTCTAGAGGTCCGATCGGGACAAACAAAAATTCAAAATCTTCGCAATTAAAATTTCAAGAAATCTGCGTTAGTTTTGGGTCATTTAAGTATGTATATATCATGCAAAATTAAATAAACTGGCTAAAAAGCCATTTTTTTCATTTTAACGCCCAGGGACGTCAAGAATTACGATCGGCTTCAAACTTTCAGAAAATATACCTTTTGTTGAAAACAACAAATTTTTAGGCCACTTTGAAATTTTTTTTATCAGAAAAGAAAGAGAATTGCGAGAACTTTGATTTAAAATAAAGTTAATTTTCGTCTATATGAACTCGAGATAATTAACTTTTAGCATCTTGTAAAAAGATAAATAGCAATAAATATACACACACATACACATAGAAATAGCCTGGGAGGCAGCGACCGTTTTCGTGAAATCATTTCTATAAAGCTAATTTTTTTCCAAAGAGAGTTTAGATAGTATCTATAATGAAGGTTCAATTCTACCAAACTCTTAGTGGTGCAATAATGAGTAAAAAATTAAACATGTTGTAAAAAAATAGAAGGACGGAAATTTCGTTTTTCGAATTGTCACGAATTGTCAAAAAATGACGATTCGCCTTCGCTCCTGCCGGCCTCAATTTTCGATTTTCACCTCGCGACTCACGTTGTACTGTCATTGTCGACCTTCTCCTCGCCATAGAGACATAGAACGGGTCTCCGATCGCCGTATTTATTCAGTTCTGACGTTTGAAAAATTGACTTGCGTTCTTGCTAATCGGCGACTATTTTTAAGTGGAGTTCGAATCCCGTCCGGGGATACTGTTTTTTTTCGTTTTCAATTTTTTGGCGGATATTTTTGATTCTATAATTGCTATTCGCTCCGTTCTATTGCAATTCTCGGAAAAGATTTGCATTTTCCGCCGCGGAATATTAATTTGCACTATTTCAATTAAAGATCAGAAATTTCCTTACCGAAACATGTAATGAAAGCTTATTAACAGATCTATTAAAATACTGTCTGTTTATTAATACTAATGAGGAATATAACTGGCATGATTTGACTACGTATTGCCGTTTTTGCAACGTCTACCAAAGATTTAACCGCCCAATTAATAGCGGGGGTAGAATGTGATTCTTAATCGAAATAATGCAGATTAATATTCCGCGGCGGAAAATGCAAAACTTCTCCGAGAAATGCAATAGAACGGAGCGAATGGCAATTATAGAATCAAAAATATCCGCCAAAAAATTGAGAACGAAAAAAAAAAAGTATCCCCGGGCGGGATTCGAACTCGGGAAACCACTTAAAAATAGTCACCGATTAGCACGACCACAAGTCAATTTTTCAAACGTAACAACTGAACAAATACGGTGATATTGAATACCCGTTCTATGTCTCGATAACGAGGAGAAGGTCGGCAATGACCGTACAACATGAATCGCGAGGTGAAAATCGAAAATTGGGGCCGGTAGAAGCGAAGGCGAATTGTCATTTTTTGACAATTCGAAAAACGATATTTTCGTCCATTTATTTTTTTGCAACATGTTGTTTAATTCGTTACTCTTTTATGCACCATTAAGAGTTTGGTAGAATTGCACTTTCATTATAGATACTATCTAAACTCTCTTTGGAAAAAAAATCTAGCTTTATTGATATTAACGCGAAAAATCTGTCGCTTCCTCCCGGGCTAAAACAGAGTTGTCTCTGAACAGAACAAATATTTGACATTAGCCAAGAAAAATAAGGTTATAATTTTATAAAGATAAGTTAGCAGAATATTAAATTCCCCTAAATACATTCGTTAACTACTAACTACTAACTTAAGTAAGCCGGAAACAATTGAGCACAGTGCAACAAAACAAGAGGTAATCTCGATATATAAATTGAATGAAATGTAAATGTTTGAAAAACAGTTTTTATAAGTTTAAAATGTTTTTGGACGTTTCATATGAAGTATAAATATGTTTCAAAATGATACAGTTCGAATATTAGCCATTTGTTAATTAACAATAATTGACCAAAATACTAAAAGTAAAATATCTCAAGTTCAAAATGGCCCAAAAAATCAATTAGTTGTTATTTGGTTTATATATAAATTTCAAGAAAGTGGCCAATATGACTTTAAAAATAAATGTTTAATGTCATCCGAAAGCTGGCATCGAGATCTACATTTGAAACAAAATGATCCATTTTCGAATTAATGGCACAAAATATATTAAATATAATCTCGGCGGAAAAGGTAAAAACTCACAAACATCACATTTTCAATTTTCAAACCTTAATATCTAAAAAGATACGTCGAGTGGAGTTCGTATAATGCCTCTATGGAAAAAATATGATTGGTGATTGACGTTTTGTCGGCATCATAAATTGCGTCAGCGAAATCAGAAATTCAGTTCGGCACGAGTGAATCAAAAACGGCTCTTTTTGACATTTGCGATAAGCATGAATTATTGACTAGACCGCCGCGACCGCTAGCAGTAAGCTCCGCCTTTTTGTCGATAGTTTATACAAAACTATCTAGAGTTGTCCCTAAAAAGTCAACTTGCGTTACGTTTCTTCGTATAAAGAATATCAAATACTCAATAAAATAAATTCATAAACTGAAACACTAAAAGACAACTAGGATTTTTCAAAAACTGGACATGTTATCACTTTCAAATTTTTGAACTCGATAGTACACACAATTATAAAGATTTTGCGTTAAGGAATCAACTCGTAGTACGGTACTTCATACCGAAATCAAATCTTCGTTTATATTACTTCCACATCCACGTAGTGGATTGGAAGTATAGTAATCGCAAAAAAAAATTCAAAATTTTTTTATTGTTTCAGATATTGAATGAATTTTTTTGAATATTTAATTTTTTCTCAATATGAAGAACCATAGAGCGAGTTAACTTTAAAAAAAAACTCTATAGTTTTGTATACCATCTACTGCCAAAATTTTAAAGTGATATGTGTAAATATGTCAAGTTTTTGAAGATCCTTGGTTGAATATTTATTTTTTTTTAATGCGAAGGAACGTAAAATGAAAATAATATTTGAACTTTTCTTAAACCTTTTGCAATGCATAATTACAGATTTTAAGAATACTTCATTTTAATCAGAAACACTTTCTTTCACTAACTAATACAAAATATTATGGGCATCACGCTACTCCAACATGGAAGCATTCCGACGCAGGCGCTTAAACAGTCCTCTGTTGATTTTTTTTACGAAGACCAAATTGAGCATTTTGACAATATTTAATTTTTTGCTGAAAAATGTACAATTCTGTTAAAAATAACACGTTCTACTATTTTAGAAATAGTTGACAAAAGCCACGGGCCTGTGATTCTCAGGTAATGTGTTATCTAATTTTTTGTGTAGAGAAAAAGCTTTGGCTATCTTTAAAATAGATGGAAATGTTCCAGTTATGGAGTTCAATAAACTAACATTATTTATTGTAAATAAATAATGTAGTGGTTTGATTTTGGGCCCGGGGCCATGAAATAAATATTTTTGGACCGAATGAATACCCTTCAACCCTTTAATTCAGCTCAAAATTTGTTTAAAAATGTATGCACAGTTGTTTTAGTAATGTAACTGTATTGGTAGACAAAAATAGTGGTGCCTAAACGAAGGCAGAAAAAAAACATTTTTTTAAAGATTATGAGATCTGCTTTAAGTGAACTTAAAGACCATTTGAGGTCTCCAGGTAATAAACTTTGTGGAATTCTATTTTATAGAATTCTTCCTCATTCCAAGATACTGTTATACATTTGCTTCTAAAATGATCTCTAAATATATAATCAATTATTGTAATTTAAAACCTATTCGACATTGTAAGATTTTTTTGTAAAGTTCAACTTTTCTCATTCAAAACATTTCCGTTTATATAATTAAAGTATGAATTACATCATGTTTGTGCTTTCAATGTGAATTTTTATAGTTAAAAAATATATTTTTCAATAAATTTTGGATGAAAAAGCTAATAGCGTTTTTTCACAAGCCTATTTCTGAATAGATATCCAGGTCACTTAACACAGTTCTTATCTTGCATTATCTTATTTTCAAGACATCACCTAACCTGTATCGATATCGACATTCGGGAGCCTTCCTGCTGGTGCATTTACGTAGTTATGTCCATTTAAAAGTTTCATGTTTTGCATTCTCCAACGAGACTATTTGAAATTTCAAATCCATCCCGGCCGTAGCAAATCGCGTTAAGCGACGACTTTCATAGCGGATTTCTCGGTTCGAATCCTGTACAGGTGTACTTTTTAAATTTGTTTTGAACTTTTTAAAATTTATCTTGAACTTTTTATCGGATATTTATTATCCTATATTCATCGCATTTATGCGGTTGACGTCTAAAAACTGTAAAAAAATAGAAATAATCCATGTCTAAGTTAATGAATTTGTTCACCACTTCAGAGTCGTATATCACTATATTCGACACCATTATTTTTCTACTTGTAGAATATAAATGAATTAATTTAAAAAAAAACAGCTTGTTACAAATCTGTCATGCAGATGAACAGTTTTTGCCTCTAGATAGGCACTAATCCATATGTATGCTAATCGTATTTTCGTAATTACCGAATGGTAATTAATCGATACAGAAAAAATCAGCTTGTTATAAATCTGCCATCCACAGTGAAATATCTCGCAGGTTAACAGTTTCTGCTTCTGGAAATCCACCAAGCGATATGCATGTCAATCATATTGTTGTACTCATTGTGACACAAGTAATCGATAAAAAATATCAGCTCCATACAAAAACTTCCACCAACCACGAAAAGCATGTAGACTTTCAACAGTCATCTAATGAAGTTCCCACCACCAAAGAAATTTCTTATCACTATTTTGTCTGCCAAGCTCTAAGGAACAGGATTAATAATGTCTCTAGCTTTTATGAATATGTTGGGTGATTGCACGCTGGCTTCCTATGTGATATCTGAAAATGCAAACTTTGTAGAAGTAAAAAATAAACATCAACTTAAACGGCAACCAATATCAAAAAATGCAAGAGTGCTCACTTCCTTTCGCCACACCGGCCATTCCTTCTTTGGGAAGCCTTAAACTAACATCTTGGCATATTTCCAGCCTTGTGAGAATGGGTATGTTGTCGAGGCCAGTGGCTCTTAGACTATATTCCAGTGGCGTCGAGTGAAATAAAAATTGTAGGAATTATAGTAGTTTTATTTAGATATCAACGTTGGTATGTGAGATAAAAAAAACTGTAAAGGACTTTTCGTAAGGAAATTTCACGAAGAAGACAGTGTTGCTTAAAAAAATGTTTTTCGCTACGTTCAACCCTGATTAATCGTGAATATAAAAATTCAGATGTTTATAACTTTTATATAAACAAGTAGACAAGGATACCTTATCTCTGGAAAGAAAGTTGAGGATTTTTCTAAGGAGATTCAAAAAGAAAATAATTAAAAATATCAACTTTTCGATTTTTTACGATTTTTTTTAACATTCCATTCAGCCCCTAAGCGTCATACAGGTTTTACAGACAAACCATCAGAAATACGGTATAAATGCATATGGCCTTTTTTAAGCAGAATTTTAAGCTCTACAATTTTTATCTGAAACCTTTTTCCATATCTACCATCGTTTTCGATTTATACGCAAAAATAAACTATTTCATCCTTTTTCTGCCCTTAAGGAAAGGGTGGGGCTAGTAGTGTATTAGGCTTTTTTTTACATCTCAGCTCAATACAACTTTTCCCGTAGAGATCTCCCTCCGGACACATTTTGCGACTTAACCTACCCATTTGCTTGGTCTATTGGTATTGACGGGCCTGTTTATTGCTTTATTGGGAAAAGTAGTGTCCGCACATGTTACTGTCTAATATACTTTAGGTAGATTCAGTGGCATGGTTAAATATATATATATATATATATATATATATATATATATATATATATATATATATATATATATATATATATATATATATATATATATATATTGCTGTGTATCCACAATGTGGAACACTACCCAAGTATCGTGTTTGAAATCATAAATAAAATTCACAAATTTGTATGTATTTTAGAAAATAACCATAACAGTTTTACTTTAACGGATCATACAGAAGCAGGAGTATCTGTGGTTTATTTAATTGATTCAAGTTCACTTATTCTCAGCGAGTAGGATGCAGAGAATGAAACTTGATATTGAATACGAACAAAATATTTAAATAAACATAAATTGAAGTTATTTTAGTTTAACAAGGTTATTGTAAATAGTATATAATAAAACATGAACTTATAGAGAATCACAATCTCATTTAAAATGATTTAGAATGAAATTGGAAAACAAAAAAGTAAATTTTATAAAATCTGACATGCATGTCAAAACTTAGGGCTGAAAATCATAAATTGTGTAGAAACAATGTAAATCTACACAAAATGAATATTGGATGAAAGACTATTAACAGTACTTGCATTGCAGCGTGATTATTTTAGAAATAGTAAGTCCATAGATTACAAAACACTGAATGACATTTTAAGTTTTCAGATATGTTCAAATATCATTGCAGAAAGGTGTTTTGTAAATGATATTTCACATCATGCAGAAAGAAAGGACTAATAGTATGATGTTAAATGTTTGTTGGCATATCAATTTCTTGTTTTAGTTTATACTATCAGTATTATGTCAGTATAAAAAACTGCAGTACGTTTTTAACTACTAGCATTTTGTGTTTATCATTGCTATTCATCTAAATGTATGAATTAGTATTTATTTGAGATTGGAATTGTTAATTGCAGTTATAAGTAGATTTTAAGAACGTGTATGTAATATGTCAATATATTTCGAGTAATTACAATTATTCACTTAATCCTGAAAAGTAGAATAAGAAACTTATCAGGAAAATTAAAGAATTAAAAACAGTATTCAATTAAGGTAAAGAACAAACAAAACTGAATAGTTTAAATTTTAAATTAAAATTAAATTTTGAAATATTAGATCAAAATAGAAAAAAACAATTGAAATATTGGAAATTAACCCATTGAAACGACTAAAAATAACAAATCAGTTGATCACACACCGCTGAACAGCGAGCTGCGAAATATATTCATCCAAGAATAAATAATAAATTGAAAATAAAAGAAAAGTGGTGAATAATTTGAAGGTTAGAAAATTACAATCCAGATATATTGATATCAAGAATAAATTGTAAAAGTTGATTAAATATAAGAAGTGAGTATACTTTGAAGTATTACGAAGTAGATTATCCGGAAAGCAGATTTAGAAGAGGGAAGTATTTGTTAATCCAGTTAGCAAATTTATATGGTGAAGAAATTTCAAACGTCAATCAAGTGATAGAAATATTTCAAGGAAATCTTGAAAACAAATTGGAGGTTATAAACAAACGTCAATTCAGTAAAGAAGAAGAAGAAGAAGCCTTGAAAGGTTTAAAAAGTCAGTCAAGTGACATAATATTTCAAGGATTATAATAACCAGTTAGAGGTTATAATTTAACATTACTGGAGTCGAAAGAAAGACAAGGTAAAGCTTTACAATATCAGAAATCCATGGTACATATTTATTTTAAATAAAGGCCATATTTATCATTTTAGTTAAGTTAGATTTTGTTATTTAAATTTGTTAATTACATTCCAAGTTCAAATTTGTTAATAAATTAATACTTTGTTCGTTCAATACTGAGTTTGATTTATTTAGATTGTTATCTTGATCGATGAGCATTTATTGAACCGACTTCGTTGGACCTTGAGTAAGAGTCATTCTATAGATTGTAGATAATCATGCTAATGGTGTTCTATAGTCTATAATATTAACAGCTTTTAATAAACTGTTTGGCGCTCAATAAAATCATTTCAATTTACTTTCAAAAAGTAATTTCGAACGTATAAAAAATAAAATAGATAGCAGAATATAGAACATTTATGGCTTGTTAACGTGAGGCGATCAGGAAAGCGATTGAATAAATACAACTTGAGAATAGTTTATCATTTCAAACATACATTTGAAAGATAATAGAACAAATAACTTATTTTGATAGTTTTGACAACAAGGCATTGTCGAATTAAAACAATTACAATTTATATGAGGTTAAAGTCAGGTAAGACAACAACCATGAATCCAGAGGAAACTACACAGGGTCCATCCACAGTTGCACAAACACAAGTTGGTGACACAAACACACAACCTGATCCAAACATGCTCCAGAAGTTGATGGAAATGATCACTGGAATGAATAATAGTATTGGAGAAAAAATGGATAAGAATAACCAAACTCTTGAAGAAAATATTGACAAAAATATCCATCGACTTGAAGAAAACATTGGCAACATAAATACACAAATTGATAACATAAATACACACATGGTACATAATAATCAAACTTTAGAAGAAAAAATTGGTAACATAAATACACAGATGGTACATAATAATCAAACTTTAGAAGAAAATATTAACAAAAATATGCAAAAGCTGGAAGAAAGCAATATAGAAGTAAGAAATAAAATTGAAAATTTAGAGAGTAAATGGGAGAGAATGGGAGAGACAGTCAACGAAGAAATTGGTATTAAGGTAAACGAGGCAGCAAAAGAAATAAGAGAGGAAGTTGTAACTATGTTTGAAGATGGAATGACTGCAGTAGATAGCAGAATGAAGAAACAGGAGGATAAATACGATAGCAAAATAAAAGAACAGGATAGCAAGATAGAACAGAACACGAAGTTGTTGAAGGATACCACACGTACACAATTAACACAATTACCCACACATACTTACACATGCAACAAAACACCATTTTATTTTTACGGAGATAACCGTATACACCCTAAAATTTTCATTTCACGTTTGAAACAACACATGGAAACACAACACGTAAATGCAAACCTAAAAGCAAACATACAAGACATGTTAAAGGGAGAAGCGGAAATCTGGTACTCAGTTATAATGGACAGATTTGAGACTATAGAGGAATTTGAAGCTCTAGTCTTAAAACAATATTGGAGTGATTACACTCAGTTGAAAATAAGACAAGACCTATTTAATGGTAACTATGTAGAAAATAAAGGTATTTCTAGGGAAAATTATGTACTTAGAAAAGTATACAATATTAGACATCTAGAACCAAAATTCACAGAAAGTGAAATGGTCAGATATTTAGCTAGGCATTTTTCAGGGGATATCCAGAATGTCATTATTACGCAAAGAATTGCAAAGTTAGACGATTTGATTGATTATTTAAGAGAATTAGATGATTATCATCAGAGTTTTGATAGGAAGTCTAGTCAGAATAGGGAAAATAATAGTAGATATTATAATAAGTGGGGTTATGATCAGAATAGGAATGAACATGATAGAAGAGAAAGACAAGGTTATGGTCGTCAATATGACAATGGAAAGGAACGAGGGGGTTATGAGAAACGTCAATATGACAATGATAGGTATGAAAAGCAGGGTTATGAGAAATGTCAATATGACAATGATAGGTATGAAAAGCAGGGTTATGAGAAACGTCAATATGACAATGATAGGAACGAAAAGCAGGGTTATGAGAAATGTCAATATGACAATGATAGAAAGGAACGAGGAGGTTATGGTCAATATAAATATGAAAATTATAGGAATGAAAAGCAGGGTTTTGAGAAACGCCATGATGATAATGATTGCAGAGAGAGAGGGGGTTATGTTAAAAATAATGAGTCATATGCACAAGTGGCTAATATCAATATTCAAAGGGGAAATAGAGTAGATCAAAATACGCACTCTAATATAAATAAAATAGAAACAACTGCACAAATAAATGATAATAGAAATCAGGATTTTTAGATAAACTTGTTTTAAATGTAGGTAATAATTGTAAAAAAATAGGCGACTGTATAAAAAATGTTGTTATATTGGGAGACGACACCTTATCAGAAAAAAAGGCAAATATTGTATTAGGAGAAAGAATCCTAAAAGTAGAAGGTGAAAGAATACCTTTCTGTAGTATTAATGAATTGAATGGCAAAGGTGCCGAAATAGTTAATTAATTGAATGGCAAAGGTGCCGAAATAGTTAATGAATTGAATGGCAATGATGCCGAAATAATTAATGTATCAAATGGAATAGAGTCCAATAATGATAATGAATTTTGCGGTGAGCATATAGTGGGAACCACATGTGTTCAAATAAATAATAATAAGAAGCCTGAAACTTTTCTGATAAGTCGTTACTCCAAATATGATAGAATTTTTAAAAATTTGTCTCAAAAATACAAAAATTCAATTGATTATGAACCTACAATAGCAAAGGGCTATGCGCAACAACTTGAAGTAGGTAATACTTTAAATGAAAACGAAAATGTTTTAAACTATAATAAGGAAGAATCATTACCGGGAAGTTGTCACATGGGGATAAAATATCCATATGATCCAGGATAGATTATTCTTAAGTTATCCAAATGATCCTGAGTAGATCAGTTTTAAACTGTAAATAAACTTTGACAGTGTGAATGTCACATCATGTTGTTAAAACTAACAAAATTTTCACATGTCAAAATTCTATTAGTTTAGGGGGTTTTATGCTGTGTATCCACACTGTGGAACACTACCCAAGTATCGTGTTTGAAATCATAAATAAAATTCACAAATTTGTATGTATTTTAGAAAATAACCATAACAGTTTTACTTTAACGGATCATACAGAAGCAGGAGTATCTGTGGTTTATTTAATTGATTCAAGTTCACTTATTCTCAGCGAGTAGGATGCAGAGAATGAAACTTGATATTGAATACGAACAAAATATTTAAATAAACATAAATTGAAGTTATTTTAGTTTAACAAGGTTATTCTAAATAGTATATAATAAAACATGAACTTATAGAGAATCACAATCTCATTTAAAATGATTTAGAATGAAATTGGAAAACAAAAAAGTAAATTTTATAAAATCTGACATGCATGTCAAAACTTAGGGCTGAAAATCATAAATTGTGTAGAAACAATGTAAATCTACACAAAATGAATATTGGATGAAAGACTATTAACAGTACTTGCATTGCAGCGTGATTATTTTAGAAATAGTAAGTCCATAGATTACAAAACACTGAATGACATTTTAAGTTTTCAGATATGTTCAAATATCATTGCAGAAAGGTGTTTTGTAAATGATATTTCACATCATGCAGAAAGAAAGGACTAATAGTATGATGTTAAATGTTTGTTGGCATATCAATTTCTTGTTTTAGTTTATACTATCAGTATTATGTCAGTATAAAAAACTGCAGTACGTTTTTAACTACTAGCATTTTGTGTTTATCATTGCTATTCATCTAAATGTATGAATTAGTATTTATTTGAGATTGGAATTGTTAATTGTAGTTATAAGTAGATTTTAAGAACGTGTATGTAATAAGTCAATATATTTCGAGTAATTACAATTATTCACTTAATCCTGAAAAGTAGAATAAGAAACTTATCAGGAAAATTAAAGAATTAAAAACAGTATTCAATTAAGGTAAAGAACAAACAAAACTGAATAGTTTAAATTTTAAATTAAAATTAAATTTTGAAATATTAGATCAAAATAGAAAAAAACAATTGAAATATTGGAAATTAACCCATTGAAACGACTAAAAATAACAAATCAGTTGATCACACACCGCTGAACAGCGAGCTGCGAAATATATTCATCCAAGAATAAATAATAAATTGAAAATAAAAGAAAAGTGGTGAATAATTTGAAGGTTAGAAAATTACAATCCAGATATATTGATATCAAGAATAAATTGTAAAAGTTGATTAAATATAAGAAGTGAGTATACTTTGAAGTATTACGAAGTAGATTATCCGGAAAGCAGATTTAGAAGAGGGAAGTATTTGTTAATCCAGTTAGCAAATTTATATGGTGAAGAAATTTCAAACGTCAATCAAGTGATAGAAATATTTCAAGGAAATCTTGAAAACAAATTGGAGGTTATAAACAAACGTCAATTCAGTAAAGAAGAAGAAGAAGAAGCCTTGAGAGGTTTAAAAAGTCAGTCAAGTGACATAATATTTCAAGGATTATAATAACCAGTTAGAGGTTATAATTTAACATTACAATATCAGAAATCCATGGTACATATTTATTTTAAATAAAGGCCATATTTATCATTTTAGTTAAGTTAGATTTTGTTATTTAAATTTGTTAATTACATTCCAAGTTCAAATTTGTTAATAAATTAATACTTTGTTCGTTCAATACTGAGTTTGATTTATTTAGATTGTTATCTTGATCGATGAGCATTTATTGAACCGACTTCGTTGGACCTTGAGTAAGAGTCATTCTATAGATTGTAGATAATCATGCTAATGGTGTTCTATAGTCTATAATATTAACAGCTTTTAATAAACTGTTTGGCACTCAATAAAATCATTTCAATTTACTTTCAAAAAGTAATTTCGAACGTATAAAAAATAAAATAGATAGCAGAATATAGAACAATATATATATATATATATATATTGCTGTATATCCACACTGTGGAACACTACCTAAGTGTCGTGTTTGAAATCATAAATAAAATTCACAAATTTGTATGTATTTTAGGAATTAATCATAACAGTTTTACTTTAACGGATCATACAGAAGCAGGAGTATCTGTGGTTTATTTAATTGATTCAAGTTCACTTATTCTCATCGAGTAGGATGCAGAGAATGAAACTTGATTTTGAATACGAACAAAATATTTAAATAAACATAAAATGAAGTTATTTTAGTTTAACAAGGTTATTCTAAATAGTATATAATAAAACATGAACTGATAGAGAATCACAATCTCATTTAAAATGATTTAGAATGAAATTGGAAAACAAAAAAGTAAATTTTATAAAATCTGACATGCATGTCAAACTTTAGGGCTGAAAATCATATTTTGTGTAGAAACACTGTAAATCTACACAAAATGAATATTGAATGAAAGACTATCAACAGTAGTTGCAGTGCAGCGTAATTATTTTAGAAATAGTAAGTCCATATATTACAAAACACTGAATGACATTTTAAGTTTTCAGATATTTTCAAATATCATTGCAGAAAGGTGTTTTGTAAATGATATTTCACATCATGCAGAAAGAAAGGACTAATAGTATGATGTTAAATGTTTGTTGGCGTATCAATTTCTTGTTTTAGTTTATAATATAAGTATTCTGTCAGTATGGAAACTGCAGTACGTTTTTAACTACTAGCATTTTGTGTTTATCATTGCTATTCATCTAAATGTATGAATTAGTATTTATTTGAGATTGGAATTGTTAATTGTAGTTATAAGTAGATTTTAAGAAAGTGTATGTAATATGTCAATATATTTCGAGTAATTATAATTATTCACTTAATCCTGAAAAGTAGAATAAATAACTTATCAGGAAAAATAAAGAATTAAAAACAGTATTCACTTAAGGTAAAGAACAAACAAAACTGAATAGTTTAAATTTTAAATTAAAATTAAATTTTGAAATATTAGATCAAAATAGAAAAAGACAATTGAAATATTGGAAATTAACCCATTGAAACGACTAAAAATAACAAATCAGTTGATCATACACCGCTGAACAGCGAGCTGCGAAAAATATTCATCCAAGAATAAATAAATAAATTGAAAAGAAAAGAAAAGTGGTGAATAATTTGAAGGTTAGGATATTACAATCCAGATATATTGATATCAAGAATAAATTGTAAAAGTTGATTAAATATAAGAAGTGAGTATACTTTGAAAGTATTACGAAGTAGATTATCCGGAAAGCAGATTTAGAAGAGGGAAGTATTTGTTAATCCAGTTAGCAAATTTATATGGTGAAGAAATTTCAAACGTCAAGCAAGTGATAGAAATACTTCAAGGAAATAAATTGGAGGTTAGAAACAAACGTCAATCCAGTAAAGAAGAAGAAGAAGAAGCCTTGAGAGGTTAAAAAGTCAGTCAAGTGACATAATATTTCAAGGATCATAATAACCAGTTAGAGGTTATAATATAACATTACTCGAGTCGAAAGAAAGACAAGGTAAAGCTTTACAATATCAGAAATCCATGGTACATATTTATTTTAAATAAAGGCCATATTTATCATTTTAGTTAAGTTAGATTTTGTTATTTAAATTTGTTAATTACATTCCAAGTTCAAATTTGTTAATAAATTAATACTTTGTTCATTCAATACTGAGTTTGATTTATTTAGATTGTTATCTTGATCGATGAGCATTTATTGAACCGACTTCGTTGGACCCTGAGTAAGAGTCATTCTATAGATTGTAGATGGTCATGCTAATGGTGTTCTATAGTCTATAATATTAACAGCTTTTAAGAAACTGTTTGGCGCTCAATAAAATCATTTCAATTTACTTTCAAAAAGTAATTTCGAACGTATAAAAAATAAAATAGATAGTAGAATATAGAACAATATATATATATTGTTCTATATTCTGCTATCTATTTTATATTTTTATACGTTCGAATTTTACTTCTTATAAGTAAATTGAAATGATTTTATTGAGCGCCAAACAGTTTCTTAAAAGCTGTTAATATTATAGACTATAGAACACCATTAGCATGACCATCTACAATCTATAGAATGACTCTTACTCAGGGTCCAACGAAGTCGGTTCAATAAATGCTCATCGATCAAGATAACAATCTAAATAAATCAAACTCAGTATTGAACGAACAAAGTATTAATTTATTAACAAATTTGAACTTGGAATGTAATTAACAAATTTAAATAACAAAATCTAACTTAACTAAAATGATAAATATGGCCTTTATTTAAAATAAATATGTACCATGGATTTGGGATATTGTAAAGCTTTACCTTGTCTTTCTTTCGACTCGAGTAATGTTATATTATAACCTCTAACTGGTTATTATGATCCTTGAAATTTTATGTCACTTGACTGACTTTTTAACCTCTCAAGGCTTCTTCTTCTTTACTGGATTGACGTTTGTTTCTAACCTCCAATTTATTTTCAAGAATTCCTTGAAGTATTTCTATCACTTGCTTGACGTTTGAAATTTCTTCACCATATAAATTTGCTAACTGGATTAACAAATACTTCCCTCTTCTAAATCTGCTTTCCGGATAATCTACTTCGTAATACTTTCAAAGTATACTCACTTCTTATATTTAATCAACTTTTACAATTTATTCTTGATATCAATATATCTGGATTGTAATGTCCTAACCTTCAACTTATTCACCACTTTTATTTTCAATTTATTATTTATTCTTGGATGAATATATTTCGCAGCTCGCTGTTCAGCGGTGTGTGATCAACTGATTTGTTATTTTTAGTCGTTTCAATGGGTTAATTTCCAATATTTCTATTGTTTTTTTCTATTTTGATCTAATATTTCAAAATTTAATTTTAATTTAAAATTTAAACTATTCAGTTTTGTTTGTTCTTTACCTTAATTGAATACTGTTTTTAATTCTTTAATTTTCCTGATGAATTTCTTATTCTACTTTTCAGGATTAAGTGAATAATTGTAATTACTCGAAATATATTGACATATTACATATACTTTCTTAAAATCTACTTATAACTACAATTAACAATTCCAATCTCAAATAAATACTAATTCATACATTTAGATGAATAGCAATGATAAACACAAAATGCTAGTAGTTAAAAACGTACTGCAGTTTCCATACTGACAGAATACTTATATTATAAACTAAAACAAGAAATTGATACGTCAACAAACATTTAACATCATACTATTAGTCCTTTCTTTCTGCATGATGTGAAATATCATTTACAAAACACCTTTCTGCAATGATATTTGAAAATATCTGAAAACTTAAAATGTCATTCAGTGTTTTGTAATCTATGGACTTACTATTTCTAAAATAATCACCCTGCAATGCAAATACTGATAATAGTCTTTCATTCAATATTCATTTTGTGTAGATTTACAATGTTTCTACACAATTTACAAATTTCAGCCCTAAGTTTTGACATGCATGTCAGATTTTATAAAATTTACTTTTTGTTTTCCAATTTCATTCTAAATCATTTTAAATGAGATTGTGATTCTCTATAAGTTCATGTTTTATTATATACTATTTAGAATAACCTTGTTAAACTAAAATAACTTCATTTTATGTTTATTTAACTATTTTGTTCTAATTCAATATCAAGTTTCATTCTCTGCATCCTACTCGCTGAGAATAAGTGAACTTGAATCAATTAAATAAACCACAGATATTCCTGCTTCTGTATGATCCGTTAAAGCAAAACTGTTATGATTATTTTCTAAAATACATACAAATTTTTGAATTTTATTTATGATTTCAAACACGATACTTGGGTAGTGTTCCACAGTGTGGATACACAGCATAAAACCCCCTAAACTAATAGAATTTTGACATGTGAAAATTTTGTTAGTTTTAACAACATGATGTGACATTCACACTGTCAAAGTTTATTTACAATTTAAAAGTGATCTACTCAGGATCATTTGGATAACTTAAGAGTAATCTATCCTGGATCATATGGATAATTTATCCCCATGTGACAACTTCCCGGTAATGATTCTTCCTTATTACAGTTTAAAACGTTTTCGTTTTCATTTATAATATTACATACTTCAAGTTGTTGCGCATAGCCCTTTGCTATTGTAGGTTCATAATCAATTGAATTTTTGTATTTTTGAGACAAATTTTTAAAAATTTTATCATATCTGGAGTAACGACTGATCAGAAAGGTTTCAGGCTTCTTATAATTATTTATTTGAACACATGTGGTTCCCACTATATGCTCACCGCAAAATTCATTATCATTATTGGACTCTATGCCATTTGATACATTAATTATTTCGGCATCATTGCCATTCAATTCATTAACTATTTCGGCACCTTTGCCATTCAATTCATTAACTATTTCGGCACATTTGCCATTTAATTCATTAACACTACAGAAAGGTATTCTTTCACCTTCTACTTTTAGGATTATTTCTCCTAATACAATATTTGCCTTTTTTTCTGATAAGATGTCGTCTCCCAATATAACATCATTTTCTATACAGTCGCCTATTTTTTTACAATTATTACCTACATTTAAAACAACTTTATCTAAAAATCCTGATTTCTATTTCTATCATTTACTTGTGCTGTTTCTATTTTATTCATATTAGAGTGCGTGTTTTCATCTACTCTATTTCCCCTTTGAATATTGATATTAGCCACTTGTGCATATGACTCATTATTTTTAACATAACCCCCTCTCTCTCTGCTATCATTATGATAATGACGTTTCTCAAAACCCTGCTTTTCATTCCTATAATTGTCATATTTATATTGACCATAACCTCCTCGTTCCTTTCTATCATTGTCATATTGACGTTTCTCATAACCCTGCTTTTCATTCCTATCATTGTCATATTGACGTTTCTCATAACCCCCTCGTTCCTTTCTATCATTGTCATATTGACGACTATAACCTTGCTTTTCCTTCCTATCATATTGACCATAACCTTGCCTTTCTCTTCTATCATTCTCATTCCTATTCTGATCATAACCCCACTTGTTATAATATCTACTATTATTTTCCCTATTCTGACTAGACTTCCTATCAAAACTCTGATGATAATCATCTAATTCTCTTAAATAATCAATTAAATCATCTAACTTTGCAATTCTTTGCGTAATAATAACATTCTGGATATCCCCTGAAAAATGCCTAGCTAAATATCTGACCATTTCACTTTCTGTGAATTTTGGTTCTAGATGTCTAATATTGTATACTTTTCTAAGTACATAATTTTCCCTAGAAATACCTTTATTTTCTACATAATTACCATTAAATAGGTCTTGTCTTATTTTTAACTGAGTGTAATCACTCCAATATTGTTTTAAGACTAGAGCTTCAAATTCCTCTATAGTCTCAAACCTGTCCATTATAACTGAGTACCAGATTTCCGCTTCTCCCTTTAACATGTCTTGTATGTTTGCTTTTAGGTTTGCATTTACGTGTTGTGTTTCCATGTGTTGTTTCAAACGTGAAATGAAAATTTTAGGGTGTATACGGTTATCTCCGTAAAAATAAAATGGTGTTTTGTTGCATGTGTAAGTATGTGTGGTAATTGTGTTAATTGTGCACGTGTGGTATCCTTCAACAACTTCGTGTTCTGTTCTATCTTGCTATCCTGTTCTTTTATTTTCTTATCGTATTTATCTTCTTGTTTTTGCATTCTGTTATCTACTGTGTCCACGAATCTGACCCCCTGTAAGGAGGCCAAACCCTGCCTCTACGGGGACGCCGTGAAGCGACGCCGCCGTGAGAGGTGGAGTACAGCCGTGTGTGCTGGCATTGTACAGATAGCGGCCGTGGTTACCCAACTCATGCGCGGAGTGTTCCCACGTTGCTGGAAGCGGCGACTGAGAATGTGCCATTTCCTTAATTTAGATCTGAAAAATACTCAAAGCAAAACCACCTGGGTGTCGTCCGTAGACGAGATAATATCTGCAAGCAAGTTTGTTGCGAGCAGCGACACAACTGCGAGCCAAAAGCAGTGTATCGATAAATAAAAGAATTAAAATATTTCCCCTGGGTGTCGTCCGTAGACGAGATAATATCTGCAAGCAAAGTTTGTTGCGAGCAGCGACACAACTGCGAGCCAAAAGCAGTGTGTCGATAAATAAAATAATTAATATTTCAAGTCTAAGTCCTAGATAAACAGAGTGGCTAGGTCGGACGTTTGCCGACGTGCAGCTAGGCACTCTGTGGTCAGCCCTAACTGAAAATTTGAATAAAATACCTTGTCTGAATTTAGGAAGCGTCTGTCATTCGCGTCTTGACAAGAGCAGGGGCCTAATTCCTTCTCAACACTCCGGTACGCTCGTTGAGTCGAAATGCGTCCCTTAGCTTGCCGAATTCCCGACGAGGCGAGTGGCTCAAGAGACCAATGTGGACGAGGACGTCGCCCACGTTGAAGTCGCCTGAGTCGGCCTTTCTCGAACAGTGCTGAATTACACAGCGGAAATCAGGAGCAGAAATGTTTCGTGGAGATCAGGATGGACAGTGGCGTATGAACTGACTTGCCACTGGATGATTGGAGCATGCGGTGATATGATGTTGGATGCGGAGTACAGTTGATTCAGGAGCGGCTGATGTCTTGGAATCGGTGCCACGAGCAGGTAGAGTTATCTTTTTACTCTGCCGTGGTGAGGGGAACAGATCGAAGCGAAGCGAAGCACTTTCGTTGACACTTACCTAGTCCCTGTACGGCGACGAACTCTCTCACACTGTCTATAAAGTCTTGCGCGGTTGACCAGTCTATACGAGAGTTCGTATTTCGTAGTAACTATCGGAGTGTCAACTTGAAGTGTAGAATCCCTCGAAGACGTTGCTGTTCCTTATCTTCGTGATGGCGGCAACCTTGGAAAAGGCTATACCGAGTTCGTAAATTTTGTGTGCATTTCGAATACCTTTATTAGATTGATTTTGGTGTGTCTAGTTGTCACACCAAAATCTCGAGAGTTTTGGGTCGTGAAAAATATTAATAATATTTTACCACGAAACTGGGTAAACTGGGCCGTTGCGGTGTATTGACGATACACCGCCGGAACTGGGATTAAATGATAAATAAGTTAAAGTGAATTGCAGCCTGACAGAATGACAAAATGGAAATTAAATAACAAAGTGAAAAGTTGAGAATCTGGAAATGAGTGATGCCGCGGCGGCTGCAGGCGATCGACTGACTATCAAGTGCAAAACGTGTTTATTTTATATGTTTGAGTCGCGCCAATGGAGAGCGCGCAAAGTTGCAAGCGCTAAGGGGGTGGAGCCTAAGCGGGCTGCGCCGATTCATATAAATATGAATCGCAGATCTGTGCCTCTCCATTTGGCTGTCGACGTTCGACCTGTGCACATCTACAATGTTTGCTCGGAGGGAGCTTATATCTCCTGGTGCACACCGGAGAGGATACTTATGACTTAAAATGACTGTTTATGATAATATGCACTTGGAATAGTAATGAAATCTTAAAGTTAAATAAAATTACTATGCTAAATTTGGCTGAGAGCCTGATATGAAATGTTAGTGGTAAAGCTAGCCACATTTAGATATAATTTAATACTAGATTCAAGGGGAGAATGTTTCTTAGGTCCTAAGTAAAATTAAGAAATTTTTATGGTTTTCCTAGCTTGGGCTTAGGGCCCGATGACAACTGCAGTCATTCCATCTTCAAACATAGTTACTACTTCCTCTCTTATTTCCTTTGCTGCCTCATTTACCTTAATACCTATTTCTTCATTAACTGACTCTCCCATTCGCTCCCATTTACTCTCTAGATTTTCAATCTTATTTCTTACTTCTGTATTGCTTTCTTCCAGCTTTTGCATACTTTGACCCATTTGTACATTTATGTTGCCAATTTGTGTATTTATTTTGTCCATATTTTCTTCTAATCGCTGGTTATTTTGACTAATGTTTTCTTCAAGTCTCTGGTTATTTTGATTCATGTTTTCTTCGAGAGTTTGGTTATTCTGTACCATCTGTGTATTTATGTTTGCTTCCAAAGTTCGGTTATTTTGTACCATTTGTACCTTAATGTTGCCAATGTTTTCTTCAAGTCGATGGATATTTTTGTCCATATTTGTATTTATTCCACCCATCATTTCCATAAGTTTCTGGAACATGTTTGTGTCTGGTTGTGTGTTTGTGTCACCAACTTGTGTTTGTGGAACTGTGGATGTACCTGGTGTAGTTTCTTCTTGATTCATTGTTGTCTTACCTGACTTTAACCTCATATAAATTATATTTGTATTTAATTTGACAATGCCTTGTTGTCAAAACTATCAAAATGTTATTTGATCTATTATCTTTCAAATGTATGCTTGAAATGATAAACTATTCTCAAGTTGTATTTATTTAATCGCTTTCCTGATCGCCCCACGTTGGGCGCCATAAATGTTCTATATTCTGCTATCTATTTTATATTTTTATACGTTCGAATTTTACTTCTTATAAGTAAATTGAAATGATTTTATTGAGCGCCAAACAGTTTCTTAAAAGCTGTTAATATTATAGACTATAGAACACCATTAGCATGACCATCTACAATCTATAGAATGACTCTTACTCAGGGTCCAACGAAGTCGGTTCAATAAATGCTCATCGATCAAGATAACAATCTAAATAAATCAAACTCAGTATTGAACGAACAAAGTATTAATTTATTAACAAATTTGAACTTGGAATGTAATTAACAAATTTAAATAACAAAATCTAACTTAACTAAAATGATAAATATGGCCTTTATTTAAAATAAATATGTACCATGGATTTGGGATATTGTAAAGCTTTACCTTGTCTTTCTTTCGACTCGAGTAATGTTATATTATAACCTCTAACTGGTTATTATGATCCTTGAAATTTTATGTCACTTGACTGACTTTTTAACCTCTCAAGGCTTCTTCTTCTTCTTCTTTACTGGATTGACGTTTGTTTCTAACCTCCAATTTATTTTCAAGAATTCCTTGAAGTATTTCTATCACTTGCTTGACGTTTGAAATTTCTTCACCATATAAATTTGCTAACTGGATTAACAAATACTTCCCTCTTCTAAATCTGCTTTCCGGATAATCTACTTCGTAATACTTTCAAAGTATACTCACTTCTTATATTTGTTGGAAACGAAGATTTGTTTACTTATTTATTTGTTGTTTGCATTGTTTTTATATATTAGTTATTGTTGTGATTGTACTAGCTCCGTAACTAAGAAAGTGTTGTTGAATAAAAAATAAAATAATTTATATTTGACATCTGTTAATTTCTGGCTCTAAAAACCCACAAGTTTAGGCATATTCTGCTTCAGGTTATGGGCCCAGTACACCCAGTACAATAAGAAGGGTCAGTGGTTCTCTAGTAATAGAAGAAAACTAGTTTCGTGTCAAGTCACATCAAATTTAACATACCAGTTAAAGGTATTCTAAAGGTAATAAGATGGACAAGTTCAAGAATATTAATATTCAGAAATTCGATGGGAAGAATTTTTCACTGTGGAAATACCAGATGGAAATAATATTTAGAGCAGAGGGTTTGCTGGATTTAATTAATGGTAAAGCAAAACAACCAGTAATAACAGATGAAGAAAACGTAAAGAAATCATGGGAAAACTTAAATGCTAAAGGGATGATGTTAATATCTATGTCAATGGAGTTTAGTCAATTGCAGACTGTAATAACGTGTGATAATGCCGCCAGTATGTGGTCAAGGCTGAAAATAATTCACGAACAAAGGTCCTCCGCGAACAAAGTGATGATTAAACAAAAATTTTTCAGTTATAAAATGTCAGAAACCGACAGTATTGCACAGCATATTAGCAACATAGAGTCAATGTCACAAGCTCTAGCTGATGTTGAAGAAAAAGTAAGCGATATAGATAAAATAGCTAAAACTTTAGAAAGTTTACCTCACAAGTATGGATCATTCGTAACTGCATGGGACTCATACGACGAAGATAAACAAACATTTGAAAATCTTACAACAAGACTTCTCAAAGAAGAATTGAGGCTTACTCAGGCAGACGAGCTAACAACTGCGTTTGCTGCTGTTAAACTCAATAAGTATCCTCATAGTTCGAACAAAAAGAATTTTGTTTCTAATACCAAAAGTAATTTTATTCCTAATACAAAGTATTCTAAAAAAGATGTAACGTGCTACTACTGTAACAAGAAGGGGCATTTCAAATCTGAATGTAGAATAAGGCTTAGTAAACTTCAACCTGGTTACAGCAAGCAAAACTGTGATCCAAATTACAGAAATCAAGCTCTTAGTGCTGAGATGAAAAATATAGTTGCTGATGGATGTGAAGATATCTGGCTCGCTGATAGTGCAGCATCAAAGCATATGACGTCGCACAAAGAGTGGTTTTCACAAATAACACCACTAAAGAACAAAGATGTTCAAATTGGAGATAACTCTTTTATTACCGCTGAAGGAATTGGCTCAATTAGTGTAATGGCTGTTGTGAATGGTAGAAGAGTTCCTCGTACATTGGTAGAAACCTTATACGTTCCAAAGTTGAAGAAAAATCTTTTTTCAGTGGGAGCAGCTACGAGCAAAGGTTTGCAGGTCGAATTTAATAGTAGATTCATAGAAGTTAGAAATAAAAATGGTGTAGTTGCTGTTGGAAGGAAGCTGGAGAATCAATGCTATAAAATGTTATTTGAAATCCTACAAATTCAAGGAAACTCCGCAGAAACGAGTATTGTTCAGCTATGGCATGAACGGTTGGGTCATGTTAATTTTCGTACTTTGAAAGACATGTCTGACAAAGGAATGATACCTGATATCAAAATCTCAAATAAAGAAGTCACACGTATTCAGTGTGAGGGTTGTCAATATGGAAAACAACATAAGCAATCATTTAATGCTAATTTGAATAGACGAGCTGAAAAACCTGGTGAATACATTCATTCCGATGTCTGCGGTAGAATATCAAGTACTTCATTAGGAGGAGCTAATTATTTCGTTTTATTCAAGGATGATTGTACTTCATATCGTTTTGTTTATTTCATAAGACATAAAAGTGACGTTTTCACAAAATTTCTGGAATTTCAGAAAATGTCAGAAAGACAAACTGGTAATAAAATAAAAATATTCCGAAGTGATAATGGAACAGAATTTGTTAACCATCATTTTAAAGATCTTTTTAAAGAACATGGAATAATACATGAAACCAGTGCTCCATATACACCAGAGCAAAATGGAAGGGCAGAGAGAGATTTGAGATCTATAGTTGATAGTGCCAAAAGTATGTTGCATAGTACTGCTCTCCCGATGAATCTTTGGGCGGAAGCAATTAATATGGCCGTATACTTATTAAATCGTCGCCTGTGTGCACAAGATAAGCATGTTACTCCTTACGAAAAATGGACAGGAAAACAATTAAATCTTAGCCATTTACGAAGGTTTGGATCTGAAGCATTCGTACTTGTGCCTAAACAGTTCAGAAATAAGTTCGAGAGAAATTCCAAGAAACAAATATTAGTGGGATATGACGGCAACAGTTCCAATTACAGATTGTATGAATTGGCTGCCAGGAAAGTTGTCGTCGTGAAACATGTTAATTTCAATGGATGTATTTATAAAGACAGTAGAAATATGTCATGTCAAAACAACGTTATATTTGAGATGGAAGATGAAGATAATTTACAAGAAGAGTCCGTAGACACCAAATCAGAAGGCAGAATAGAAAACCAAACGTCAGAAAACATAGAAGTAGAAATTAATCAGCCTACGTCAGAAAACATAGAAGTAGAAATTAATCAAGAAAACCAAACGTCAGAAAACATAGAAGTAGAAATTAATCAGCCTAAGGATAAAGCTTCAGAAGAAAATGGCCATTATTTAAGACACCGTAAAGATATTAAGAAACCAATTTGGTATGAAGCATGTGCAGCAATAGTAGGTGAACCTCAGACCTACGAAGAAGCTATGGAAAGTGAAGAAAAAGAAGAATGGAAGAAAGCAATGGAAGATGAGATTAAGTCGCTGATGAAAAATGAGACGTGGTCACTACAAGTTTTACCAGCGGATCGCAAAGCAATTGGGTGCAGATGGGTGTTTAAAATAAAATATAAAGCGGATGGTAAAATTGAAAGATATAAGGCCAGACTTTGTGCAAAAGGTTATAGTCAAAAATCTGGCATAGACTATTTTGAAACATTTTCACCAGTTGTAAGGTATGATTCCGTTAGAACGTTATTATCAATTGCAACTGTCAGTGATTTAGAAATTTGTCAGTTTGACGTAAAGACGGCTTTCCTGAACGGAGATTTACAAGAAGAAATCTTTATGAAGCAGCCGGAAGGCTTTAATACAAAAGATTGTACTCTGGTATGCAAACTCAACAAAAGCCTATATGGTTTGAAGCAGTCTCCGAGATGTTGGAATAAGAAGTTTGTGGAGTTTCTTAGTTCATACAGCTTCAAGCAGTTAGATGCTGAAAAATGCATTTTTTATGCACTCTTTGAAAATTATGAACTATTCCTGGCGTTGTACGTTGATGATGGTCTAATTATGTGTAAATCTAAAAAGGTTATGGACATATTTTTGACAGAACTTGGAAAAATATTCGAGATAACCATTTGTGCTGCAGAATGTTATGTTGGATTGGAAATCAGTCGCAATAGAGAACAAAGAAGTATATTTTTGGGCCAGCAAGGGTATGTTGCCAAAATTTTGGAGAAATTTAACATGGTAAATTGTAACATCAAAGCAATTCCTGCCGATCCAAATGTTGTGCTTCATGCAAACCAAGCATCTACAAGAGATAGTAGGATGCTTAGTGTGCCCTATAGAGAAGCTGTAGGAAGTTTAATGTTTCTCGCTGTCGTCACACGCCCAGATATCATGTTCGCTGTGTCTCAAGTGAGTAAATACCTTTGTAGTCCAGCTTTGGAGCATTGGATAGCAGTAAAAAGGATATTCAAGTATTTTAAAGGAACCCAGAACTATGGAATAAAGTATTGTGGAACTGATTTAAATTTTGTTGCATATTCCGATGCTGACTTTGCAAACGATATTGATTCTAGAAAGTCAACAACTGGTTATTTGACTATGTTAGCTGGGGCACCGGTTACATGGTCGTCACAGTCTCAAAAGTGCGTTTCCCGTTCTACTACAGAGTCAGAATACGTGGCAGGTTCAGAAGCAGCCAGAGAGGTTATTTGGTTGAGAACATTACTTCAGGAGCTTAATGTAGATGTATGCG
The DNA here is from genome assembly GCA_963583905.1 of Stenurella melanura. Classification (NCBI taxonomy): domain Eukaryota; kingdom Metazoa; phylum Arthropoda; class Insecta; order Coleoptera; family Cerambycidae; genus Stenurella; species Stenurella melanura. Next base: position 73,949,334 of record OY757315.1, read on the forward strand.
AACCTACCAAGCTATTCGTAGATAATCAAAGTGCCATTCGGTTAGTCAAGAGTCAAGAACACCATAAGAGGACCAAACACATTGATATAAAATACCATTATATACGTGACCAAGTAGAAAAGGGTTTCATTGAAACTGTCTATGTTGAATCTAAAAAACAACTTGCTGATATTCTCACGAAGGCTTTACCAAAGGAACAATTCATCAGAAATAGAAGTTCACTTTGTGTACCTTTAAATCAGTAAACAAATAGGGGGAGTGTTGGAAACGAAGATTTGTTTACTTATTTATTTGTTGTTTGCATTGTTTTTATATATTAGTTATTGTTGTGATTGTACTAGCTCCGTAACTAAGAAAGTGTTGTTGAATAAAAAATAAAATAATTTATATTTGACATCTGTTAATTTCTGGCTCTAAAAACCCACAAGTTTAGGCATATTCTGCTTCAATATTTAATCAACTTTTACAATTTATTCTTGATATCAATATATCTGGATTGTAATATCCTAACCTTCAACTTATTCACCACTTTTATTTTCAATTTATTATTTATTCTTGGATGAATATATTTCGCAGCTCGCTGTTCAGCGGTGTGTGATCAACTGATTTGTTATTTTTAGTCGTTTCAATGGGTTAATTTCCAATATTTCAATTGTTTTTTTCTATTTTGATCTAATATTTCAAAATTTAATTTTAATTTAAAATTTAAACTATTCAGTTTTGTTTGTTCTTTACCTTAATTGAATACTGTTTTTAATTCTTTAATTTTCCTGATGAATTTCTTATTCTACTTTTCAGGATTAAGTGAATAATTGTAATTACTCGAAATATATTGACATATTACATATACTTTCTTAAAATCTACTTATAACTACAATTAACAATTCCAATCTCAAATAAATACTAATTCATACATTTAGATGAATAGCAATGATAAACACAAAATGCTAGTAGTTAAAAACGTACTGCAGTTTCCATACTGACAGAATACTTATATTATAAACTAAAACAAGAAATTGATACGTCAACAAACATTTAACATCATACTATTAGTCCTTTCTTTCTGCATGATGTGAAATATCATTTACAAAACACCTTTCTGCAATGATATTTGAAAATATCTGAAAACTTAAAATGTCATTCAGTGTTTTGTAATCTATGGACTTACTATTTCTAAAATAATCACCCTGCAATGCAAATACTGATAATAGTCTTTCATTCAATATTCATTTTGTGTAGATTTACAATGTTTCTACACAATTTACAAATTTCAGCCCTAAGTTTTGACATGCATGTCAGATTTTATAAAATTTACTTTTTGTTTTCCAATTTCATTCTAAATCATTTTAAATGAGATTGTGATTCTCTATAAGTTCATGTTTTATTATATACTATTTAGAATAACCTTGTTAAACTAAAATAACTTCATTTTATGTTTATTTAACTATTTTGTTCTAATTCAATATCAAGTTTCATTCTCTGCATCCTACTCGCTGAGAATAAGTGAACTTGAATCAATTAAATAAACCACAGATATTCCTGCTTCTGTATGATCCGTTAAAGCAAAACTGTTATGATTATTTTCTAAAATACATACAAATTTTTGAATTTTATTTATGATTTCAAACACGATACTTGGGTAGTGTTCCACAGTGTGGATACACAGCAATATATATATATATATATATATATATATATATATATATGTTGTTTCTTAGGTTTTCACGGGTATTAAATGAAGTGTTGACGTGCTTCCGGGTGTTTTCCCGTGTAGTTGGTAGGCTCCTGTTGGAACCATGATTGTCTGAACGACGCTTCGGCGGAATCTCATCTGCCATCTTCAGGTTCTAGCTGAAAGCTGCCTGCTGCTGCTGCTGCTGTTGCTGCTGCTGCTGCTGCTACTGCTGCTCCTCGTTGCTCGAACTGAACCAGTTCAGTTCGAGCAACGAGGAGCAGCAGTAGCAGCAGCAGCAGCAGCAACAGCAGCAGCAGCAGCAGGCAGCTTTCAGCTAGAACCTGAAGATGGCAGATGAGATTCCGCCGAAACGTCGTTCAGACAATCATGGTTCCAACAGGAGCCTACCAACTACACGGGAAAACACCCGGAAGCACGTCAACACTTCATATATATATATATATATATATATATATATATATATATATATATATATATATATATATATATCATACTCGGCCGTTGGGGCAAAAAACGCTGACGAGATGAGAGTTGGAGAGGCGAGGAAGCACGCCGAAAAGACGGCAGGGAGAGAGACTCGGTTCGCGACCATGAAATGGTACGGGTTGAATTATAAAAATGTGGTCTTGTTAAAATTGTAACAATGAAGTTTGATTAGAATAGAGGATTCTTTTGGTGTATTAAGTTGGGAAATGTTTTAAAAAATTGTACTTTACTTTGCAAGTGATGTGTGGTGATTAAATTGGTAAAATCAAAGCGTCGGGGTGACGGAATTAAACCAGAGTGGATGAGAGGGACCATTCGAGAATAGGAAATAGATGTGGGTGAGATCAATCCAAATTATTCTTATATTAAATTAATTCAAAGGTATTAGGGTGCTCTCCCGAGATCTACTTAGTATATTAGTGTAATGTGGGTGGAACTTATACTATTTAAATTCTGTCTAAACTTTGATTAATTAATTTATCAATTACAGTATTAAAATTCAGTGATTTTAGAAATGCAAGTCTTTTTTATTTTAAACAACCCTCCCAGTTAGGGCTACGATAGCACGCGCCGAAGAAGGGCACACTACCTATCTCAAAAATTTTCCCTGTTTTATAACAGGGTGGTGGCAGCTACTATTTATTTTTCTTTCTTTCATTAAATATAATTTTAGTAAGGTGGGAGAAGTAACTTCCCCTTACCCCCCATACCTCTGGGTAATACAAAAGTTCTTGCATCTAAAGGTAGTTCTGTATGATGTCCATAGTGTACCAAGATTTTAAGTAATTTTGAAACGTGTTTACTTTCGATATGGCATGACACTGCCCATTCTCGTAATTTTTTCACAAATTCATTTTTCTGGAACATTTCATCCTCATCTACAAGAGGAGAATTAAAAATCACTATCGAATTCACTTCACTGCCATCTTCAACAAAGTTTAATATTTCTTCTTGAACATCCAAATAGGAATCATCTTGATCTTATCGGAGTTGTTCTGTGGTAACTGGAGCTGTAGCAATAGCTTTACCATTTTCTACTAAAAAATTGCACTACAATTTATAGGTAATTGCAAAAAATAAAATAATACTTACAATTAATACATGTGGGAGCTTCATTGCCAAGTGTATCCTGATTTATTTTAGTAGTACTCTCTTGTCTTCTGTAACGCCTGCTTTTCTGTGTTATTGCATCTCGATCACTTTTCCGATAGTTTTTTTTTCTTTTTAGTAGTACTCTCTTGTCTTCTGTAACGCCTGCTTTTCTGTGTTATTGCATCTCGATCACTTTTCCGATAGTTTTTTTTCTTGCAGATTTGGCATTTTTAGAGGTTATGTTTTCTGTGCCTATAGTGGCTAGCATAAACATAGATATAAACTACTTTTTATATACATCTGAAACCGGCATTACTATGCACGAATATCAAATCGCTGTTTTGTCAAATATAAAACAATTAATATAGTGCGGGAGGCCGTAATCAAAAAAGCCTGTTATTCCGTAATGGATATGACGAGATTTAATGGGTAGTTTTTTACAATACAAACAGAAAATCTCTCTTACAAAAAGCCCAAAAATGGGGCGATTATTGGGAAACAATTTTCCGCCCGTAACAAATCATGTAATTTTTTTTCATCGCCTAATGTCCGTTTTAAGTGGAATCTTGTTAAAAATATATAAAATAATAAGAATTCACACAGAACGGACATTTTGCATGGAGCGAAATCGGTAAAGCGAGAAAGGAGAATGTAAAGAAAATGCGTGTAAAAAAGTTACTCCCTAATGGCTAATTTTTGTTTTAAATTAAAGTATACACCGAATACACGAGAAAAAAATGCTAAACGGACATTTCTCATGGGGCGTATTCACATGAAATGAAATGTATAGGAATGTGTAATACAGCACGGCGGCATCTGTATTTAGTGCTCTGCGCCTGCGTACTGGCACATGCCAATCCACTCGGCGGTTGATGCTTGGAAAGACGCTACACAGCCAATATCTTGCATCCCGCGTGTTCGTTGCCAGATTTATCTAGCGCTCTGCGCGTGCGCACCATTACATGCCACTCCACCTGGATGTTTATACTTGGAAAGACCCTACGCAGCTTCAACGTTTTCTCACCACGTGTTAATTGCATTGTCAATAGTTATTTGTTTACATTTACTACATAAAGAAATTAAAAGGCGTGACATTTAGTGTTTACTGAATTACAATTATAATTTATAAAGAACAATGAGTGCATTACAGGAATGCATTTTCTGTGAGGAGAATAATGCACTCGAGAAAATTATCCCGTTTATGATGAAAAATCTTGAGAAGTGTCGTACAGTGCGTGCAGCGAGTGACACCCGCCACCCTGAAGACAATCCCGATTTTTCTGATATCAATCATGATATCATCGGTTATCACAGCAAATGCTACAAGCGGTACATGTCTTATAAAATTATTTCAATCTCGCAAATGGACATTGAGAACAGTGGGGTAGTGTGCGCTAGACAAAATTTGAATGCCGTTGCAACGGCTGACAATGATTCTTCATTATAAGAAATAATCGATAGCCCGTTCAATTCATCTGTCCCACGGTAAGTCTCACACCTGTTTAATAAACAATGCAGCAAGTGCATGCAATGCATTGTGATAGCCGTGATAAGATATGTTTTCTATTTTTTTTAAAATGCCCGAATAGCATGCGTTTACTTACAATATATGATCAAGCAGACAGTTTTATTGGAGAAAATTTGGGATTCCGGTCCATGTCCCTGCAGTCATTAATTTCATGTAAACTTTGGCCCGTAAATTGCCCCTTGTTTTCACCTCTCTCCCGCTCTATATCTCTCTATCATCACCCCCTTCTCAATCTTTGACTCATTCATTTTGAATTTCCTTTTATCATTTTATCCCTCACAATTGCTTTCTCGCTGTGCCTCTCATTTTTGTCTCTCATTATCCACCTGTCATGTTCTTCAACCTTCTCTTTTCTTGCATCTAGTCCTCTCACTCATCCTCTCGTCCCCTCCCTCTGTCATGTTCGATCTCTCTTTATCATTTTTCCTCCCTCACCCCGCCCCTCCCGTGATCATGTCGTCTTACCCTCTCATTTTCTCTCTCCATCTTTTTCTTTCTCCCATTTTTTCAGCTCGTTCATCCGTGCATGTTCTTCCTCTCATTCACTGAGTGAAACTGCCCAACACTGCCCCTTTTTTTAAAGTTCGAGAGACGGCGACTAGTATGGAAGATGTGGATATCTTGAGAAAACTTATGGAATGCGAGAAGGAATATTTTCATTACTATCAGTATTGCTGGCAACAGTATGAATGGGAATGTTAGAAAGCCATCACCAATAATGCCGATAGTCTGTGGAAAACACAAAGTATCAACAACGAGAAAACTTTTGAGTCCATCTGCTTGTATATCAAGACCTGTGTTATAGACAAAGGCCACTGTTTATCCATAAATTCTGTACGGGAGAAATATAAAAGTTTTCTTGATGAGCTATACAATTTAGATGAGAATTCCGAGAAACCAGTGACATTTCGCACAGATAAAATGGAAACGAAAATAATGAAAACTTTCCCTGCAGAGGTAAAGGTCACTTATCTAAATAAGCAAAAAATTATTGCCCCTCTGGATTTTCAATCGCCAACATTCCCGAGCTTCTGAAACAAATCGCTTTGCAAGAGCAGATTCAAGCAGCGGCTGTGGCCATCAGACAAGAAGTTCGAGCAATGGATGTACACAACTTCAGTACGAAAATCTCTCTCGATGATTTAAAAAATGGCAATTGTAAAGAGTTGCCACCGCTATTGCTTTCGCTTGTCGAAACGATTGTATGTGGGGACTTGAGCGCAGTTTCTAAAAGCCGAGCCGAAGCTAAACGAAAAGAAAACGAACGGGTTATCTCTTCAATAGGACAGGACTTGATATTCGCCAGTACATCCGGGAGAGTCAAACCATCTAAGCATGTATCAATGGGCATAGCCATTAAGTACATGTGTAATTCCAAGAAGATTATCAATTTAATTCATAGTCAAAGTCATTGCTGCAGTTACCACGTACTCAGTGAATTGGACAATGAAGGTACCATGGCGACTGTAGAGGATGATAAATTGTGTCCCTATGATATCAATGTTCATGGAACAACACCCGGCTTAGCCTTCGATAATTTTGACAGATTTGTTGACACAAAAAGTGGAAAAGACACTCTTCATGATACCGTGGGGATTATTTTTTAGAATCTGGAATGTTCCCGTCGGAGTTTTCCTTGCCAAACTGATTGTGAAGCAATGGGGGAGGATGAACCAACCAGAAAGCGAATGCGAAGAAGTTTTGGTTATACGTTTGAAGAACTCCGGCCATATAAAAATGTTCCTCAGTTACTGGACGATTTCGGAACATTTGGTGATTACATTCTTTCAATACCGAAAACAGTAAAATCTTGGCAGCTGTTTGACAGAACTTGGTTGCTGTCTCATGTTCTGAACATTCCCAATGCTCCAATGCGGCTGGGATTCAATGCCAAAATTATCATCGATCAATCACCGATCCAAAAAATTTCGTATCTACCACCGATCAATGAATCACCCACAAAACCATCGACTGTAATCAGACTCTAGAAATGGCCTTGAAAATTGCTGACGAGTGTCAATCGCCGCATATCGAGGTTACATATGATCTGGTGGTGGCTAAAATTGCTTTTAAGATTCAATCTGCAGAGAAAGAGAAATTTAAAAGAATGTTCATTCACCTGGGAGCTATTTATGTGACTATGGCATATTTCAGTTGCATAGGGATATTTATAGATGGTTGCAGCTTGTCTGAAATCATGGTTAACAGCGAATTGTTGGCGAATGGATCGGTCAATGGATTTATCAAGGGTAAAAGTTATAATCGTTGTAAACGTCTTCACCCATTAATATCTTTGGCTCTGCAGAAATTGCATTTCGAGCGTTTCCTAGCAGAAATATCGATAAGTATAGAAGAATCGGTAGAAGAATATCTAACCGATTTCATGAATGAAAAATCAGCGGATTGTGGATGACGCATCAACCAACGATTTCTCTTTTAAATGCATATGAAACATACAAATTGCAAACCCTAGCTGGAGAACATGGAAAAACAGCGCAATTTTATATGATGTACGTCCAGATGATTCATTATTACCACGCGTTTACAAAGAGTATAAGAACTGGAAATGTAGAAATGTATTTATACACGATGCATGCAATTTCGAAATTCATGTTCATTTTCAATCATCCCAACTATTGTCGATGGTTGATTTATTATGAGGATAAACTATTTAATGTTCAAAAGTCGCACCCTGGATTGGAAATCAAGTTGTCATCTGGCTCGTTCGGGGTTCGCCGAACAGAAAAGCCATTTTCCCGCATCCCAGTGGATCTGACACTCGAACAAACAATTAACGCCGATGCAGCTAGAACACTGACAGGAATAACTTATTTAACGAATTCGATAAAAGCTCGGCAACGGTGGGCATTGGGTCATGGGCTTAGAGCCAGTGTGATTTCGCACGTATTGGAAGAAGCTGGTTTGAAACAAGGCTGCGAGGTGACAGTGGAATTATGAGAAAGCAGTGTAACAAAAAGTCACGAATAGATAGGACAATTTATTCGTGCTTTAAAAGATAGTATGAACCCTTTCGATGAAGAACTAGATAAAACAAAGCTGTTCAACATTGGAACTGGCGAGGCTGCTACACAGCCAATAGAGAAGTATCTTCTGACGAGCGAGCAGAGTGGCAGTTTATTGAGGGCGCATTTTGTATTTGAATGTCGAGCCGATAAGAGTAGGTTTGAGAAAACCATCAAGAAAAATCCAGTTTTTAATTTTGCGTCAGTAGTTAAAAAAAAGAAAATTGTTGTAAACGGCAAAGTTCAAGAAATCAGAATGCAAAGAGATATTTTCGGCAAATTACTTACGCTTAAAGCGAATATCGATCTCCAATTAGCTCTAACATATCCCCTTTCACCGGTCCCGCCTGCATTTTGCCATCCTCATGGTTGCCATTATAAAACTGATAAAGCCGCCCTTCTACGTGAATTAGAAAAAAGGGTCATCTCTGCAGGGCCAGACTTTCAAGATATTGATATAATAGATGGCTTTTTCCTCTTACACACATTAAAGGATATTGGTTCCACCTGCGGTGATATTTCTAAGCGAATACTTATGCATTTATGTGCGTATGAGGCTCGGGAAATCCATTTGGTATTCGACCGCTATTTCAAACCGTCGATCAAAGATCTAGAACACGAGATCCGAGGTGTAGAGGAAGGTCGTGAATACCATCTCACAAAAGATCAACAGTTTATTAATAATTTCCATAAAGAGCTGAAATCGACACATTTTAAAATAGCTTTCGTTAATTTTCTCTTCAATCACTGGGCAAAGGAAAAATCAGCCATAGATATAATAAAGAACAAAACAATTTATGTGAACTACGACATCTGCTATAAGTTTACTGCTTCTGATGGGGTGATCGTAAGAACAATCGAAGATAAACTCGACTGTGTAAGTCATGAAGAGGCGGACACAAAAATGATTTTCTACGCCTGTCAACGAAAAATCGAACATCTCAATAAGATGCTGCGATGCCGATAATCTTGCTTCTCGGTAATATGGCATTTTTAACGAGCAAAGAATAAAAAATATTGCTTAATTTCGGGACAAGAAAAACAAGAAGACGTATTGACGTCACAGCTTTGTACAAAAGTCTCACCCCCGATTTGGCTCGTTCACTAGCTGTGCTTCACGCCTTTACAGGATGTGACCAAAACCCGGCTTTCTACCGCAAAGGCAAGATTCGGCCGTTTAGATTCTTAGAAAAGTCAGAAAAATACCAGCAAGCCTTTATTCGTCTGGTTGAAAGCTCAAATGAAGAACAGTTCCCAGTGATAGAAGAATTTGTATGTCGCTTGTATAACGAGAAAACAATTTGCAAGGTCAACGAGGCCAGAGCGAATATCTTTGAAAAGACTTACGAGACTAAAAACATGAACGAGCTTCTAGAGGTCGACATAAACAGTTATGATGCATGTTCATTGCCGCCCTGCTCAGTGGAGCTTCAACAACAAATATTGCGCGCCAAGTATATTGGAAAAATATGGACTGGAGCTCATTTGCCGTATCCAATCGATTCGACACCCACTGAGTCAGGATGGATGGAGGAGGAAGGCAAATATGTGTTCAGATGGTTCGAGGGGGAACAAGTTCCGATCTGCGGTGACCTTCTCGTCGATGATTCAGAAGCGGATCAGCCTTCAGGTAACTTTTTTTCATGCAGAGAGAGATAGAGAGAGAGAGAGAGAGAACATGCGCGAGGATGAACGGGATGAAAAAATGAGAGAAAGAAAACGATCGAGAGAGGAAACGAGATGCGGAGAGAGAAAGGAACTGGGAGGATGATAGAGCATGATCGGGGAGGAATTCATGAAGGGAGATTGATCATGATATCGGGAGGGAACGAGAGGACGAGTGAGAGGAATAGATACAAGGCAAAGAGAGGGTTGACGAACATGACAAGCAAAGAGAATGAGATAGGCAAAGGAAGTAAAGGGGTACGGATAGTAAGGAGAATAGAAATGAGAGGGTGATATAACATGAGAGAGAGAGAGAACATGAGAGGGACAGAGGGAAAGTAAAGGAGAGGGGGATCGAACAGGTGATAGGGTGAAATTGCATGATCAAAGGGAGGGGTGACGGGGAGAAAAATTCGCACGGGGATTGAACGAGAGGGCGAGAGAGAATGAGGGAAAAAAACATGCACGAGAGAGAGAGAATGAAGTAAAGAACATGCACGAGAATGAACGAGAGAGAGAATGAGGGAAAGAACATTTGCGAGAATTAACGAGATGAAAAATGGGAAAAAGAAAACGATCGAGAGAGGAAACGAGAGGCGGAGAGAGAAAGGAACTGGGAGGGTGATAGGGCATGATCGGGGGGGAATTCATGAAGGGAGATTGATCATGATAGCGGGAGGGATCGAGAGGACGAGTGAGAGGAATAGATACAAATGAAAGAGAGGGTTGACGAACATGACAAGCAAAGAGAATGAGAGAGGCAAAGGAAGTAAAGGGGCGCGGAGAGTAAAGAGAAAAGAAATGAGAGGGTGATATAACATGAGAGAGAGAGAACATGAGAGGGACAGAGGGAAAGTAAAGGAGAGGGGGATCGAACATGATAGGGGGGTGGAGAAAGATAGGGGAAAATGGTCCAGAAAGGGACCGAGAGATAAAAATGACAGAGAGAGAGAGAGAGAGAAATTTATCGTTACATTATTGTTCTTGTTGGTTCCAGATGGTCTGAGAGGAGATAATGATGATGATGAGTTTGATGACAGTTACGAAAATGAGACTGACGGGGACAGCGATTATGAGAAAAACTCAACTGATGAAGACGAGTGAAGTTTATTTTTATATGAAAATAAAAAATATTTTGTATTTTTTGTGCATGAAAAAATCCTGCTGTGTACTTCTTTTAAACTTACCCTTCGATTCCTATTTGGGACTGGGTGAAAATTGAGATTTTTTTTTCTAGCCCGACGGAAATCGACATTAGGGGGTAACAAAATTACACCGAGAAATTCTTCATATTCAAAATTTAATTACAGACAAACGCCCTACTTCAAACGTCCGTTTGTATTTTTTTTTACTTAAAATATTATCAATTAAATCATAATTTTCTTAACGGACATTAGGCGACTAGACCCCAAAAAAAAGTGTTATAAATTTTTTGTTCCGACCTCCAGTATTGTTCTGCTTCACTACAAATTTCCGTTACCATGTTCTGTGTATATTTTTCATGTAAATAAAGACACACAATACGCAAACAGACATTAGGGAATTACATCAGGCGAAGATCTTGGTTACGGCCTCCCGTACTATAAGGAACAGCGAAAACTCAGCTTTGGGTACACAAATAAAAAATAAAGAAAATGAAAAAACGTGATAGCTACTTATATACACCTAGGTAGGAAAATAGAAGGATATTCTGCAAGTTCTCTATAATAAAGTTACCCAATCAATTCTTACATTGTCTTAAAAGTCATATACATTTTCATCCAATATTTTGATTTCAGTAATCTATTAGTATTAGTAATTACTATAAACTCGTTCGATATTACTAAAAATGCCATTAAATAATTCCGGAAACAATACCATCATTTTTATCATCCAATTAGTAGTAGACAGGATGGCGCAGTGAGTAAATCCGTTTTTAAATCCATTCTTTAGGTATAAGAAAAAATTTTAATGTCAATTTTAAGCCACCACAGGTGGCAGGAGTTTTAACTTTTATTTAATTTTATTGAGCCGAACCGGTCGTGATCCACCCAACCGTACTAACACCACGGCGCTGCGCGACGTGGTTGTGCGGTTGAATCTGGATCTCGATCCGGGGAGGATAATTCCATATTAAATTTGTTATGATGATTAGGACATTCAAAAGGCAACTTGGTGAACGCGGGTTCGAAACCTGGAGGTAAGTTTAATATAATTTAATTAATACATATAACTTGCAGGTAGCAATAGATGAATAAGTTTGACACAAGAATAAACAATCTGTGTTCTTATGACGCCCGAAACAAAAGTAATCTCGCATAATACCCTGATTACATGAAGCCACATCATCGAAGATAATAATCGAATTCGGTCTGATCTCTTGAGTCGATATAACATCTTCTCCTTCATCGAATTCAAAATAACCTATTTCCTTCATTGGTTTCAACAAATTTCTCAAATATTCATATTTTGGTTGGTATGAAGACTTTGAATATAGGTAGATGTTCTCAAATCGGAGTCCATTGGGGTGTGTTAGTAATGTAACAACTAAATTTGTTTTACCACACCCAGAACTACCAACAATCAATGCTCGCTTCGATAGGCCTCTAAACAGTTCGCCATGTTCTTGATATTTAGGCTCTATAATGCTTGTACACAACACAACCGTAGTTAATCGTAAACGAAGACGTGCAAAGAAAGGGCCAGGATTTATTAATAGTCTTATTAATAGTCTACCGTTTGAATTGCATGTACCAGGTTACAACTATTGTGGTCCAGGAACAAAGTTGTCTAAACGGCTTGCTAGAGGTGATACTGGAGTAAATCCTTTAGACGAGGCTTGTAAAGAGCATGATATTGCATATTCTCATTCTAAGGACATAACAAGCAGACATCAAGCAGATAAAGTGTTAGCAGAAAAAGCATATCAGCGGTTTAAAGCAGGTGACTCTTCAGTTGGAGAAAAAATTACTGCTTTAGGTATAGCTGGTACTATGAAAGCAAAAACTAAGCTGGGTATGGACATGCGTAGAAAATTACGCCCTAAACAGAAACGTGGCATGGGGTTACGTAAGAATACATTAAGTTTTAATAATGCAGTACAACGAGCTCCGCGCAGTATTCAAAGCAGCAATTCTAATAATCTCATTAATGTTGCAAAATAAGCTTTATCATCAATTGGAACAAAGAAACTCTCTTTACCAAAAAAACGTATCATTCCTATCCCAAAAATTGGTGGTTTTCTACCTTTCCTGTTACCTATATTTGCCGCATTAGGGGCTTTAGGAAGCATAGGGGTCGGTACCGCAGGCATTGTAAAAACGATTAATGACGCGAAAGCAGCAAAAGAAAAACTTGAGGAAGAGAAAAGACATAATTTAGCCATGGAGCAAGTTGCAGTAGGAAAAGGATTGTACTTACGGCCTTATAAAAAAGGCATGGGATTATATCTAGCACCGTTTAAAAAAAACTTCCAATAAAGCTACCTCGTCGAGCATTAAACAACATAGATTTAATGAAATACGCTAAAGATTTGCATATTCCAAACTTTCGGGGTGTATTTATGAGAGACACATTACCAGTAAAGATAAAGAAAAGCGAGTGTGGTATAATTAATTTGGATATTTCATCGGGACCTGGTACTCACTGGACGGCATATGTGAAGAAAAGGAACTCGATAATCTATTTCGATAGTTATGGAAACTTAAGACCACCAAATGGAGTAATAAATTATTTCTATAGCGATGGTAGCTTGAATAAGGTCAACTATAATCATGATCAAATTCAAAAATATAATTCAAATAATTGCGGTCACCTATGCCTAAAATTTTTATATAATCAATGAAAATAGAGGAAATCTCTTTATTATATGTATAGTATTGAATGTGCAGCATGTCTCTAACTTTTTCACATACGGGGGTTTCTTCAATCTTAACTGCAGATTTCAATCCACCCATATATTTAGAAGATAATTCGGATTATGTCATCGGTTTAACGGACTTTGAAACTTTTAATATTATACCAAACATCGATGAAACAAACAACAAATTAACGTATGGTAATATGACCTTAACTATCCCTGTTGGAGCCTATGAAATTAATGACATTAATAATTATATTCAAAAAGAAATTGGTAAAAATATTAATATCACCCCCAATCGTAATACTTCGACTGTCAACATAGAAACAAATGTTGATATAGATTTTACATCAGAATACTCTATGGGCCGCCTCTTATGATTTGAAAGAAGGATTGTTAAAGCTAATGAACTAAATGAGTCCAACTTTCCCGTACAAATAATTAAGGTGAATGCTTTATGCATTGATTGTAATATCGCATGTGGGTCTTATTCGAATGGGTTACCTGTCCACATAATTCATCAGTTTTTCCCAACAGTAGCCCCAGGCTATAAAATAGTGGAATCGCCTTTAAACGTTCTGTATTTTCCAGTAAGTGTTAAGACGATCAACTCAATTACCATTAAAATACTCGATCAAGACGGCAATCTCGTCAATTTCCGTAAAGAAACCATCACGGTTAGACTACATTTGAAAAAGATATCCTAAGATGGTAGTCCGTTATAATAATAAATATCATATTCCACGTATAGTGGCTAAACTCAGTTATAAAAGAAAACCGAGAAATACATTTTCAATCAGTAATAAGACGGACGTTAGTCTAGTAACACCTGAAAATAAGCTTTACTTGAAATCTATTGGTTTTGAAGTACTCATATAATGGATATATTAAATGTTACAGAACAACCTCTTATCGATAACTCCATTATTGATTTCGAGTATCACATTTATCCACCATTTCTAAACGCTAAATTTGATTATAACGATGAAATTAGAATTCCAATCCAAGAACTGGATGCTTATACTCTACCATGTGAAAGTAGTCTATACTTGGAGGGAAATCTAACGAAAGATGATGGAACACCAGCGACTCAATTAAACTTAATAAATAATGCATTCAGTTTTCTCTTTAGAGAAATTCGATATGAGATTGTCATTGATTCAACTCGAAATGTCGGTTTAACTTCCACTCTTAAGGGGTATTTGTCTTTTAATGAAGGTGAAAGCATCAAACTACAAAATGCTGGGTGGTTCCCTAAATATAGTAAAATACCAGACAGTAATAAATTTAATGTGTGCATACCACTTAAACTGTTAATGGGCTTTTTTGAAGATTATAAAAAAACAATTCTAAACATGAAACAGGAATTAGAATAGAATAGAATAGAATAGAATAGAATAAAGTTTATTTAGCAAAAGCTATTTACAGAAACACATAATTTTGTACAGAATCATTCATTATCTTGTGCTCTAGCAGCTACATATAATTTAGTGATATTTTTAGTAAACATTTTTAAATTTCTAGAGGATTTGATTTCCTTGGGCAAAGCATTGTATGCGCGTAGGTCGTCGCTAAAAGTCGATTTTTTTAAGAACGATATTTTTGTATGGTCTATGTTGTAGTTTTCAGCAGACCTTACCGAATACTTGTGCAACTTCGATCTTTTAACTAAGAAAGGTTTAAGGTAGGTAGGTACTAGATTTTTCTCTATTTTATATATTAAGATTAAATTCGCTCTTTCAATACTTTGCTCCACAGAAATCCAACCCAATTGGTTCAACATATTTGAAATAGGTGTGTATCTATCACAATTTAATATTACACGCATTCCTTTATTATGCAACACTTGTAACCTCTTAATATCTGATATGCTACATGATATTAATAATGAAAAGCAGTAATTAAAATGTGGGTAAATTATAGTATTATATATAATTAATTTTGACCATTGTGTTAAATCGGCAGATATTCTTTGGAAGAAAGAGATCTTTTTACCAAGTTTCTTACATAAATAATCTATATGTTTTGAAAATGTCAACTGTTGATCTAAAATAATTCCCAGGTATTTAATTTCACTTACAAATTCAATTTTTGTGTTATTTATGTATAAAAACTGTTGATTATTAAAGTATTTTCGGCAATTAGCTTTAGTTCCAAGAACCATACATTTCGTTTTTTCATTATTGAGTTTTAATCTATTTGTGCATAACCATCTATATAACATACAAAGCTCTTTATTCATTATATTTGTGATTTCATTATGATTTTTTCCAGATATAGATATTAACGTGTCATCTGCAAAAAGGTTTACATATGAATTTTTTAGGACATGATTTATATCATTCACATATATTATGAATAAAAGAGGGCCCAACACACTGCCCTGCGGCACCCCATACCAACTAGGGATTTTAGAAGATATTTTATTGTTCACTTTAGTTTTATGGTACCTATTATCTAAATAGTTTTCAATCCACGTTGAAGCTGTTTCTGTTACACCATATTCATTTAACTTTTTAACTAACCTACGACGATCAATAGTTTCAAATGCTCTTCTTAGGTCTACAAACACGCTTAAAACAACATTACCGTCATTAATATCGTTCCTCCAATTCGCACACACTAATTGTAAACTTGTTTCGCATGAGTGACTTTGTCTAAATCCCGATTGACCACTACATAAAAGTTTGTTATCTTCAAAGTACTCCCTTAGCTGTTCGGCCACCACGATTTCTAATATTTTATCCACTATTGGAATTAAGCTTATGGGTCTATATTCGCTGGCTTGCTTTGGGTTTTTAACTTTTGGAACTGGCACTATTACACTTACTTTTAATTCAGATGGTACTTTTCCGGTTGTCAACGACGTATTTATTAAATTTAACAATGGGTATCCAACGCTGTCAAATATTTCTTTCAATAAGTTAATATTTAATATTTCGTCACCAGTAGTTTTATTCTTTAAACTAAAAATAACTTTTCTTAATTTGTTGAGGCTTATTGTCTTAAACTCAAATAGTTTAACCGCTACTGGTCCTTTATCTTGAATTTCATCATCATCATCATCAGAGAAGTCATCAATGCTGTTCGCAATACATTCAATACTATCAGCATAATATTTGTTAAAATTTTCTTCAATACGTCCCATGTCGGTTTCAAAAGTTATATTGGTTCCTTCAAAGTGCCCTTTATTATTATTACCCAATAAAGATTTTATTGTCTGCCACATCTGCTTACTGTCTCCCCGACACATATCTATTGATTGTTTAAAATGAACTTTCTTTTCTTGTCTAGTTATTTGTAAGACATTATTTCTTTTGTCCATCTGTGTAAATTGATATTTTGCGTATGCCTTGTCACGTTCTTTCTGAGCACATTTAATTTTATGGTTATACCACTTGTTTCCTTTATACACTAGTTTATTTTGTATAGGCGCAATTTTATTTACCGAAGTTGCAATATTATTAACAAAACTATCATACAGTGTGTCCACATCAGTGCAGTCATAACTCCAGTCCTTATATATCAAATCCATTTTTAGTTTATCAATATTCTCCTTGTTTAAATTTCTAAAGAGTATAGTTTCTTTTTTATTTTTAATACGAATGTCTAACTTTGTGCCAATTATAATATGATCTGAAATATTGGGATATATCGTTGTTAAGGGCTCTAATTTATACATATTTGTTATAATTAAATCTATCATTGTTGATGAGGTATTTGTAATTCTAGTGTCACGATTCATTATTTGCTTATACCCAGAATCTTGTATTAAATTGCTTAATTTTTTTGTTGATTAGTTTTTCTTGTCATTAAAGTTTATATTGAGGTCTCCCATTACTAAGACATCGTCGGCATCATTCTCATACCTCGTAACTCCACTTTTGGCGAAAATGAAATTTTCACATATTCACATAGCTAATATGTACCTACATTAAATAACCAAACCTCGTATGCATATCATTACATTTTGTATTAATATTTCATTAAAACCAAACCTCGAATATGAGTACACTAAGAAACGATAACCAAAGCTTGTATGTGCATTATTCTGTTAAAGTACCAAAACTCGGATCTTTGAATTAGTTGGCGTTGGCACACCATAACTCATATCTCCTTTGTTTACAGTTAGGCACTCTTCAAACACTTCACGCTTGTTGCAATTTATTATTGGTTTATTAGTGTTTTAATATTAATTAATAGTCCTATAGTTCTTAATTATGAGCTCTAGGGGCAAAAAGATTCTGGAATTACTTTCTAAGAATGATACCAACAAGATTAAAAATAATAATGTGCATAACCTCACTTTCAAAAGCAGTGAACTCTTGTGCAATGCAAATAACGGTAAGTTTTTATACAAATATTTATTTCTCATTTCAAACTAATAATAATAATACTTTTTAGATAATAATGGTACAGCTTTACAGGAATCTGATGCTTTTCTAAAAGGGGACAATAAGAATTTAACTATTAAAGATAATTTGAAGTCCATCTCAAGCAATACAAATAGTAACTTTCAGTGATTATTATTGTATTTAGTTAACTGCAGTGTATTGTTGTATTTACAGATGATGGAATTTTCTTTACACCTATAACTGATGTCATGATAATGCCCTGTCCTGAGGAACTAATAGCCACGTTACCAGAACTTAAAATAAACACCGAGGTTGCTGCCACTACTGATGAAACTTCTGTGTTAGTTGAAAATTATGTTGCAACAGGTGATGGCAACCTGATATTCGAGACCTGTTCCACTTCTACTGAAGGTAATGGATTGACTGAATGTTATTCTACTGTTTTAAATGAAGAGAATAAAAAAAATGGTGACATAACTACTGTAGAAACTAATAATTTGGTTGAAATGGACGCATCCTCTGATTATAGTAGTGATGATAATATACCATTAAGAGAATTGCAATTGCGAGTGAATGAAACCAAAGAGACCAAACAATCAACAAAACGTAAACGTTGCATAAGAGGACGGTCAAATCCAGCTGTTTGGAAAAAAAATGAGTCAATACGTAAGCGCAGACTTGGCGAAGAATACGTTGGAAGAAAGGTTGTTGGACGAGAAGAGCACCCAGTTTTGAAGCAGCCTAGAACTTTAGGCCTAGCTTGCAGCAGTCAACAGTGCCAGAAGAGTAAAATTAGACATTGTACTGAATTTTCAGATGAAATCCGTGTTGCAATATTTAATTCATTTTGGAAAGATTTGGATTGGGGTCAAAGAAAAATTTATGTATCTGCACTAATTGATGTGGTTCCAGTTAATCGAAGAAGAGTACCTGCTTGTGTTGCTTCGCGAAGGTTAACGACATTAAAGTATAATTTGAAAAAAAACAATGCTAAATTAAGTGTGTGCAAAGCAATGTTCTTAAGCACTTTAGGTATTGGCGAATGGACAGCTAGAGCTTGGGCGAAAACTAGCGAAATAGGCACACACAAATCTGCATTAAATAAATCAATAGAAAAGAAATGTCCCAAACAGGAAGAGACTGACCGTTTAAAATTATTTTTAACGAATCTACCAAAACTGCCTTCACATTATTGTAGATCTGGGACTAGTAAACTTTATCTTGAACCTCTTTATAATAGTAAAGTTGACGTATACAATTTATATTGCAGTTACTGCAAAGATTTAGAAAGAACGCCTCTATCATTAGCAACATTTAAAACAATATTTACAGATATGAACATTGCCCTTTTTCAGCCAAAGAAAGACCAATGTGATCTGTGTGTGATGCATGAAGTGGGAAATTTGTCAGATGTTGATTGGAATGCACATCAAAAGAAAAAAGATGCAGCAAGGACAGAGATGGAAGTGGATACTAAAAAAGCTATGTTAGACAAATCTTGCATTGTGTTGACAATGGATCTGCAATCTGTTCTGTTGAGCCCACGTCTTAAAGCATCCGCACTATATTATAAAACAAAATTAATTGTACATAATTTCACCATCTACGATAACGTTAGTCATGCAGTGAAGTGTTACGTATGGCACGAATGTGAAGGTGGCGTAACAGCTGATGAATTTGCTTCTTGTGTGGTAAATTACCTTGAAACAACTTGCTCTTCTGAAGGAGTTAATAAAGTTATTATATGGAGTGATGGCTGCACCTACCAGAATAGGAACGCAACTATGTCTAATGCTCTAATACAATGCGCCAGTCAGATGAAGATTACGATTATTCAAAAAATATTAGAGAAAGGTCACACTCAGATGTGCTGTGATTCTGTGCATAGCGTTATAGAAAGAAAACTGAAAGACAAAGTGATAAATGTTCCAGCTGATTATGTTTCAATTATTAGGTCAGCTCGAAAAAAACCAGAACCATACCATGTTCAATATTTAAACTATGACTTTTTCAAGCATTACAGCAGTTTAAAAGCTTACATTTCAATTCGACCAGGTAAAAAACCTGGTGATGCAGTGGTAACAGATCTTCGATCATTAAAATATAGCCCAGATGGAACAATTGAATACAAGTTACAGCTTTCTAATAATTGGAGCCTACTTCCAATAAGACATGGTGAGGTTTTATTGGAAAAACCTCCGCAGCTTTACCAAGAAAGGCTAAAGGTAACACTGAATAAATATAAAGACCTTCAAGAGCTAAAAAAAGTGCTTCAAGTTGATTATCATTCTTTTTATAATGAATTACCATATGATAACAAATAACTTTAAATTTTGTATTCTATTTTTGGCCATGTCTGCTTAATCTTCTGATAATAAAAATAATATCTACAATATTTCAGTGTATTTACTTTGCTATTAGTAGTCATTATTAACTCACAATACTCGTATGTACATGAAAGTTTTCTTTCCAAACCTCGTATGTCACATTATAATTCATCTGTCCAATATTCTTGCTATTTTCTATTATCTAATATTAACAAGCAACAGGAACATCACAAACTAAAAGGTTTGCAATGATCTCACAGCTTTATATAAAAATTAAACGTTTTTTTCATTTTCTGAAAAATTACTAAAATGTAGATACGAGGTATGAGAATGATGCCGACGACATCATATTTACATATATCTTCATCTTCAAGTTTTTGTCCAAAAAAATCTAAAAATCTTTCGCAGTTTCCATTTGGTGAACGATAAACTGCTCCCACTATCATTGTTTGACTGCTTAACTGGATTTTTATAAATAATGACCAATAATCTAAAGAAAATTCATTATACATTATGCTACTATTTACTGACTTTTTAACATATATTATTACTCCACCTGTGTGCCTACTGTGTGATAAACAGGAGATGCATTTGTAACCTGGTATGTTTAGCTCAGTTTCCTCTATGTCTGAAGTTATGTGAGTTTCAGTGACACAAAGTAGAAATGGTTCTTCTTCAATTACAAATTGATATAACTCTGGCATATGTGTGGTTAGACCTTGAATATTTATGCACAGACATATTTTATTAGGGTATTTTTTGTCATCTAATTGCTACGATTGATATTCTATTTTAGATTTAGCTTGTTATATGGCCCTTAAATACGACTTACAGGTTTTGTCAAAAACAATATGGTTATATGTTATATTAGGTACCTTTATTACCTCACATGCATGCTTACAGTTTGTACACTCGACTTTACCCGGAGTACATTCAGTACTATTTGGGTGACTTTCATTACATAAAGGGCATACACTTTTTTCTTGCCTACATTCGCTTGCTTTGTGGCCAAATCTCCAACATTTGAAACATCTTAGGACAATTGGTTTTAATTCGAAGTAGTAATGATTTAGACGCTGTGACTAGTGTCAATGATACGGAGAAGCCTAAGATTAATATTGATAGACTTTATTGGAGAGTACCACATGTTTCCGTGGAAATACCACAGCAATTGGCTTTAACTAAGATTTTGGATAAAAATGTTGAAATACTACTTCCATTCAGAAGTTGGGAGCTAGTAGAGTATCTTCACTTCCTCAAACTACGAGACATACATGGCCCGTGAAAACTACCACTAAGTTAGAAACTCCTCGTCATGTAATTGTTGCCTTCCAAATTAACAAAAAGAATAAAGTAACATCTAATATGAGCACGTTTGATAACTGTAATCTCACGAATATACGAGTATTTTTAAATTCTGAAAGATATCCTTACAATGATTTATTTCTTGATTTCAAAGACAATAAATATGCTACTTTATATGAAATGTTTGCACATTTTCGTCAGTCATACTATGAAACAGGAAATGAACCTATATTTACACCTAAAGAATTCAAATCAATTTCACCATTAACCCACATCGATTGTTCTCGTCAAAAGGAAACTATTCAGTCGGGTTCTGTCGTTATGCGCATAGAATTCGAAACAAGCGATAATATTCCGAATCTTAGAGATTTAAAGAAAGCAGTTGAACTCTACAGTTTAAAAATTTCTCTAACAAAAAAGTTGGCAGATATAAAAATATGCTTAATTTTGGATGTCCAAGGATTCAAGGGAGAAAAAAATAAGTTCATAGTTAAAGAACTTGCAGCATATAATGGTTACAAGACAGCACACTATATTTTCAAGCCACCATTTCCCGTAAAACTTCTACCACCTGATTTGGAAAAGCAAGTTAATTGGCTAACATATAATTACCATGGTATACATTGGAATGAAGGAAACACACCAATTTTCAATTTTGGGAAAATTATCCGAGAGTTAACCAATTGTGAAGAAGAAATCTTTGTAAAGGGAAGAGAAAAGCCACCTACATAAAAAAAATTTCTTCAAAGCCAGTATGAGTTCGAAGAACACCCATTACTCCAATTTTCTGAGCCACGCTGTTTTCACCACTTAAAATGTAAATGTATGTGTTCATTATCAAATGTATTATATCTTTATGAGAATTTTGTAATGTCATAATTTTAAATAAAAAAATAAACATATTTCACGTCTTTTATTTATCAGGCATGTCTAGACTTGTTTCTCGGATGTGCACCTCCTTTACCCCCACCACCCTCCTTTGTAAGAGGATATAAATTCATGTTGATTTAATAAAACATTAGTGTGTTTATAGATATTACGATGATAACCTCGCAGTTTATAGTTTTACAAGCCATTTGGCATGGAATTCTCTACATAGAAAAATTTTACAATACTACGGAGGTGTTTATTTGCTTCGATAGCAACGGTACAAGAAATGATAGTTGGCCTTCAAAATGGAAGCGAATGATACCGTCCACAGCAGTTAATGAGTCAGTCCTTACATCTCCGATACCTAAAAATAGTACTATGTACAAGCTACGACTAAAACGAATGATAACTCTACTAAAGAAACAAAGTGGAATCCCCTCTTCAGTAAATACCCCCCACCACTATCTGCTAATAGTATAAAAACAGATTGTAAAGTGGTACTTACCTGATCTACTACATCGCACTGTGTTCCTCATTGTTAGTTGCTGAATCAATTGTGAGGATTGTAGAGAGAATATGGCTTCAGAACTAAGCTGCTCACTCTGTCTCACGAATGAGTTAATAATGGAGCACAAGCGTGGAAAAAAACTGTATGATTTCACTGAGGATGAGCTACAACACATCCCATTACCATACCTGATTGAAAAAGTTGGCTCCATTGAACTTCTTTACACATGGTCTAAATTACCCTGGGAATACACACAAAGTTTCGAGCTAAGGATTCAACTACCCTGTTTTGTACATCACAACAGACCTGAATGGCATAGTCACGTGGATGATCCACCAGACTCACAATCCAGATGCCATGTATGTAAATGGGGACTTCAAATGTGTGGTTGATATATATTACAATAATTGTATATACCTTTTTATGTAAACAAGTTGTGGTAAATAAAACAATGAATAATGTATATGTTTTTTATTTATAAGTAAACAATTAATAATGTATATGTATTTAATTACAAACCTAATAATTTACATATCTAATAAATTAATATCAAAATTATCTTCTGGTTCGGAATCGTCTAAATTTACACTATCCCTTCCTGCTGCAGGTTCTTCCATATCCAAACGCCTAGCGTATTTTAGCAAAATGTCTAACTTTTTATCACTAGTGTCATTAATTAGACGATGACCCCAAGCAAGGGTTCTCACATCTCCAGGCACAATATACCTTTTATCATCGGCAGATGACAGAGCTACTTTATTTTTCAGATCTGTATATTGTGTGTAAAGTAGATTTAAATAATGACATTTTACGGAATATCAAGCCGCCGTTTTCAACAATTTGAACATAGTCTGAAAAGTCTATTTGATGTTTAACGACACTTTTAGAAACACCTTTCGCTTTCTTCATCACATCACCGGCTTTGACACAATATGCTTTCGCGCCAGTACCGTAAAAGCTCTCTATTGGTCGCCCAGCATATTCGTCCTTCATTTTCCCTACCACAGACTTTGTTTTGGGTACATTATGGATGTTATCGATATCATAATTTGAAGTATCAAAAAAGTGAATATTCCTCTTGATGTCATCATAAACGTTATCTGTGAAAATTTCTAAAATTAGGCTATCAGTATCTGTGTATAGGACTGTTGCGTCATCTCCATACATTGGTTTGATGTAGCCGTATAGAAATTCATATATTATGGTCTTCGAAATATCTAAAATGGAAAATCCTACGAAGAATGCCTTATCATATACGATTTTTAATTTATCTAATTGAACTGCTACCAAATTTTCGTCAAACACGGAACAGGATTTGAAATGTGGCATGGCTATTAATGCTCTAGCACCCAATGCACCTTTTTTATTCTCCCAGCATGAGCACAGTTTTATATTTTGTCTTTTGTCGACGTTTTCCATGGTCTTACCGAAAATTGAATTAACCATCAGCTTGAATAAGTCCTTTTCGAATGCATTTTTAGCAGAATTTCGAATATTTGTGTTAAGATCAATGTATGACTTCAGCCAGGGTGATTGAGAAAATTCGATTATCCTATGGATCTTCTTTAATTTCAACCCATATTTCAAACACTGTTTTAAATTCTTGTAGTGAATGATATACTTATATTTATCTCGCAAGTTCGGTATTAATTTAGAAGTTTTGGATTTCGGAGGAGTCATTGTCTCGGGGCAAAACGGCAAATCGTTATAGTCGTCATGTAGGTCTGATGGATACTCCAAGTCCACTTCTAGGACATATCCTTTCGGTGATTTTTTTTCAATTAGGGAACAATCAAATTTTTCAATCTCTTCCTTCTCAAGCCACCTAAAGTCACCTGAGGGCAGGTATTCTTCCATTGCGGCTCCATATAGGTTCGTGGCGTCGAGGTTCATGATGTACGATGTTGGTTTACCAGGATTATAATTTGGTAAAAATGTATTGTTTGCCACAGCCTTTCTCTTGCTACATTGAGCCACTCCTCCTCGAATACCCTTCCTAAAGAAATGTATACTATCCACATCAGTCAAGAGCTCCAACTTAACTTCCGTGTGACGTAACATGGCATCCCAGCTCAGGGAAGGTGCTGTTAAATAATAATAATAATAATAATAATACTTTATTAATCCAATAGATCAAACAATATTGATATAGGACAGGTCAAAAATAAAGTATATTAGTAATGATCAATTACACATAATACTACACGAAAAAAAATTAAAAAGCTAAATATTCATCTATACTATAAAAGGCATTAGTAAGTAACATATTTTTAACAGAAGATATAAATTTTTTTAAACTACAATTTTTTATGCTTAAATCTAATTTGTTATAAAGAACCGTACCGACATAGTAAGGATTGGATTTATAAAGTTCTAATCTGTGAAGTGAGTGCTGAAAATTCTCTCCATGACGTGTGTTGTATTCATGTGATATATTTTGAAAAGTAAACATGTTCAAATTTTTTTTTTACAAAAGTTAATATTTCAAGTATGTACAAACATGGTAAAGTTAGTATTTTTTGCGAAATGAATGTCTGTTTGCAAGATTCCCGAAATTGTAACCCGTACATAGAACGTAAAGCTCTCTTTTGCAGCACAAATACACGACTGGCTGTGCTTGAAAAACCCCAGCAAATCACTCCATATCTAATTGTCGATTCAAAATTTGAATAATAAAATATTTTCACAACGTTTTTACTTGTAATTTGGGAAACCAACCTTTTTAGAGCAAAACAAATACCTGCACACTTTTTACATACATAATCTACGTGAGTTTTCCAGTTTAGTGACATATCTACATAAATACCCAATAACTTAAAATATTTTACTTGTTCAATTGTTTTTTGCTGAAGTTTAATAAGTGGACTAGATATGTAGTGGGCGGTAACAGGATGAAATTGCATCGAAAACGTTTTTTTCTTGATTCATTGCCAGACTGTTTGTAGTGAAATAATTAGATAGGGAAATTAGATTACCCTGTAGAAGGTCAGACATTGTATTAGCATCTTGACTGCAAGATAAAAGAGACATATCGTCTGCAAAAGCACAGTGAAAAGTGGAAATAAAGTTTTCAATATCATTAACATATAATAAGAACAGGAGCGGGCCTAGGACACTGCCTTGGGGAACTCCAATACTAACGTCCATTTCCTCCGATCTCTTGCCATAATATTCAACGAACTGTTTTCTGTTCATCAGATAGGATCTTAAAATTTTTTTGCATTGACCACGTAACCCATAACCCTTCACTTTTTTAAGTAAAGTATCATGGTCCACGCAGTCAAATGCTTTAGATAAATCTACAAACAATGCCATGACTTTGTTACCCTGGTCAAGATTTTTGTAAATATGATCTAGGAAACTTACTATAGCAGAAATTGTAGAGCGGTTTACTCTAAATCCGTGCTGATTAGTTGACAGTATATTATTAGATTCTAGAAATAATGTTATTCTATTTGCAAGCAATTTTTCGATTATTTTAGAAAAAACTGATAGTAAAGATATGGGACGATAATTACAAATTTTTTTAGAATCTCCCTTCTTAAAAAGGCATATTACTTTAGATATTTTAAGTATATCTGGAAAGTAACCTTCAGTGATTTATAATGTTACATAATGGTCTAGCAAGAAACTGAGCACATTGTTTAATAATTTTTATAGAAAAATTATCATGTCCGGTTGAATTTGAATTTTTTAGATTATTTATTACATTAATAATTTCAGACTCGGAAACGTCGTGTAGAACAATCGATTCATCTACAATAGTCAACATGTTATGATTATTAATTTTTTGTTCACTAGGTTTTATTATAGATTTAGGCAGATTTATAAAATATGAATTAAATTTATTTGCAATGTGAATTTTATCATTGGTTTCTACATTATCTATTATCATGGAAGATGTGCCATTATTTTTTTGCTTATTTGCTCCTCTAATAGACGTATTAATAATATTCCAGACAGTTTTTGTTTTATTTTCGGAATTTAATATGATGTTATCAAAATACATTTTCTTCGCATGCTTTATAACACGATTATAAGTGGTCTTGTAATTTAAGTAGTACTTTTTCTCAATTATACCTAATTTTTGCAAGTTAAATAACTCTTTTAAACGTTTGGATGAAATTTTTATTCCTGTCGTCAACCAATTTTTATTGTCGGGCGAATGATGATAATTTTTTATCATTTTAAAGCTAATATCATAATAAAATAATAATGTTTCATGAAAAAGTTTAAATTTGTTTTCAATGTTGTCTTCAATAAAAACATTTTCCCATGTTTCAGCTTTGAGATTGTCAGTAAACTGGAGAATTTTTTTTTTTGAGAAAGATCTATATTTGTAAGGCTCAGTTTTTTTGTTAGTACAACAGTTAAAAGCTATCCGTTGAGCAGAGTGATCTGAGAGGCTGGTCTGATTTATACTTTTTTCAACTAAATCATCATTGAAATTTGTAAAGATATAGTCAATGGCAGTACTACTTTTATTACTAAATCGGGTAGGTTCATCAAAAACAGGTTTAATATAAAAAGAGCTAACAAGATCAATAAGTTCAGCAGTGTCGTTGTTCTTATTTAGATAATTTATATTGATATCACCACATATTATGATTTTAAAACACTGGTTCTTACTAAATAATAAATTTAAACATTTTTCAAATTGCAAAAAGAAGGCAGAGATATCGGAATTGGGAGCTCTGTATAAACATAATATATAATAAATTACATTATTTACATTTAACTTTATAGCTGCACATTCAAAAGTTTTATCGAGGCTTAAACTCACCATATTAGACATATTCATTGCATTGAGAGTATTTTTAACTATTATAAGAACACCACCGTGTATAAATGAATTTCTACAATAATAACTTTTTACGCTGTATCCTGGAAAATTGATGAAGTCTACTTCATTTTCTTGTATCCAACTTTCTGACACACACAGTATATCAATATTCTCATTGGACAAAAAAATCTCTATGTTTTCAATTTTGTTTTTTAAGCATTGAACATTATGGTGCACGATATTTATCACATTTTTTTGTTTAGAGCTTGAGTTTTCTACTTTACGAATTTGTTGCTATTCACTTGTAATATCTAGAGTTCGTTGTTTTACTGCATTAAGTTGGTTTACATAACTTGGGCACTTGTTGTCTTTAGCTGAATGGTTAATGTCATGATTTGTTTTAAAGTTTTTGTTGGATCTTATACAATTTGCACATTTTTTAAAAGTAGAACTGCACATTTTAGGTTCATGGGCTTCAGCACATAAAAAACAAACGGGGAATTTACTAGTACAGTTGGCTGAAAGATGTCCAAAACTGCTGCAAGTGTTGCACCGCTTAATATGGTATGAATCGGCAATAGTGCATCTTTTCCAGTTCACAAACAGTCGTCCCATGTTTAATATTAAGTGTCGAGTTTTTATATCTACCGCCACTATCAAATTGACAAGGCCGTTGTGGTTGATTTTTCTAACAATTTTAAATAGAAAATTATCTGCATCAGATAGAATGTTATTCCCTGAGATGATGTCTTTTGCTAATTGCAGGTCATCTACTGGCTCATCGGGTTGCTCTGTACCGTAAATAATTAGTTTAGGTGTTATATTTCTGGTGACACTTATATCACAATTTTTTTGCAGGTGGGGCGTTAGAGTCTCTTTGAGCTTATTCACAGATTCGGCGTTATCACAGTGTATTAATACTCCGATTGGTACTCTTTATTTTATTGACAGCAACTGACAGTCTAGCCAGGTTTACTGTAGATTTTATCATTTTATATAACTCTTCTGGTTTGTCATCTGCGTTGCGTGGTCTTATAAATATAGAATTGTTCTGTTGCACTTTCTTAGTTCTAGCAATCGTACCATAACTATCCTTAGGTTTTTGATAATTAACTTTGGAAGAAGCGACTGTACTATAACTTTCTTTATTTACTTGAATGTGATAGGAACCTTCTTGGCCAGGGACTGTGATGTTTTGTTGCTCTATGTTATCTGCTGGTTTTTTATTGCAGGATGTTTTGTTTGTTGATATTAATTTATCTGATGCATTGACTGTATTGTTTAATATAGTTTCTAACATAACCATCTTTTCTTTTTCAAACTTATCATAGAGTTCAGAAAACTTTACATTTAACAAATTTTCAATTGTATTACGAATTGGTTGGAGAATAACGGAATTTTTGTTGCATACCTCGCATAACCATTTTATGGATTTATACGCTTTTACAGTTTTTGCAACACTTTTTTTTAGATCACTGCAATCCACATGAAAAATCGATTCACATAGACCATCACACTTTATAAAATTGTCGTCTACAATAGATTCGTTGCACTTTGTACATGAGCGTTCGGAAACGTCGTCCTCACTTTCCGCCATCGCGAATACATTTGATACATAATAGTGAGCAGGATCCAATTTGTATTATTCTAGACACACTTTCCGAAAGTTTTCAAACACTTCAGTTAAGAGTAAAATGTCCGATTTAAGGTACAAATCAGCATATGCTCCCAACGTTTCGCACTTAAAAGTGTCCCACACCTTGATAGCACGTTCATAGTCCTCGTCAGAAATAGAATCATTCGTTAATTCATTATAAAATTTGTCCTTTGAGGGTAATTGTCTGTCTTCTAACTTCTCGAACGAGTCTATATAATTATAAGGGAAAACACCTTTCTGTCTAATTAAACTAAACTTCTCCTCATCTTGAAAATATTTTCTAATCTCGGTGCACTGATTAGATTTTAAAGTTTGGCTCAATTTATCAAGTGATTTGGATAAAAATCGAAAAGAGTCCACAAATTTTAATTTCATGTATGTGTCCGGCACTTTGGGATTTGTAGATTTTTGCACAAGGATTGACTTTGTGAAGGAGACGTATTTTTCTTTGGTTTGGGCTGTCACAGAGATATTTTCTTTCTTGCATGCCAGTTTCTTTATGAATAAGTGACTGTCATGGTTCGTTAAATTATGGAAGAACACTGGTACGAATTTCGGCACTTTATAGTTCAAATTACAAATAGAATGTGCAGCCGCACGGAACCGACCCGTCAAGTGGCAGTGATCGCGAACTTTTATATCACTGAACTTGAACAGCTTCTTGCAAATATGACAACATGCTGCATTCTCAAATTCGGCTTTCTCTTGATCTGTTAAAGGCAGCATCTCCTTAACATCTTTTAAATGGGTATTATATAAATTTATAACTGTTTCATCCAACTTCTCTGCAAAAACTTCTGCAGCATCATGACCTCGATATGTTACAAATTTTGAATATTTGTCATCGAAATTGCACTTCACATAAAAGCCAAAATAATATGGTTGGTGTTGGCATACTTTGACTGTGAACGATTTATCGTCAAAAGGTTCATTACGGTCTATTGGTTTAAGCAAACTCTCGAAATCTGCATATATTACAAACGGGACGGGCAATTGTTTTTCAAAGTTTGTAAACTCAACGATGTTTTCAGGCACTGATTCACCATACTTATTAATTTTTAACTCGGAAGATGGTAGTTTTGTGCATGTATGGTTGCAGTCATTTTCTACATGTCTTCCCAATTGCTCTGCGTCTTGAAACGATTGTAAACATCCATCACAAATATGTATGCGACCATTACATTTTGATTTTTGGTTTGAAACCAGTCTGGACAAATTTTGTATAAGGCAGTAATGAGTGTTACCGACATTATCTGTTATAAGTAGTAAGTTAACATGTGTGGGTTGCCGGCATGACGTAAAGTGCAATGGTCCAACCACTTCTGTAATAGTTTTCCCATCCTTAAATTCTGATTCGAGGCCAAACACATTAACGGAGATGTTATTAATTTTTTCGAACTTGCCTATATCCTTTAATTTCATAGAAAATTCTAGACCTCTAAAGTGAAGCAATATATCGTAATGCGGATACGAAGTCGGTTTTCTTGGATCACCTTCTGCGGGAAAAATAGCTGCATTGATCGACCATGCAAAGCATGCATTGTCGTTGTTTTGTATGTTTAGAACGGCCTTTTTATCATATATGGCTTTGGGTAACTTAATGTATGATAAAGCTCCCATTGGTGTGAACTTATTTATGTTGACATCAAGAAACATTATACGTCTCAATGTCCAACCCGAGACCCTCTCCTGGAATTCGGATGCTTGAGCACTCATTTCCTCACTAAATTCATTGAAAATCTGATGCAGGTCCGTTGAAATAGTAATTATTTTATTTCTGGTATTGAACGACTTAATATCACTCAGTTCCTTTTCAGGGATGATATAAAGCCCAAACACTTTACAATTAATCTTGAGAGATTGGTATTTCTCCAAATATTCACTAATTTTACCCAATATTTTTTGTTTGGCTTCTTTTAGAAAATCGGAATAATTGATGTGGCTTCTAGGACTGCTAAAACGGTAACTAGCAATCCTGCTTTTAAATGCCGAATGTAGTTTCTCCACTCCGTCTCCTAAACTGCTCACAATAGGGCGATTAATTTTCTTTCTATCACTTACAAACAAGTCGGTCAGGACAGGACATCTATTATCACTAATATGACGTCGTAAGTTAGACAATAATGAAAAGTCTTTTCCACAATAGCCGCAAGTTTTTGAACCACTTGTGGAAGGCACATCATCAAACTTTTGCCTCTTGCTTGGCGACTCGTAATCTACACTTC
Source organism: Stenurella melanura (assembly GCA_963583905.1). Lineage (NCBI taxonomy): Eukaryota > Metazoa > Arthropoda > Insecta > Coleoptera > Cerambycidae > Stenurella > Stenurella melanura. The sequence continues at coordinate 73,980,692 of OY757315.1, forward strand.
TGCTTTTTAGAACAGGACAATATTGATGAATATGTCGAACTAAATTGCTTTTGTTTGAAAAAACCTTGTTGCAGTGTTCGCACTTCATTGTTGTACAATAGACTGCACAGTACTGAAGAATATTACTTTCCTGTCATTATATATAAGCTGTTGTTGGGGGCGGGGATTCCCCTGTTGTAATATGAAACATGTGAGAATGGTGGCTATGATGCTTTCCCATAGGGTTACTGATCTATATAACCTTCACATAACCTTTGCGAGCCGTGAGAACGACGGTTATGATACTTTCCCATGACCTTCATTTAACCTCTACACACACCTGCATTTCAAACTTGTCGAGACTTGTCCATGACCTTCAAATAACCTCTACACACGTGCACATAAATTCCAGGAATTGTAATTTGATACACGTCTGCATTCCAAACTTGTCGAGACTTGTCGGTGACCTTCAAATAACCTCTACACACGTGCACATAAATTCCAGGAAATGTAATTTGATACACACGTACATTCTAGACTTGTCGAGACTTGTCGGTGACCTCTACACACGTGCATTAAAATGTAATTTGATACCTCGCATACCTGTATGTAAATTCTCGGAAATCCGGGGTCATTGGCTCCTCCTGGAGCTGATCATGACCTTGATCCACCAGCGCTCTTATTTACCCACTACTAAAACATAAAAAAGAAGGAAAAAGTACTTAAATTCATGTCCTATCCAAAAGGTTCTGATATGAGAAAAAAACTGATTGCAGGACTTAGAAAAGACGGAAACCATTTACATAATACTAATTCGGAAGAAGGTAACACTGGAATTTTGATAACAAGTAGACGACCTCAAGAGAAATTTACAAAAACAGCAAGTAATTTTATTTGTTGCAAATCATGTGGAGGTTATTATGCAAGAGCTACATTTAGAGTTCACTACTCGAAATGTAATCCTAACCACAAAAAAGGCACTAGAGGACAGATGGTTGAAGGAAAAAGAATTTCAACATTTTGCCATAAGCGTGCAAATCAAAGAATGCAGTCGAGGATTCTTCCTCATCTTAAGGAAGATGAAATAGGACAGATCGTGCGATATGATTTGCTTTTGATATTAATTGGCAATAAACTGAGCGATCTTCATCCTCCAAGTCATCAAGAGGATAATATTCGAAATAATTTGAGACTCTTGGCACGTTTAAAATTAGCAGTAATGAAATTAAATCTTGATGCCACTGAATTTTTTGATTTGTATGATCCCCGAATGTTTGATACTGTAGTAAGTGGTATCAAAAAAATTGCAGATTATAATTATGATACAAATACATATCAAATTCATTACAATGCGTTGATACTTGGTACATTAATGAAAAGAGGTGCTACTGTATGGGCTGCAGAATATACCAGACGAGAAGATGAGCAAACAGAGACGAGAATTGTTAAGTTTCTAAGATTATTCGAGGATGAGTTCCCAACAATAATCAAATCAGTATTAGAGGATCGAGTTAAAAAAAGAACAGTATTAGTAATGCCTTCAAAAGCTGACATAAAAATTCTCTATAATTATGCAAAATTAATATGCGTGGAAGCTATGGGTATTCTAGAAGATGAATTTAATTTTGATGCTTGGACGAATTTGTCAGAAGCTACTTTGATTCTCGTTCCGATTTTTAATTGTCGCCGAGCTGGAGAAATCGAGAGAATACTCATAGAAAATTACGATGATCAAAAAACAATAGATAATGTTATGAATCCAGAGATATATAACAAAATATCAAAAGAGTCTCAGGAGCACTCCAAACAATTCGTAAGGTTAACATTATGGGGAAATGGGAACAGAACTGTAGCTGTTTTGCTGCATACATTCTTGATTAGCTATATTGATACTATCATTAAGTATCGAAGTGATGCTGGCGTTCTTTCAAGCAATCCGCACATCTTCGGTATACCTTGCAAGTCATCTCCTCGAAATAATGATCGTCGCGCTTGTGATCTCATGAGAAAATTCGCTAATAAATGTGGAGCAGCCGTACCATCATCTTTAAGAGGTACAAAAGTACAAAAGCAAATCGCTACGTACACTGCCATGATCGGTATTGAAGAAAATCAAGTGTCTGACTTGGCCAAGTTCATGAGACATGACAAACAAATACACAAAGATGTCTACAGAGTTCCAACTGGAGTGAAAGAATTAACCGAAGTGTTTCGATTATTGGGAGAAGCTATGGGAATTGATGATGAGAATGATTGTGAATCTAATGACTGGTGAGGAATTTACTCAAAGGGAAACATCTTCAGATGAAGAGCTTGTTTCTAACAATTTTAACAATAATGGTTCGTCGTTGAAACGCCCTTTAAGTCCTATCGATGATGTTTCAACTTCACAACCCTCAACATCTGACTTGCAGAAATCTAGCAGTAAGTTTTATTTTAATTTTTTTTCAGTTATTAAAAATTACCTGAATTAGAATTATAAATTTTTTAAGAATTGACTTTTGGTCGTTGTTAAGCAATGTTGTATATTGTAGAATTTAATGTAATAAACTTGTTCTTGTCGCTACGTTTTTGTTTATTATCGACCCGGTATAATGTGTAAATTTCAACCCTCAAATAAAATGCTTAGACCATAGAAAATCTACGTGAAATAAGGATTCCAAATCCGCAAAAATCATCAAGAACCGTCAATCCAATGTCAAGTTATAGCATTTTAAAGATTTCGGTATCCAAATTTTATGTTGAGTAGTGTGTACAAGGCCTAAGGGCCTTAATCCAAAAACTGACAAAACCGTCTAGAGATATTGATGTTACCTTAGTAAGGAACCATATTGCAACGACCAAAAAAATTTTTTGCGGAAATTTCACTCTAACAAACTTTTTGATTTTTTGCATGACTTCATTGATCACCCCGTATATAATAAACTTATGGTCCTACGATAAATATACGTCATGCAGCTTAATCCGAAAAAAACTAGCTCTTAAAATTTGCAAGCCGCGTTTAAAAATTTGCATTCCTGTTGAAAATATTGAACTTTAAATTTTGCCTAAAAGTCTCTATGTGTAAGTTCGAGTGGCCAGCAGTTTATATATGATAATAATATGCATAATATTTTCCAAATTGAAAGGATATTTTTTTAGTATCTACAAATAAAAAGCAACGTCGCATGCGATGGACAGATGGGGAAAGAAAAGTATTAGAATACAGATTCGGTGATTTGGAAAAATTAGAGAAGTTACCATCACTATAAGAATGTAAGCCTTCATAAGAACTCATAACTGGACTTGAATAGCCGAACAACTAAAAACATGGCTTGATAATCAGCGAAAGGCAGCCTATCGAAAATTAGAATATAATAATAAAAAAACGTATACTATTGGTCAACAGAATGAACATTATTTATGACTTAAAATTAAGAGAAGTAGTGTTGTTTTAACGACTTTTATTGTTATTTTCATTCATTATAGAAAACAGTTTTTTCTGTTTTTTTCCCAAGTAATTTGATTAAATTGAATTAAAATTGATCTGCGATATTTTTGTTGAATGCAAAAAATTCCACACAGACAAACGTAGAATTGAAAAACTTTTCTTTTAATTTTCGTTCATGCAATTTTTTTTTTATTTTTCAGAATTATTTTCATTTCATTCATGTATATGGAATATACAATACTTTTTATGAGCAAAAATTATTTTTATGAATGAAAAAAAAATACTCAGAATTTTTTTAATTTTTGTTTTTGAAAGACTTTATTTGCTCTTATTTTTCTTTAAGTTAATTTTTTCTAATTTATCTGTAGTTCGAAAATGAGATTTTCGTTAATTAAAAAAAGAAATATTCTTGAAGAGAGAAAATATTGAGAATTTTTAATTTTACTTTCAATTGTCATTTTTTTTTAAATTTAATTCTTTCAAGATTGTATTCTCTCTATTAATATATAAAATATATGATACTTTAAATTGACGAATATAAATAGTCAAAAAATAAATAAAATTTAAGGAGTTTGCTTTTGATTAAAAAGTAAAAATATGAGAACATTCATATGCTTTTATAAAGATAAAAAGTCTAAATCTAATGGAGACTGCAAGTCGATAAATAATTCTAAAATACCGTTATTTATTTTATATTTATCTGTTAGTTGAAAGTAAACATCATATGTAGTTGTTTTGGAAAATAAATGATCAAGATTGGTGTAAAAACGTGTTTAGTCTGCTGATTATTTTATTAATCTGGAATTGAGAATTAGGAGTGAGTAAAGCATAAATGGCAAAAATGTATAAGGTATTTATCATATTATTAGTAGTAATGTATAATGCAGAACCTCCTTTATTGGCAAAATTATGACCTCGTTATTCAAAGACAGCAACCTCAAGCAAATCATTTAGCAATAATAATTTAACATTGTATCATTTCATATCTTATGTATGTCAATTAGTGTGTAAAACGGTGAAAAAAAGGTGATAATCTTAAACAATACTTATAGCTAGAATTAAACAAATTGAAAGTATGGAGCTATACGAGAAAAATTAAAGCTGCAGATACATGTAACAATGTTTAAAAGTGAATTATTTATTATTTGTTTGCTTATAGTAATGAAACATATATTCTTTATAGGATTTTGCAAACAGTGGAAAGAAAAGCTATCTATGAGAACTAAAGGAAAAATTATATATATAAATATTAATGAAATCTTTGCATTCTTTCGATAACCTGACTTCTGGTTATGCTACCAAACGAAAATTCTTATCAGTCATTCTCATTTTAACACTAGCATCCAACCTACGGCTAAGCAGGCTACACTAGTATCCACATGATCCCCTACGATATGTAAATTCAGTTAAAAATGAGAACAAAAGCCTGAAATTAATTTATTTACGTACCTTGTCTTTAAAAATTTTTTTCATTCTAATGAATTACATTTTCATAAAATCTCATTCAGTAGCCTGCTTAGCCGTAGGTTGGATGCTAGTGTTAAAATGAGAATGGCTGATAAGAATTTTCGCTTGGTAGCATAACCAGAAGTCAGGTTATCGAAAGAATGCAAAGATTTCATTAATATTTATATATATAGTTTTTCCTTTAGTTCTCATAGATAGCTTTTCTTTCCACTGTTTGCAAAATCCTATAAAGAATATATGTTTCATTACATGTAACAATATTTGCTGTACCTTTGATGAGCTATCAACGGTGTAGTTTAGGGACAGTGGGCTTAAACGATACCTTTAGATGATATTGATTTAGTTTGATTATTTGTGTGTTAATAAATACCGTCATCCGGGTATTTATGAAACACCCAGGGTTATATAAAACAATAGGTAACTTTTGAAATTTACCGCATAATAATTTGTCTGTTGGGAGTATTTATATATTTAAGAGTAACATGTGTTTATGAACTTGTCACATTAAAACATCGTGTTAGAATTTTTGATGACCAGTAAAGCGTAAGTAGCGTAAAAAAATAATAAAGAATCTTATTTTTTAAGCATATTTTGAAGTAGAAAGTGTCTCCTTTGTACCTCATAAACTGTTTGACTAACACGTTTGCTTCAGTGACGTAAATATTTGTTTATAACCTCAACTACATTTCCCGCCTAATTGTTTGCACCTATATATTTCAATTATTTTTTTAAAATAGAAAAACCACAAAGTCTCATTTTTACAGGATAATCTGAAACGACAATGCCTCGAAAACACATTCACAAACCTGGCACGGCATTCAGAAGAAACTATAGTTTGGATAGGCTAGAACTTGCAATGGAGGCCGTTATTGATAGGGAGGTATCTTTCGGACAGGCAGCTGAAAGGTATGGGGTGCCAAAAGCTACAATTTGGAGAAAATATCATGGAATAACGTGAGATAAGTTGGGGAAACCTCCTGTATTGAATATATTAGAGGAAAAGAACATCGTAGGTGCACTTACAATTGCTGCAGGCTTTAGCTATACGTTTAGTAGGGCAGACTTAAAGGAATTCATTCGGGGATATCTAATTCGAAAAGGAATTAAAGTAAAATGTTTTAAGAATAATTTAGCCGGCGATGAATGTCAACTTTGAAAATATAAATAAATAGTTATCACGCCGAAAATGCGAAAATATTAAGCAGGTTAAGGCACAGCTTTCCTCTGAAGTGATTATTGGTTATTTTTCTGAACTAAGACAAACACTCATAGATGTTCCACCAGAAAACATAATAAATTATGATGAGACAAACATTACAGACGACCCTGGGCGCCAAAAGGTTTTTGTAAAAAGGAGCAGTAAGCACGCATCGAGGATAATAGCTTCGCCAAAAACTTCGAATTCTGTAATGTTTGCTGCGTTTGCTAATGGGACTCTATTGCCACCATATATAGTTTATAAGGCTAAGAACCTGTACCCCGAGTGGATTAATAATGGGCCCAAAGGAACCCGTTATAACAGGTCTGCTAGTGGATGGTTTGACTTCATTCTTTTTGAGGATTGGTTTACCAACCTGGCTCTACCTGCTCTTCGTAGAAAAACTGGAAAGAAAGTTCTAATTGGTGATAATGTCAGTAGCCAACTGTCACTAAACATTATAAAATTGTGTGAAGAAAATAACATTTTTTTCTTTTTTTCCCGACCAATAGCACTAATGTCTGTCAACCTCTAGACGTTGCCGTATTTGGGCCCCTGAAAAAAGCATGGAGGAAAGTTTTAACTGAGTGGAAACTGACCATATAGGATAATAGCGAAATTGGGACCGGTTACATACAATATGAAGAAAGTAGGGGGTAGAAGTGAACATATCGTTCACGTAAACAGAATAAAGAAATATTACGAAGTAGAGGCGTCAAACAAGAGCGACTGTATGTGGGAACTGACGGAAGAAGAGGAAGACGATAAGTTAGAGAGGGAAACGATGAGCCCGAGTTTCCCAAACCTATCTTCCCTCAGTGGATGGAGATAGCATGCGACACAGACGAGGAGAGAGCACTTAGACAGGAAAAGGGAAATGAAGCGAAAATGGGGGACGAACAAGGGAGAGTTGCATCGGCAACTGAAACCCTTCCTCGACGATCCACTAGGGTACGAAGGCCCCCGGATCGCTTCAGCCTGTAGGCTAGTCGGGAATGGGCTGCTATCGGAAGCGGTGTAGAGGCGAGGGAACGTATAAGAGAGCGGCAATATATAGTAAATTTAGTCGTTAAGGGATAGGTTAGGTGGGATCAAGTTTTTCTAAGGGTTGGAGAATGCACCGAAGGGTATAAGTTTTTGCTGAGACTTATGAAGGTCTACCGACGCAAGGAACAGAGAGACGCGTTACGTATCCGTAAACTTAAAGTAGGACGTTAGGAAGATTAAGCCGTTAGGAACGGGCAGCGTGGTCAATCGTCGTTGATTTGTTACAAATAATTCAGAAGTATAGAGAGAAATAAGCTTTATTTTTTTGTTTTCTTTTACCGTGCGGGGAGATTTAAAATACACAGGGATATCCGCACGTCAGGAAGGCCGCTGCAAAGCATGTTTAAATCGGAAAGTTCGTAGGAAGTAATAACTGGTTGGCTGCTAGTGAGAAGGCTGACCAGGCACTTAGTTAACTTAGCCAGAAGTGAAGTACGTAGGATAGGTTGCCTGCTTATAATAAATTAGGGCAAGAAGGGTATCCTCCTAGGATACTTGATTAGACTTGTTGTCTAGTTATCTTGCAATTAGATTAAGATGTTTGTAGATTAAATAGTTGGTGGACAATATAAATAATGGGACTTTTCTTCGCTATAAGAGCAATCATCGTCATAATGGTGCAGGATGGGATATTATGGGGATTCCTGATGCTATGCTGCATCTGACTGTCTCGGTGGCGCGGAGTGAGCGGGCTAATAGCTTACGATTGTGAAGACGAGAACGCGAATATTTCGGTGTCCTTAAGGAGCGTCGCGAGGTGTCCCGAACCAAGATCAGATTATATGAGCAAAACAGTAGTAGTGCGGATCGTGCAAAGAACTGAAATCGGACTACAAAAAGTGTAGACTTGCCTAGTTGAGGTTACCCATCTTATAACTTTCTGTGGCATGTATAACCACAGCTCGGTAGTGTCAGGAGGACTATTAAGCTATACACATCGAGTAGGCGCGGAAGAATGTAGGGCGATTCACCGGCATGGCATAGGGAATTAACAATTAATCAACAGACTGTGGGGCAGATAAACCTAAATGGTACGACTACTGCTTCTGTAACGCGCCATGGATATTTGGATAATTCAGGAAAATGTGAAGGTGTAAGTTATCAAGAGAACGGAAGGTCATGGAGCAACGTAGTAATCACAGCGACCGTGAAGGAGCAAGTCACAGACTACCTGGCAATAGTAAAATTAAAGGATACCGAAATAAGTTTAAGAGGGGTGACATGCCCCTTTTTGGACTACTTGGGACCAGAGAGATCCGGAAAGCTGTGAAGATAAGTTCAGCATTCTCTATGATGATAAAGCCGAAAAGATCACTAATAGACTGTCGGGAGAGCAGTATACCGGTAGTGGACAAGCATACAAAGGTATTTGCCTTAACCCTTGTAAAGGAATTGTCATGGAATTGCGACATACGGAACATCCTCAGCTGTTGGTCTTGGAAGGCCAGGAACAGTTATTATTAAGGAGGCAGTTTTTCCTTTACTTTACCGAGATTTGCATTTACTATTTCAGGCTTAGGGAGAAACGCTTCGCCAGACGATAAAGTAGTACTGAAGAAGGCATAACAACAACTGCAAGAAGTACTTGCAACGACCTGCCGAGCAATACATGCACCAAGCGTCGAACGTCAGCTTGGACGTTGGTACTAGAGTGGAGTACGTTCAACAAGAGCCTTACAATGGTTTTGCAGAACTAGAGCAGCGCATAGCAGCTTTGAAAGATGACGCAGCAATGAACGGTGAAACAGATTTCAGTGCTATTTACGAATCTTCAGCTTTTCTGGTCGCATTCGTTCTTAACCTTTATCCAACAATTATGGAGGATATAAGAAATGCTGAAACTGATAAGTATAGACTCGTATTTGGAAATGAAAACAATCATTTACCACCCGAGTTTGAGAATCAGCATATCGACAAAGGTAACATAGTAGCATATTCTAGCTTGGACCATAATAAGACTCAAATGAATCCAGCCCATCAAACCCTCCAACAAACGGCTGAACAGCAGCAACATCAAAATCAGTTGGGACTTTCTGCCGACTCCAGCATTGGTTCTTCCAATATTCAATCGCCGTATCCCGGCTACCAAATCCAAGGCAACTACGGTAGACCAAGCTCCAATGGTTACTTTAAGAATAGTCCCACCTCACCACAACCAAACATAACAAAAGAAGAAATATGCTATGGAAACAAATTGATAACAAATATGAAACGAAAAAGTGAGGAAGAGTATTCAGCAACTTTGGCGGACATTAGTAAATATCCGGATTATTCACCGCACAGTAGTCCGAGTATGAGTAGTGGGAGTCCAGGATAATTGTCGCTGAGTGGCACCATGTGCAACATCAATGTCGATTCAACTGACTCCTCAGGATCTCGTGATGGAAGTTCTGGATCAGCCGTACAAATTAGTAAGCAGAGCCAGGCAATAGACGAATCAGCCGGACAACAAGGGATGCATTTTAGACAACACAAACCTCAAAACGAAAGTGTACAATCTCAGAATACCCAGAATTCTCAACATGGACAAACCTACATGAACCATCAATCGAGATCTCAAGTGAGAAATTCGATGCTCTCAGGCGGTGGACAGCTGTCCAGATGTCATTTTGGCTATCAGCAGGAATCGACGGGATCAAGGATCCAAGGAGCTGGGGGTTTTGCAAGTTCTGGATGGTTGCTCGGTGGTGAAAAATTGTCTAATTCTATGAGCGGTATGCAACATCTGGGTATGCACGTGGGTGGCGTCATGGATAATGATGGGGATCATAATTTTTACCTTCGATGCAAACTATGAATGCTGCAGCAGTAGATGCAATACCAAACTCGACAGAATCAAACTTCCAAAGAGTAAAGGACCAATGCGTCGCAAAAAACAACCAAAGAAGGAAGGAACAAAACCGAATTCAGCTGCAACAATCTCTGGCTTCAGCAGGCTCTGCTACTGTTAGAAGATTGCCTCTTCAGACCATGTTACCATCTGGCCCTATTAATCCTTCAAAGAGACATGTGACTGAATCAGCAACTAATACCACAGTGGACAGAAATATATAAAAATCAACGGGGTCTTATGGGCTGTATAGAATTTAACCACCAGAATAGCTCGTAGCTGGGCTATTCAGGAATTCAGCAACCGAGTTGTAGTAGCTATTCTATGAGACCAAATTTACAACCAGATTTAAATAACATTGGATACTTACAGCAGATGGCCACCTTGCCATTTTGAAAAATCAGTGCACAGCAAGGTATAATTCATGCTGAGTCAGGCGCAGGCAGCAACCTACGGAAGCAGCGCAGTAGCACAAGTATACAATACAAATCAGACTATATTGCATCTGGAGCAGCAACCGCTGCAAAGCCCAATGCAGCTGCAACCGTTGCAAAGCCCAATACAGCAGCACCTGTTGCGAAGCCCAATGCAGCAGCAACCACTGCAAAGCCAATGCAGCATCAACCACTGCAAAGCCAAATGCAGCAGCAGCCGCTGCAAAGCCCCATGCAGCAGCAACGATTTTTATAACGGACTACTACGACGTTGCCCCAGAACACGGACCTAATGCTATATGTGAATAGCAAATTCTTGTACATAGAACAGGCATATAAGCGTGATATAAAAACGCTGTACGTAGATATTATACATAGACGATGCCTAATGCAAAAGAAAATACTGAAGAATCGATTGTTATTGGCACCAATTGTTCCAGATGCCCTGAGCCAGATCATTCAAGATAGAGAACGATATATAGAACATGTGTTGGGAGAGATACTATACATCTTGGAGTGTGTACCCAAACAGGTTGAGATAGGAAGGTCTACGAGATGCTACCAGGAGCTACCGGTGTTAGTAAACAATCAGACACGATTTACGACACCTATAACGAGAATATTACAGAACTATGGGCAGGAGATCAACTGTAATGAGTTAACCCCTCCGTTATTTTCTATAGACGGGGAATGGATAGTATTAGTAGCTAACCTGACAGTAAGACAACCACCCAAGGAACTGGAAGTAGCCGCCGATGTGAAGATTTCATTTAAATCAATACAGCCTGTATGGTCTCTTGGGCTGTATACACAGAAGGCACCTTTATGAGCGGCCTGATGGGGTTCTATATCACCTTTCGTATTCTTAAGTATGTCCTAGAAATCGTAATTAACGGATTTTACCTATATCAAACAGTCGGCGGAGGACTTGCAATGTTGGCGTGCATGTGGAACACTCTCACCATGTGGGTGATTCACCATTGCGTTAAACGCGAGTGCGGGTTGAGGGACTGCGAAGCGAACAGTGTGGCCAGCGACGGTAAAAGCATTGAGCCGCCAACCCAGGCGGTCCAAAGACCGGTATATCCAGACTTATCGAGAATGCCTCCACAGTATTGGATTGAAGCGAAACGGGAAGGTAAATGGATGTAAGATAGTACCTAGGGCAATTAGTTTAACCGCGCACTTCATCGCTCGCCGTAGACAGCCAGAACATCATCATCTCGCTACGAAATTGCATCAGGTGGTGCGGGGGTGCGTATCTTAGCTCTATTCGGGTCGACAAGTGGAAATTGTAAACGTAGAATTAGGAATCGTATAAGGCTAACGGGAACTTAGCGGGGAGGCTATAGATATGACAGGTTAGGTCCTAAAAATGCACGGCCAGGGTAGGCCACATTTTTTTAAGGAAGGGGTTAATGTAGCAAGAACTACCCCCCTAACAGTAACGCGGAAATTTGGTTTAAGAATTGTGTTTAAATTTTAATGTATCTAGTATGAATTTTACTGGTAAAAAAGGGTTCATGGGAAAAGGGTATTTGTACACCGATGGCTATTAGGCAAGTAATTATATAATTGTATACGGCAGGCAGGCATTCTAATTGCCGGGGATAGAAAACGTTTTAGCCCTGCTTTTATTTTTTGTAAGTGTTGCGAGACAAAATTAAAGAAACCAGATATATTACTGAGAAGAACAAATTCGCTCGATTTGTATTAGGTAGCCGTAAAGCTTATTTATTATCTTAGTGGTACCAGAGGCGGTTAAGTCTTAATGAAACGGATGCAGTTAAGATAAAAACGTGATTTCTGAAGGCCCCAAGGCATCGGTGATACGCCGATAACTACACGGTTTGTCGACGCAGCGGGTTTCCGTGGGAAACAAGGCATGTAGTAGAGCCAAAGAGGTAGAATCCTACGAAAAACACAGAAGTTGTTCTGTGCTTAATACAGAGGGCTCGTAAAGTATGAAATTGAGACCTTATATTTATTTGGAAGGGATGAACGGAACGCGGAGCTAATAGCCGGAATTTTGGGAACTCAGCAATTTTTAAAAAAGGGAGAAGGAAATCGCGCTGGAAAAAGGCAGTGGCTAAAAGAACGTCGTCGGGCAGGAACGGTTCAAACAACGGAGCCAAGAAGTGGAAAAAGGGCGTCGCGACGCGATCTTTCGACGGGTAGTAAGCTCAGCTCGCGGAGAGACATCTCGTTTGAATTCAAGAAAGAAGATTGGTAAGTGTACCATGGGTTATTTCAGGGGAACCTACCCACTCTAGCTTTCTCTCTACGCCAGTTAACTTACCCATGTGGAGATTGGTTTGTGTTTTGGTTAGGCATGAACTAGATTAGAGCGATGGTTGAATTAAATAAACTAAGGGGGTTCACAGTTTGTTGACTCTCTCCGATCCCTTGAGGTCAGCGGCAAGGCGAAATTTACCCTCGCACGACAGTTATAGCGTTCCTTTAATTATCTCAGAGCCCGAAATATAGGGGAAACTTTTAGAGTAGCCATTTAACGGTTGGTCGATAACGGGTATGTGTTTTATATTTTATACTTATTTCTGTTCTGTAACCACGGTTGCGAAACCTTAATTCATTTTTTGTGTTGTGGTAATTTTGACAACTCCTTAGGGAGGTTTCTGTTATTGTACTTGTTTCCGCCTTGTCCCTTTTCGTAATATAGATGTTTTCAATTTGTCTCCAAGATTAGCATTATCTGTAAGGCCCCGTTCCTCCACCTCCCTTATGTACCACACCGAAGACCTCGCAATATAAGCCGTGGCTGGACCAGTCCCGCCGCCCGAGGAGGCAAGGGTGGACACCGTACTAGGAACCAGTAGCCGTTAGAACATTAAATAACACCTCCATTATCTTTTTCTGAGGTTAGGCAGAAAGGGCAAAAAGGCAAAATAGAAAGAAATATATCCTGACCTGGTGGTAGCAACGCTATCCCTCTATGGATATTGCCACCCCTATATATGAGAAATATAGGGACCATGGTAAGTTGTTACAAAGTGCTTTTATTACTCGAGATATTTGTAAGTTTCATGTTGAAAAAATGACCCGGTATATAACATTTCCAGTACTGTTGTACACAACTTATATAGGTATATATAGAAAATAAATAAAGGTATAAAATATAGAATAAACTAGAACAGTGTAAAATTCAAACCGTTGAGCAAAAGAATGTGTATTCAGTGGTTGAAGTAGAAAGGTATGTCAGTATCGAGATGTGACCTAATAATATATGACTACAGAATTACTTTCACAGCAATATTGAATTTCTTAGCTTTTGATGAGTATCAAATATTCTATCTAAACATTACTTTGTCCAAGGTTACATAAGAGTATAAGTAATTAATATTATTTTTTATACAATTACTTGTTAATCATTTTACCTCGTGAACAGTATTGGCAAACAGAAACATTTAAAAATTTAGGCATGCGCACTCTGCTATCATCGACCGCATCATCACGCCATCGCGATTCCCAGTTTAATTTTTAGAAATTACAATTAGATGTTTTGTGCATGTGCCATCGCTGGATTGCTGTAGAAGCCGTTTCTGTTTTAAAGAATTATATGTATATATTACTTATAATAAAGTGTTGGTGTTCTTCCGGGTGTTTTCCCGTGTAGTTGGTAGGCTCCTGTCAGTTCAGTTCGAGCAACGAGGAGCAGCAGTAGCAGCAGCAGCAGCAGCAGCAGGCAGCTTTCAGCTAGAACCTGAAGATGGCAGATGGGATTCCGCCAAAACGTCGTTCAGACCAGCGTGGCTCCCACAGGAGCCTACCAACTACACGGGAAAACACCCGGAAGAACACCAACACTTCATTTAACACCCGTGAAAACCTAAGAAACAACATACTTATAATAAGTGTATATAACGTGCGTAGTGTAGTGTGTAGTGTAAGCAAGGTATGTAATTGCAGTTTTTTTTGCGTTAAGTATACTTTTGTTAAAATTAGCTTTTACAACGCCATTCAATTTTATTTAACCTAAAAAAAAGTTAGCGGAAAATGTCGAACAGAAGCAGAAGTTGGTATTTTAAGTTTATACAATTATTAACAATTATTAATGATAATTCTAACGTCGCGAACCTATCCACAGAACTTAATAATAAAATCCCAACTTTGCCCGAAAGAAATCAAAATAATTATTTTTTAAATCCTAATAATTTTAATGATATTGATTGTTCATATGATCCTGAAAGTTCTCACTATGAAATTGACATACTAGATCGTCCTAACGTAGATGAAAATATTACTGTTAATATTGCTGATTGTAATTCTTTTAATTCGGAGTAATTCCTCGACCTATGAACTACATTAAACAGACACTTCTTTAGGGATTAAACATGATTTACAAGAATGGGTTGTCCGTAATAAAGTCACACATTCTACATTGGGAAATTTGTTAAAGGTGCTAAAACCCCATTTCAATAGTCTTTCTTCTGATCCTAGAACTTTACTTAATACACCTAGGTAGACAATAACCAAATATGTAAATCCTGGTCTATACTATCATTTCGGATTAAAAAACGCGGTTCATTTCTTACTGACGAATACATCTACTAAGTTTTGTAATACATGTGAAATTTATGTAAATATTGACGGTTTACCATTGAGTAAAAGTTCTGGAAGTCAGTTGTATCCTATCTTAGTTTCTTTATTTCCACCTGAAAATTTAGTTGCTGTTGTAGGAATATATCATGGTTATGAAAAACCTATGGATCCAAATTTTTTCTTAAGGGATTTTGTTGATGAGGCAATATGTTTAACTAATAATGGTTTTATTTTTAATAACAATATGATGACTTTTAAATTTAAATCTTTTATTTGTGATGCTCCTGCAAAAGCGTTTATAATATTGTTATGAATTACACCCCCTTGGAATTGGAGATGATACGCCTATGCCTACTAATTGTGACTGGGAGCTGTCAGAATAAAATGGACTTTTCTGGAATATTGTTGGAGAAGATTCTTGAATGTTTCTAGATGGATCTAGAGAGTCAAATTCGGAGTATATAAGGCGCGATTATCAGCGCGGAAGGGGAAGTTTATTTTAGAAGTGACACGTTCAGGAAAAAGTGGGGTTAAAGTAAACAAGTGTATTTTCAAGTGTTGTATAGTCAGTAAATTATCAAATAAAGTGTTAGTAGTGTTTAATCTCTTGTTAAAATTATTTAGAACCCACGGATTCATACAGGGTGTTTCCAAAAAGGCGGATAATTTGTAACAATATTTATTAAAGGTCATACTGGTTACTTTTCTTGCACTAAGTGTATCCAAGAAGGGGTATTTATTAATAACACTGTTTGTTTTACAGAAATGAATTGCGAACAACGCACTAACGATGACTTTGCTTTACAAAACCAAAAAGAACATCATTCAAGTATTTTACAAGAAATTCCCAATATTGGTTTAGTGTCTTCATTTCCGTTGGATTATATGCACCTTTTATGTTTAGGTGTTAGGAAAAAATTACTTGCGTATTTGTGGTGTTGTGGCAAACCTCCCAATAAGTTATCATTGCATCAAATAAACCTGGTTTCCAATTGTCTCCAGGAACAATCTGTTAATATACCGGGGGAGTTTTGTAGAAAGCCGCGAACTTTAAAGGAAGTAAATAGGTGGAAAGCAACCGAGTTTCGTCAGTTTTTACTTTATACTGGTCCAGCTGTTTTAAAATCTAAATTACCTACAAAAAAATATATAAATTTCTTGTCGTTGCATACATCCATAAGAATTTTGTATTCACCAAAAGCAAATCCAGATGAAATACAATATGCACATTCACTTTTAGTTTATTTTGTAAAAACATTTTCAGTTATATATGGAAATCAATATTTGTCACATAATATCCACAATCTCTTACATATTGCAAACGATGTAAAGCATTTTGGTAGTTTAGATTCCTTTAGTGCATTTCCCTTTGCATTTGCATTACATGCAAACTTTAAAAAAATTCATTAGAAAGCTGAAAAACCCTTTCCTCAAATTGTTAGAAGAATTTCCGAGTCAGACAATATTAATAAATGCCAGTTGAAATCAGAAATTGTCAACAAACCTAATAAAGCACATCGTCATGGCCCACTGATAGAAAACTGCTGCTATTCACCACCATTTTTAGAGTATAATTTGGCATGTTTTAAATTAAAGAGCAAGCAGTCAGATAATTGTTGTCATATAGAGGATGGAAGTATAGTATTGATTGAGAATTTTGCAACAGATAAAGATAACAAAATAGTTATTGTAGGGGGAAAATTTGAAAATATGAAAGATTTTTTTATTAAACCTTGTGAATCAAGTTATTTAGGCATATATGAAGTGAGTAATTTAAATAATCATCTTTGTTGTTGGCCAGTAAGTGAAATTGACTTGAAACATGTAAAATTTTCATACTTAAATAGTTTTATTGTATATCCTATCTAGCACTTAAATTAAAATATTTAATTGGAAATCAGATTTTTTTGACTTAAGTATAAACTATAAAAGTACAGGAATCAGCGTGTAATGACCTGACATATTTGTACTAGCTAGATACACGATTCATTCTTCGCCTTAAAACATGGTAGACAGGAAAAGTGATATGAGAATTTTTCCTAAGTGGTATGTAATTAATTAATAATAAAAATATCAGCTTGATACATGTCATCTCTGTCATGCCCAGTGACATAACGTGCAGGTTCAGAATGTCTGTTACTGGATCTCCACTAACCGGGATGTATCCTACTTGTAATTAGTAATAGACCGAGAGACAGTAACAAAATTTTTGAAAACGATTAGTTCGCGTCTGCCATTTTAAGGATCAATTGTTATAGGTATTTGACGAATTATAAGCGTATAAAGAAAGTCTCTTCGATTGCAGCGGCATTGCATTATTTGTAATTGAGAACTAGTTTTGAACGATTAGTTAGCATCTGCAAAGTGGTTTTTGTGAAACTTTGTACACAAACAGTCCAGCGGAAGCTAATCTGCAAACGATTCCCGCGTGCAGGAGTGCCAAAAAAAATTCTCACATCACTTTCTTTGTCTGTCATGCTCTAAGGAAGAGAATTAATAATGTTTCTAGTTTTTACAAATGTGTCCGGGTACAAGTGACTCCTGTACTATAATAGTAGTTTATTTTTTTCCATTGATTTGTTAATGTTTTATTTTCCATTAATTAATTGGGTACTGTTGTAGATAAGTTAGCTACCCTAAAGTTTGATTTCTAAATTACATTCTATTTCCGTACAAATTTGGCTTGTGTAGATCTATTATAACTATTCTCTATTTTATTGTGCATTATAATACAGTAGCTAGTGTGTAATTACGTGACACATTTGCATCGGCTAGACATCATTATTACTGTTCCTTAGAACATCGAAAACAACAAAATGATGTGAGAAATTGTCATATCAGTGGAAACTTTACCAGTTGGCTTGAAATGTTTTTGTAGTTGGTCCAAGTATTTGAATTAAGCTAATATTTTTTAATTGATTATCATGTACTTATAGTAATTACAATCATACAATAGGATTAATATCACAACTCTAGCTGATACAAATGAATCAGGTAATTGTATACTAGCTCCTATATACTATAATTATTTATAAATCATCATTTACTATAGGCTTTAGATTTGGAAGTTTACTATATGTGCGGTGTGTTTATGTTTATTCATCAATTGTTTGGCGTGCAAATTATCTGCTAGGCTTTTTGAGGATAAACCACTCTGTGGTAGGTGCCCCATAGTGCTTTGCTGGCTTAGCCATTCTAAGTTTAACGTTATCCTTCCATTATGTACTATAACAATAAAGGTAAAAATGTCATCAAAAGAGATTCTTAGAGGCCTGCTCATCTCCTGGAGCAGGGCTGGAGGTAGGCCCTCATATCCTTGAAAGGTCTATTTATTTCATATCACAGTTATTTAGCAAAATCATTGGTTTAGGCTAATAAATTGTATCATTCCATTTATCCTAGGTAGGGGCCGGTAGTGGGTTTTGATTTCGTAATAATGTGTGTTTTAGAGTGTTAAGTTCTAGCCACTGTTATCTAAGGGGGGGGGGGGATTGGCATATTAACATAGCAAAATGGGTTCAAAATCTGTTTACTTCAAAATAATTTTAATTATAATACTAGCCCCATGAAATGATTCAGACTCCACTATATAAACTGCAGGGCCTCATTTCTATTTACATAACACTATAAAGTCCTGGATTCTCAAGGAATTACCTCGGTAACTTGAGAAGCGTGTAATACAATATTTTAAGAAATATTTCAAGTAACATTTTTAATTCCTGTTACCTTTATTTGTATATCGGCATTTGCGAATTAGAAAATCTACATTAGAATCAGGTAAGGTCTTCTTTTCATATTAAATATAATATTGCTAATGAAAGATATTTTAAAAAAATTGTCAACTAGATATCTATTTTCTAAATTCATAAATTTGGGTACGTGCGTAAGATTTAAGCTGGAAGCAAGACATATTTTCAATCCTTTTTTTAATTTTCAAAAATTCGCTTTTGATCTCTATAAAATAATGTTAAAAATGGTAAATGATAAATAACCCTATCTGCCTGAGGAATACAATGAAATTGCTTTCAGTTTGTGTTACCCATCATATATTATCTTAAATACATTGATTAATTGATTTTTTATTTTTACTAGAGAATAGATGTGGGTTATTGCTGTTTTTTCTGACGAAAATTCAGTATTGGGTGACCGATAATAATAAGGTGTGTTACTGGCCCCAACATAAAGAATCGAAGCTGACGGCAGCCATAGCAAAATGTGAACAACCGAAAGATGGTTGGGATATTTTCAATATTCGATTATCGAAAGATGGAAAAATTTATGGCATAATTAATACACTAATTATATATTTTTGAGTACGGTAATTTATTTTAGATGATCTTATCGCAGTGAGGCTTATAGCAGAGAAACGTATATCAGAACAGGAAACAGACATGGAGAGGAAAAGAAGAAGTAAAAAAAAAGTTAGTCGGCAGCAGTGAAGATGATACAAGTGAGGAAGAAATTGATGTACCACTACCAGCAGTTCTCAAAGGTAATTTAAAATGGTTCATCGAGATATGTTTCTCAGTTTGTTTCTTCTAAGCTATTTATCGTCTGCTGCCACAATAATTTTTTTATCGGTGTTTCGCCAACTAATGGTTCAAATATGTGAAGCTTTGCAACATGTACTTACTGTTTATTTTTCAGCTTGTAAGACAAATAAAGAACAAGAGTTGTCGGGATTTCTTGAACGAAATGAAGGTAAAATTCTGGTTATTTTTATTCTTACTGTGATACAAAGGAGAGTTTTAAAGAAATGTTTAATTATTATACATAAAATGATTCTAAATGAATACTAAAGTAGAAGTAAATAATAACAATATACATTAATTTGACAATATCGGAATTTACAAAATTAAGTATTGCATAAATTTTGTTTCAGAATTTAGTAAAAAGAAACAGGAGTCATTGGGAAGTGCTGGACGAAATGAAGGTAAATAATTCTGGTTATTGTATTTTTATTGTACTACAAGGGACAGTTTAAAGAAATGTTTAATATATGAAATGTTTGCAAATAAATACTAACTTTGACAATATCTTGCTCAATTTCCAATACTTAATTTGTTTCAGGATTTGGTCAAAAGAAACACGAATCATTGGGAAGTTGTATACGAAGTGAAGGTAAATAAGTCTGGTTTTAATTCTTATTATGCTATAAAAGACAGTTTAAAGAAATGTTTCATTATTATACGTAAAAAAATTTACGAATGAATACTGAGGTAAAAGTAAATAATAACAATATGAACTGATTTGACAATATCTTACGTAATTTACAAAAACTCAGTATTGTATAAATTTTGTTTCAGGATTTAGTCAAAAGAAACAGGAGTCATTGGGAAGTACTCGACGATATGAAGGTAAATAATTCTTGTTATTGTATTTTTATTGTGCTACAAGGGACAGTTTAAAGAAATGTTTAATATATGAAATGATTTCAAATAAATACTAACTTTGACAATATCTTGTGCAATTTCCAATAATTAATTTTATCACAGGATTTAGTCAAAAGAAACACGAATTATTGGGAAGCTGTGGACGAAGTGAAGGTAAATAATTCTGATTGTTTTTATTTTTATTATGCTACAAAAGACAGTTTAAAGAAATGTTTAATTATGATACATAAAAAAAATTACGAATGAATGCTGAGGTAGAAATAAATAACAATATGTATTATTTTGACAATATATATCTTCCATGATCTACAATATTTAATTTTGTTTCAGGTTTTAATCAACAAGCGTCATCCGGATGTTCTGGAAGAAGTCAAGGTAAATAATTCTGGTTATGTTTGTTTTATATTTTTATTTTTTATTTTTGTTTCAGTTTTAAGCTCGAGGGAAAGTGATGAGAATTTGGGAGATATGGGACGAAATGAAGGTAATTAATTCTTTTTCTAATATATGTATATATATACACTGAGTTATAAGTAAGCTTCTCAGTAGTATCAAATTACACAAGTTGATAACAACTTCTCTTGGTAATTGCTTATCTTACATATCAGTTTCATCTATTGTTTTGTATCCGTTCTCATAGTTAATGCCAAATTGCACATTTGCACTTTCTTTGTTCTACGTCTAGCTGACAATGCTTTCTTAATGTTATAAATATGATCAGCAGACCCTTTTGTATTCAGTTATTAACTCACCTTTACATTAAACTTTTCAACTTACAATTTTCATCGATGACTCTCTGTAACCAAATAAATATTTTTAAAAAAGTCTAAATCAAAGTATCAAATATAACAGTTGCGCAGTCGGTAGGATCTTCAAAACACCCTGTTGACGGAGCCTAACTCGAGGAAAACTACCCAAAAGAACAAGGAGTTCATCTGAAGAAGGTGCCTAGCTAGTGGGAAAGCCCGAGAGAACAAGGAGTACTTCAGGACAGAGGTGATGGATCCCAATCCTTTAGAAGAGAAAGAACCTACCAATGAAGATATTAATGTAAGTCATTTTAAGAATCATCTCGCTTTATTTTATTATTTTTCAATTATTTTATAAAAGCGAACAAAATACAGTTCTATTATCGAATAATTATTCCTTCTCAAAATAAACGCAACAAGTTTAATTTAATTTTAATTAATATAAGAAACGTATTATACTGCTAATACGTCACCGTGTATTATACAGTTAATACACAAACTACTGAAAAAACAATTTTCCTAGCTAACTTTTTACAATCACACTTCAACATTTAATTTAATTTTTGTACTTTCTAAATAAAAGCAACGATGCCAGAAACATCGCAAACTACACAAACAGTACAAAGTGCAAAGATAGAGCAAATTGAGCCTTACAAGCTCTCTGAATTTTTTTCTGTCATACCGGAATTCGATGGAAATGCCATAAATTTACAAACCTTTGGCAATGGCAATGAACGACCAGAAAATATTATTAACGCTTCATATAAAAAATAAATTGCGCGGCAGAGCTGCCGAATTAATAAATTCCCGTAATCCCGATACATGGGCAGAAATAAAAGTCTTGCTCGAAACTCATTTCGGAGACTCTCGCGACTTGACCTCTTCAATTCAAGATTTGCAGCGTATTCACCAAATGCCGGGTGAATCAGCACTAACTTTTGTTGCGCGTCTACAGACGCATAATGCAAAAATGCACGCTGCCATACAAAAACAACGTTTATCTGGTGAGCAAAAACAATCGCAGTCAGATTTAATAGAAACTATGACTCTGAACACTTTGTTGACGGGTTTAGAGTCAAAATCAGGACAAATAATACGTGCTGGAAACCCTACATGTATGTTGCAAGCAATTAATAGGATTAGAAGAGAATTGCAACTCTCCTACTTTGAAACATATAAATTTTCAAAAAACAATAATAATGTTAGAAATCCAGTGCCTCCTCAACAAAAAGACCGGTCCAAAACTTTCAACAAAAATTTTGTTCATTTTGCAAACGAAACGGAGATGTAATAAATGAATGTCGCACAAGGCAACAACAACAATTTTTGCCACCAACTTCGCAAAATGTTCAAAGACCAAATTTCCAAGGTCATTCAAATTTTCAAAATTTTGCACAACAAACTAGCCAATTTAATACTAGAACTTATCCGCAAAATAATCAAGTTAGCCAAGCACAACGAAATAGGCCCTCAGCAATTAGACCGAATCCTAATTTTATTCAACAAAGACCATCAGCGATACAACCAAATCCAAATTTTAACCGTTTCAATCAACAAAAGACTCATCATTTAAATTATGAACCTTATAATGACCAATATAATTTTAATCAATATGAAGATTATTCTGCCGAATATCAAAATGTAAGTGAAATGTACGACAATTTTAATTTAGAAGATAATCAAAATTTTTCGGGAAATTATGCATCTAATTTTCAAGAAGAACAGTACGAGAATTATACTACTAATTTTCAGATGCCGCAAGAGAATTATACTGCTAATTCTCAGATGCCGCAAGAGAATTATACTGCTAATTCTCACTTGCCGCAGGAGGATTATACTGCTAATCCTCAGGATTTTTGCAAAAGTCCGGAGTATCTCACGGATACTCCAACAACGAATTGCGAATTGGAACAAATTTCTCACCAAATTCAAAATATGAACCTCAACGACAATTTCGACCCGTCTCTGAACTTTCCAGAACAGAAGTTCATGTAGAAACACTTTCACACGCTTTGTTAACCGTAAATTCGAATAATCTTTATTATATCAAAGACATCACAAATAAATTTAAAATTCTTATAGATTCTGGTGCAGGAATTTCAATTTTTAAACCAAAAACGGCAAAAAATTACAAAAGAAGATTTTCTGAAAATATTATACAAGGCATAACTGAACAAAAAATTAACATTAACGAATCTGTTCTTATACCATTTACCGACAATAATTCACACAAAGTTTACATTCATAATTTGGATATAGAATTTGACGGACTATTAGGCGCAGACTTTTTAGAACACTACGAATGTATGGTAGATATTAAAAATAAGCGACTAATTACGAATTTCAAAATCGTACCGATATTTAGAGCGACGGGTGACGAAAAAACACAAAATTTACCTTTGCAACCAACTACAAACTCAAATCAAATTCGGAATAAAATTCCATGCAACGTGAAACATCAAAATTTAATTTCAATGGAACCACGCATGGAAGAAATATTTAAATTAAAACGTAATTTACGAAATACTGAGGCTATACTGTTAGCCCAGGAAAATGAAAAAGTCCGCTTACCAAACGCTATTGTGAAAATCGACGACAACGGAGAATTTTTTACATCTATTATAAACACTAACGCCATTCCCAAAATAATCGATTTCTCGAATCTTAAACTTGAACCAGTTCAAAAATTTAGATCAATTTTTAATTTAAACTCTCAAAATCTGGACAGTCCTCAACATACAGACAGAAATTTCGAAATTAGAAACCAACTACGATTAGATCATTTGAACGAAGAAAAAGCCGAATTAATAACAGAATTTTGTCTAAATTTTTCCGATATATTTTATTTGGAAGGCGACAATTTAAGCTTTACCAACGAAATTAAACATTCTATTGATACGAATGATTCTAAACCGGTTTTTACAAAATCTCATCGCTATCCTCGTATTCACAAAGAGGAAGTTAAAACTCAAGTCTTTAAAATGCTCGACCAAGGTATAATTAGACCATCAATTTCACCCTGGTCATCCCCCGTTTGGGTTGTACCTAAAAAACTTGACGCCTCCGGTAAACAAAAATGGCGAGTTGTAGTAGACTACAGAAAACTCAACGAACTGACTATTGACGACAAATATCCACTTCCAAATATCTCGGATCTTCTTGATCAATTGGGCAAGTGTCAATATTTTACGACTTTAGATCTTGCCTCCGGATTCCATCAAATCGAAATCGACGCGAAAGATATTCAAAAAACTGCTTTCACAGTAGAAAACGGTCATTTGTACGAATGCCAATTGGACTGAAAAACGCTCCATTTACATTTCAAAGAGTGATGGACAACATTTTGTTAGGTATCCAAAACGAACGGTGTCTCGTCTACATGGATGACATTATCATTTATTCGCCTACCATTCATGACCACATTTCGCGACTAACGGAAGTATTTAAACGTTTACAAAAAGCTAATCTCAAAATTCAACCGGATAAATGCGAATTTCTACGCAAGGAAATCGCATATTTAGGCCATCTTATTACTAAGGACGGTGTAAAATGCGCGGCAGAGACTAAGTATTCAACCATAGAGCGCGAGCTATTAGCTATAGTATGGTCAGTAAAACACTTTAGGCCATATCTATTCGGCAGAAAGTTCAAGTTAGTAACCGATCATCGACCACTTACCTGGCTATTTTCGATAAAAGACCCAGGAAGCAGACTCGCACGTTGGCGACTCAAATTAGAAGAATACGACTATGAAATCATTTACAAACCCGGAATTTTACTCAAAAATTCTAGCCGCGAACGAGGACGATGAATCAGAAGATGACGAACCAAACAATGACGAAAACCCGAGCAATAACGGCAAAATCACTAAAGAACAAATCTCTCGAGAATTTGATATCTTTTGTAATTTGTATAAGACGAAATCCTTAATAGATTATTCTAAAATTCAAACTTCAAACAGACAACTTTTAGACAGGGAACACAAAATTATAACATTCTTTCAACAAAATAAGTTAGAAGATTTGCATAATAAAATTATTGACGACATGTTCGAAGAACACCCCGAGTTTTATAACAACACCATTAACGTTGTGTCAAGCAAATCGGTCAGGCATAGAAAATATTTTATTGCTCCTCTACCTTTTGATGTCGATTCAATAAATGAACATTTATTCATGGTATTGTACAAAAGACAAGACATTTTGGATCGTTCTAAAACATACTATGTAGAAAATAATCTTCCCATACTCGAAATGCTATCATTTATTTTTGCAGAAAAAGATTTGAAAATAGTAATCTGTGTTAAAACCCCCGATGAAGACGAAATTCCAATCATTTGTGTGTGACGTTCATACGACTAGAGGAAGAAATTTCTCTATATTTAAAGCCTGGCTCTAAACCTGTTTTTTGAAAACCTAGGTCCATCCCATTATCGTATCGAAAAGCTATGGAGGACGAGATCAGCAGATTAACGAAAGAAGGCATTCTGAGGCCAATAGCAACCAGCAAATGGGCAACTCCATTAGTACCTGTCATCAAGAGCGACGGAACTCTTAGAATTTGTGGTGACTACAAACCCATCGTGAACAAGTATTTGATGGAAAAACAATACCCCCTCCCAAGAATCGAGGAAATATTTGCAAAGCTGCACTATGGTGAGCATTATTCTAAGTTAGATTTATGTCAAGCTTATAATCAATTTCAGTTAAACGATGAGGCAAAGAAATTATTAACATGTCTACCCATAAAGGTCTTTTAGAGTAAACCGCATGCGCTTTGGAATAAGTTCCGCTAATGGAATTTTTCAAAAATATATAAGTTTATTTAGCGCATAAACGTCATAGTTTATCTTGATACTAATTAAAGGCAAAAATAAGAAAGAGCATTTAGAAACGTCCTTCAGATCTTGAAAGATTTTGGCCTCACTGTCCGAACAGATAAATTTGAGTGTTTCAAAAATAAAATCAAGTATTTAGGTCATAAAAGCAGCAACGAAGGTTTAAAAAATGCGAAAGTAAAATCCAAGCCATAGCCGAGGCACCACAGCCACGGAATATTACCCAAGTAAGGAGTGTTCTAGTTATGGTTAACTATTATAATCGTTTCGTTCAATGTTTAGCTGAAATATTAAGACCAACTCATGATCTACTGAAACAAGATGTATCATTTAAATGGACAAAACATTGTCAAGAGGCATTCGTTAAAATCAAACACATTATGGCATCGGATATGGCGTTAACTCATTTTAACCCCAATTTACCTTTGACATTAACTACCGATGCTAATAATTCAGGTGTTTTAGCTGTATTATCTCATACCATGGCTAACGGACGGAAAAAAATAGTGGGTTGCGTTTCAAGAATTTTACTCCCCGCGGACGAGAAGTATTCAACTTGGCATAAAGAAGTACTCGCAATTTACTTTGGAGTGACAAAATTTCATAATTTTCTGGTAGGGAGGAAATTTAAAGTAAAATGCGACCACAACCCTTTAATAAATTTGTTTGGCGAGCATAAACCTATCCCGAATATGTACGAAAATCGACTGCAAAGATGAGCAGCTAGTTTATCCGGTTTTAAATATAAAATACATAAAAGGTAAAGAAAACAT
This sequence comes from Stenurella melanura, assembly GCA_963583905.1. NCBI lineage: Eukaryota > Metazoa > Arthropoda > Insecta > Coleoptera > Cerambycidae > Stenurella > Stenurella melanura. Next base: position 74,007,389 of record OY757315.1, read on the forward strand.
AATAGCTGATTAGCCAGACAACCACTGAAAGCAGACCGCAACATGAGTGAGGCATAATTCAATGGGGACCAAGGTTCGTAAGTCCAAGAAGGTTACGCAAGACCCTCCTCAGAGAGCTCCATGAAGGTCATTTTGGGATTGTTAAAATGAAAGAAACGGCAAGAAGCATTTTCTACTAGCTAAACATCGACCAAGACATAGAAAGCATGGCAAAAACATATCACGCATGCCCCACTAATAAGCCAGCAACAGAACAAAGCTCCACGGGACAAACACCAGCGAAGCCGATGTTTGGTAGAGAAGTAAGGACAAGACTTTCTTTGCTACGAGAAACGGAGGTAAGCACAAACAAGGAAGCGCAAGAAAATATGGCAAGGGCGTAGCTCACGCAGATTAAGCATTATGGAGGCGTAAACAGGAATTTTAAGGTAAAATAGAAAAAGAACTAGGACAGCCCACGTATCTGTATAGAGTAAAAGGTTACATTTGGAAAAGACATAGCAATCAGCTGTTAAAGACAAGTTTGGAGTCCGAGGCAAATGTAAGTAATACTATAATGTTGCAAGACGCGGAACTGAAACATGCACCTTCGGTCCCATCAAATATTAGTTTTCATCAGCCCATGTCTCCAAATGATAATGATTTTAATGGCACAATTATTGTAAGTAATCAAGATTTTGTTATTGGTGATGAAGTCACCAAATTAGGTAGCATTTTAAACGAGAGCTCAACATTCTACTCAGGTAGATAACAACTCCAACATGCCGAAGGCTGTAGACTCAGTTCCAAACCGAAACGTAGCATTAGGTAATAAGAGGCTTAAAAGGTCTGGTAACCCCCCTGCCCCCGTATTTATAAAAGCATGTTACGGATCTCTCCCAAACCAATATGTAAAGTACAAACTCGAAGTAAATCATATCTCTTTGTACGTTTAGTTTTTTTTTTGGACACAAGAAACAAGTTATGTCATTGTAGAACATAAACGTTTCGAATTTCATTTAGATTGACACATAGGAAAAATATGTTTTGTACTTTCTAACATGTAAAAACTCTTTAGTCATGTATGTTCATTAGGGAAGTGGCACATCTCAAAGAAAAATTTTTTGGCAAGTTCTAAATAGAAGTAAATTAAGAGGAAACATTTTTTGAGGAATGCCATTTTCTGCTCATAACTGTACAGTGACAAATTTATTGTAATAAATAGATATACTGTAAATACTGATTGTGTACAAACATGTACGTAATTAAACTGAACGTTTCAGAGGAACAACAAAGCTAAGATGGGGAGTGTGACGTACATCCGACTAGAGGACGCTACCAGTAGCTTAGTCAAGACGGACTATCCGGAACCAGTGTTGCCGTTTTGCCAGTAATTACTGGCATTTGCCAGGAATAAAGACTCCTGCCAGTAAACTTGCCAGGAATGACTTAATGCCAGGAATAACATTCTCAGAGATGTCAATTTGCAACTCTCAATATTTGTTGTTTTTTCTTTATTAACAGAACATGTGTGAACCACAAAGATTACTTTGATGAATTTTAAGAATGTCGATTCACGATACCACCACTAGATGACGCTGTGTCATCGTCAAGTCTCTTTTTAGTCTTCCTTTAGTCTATGTTTTCTGTGTGGGAATTACCGTTTTGCAGTTTTCGTTTCGTAAATAATTAATAATTAGGATTTTTATTAAATATCGCTTATTTTCGCTTTATTGGTTTGAAACTTTAGACTTTGTTTGTTTATATAGTCCATTTATCTATAGTGGCATAGTGCATTGATTACAAAATTAAAATGGATAAATGGTTAATAAAACAAAGGACATCTGCAGCAGACTTTAATCAAACATCACATGTAGGGAAGCAAAATTTGGCAGAAATGTTGTAATAATAATAAAAATTTAATGTTAACAATAAATAATATAATAAGTTTATATTCACCAGCGGCATATATGTTGTTATATCAAATGGCATGTATTTTCAGTCAGTAAATGAAGAGTCGCGGCATAAACAACAACACCAGACTATTTGTAGTTCTGACGATCTAAACCTAAATGAAGAAATTTCCAATATTATCATTACTTATGATCACAGCTGTGAGAAAGCTATTATTATGATATTGGGATATTTTATAATTAAGCTAAACGTTACACCAGATTTGCCAAAATAGCAACTCATAACGTAAATTAAAAATTGCAAATTAGAACGTTTAAGCCAGAAACTACCTCACCGCAGAACATGAGAGGATGTTGCACGTGGCCTCTTACAACAGTACTAAGTTTCAATATGGTAAGGTGAAATGGTAGAAAGAAGGGCTCATACAAAATGTATAGGCAATAGTAACGCGTAGTAGTAATGTTTGAATTGTTCTGAATATCAATTAATTTTAAGTTTATTATTTTAAATATTTAACATACCTGATATTAAAAAAGGATATTGGTACATCGTTTAACTTACAAAAGGCTTATGTAACGATATTAAGTAGTCAAACATAGGTAGTGTTCTACCAGAGTGCATAGATGTAGTTGGAACCCAGCGTAGAACCTACAAAATACAAAATAAACATTTTAAAAAGAATGTATTCACAAAGAAACTTTAAATATAAATGTAATAGGCTAAGAAAGTGCTTAGTTAATAACATTTTAACTATAAAAATCAAATGGGAGACCTAAACTCAGTGACTTTATAAGATAGTGAAAAACTCTCCTGCAGCTAACGTAAAGTTATATAAAATACAAATTTCAAGCCTCGTAATGAGTAAAATCAGTGATAAGATTATAAAGACTTACCAAGTGTATGTAATCACACATCAAGCACTGGAATGTGTAGATTTTTAATAGTAGAAACTTTATAAAATAGTTGGTAGTAATCTTTGGTTAGGACTTTCTCCATAAAAGTTGCATAAAACATTTCAAATAAAGAGTTTGTGTAAGTTTGTTCATTTTGTAATTATAGAGACCACTTTGTAGTTTGATCTGATGTAATAGCATATTTCGAATACCATACCCAAGGACTGGTACATAGCATTGCATCGTAGGCATACCTGAAAAATGCATGATTATTATTATTATTGTTATAAATGTTAAAATTGGTGTTTATATGATTTAAAACGATAGTAGGTGATTAGAATTTAAGTTAAAATGGGAAAAGTAAAGTAATTTTAGTAGTTTTAAGCAATTGTGAACAATTTTACGAAAAGTTATCGAAATTACTAATAAGACTCCTAGAGACATGTATGGGGTATCAAAATGTTCAGAAGAAAGTCAGAAAGAGTAAAACATAATCAGAGTAAAGATTTATTCAGTAAATTGCAAGAAAATTCAATATAAAAAATATAAATTTTAAAAATGTCAAAACTAGATTGCTTTGGTTTTTAGAAATGTCACATCTAAGCCAATAGAATTTAAGGATTAAGAAAAAAAGAGAGTTGTTCAAGCGTGGGTAGAGAAAAGACGCCGTTCTTTGAGCTCCACAAAATTTTAAAAAATAAATTCAAATTAAATCAAATTTTCTTAAATCAAATGTAAAGTGAATGTTTAAAAGTATCCTTAAAGTACGTGGAATACGTCAAATAGTAATTTAGGAGCTAAAAGGCAGTCAAAGGTAATCAAATACCTTTTTATAAAATTGTGAAGACATAACCCTACTTTTATAAACAATTTATGTAAATTTTTTTACAAGTGAGCAGTTTCTCACAAAATATTGGTAATTCACTACTTACCTTAACAAATAGAATAAAGTTCGGAAGTGTATCCGTTAAAACAAAGTGCATAATTCGTCGTAAAACAAATTTCACCAAAACGCAAGAAATCAAGCAGCCATTCACAGATCTGAAGTATTGACAGTGTAGCGGGTCTACATCTCAGGCCGGAAAGTTGGAAGCAGCGATCTTTACATCCAGGACGGAGTAAGAAATAAAACACTGTACCAATTTAAGCTTAAATTCGAAAATTAAAGGGAAACTAAATATAATAAAAGTTGCAACAGATATCTTTAAAATCAAAAAGGCCATTAGTTTTAAATTTTTAGAATAGCTATTATCTCAGTCTCATTTATACTTTTCCCATGTTTTGTTTATTAAATTTGTAATTTTGAATGGGCCTTTCCTTTGATTTTTACTATCGAGATTAACATTATTTTCAGAGCACCGTAGAACTTACTCCTGAGGTGAGAGGCAGGCGAGCGGTAGGTTTCTCGTGTTCTAAAGTGAGCTAGTGTATAATACCTTGTCGCGGGGTTAAGCGTGACTGGCGTCCAGGCAAATTTAATTTTAATAATAAAAAAAATAAGATTTAAAAGTTATAATTCCATAACACTATGGAAGATCCACAGGCTAGTAGCAGCTTAGCAGTTCTGGTAATATATAAATATGAAAATAAAACTTTTTGAATAAAAGTTATGCGTTTTTAGGATTCTAGTGACAATATGGTAAAGCCGCCGAGTAAAAAGAAGAAATTATCTAAGCGGTTTCATAGATTTAACACTGCTTGGCTAGAAATTGAAAATTTAAAAAACTGGCTTATCAAGTCCAATAAGAACAAAAGGGACGACCTTATTGAATATGCTGCGTGTAAGGTTTGCGATATTGCAATATCTACGGCATGGAAAGTCAGAAAAGCATTTAAATTCAGTAAAAATGATTAATAAAAAAATTTTTCAAAGAAGAAATTTATTCACGTCTTCAGAAACCAGAGAACTTTTTTTCAATAATAATGGATGAGACAACAGATAAAGGGACAATAAAACAGTGTGCATTTCAGAAAAGCATTTAAATTCAGTAAAAATGATTAATAAAAAAATTTTTCAAATAAGAAATTTATTCACGTCTTCAGAAACCAGAGAACTTTTTTTCAATAATAATGGATGAGACAACAGATAAAGGGACAATAAAACAGTGTGCATTTCCTGTAAATTTTTTTTGTGCTGCCGAAAATAAAATATTAACTAAATTCTTTGATATGATAGAAGTGGCCTTACTAATGTAATGGTAAGGGAACACAACTCTGTATTTTCTCACTTGAGATCAGAGTTGCCGGAAATTGCACTTATCAAATGCACTTGCTATATGATCCATTTATGTGCTAGCAAGGCCTGTCTCGAATTGCCTCGACGGATAGAAGACGTCTTGCGCACACTTTAGCCGAAGTTTCTCCAGAGAGGAGAAATTTAAAGAATTTAAAATATTTTTTGCCACAGAAATTCACAAAATTCTTTTTCCCAGTCAAACAAGGTGCTGTTCAAGAGTTCTGGAACAGTATGAACCACTTATGGAGTATTTCAGAATGGTATGCTTTGAAGATCCCTCCATTACCAATGACGAAATTTTTGAAACATTAAGTAATAAGTATACCAAAATATATTTAGAATTTATGGTTTATGTGTTAAACATTCTTAATAATTTTAATACAATGTTTCAGTATGAAACTCCTGGGAGTTCGGTTGAGTTTCTCAAAGTGAACAGACGCTTCGAAGAAAGCTCTCAAAAATAGCTCAGAAACATAGGTTAAAACACCGCTAATTTATATAAAATTTAGGTCATCGATAGGTCAAGAAATTCTGCGCGTTGTGAAGTGAAATAGTTAAAAACAAAGTTTATACGGAATAAATATTTGATTATTTCTAGTACAGGGCTTTCTGTAATATAAGAAATAAACAAGTAAGTGCGGCGTGTTAAAATATCTGTACCCAGAAAGACCTCTTGAAGCGAGGGTTCTCAAGACCAGGGTAATAAATATTCAGTGTCAAGTGATATAAATGTTTGTACCTATACGTTGGGATTGAGACCAAATGCTTTCTTGGAAAGTGTAAATAAACAATTCGCATGAAGTGGAGGTTAATGGAAACACCAGACATCACCAGCAAACTACAAGAAAAAAATAAGATACCTATATTTAATTGACTGATTAATTGATTCATATTTTGTAATTTCTTGTTTCTGTTTGTATTTTTTAGTATTATTTTTACTTTACTTTGATAATATCTTATTTTATTCCCATTGGAAAACGACAGTTTAAATTAGGCACTACAAAAACCAAAACAATATACAGGGTGTGCGGAGGTTTCTCTCGGGCCACTTTCTCATTCTCAACTCGCTGTAAAAAGTTATTTTACCGCGATACAGATAACATAATAAAAAGACTCTCTTACAGCAAGCTAATATCGGTTTTGAAAAACTGGGCAAAAAATGGACACACTAATCTCGTTGAAACGAGAACACATCAATTACTGGTACAAAAAATCGACGGCGACGGCCTATATGCCTGCATATATGGAGCATTAAGCCACCAACTGGAGGGAGAAAATATAACATCACAGGCACATACCAATGCGACGAAAACTACGAAAACAAGTAGCTGATTATATCGAAAATCACTTAGACCATTTCATGCCATTCATGCAGGCATCCATCCATGAACTAGCACCCCGTTACAATAGATACAACTCTAATACGGGAAAAATAAATGCGTTCATTCGAGATATGAGAAGAGAAGGTTTTTGGGGTGGGCAGGAAACAATTGCAGCAACAGCAAATATGAAAAACAGGACAATAATAGTACATCAAGAAGAAGGAGAGCATATAATCTTCCATCCTACCAACCAACAGGGAAGAGAGAACACACCACTAGAGATAGTATATAGGAAGCACGGAAACGAAAGAAATCACTACGATAGCGTGATTATTGCACAAGAAAAACATGAAGCAGAACAACCAGAAGAAACATACGCTCGAACTGGGGCAGTAACACCCCGCCCAGAATTAGAGGAAGCAACGCACATAAACATGTACCAAATATCACAAAGAACAGAGGAAGCCAACAGTCAAGAATTACAACACGATGACATCATCCTGGCGACATTGAATGTCAGAGGCTGCATAACGAGAGAGAAAAGAGAAAAAACCGATGAGACTCTTATGATGGAACACATACACGTTGCATGCATACAAGAAACACACATGATAGACGGAACTGCAGTTACTCAAAACTACAAATGGTATTTAAGTGGAGGGGACAAAGAAAAAACCAGCAGAGGAGTCGCATGGGCAATAAGACGGAACACCCCTATCCAGATAAAGACAAGAAAAGTAAACGAAAACATAACCATGGCAGACTTACAAATTGGAAAGGAAAACATATGCATATTAGGAGTACATGTGCCCTCCGACAAACGGGCAGGACGAGTATTCAGACAGATCACCCAAGAGCCTAGAAGAAATAGGAATAGAGAAATGAACATAATAATACTAGGAGACTTCAACGCGCATATAGGAAAGGACGACCAAATACATGAAGACAAGAATATCATAGGAAAAACCTTACTTCACACATGGACAAACGATAATGGAAGCTCGCTAAAAAACTTGGCCCATCTGTTCAATCAAACAGTTAGAAACACATGGAGCAAGAACCTAACCTGCCTTAATACCTGGAGTAAAGGAAACATCAACTCTCAAATAGACCATATCCTAGTGGATAGAAAAATAAGGGACAGGGTCAAAACATTAAGGCAAAAGAAGCAACAAACGTCAAAACAGATCACAAAATATTATATGGAACACTAGTAATAAAGAAACAAGAAGCAAAAAAAAGATACAACGAAACAGCAAATGACACATGGAACATCTCACTGCTACAGAACGAAGAAATAAAAAAGAAATACCAGGAGGAGATAGAAAAACAGTTAACAGGAAAGGAACTAAATTGGTCAACAATGGGTTTAAAAATCAAAATAGCGGCGAGGAAAACGTTGAAAAGGAATAAATCCCCTATGAGCCCAACAAGAAAAGACATGAAAAGAAATTACGAAAAACTAAAGAAAATAAAGGCCACAGGAAAACAACATACACCAAACATAGACAAAAAGATAACAGAAGCGGGGAAAGAAAAAAGAGACGCAGAGAGGAGGCACGAACAGAAAAAATGCAGGGAATTCTTCGAAAACATAGAATCCACTCCAGCAGGACAGAGATTAAACCAAACTTTTAGACACCTTAAAACATACAGGAGAATCAACAATACGCGGCCAAGAAAATACATACCACTGCAGCATTGGGTCAGGAAACTAGAAGAAGGAAACGCGGAGAGAAGTCAAATAGAACCAATACAAGAAAGAGACCACTGGCCACTGGGAAAGCCACCGTCAAAAGACAAACTACTAGAAATAATGGCCAGAGCTAAAAGAAACACGGCTCCGGGAATAGATAAAATAAATAACGAACTAGTATACTATGGACCGGACAACATAAAACAGCTAACCCTAGAAATCATCACCAACGCATGGACGGAAACCACACCCCTGCCTGAGGAGTGGAACACAACCATACAGATACCGCTCCCTAAAACCAAATCACCACAAAACGTGGACGATTACAGAAGAATAACACTCTGCACTGTAGGGTACAAATACTACGCACAATTCCTCCTCAGAGAAATGCAAAATACATCGGCGAACTACCAGATTATCAAACGGCATTTATCAAGGGTAGATCAACAAACGACCATATGTACACCACCAGACGGATCCTGGAAGAAAAGTGGAAAGAAGGAACAAAACTATATATATAGTCTCAATTGACCTCCAAAAGGAATTTGATACCATAAAGCATGAGGCTATAGTCAACACTTTGCTCAACAGGGGAGTACCGCACTACTTAATAAACAGAATAATAAAAGCATGCCTACACGAAAACACTGCAATACAATGATTTGGACAGACGACGGAATCAAAAATGAAGAATATAGGAGTCAAACAAGGATGTCCCCTATCCCCCCGACTATTCACCACAGTCCTGGACCAAGTGATAGAAAGCACAATAAAGGAGAATCAGAATTTCAATGGAAACGATGGAACGATAAAGCCCCCCATCGTACTCGCATACGCCGACGATATACTCATCAACACCGAGGAGGAACAAGACATCGTTAAATTTCTAAGAAACATGACACCACATCTGGATTCTTCTGGAATGAAAATAAACTCCAAGAAGAGCCTAATAATGGTCCGAGACCCATTGACAAAAACAAGTCCAACAAGTGGGGAAGAATACAAAATAGGAGACTACACCCTGAGAACCACGAGTAGAATGAAATACCTAGGAACATACCTAACGAATCAACTAAAAAGGAGGGAAACAGTAAGGGAAAGAATCAAAACAGCCTACAGAGTCACAAGAGCTCTACTACCATTCATTGAGGACAACAAACTACCATGGTGCCTAACCAAAAAGATATACACGACCATCATAACGCCTACGATGATGTATGGAGTCAAAAACGCAGCAACGACAAAGGCCAACAGAAGAAGCCTGAGAAGAGCTGAAAGGGACATTATCCAACTGCTAGCAAACAGGAAAACCACAAAAACGACAGAAAACGTCAACATTACTAGAGGGAAGAACAATAATCAAAAGAATAGAATCATACGCAATGAAATACTGGGGACACGTCCAAAGACGGGACTCGACACACCTACTAAAGAAAGCGCTGCGAATGAACAGCAACAAACTGAAAATAGGGAGGCCATGCTACACATGGATAACAACAATCGAGAGGATTATGAATAAGCTAGGAAAGGATTATACACACTGGGAAAAGCTGGCACAACAAAAAATGGAATACAATAAAGAAATATCAAGGATATACACACTGCCAGACTCGGAAACAGAAGAAACAGAAAACTCAGAAGTAGAATAGGAGAGAAGATGATCACAGACAGAAACTAAGAAGAAGCATGTCACAAAAATCTGAAAGTAAAAAGAAGCACGAAAGCCTAAAAGAAGCATCTCACAAACGCCTACACTTTCCATCCGATGAAGACAGAAGGAAAACAAGAAGAAACATCTCACAAACACCTACACGCTCCATCCTATACTCCTACCCCATGCGTCATGCGGCTCTCGCTGCTGACAACAAGCATGTCCAATGTCCAATCCAGCGTATGCAGCTGGTCCGGCGGTATAAAAAAGCACCGGGGGTTTGTTCCGGCACACGGTGGGATGATCGATGGGCGATCGGGCTGCGTGGTGGAACAAATCTCCATGCACCGGAATTGGCAGCAATGCCCACCTTACGCTGGCAAATCAATCAATCAATGTTTCAGTATGAAACTCCTTTATTACATAAACTTAAACCAGAGGTAATTACATTATTAAGAACCTTATGTAGTAATTTTATTAACATTAAAATTATTAGGAATCTATCTAAAGAAAATATTTTAAATTTTGATCACAAAAATCTGCCGAATTTTATAGAAATTGAAAAAATATATCGGAATGGCAGCTCATGAATCTCTGCAAGACTTAAAGAAAGCAATGTTGACTTAAATGCAATAAGCAATTTTTACAAATCCTGTTTAAAATTCTATATAAAACTAATAACTGAAATTAAAAACCGTTTTATTTTTGATGACGAACTTTTTAATGTAATTGACATTTTGGAACCGCATTTTGCACAGAAACTCGAACAAAAATCGTTGAGTCATGTTTTTAAACGATTTTCCTATTTCAAAGAATTTGTGGACTGTCAATAATTAGATAATGAGTGGAGGGATTATGCTTTGTTACACCATCAAAGCTTAGGTTTGGATGTTAATTTACCAGCAGAGGAATATTGGGCAAAACGATTTAATTTAAAAAATGCCGCTAATAGTATAATTTTTAAAAATTTGAAAATTGTAATGGGTCTGTTACTAATATTGCCATTTTCTAATGTAAGCGTCGAAATACTTTTTAGTAACCTTAATAATGTTAAAACAGACCATAGAAATAGATTAAAAACTGACACTGTTGTGGCGATACTAGCTACCAAAGACGGTATTAAAAATCAGGGCGGTGTTTTAAAGTTTACACCAACTGATAAAATGCTAAAAACCAGGCTATCTACAAACAAGTAATTCATATTCTGGATGTGGATTAGATGTTGGCAGTTTATTTTTACTTGTATTTCGTTAATCGTTATTATGTATTTCTGGTTAAATACATGTTGTTACCTGCTTAACGGTTTTAAGACTAAAAATGTTTTTGCATTACAAATATTTATAAATACCTATAAGTACCTACCTATTTTTATTTTACATTTATTTATTTTAATTTTTGTTTTTATGTATACTTTATGATATATATGTTTATTGTTTAAATAAATTTGTTTCAATGCAACTAAGGGTGATTGCAGCAAATTGGGACAATTTAATGTAACTGGCAATTTTCTTTTGAAAGAAATATAAATTTTAGTCACTCTGGTCTTTTTTAGTTTTATTAAGTGTTCTTTATATATTACTGGTATTTTGTGTCCGAAAAATGTTAATTAGAATTTTGAAATTTATATCAAATTCATATATTATCAACTCCATGGCCTGTAACAACCTACATGTTTAATATGGATTCTCTACAAATCTCAGAATTCTTTCGTAATAAATTTTGAATTTCCAGAAAATAGTTACTAAAATTCCTTCAGAATGCATTATTAACTTTTATTTTTTATATAAATTATTTAAAAAGTTAAATTTTAACTCATACATCTTGTGTAACTAACCAAACCATCAACTCCATGGACAAGCAAATACTTGCAAATATTCGAGTTAGGTGGCGCTAATATCGATAAATAATAATTGGAAAGAGAGCACATCTAATCAGTCTTGGAGCCAGTGTTGCCAATCGGAGCACTTTAGTGCGATTTTTGCACGTTTTAACACGAGGGTGCACCTTTATCGCACCCTAACCAAAATCGCACTTTTTGTATCTATATTAACTCAAACTAACCGATTCTCAGATTCTCAAACTAACCGATTTCACTATAGTCTGTTTTTAAATTAGGAGGACTCTTTCGAATTTGCCGTGGTAAATCATACACATGTGATTGGCTGCGCGTTCGCCAGTTTTACACTAGGCCAAATTTTGTCACATGTTAGTTGAATATTTCAACCAAATTTCGAAAAGTCTTCATTAATTATTTATCATCACTCATTCTCATTTTTTCTCATTGTAGAAATTTGAAAACAAAAGGAAACAGTTCTTTACAGAACCAATTATATGTTATTTATATTTATTATATACATATATTCTGGAAGTTTTCCAATAAAATATTCTAGTGTAATTTTCTGGTCTTTTATAGTGTAAATTGGGATTCCACATTTAGTCCTCCTGGTTTAAAAACAGACTATAGTCAGTCAGAATCTCATCAGATGACTCTCATACTCTGAAGAACTACAGAGTACAGAGTTGCAAGCAGGCAGAGTGTAGTTCGAACATGCGAACATGGTCCAATCTTCGCATAGCATATTGGCAACACTGGACTCCTACTGTGCTCCTACCCGGTGGTTTCCCGCGATTTTTAACATTCACTATTTACTATTTAATTACGGTTACGAGTTATAAGTTAATTTGATTTCTCGCAGTGCAGTGTGTGTGTTTGGTTTTTATTTATCGTATATCGTGTATAAAGTGCCAAAAACTTGAGAAAATGGATCGATGGCTCTCCCAGGCTAAGGTAACGCTTTTTGTATTATCAAGCACAAACAGGTCGATTTTGTATTCTGAAATTTATAGGTCAATAAAATACTTGTTAATTGTCAGCTTCCAAAGCAAACTATGCGTATTAAAATAATTTTTTGCTTGTACTTTTACTTCTAATTCCAATCCTTGAAATTTTTATAGACAAAAGAAAAAGAAAAAAGAACCAGTGACATATCGTTTGCCTATGAACAACCAGAATGTAGCTTTTCATCACTGCCGAGTACGAGTAAGAGTAATCCGCTTCCTAACCTGTCACCCGAACCTGGCAGCGATTTTGACCAGGCCGAAAATGAAACGCAAGAGTGCTTGGATACAAAGGATTTGAAATTTGTAAGTATATATGCTTAAATAAGCTTGTAAAAATAAAGGTTGTTTCGTTTATTAGAATGAAAATGGAGATAAAGCTGCACTGACTAAGAAGAGAAAAGTTGAAAAGGCAAAGAGAGGAAAAAAGAAGGCGTTTGTTCTCGCCTGGTGTGATTTTCCCAGTTTCCAGGGTTGGTTACAAAAATCAGCTAGAGTAACTCCTGATGGAAATGAAATTGCTTTCTGTAAAGTATGTAAGACTGACATTTTGGCTCAAAAAAGTGTTCTACTTAAACATTCAAAAACTGAAAAGCACAAATTGAATTTTCAGACGGTAGCTAAAAATACTAAAATTGATTACCTCTATAAAGACAAAACTCAAGATGATTTGGCAGTAAAAAGGGCAGAATTAAAATTATGTGCTCTATTAGCAACAAACGATTTACCGTTTTTGTTAATGGACACTCTAACGCCGCTTTTGACTGATATTTTTCCAGACTCAAAAATTGCAAGACAAATTCAATTAAAAAGAACCAAGGCTTCAACTGTAATGTCTAAAGGTTTAGGCGACAATTTTCTTTTAGATCTATATTCAAAGTTAAAAGAAGTGTATTTTTCTATTATTATGGACGAGACAACTGACATTTCAATAAAAAAACAATGTGCGTTCACTGTCATTTACTTTGATAATGAAAAAAACGTAGTAAAGACGCAATTTTTTGATTTGATTGAACCGGAAGGATCGACCGCCGTTGACCTTTTTTCAGCTTTAAAAAATTCAGTTGTTTCGAAAAATATACCTTTGAGTAACATGGTGGGATTTTCTTCCGACACCACTAATGTTATGGTGGGAGAATATAATTCTGTATTTTCAAATTTGATTTATGAACTACCCAATATTGTGTGTATTAGGTGCTCTTGCCATATGGCACATTTAGCTACATCTAAGGCGTGTCTTAGCCTGCCTAGACGTATCGAGGACCTATTACGCAATATTGGTAGTCATTTTAATAGAAGCCCGGCTAGACGACAAAAATTTGAAGAATTTCAAATTTTTTTCCAAACAGATATTCATAAAATTTTATCCCCAGCCATGACAAGATGGCTTTCTATCAAAGAGGTTGTCAATAGGGTGCTGGAACAGTTTGAGCCGTTAAAAGCCTATTTTACAGAGATCGTGTTCGAAGACCCCTCGGTAACCACAGAAAATATGCTTCAAACAATAGAAAACCCATTCACAAAAATTTATCTCGAATTTATGTCCTACTCACTAGGGCTTATGACCGATTTCAATTTATTGTTCCAATCTGAAAAACCACTTCTTCATAAGTTAAAACCTGAAACTGAAAAATTGCTAAAAACTTTGTGCTCTAACTTTATTCAAATTTCAGTCATAAGGAAGATCCAAGATATTATCACATTCAACCATGAAAATCCTTCAAATTTTTTGGATTTGGAAAAGATTTACCTGGGTGTTCAAGCAACTGAAAGTATTAGAGAATTAAAACAAAATTCTAAAGTGCAACAGAAAGATGTTGAAGTTTTTTTTAAATCAATTTTGTCCTTTTATATTCAATTAGTGACACAAATTAAAGACAGATTCTCATTTAAAGATCCCATTTTCAAAATTATTGAATTGGTGGATCCAAAAGTCGCCCAAAAATTTGAAATTACTTCACTATTACATATCATTGAAAGGTTTCCAATATTAAAACCACATGTGAACGTTCAGGAACTCGATAATGAGTGGCGTCGTCATGCCCTCTTAAACTTTAACGATCTGGAGCTGGATATGGAAGATGCGGAAAAATATTGGTCAAAAATATTCAACCTAAAGAATGACGCCGATGTCCTACTTTTTCCAAATTTAAAAAAAACTTTTTCTATACTTTTGGTTTTGCCTTACTCAAATGCCAGCGTAGAGCGAATTTTTAGCGACCTTTTTAACATAAAGACAGATAAGAGAAATTTATTAAAAACAAGCAACATTAAAGCAATTTTAGCCACTAAAGAAGGAGTTATGCAGAGTGGTGGTTGTATCAAATTTCAACCCACAAAAAAAATGTTAGGTTGCAAAATATGGCAGGACAACAATTAAAATAGGCATATAACTTTGTTGAGTTACCAGATGAACTTTGTAGATGTAGTTTTTAAGAAAATTATTAATTTATAGTTGTTAAGTCAAAAATTTTTATGTTTACAGTATTAAATGTTTCAAAATATACCCACTTTGTACTATTATTTAATATCTAATAAAATTAGTTAGTGTATTTGCCCCAAACGTCCCTAAATCAATATAAGCTCTTTAAGTATCACCACAAATCAGAGTGGTTGCTTTGTGAGTATCACTGAAAAATAAAATAGAGAGCAAAATATAAACTAATTTTTGCTGCTCTAAAAATCGCACCGTCTTACTCAAAATCGCACCTTTTTGCATGGCACAGAGCATAATTTAACTTTAGCGGGTTGGCAACACTGCTTGGAGTAGCTGCCAGCGGAAGTGCACGTTTTTGTTACTTTCGGAGCCACCTGTTGCGACGACAGAGTGTGTATTGTTCGTGTTTTTTTGTACCATCAACTCCATGTATATTTTTATGTAAGTATACCTAAATTTTTTTTAACTTTCTGCTTTGTTTTGTTAAGGTTTAGCGTGCTCTTGTCCTATTGACATACAATTATTTACCTTCATTTTTTAATAAATTATTTAAATGTAATTTTATTATGTATTATCAACTCCATGGACATCAACTCCATGGACTTCTTGAGTCCATGGAGTTGATCGCTGTCCATGGAGATGATGCCATTTACGATATATTTTAATATCTTTCAGGCAAAATGGCTCCATATAAACAAAGTGAAAAGAGACGAAAGCAGAAACGGGATGCTGAAAGGCGAAGGAGGGAAAAAATTAAAAATAACCCAATAGATTACGAAACAGCTAAAGAAAAAGAAAGGGAGCGATACCATAAGAGAAAGGAAGAGGGTAAAATAAAATCAATTAAAGAACTATCTGCGAGGAACAGGCGAACTCTAAGAAGACGTTGGAAATCTTCATCAGCTAAATATAGAAATACGAAAAAACAAAACAAGGAATTGTTGGAGTTTATGATTCAAAACTCGCCACCATCTACACCTACATCACTTGAAGAAAGAAATCACAGGGATAATGAAATTCTAAGAGTCCCAATTCCTTCAACCTCAAGAATTCAATGTGGAAGAAAGAGAATTTTACGAAACAGGTCTAAAACCTATAGGGAATTACTTAAAATAAGAGAGAAGCTTAGAAGATCAGAAAAGAAAGTTAGAAAATATAAAACAAGGTGTCATAGGCTAAAGAAGCTATCGCAAACAAAAAAGAAAGAGAGAACAAGTCCGAGAACACAAGTGGATCAAGATTTGAAAGGTGGAAGTGTTTCGAAGGCTGTAAAGAAAAAATTATTATTTGCCGAAGCTTTAAAACGCCAACTAGAGGAGAATTTTAATAAAAAACGCGGGTATAAAGAAAAAAGTGACTTTGCAAAGGCAGTATCGGGCAAGATAGTAAAAAATTATAGATGTTTAAATGAAATGAAAAGTTTTGGATCCTATAAGCTTTTTCGTAAGGAAACACCGAAGAGCAACAAAAAATCAAAGATGGCTAAAGAAATCAAACAATTAGTTGAGGAGTTTTACCAAAAGGATGAATGTAGCCGCCTTGCACCCGGTAAACGTGACACCATAACATGTAAAGGAATCAAAATGCAGAAGAGATATCTAAATGGAACCAAGAAAATTTTATATAAAAAATTTTGTGATGAATATAATTTCAAGATTTCGTACTCCCTGTTTTGTAAACTGAAACCTTTTTGGGTTCTTGTTCCAAGCGCTTCCTTACGTGAAACATGTTTATGCGTTACACATGAAAATATAAGATTATTAACCCTCAAAATGAAACTTCTGGGACTAATAGATGTCCAGGATTCTTACGAAGTCTGTAAGACTGTATGTTGTTGCCCAGTAAGAGAAAAGTGCCTTGAGAGAAAATGCAGTACTTGTAAAACTAAACAACTTAAATACAATGAATTAGATTTCAATGAAAGTACCACATATAAAAAATGGGTTTTGAAACAGGAGACAATTTCTATAAAGGGTAAGCAAAAGATTTGCAAAAAATATATTAAAAAGGAAATCCGGTGCAAAAAATTGGACTTGATAACAGAACTTAATAAAAACTTACCAATATTTATGCAGCACTTAGCTAATCTAAAACATCAGTTTCAAGCAATAGATTCTATTAAAAAAAATTTGGGAGACAAAGATATTATCATACACATGGATTTTTCGGAAAATTACGTGTGTAAATATTTTCGTGAAATTCAAAATGCCCATTTTGGAGGATCCAAACCACAAATTTCACTTCACACCGTTGTTTGGTTTCGAAAATCTGAAAATGGCACAATTACGCCGAATTCTTTCTGCAGCATTTCCAGTTGCTTAAGGCATGATGCTGTAGCCATTTTGGCTCACATAAACCCACTTTTGGAGGAAATTAAAAAAGAATATTCTGATTTAAGGCACATCCATTTTGTGAGTGACGGCCCAACGACGCAATATAAAAATAACACTTTATTTTTATGTCTTTGCTACACATTTATCCAAAATTCTGCAAGCACCAATGATGACATGGAATTATTCAGAAAGTGGTCATGGCAAGGGTGCTCCTGACGGAATAGGTGGCTGCTTAAAAAGAACGGCTGATCGACTCGTTGCTATTGGAGAAGACATTCCCGATTTGAATACCCTTGCCATGAAACTAGAAGAAGCATGTCCCGGAATAACTCTTAAAATAATTGACGAGGAATCTATTATAAATTTTGATAAAACAATACCAGCTGATATCAAGCCATTTAAAGGTACAATGAAGGCTAGGCAAATTACGTGGTCTTCTAATTATAAAAACATGCTACACGTGAGAAGATTAAGTTGCTTGGATTGTTCTCCATCGGAGAAATGCAAACATTTCCACTTAGGCGAGATGGAAATATACCCTATTAAAAAAAGTAGCAATAGAGTAAGATATTGTGATGTGTATTCCGATTCAGATGATGACAAGGAGAACCAACCTACTCAGAAGAATATCAACGATTTTTCACTAAAGAAGGGCTTGTTTGTATTGGTTGAATGGCCAGAAAGCTCCAAAGTATTTTATGTTGGCCAAGTAGTTAATATTGAAGATCAGATGGGTGTGGCGGTGAACTTTATGAAACGAATTATTTCCAATAAAAATAATTTTGTATTCATTTGGCCGGAAAATGCTGATCAGGAGACTGTACCAAATAAGACTATTAAAAAAAATTATAAGGGATCCTACTAATCTCAGAAGAAATAAATTTTTATTCTCTGATAATAATTTTGAAGGCTTTCACAATGTGAATTGAACTTGGAGTACAGTAATGTTATCTTTTATTTGGCCTAACTTTTGTTTTTATTTTGTATACTTTATTAATATATAGTTTTTATACCAAATAAATCAATATACGTTTTTATTTTCCTATAAGAGTACATTTTAATCAACTCCATGGTCATTAGGGTCAACTCCGTGGATGTCGTTTTTTATTTTTTCTTAATAAATCCATTAAAATTTGAAATCGATCTCGAACTGATATACCGATTAGTTTCTCATTATTTCTATAACCTATGTACCAAATACCGCGAAGATATAAACTAATAAAATATTTTGTATTTCTTGAACTTCTTATATCCCAAGTTGCTGGAATCACCCCTAAGTTGTTTTATTGGTTAATAGTATAATGATATAAAACTAAAAAAAGCGATAGGTAAATGTTAAAAGAATGCTACCCGCCTCAAGGAAGTGATTAATATTATGTCGTGTTTATTTAATATTTTTATTTATCTAATGTTTATGTTTGTCACGTCCTGCCGAGCCGGAGGACACACACTTACACACTTACGACTTAGATTGTATCGTGGTCGGTTGTAACGGTAATTTTGGATTTTTCTCACACACTCTGTATGCCTGTTCAAATTAAGTGAGATGTTGCTAAATCGTGTACAGTAGTTATAGTCAACTAATAAGGTACCTACTGGTATGTGTGGTTGCCGTCCGTAGGTTCCGTTGTTTCCTATCCGAGCCCCACCTAAGCGATCTGCGCAAATTGAATATTGAAAAGAGGATTTCTTAATTAAGTTAACGTGCGAAGGAACAGAAAAATTGCTATCGCCATTTTGTACGATTGTTGTGGTGCTATATATTTTAAATTATTTACACAAAGGCCATTCTAAGCAGGAGATTCGCCGACCTTTTGTTTTTATTATTGGTTCTGCCACAACAATATAACATATTGTATTCTGGGGACTAACTGCCATACCGTTGGAGTAGGCCTTCCGAACTTGGATCGTAAGCAACCCTATGATGCTCTAAACGACAAGGGAACCTCTCACGAAGATCGTAAGGTCAGAATATTTTTTTTCCACTTTCTATTAGAAAATTCCACAGAGCAAGTAGTGTGCCATTCTCAAAAGGTTTCCTACCTAGGGCGAATTGATACTTAATTCTTATCACCTAGCCTGCGAGGGTGAGATCGTCAAAAAGAAAAATTAGAAAATTTATTTAATTATATTTTATTAATATTATAACAAGATCCACAGATATTATTCAAGTAACCTTAAAGTGTGAACCACGCGTAGCGCTGCGGGTGGGGGTTCAAAAATAGAAATTACCCAATTTAATCTAGTTTATGCAAATTAAGGTTATCTCACTTCTGACTGTGAAGCTTATCTTTATATTAATTATATTATTAAGGGAAAAACCTCTTCGCTTATTTCTAGCCCTCCATCTCGGTTAGGTGGCGCTTGGCACCTAGGTGAGAATACTCAGAAAAAATCGGTACCCAGACCTATCGCTCCCAGACGAAGAGCTGCCGTCACGCAACGGGCTCAAGAAAGGGTTACATGGTGCCCCCCCCCCGTTCCCCGTTTTTCGAAATTGTAATGATTGTGCTAAATATCTTACTAGGAGGAACTGGCATGTAACTATCCCCGGACTCCGATTTTCTCCTGACCCTGGGAATACAACAAGTATTGAAATGTTGCCAGGAAAATGCCAGGAATGCAATTAAGTTTCGCCAGTAATTTCGTTTTGACCCTGTCCGGGACGCCCTTCAGATCAGTCTACGTCCAGCGGTGATCTTACGAAGTTGACATATTACTTCCCGCTATCAGTCAGAACCATCCAAGTGACACAGCACGACTGCGATATTGTATTGTATTTATTTTAATTAGCTGAAATTTAGTCATTTAGTTTAATATTGTCCAAAAATTGTAAAAGTAGTAAAGAAAAACCTGAAAATGTATAGAGGAGCATCAAATAGTAGTCATTGAAGGTATGTAGCCACTCAATCTAACGTTATAAGGTCACTGTGCTATTTAAATAGATATTTCATAATGCAGGAGTATGAAACAAATGATTCTTGATATAAGGAAGCTCACAGAGAAAGTAGATTATTTAATTACAGTAAATCAAAATAACACTAACAATAAGGAAGCTACTCTAGAAGACTTCAAATATCCCAACATCCATTCCAGAGCATCTAATTAAACTAAGTGAAGATTTAGGAGATGAAAATACTTTTAATAACATGGTAAAGTCTCTTAAAATGAACTGAGGTTGTCATTGCAATGATAATAAAAAAACATTCTATTGCGAAGAGAATTGACAGATGTTTGATTAGTATGTTTTCTCTTAAAACAAATTGCTTTCTTTGAACATACATAATGTAATATAACACTAAATCAACTTTTCTGTAGGAGTCTAGATTACTGATTAAACTTTGCTGTCGATGCTGCCATCTATAAGTCTAAAAAAAAAAGTAAAGTTAAACTCGCTCATAGTGAATATAGTAATTGAAATTTGTGCAACGCTCCAAGTGGTAGGGTGTAAAGACGTCATAGATACTACCAGAAGACATTTATCCAGACTCATGACAAACCATCTGACAACCCAGTATAACTGGATAGGAAGATACAGCAAAAGGGCCTTTGTGGATTTAAAACAAATACTCAAGTTAATATTCGGTAAGAAATCGAATATTAAAAAAATTGATGGATTTAGCCGTTATTTTGCGGTAGTCGATCATAATGATTTATTAAAACACTTATTTTGTTTCTACCACTGTATTTTGTTATAACTTAACGCTACTATAGTTTCGATACTTCAACATATCATCTTCAAAGCGACTCAAGTAAATAAATGAACACAAGAGAAAACCTAAGCTATTTATAATTAACATTATTTACCTACTTTTATTACTACGGGTAAGGGATTTAAAATTATCAGAACTAAAATTAACAGAAAGTAATAAAGGGATTAAAGGATTATGAAGTAAATATATTAAAAAGGGGTGTGTTATATAATATATCAAGAATATTTATATCTGGAAAATGGTGATTTGATTCCAACAAATGATTTGAAAAAGTGGAGTCTGTTTTTTGGAGTCTGAAAGACCGTAGATGTTCTTTGTATCGTGCTTCAAAGGACCGACCAGTTTGACCTATATAGAAGGCATTACAGTCCGAACATGACAATTTATAAACTCCTGACTTTTTGAATTTTCCTATTTTATCTTTTGTATTATATAATAAATGTGACACTTTTCTTTGTAGTTTAAAGGCAACCTTAAGATTATGATGTGCCAATATGACTGCAATTTCCTGTGAAATAGGGGGATAGATGTTGTTACAGGCTAATTTGTACTGCTTTTTAATAATTAAATTTTGTATTGTCTTTTCTTGGAACCCGTTGTTAATTGCTATTGTTTTTATGACTTTTATTTCTTTTTCTAAGGTGTCTTGCGAGAGAGGCAATGACAAAGCCCTATGTATCATTGAATTGTAAGCTGCTAATTTATGTGCATTGGGACTGAATGAGGAATTTGGAATAGTGGTATCTGTAAATGTGGGTTTCCGAAAAATTTCAAAATTTATTTTATTTTTGTTGTGTATTAACGTTAGGTCCAGAAAATTTATTTTGCCATATTTTTCTGCCTCGACTGTGAATTTGATATTGGGATGGATACGGTTAATAAAATTTAGGAATGTATTTAATTGCCTTTGAGTACCTGTGAAGCAGGCTATTATATCATCCACATATCTGTACCAAAATTTTATATGATTTATGCCTAGCTGTGATTTTAATATTTTATCTTCTATATGTGACATAAAGATATCTGCTAAAAGAGGACTCAAAGTGGAGCCCATTGCCAAACCTGCATCTTGAATAAAATATCTGTTATTATATTGGCAATAATTTTGACTAAGACATAGATCTAAGGCTAACATTAATTCATTTTTCTGAATAGTGTGTGATTGATCTAAAATATTTAAGATAAGTGGCTTACAATCTTCGGCAGGAATATTCTAAAATATGTTTGAAACATCGAAAGATACCAACACCCCGTTTTCTAGAATATCGCAATTTGACAATGTTTTAGAAAGATCATTTGAATGTTTGATGGTATATTTAGGTTGAAAATTTGTTATGTTTTTAAAAATCGTGTTTACTTTATTTCCTAACTTATAAGTGGGACTATTGACATATGATACGACGGGTGTTATAGCAGTATTCTCTTTATGGTTTTTAATTAACCCGTACAGTCTTGGTGTGCGAGGATTCATACAAATTAATTTATATTTTTCGGAGCTGTTAAATAAACTATTGTTTTCTGATAAAAATTGTTTAATTTTTATTTGAAAGTTAGCAGTAGGGTCTTTTATGTTAGTTCAGACTGAATGAAAACTTGCATTTTGTCATCATAACCTTTTTTAGGGATGACCACAGTTGCATTTGATTTATCTGCCTTTGTTAGGATTAAGCCATTATCATTAAGTTTGTATCTAATGGATTTAACAGTTAAAGCATCTAAATTCTTTGGTCTCGCATTTTTATGTTTATTTAATTTATTGGATATTTTTTACTTTAATACCTGTGCGTTATCGACACCTTTTAAAGCTTGTTCTGTTTCTACTACAAGGGTTTCTATGGATGAATTTTTGGTAACCTGAGGTGAATATTTGGGGCCCATTTTTAAAAACTTCAATTCTTTTTCGGAAAAGTTCTCTATCGTTAAATTGAGTACTACTGTTTACGGTGGTGACGGAATTAATTTTACTATTATTGTGTCGTAAATTTTGTTTATTTTGCATGCAAAATTTCTTGTAAATTAATCTACTAATTTTACCTCTAACATAGTCGTCAAACAAATCAAATTCAAGTGGGTGGAGTTTAAAGGTCAATTCGAAATGTATTACCTTGATATAATGGAGTATAATATTATTTTTTCTATACATAGACTTGACTTCTTCCTTTAACCAATACTTCTTGGCAGCCTGGTTTGCTTTTGCAGCCGTTGGGGCTGTAGATTTTGATTTCATTGTCACGAACTTAGGAAGTATACTTAAACATTCTTGATTGAACCAGATGTTTTGGGTGAGGAATCTTTGTTTCTTCATTATCTTAAGGTATTGTTTGGCTAGGGTTGCTACACTTGCACTTTTTAAGTTAGGAAA
Organism: Stenurella melanura; assembly: GCA_963583905.1. Classification (NCBI taxonomy): domain Eukaryota; kingdom Metazoa; phylum Arthropoda; class Insecta; order Coleoptera; family Cerambycidae; genus Stenurella; species Stenurella melanura. Next base: position 74,030,763 of record OY757315.1, read on the forward strand.
TAAAGTAAACACGATTTTTAAAAACATAACAAATTTTCAACCTAAATATACCATCAAAAATTCAATCTTTTTAAGACATTGTCAGATTGCGATATTCCAGAAAACGGGGTGTTGGTATCTTTCGATGTCTCAAACATGTTTTCGAATATTCCTGCCGAAGAATGTAAGCCACTTATCTTAAATATTTTAGATCAATCTCATGTTAACACTATTCACAAAAACGAATTAATGTTAGCTTTAGATCTATGTCTTAGTCAAAATTATTGCCAATGTAATAACAGATATTTTATTCAAGATGCAGGTTTGGCAATGGGCTCCCCTTTGAGTTCTCTTTTAGCAGATATCTTTATGTCACATATAGAAGTTAAAATATTAAAATCACAGCTAGGCATAAATCATATAAAATTTTGGAACAGATATGTGGATGATATAATAGCCAGCTTCACAGGCACTCAAAGGCAATTAAATACATTCCTAAATTTTATTAACCGTATCCAGCCCAATATCAAATTCACAGTCGAGGCAGAAAAAGATGGCAAAATAAACTTTCTGGACCTAACGTTAATACACAACAAAATTTAAAAAAAAAATGAAATATTTCGGAAACCCACATTTACAGATACCACTATTCCAAATTCCTCATCCAGTCCCAATGCACATACACAGGGTTCAGACTTTGCGAAGCAGAAAAAATTCCCTGAATTTTTCCGGTTTTCCATAACCAAAAATATTAATTTCCATATATTTTTTAGTGAAGTAATTTTTTATATGACATAACACAATTCCTTGAATTAACTTGAATTAGTGAAAATTCTTAAGAACTCTATGATTTTCCATATTGAGACGCAGAATTCCCTGATTTTTTATACAATTTCAAAAATTCCCTGATATTTAAAGGTTTTTTTTTAAGATTTTGAATTTCCCTGAGTTTTCCAGGTTCTCCAGGTTTTCCATACGAGTCTGAACCCTGATACATTAGCAGCTTACAATTCAATGATACATAGGGCTTTGTCATTACCTCTCTCGCAAGACACCTTAGAAAAAGAAATAGAAGTCATAAAAACAATAGCAATTAACAACGGGTTCCAAGAAAAGACAATACAAAATTTAATTAACAAAAAGCAGTACAAATTAGCCTGTAACAGCATCTATCCCCCTATTAAAGAAAGTGAGAGTAAATTTATATCTTTGACATATTACGGTAACATTTCACAGGAAATTGCAGGCATATTGTCATATCATAATCTTAAGGTTGCATTTAAACCACAAACAAAAGTGTCACATTTATTATATAATGCAAAAGATAAAATAGGAAAATTCAAAAACTCAGGAGTTTATAAATTGTCATGTTCGGACTGTAATGCCTTCTATATAGGTCAATTGGTCGATCCTTTGAAGCACGATATAAAGAACATCTACGGTCTTTCAGACTCAAAAAAACAGACTCTACTTTTTCAAATCATTTGTTGGAATCAAATCACCATTTTCCAGATATAAATACTCTTGATAGTTTACATGTACAAAATAAAGGTTTTAAATTAAATTTATTAGAATCTTTAGAAATTTTCAAATCAAACAAAACCCCAAGTAGTTACCTACTTAATGACCAGTTGGACCTATATAACACACCCCTTTTTAATATATTTACTTCATAATCCTTTAATCCCTTTATTACTTTCTGTTAATTTTGGTTCTGATAATTTTAAATCCCTTATCCCGTAGTAATAAAAATAGGTAAATAATGTAAATTATAAATAGCTTCGCTTTTCTCTTGTGTTCATTCCTATTCTTGAGTCGCTTTGAAGATGATACGTTGAAGTATGGAAACTATAGTAGCGTTAAGTTACAATAAAATACAGTGGTAGAAACAAAATAAGTGTTTTAATAAATCATTAAATCGAAAATTATTCTGTTTTTTTTATTTGTCTGTTTACAAACTAATTAAATCTGCTGTTTTCATACATGATTAGTTTTAATCAATAGCATCATTATATCATGAAGATTTTTTGATGATTAATTCATTAACCACGGATCTCCCAACTGCTACTTTATAAAGTAAGAAATGTGGATTCAATATGTTCACATTGGCAATTCCATTTTGACAACTTTATATAATATTATTTTCACATGTTTTGGATTCCAAACCAAACGTAAAAAAATAATCTTATCAAATATCATGTGAAAATTTGAAAAATCAAAAAATAAGTTTTTGTCACACTAATTGTTTCTAAAAGAGCTTTTGAAAGACAGTTGAATTATTTTTGGAATTTGTCAGTCTACTATGATATTATTACTAAAAATATTGTACTTTTTTTACTATAAAGTATATTAATCTCTGTCTACCTCTTAACAAAAGGTATTATCTAAATAAATAATTATTTCTACAAACATTTAGTAGTTAGAGATAAAAAGAGATTAATATATCTATGTTTTAATCATTCATTCACATTCCTGTTTTCTTTAGTCGCAGTCAGAAGAAATCCTTTCGCTCAAAGTGCCACACAGATGGAGGTAGAGTCTGTAGCAAAACTGTGGCTTAGAAATACTGCAGACCGGGACGGTGGGCGAATAGGAGAAAGAGAGAAGGCGATAGTGTCTAAAATAATATTTTTATACATTTTATATACAATTTATCCGAAAGATTTTAACCATAGTTTAAAAGTCCAACAAAAAACGAGATAAAAATTATTAAAGTTATAATATTGAAAATGATGAAATCTTTAAACATTTGGTCAGGAATTGTCCACGAACAGCTAATTGAACCGTTCATTTTGTCAAATCGGATGGACATTCTTCGATATTTGTAATTTCTCCGTAATGATTTTCCTGTTCTTCTTGAAGATGTGCCTTTAGACATCCGATTACAGATGTAAGGTAAAGTGGGGCAAATGTAATAATGGGGTAAATGTAATACTGTAAAATATTTAATAACATAAGATGATTTTGGTATCGCCATCCAGCTATTAGAAGCCATATAACTGGACTTCCTAAACTAACATTAAATATTTCTGTAATACCGACTCTCTGTCAACTGTCAAGCATCATTAATCGTCCAGTGTTTCTCGATGCGGCTATTTAAATTTGCATTGTTCTCTATTTTCTTCAAAGTTTAAGTGTTAAACCCGGACTTTGTTAAAGTAAGTTGTTAAAATTGATAAAAATTAAGTTAATTTAGGTGTGTAAGATAAAATAGTAATGAAACTAGCACTATAACGATTTTTTTAAAGCTATGTTACATATACCCCGCAAAAAATGAATTTTGGGGTTATGGTAATAGGTACCACCGGGGTAAATGTAATAGATATTTTACATTTACCCCATATGGTATTACATTTAACCTTTATTTCAGATAACTGCCTACTTTAAAATGGTTCGGTGTTACGTCAAAAAAAACATTATTCCGAAGTATAGTACTGAAAATTTGCTTCTTGCGATATAAGATGTTCGAAATGGTGCCACTAGTAGTACTCTGCTGCTAGGAAATATAATATTCCGTACCCTACGCTTTTTTCTAGAATAAGAGGCACAAGAGGTCGCGTTTCTAAGAAAAGAGGCCGACCCATCGATATCCCTTATGAGGAGGAAGTTAAGTTATCAATGGGAATAAAATGTTTAGAACGTTGGGGCTTTGGTTTGTCTCGGAAGGAGTTACTTGAACTAGTTGGAACATATGTTACGGAAAATAAACTAAAAACTCGATTTCGCAACGGAGTGCCTGGCGAAGATTGGTTTATTGATTTTAAAAAAAGGCATAAATTAAGTTTAAAAACACCCCAAAATGTAGAGTTTGCAAGACGAAAGGCCATGGATCCTTTTACAATATACGGTTATTTTAGTTTGTTAAAAAGTATATTGGATAATTTACAGTTACATGACCGCCCGTCCCATATTTGGAATTTGGACGAAACAAGTATGTCTATTGATCCAAGAAAAAGCAAGGTAGTTGGGGAAATTGGAAAGCCATCTTCAAGGACTATTAGCTCTCCCGGACGAGAAAATGTTACGGTTCTTGCAATGTGCAACGCAGTAGGCGGAAAAGCACCACCTCTAAGTATATACAAAGGTAAACATCTTTGTGACCAGTGGGTTGCTCCTGAGGGATCGCAGTTTCCTGGGACAGTTTACGCTGTAACTAAAAAGGGTGGATGGAAGCAGATGTTTTCAGAGACTACTTTTTGCGTGTCATTATTCCCATCATTGGGGACAAAAAGCCTGCCTTAATTGTCTACGATGGTCGTAGTACCCATATTAGTATATCTTTAATAGAAGCTGCAATAAAAGAAGATATTACAATACTAAAATTGCCACCCCACTCGTCGCATTTGTTGCAACCCCTTGACTTAGCAGTTTTCAAATCCGTTAAAGTAAAGTGGGATGAAAAAATCGTTAAATGGCAACGGCAACACATTGGACAAAAATTACCAAAAAAAATGTTCTCAAAATTTTTTGGTGAGACATGGCTAGACGTCCATGAAAACACAATAACAAATGGTTTTAAGAAGGCAGGGATCGTTCCATTTAATGATCAGGTTGTACCTAAAGAAACTTTTCCTTCTGATGTTTATCAAAGATGGGAACACCACATTAACAATCCTGATAGAGTTGTTGAGCATATCACAGCAGAAAATCCAATCATATTAGAACAACCTTTACAAAATGTCACGACACCCATTTCAGAAAATGTTAAAGCGTCTACTTCAAGTGTTCCCACAGACCCTAAACTAGACACTTTGCAATCAAAAAATCCCGAAACAAGCTTTGAACAACTACTTCTATCGACAATTCGACAAACGTCTACTCCTAAAAAAGAAAAAAGAAATCGCGTAGGTGTAGGACCAGAGATTTTAAGTACGGCAGAAGTTTTGAAACGATTGAAGGAAAGGAAGGAGGCACAAACAAATAAAAGTAAAGAACCGAAAAATCGAAAGAGAAAGAATTTGAAAAATGAGTCTTCAAGCGAAGACGAAATAGATGAAACAGAATTGTGCCAAGAATCAGACGACGAAGATATTGTACAAGAAATGATTGAGAGTGAAAATGAAGAGGATGAATTTGAAAATGACCAAATAGAACCTGGAAAATGGATTCTGGTTAAATATGCCACAAAGAAAATAATTAAACACTATGTTGGAAAAATCGTGAATCGTGAAGACACTGGTTGGTTCACAAAATTTACCAAATTTTTTAACAATAAATTTGTTTGGCCACAAAATGAGGACACTGACGTCGTTGACTCTGAAAACATAGTAAAAATTTTGCCTGAACCGAAATTAGACAGAAGGGGTGGTTCTTTTAATTTTAATGTTAAATTTGAAGGATACAACTTACTTCACTGAGATGCGTTATTGCTTTTTTTCTAATGTAAGAATAAATACTTTTTTTATTAAAGCAGTCAAAGTCCAATGGTTTGTTTTTATTTTTTCAGACACAATATGAAAATAAATTTGAATGTCTCATTTATTTCGGCTTGCATTCTGAAATAAAAAAGTTCATATCTTTTTTACTTTTCTGAATTTTTAAACGAATTCAACACCATTTCTTTGAAACACTATATATTTATTACTTTAACCCCGGTACATATTAATATGCGAATGTATACATTTTTATAGGGTACTATTACATTTGCCCCAATTTGCGGGGCAAATGTAATATAACAACAGTGTTTTAAAAAATATTTGTTTTTCATTCCCAAGTTAACTTCTCGATTTACTGCAAGCAGAATGTTGTTCACAGCTTGTCACGCTTTTTGTAAAAAAAAAATCAAATTTCTATCTCTCCATGCTTTTTTTTTGGCAAATCACCAAACTTCAACTATTCAAAAACTATATTGCATTTACCCCACCTTACCTTAGCTTTTACATGATGGTGCGCCACCTCATTATCATGTACTAGTCCGGGATTTTTTGAACCAACCCAGTAAACATAGGAAGTCCGGGAAAGTGCTGGGTCATTATAGTTATTGCCGGGAAATTGCCGTTTGACGCATAATGATGTTGGCCTTGTGTCTAATAAGTCACTGTACTTAATGCGATAATAAATATTCTTTGATGGCCCACTTGCTACTAAACAACGATATTTTCTTTGTGGGTTATTAGATATTGGCCCGATAACGATATAATTGCACTTGACCGTTGATTATTTTAAAATTAATCTATTGGACTGTAATAAATTATAATTATGTTTTGTTTATTAACAAAATGGACTACGCATGTAAGTAGGTATTTTTTCTTGTCATATTATTATCTTATTATAAGAACAATAAACTTTAATGTTCTTTTTTTTTAGGTTGGTGCTTATATTTTATCTGTGGATTGGTATGACTTAGGCGTTACCGTTTCCGGCGTTTTAAGTTTTAATGTTATATGACATCATCTGTGTGTTCTTGATATGTGCTTGTGCTTGTTTGGAAAAGAGAATTTAGGTTTTATATCGTGCTTCTGTTCCTGAGTTTCTGTTATTGGAATTTTCGGACTTCGAGGGCTACCAGAATTGGAAATATGAGTCAACATAATTCTAGTTTTATTATAGACAAGTGAGTTAAACATAACCTTAGAATTACTTGAGGTTTTTCCTCCATTTATAAAGGCATTAATAACTTCCTGATTATCCTTGATCATTGCGACCCATGGTGGATGTATTGTGCCCTCCATTTAATTAATAATTTGTTAGAGTAACAGACGTTATTGTTTTAACCATATCTTAACCATGTCTTTTATTAATAATGCTTTATTTAAAAGTCGAAGCAAAAGTTACATATACAGACAAATAAAGAAGAATCTTAGTGATACGTTAAATATGATAGACTTAGATCAGTCAGTTAAAAGGGTGTACTCGAATAAAAACATCAACATTAGTTGTAGTAATGTAGAAAAAATTAAAGATTATAAAGTCGTTAAAGCTAGTTCGCATACTGCTTCACCTCATTCTTCAGACTTTAATATTGACTATGTTTCACAGTTAACAAATAGTAGTGATAACGAAAGTGATGAAGATCAAGACGGTTGGACCGAAAATATTACAGACGGCGAAATAGATCCCAAAGGATCAGATCTTGATACAGCCGGACCACCGTTCATGATGTTAAACTGAGTTCAAAACAATTTTTACAAAGTTGGGCGTTGAAACACAATACTTAATTATGAATTAATTAATCATGTTATTAGAAATAAAACAGTTTTTTATTAAATATGTACTTAAATTTGTATCTCAATTGCAGCCTTAGTTCTGAAGCTAATGACTATTGTAGGAATCATGACGCAAGATCTCAAATACATTACACAAATGGTGCAAAATCTATATACACCTTTGGCTGCCGTGGAAGACATTGCTCATATTAAAAATTTACCTGCATCCAGACACCAACACTTAATTGAATTTAACAGCATCTTGGAGGCAGAGGACGTTTTTGCTGAAATGGTAAGAATTACAATAAGAGAAAATGTTTAACTTATAATGAGTGTTAGTAATTTAGTATATTTTCTCTATCACTGTTAGATTGTTGGATATGTCGTAATAGTCTTGTTATTTCAATGAGTGTGGTAATGAAAATATATAACCGCATTAGTGCGATAATGAAATTGGCAATTTTTAAATTGAAGAAAAGATGTTTATTTTTTATAAATGTCAACAATACAATTTGAGAAGTTATATAAACTAACACCTTCACTAACATCGACTGTTTTCACACTTATGCACTTGTTCAATTGGAATTGTTTAACGAGACTGTACTTGTATCATCTTTCTCTGTGTATATGACCAACCTTCATGCTTGAATATTTCCCACTCCCTGCTGTCTGCAGAAAATCTAACAGTGGCTTCTCTGCTCAGACCTCAGACTTCTTAAGTTTATAACATTCTGCTTTATTTTTCGGCAAAGCTGTTACTAGACATATTTTTTTATATTAGTGCACTTCTTGATCGATATTTCCGTCTTCAAGTTCGAGTAGGAACACCAGGGATGAGAGCGTTTGGCTGTTACTTAGCTTTTCCAAATATACAAGCTTTTTCCATTAGCGATGTCCTTTATATTCTTCGTATGGCACCACTCTCATACCTTTTAAAACCTGCTCATATTTGACTCCAGATTTACCCGGGACAAGTCCGGATATCACGTTTTCTGCTTCTTCCTCAATATTAAAGAGCACATCTAACGTTTGTGTGTTTTTTTTAAGAACAACCTGGAAAGCTCATTTTTGAAGCAATAGTTTCACCTCCGAAAAAAATTTGAATTCCAATTTGTTATTTATTGTTATTCGGTAACTAAAATGCGATCATAAACCACTACAAGTTGCTATCGTTTTGAAACAACTTGGATCCTATTACACCTTGATTCATTTATTCCATTGATGTAAACCTACTCTAAGACAATTTTAACGGTGATAGATAAATTTGTGTACGATATACATTATTTACGCACTATGTGTTACCCCAACTCAACTTTCTGCAATTCTTCACATGCATGTGTTAATAATGTCTTTTCCCACTATATTGTAAATGATTATTAACTGTTATTTGGTACCAAGCCACTATATGGCAAATATTTTAAAAAATTTCAATAGTGAGTATGTCTAATTTTAAGTTTCTTCTTAGTGTTCATATTTTCAAACCATTGGAGGGAAGGATTATGTCGATGTGGTTCGAAGAGTCTTACCAAAAATAATTTCACATTCCCTTTCTTTAGAATGTAACTGGACTGGGAGAAATGCAAAATATTGCTCCAGGGACTGTGGAAATATAATTAAGTTAATCATAGGTAAGTTAAAAATGATTTTAATGTAATAATTTTTAATCATTTATATAGCCCATATATTTTGTTTAAAATGTATAATTTGTACATCAATTTACAAATTATCCTTCAAGTTATGTTAACACAGTGCGTCAAGTGTATGGACCAGTTCTTATGCGAAGTCCAAAGTAAATAGTTAAAATAACAAAATTTGGAAAATATAAATTAGAATTAGTAAAAACTGTTATTGCATGGTTGGTCAAGGATTGTATACATTATCAATTCACTCATTTAGAATACCATGTGCAAAATGATTGACACATTTATGTATAAAGAAGAGGATCGCATAGTTTCATTTTAAATCTGTTATTGTTTAGTGAGCATGCTTATTATGTTATAAAACTTAAATCATTTCAACTTTGATTTTACAATAATGAATACTTATTTTCTTATTTCAGCCATAGTACGAAGAAATCAGACTACTAGAAATGCTACCCAAAGTGAAATAGAAGACACCATAAAAGGATGGTTGAGATCTTATTGTAATCGGGATGGTGGAAGGGAGAAAAGACGAAAAGATAGATAGATAGATTATCAATACAATACGATATAATACGTTTATTCATGTTAATATACATAAGTATTCACATAAGTCAAAATTATGGATAAAAAGAATAAAAATATACTATACATATATTATTAATAAATAGATAAAAATGATTAAATTACAACATATAACATTAACATAGCTATAGGGTTCAGAACATAATTGTCAACAGCTGTCAGTTAGGCACAGTGTTTAATTTCCTCATAAATATCCTCGACTGTAAAAAAATTAGCCTTATCGATGAAGAACATTTTAATTGTAGCTCTGAACTTAGCCACGGGTATTCTCTAATTTTGGGGATCTATGTTTATTAGTTCAACATGTCAAGCAGTTTCAAAGATAGAACAGGCACACAAGGAAAAGTTGTCTTTTCCACGAACCAGACCAATGATTTCCGGTGTATTTTGGCTTGTTGAATCTAAATCCGGAGTCAGTTTTGCCTCACCACATCACAATTTTTTTCTATCCTTAAAAAACCACTTAGAAAAATGCAAAAATTGGAAATTTGTTTTTTGAAGCTAGAAAAAAAAGTGACATAGTGGGGCAAAGCTGACACGGGATTCGGATTCAGCGAGCCAAAATAAACTGAAATTATTGGTTTGTTCTGTGGATTCAACAACTTTTTTTTGTGTGTGCCGTAATAGGTAATGACTCGTGGCCTAATAAAGTTGAGAGTATGTAGGCCTTATGCTGAGCCGCTAAAGCAAAGTCATATTTAATTTAATGGCCCATAGTGAGATTGTCGACATCCGGATTTCCATGTGACGGGATGATGCTGGCCCGAAGAAGTAACTGAAGGGAAATTGATCTTGGGCAGGCAGCGGGCCAGGGTGACCTGTATATGCCGGCCTAGTGAAGTAAAGTCATATTTAATTTAATGGCCCATAGTGGGATTGTCGACATTCAGATTTTCATGTGACGGGACGATGCTGGCCCAGAAAAGTAACTGAAGGCAAATTGATCTTGTGTTGCAGGGCTCCCAGATAAAAGGGGAATATGAAAAAAATTAACTTTGGAGGCTGATATATCAGCAATACAGCAGGGTAGGGTGGTCACCCTGTGCCCTGAACAAAATTTTTATGTTTTACGTGCAGTCCCCTCTCTGCATTTAATTGGTGGCGAAAGAGGCTCACACGGCCGACTAGACAAGTACCTGGGGTGTGGCTTCGACTAAATTGGGGCCTTAAATGTACGCTGGTGAAAACAAATACGCTTCTTACTATAACAGATTTAATAATGATATTTAAGTACGCTTACAGCCAAATTCACAGAGATAATATTACACACAATCGATATGCTTATGTGTGGCCCACACTTAACCTAACACAGAACATATAACTTAAAACTAATAAAATCTTAACTACTAATAGGCAAAATATGACCCCCCCCAAGATATATTAGCTTAAACGATTACATTAACATACTGAAAATTAACATGAAATTAACAGAATAATGTGAATTATTTAGTGACGATAGATTCAAGCGTGGTGTTCAAAACTACAAGAGTTAATTGGTCATATGCAAAATATTTACTGGTAGTTTACATTTAATGTGTACCGTAAGAAAGCTGACGGGCTCTCTATGCATCACGTAGAAGGTGGTATGTGATATAAAGTCCCTCGTTAGGTAATTCAAAGACGCTTACCTCCAGCAGGTTTCAAAATGTAACCACTAGGCCTACCAGGGGAGCGTAGCTTCCAAGGGAACCAGGACGGAGAGTCTCACCGGTACACTCAGGATTCCAAATTCACAAAATATCTTGCCAACCAAGTTTCAGTAAACCAAATTCACATACAGATGTACAAATCCAACAGGTAAGATGTGGGGTCAAACATACATGATGCGGTGCCAGTAAAAATCCAAGATAAAATTGAAACCAAAAGAACAAACGGTACAAAGAACAAGAAAACCAAAAAACCCAAAAAAATCCAAAAATCCAAAAAAAAAAAACCCTGCAATAAAGAAATAACGAATATTACAAATCTATTTTCTAAAGAGATTTCAGAGGTATACCTTAGATGTTGAGTGGGCTTTCAGAATTCCTTTGCCACGTGCTTCCAGCAAGTCGATTTATCCGGAAAATTCCGTAGCAGTATTTCCCAACAGAAAATAATCAAAATATCGAAATAAAATACTGCTAATTTGTCACTACAGCACTAAATCCCATTAAAGGAGCAAATTAACAAAATGCTATCCACGTGCTCAGTGACACAACTTCTCTTCGAGCCGGCAAACAGAAAAAAATCCCCAAAAATGGCCCAGACGGAAACCTCTGTCAAAATCCGAGAATGACTAAAACTTTGTCCATGGGTACGTTCCGAATGAACACCATACAACATAACCCACAAATCTGATAAATCTCCCTTAATGACGTCTATATTCCACACATAATACAGTATTTCGTGATTCCATTCACAAAACATTAGGTTTAATTGATAATAACGGTCTTGAAAAGGTTATAATCGAGACGTTCGAAACTCGCTTCCTAATTAGGTACAGTTACAGTGCGTTGCTAGCAATGCGTTGCCAGCAACTCGCTGCTAACATCACTGTGCGTAGCTCACATGGAGCACGAACGGTAGGCAACCAGTTATACTATATAACCATATTACGATATTCAAATTGTAAATGTGCAGATACGAAAATAGACTGTAACACCCCCCCAACTTAAAGAGGATTACCCCGTAATTCTCTCAGAAAAGAAAATTAGGGACCTAAAGACTTAAACTACTCCTGAACTTCGCTGAGCTAATCTTAAGGGACAGAAGACACCGAAAAAAAATAAAAGAGATAAAACTTATATAATAACTACCTAAACAATATACCACCAGAAAGTTCGTTTTACCACTGGACAAAGTCATGAACATCACCAATTCCGAGAGTATTCATCAAGAATTCTCATATAGTCAAAAGGATATAACAAAGATGGAAGGTAATTCAACTCACACCCATTTTGTGCTAAATCAAGTTTCATGAAAAGCCTCGATAATGAGTGTTGCTATATAGCATACGAAAACTCTTGAAAACCCCACCCGGGAAAGGTAATGCTTCGCCCAGTGTAAAATGGAACGAGAAAAAAAGAACAAGAGAAAGGAAAAGATAAAATGTTTTAGGGGAGGACCTCCAAGGATCAGTCCCCACAGACACTGTGGTGGAATGCCTGAGCAGCGTTATAGCGGTTGCCAGTGCTAAAATTGGAGTAGACATAAGAACATCTAAACCACGATACAGCTAGTTAATAAACTACTGCCTAAATAACAGATTCTAGACTGTTATTGGGTATTGGATATAGCTCCAAGAGGCTAAAACTAGACGTAAAAAAAAACACGACTAGATGACAAAAAGAGACCATCGTCTGGGAATACTCCCGCCTCAGGTACGGTGAACAGTGCCTCGTCCGGACGGTACGTTAAGGGCTGAGGTGAAAACGTGGAGGCAGACTTGTCACTATTAAGAACGTCAGGCGACCTAGGCCACTCCTGCCTAACAAGCCCCCTTACCTAGATGTCCGCTAGACCCTCCTTAACACCCTGTCCTTTAAGACAGCCCGACAGAAACCTGCTCACCCCCATTCCGAGGCAAGTTCCCTGATGGCATATAATATACCCTACAACTAGGACGACACGAAACTTACTAAACTTTAAACATACTGAAAGATACGACGAGAGAAGAGAGAGAAAAAAAACTAGTAATCCAGAGAACAATATTTAGTAAACACTATGACTAAACGGTAACTATTACAACAATAGAAATCGATACTTATCCGAGCAATATAGAGAAGAGATAAAGAGAACATAGAAAAAAAAATAGCAGATAGAAGGTAGAGATACAAATTGGACAACACAAAGAAGAATGACGTTCTTATGTCATAGTCGTTGATGTCTCCCATGTGTGTGAAAGTCCACCCAGAATGTCCTCAGAACGTAAGAGACGAAACTGCACTTCGACATCGGACCCTAACAAACAAAATCCTTATACGGTACGATAATAAATCCTTTGTCTAATACTCCACACGAAATACTTCGGTAGCCGACAGGTATCCTACTCTGAGACCAAACGTGGCGAGCTTCCACTACACGGTTGACATCCAATGCATGGCATGCAGACATTCATGACGCTACACCCAGCAAAACGTGGCCCTCCCTACAACCCTTGGATAAAGAAACTTTATCCAGCCAAAATACATAAAGAAAAAAGTAATCGGATAAGTACAACATGAAGCGATAAAACCTACAGAAAACAAAATGCGGAAAATTGCCCTATAACCAACGGATACTGCTAAACATATCAGCCACAAGAAGTGCTATTTCTCGGCGTCGTCTCGGGGATCTAACTTCAAATCTTTTATGTGCCATTCGCCTTTCGAGTCACCGTTTGAATCCTTCAACTCATACCGGACCGACGACAGTTTCTTTGAAATCCGGAAGGGACCTATAAATTTAGGTGCCAGTTTGGCGGTAAAATAATTAGCTGCGTTAGAAAGAACGTAGTTTCGTAACCAGACGCAGTCACCTACGGTTAATTCTATCGGTCTCCTTCGCAAGTCATAGCGACGTTTAGCGCGATGATATGCAAGGTCCAAGCGTTTACGGACATCTTTGAATAGCGGTTCAAAAGCTTCAGAGCGATTTAGATCTGATGGCTGAGCGTCCCGAAGAGGATGGTTGTGTTGGTCTCCCCTCACGATATGTTCTCGGCCAAAATTTATGAAATATGGAGTGTGGCCTGTGGCCTCGTGCTTCTGGGTACGTAAAGCACACCCAACCTTTGGTAGTAGTTTGCACCATTGCCTCTGGTTGTCTTGTACATATGACCTTAACATTGTTTTCAACACACCGTGCATTCTCTCGACCGGATTGGCTTGAGGGTGGTACACAGGATTAAAAGAAATCCTACACTTGTAAGCCTCACACAGTTTCGCAAACTCTCTGCTAGTGAATTGAAGCCCATTATCACAAATTAGTACTTCCGGGACACCGAATAGCAGAAAAACGTTCTCCTCGATTTGCTTTTTGATGCTTGTCGCTGTAGCTTGGCGTAGGGGGAACAACAGGGCGAACTTTGAAAAATAATCTGAGACGGTGAGGATATGGGTATAACCCCCAGAAGACCGTGGTAGTGGTCCCACCAGATCACAACTTAGAACCTGAAATGGCCTAGTGATGGGCGGTCGTTGCCCCATAAGTCCAGCTGGTGCTTGTCTCATTGGTTTACAAGAAATGCACACAGTACAGTTCCGCACATACCTAGCTACGTCAGCGCGCATCTATGGCCAATAATACCTTGACTTTAGTCTCTCGTAAGTCTTATACACGCCTGCATGACCTGAAGTTTCTATGTCGTGATTCTCGCGAATGATCTCCACGCGTTTACTTTTTGGAACGATCACTTTCCATGCTTCGGCTGAACCTGCCAAATCTGGATATGCTACAGGAATATTGCCATTGTCGGTAACGTAACGGGTGTTCCTGCACAGAACGTAACATTTTCGAATACCACCTATCTAAAGCGATATGCGGTTGCACCAAAGCGACTTCCACGTACGATTCGTCTTGAGGAACGGCACGGGATAACATGTCTGGTACAACATGCTCTTTGCCTTTACGGTGGACGAGATCGTAATCAAATTGCTGCAGGCGAACAGCCCAACGTGCTAAACGACCAGTAGGTTCTTTCAAATTATTCAACCAAAGCAAACTCGCGTGGTCCGTCACGACAGTGAACTTAGACATCTCGAGATATGGGCGCAGCTTCTCGACGGCCCATAAAACCCCTAAGCATTCTCGCTCCGTTACGGAATAATTTCGTTCGTTTCGACTGAGGGATCTGCTCAAATAACAGATAACTCGCTCACCATCTGGGTGCTGCTGCGAGAGCACAGCCCCGATGGCATGTGATGACGCATCAGTTTGAACCTGAAATGGCAGCGTGAAGTCTGGACAGCTGAGAATGGGTGCAGTCACTAACGAATTCTTAATAGACTGAAACGAATGTTCACACTCATCGGTCCAGTTCCAACGGGTCTTTTTACGCAATAAATTTGTCATAGGCGCGATCACCTCAGAGAAATTTGGTATAAACCTGGAATACCAAGCGGCAGTCCCTATGATCTGTCGAACTTCCGTCACGTTACGAGGCGAAGGCAAATTGAGAATAGCGCTAACTTTGTCCGGATCCACATGTAACCCTTGACTATCCACGCGGTAGCCTAAGTATTTAAGCTCCCCCAGACAGAACTTGCATTTGTCTCGCGACAACGTCAACCCTGCCTTGAGAAGGCGATCAAATATTTCCTTCAAAGTTTGCACGTGCGTTTCGAAAGTCGGTGTGGCAACAATTATGTCGTCAAGATATACGAAGACATAAGGTTCAAGCTCTGGGCCTAAAACTCTGTCAATCAAACGCATCCAAGTAGCCGGAGCGTTAGACAAACCGAATGGCATACACTTGAATTGGAACAACCCACGACCGGGAACCATAAATGCCGTATATTCTCTAGAATCTTCCGCGACTGGAACCTGATGATAAGCAGATTTGATGTCTAGGGAACTGAGATAACGGGCGTTACCTAACTTGCTCAAAATTGCAGAAACATACGGAATAGGATAGGCATCCTTCTTGGTAACCTTATTTAGGCGACGGTAATCAATACAAAGGCGAAACGTGTTATCTTTCTTGGGCACCAATAGTACAGGACTTGACCATGCCGATTGAGATCTCTCAATGATGTCTTCCTCGAGCATGCGTTGTACTTCTTCGTCTATGTGCTTTTGCACCGCTGGCGATACCGGATAATACCGTTGTTTGATCGGCTCAGAGTCAGTTACAATTTTATGTTCTAGTAGAGTGGTACGTCCCAATTTAGTACCTGCTCGGTCAAAATGAGCAGTTACCACTTCATCGAGTTCCAACCTCTGCTCTTTCGTCAGTGTATCCTCTGCGCAAACCGAATGAACTTGTATAGACGGCGCATCACTAACGAATGTCCAGCAACTCTGCTTTAAGTTAGGTACGATACCCATCTCAACCCAGAAATCTATGCCAAGAATCAGAGTATGTGGTAGAACTGGTACAACTAATACCTCAATGACTTTGACCTTGTCTAACAATTGCATAGGCACCTGATAGCGACCTACAATTTTACATGACTGATTATTTGCGACCGTAACTTGGCTAGTACTAGAGGTGTTCATCATCGGTAACCCTAATGTACGTAACAACGTCTAGCCGGGTTGTCCAACCACTGTTTTAGAGGCTCCAGAATCGAGAAGACCCTTGACCTCACAGCCTAAAATTTTGACGTCTAAGTATGGACGCTGATCATTATCCACATGGCCTAAAATAAAGTCTAGAACTGGCTTAGTTCGCGCAATAAAGTTTTGTTGTCGATTTTGTTGGACCGAAGCAAATCTTTCCGAGATCACATTTCGGTCTGTCTGTGTCCCGGATGGTCGTTTCCCGAACATTTCGGACAAGTAGGAATAGTGACATTCGCGTGACCACAACGATAGCAATATCGTTGACGTGGCTGGTTGCATTCGCGATGTGAATGTCCCGAACCACGACAATTCCAGCACAGGCCTGTAAGTCCCGGCGGCGGTTCTGTAGACGCCCTGACCGGACTTAATATCCCAGTAGAATCCCCTATAGTGTCGCTAGGACCAACTTCCATGGATGCGACCCTGTGGGAGAGTCTCGAATAATTGAAGGCCAACGTAGGCTCTAACATGGCTCGATAGATAGTTGATGGAGGAGTAACCTGTTGTGTGTGAAGGTATGTTTCCTCGAGATTACGACACGACTCTAGTAAGTTATCGATGGTAAGTATCGGTCTGTCCGCACATTGTGAAGCTAAATGCATTTGCAAATACGGGAGAAGTCGTTCTCGAATAATCTGAACTCGTTGGCGCTCTTCAGGCTTTTGGGACAACCGGTTGAAATAATTCTCCATCGCGGCAATATATACCATGACAGGTTCCGGATTGCCTTGGGTTCGCTTTTTAAGCTCTTCCCAAATATCCCTCTCATGATGATAAGGCAAGAACGCAGATTTAAGTTTGACCACGAGATCATCCCAAGATCCTATTCTATCCTTAACAAACGACCGATACCAAATTAATGCATCCCCTGTAAAAAGTTCTGCAGCTGCGAAAAACAATTGCTCTTTCGAAGCCCCTCTAGATACACGCAGTTCCTCTACTCTTTCTAGAAAATTAAAAACACTACTCTTCCCATCAAACCTAACATTCCATTTACTGACTGCAATCGGTTTAGAAAAGTAAGACGGTTCATAACAATTACCCATATTCGAGGGTCGTGACACATTAACATCCTTAGTATTAGTATCAACTGTTAACGCTGAACTTGGAGAACTGGATATAAATTGTGGCATACTACTGAAAGTTACCCGAGGTCTATCTGTTTGCAACTCTATCAAAGCATTCGCAGCTCCCGCAAGCTCCTGCTGATTATTGTCAGAAGTTAAGACCAAAGAAGAAACCCTACGAACTGAGTCATGTACAATTTCCGGAAGTAAAGGATTGTCCATATCTAGTAACGAGAATTCTGGATTTGTCCTATTACCACTTGTGTCCCTAGTAGCATGTGAAGGCTCCTGCGTTTGCGAATTAAGCTGAGATTCCAACAAATTTCCAACATCGTCAATCATTTGCATACAACGTGTCATTAACTTTACTTTATCACGGTTTTGATTTTCAGATAAATTTATTAACCTTGATAGCCGACCATTAACATGTAGCAACCGTGTGTGAATGCGTGAGTGTTCATTGGCTTTGTTATTCATATCGAAATTTGTTATGTCGGTACCAAGTTGTTGTAGTTTTTTATTACAAATATCTAATTCAGATTCAGCGTCTAAGTCCAAATCTGGAGAATTTGTTGAGAATCCCAACCGTTCACACCGCATTAACCCTCTCAAAGTACTTCGCTTCTCCGCTACTGTACCTTCTGAAGATAACCCTCTTATTGCAAGCTCATAAGTTAACTCGTCTACCAACAACCGATTGATTTCCATAGTGAAAGTAAAAAGATAGTTAAATGTCCCCAAGAAAAATTCAAACCCGATATCCCGATAATTTATAGCGTCCTTCTACAGTTAGCACAAATATAAAGCAGATAACCAATTAATATTAAGCAAAAAGATGTAATCAATATATGCAACAATAAATCAGTAATCAATAAACAGTATAGGGCAATAATAATCAAATAATCAACAATTAAATAAGGCACTATAAAAATCAGTAATAATAATCAAATCATCAATCATCAATATAAGGCAATAATAGTCAATAATAATAAAATATAATCAATATACTAATCTCCCCCCCTCTAAGAGAGAGTGTACCTACACACGAATGAGAAAGAAAAAACACAAAATCTCTAAACACTATACCCTAAGAAAAAAAATCCCACCTAAAAAGCTATTAAGTATTTCAGTAAAAAAAAATATATAAAGAAAGTGTGTAACCGAAATATGCTAAAGCAACAGTACTAAATACCTTAGCAAGTACAATTTCATTGTACTAGTACTTACTCGGTATGGCAATGATAAAAAAACTACGTATGACGATAACGTACCTAATTTTCACCAGTCGATACAACACCAGAAAACACCCCCAATTACCATCAAGAACGATTGGGCGCCATTTGTTGCAGGGCTCCCAGATAAAAGGGGAATATGAAAAAAATTAACTTTGGAGGCTGATATATCAGCAATACAGCAGGGTAGGGTGGTCACCCTGTGCCCTGAACAAAATTTTTATGTTTTACGTGCAGTCCCCTCTCTGCATTTAATTGGTGGCGAAAGAGGCTCACACGGCCGACTAGACAAGTACCTGGGGTGTGGCTTCGACTAAATTGGGGCCTTAAATGTACGCTGGTGAAAACAAATACGCTTCTTACTATAACAGATTTAATAATGATATTTAGGTACGCTTACAGCCAAATTCACAGAGATAATATTACACACAATCGATATGCTTATGTGTGGCCCACACTTAACCTAACACAGAACATATAACTTAAAACTAATAAAATCTTAACTACTAATAGGCAAAATATGACCCCCCCCCCAAGATATATTAGCTTAAACGATTACATTAACATACTGAAAATTAACATGAAATTAACAGAATAATGTGAATTATTTAGTGACGATAGGTTCAAGCGTGGTGTTCAAAACTACAAGAGTTAATTGGTCATATGCAAAATATTTACTGGTAGTTTACATTTAATGTGTACCGTAAGAAAGCTGATGGGCTCTCTATGCCTCACGAAGAAGGTGGTATGTGATATAAAGTCCCTCGTTAGGTAATTCAAAGACGCTTACCTCCAGCAGGTTTCAAAATGTAACCACTAGGCCTACCAGGGGAGCGTAGCTTCCAAGGGAACCAGGACGGAGAGTCTCACCGGTACACTCAGGATTCCAAATTCACAAAATATCTTGCCAACCAAGTTTCAGTAAACCAAATTCACATACAGATGTACAAATCCAACAGGTAAGATGTGGGGTCAAACATACATGATGCGGCGCCAGTAAAAATCCAAGATAAAATTGAAACCAAAAGAACAAACGGTACAAAGAACAAGAAAACCAAAAAACCCAAAAAAATCCAAAAATCCAAAAAAAAAAAACCTGCAATAAAGAAATAACGAATATTACAAATCTATTTTCTAAAGAGATTTCAGAGGTATACCTTAGATGTTGAGTGGGCTTTCAGAATTCCTTTGCCACGTGCTTCCAGCAAGTCGATTTATCCGGAAAATTCCGTAGCAGTATTTCCCAACAGAAAATAATCAAAATATCGAAATAAAATACTGCTAATTTGTCACTACAGCACTAAATCCCATTAAAGGAGCAAATTAACAAAATGCTATCCACGTGCTCAGTGACACAACTTCTCTTCGAGCCGGCAAACAGAAAAAAATCCCCAAAAATGGCCCAGACGGAAACCTCTGTCAAAATCCGAGAATGACTAAAACTTTGTCCATGGGTACGTTCCGAATGAACACCATACAACATAACCCACAAATCTGATAAATCTCCCTTAATGACGTCTATATTCCACACATAATACAGTATTTCGTGATTCCATTCACAAAACAGTAAGTTTAATTGATAATAACGGTCTTGAAAAGGTTATAATCGAGACGTTCGAAACTTGCTTCCTAATTAGGTACAGGACTCCAATTTTCAAACTCGTGCGACGCGATTTCGTGTGCGAGATTTAAGGATTGTCGAACGATATTAGCAAAAGTGTATTTTCAAATCCCAGTATACGATAATTTTTTCTTTCGCATGCGATTATTCTCGTTTGATTACATCGGATGGTGAAAACTAACCGAAATTGAAAATCGTATGCTAAAACAGGCGATTATGTGAGGTTATGTGAATGTGTTTGACCATTATGTCCAGGTGTAAAAGGAAAACCTTTAAAAAAATAATTTGTACAAAGTTACTCATGCTTATTTTATTAAAATATAAAAGAAAAACATTCTCTAAATAGAAATATGTACCTACATTATATACATTATAATACATAAAATAACGTAAAATTAAAACTTCAACATAAACAATACAGCTTATAAATAAATATCTTATAACAGGACTCTCTAGTAAAATAATACAGGCAGTAAATTTTTCAGCAAAACAGATTTTAAGCAAAATAAAGTACACTTCTCTATAAATTAAGCGGGAAATTTATCTTTTGCCTGATTTTTTTTACGATTTCTTTATGCAGGCACACATTAATAAATTATGCTATGTGGTAACATGAACAAGCAGTGGTTGTACATTCTCGTTAATGGTAATATCATCTTCGACTATTCAAAATTATCAATGGCGGCATTCTCATCGAATATAACATCAGATTCTACTATATCTGGATGACCTTCTGCAGCAGCAACTCCCACCATTTCAATCACTATTTCTTCCTCCGTCGTTAAAAAATCAGTACTTGCAGGTCCACTACCGGTTCGAGCCATATTAGTGTTAATAGCGGCATTTTTTTTTTAACACTACCTTTATAATCTTGCCAAGTCTGTAATCAAACAAGAAATGAATTAGTATAAGTATATGAAATACTTTTTTTTATTAAAAATGAGTGATACTGGGTACATAAATTAATTAGACTTTATCAATTCCTAAGTTGTTTTACACAATGGTTTAGCAACATTTATTTGTAGTAGCATATATCTTTAGTATTACTGTTTGCATAATTCCGAGGTTGTAATATAACAGCGTAAGTTGTCACTCCGGGGTGCAAGGAGTGAGAAATGGAAAGGCAATTATGAACCGGGAACATGGCCATGAAATGCAGGTTTATGCTACATGTAAAAATGAGGATTTATGTTTGTTGCCTAATAATAATAAATACATATCTCTTCTCTATACACTAATGTGTTATTATTCTGAAAAACCTTTGAGACAATGACCTCTGTTAGTATAACTACTTACTTTTCTCCATTGCTTCCACTGTTTACTCGCCCCCGGAACTGCGTTGAGTAAATTCGCCAGTTGAATCCAGAGTTGTTGTGCATGTTTAAATGTAAATTGATTGGTAAATTGTCCACTTTGCAAGTTTGGGTTTTGCTCTAAAAACTGTAGCATGATATTCTTTTGCTCTAGACTCATATGGCCCTTATTAGTGACAGTGTCCATAGTTACAGGCTGTATTAAACACTTTATATTTAAGCAGAAATGTATTACAACACAAAATGTAATAAACTAAACATTTTATTTATCTGAGACCGCTAACAAAAACAATAGGTTCTAACCTAATTATTTTGGGAATTTTGGACTATACGTTGGCGACCTGCGTCGCATGCTATGTTGTCAAGTCTACTTATACGTAATTCAAATCGCACATAATTTTAAAATCGGGTGATGTTTGAAAATCTCGATTTCAAGAGATATTCGAAAATTTTTCGTGCACGAGCACTCGCATACAAATTAAGACGCATGAGTTTGAAAATTGGAGTCCAGTTACAGTGCGTTGCTAGCAATGCGTTGCCAGCAACTCGCTGCTAACATCACTGTGCGTAGCTCACATGGAGCACGAACGGTAGGCAACCAGTTATACTATATAACCATATTACGATATTCAAATTGTAAATGTGCAGATACGAAAATAGACTGTAACACTTGGGCCGGCTGCCAGCCAGAGTGACCTATATGTACCGGCTTAGTGAAGTATACCAGTAACAGGCCATCAATTAGTATATTGGGTATAAAACATAGGGCCCACGAAACCCCACATGTAAATGTTTACTGGGAAGTACAAGGGATATGTTGGATCGAATGGGGTGGACCAGTAGCTTGGCCTCCGTGGTCTCCAGATTTAAATCCTCTGGACTTTTTATGGGAATATTTAAAAAACAATGGCTGCCAACAATTTTTATCTCGCTTTCTATTGGATTTTTATTATAATTTTTTTTATGAAACCGATTTCTTTTTTCAAAGTGTATGTGGTTAAAAATTTTCAAACAAGTTGTGAAACACCCGGTAAAAAATATTAAAATTATTATAGTTATAAGAGTTTTGTTTTCAGTTATATTGTATATTATCTTAAATATATATTTTGTTTTTAAAAAGCTATTTATTTGCAACTCTGCCAGTCAGTCAATTCCTCTTGATTTTATTATTTTATAAATCTTAATATTGGTCTCATATTGCAGTTCGTTTACTTTTATACTTACTACATATGTAAAAAACCGCTGCCCAAGGAATTTCTACTTCCACATCCATATTTTCCATTCAAGTTGCTTTAAGGGAAACATCTGGACTGTATTTGCACTCTAGTATGTGGAAATTATTTATCATAGAATTTTAATAATATTTGGGGTAGATGTCATAAAAAAATTTGAGGCTTTGGTTTTTACCACATACGTTAAAAATGAAGAATTGCTCTACTTATTTTCCCCTATGGCCAACCCTCCCCACCTCCCACCTCTTCAACGGAATCATCTCCATTAGATGCAATTACAATACATACATGTACTAACTTTCAAGTGAATATCTCAATTTTATGTTATCAATCCCTTTAATAGTAGAGTGGTGGTGGTGAGGGTGGGGGATTGAAAAATATTAGAAAGAAATTTGGGGCCTTGGTTTCTAGTATATACACCAAATCCTAAGTTTCTGTACTCTTTTCAGCTTGCTTTACTTATTTTTCCCTATTTACCTCTACTTAGCCTTCACTCCTTCAACGAAATCTTGTCAAAATGTAATCTAGTTTCAAATGTCGTTATAATACATATGTGTACCAAATTTCAAGTGAAAATCTCAGTTTAATTTTATCAAGTCTTCTAGTAAGGGTGTGGGGGTGGTGGAGGGATGGAAAATAAAAAAATGAGGCCTTCTCTTCTAGTATATACACCAAACCACAAATTTCTGTACTTACCAGTTTGCTTTACTTATTTTCCCCTATTTATCCCTATTTAACCCCAACCCTTCAACGGAATCATCTCAAAATATAATCTAGTTCCAGATGTCGTTATAATACATACGTGCCCCAAATTTCAAGTAAATATCTCAATTTTATTTTATCAACCCCTTTAATAATGGAGTAGGGGTGGTGGGGGGTTGAAAAATATTATGAAGAAATTTGAGGCCTTGACTTCTAGTACAGACACCGAATCTTAAGTTTCTGTACTCTTATCAACTTACTTTACTTATTTTCCCCTATTTACCCCTATTTAACCCCCAACCCTTCAACAGAATAATCCCAAAATATAATCTAGTTCCAGATGTCATTATAATATATACGTATACCAAATTTCAAGTGAATATGTCAATTTTATTTTATCAACCCCTTTAATAATGGAGTGTTGGGGGGATGGAAAATATGATAAAAATTTTGACGCCTTGGCTTCTAGTACATACACCGAATTTCAAGTTTTTTTACTCTTACCAGCTTGCTTATTATTTCCTCCTATTTACCATATTTACCCCCCAACCCTTCACCGGATATGTTCATAAACGATTCAGTTCCAGATCTCATTACAACATATACGTGTACAAAATTTCAAGTCAATATCTTAAACCCTTCCGGAGAAAATGTGCGGAAAAAGAAAGCTACAGACCGACAGACAGAATTTTTTTTTCTCAAATTTAAAATCTCGACGTTTCATGACATTCTAAACCTATTTCAATAAAAAAAAAAAAATGACATTTTTTCTACGATTACTATACTTCCAATCCACTACGTGGATGTGGAAGTAATTTAGATGATAGTGTGTACCAAACTTCTATTGGATCTTTGAAAGATGTCAACTGATTATTTTAGAGTTTAAGAAATAGCGGGACTTATTCTTTTTGGTGCTATAATATTCACTACTTTTCAAAAATAAAATCAGGGTGGGTCGAGAGTGTGATTAATATAAACTCCCATAGTAAATATTGGGGGGCTGTGAAGTTTCTGCAACCTGATGGGCAATTCTTCAATCTATTGGTCTAAGTTGAATGTCATTTTCTTTAAATATCTAATGAAATTTGCACGATATTGTGAATAAAACTGCATTCTTGAAAGTTTATACTGCAAAAAATTGTACAATGAACATTCAAGAATGCAATTTTATTCACAATTGAGCAAAATTTTTTAGAAGAAAGTGACACAACATAGACTAAGAGAGATTCGAGAATTGCTCTCCGGTAACCCTATGTTGTGATGCCACCGGTCAGAAGTCGAATTACTTAAAGTAATCTTGCAGCTTACCATAACCGCTGCAACACAGGTCAGCTGCTGTGCTGGGCATCGTAATGGCAACGCCCAAACATTATGAATTTAATGTTTTCCAAGGTTGGTAGGATGCCTGATAGTTATAAAATTGTGAATGTTCAGTTTTCCTAACGCTTAACCGATTTGGTTGGCTGGTGGAGCACAGTGATGCTGTTTGTGCACCTGCATCACAGCACTGCTCCAACATATCACGTGCTGGAAAATTTGGTCGTTACTATGCAGGTTCAATGTTATGGTGTTTCCTGAGATATGTTATCGATGTGGGACTGAATACTTACTATTCACAACTGAAAGACTAGGGCGGATTTTTCGACGACTGACTCATATCTGCCGCTTCCTTTTCCCTAATCTCAACCTACCAGTTTCATAACAAAGGTTCTAAAATCTAAAAAATGCCTACTGTAGCGTACTCGCCTACATCGTGTACTCTGGGCAGTTGAAGTAAAGCTCCGGCAATATATTGATACGATTCTGTTTTTGTTTTTTAGTCATGGTGATAGAATAAATAGTTTTGAATAAATAAAAATAATATGTAATTTTGATATATAGAACACGCATATACAATTATCTTAAAACAAATTACGATAATTTTAATAAATATTAACCACTTTTACTTTTTATTATTATGGATGAAACTAAAGTAAGGCAAGTATCGCCACACCTACCTGGCCTTGGCCATCACAACTCAAGTAAGCATGCCTACAGTAACCCATATTCCATTATTTCCATTGAGTTATAAAATAAATGATATCTATTGAGAAAAAGCGTACTAATGCGCGCATTTACCATTCTCACATCTATCGACTGCTGACTGACGTGGTCCTATCATAAATGAGTCTGACTGTCTCCTTTATTAATTTTATAGTTTTAATTAACATTTTGGAGAATGTCAGCCTTAAGAAATCACTTTGGCACACGTTATTTTTTTGACAGGTATGAAGTAGCGCAGACACCACGTGTCAATATATTTTGCTGGTTCTTGTTTTATGTTATATTTGCTCGTTTTATGTAAATTTTAAGCTTTGAGAAAACAGTTTAGAGACGTTAATTAATATTACACCATTGCGAGCGTCCCAGCGCCAGGTGTCCCGGTACCGGAAGTGCCGACTCTAGAGTTACTTTCTATCACTAAAAAGTACTTAATCCCAAAAAATTAGCTTTGAGAGAACTCTTGCACATTTTGAACGCCAACTCCCTGACTATTAGAACACGCGCTAATTCAATGCAATGAAAAATATTGCTATCAGCTGACCGAAATAGCTCGATGTAAGCATGCGCGCAATAAAAATTTACATGCCGCCTGCAATATTGCATTATGTTGGCAACATTAGCGTACCGCACATGCGAATGGGGATAGGACCAGTGTTGCCAAGCGTACTATAATTATAGTAGTTATCCTATAATTATAACTTCGTGTACTATGTACTTAGCAACTAGATGTAGTACGCATATTGTACTATAATTTTGCAGTTTTGCTTTCTAAATTACTACACTGAAAACATCAGTGAAAAGCAATCGCCATTTTGTTACATCTATCGGCAGTCAAGGCTAGGCGGCAGATTCTCCAGAACTAACGATAGATGGAGATACCTCATAAATAATATTGTTTAGCTCTTTCTTGACCTGCATCCCGCTCCTAGCTTCTATAATATAATTCCACATTCCAGAGAATTCTTTATTTATGGCCAGAGACAGCTTTCTGCTATGGCGATGACTCCCATATGTTAGACAGTTAGCAATAGCGAAACTATTTTGATTAAACCTTTACTGCGAGTAAAGAAATTAGGGAATTATTGGAAATTTCAAATACTGCCAGGCAGTATTAAGGAGCTGCCTTATTTTATTAGTGCATCGCCCTTATTTCATCAACGAAATGTTAGTTATTGGAACACCTGCTTTATTTTATTTCTGTGCAGTTCGACGCTTGCGCACTTATTCCCTAACCTTACAAAATTAATAAATAAATAATTTTTTTATATATTTTATTTCTATTCCTTGTACCTAGGTACTGTGGTGTGTCTGTGTATTGTTTTAATATGGAACATATTCTCGAAGCTGTCATCCTAGGAGGGGCAAATGATGAGGATATCGAGTATGCAATTTTGGACAATGTTTTAATCAACAGGGATGGGGCTGAAAATAACTTGAGAGAGGAAAGGATAATTTTCTCATTAGATGATATGTCCGATGAGGATATCAAGTTAAGTTTTCGGTTTGAAAGGGCTGATATTCCTAGGCTAGTTGAAGCACTTGGGATTCCAGGTGAAGTGGTAACAGAAACAGGCAATAGAGTTAATGGTAAATACCAAAACATAATGTAACAATAATCTAATAAGTCTGATAGATGTTGAACCACAATTGTCAAAATATTTTTTTAATTAAATAAATATCAATACCTAACCCAAGAGACAGGTGGAACAAAGACAAGGGGCAAGCTGAACATACCTACTATACTTCTGTATATTTTGTACATTAAATTTTTTTGTTTTGTTTGCATGCTATATTTATTTGTAAACTTATTGGATAATATATATCTGTGATATGCATAAAATTAGACGAACTTTATTTAGACACAAACACGGATGACAAAAAATATTGGAAAATTTGTTATTTGATATGTTTGTGAACCCCTGGTTTGACTTAACTGTCGTCGGAAAATATGTATTATTTAGCATTACATAACAAAAATAGCTTTATTTGTGATGATTTTAATACATCCTAAAACTTTGTCTTGCCTAAGTATTATAAAGCAGCTAACATATGGTTATAGGCCATTATTATTCAAATATTTTAAAGTAGCGAATCTGAACCATCTTAGGATGTGTGCAATACTTTTTTGTTTGTAGGGGTGTGATGTTATAATATTATATATTTTTAGGAGTAACAGCTCTATGTATCCTATTACAAAGGTTGGCGTATCCAAATAGACTTAGAGAACTACATCCTACATTCGGCTTATCTTCTCAGTCTCTGTCACAAATAATAAATACCACTATAGGTATTATTGTAGAAAGGCATGGGATCGTCTAAATAATTTAAATACTTTGGAATGGCTTGACCGAGAAAGAGTTAGATACTATGCACAGGTAAGTAAAAGTTGTTTAAAATATAATCCCTCAGATGATTTTTAATTTTGTTAATTTTTTCTTGTAGGCTGTTCATGAAAAGGAAGGAGCTGTCGCCAATTGCTGGGGATTTATTGATGGAACAGCTAGACAGATATGCCGGCCATCAATAAACCAAGAAGATTATTATTCTGGACACAAAAGATACCACTGCTTGAAGTTTCAATCAGTTTTGTGTCCAGATGGTATAATTGCCAGTTTAAAGGGAGCCTATCAGTGCAGAAGACATGATGCGGGAATATTTCGCGAGTCCATGTTGTATGCAGAGTTGGAACTAAAAGCAGTTTTCAATGAAAATGAAAAATATTGTATTTAGGGAGACCAAGCTTATGGACTCATGGAGTTGCTCCTGACACCATATACCGGGAGAGTGGAAGACTTACCCCCCTACCAACAGGAATTTAATAGATCCATGAAGATTTTAAGAGTGTCAGTGGAATGGGGCTTTCAAAAAGTGGTGTCACTCTTTGCATTTGTTGATTTTCGAAAAAATCAAATACTCTTGATGCAAGACTTGGATTCAATGTACAAAGTGGCAGTTCTACTCACCAATTGCCATACATGCTTGTATGGTAGTGAGACAGCAGTGTATTTCCAAACTGTACCTCCAACATTGAATGAATACTTTGGTATATAAAAATAATATAAAAAAATATATATATATTTTCTAAATATTTGTGCTCTGCTGTGTGTATAGGTTTGTGTTAGATTAAATATAATAAAAAGTATAAGGCATTTAATTCGATAAAATTCTTTAGGCTATACAGGGTGTCTCAGAATGGAGTTCCCAAACGGGAACCTGCTATTCCTGAGCTCATATTGGGCCCATATAACCCAACTTAGCTTGGTCTAAAAATGCATCCCTGAGGAAATACATTCTCTTAAAGTCGGACAGTCAAAATTTTTTCCAATAATTTCGTTATATTTAAGATAAAATTTTCAAGTTTTCATGGAACTTGTATCTCTGTAAGTACTCTATGTAAGCTTGATAACAATTAAATATCTTTGTTTCTCAAACGCGACAGGTTTCCTGTTTCACAAGCACCTATGATCTACATATAGAAAAAATGAATGATGTGGAGCATTTGTTATTAATGTATTTTTTAGGATAAATTGTAATTTTCTGTTATTACAATATTTTGTTCTAGAATTGTAAACAAATGTTAAATATAAATGGAGGAAAAAAAGGATAATTCCTTGTATTTTACACTTTAAGAGGATGTACCTCCTCAGGGATGCATTTTTGAACTAAGGTAAGTTCGGTTATACGGGCCCAATATGAACTCAGGTATCACACGTTCCCATCCGGGAACTCAAATCCGGGACACCCTGTATACTTTTTTTGTTTGTAAAAACCATGCTCTAATAGTGAATTAAGTAAGTTAATTATTTAAATTTAGAGATACACTGTTTTATGTTTATTGAAAAAATTGAAAGTTTATAAAAATGTCATTAGTAGTTTTAATTGAATTAAATTATTGTAAACTATGACAAAATTCAATAAAAGACTACATTCAGATAACAAACAGTATATATTTTTTATTTAAAAACAAATATAAACATATTAAATATCCATTTTTATAAATAACATTGGATTGGATTTTAACGAAATGATTAAGATGTTGCATAAAATAATCTAGGTATGGTAAATACATAGACAACAAACAAAATTAAACTAAATTCGTAGAAATAAAACAGATAATTTTTGTCTTCACTTTTTTAATTTTCCCTTCTTAAATTATTATCAATCTGTTGTTGCTGTAATATCAGCAATTGATTAGTAATCTTTTTTTGCTCTCATTCAAGTTCAGTTTTGTTTTTTTCTATTTCGAGCCTTTCCATTCTCTCCTTAAACTCTAACTCAAGCCTTTTTTCATCCAACTGCATTCTTTTTTCCTTCATCTGTGCTCTTCGTTCTTCAACTGCTGCTTGTCTTTCTGTAACTGCAACTTTTCTTTGCTCTAATTCTAGCTCCATTATTTTTATGCGATTTTCCTTTTCATTTTTGTCAGTTAGGTAAGCCAGAGCATTTCTTCTTAATGGCTCCCGTCTATTAATTCTTTTTCGGCTAGGTCCTTAAATGTATAATATACAATATTTTATAAATAATTAAATAGTATTTTTTGTTTTAAAGCTAAAATACCTAAAACTTTATTATTGTTTTTATCTGCTATTTCCTTAGACTGGGATGAAGCACTAGTCTGAGCTGAGGCCGATGGCCGAGTTGAAGTAGATGGCACACTGATATTTTCTTCAAAGTTGTTATGCTGTATAATTACTTCATTTTCAAAAATGTTACCTTCAACAACTGAAACCACATGTCATTAAAGCTAACTTTAACCTTCATAAGTAAAAATAAACACTTTACTTGCTGTTTAACATTTACAGCATATATGAAAAGTAGTTACCCACTACAAAAATTTGAAATGGATTTTGTACAATTACTTAACAAAAAATGCTCCGGTTTGAGATGATCTAGGTTTATTTTCTTTCTTTGATGACAAAGAATTTGTATAAATGGCACCACTGATAAAAAATGTAAAGAGTAACAATTTACGAAACAAAAGTTAAGATGGTCTAATTTTAATTGATTTCATTCGAATTCTCATAAATTTTTAGTACTCCGAATTTTTAAAAGTGGAATCATAACAAATGTTCTCTTACCCAACGGGTGGGCAAACTGTTTGTAGAGTGATTATTTTATCAAAGAAAATGTGCTTTCCTTGTAAACTAGGTACTGAATACATTCTGTATGATGTGTTCTGTTCCTACTGCCTACCACGCAGGTAGGATAAAAAAAACATAATTAATATATGCATGACAATGGGCGTCGCGATGCTTCAATTTTTTTTCAGCAACTCCAGTTTTATTACATCATTGAAAAGTTCTTTTAATTTCCAGTCGTTTTCGTAAACATTATTTATTTTCTAGGTTCTTGTCTTAAAAAGTAACGATATAATTTATGTTATTTATATTATACATTTATGAAGCTTTGGAAGGGAGTCTCAAAATAAAATATTTTTATTTCTAAACTTCTGTTTACCGAACTTGAGTTATAAGTCGGAATTTTATATCAAAGGCAGTTTACAAGATAAACGCATTCCTTAATAAAAGAATTATCCTCTTACAGTTTGAGTAAGTTAAAATTAAAATATTTACCATAGGCACGATCATTTAATATATCATGTAATGGAGCATCCTCAAAAGCAACAGTTGAACCTGTCCAAGAATCAGTCGTATTCAGTTCTGTGTAATCTGGATTTTTACTAAATGTGATTGCAAAATTTTCCCTAGCCCTCTTTCCCAACTCGCAAATTTGCTGCTCTTTTGAAAGGGGCCGCTTTTTTTCTTTAAAACAGTAATTGTTTTCTTGGCACATGGCATGCACTTCTTGCAGCAATGCATTCCTCTCACACTGCGGCTCTTCAACTCCTGATCTAGAACGTAAACATAAAATAAATATGACGCTAAAGATGACCATAATTGAATATAAAAACTATTTATCTTTTTGACTTACCTAATTTCGTCCACTTGCACTTTTTTCAACCATGCCTCTATTAATAACATTATATGTTGTTTAATTGTTCTAATTAGAAAGTTTTTTCCAGTAATAAGGAATAAATGTTGTTGGATGGTTTCCCATCCCTGAGGATTTATGGTTGGGTTTATGCTTATAAATTCTTTTAAAAGTGCTAGATCGTCTTCATAAATAAATCGTAATCTTGTATTTTTTTTATTCATTTTAAGGAAGAATCGGATCAGATATTTTTAGGTTATATTATGAAAGTTTCCGAATGTCAAAATATAGTAAATTTAACGCGCTACAGTATCCGCTCACAAATAAGGACAAGCACTATCCTTAATAAGAGATCCCCTATTTGTGGTTCAAAGTGCGCAGGCGTACATGTCAAAATAACGCTTACTTTAATACTGCTTGTCCTTATTGGGCGTCCAATAATTCCCTATTAGCGAAATATTATTTTGTGAATATTTTAGTAGTGTTGAAGCAATGAAGCAGGTTTGTATTTAGTATTATTTTAATGAGTTCTTATGTTTACAATTTTCCCATTTGTAGCAATTGCATTATAAAACATGGAAAACGAGTCTAGCGAATGCATAACCCCACCAAAAACGAAAAGGTGTAAAAGAATTCAGAAATATCGCAAAGAATGGGAATCAACTTTTAAATGGTTATCCAGCGATAAAGATTCTAAAGTAAAAGCATATTGTAAGGTATGTTCCACCTCAATAAGATCTGAAGTACAGGTTTTAAAACTACATGAAAATAGCTCAAAACACAAACTAAATTTAGTTTCTACTAAATCGCAAGCATCTTTAAAAAGCTTCGTACAACCAGTAAAAGAATGGTCAAATGACAGAGCGTGTCGGGCAGAAATAAAACTGGCTGTCTTTTTTGCTGAAGACAATATACCGTTTTCCTTAAGTGATCACCTAGTAAAATTAATAAAAGACATTGTTACTGATTCTAATATTGTGAAAGAAATTCATATGGGTAGAACAAAACTCAGATCAATAGTTAAAAATGTGATAGGACTGGAGCATAAAAAGGAATTGGCAGAGAAACTAAAACTGAAAAGACGTAAATTCAGCATTTTAACCGATGAGTCAACTGATATATCTAGTGAGAAAGCTAGTTGATGATTAATAGAGAATATTTTTATATACTTACCTAACTAAAATAAAAAATTTATACAGTTACTTTTTGTTTTATTGAATTGTACTAGATGAAAATTTTTCCTATTAATAAACTCTGGTCTATCCAATGGACAAATCGTTGATAGAATATGCGAAGTTGGAAGAACTAGTGGCTTTGGCAACGAAAGTTGAAAATGTAGCCAAGACAGCAAACGTGAACCTCATTTCAAATTTCCTGCAGAATAGTAGAGCTCTAGTTCAGAAAAATGGTAACACTGGTGACAATACTGGCGGCAACATACAGTGCCGGCATTCAAAAGCGCCGGAGCGTCGAACCTCGGAAGGTATCCGTGACTTCTCATCAACAGAGGGCGCGCGACATCAACGATACGAGTCAAATGTCAGAGGAAGAAGAAATTGTAATACAGAAAACTTTAACTACAAGAATTTTCAAGAATTCTAGGTGTAATGCGTGTAACAGAATTGGACATATAGCACGAGAGTGTGGTAATAATAAAAATGTTAACTTCATTCAAGAAGACGATGATGACTTATTTTATTTTAACAATGTAGACTCAAAAACCATATTAGACATGTATTAGATTGGGGAGGATTCCGAGAATCCATTCGAAATTGCTATAGAAATAAACAATTTTAAGCTAAAAATGATCATTGATAGCGGGGCAGGACTAAGTGCTTTAAGCAAAAACACATAGAGTCGGGTACAATATAAGCTGACTTGTGTCATGGCCGCTAAAACGTCAAAACTAAGATTTTATTTGATGCATAAGAAATGCTAGTAGTTCTCAAACAGTTATCTTCTCCTGTAACAGCAATGATGTCGCTAAATAATTATAAAAAAATAGAAAAGATCATAAAATGTTAAGATTATTACTTTAGTAACTTCGTCAATTTAGTGCAATTCTTATTATACAGTGTCCGCCATAAAGTTGGCTACATATGGGAAAAAATTGTATTATTGACATTTCTAAAAAAAACTATATTGGGGGTTCGTTTATGCACGTCCAACAACAAAAAATTACATTTTGACACATGTCATGTGATTGTTATTGAACCAAGTAAAACGATACATTTGAAAAAATATCCAATTTACTATAAAAGTAAAATCAGACAAAAACCCCATGAAAAAATAATATTAAAACCATTGAAAAGACTTCTAAACACCTTTTGCCTAATATTAAACCGAAATCTACGAAAAAAATTATTTTACTAAAAATGACCAAAATATTGACTTGGACAAATTTTTCATCTCGAGGACGACGGTCAATCGCCTTTGGGCTCCGTCGTTCGAATTTTCAAGTACTCCAAAAATTGACTTAAAAAATTTCAAGTTGCACGGAGCGGAAAACCGCTCCGCACGACGAGCTTTTCGAAAGTACCACGAAATTGGTTTTTCGAAAGTACAACGAATAAAATCACATAAGACGGAAAACTGCTCCGGAAGTACAAAAAATTATGTTTATAAAAATACAATAACAAGACGCAAATAAAGCAGAAAACCGCTCCTCGAGATGAATTTTTCGAGAGTCCCACGAATTTGGTGGTTTACAAGTCGAAATCCTCAGTCAGGATGTAGCGAGTAGCTATTTTAAACGTCAAAATTTAGGAAAAATCAATGGGACGGTTTTTCCAATAAAAACCAAAATCTTCATTTAATATTCCTCAAAGGGTTGGAGCATAATCCTAATACAAAACCCCAAAAACGTACAGAAAAATAGTGAAAGAATTCAAAGTCGGAGGGTCGATTCCGACGAACACAAAATACTTTTTATCCCGGCTCAGGCAGACAACGCCATACTAATCGCTCGAAGGCGAGTCGACGGAAAAAAAGTATATTTGTGTTCGATGCCGTTAGTACATTTATAAAAGCAGGAAAACCATCGGACACATATAGATAGCTTCTTTAACCCTTTAACTGCGGGAAGCGAATAAAGATGAAAATTAAAGTGGTGCCCATACTGCGGGAGTCAACTATATTTAAATGCATTGTTTGGGGGTTTACTGCGGAAATCAAGTATATTGAAGTGCTAATATAGACAACTGTAATTACAAAGAGGTGTATGACAGGTTGCTGGAGTTGAATAAATAGCATGAACTAAAAGAGTACCCACTGTGCGGGAATCAACTATATTTATTCATTGTTGCCAGCGCTCTTCAATTTAGTTTCTGTTTACGTTTTGTGACTCTGTGGTTGACAACTTTGTCGTATTATAGGTTATGTGAAGTACTGAGGTGATTTTTGAACTTTGAAGTTTTACAGTTGAAATGGCTTTTAGAAGAAAATCAGGACTAACAGAAGATGAACTCTATGAAGTGTTGATGAACAGTGATGCAGAAGAGGATTTTGATATAAATATTGAAAGTGATGAATATTCCAGTGGCGAAGACGAGGGGGACGAAAATATTGAAAATATTGCTTCTATAATCAACAGCCAACATAATTTAGATATTACAGAATTTGAGAATGTTGACAATGTGGCTAATGCAGAACCAGCAATGAAGAAACAAAAGACAACCAAAGAGCCAAGAATTAAGTGGAAAAATACAGATTTGATACCTACACTACATGAATACAACAATGAGAAATCTGGAGTTCAGTTACAATTGTCGCAATCACCTAGTCCATTAGAAATTTTTGAATCCTTTTTTACGAATGATTTTGTTCAAAAAATAGTACATGAGATAAATAGGTATCATGATTATACAGTCACACAAACCGAAATTTCACATGCTTCTCGTCATCATCACTGGAAAGAAACAGATTGTAATGAATTTTTCGTTTTTTTGGGATTGAGTTTGCTGATGCCTCTAGTTCATAAACAAAAACTGAATGACTACTGGTCTAAGGATTTGATAATAGAAACTCCTATATTCCATCGATTAATGCCACGAGATAGATATTTGTCCCTTTTGTCGAAATTGCATTTTTGTGATAATATGAACATTAATCCAAATGACAGGTTATTCAAGATAAGACTTGTTATTGACCATTTTCGTGAAAAGTTCAAAAGTGTTATGCATCCATTTCAAAAAGTTGCAATTGATGAAAGTTTAGTGCTGTTCAAAGGCAGAATTTCATTTAGACAGTATATACCGTCAAAGCGGCATCGCTTTGGTATAAAAATTTTTGTAATGGCCGATTGTGAAACTGGTTTTATATTGGATTTTATTGTGTACACTGGTTCCGAGACAGATATGAAAGTGCATGATCCTGAACTGAAAATTGGTGGTAATATTGTGGTGACTCTAATGGAGCCATATTTAAATGCTGGACATATTCTTTATGTAGACAATTGGTACAACAGCCCTGTCTTAGCTGAAGCACTTTTCAAGAAAAAAACAAATATCTGTGGGACAGTTAAAACCAACAGAATGTACATGCCAACTTTCCAAAAAAAGATGGTAGCTGGACAAGTGCAATACTTTTCAAGCGATTCACTTCTTGCTTTACAGTGGCAAGATAAACGGGAAGTAACCATGCTGACGTCATGTCACAATGGACGAAAAACAACAACTACCAACCGACGCGGGGAGGAAATTCTAAAACCCGAGTGCGTAATCGATTATAACCAAAACATGGGTGCCATAGATAGATCCGACATGCTCTTAAGTACAACAGAATCTGTGAGAAAAGCCTCGAAATGGTACAAAAAAATATTTTTTCACATTTTGGATGTAACTGTTTTGAACAGTCATAGTGTATATAAAACAGTTACTGGAGAAAACATTCCGTTATTGGAATTTCAAAAAACATTGGTAAAAGAAATTTTTGGAAAATATTGTGTGGCAAAACCCCGCCAAAATAGCCGTAGGCCTGACGAAGGACATAATCCCTTGCGACTTGTGGATCGGCATTTCCCAGCAATTATTGAAGTATGCCCAATAAAAAATAAGCGGGTACCGAAAGTTTGCGTGGTTTGTTCCAAGCAAAAAATTAAGAAAAATACAGTTTATAGATGTGATCCCTGTGACGTACCTTTATGCGTAATTGGATGTTTCGAGAGGTATCATACAGTTTTGAGATTTTAAATTCTAAAGTTGTTCTCCAAAGAATATTTTTAATTTTTTATGTCCAACCCAGAGGTTAATTTGTTTTATAATTACTACTAAATAAAAATGTTTTCTGTGTTTGTTCTACTTTCTGCTTTCAGTAATTTAATTAGCATAGAAGGGAAAAGAAGTAGAATACAATGTTCAGTGTATAACTGTGTATATTACATTATACAATTTGAGAATAGCACTGCACAGCGATTCCTACCCGTAACTCGAAATTCCTTTCATCTGTGATATTTTATAATGTGGCAACACTGCATGTGTCGTTTTGCGGTTAGCTGCGGGAAACAAATATAATCGCAAACGCGCAACTGCGGGAATCAAATATAGTTTACGTCGCTTACCGCAGCCGCAGTGACAGTACTCCTAATGAAAACAGCAGCCGCAGCGAAAGGGTTAAGTATCGTGACAATCATTTCGATAATTTTAGTGCCAAATTCAAAGTGAATAATTTTCAAAAAGTTTTGCATACATTTTACAAATATTACTAATTGGGAGTCTGAATCTTTTTGTACAGTCGATTTTCATAGTTCTCTCGACGCTGGATGAGTTACACTCCTACGGGAGGTAACGGCTTGTCGAGTGGTGGTGCTCTTTGATGTTTGCCTTATACACATTAGCTAAGTATTGAATATTTATATTTTTTACATTTTATGAATTATTTCAATAAATGAAAATATATTTTGAATTCGATTTCTTATTGATCCACTAATTATAAGATTTGAGACAGACGGGCGATTCTGTGGGGTGAGTCGGACAATTACTTTCCGCGGGTCACCTTTGATCCCGCCGTCTGTGTACTTGTCCGAATACTCATAGAATCCATCGACGGTCTTAATTATTAAGAAGCGTTTCTGAGAAAGTGCTAATTATAAGCTATATTCATTAAAAGTGCAGTACCCGACATATGAGTTCGACGGAGAGAGCAGACTGTAGCAATCACAGTAAGTATAATTTTGTCTGTTCTCGTCTTGGGGAGTCTGAAGGCTATCTTGAATACCCCTTGTGAGTAGAGTTGATCAGTATCATAGCGGCGTCACGGCTCCGGCCTAAATTATGTACAATCCTTGTCGTGTCCTTCAGACCGAACGATACTAGGTTCATCTACATGATCACCAGTTTGGCAGGAATGTAAAAAATAGTTGACGTTGGTACCGAAGAATGGGTCAAATTGTTAAGATATCGAAACATTTTATGAAGAAAAAGTGCATAGAATACAACAAGGACCCCATATATTAATTTTGAAGCAGATATGAGGACAATAAAAAAGTGCAAATTTTACCACTACCATTAATTACTATATGAAAAATCATAAACTCTTGTGTCTATTTCACAAATATTGGATTAGTTTCGACAAAAACTTTATGTATTTTAGTTGAAAAAAGAAACGAACCCCCAATATATTATTTTTTAGAAATCTCAATAATACAAATTTTTCCCATATGTAGCCAACTTCATGACAGACACTGTAGGTATATAGATTCGAGCACAAATGAAACTGATAAAGAATGAATTACCCAATTCAGTCAATAACAACCCACATAACATCTCGTAGATATGTACATCCATAGCATATACATTTGATGCTGGAATTTGAATATGTATTTTTAAATGTACATACGATATGAAATGTATATTCAGCTACTGACATCCATCAGTGTCATATAAAATGTATATTGCTGGAGGTATATACATAATAATTTATGAAGTGTTGGTGTGCTTTCAGGTGTTTTCCCGTGTAGTTGTTAGGCTCCTGTGGGAGCCACGCTTGTCTGAACGACGTTTCGGCGGAATCTCATCTGCCATCCTCAGGTTCTGGCTGGAAGCTGCCTATTGCTGCTGCTGCTGCTGCCGCCGCCGCTGCTGCTGCTGCTGCTGCCGGTGCTACTGCTGCTCCTCGTTGCTCGAACTGAATTTATACATAACGTGTCCATTTGTAATTAAATTATACGCACGTACTCGAATTTTTATTTTTTTTAATGGTCTTATTTATATTAACGTCCTGGCAGAGTTCAGCTATTGCTATTCTACCATTCGACCAGGACACGTACACATAGACATCAACACAACAACCATTTCCTACGATATTGCCATCTACCGCAGCTGAGACTCGAACTCAGGAGAGATAACAGTGACTAGACATGTGCCATACGACAGAGGTCCAGCTCACTGATACCGTCTCGGTAACACATGGCATTTATGGCATAGTGTCTCGGCGCACCACGCATATCATTCGTTTAAGGATTGTAGTTCCCAACAACCAGCAGCCATTAAGCCCTATAGTGTTGCGTGCATAGTGTTTATGTATGATGGAAGTTAACTCTTTCTTATTATCTGGATTTTAAATTTGCTTATTGCTATATTATGCTGTTACATTTGCATGAAGTCCCCATAATGTAAGAGTATATTTATTATAATGCAATTTTTTAGATTTGTAAATATATACTGTTTTAGGGATAGAAAATTTACAAGTTTCATATTTAACTGATTGTGGCAGGCGTGTGTGTGTTTAGTTAAGATGGTGCAAAGAGACAGAGGCCTAAAAATTTTCTGTTATGTCAAGGCATATTGGGTATGAATTTTATAAATATAGTGAATAAAAATTACATATGTTCATATTGTATAATTTACTGATGGTTGAGAATGTTTTAAACACATATAATATGTAGGACATGAGTAACTATAGTATTATATATATGTTCCCAATTTTTTAAACTACCGGAAGGTATAAAAGTATACGTAAATCTTAAATGTGTAATAATTTAGGTTATTTTGTAAATGTAAAGTTTGTGTATGTTTAAAATAGTTATATAAAATACATTTCTTGTTAAACTATTTTATTACCTGTTATATGGATTCCTGTGAATTTGTTCCCATGAACATCAAAACACTTGAACACTTGTATTCGACGCGTGCTGCACCACCTTAGTGAAAATGCACCATAGATGCTATATAGATACATATAAAATAAATTGTATATGTTCTCCATGGAAAAGTCAAAGTGGCCGGATAAAACGGCATCTGAATTTATATGGATTGTATATGGCTCAATAAACATATAAGAACATGTTCATTCATATTAGAAACCAACATGCAATTTTATATGTATTTTCAAGGATTTATGTGTCCGAATCATATATAATGTTTGTATCTGGATAAATAGGTATGTCTTTATATGTCTATATGGAAAATTCATTAACTTCCATTTAATTTATTGTAGGGAGCACTTAATACATAACAGGTTGGTAATCTTGCTAATACTGTTCGTATGTTGGTAGAACTGTTTTTTCGGTCATCGTTGATTGTGTTTGTGTCTGCTAGTATAATATATATTTTGTGAAAAGTGTGTTGTATTTTCCACAAGTAATATTTCACATAATGAATTTCGCTTATGTTAGTTTTGTGGACGATAAGGTTAAAAAGATAGTAAACTTAAAAAGCATAAAACATGGAACAAAAATAGTACAGGAGGGAAAAGCTGACATAGGCAAAATTTACAAAGTGCTGTATGATGATGGAGTACTACAAAGCAAACATTATATGTTTGGGTAGTAAGTATAATTTATTTTTTTTTTTTTTAGCATTTGGCCTGTGGATTTCGACTTATCTTTTTACATATCTTAAATTATCTTTTTTGAAATGAAAATCCTGAAAAATGAAGCGTGAAAATCTGTAAAACTTAAGTTAAAAACAAGAAGCGAGTAATGCAGTTTCGCTTATAGACTGCAATTGATTTGAGAAAATCATAATATATATAAATCCCGATATATTTAGCTATTGTAGAGGTACGAATTCAACAGTTGCAGGTTACAGGTTGTCAAAATTTTAAATTTTACGTTAAACTGTTAACTATAAATGAAGATTGAAACATATTCTTTATAGGATTTTGCAAACAGCAGAAAAATAACTATCTATAACTAAAAGAAGAACTCTATGTGTAAAAGTATTAATGAAATCTTTGCATTTTTTCGATAACCTGAATTCTGGTTATGCTAGCAAATTAAAATCCTAAAATGAATTTGTCTAATTTCTTATTTGACAATTCTCAGTCTAACACTAGCATCCACACAGTCCCCTACGACCATGCAGATTAAACTAGTATCTACATATCTACCCTACGATCATGAAGATTCAGTTAAAAATGAGAATAGAGGCCTAAATTGAATTTACTTATCTACCTTGTCTTAAAAAATTGTTTCATTCTAATGGATTACATTTTCATGAAATCTATCATTCTGTTTCTTGGAAATGCTTAGCCTTTGAAACGTTTTTCGCCCTTATTCTGGAGCTCATCAGAAAGACATAAAGCCACTCAAAGATATTTCATGCAAAACCAAAATAATTTCTATGAATAAGTGTGAAATAATTATATTTGACATTGACTGATAAAAAACAACCTCACCTATCTATTAGCTAACTAGTATTGGAGCCTATATACTCTATGCATGTTTAAAAAAGATGAATTATTATTTGTTTGCTTATAATTGTATTGAAACATATTCTTTATAGGATTTTGCAAACAGCAGAAAAATAACTATCTATAACTAAAAGAAGAACTCTATGTATAAAAGTATTAATGAAATCTTTGCATTTTTTCGATAACCTGAATTCTGGTTATGCTAGCAAATTAAAATCCTAAAATGAATTTGTCTAATTTCTTATTTGACAATTCTCAGTCTAACACTAGCATCCACACAGTCCCCTACGACCATGCAGATTAAACTAGTATCTACATAGTGGATATAAGATAAATATATCGCATGTTTTGTGAAGGGTTTAAAAAAGGAGAACCAATTTTAAATAGAGATAATGATTAAAAACAAGTAAAACGCTGAGCAAACTCTCCCCCTCTTTAAAGAGTTTTGTGAAAAGGCAGTCAAGACACCTCTTTAGAATTTTTTTGGATGATAGGATATTTTAATTAATCTATACTTATAGACCGTGTAGGTATTTCATTTAGCGACTATTATGTCATGAAAAGTAGAAAAGGATGTAGTAGAAATAGAAACCAGAAAAGACGGAAAATTTAGTAAACATATATTATAAATAGGTACACTATTTAATAAGCCGCTTTAAAAAAAAATTGTTGTAGGTTCATCTTGGTAGAGGTAATTGGTTATCAGAACATCTTTATGATACTGTGGATTTACGAGGAAAGAACCCTACCAAATTTGTACGGGAATTAGCACTTAATTTGTTTGGCGCCAAGGTGCTTAGAGATTCCTCCGTAACAGGTACAGTTTCAAATCGTACCAAAGTTGATGCAAAATTGCCTTTAGATCCTCAAAAAATTATGGCTATTAAAGGTAGGTACCCAATTATTTTAAGTAAAAGCAAATAAATCCTACTTGTATTTATTTATATATGTTCATAACAATTGTATGTATTTCTTCATTTGTTGTAGATATAGTTACATTGCGTCTACGGAACCAAGGCGAGGAAGAATGTAATATTAAAAAAAAATGCCTTTCTATTCCTACGGTAATAGCCCTAAAATAATAGATTTAAACCGCCCCTCCCGGCCATATTTAGGTTTGTTATGTTGAAGCTGATAAAATAACTTTCCACCCTTGTATTTTTGTTTATAGGTACAAAAAGTAAAGTCCAAATACAGACACAAAATAGAGATGAAATAAAAGAGGTCGATAGTACAGACGAGTTTCAAGAAGAGAAGGAAGAAAACATTGATGAAGGAGAAAGCTTAGAATTTATAGAGGGTAAAACTGGACACCTAGTTAGTGAAACTAATAGTTCTATTGAATCAGAACAGGCAGAGTTAATTTTATTGGACAGTAACTAGTTAAAATATTAACAAATTGTACGGTCTAACAAATTATTAGCCTATTTATACGTATGTTTAATAGTTACATTTTTAAAATTAGCCACATAAATAAAACATTTATAATTTTGCAAAAATGACTGTTATTAAAAATTGTAGTTATTATATGAAAACGCCAGTTTTAATGTCATCTTCATTTTTATCAGACATAAATGAGAAATCTAAATATTAAATTTATATATTTAGATTTCTCATCTGAAGCTGCCGCACAGTAAATTTTTATTTCTTCTTTTTTTAATATTGACGTTTATGACCGATTTTTTAAAATATTTAATAAACCACTTTTGTTAAATAAAAATATGTTTATTGTATTTCAAAGTTGTTGGGTAACTTACTCAAATAAAAAGTATTTTCCAATTTTATAAAAACGAATTTTTGTTTTACAACTTCAATCTTAATTAAATAGTAATTATCACTAAAACATTCAATTTGAAATAGACACTGAAGTTCGTTTTTTGCTACATTTAATTTTATGTACATTTATTTCTTACCCATATAAAAATACATTTTCATCGGAGACTGCAATTTCAAGTATTTGAAAATACTCTCCACAACGCAATCATAATTCTTCTTTGGTTTTGTATAATTTACTGAATGTAATATTATGTCATTAAATATTCACCTTTAAACTGAAAAATTGTCTTCACCAATATAATCTTCATTTAAAAATTTATATTTGTTATTTTCATTTTTACTTACTAGATATTTTTTACGCATTAATTTTAAATTTTCTGTATTTTGAAAATTAATATTACATAACGAATAACAAAGAATTTCGACAAGTCTTTGCAAGTTTTGGCTTACCCGTGACAGTGGTTAGCGACAATGGACCTCCATTTACATCAAGCCACCTTTAACGTTTCTTTATCAAAAGTGGTATTAAACACATAACCAGTCCTCCTTCCCGTCCTATGAGCAATGGCGCAGCCGAGAACAGTGTCAAGACATTTAAAAACAAGATCAAAGCTGCTATAGATGATCCCAGGAATGATGATGTACCACTATCAATCCTGATTTCGCGATTCTTGTATAACCTGTAACTATATATATAAATAAGAACTATCGTGTTATTATGAAGTACACAACAGCATTAATGTAAAAGCGGCCTTACATGTATGCA
This sequence comes from Stenurella melanura, assembly GCA_963583905.1. Taxonomy (NCBI): domain Eukaryota; kingdom Metazoa; phylum Arthropoda; class Insecta; order Coleoptera; family Cerambycidae; genus Stenurella; species Stenurella melanura. Next base: position 74,074,667 of record OY757315.1, read on the forward strand.
ATGCAATGAAATGTATGGCATGAAATACATTGCGTGATAATTTTTGCATCTTGAAAGCGCTTTGCATTACTGCAATATTTTCCGAAATTTTTGGGACTACCAACCAAATGAGCAAAATAACTTCCATGATTATATTTATTGTTTATTTATTTACTTTACAATCAGTGAATCACTATGAACAGAAGGCGAGAATCAAGTGATAAGATTGATTTCACAAAAGCATTATAGAATAAGTTATGTTTGTTGCTTCAGTTCCTTTAATGCTTGTTTGGCAAGTCAAATATTCCCAAATGAAGTAACTATATTGCATCTACAATGCAATCAAATTAGAACACGGGCTAATTCAATGCAATGAAAAATATTGCCATCGGCTGACCGAAATAGCTCGATGTACGCAAACACGCAAAAATTTGCATGCCGCCTGCAATATTGGTTTAAAGTGGCTTTTAGAAAATTTCTAATAAAACAAATATACAATTTCAATTTTATCATTTTTGTAGAGTAGAAAATCAAAGTATTTTATGCACAGGCACACACAAATAAAAAGTTGTGTGTTTCTTGGACTCTATTGGGTAACCCCTATGTATCTCAACGTACTGAACACGATTGTCATTAATTTTTAGTAAATACCGAAAATATCCTAAATAACACGAACCTCCAAATTAAGTTGGTCAAGTAATAATTCCTCATAGAATAATTAGAAATCAGTGATTTTCTATTGGTGCTGAGACCTTTATTCATGCCAAATTGCAAGATTCTAGGTCACCCGAAAGTACCCTATAGGTTTTGATATTTTGAATTCTTTTACAGGACTATGAGGCTCTAGAACTTGGGATTAATTTCAACTCGATACCTCTAGCCGTTCCTGAGAAAAAGGGTTTTGACGGACGGACAGCAAAATGATTTTATAAGCGCCATCTTTTTCATTTTGAGGTATGGAACCCTAAAGTCCTGAATTTTCTGGATTATTCTCGCGATTCATTAAAAATTAATGGGTGATGAAGCTACACGGTCACCAGATTCATGTTAAGTGCGTCGAAATATATAGCATAAAGGTACTGGCCCCGAGCTCTGATCATGACAAAAACTGATAAATATGAATGCTAATTGGCTCCAATTCCTTGTTAAATTGCAGTGAAAAGCAATTAAATAAATAATTGTTTGTTACAAAAGTTAAAGAAAAAAATTTTTTTTTTTGGATTTAGCAAAAAGTAGAGAAAATGATTGATGACTAAGCAAAAATAAAAATCTGTTATTAAAACATTAATTTCTAATCTTCGAATTTTTCACATAATCTTAAAAATGTTTTCGTAACCGTTTCTCAAGTTACCGAGGTAACCCCTTGAAAATCCAGAATGATTTTGTGTTAGGTAAAGAGAAACGAGGTCCTCCAGTTTATAGTGGAGTCCCCTGGTTCCGATAATAAAAAGTGATGGAAAGCTAAGACTTTGCGGGGATTATAAGTCAACTGTAAATTCTCAATTAAAGGAAGAATATTACTCGCTACCAAGGGTGGAAGAAATGTTCTCTAAGTTGCACGATGGTCAACACTTCACCAAGTTAGATCTCTGCCAGGCGTACAATCAATTTCTCCTAGACGACGAAGCAAAAAAGCTGCTGGTGTAGAGTACGACGCACACGGGTTTGATGATGATGAATGCCATTTGGAATAACACCGGCAAGCGGAAAATTCCAGAAGTATTTGGAGCAACTATTTCAAGGTATGAGTAACGACATCATTTACTTGGATGATATTTTAATAACAGGCCTTAATAGTAGCGAACATTTGAAAACGTTGGGAAAAGTATTGATTAAGCTAAGAGATCGTAAGAAAAGACAAATGTAAATTTTTCCAAGAATCATTGGAATATTTAGGACATAAAATCAGTAGAGAAGGCTTGTCAAAGTCAGATTCAAAGGATAAGACGATAGTGCAAGCGCCGAGATCAACAAATGTCAGCGAAACGCGGTCGTTGATCTGCTTAGTAAATTTCTATAACAAATTCATTCCTCAATTTGTTCATATAATGAAACCAATTTATAACTTGCTTAAAGAAAATACAAGGTTCGATTGGAACAATGACTGAAAAATCGTTCACGAAAATTATTATTGCTTCCGTTTTAACTCATTTCAATCCGAACTTACCTATTTTTCTAACCACAGATGCATCAGATAGAGGAATATCAGCAGTACTGTCTCATAGAATGCCAGACGGAACGGAACGGCCAGTCAGCTTCATATCAAGGACGCTTCATCCAGCGGAGGAAAATTACTCCGTAATTCACCGAGAAGCACTGGCAATATACGTTGGAGTGACCAAGCTATACCAGTACCTGTGTGCGAGGAAATTCACGTTAAGATGTGACCAGAAACAGCTATTAGCCATTTTCGGGGAAAATAAAGGCATTCCAAAAATGTACGAAAATAGGCTTCAACGTTGAGCAGCGTTCAATACATAATGAAAGCATTAGGAAACATACCGAAAATGACAGGGATTTGCAAGAAATAATCAACTATGTGAAAAAAGAGAAGTGGCTAAACAAAGTAAGAGAAAGTTTATTACCATACGCGAACCGAAAAAAGGAATTATCATTGGACGAAGGTATACTTATGTATGGACTACGAATTGTAATGCCAGAGATACTCCGGAGAATTATGTTAGAAGAGCTTCATAGCGCCCATGCAGGTACAGTAAAAATGAAATCGGTGGCTCGCTCGCTATTCAAGAACAAGATGAAAACGATGCTGATGGATAACAAAAATAGGGGTGAATTTTTAAATACCCAAATATCAAGATTCTTACTATCGTACAGAACAACGGAGGAAGCTTCCATCAAACAGACACCTGCCTCAATAATGTTACGGCGTAACTTCTATGTCTATCCTCAGAGGCATCAAATTCTCCCAAAACGGCGCAACTTGAGAACCAGAGTAACGTTGATCAAAGAGAAGGCAAAAAGATGCATGAAACCCCCAATTCTACTGGAAACGGAGACATTTAGAAACATAGGAGAAGCACAGCGTCGACAAAAACGCACTTATCGAGAGGTAACCAACAGAAATTTTGTGGTGGGAGACGAAATAATGGTGCGAGATTATGCCACCGTTAATGTCAAAAAGTGGAAGTAAGCTGTAATAGTAAAAAAGATAGGAAAATCGGTATATGTATGTGAGACTAAGGAAAACAAGCTATGGAAATGACACAAAAATCAAATGCTAAAACGACAAAAGGAGACAGGATTGGACAGGATATTAGGTGAAACAATAGTTGCTAGTGAGGTAAATGTTGATTGTGACGTAGCTAGCTGTAACAATTATAGTGTTATTTATTTAGACCCAGATGGTCAAAACATTGTAAGCGTAGATATAGATATGGACAAACCACAAGTTAATGGTATTGGCAATGCAGGCAATGGGGAGGTAAATAAAGAAAACAACAAACAATTAACCTCCCCAGAGCCTAGCAATGCAAATGGTATTAACAGTTCCACAAGGGCTGTGGAAACAAATGCGAGGCCGCAAAGAGTGCACAAGCCAAACTCAAAATTTAAAGATTTTGTATCAGGAAGTCTTGATTAAAGTAGATTAGGAACTAGAATATGATTGTAATGCATAGGTACACACCACAGTGAAAGGTTACGAATAAAATAAATGTCGAAGATATACAAATATTGTAGATGTTTAGAGGGTAAAAGTGTATACAAACATGTAATATGTTAATGTAAGAAATACATGCATGTGGTGTAAAAAAGTATGCAAATATGTAAAATGTTAATGTGAAAAATACACACGTGTTGTAAAAATGTTATGTTAGGGCCAAATAAAAGAAAAAGAGTACTTATGAGTTGAAATTACAGGGCTACAAGTCTGGAAAGGGAGGTGTGATGTACGGCACATGGCAGGAACGGAAATAACGTAGACCCCAGCCATCCTACGAGAGGACACCTGGAGTGCGTTCTAAAACCACGCCCGGGCGCACACCGGCGATAAAAGTCGTTCATGTAAACCTAATCTTTCGTCCGGTTATTTCACACCAATACGTTCGGCGAGACATTGGGGCGAAAAGGGCGTACAACCAAACCTCGGTCTGGACTAAGCCGTTAAGGACGAGACATGCGCATTGTACTTGAAACATTCAAATTAATAATTATTATTATTTTAAATATTTGTTTGTGAGGTTAGGTTACATCTGGTTCTTTTATTTTTAAAATTGATTTGCCAGGATTTAAAAAGAAAATTACACATTTGTGTCAGTATGGAAAATCCACAAAATGTGATTGTAGCAGGTGTAATACAAAATACAGTTAATATATTTTACCAGTTTTTCTTTAATGAAGCTCCATCAGATGATTCTGAAGATGAATATGAATTAATTGATATACATATAAGAAGACTGCGAACACGTATTATGGGAGAAAGAAATGTACCAACTCGCATTAAACTTTTTATCGAACAAACAATTTTCCAATCGACTGCCAAAGAGTCATTTTAGGGTCAGTCTTGAAGCATTTGAATGGTTACTAGGCAGACTAGGGCCACAACTTCAAAATAATAATATTGCTGGAAGAAGTACAATTCTGCCAAAAAAGCAGTTACTAGCTGTTCTTTGGCTGTTAGCAACACCAGACAGTTACAGGTATGTACGTTCTAAATGTTCAAATAAATAGCTATATTTATATTCTTTTTAAAACAAATAAAAATACATACAACAATTATTTAGAAATTACCCAAACCAAATAAGTTGTAAAATAAAACTATAGAAGTGTAATTATTTGCACCAAGCAATAAAACACCTAAAATTATTTTAAACATTTTTTAGATCTGTGGCAAACCGTTTCGATATGGGAAAGTCTAGCCTTTTTGAGTGCTTTGAACGAGTTATCAAAGTAATAAATTGTCTTGCTCCAGAAATAATATCGTGGCCTCAAGGAATCAGAGCCAGAACTGTTATCAATGGATTTGCTCAAATGGCTGGTATACGGGGAGTTATAGGAGCGATAGATGGAACGTATATACCTATTAAGGCACCTCCAATAAATCCTCATATTTATGTGAATAGGAAATGTTTCCACGGAATAACATTGCAAGTAGTGTGTGATCACAATAGCAGAATAATTGATCCATTTGCTGGGTACCCTAGTTCTGTCAGTGATATTCGAATATTTAGGAATTCTGATTTGTATCGAGATATTTTTCAAAATCCACGTAATTATTTTGAAGAAAATACTTTTATAATAGGAGATAAAGCCTACCCAAATAATGATTGGTGCATACCTCCTTACATTGATAGGGGAAATCTTTTACCATGGCAACAACTGTTTAACAGGCTACATGCTCAAACACGACAGGTAGTAGAGAGGACTTTTGCTCTGCTATATGGTAGGATGCGAAGATTGCAATATTTAGATATGAACAGAACTGATCTCATACCAGCCACAATAATTGCTGCATGTGTAATACACAATGTGTGTCTAAACTTTTATGATGAACATTTGGAGAATTATCAACAACAAGGGCATAATTTTGTGTTGGGAGAAGACGAAGTAAACCGAAATGATAACAATGAAAATTATGTAAGAGATAGATTAGCTGAAGAGCTGTTTGCTAATAATAATAATTAATATAACAATTATTGACTAATTATTTAAAAGTAATGTGTTTGTCAGTGCTGTCTTTTGTAAATAAAATGGTAACTAAATAAAAGGTTTTTTTTTTTTACTTTTTCAATTGTTCTTTTGTAGAATAAATTTTTTTGATAGCTTCTGAAAAAAATCCATAGAACGTCAATAAAATGACAAAAAAAAGTTTTGTTTTTAATAAGAGTTTTAATGGAGTCTTTTCTATAAATTTATCAAAAAAATATTTCTAATCAGTTCCGGGATACAGGACAAATTGTCAAACTATAATATCTTGTTTGTTGCTGTCAGTCGCAGTCTACATTAACATCTATAGTTAGAAAAATAAATATTGCCAGAAATAATAAACATTAAACAATCTATTCATAAAATTTTATTCAAACTTCTAAACTAAACAACTTTTAAAATAAATCTGATGGTTTTATAAACAAGGAAACCTAGACTGTAATAAGACTATAAAATAAAAAAATATATATTCTATAAACAAAAATCCACAAAATTGTTATGTTAATGAAACATTTTCTTTATAGGATTTTGCAAACAGTGGAAAGAAAAGCTATCTATGAGAACTAAAGGAAAAACTATATATATAAAAATATTAATGAAATCTTTGCATTCTTTCGATAACCTGACTTCTGGTTATGCTAGCAAGTAAAATTCTGATTTGCCATTCTCATTTTAACACTAGCATCCAACCTAGTCCCCTACGGCTAAGCAGGCTAAACTAGTATCTACATGATCCCCTACGATATGTAAATTCAGTTAAAAATGAGAACAAAGGCCTGAAATTAATTTATTTACGTACCTTGTCTTTAAAAATTTTTTTCATTCAAATGAATTACATTTTCATAAAATCTCATTCAGTTTCTTGGAATTGCTTAGCCTTTGAAACGTTTTTTGTCCTTATTGGGTACTCTTCAGAAAAGCCTAAAGCCACTCATAACGATGTTCCATGCAAAACTAAGACATTTTCCATGAATGGTATAAAATAATTATAGTTGACATTGACTGATAAAAAACAACAGATCTTCCCTATCTATTAGCTAACTAGTATTGGAGCCTATATACTCTATGCATGTTTAAAAGTGAATTATTTATTATTTGTTTGCTTATAGTAATGAAACATTTTCTTTATAGGATTTTGCAAACAGTGGAAAGAAAAGCTATCTATGAGAACTAAAGGAAAAACTATATATATAAAAATATTAATGAAATCTTTGCATTCTTTCGATAACCTGACTTCTGGTTATGCTAGCAAGTAAAATTCTGATTTGCCATTCTCATTTTAACACTAGCATCCAACCTAGTCCCCTACGGCTAAGCAGGTTAAACTAGTATCTACATGATCCCCTACGATATGTAAATTCAGTTAAAAATGAGAACAAAGGCCTGAAATTAATTTATTTACGTACCTTGTCTTTAAAAATTTTTTTCATTCAAATGAATTACATTTTCATAAAATCTCATTCAGTTTCTTGGAATTGCTTAGCCTTTGAAACGTTTTTTGTCCTTATTGGGTACTCTTCAGAAAAGCCTAAAGCCACTCATAACGATGTTCCATGCAAAACTAAGACATTTTCCATGAATGGTATAAAATAATTATAATTGACATTGACTGATAAAAAACAACAGATCTTCACCTATCTATTAGCTAACTAGTATTGGAGCCTATATAATACTCTATGCATGTTTAAAAGTGAATTATTTATTATTTGTTTGCTTATAGTAATGAAACATTTTCTTTATAGGATTTTGCAAACAGTGAAAAGAAAAGCTATCTATGAGAACTAAAGGAAAAACTATATATATAAAAATATTAATGAAATCTTTGCATTCTTTCGATAACCTGACTTCTGGTTATGCTAGCAAGTAAATAAATTAATTTCAGGCCTTTGTTCTCATTTTTAACTGAATTTACATATCGTAGGGGATCATGTAGATACTAGTTTAGCCTGCTTAGCCGTAGGGGACTAGGTTGGATGCTAGTGTTAAAATGAGAATGGCAAATCAGAATTTTACTTGCTAGCATAACCAGAAGTCAGGTTATCGAAAGAATGCAAAGATTTCATCAATATTTTTATATATATAGTTTTTCCTTTAGTTCTCATAGATAGCTTTTCTTTCCACTGTTTGCAAAATCCTATAAAGAAAATGTTTCATTACTACATACTTGTTGAATCCATGACGAGCCACATACCTTGGTCGTTATGCGTTACAACACCATCATTATCTACTACTAAAATATGTTTTTCTTTTTCAAGATTTATTTCAGTTGCTTCAGCCATCCTAAATAAGGTATCTCTATCTTTAATATGTGGGTATATACTTTTATTTTTCTCTTTTAGCTTTTTACACTATTTACCACAGTCAGTTTCGCCGGACACCGCAGAATTAAATTATTTGACAGTTCAGTTGACAGAACAAACGTCCTTTACCGTTCGTGTTTCCACCTCCCTTAAATCTGGTTAATAGTGTCACTTTGAAAAATTACGTCACACCCTTGAAGGCGAAACGCTCTGGATTTTAGAACGCTCTCCTGGTGGGGGAGTTCGAGATCCAGGGAGTGGCCGGAGGTACCGGGCTCGCGACGATGCATTGTAGTCAGTCTGAATATATCGGTGATCTTGAGAGTGCTCCTCATTGCGTCATCCCCATCCCCATAACGCAGTGTAATACGAAAGGCTCAAACATAACAGATATTTTAATATCGATAGTGCTGTGTTTTAATATCAATAGCAATAACGATATTTGTCGAATATTGAAATAAAATGTTACATTTAAGTGATGCAACACAGATTACATTAATGTATAGGAGGCCAAGCGCCCTCTAGTTATTGGTAGATTGAAGTGAATGATCTTTGTAAAATGCATCAAACTTGATACGTAGGTATCAAGTTCTATACGTATACGTATTATATAGTTCAATGGAAAAATGTTTGGAGGATAACTTCATGATAAATGAGTATGTCGTGTAAAACAGTAAATCCAACAGTACCTACTACACACAGTTGATAAGTTCAGTCGACCTACTATTCTCTTGTATTTTCCTTTTTCACTAAATTAACTTTGTATTTTATTATCTACATTACCTACATCTAATAAAACTGGTAATTTTCTCAAGGCGATATAATCGATAGATATTTTAACGATAAGCCTTTCACACTTATATTTATATGGAAGCACATGGTATTTGTTAATTTATTAGATAACAATGGCTCCAAAAAGTAAATTTTGGAAATATTTTAATAAAACCTGTATTAATTTATTATGTTGTTTGTTATGTGGAAAAACACTTAAAACTCCTGGACTTCAATAACTAAGTTAAAAAGTCATTTAAAAACTATTCGCTGAAAAGCAATCAACTTGATGCAAACCACAGGAAAAAAAAAGGCAGAAGGGGGTGTTAAAGATTTGCCGTAATTGTTGGGTGTAATATAGTAATATTGGGTGCACATGCACAATGTTATCTAGGCTATGAGAGCGGGGAAGGTTTCGGCATCTTAAGTGGTTTAGCCTACCCCTAATTTAGTATAGTTAAGTAAGTTGAAAGTTAAAAAACGCTTGTACATAGTTCTTAGAATAGTACAGTATATTAAGCTACAAAAGTTGGGTGTATACACTGTTTATAATAGACCTGTTAAATCCAAACAATATTTATTAATCACCACCGGACGGTTCAGTTTCTTATCCTGAAAGAAACATATGATCTTTCGAGCCGGATATTGATAAAGTGAAGTGAAATAAATACAAATGTGTTTGGCAAAATTTAGAGTATTGCATGAGTGGAATTTTGTAGTGATTTTGGTGTTTATCCGTAGAAATTACATTGGGTGATTAAAAACTGGTTAATTAATTCGTTAAAGCAAGTTGGTTATTGGTTTGGTAAACTTTTAAATTAGACTATTGGATTAGTGACTTAAGAGTTAAACGTTTTAAATAAATTTATGGTAGTGTTGTATAAACAGTTCCACTAAAAGTCGTAAACGTGGTAGGCTTGTGTCGATCAAAGTGCAAGAAGGGTCGTTGCAAGTACCAAACTGAAACGTGGAGCCGATTACGAGACATTGAATGGAAAGTTACATAACATCTGGTATTTATCCCAAGTTATCTCTTTATGTAGAGCAGATACTAAATCTATTATACTGGTAAAATTTCTAAATTAAACAGAGAAATGAGTTCAGAATTGAAAACAATGATTAAAAAGCGGGGGCGTTTTAAATCGCGTCTTACCCTATTTAAAAAATATTTACATTAAGTCGAACAATTACTGATAGAGTCAAATAATTTAGAAATAAATGCATCTTTAGAATTAGAGTCAAGATTAGAAAGTGTAAGCAGGGTATTTTCAGACTTCGATGACGTTCAAAGTTTCATAGAATTAAATCATGATAAATTTGAGGAACAATTAAAGAAACGGGAGCTTTTTCATAATTTGTACTATAAATTAACCACCAAGGGTAAGGAAATAATATCATTTAATCGTCAATCAAATGTAGCAATCAATGAAAATAATGAGGAATTGGCTAATTCCATTAACTCTGTAACATTGCAAGCAGCACCCCGGTTGCCAAATATACCGGTACCCAAATTTAATGAGACGTTTGAAAATTGGTTAGAGTTTCGTGATGCTTTCGTATCTCTTATTCATAACAACAGGTTGGTCGGTGTTATTGATAAATTTCATTTTTTGCGTGAAGCATTGGAAAGAGACGCAAAAGATGCAGTTCATGCTTTACCATTTCCCGGTGTAAATTACAACACAGCATGCGAGAGGCTGTATGACAGGCATAATAATACTAGCATATTAGTAAATAATCATGTCAAGGTATTATTTTCATTGCCAACTTTAACTGGTGAGTCGGCAACAGATTTAAGAAAATTATTAGATTGCATCGTTAAACATCTTAGGTCTTTAAATACTTTAGGTCAGTCAACTGACACATGGGATATTATGATTATTTATATAATTAGAAGTAAATTGGATGCGGTTACTTTCCACGAATGGGAAGAACACAAAGCCCTAGACAGGCTTTTCCCACATTGGAGGAATTTAAAACATTTTTAAAGGGCAGAGTGGAACTCCTTGAATCACTACGAGGTATTAGGGGAGAAAATAAACACATTGGAAAATATAAGTCACATTTTAAACCACAGAAAACATTTATAACAACGAGTCAAACGTGTGTATTTTGTAGGGAGAATCACTACATTAACAGTTGTGATCGGTTTCTAAACTTGAAAATATAATCGAGATATGAACAAGCAAAGCGTTTGGAACTTTGTTTAAACTGTCTTAAGGTAATCATATTATCAAGGTTTGTACTGCAACCACTTGTAGAAAATGTCAAGCAAAACATCACACACGTTTGCACTATGATAAGCAACCCGCGGCGGCAGGCACATCTGATACAATGGTTGATGTGAGAGCAAATGTCGAGATAAGCGAAAATTTGCCAAATGTAAGCAACGCCAACCCTGCTGTCATAATAAATAAATAAATAAATAATTTATTTCCCAGTCAGATTCTGTACAGAATATTGGTATGTCAGATAAATTGTATAAGTAAGGTAGAAAAGACAAAGTAGACAAAAAAGAAAAAGATGCATATACCTACATCGTGTACATATTAAAAAAGATAACTCTAGAACAGAGGACAGACAAGCAAAAACAACTAACATTAACACGGAAAATAAGACAGCAATAATAGTAATAAGAAAGAAATTTTATGGTGAATGATTTAGACAAGATATTCGGCTAAGCTGTAATATGGTCGATTGAGAAAGTAGCTTTTTAGTTCGTTTTTAAAAATGGTTCTTGCTTTTATATCCTTTTATTCCTGTGGTAACTGGTTTTAGAACTTGATACCCATATAATATGGACATTTCTCGTACAATGTGGATGTGTGTTTTGGAATACATAGTGAATGGGCTTGTCGGGTATGGATATTAGAGACGTTTGTTGAGCCGTTTGTTACTTATTTGTTTAAGTTGTCATAGACAAATAATACTGTGTTGTAAATATATAGAGAATATACTGCCATAATGCCCGAGTTCCGGAAAAGTGGAGAGTAATGATCATTATAATCAGCAGTATTCATGATTCTGATATTTTTTTTTGTAGAGTGAACGTTCTGCTCGTTTCACTATCAGTGCCCCAAAACATTATTCCATGCGATAGGCGACTCTGTACATATGCGAAATAAAATGCTTTACAGGATGAAAAACTCACTAAGTTTCTGATATTTCATAAGGCAAAGCTAGCACTGCCAAGTTTTGATGATATTGTCTTGATATGGGTTTTCCATTTGCAATATTCATTGAGGTGTACACCGAGAAATTTTGTATTTGGTTCTTGTTTTATGGAGGTACCATCATGTTTACCAAGAAGACTAGAACTGTTTTTATAGTTCTGAGATTTGAAGTGCATTAAATTAGTTTTGGAGGTGTTAATCATTTGATTGCACCAGTTAGACATACGTTGTACAGCAGAATTTGCTAACATGACTGCTTGTTCGATATTTGTCCCTCGAATATTTATTGACACATCGTCGGCGTATTGACAGGTATTAATATTAGGAGACAAGCTAAAAACCTCTTTTAGATCGTTACAATATATCAGAAAAAGTAGATGAGCTAGTATTGCGCCTTGAGGAGTTCCCCTGGTTGTACTTTTAATTTCAGACAGGTAGGGAAAATTTAGCGTGGACCCATTTGTGCCTCTTATTTCCTCAGCCTTTGACCTGTTGGACAAGAAGGACTGTATCATTTGTAACATTTTGCGTGGCCTGTTATGCCATATGATTCTAATATCTCAACCAAAATTGAGTGGTCCAGTAGGTCAAAGGCCTTTGAAAAGTCGAAGAAAATGCCTAAAGTGCACTAGCCATTATCCAGGGGGTCTAAGATATTACACAAGAAATAGTATATAATGTCATCGTCTAGAATTGATCAGGAAGGTGAAGTGTTGCTGTCAACCGCATTGATTAAGATCATGGATGTACAGGGGTGTCCTAAAACTTGTCGTGCACTCCTGGACGTCGGTCCCCAATCCAACATAATTTCTTCAAGTTTGTGCGACAAGCTAGGTCTAATAAAGTCTGATATTAATTTGTCTATAGTAGGTATCAGTCAAGTTGTTTCGAAGATAGATAAAAATGTTTGGTACAACTACGCTCATGCCATACTGAATTTGAAAAATCAGTTTCCTGTTTAGTGTTTCCAAAAATTAGTGAAAGTATATCAAGTCATTATGTTAGTATGTCACATTTATGTGGACTATTATATGAGCTGTTATGTATAGGACAAATCAGTTTAGGACAAGTTGGATAATTTCTGGGTCAATATGTTTGAATAGCAATTTAACTCGTCGCTGAAGTTTAAATATTCAGATGGGAATTCAACAACAATTTTCTTTGGGAACTGGAGGAACCCCATCAGTTTCGCCAATATTATCAGATGATAAAAGGAAGTGTACGGAAATATTCGTATCTACCACACGTCTTAGTAACGATGGCGGATCGAGGTGCAGATTCCACTGAATGAATCTACATCAAAATTAGGTGATTCAAGACAATACGCGTTGAATAGATTTTATTCTCTTGAAAATAGGTTGGGAAAAAGTTCTACACTAAAACAAATGTATAACGAATTCATAGTTGAATATGAATAATTGGGACATATGTCTAAGGTATGTGATTCTTTGGATAACCTGATATCTTACTACTTACCTCATCATAGCATAACTACTAAACTGAGGGTAATATTCAATGGATCAGCTCCGTCTGATTCAGGCGTTTGATTTAATGACCTTCAGTATGTTGGACCAAACATACAGGAAGATTTATTTCCAAAGACTCTGAATAAGATCATAAAGGATTTCTATGTTCACGATTTCTGGTCTGGAGCAGACTCAGTAGAAGAAGCAGTTAAACTTTGTAACGAAGTTGCCTTACGTTCAGGTTGTTTCGAGTTGCGAAAGTGTTATATATGTTTATTTGTATGCTTTTCTACGAAAGCCATTCATTTGGAACTAGCCTCTTAATTAACATCAGATGCTTTCATTGCAATATTTCTATGATTCGTTTCACACAGAGGGAAACCTCAACATGTATTTTCTGATAACGCTTCGAATTTTGTCGGGGCGAATACAGATTTGGTGGAATTAGGCAAATTTCTACAAAGTAATGAAACCTCACTGTTAGAATCATTCGAAAATAAAGGGGCTACGTGGCAATTCATTCCAGCACATTCTCCCCACCTTGGTAGTTTGTGGGAGGCGGGTGTTAAGTACTCTTAATATCATATCAATGGCGAATACTTCTCTAACGTTTGAAAATTTTTATACTCTGCTCACGCAAATCGAGGCGGCATTGAATTCCCGTCCTCTCACTCCGTTACCATCAGATCCTAATGACCTGGATGTTCTCACTTCCTCGCATTTCCCTATTGAAAAAAAAACTAACATCTTTACCAGGCCCAGATGTCAAAGATATAAAGGAAAATAAGTTATCCAGGTTACTCTTCAGTCATGTAAAGTACTTGAAAATTTTGAGTACAGAGTGCCATCCAAATAAAAGTGGCCACGAGTACTTGTACTTTGGGTACTCAGTACAATTACGAGTACAATTTACTCAAGTACTGCCCAGCTCTGAATGGTAGTAGAAGACTGAAGTGCTGGTCCCACCTGTTTCTTTCAGGATAAGAAACTGAACCATCCAGTGGTAATTAATAAATACTGTTTGGCTTTAACAAGTTTATTATAACACAGTGTATACACCCAACTTTTGTAGCTTAATGTACTGTACCATTCTAAGAATTATGTACAAGCGTTGTTTAACTTTCAACGTACTCAACTATACTCAATTAGGGGTGGACTAAGCCACTTAAGATGCTGAAACCCTCCCCGCTCTCATAATCTAGATAACATTGTGCATGTGCACCCAATATTACACCCGACTATCACAGCACATACAGCAACTTTATCAACATTTTTGGTCATGCTCGTCAAACGAGCTACAAAATCGTAGTAAGTGGAAGACTAACCAAAACAACTTAAGCGTGGAACAATTGGTTCTTATTCGCGATGATAATTTGTTACCCTTAAAATGATGACTTGGGAGAATAGTAGATATTCATCCAGGGTCATCATAATTTACACATTATACCGGGTCAAGTTTGGCATTATTTAAGTTTTAAAATAAAAATAAATTCTCACCTCAAGTTGTTTTTATTTAATGTTCTTCTCACTGTTCTGTCCGAAACTCACACCCCAGTTTGTTGTCTCAAAGTATCATTCAGTTTTAGAGAGTTCTTTGTCCACCCCCATGCCCATAATTATGATCGGGTGTAATTTCTACGCGACGCGTCAATTTCAAAGTAGGCATTGGAAAAACAAATTTGTTGCTATGGAATTAAAAACTGTTTACATTATTTTAGAAATAATCTGACATATTTCAATGTTATACTTTTGTAAAGTTTAATTAATATGAGGCGTTTAACCACGGCAGAAAGGGATCATTGCATTCGACTTCTCAACAAAGGAATGTCAAAACAGCAAGTTGCGCACATTTACAATGTCAGCCGAAAGACAATTTATAATTTGAACCGCCGCGTCGAAACTACTGGCGATCATAATTATGGACATGGGGATGGACATACAAAAAAAATAAACCAAAGAACCGAAAGAATTTTAATGAGAGAAACTATGCGGAATAGAACAAAGAACTCTAGAAAACTAAATGACTCTTTAAGACAACAAACTGGGGTGAGAGTTTTGGACAGAACAGTGAGAAGAACATTAAATAAAAACAACTTGAGGTGAGATTCTTTTTTTTTAAACATAACATAATGCCAGACATTTTAAATTATAGAGCCCGTCGCAGAGAATATGTGTGCGGTTATTACAACGCCATAGAGCGAATAGGCGGGTATGGGCAAATCGGCATGCGAATTGGGGTAATGCAGAGTGGAGCCATTGTTTATTTACTGACGAAACAAGATTTAATTTGTTTCACTCCGATGGCCGAATGTTAGTTTGGAGAAGGCCAAATCAGCGATATTTGGAGGAAAATATGGCCCCTCAAGAAGCATTTGGTGGCGGAGGTGTTACAGTGTGGGGAGGTATCATAAGAAATGGTAAAACCGAGCTATTCATTACCAACCAAACCATTAATGCTACTGTTTATCAGGAGGAAATTTTGGAACCTATTGTTGTTTCTTTTGCTCGACATTACGGCCCAGAAATTCTGTTGGTGGATGACAACGCTCGACCTCACAGAGCGCGAAGGATCACAGAGTTTTTGCAGGCACAAAACATCAATAGGATGGACTGGCCTGCAAAGTCTCCGGATCTTAATGTCATCGAACACGTTTAGTCTTATTTAAAACTTAAAGTAAGATCTCTTGATGTACCCCCTGAAACCTTAGAAACGCTCAGTGAGGCCATTCGTGTAGAATGGGAGAATATTCCACAAGATTTTATAAATAATCTTGTGGATACTCTACCAAATCGATGTCGGGAAGTAATATTCCGAGCAGGAGGACCAACAAAATATTAGCTTTTCTTTTTTTTAATTAATGTACCTAATTTTAATTAGGTAATTTTAATTTAATTTTAATTTAAGTTTAAATTAAATTAATTTTCAATTTTTTAGTTAAATTTTTTTTCAGTTACTAAAAATTACCAGAATTAGAATTATAAATTTTTTAAGAATTGACTTTTGGTCGTTGTTAAGCAATGTTGTATATTGTAGAATTTAATGTAATAAACTTGTTCTTGTCGCCACGTTTTTGTTTATTATCGACCCGGTATAATGTGTAAATTTCAACCCTCAAATAAAATGCTTAGACCATAGAAAATCTACGTGAAATAAGGATTCCAAATCCGCAAAAATCATCAAGAACCGTCAATCCAATGTCAAGTTATAGCATTTTAAAGATTTCGGTATCCAAATTTTATGTTGAGTAGTGTGTACAAGGCCTAAGGGCCTTAATCCAAAAACTGACAAAACCGTCTAGAGATATTGATGTTACCTTAGTAAGGAACCATATTGCAACGACCAAAAAAATTTTTTGCGGAAATTTCACTCATACAAACTTTTTGATTTTTTGCATGACTTCATTGATCACCCCGTATATAATAAACTTATGGTCCTACGATAAATATACGTCATGCAGCTTAATCCGAAAAAAACTAGCTCTTAAAATTTGCAAGCCGCGTTCAAAAATTTGCATTCCTGTTGAAAATATTGATGAATTTTGCTTAAAAGTCTCTATGTGTAAGTTCGAGTGGCCAGCAGTGTAGAATGACTATAGTTCACGTGTAGTGTAGATAGTAAGTGACTATGTAAGAATGACTTTAGTTAATGTGTAGTTTAGATATTACGAGACTATACTTGGAAAGACTATAATTAAATTCAAGGTTATTATACGGTTTTCACACCTTTTCAAGTCTGGCGGTATGTTTAAGATTTGTTGTGATTGTTGGGTGTAATATTGGGTGCACATGCACAATGTTATCTAGGTTACGAGAGTGGGGAGGGTTTCAGCATACTAAGTGGCTTAGCCCACCCCTAATTTAGTATAGTTAAGTAAGTTGAAAGTTAAACGATGCTTGTATATAGTTCTTAGAATAGTTACAAAAGTTGGGTGTATAGACTGTGTTTATAATAAACTTGTTAAAGCCAAACAGTATTTATTAGTCACCATTGGACGGTTCAGTTTCTTATCCTGAAAGAAACAGGTGGGACCAGTACTTCAGTCTTCTACTACCATTCAGAGATGGGCAATACTCGAGTAAATTGTACTCGTAGTTGTACTGAGTACTCAAAGTAGAGGTACTCGCGAGCACTTTCATTTGGATGGCACTCTGTACTCAAAATGTTCAAGTACTTTGCATTATTTGGTATTCGAGTACTTTTGGCGGCCACAATTAAAAAGTAACGAGTGCGAGTACCGACGTACAACGCAGCCAAGTCTCAGCTTGTCCTTTTCCATACAAGTGTGTAGATGCAACCAGAATAAATGCTCCACAGCGTAATGCTCTAAGCGATACGAGTTTTGGTTGGTTTGGTTTTGGTTCTCTTAAAGAATTATATTTAATTATGTTGTTCTTGTTACTTCTATCAGCCATCAAACAGAAGTAGAATATATATTTTTGTTACTGTTGCTTATTAGAATTTTATATTTATGTTTGTTTGTGGTAAGAGTTCACTAGACACTAGACTAGAAGATAAATATACGTTTTTTGTTAACGCTTCTTATTAGAGTTTTATATTTTTTTTCTGATTGTATTAAGACTTCAGAGTTTAGTAGAAGATAATATACCTAACTGTTTTATTATATTTGTTACAATTTTATATTTGGTTTGATAGTGTTATTTCTGTTCATAGTTCGCTAGAAAATATATACTTTTTGTCAATTTTCTTTGTACATTTTACATTTGTGTTCGATTGTGATCAGAGTTTAGTAGAAGATGTAATTTTATTGTTATTTTTTTATTATTAGGATTTTATATTTGTTCTTTATTATGTTCAGAGTTATATTTTACGTTACTTTTTTCTTAGAATTTTAAATTTTTGGTTGTGTTCATTTTTGTGTGCCTATACATTTTTAATAAACCTAACTGTTCTTGTTGATGTCGATCAACTTTTATTTACTGATAATGGTGTCAGTGGTATTTTAATTTCTTGTCTATTACCTATTTCAATTTGGTATCGAAGTACTCCTACTCGTTATTCATTTTTAGAAGAGTAACCTCTAAATTTTGCAAAAGTACTAATTTTTTAGAGTACTTCATAAACAAGTACTCGTACTCAAGTATTCACGGGTATTCTTAAAAGATACTCGTTGTGAAGTACTCGTGAGTACTTGAACGCGGTACGCTGTCCAGCTCTGCTAACATTGACAAAGCAAGTGAAAGTGTAACAATCGACACTAGTGAAAGAGATACAAACCTTGAGTCCAGTTCTAATGTGGATGCGCTTTAAACATCCAAAGACACCCAGTAAGCACATACACGTGCATTTTACGTGAATCTAACGTGGTTCGGTTAAATACACGTAAATAGGTTGATTTTTACACGTGAATAATTGGTTGAATTTTCAACGTCATTTTTTAGACGTTTTTTAAACGTTAAATATGACGAAATTTTAAATGTACAACCTTATTTCAACGTTGAAGTAACACGTTAGCTCCGTGAAAGTAATTTCACGTTCTATAAACGTTGATAATGCGTGTCAATTTACCAACAGTTCTACTTATACGTATATTACACGTGAAAATGATTGCTTAGTGCAACGCTATATCCATAAGAATTTATACAAGTACGAGTACACGTATATATCACGTTAAAATGTAACGATTATATTAGCAAAGAATTACACGTTTCATAAACGTCATTAATACGTTTTTTTAACAAACTTGCACAAATATTTCATATTACTTACTTTTGTGATACTTCAGTGTTGATTTTAAGTGTATAATACGTTTAAATGCGAATGCTTAGTGCAACGTTGTAATCATTAGAATTTACACGGGTATGCCACGTTGAGAAGTCACGTTTATATTAGTAAACAATTATACGATTTAGAAACGTCGTTAATACACGTCTCTTTAACGAACTCTTGTAAAAACATTTACATTAATTTTTGGTGTTACCTCACGTGTATAATACTGTTACGGATTTCCACTTTTTGGGAACACCCTGTATGAATCCGTGGGTTCTAAATAACTTCAACAAGAGATTAAACACTACTAACACTTTATTTAACAATTTACTGACTATACAATACTTCAAAATAAACTTTGTTTACTTTAACCTCACTTTTTCCCGAACGTGTCACTTCTCAAGTCAACTTCTCCTTCCGCGCTGGTAATCGCGCCTTATATACTCCGAATTTGACTCTCTAGATCCATCTAGAAGCAATCAAGAATCTTCAACCACATTCCAGAAAAGTCCCTGGCTCTTTCTAGAGTCTTTCCAGTCACTATCAGTAGGCATAGGCGTACGATCTCCTGTTCCAAGGGGGTGTAATTCATAACACTGCCCCTCCTTAAGCCTAGATCGTCCCGATCAGGCAACTCCAGGATCATCAGTGTATCTCGCCAGCCTGTCCAAATGCACGATCTTCATCTTGGACTTTCTGCTTTGTGGAATCCGATAGACGACATCATTAATTCGGGTAATAACAGTGTACGGTCCATCCCAAGGTGGTGAAGTTTCGGTGACCTTCCTTTCTTCCGCTGTGGGTTGTACAGCCAAACCAGGTCTCCTGCCTTGAACCCTTCTGAACTACCCTTCCGGTCGTATCGAGCCTTCATTCTGTCACTGGCCTGTGATGGTTCCGCTATATTGTTAGCCAACCTCTTGAAAGGAACTCCAGCGTTGAACTGCTTGTTTTCACCCTTACTTCCAGTCTGTGGTCCCTTACTGGCTTGCACAAATCTTGCATTTGCGACACCAAGCCTCCACATCCTGACGACTTCTTATCCAATAAAATCGTTCTCGTATTTTCTTCAGGGTCTTGTTCACACCGAAGTGTCCATCGGATGTCCCATTGTGCACTTCCTGAAGCACCTTCGCTACTCGACACCTGGGAATCACTAGACGCATACCACCTTTTTTCCATCCGGGCTTTCCATGCTCTCCGCAACAGCCCGTTCCTGACTTTCAGCGATTCCCACTGCGCCCATAGTGCCTTCAGTCCCACTCTTTTGTCCGAAACATCCTTCCATTTTGGACGAGTTCCCTTTCTTTGGCTCTCAATATAGGCCCAATTTCCACATTCGTTTAGTTGCTCTTGTCTGAGCGCTTCATCTGCCCTATCATCCGGTACTTCTACCTTGACAGTGTTGACTGCTCCCTTGACCTGCAGTTTCTCCTGGTGGTTGTGCTTGCAAACCTTCCTTGTACCTTCTTCCGGATGAAATGTTTGCATTTCTCTCAGGTTTCGTTTTATCGTCATATCCTTGTAGCGGTGGCCTTTCTGTAATGCTCCAAAGCTGGGAAATCTTCACTTCTCTAGGGGCACCACGTTCGTTATCTGTCACAGCCTCTCTGGTACCGGCTTCCTCTGGTTTTTCCCCTTGGCTTCACAGCATCTCCGGCCTTCACTCTCTCCAAGCTCCTCTGTGGACATTCAAGCTGGATATGTCCTAGTTCCCCGCACCTGTAGCATTTCATACGCCGTCCACTTGGCCTTCCACTACTTTGTTTATTCTGTGTCTCTGCCCTGTTTCCAACATTCACTTTCCTCGAGTTCCGCTGTCGACAGTCTCGTTTGATATGTCTATCTTGCCGCAGTTGTAGCATTTAATACCCCCTCTTGGCTTGCCTTGTCTTTCTGCAGTATCCACTTGAGCCAGTAACTGATTGAACATCTTATGTATGTCGGCCACATAGCGTTCTGGTTCTCCTTTTCCGACTGCGATCTTTCGAGACTCATACCTTGTACTCTTGGACTCGGGGTATCCTGAAGGACAGCTTCCACCTCGAGTGCATGCACCAATGCTTCACTGCCGTTCTTGTATCGAGATAACCTGAGGACTAGCCTGACTCATCGTCCTGTATACCATCCAGAAATGCCTCTACTGCCAGTTGATCTTGGAATTCCTTCGTACATTGGGGTAAGCTCGGTGAGCCAGGCTCCACACGGCAGATTCGAACTCTTGCAAGCTTTCCCAGCCTCTTGAACACGTGATTTCAGCTGGGTCTGGTACACTTGGGCAAGGTGTTGTTCACTATATCGTAATCTAGGGCAGCTTCTAAAACTTTAAAATCCCGTTGTTGGTCTACTGGGATTGTCTGAGTATTTCAATGCTTGGCCCCTTAATGCCACGATTAACGCCATAGTCCTCTTTCTTCGTCATTCCAGTTGTTTGCACTCGCTGCTGCCTCAAACTGCATCTTGTAGATGGTCCATGAACTTTGCCGTCAAAGGAGGGAGGTTCGAACAGCTGATCTGATAATACCACTTGCTGGCTTCCTCTATCCCTCAACTGTTGCTTAAGCAGGTCTATTTCCTCTTTGATTTCACTCACGTCTTCTCGATGCCTTCTTTCTAGCCCTTCCAACACTTTCTGGAATTGTGCAAATAAGTCCTGTATTTGCTTTTCAGTTGCCATACTTCTGGTTGTTATCGGCTTATAATTATCAACAAAATTTAATAATCACGTCAATATCGGTAATAGGCTGTCCAAAAGTCTCGAAAGAGCACGAAAAAGTCTTATCTAGAGTCTTTGCCACTTAACCACCAATGTCCAACAAAAAATGTTCTACAATGTCTAAAAACGCACTTGACACTATTTTCCTGTTCGAAATTAATCCTCGAACAATGTCCAGTAAATTAGTCCTCCCCGTGTTAGCATAAACTCCGAGAATACACTGCCAAACCTTCTCGAACACTTCCGAAAAATCCTCTTGTCAAAATTCCGCTTCCGACACCAAAATGTTACGGATTTCCACCTTTTTGGGAACACCCTGTATGAATCCGTGGGTTCTAAATAACTTCAACAAGAGATTAAACACTACTAACACTTTATTTAACAATTTACTGACTATACAATACTTCAAAATAAACTTTGTTTACTTTAACCTCACTTTTTCCCGAACGTGTCACTTCTCAAGTCAACTTCTCCTTCCGCGCTGGTAATCGCGCCTTATATACTCCGAATTTGACTCTCTAGATCCATCTAGAAGCAATCAAGAATCTTCAACCACATTCCAGAAAAGTCCCTGGCTCTTTCTAGAGTCTTTCCAGTCACTATCAGTAGGCATAGGCGTACGATCTCCTGTTCCAAGGGGGTGTAATTCATAACAATACGTTTAAATGGGTGCCTATTATAACGTTATACGTGTATTATACGTGAAAATCGCTTAGTGCAACGTTATAATCGTTACAAAATTATACACGTACGAGAGTACACGTATATATCACATTAAACGTTACGTTTATATAAATAAAGAATTACACAGCCCATAGACGTCATTAATAGGTTTTTCAACAAAAGTTGCACAAATATTTCATATTACTTTTGTATTATTTCAGTGTTGGTTTTAAGTGTTTAAATGCGAATGCTTAGTGCAACGTTAACAATCGTTAGATTTTACACGTGTATGCCACGTTGAGAAATCACGTTTATATCAGTAAAGAATTATACGATTTAGAAACGTCATTAATACACGTCTCTTTAACGAACTCTTGTACAAACATTTGATATTAATTTTTGGTGTTCCCTCACCGTTGGATTCACGATTATAATACGTTTAAATGGATGCCTACTTTAACGTTATACGGGGATTGTTCCTGAAAATGTTCTCTTAGTGCTACGTTATATTTATTGCAAATTTATACACGTACAAGACGTTACGTTTATATTAATAAAGAATTACACGGGCCATAGATGTCATTAATATGTTCTTTAAACAAACGTTACACAAATATTCAATATTACTTAATTTTGCGTTATTTCAGTGTTGCTTTTAAGTGTATAATATGTTTAAATGGGAATACTTAATTCAACATTATAATCATTACAATTTATACATGTATGCCTCGTTGAGAAGTCACGTTTATATTAGTAAAAAATTATGCGATTCAGAAACGTCGTTAATACACAACTCCTTAACGAACTCTTGTTCAGATATTTCATATTAATTCTTGGTGTTACCTCACTGTTGGTTTCACGTGTATAATACGTCTAAATCGACGCCTACTTTAACTTTGTATCGTGTATTATACGTGGAAATGATCTCTTAGTGCAACGTTATATTCATTACAAAATACACGTATATATCACGTTAAAATTATTATTTTAGGGGGGCGGGTTAAGAAGAAACATATGGTGTATTTTATCTGGCGATTAGAGGAAAGAAGCAACGCCATCTTAGAAGTTAGTAGTACAGCAGTTACAGCATGTATTTATTTATATAGTGGCAGTGGTTATATTGTATGTTAGTCTGTGCAAAATGCTCCTGTAAAATAGGTATGTGTATTTTCTCGTTAATTCTTGTTAATTATTATTCAGTTATTCAGTTTAAAAATAAGTAAATAAGTATCAGAACTGGATCGATGTTTTGTTTTAAACAATGTTTACTGACTTAAATTGTGATACCTAGTAATCGAGTGATAACTGTACACAAATTATACGCATATTTCATTATATTATTTCTTCAATAGTACATTTCATTTACAGAAGTAACCAGGAGAAACAGAAAAGTATATAAATATTCGATTTAAAAAAATAAGCAATAAAGTACCTATATCCACTCAAATGTTTAACATAAACTTTCTGTTCGTATTCAAAAATTAATATAAAAGGAAAACATTTGGTTAGTAGACAATTTCAGCGTCATACTCGAGATAATATTAGAAAATTTCGGTGGTCTTTTGAGGTATGTAAAATATGTTATTTAACAAAGAATATTATTTCCATAATTTTTCTTTGAGACTTTTTCATAATTAACTGATTTAAGTGGCTTTTTTTCGTTTCATGCAACTAAAAATACATTACAAGTAATAACCGTTTATCAGCGACAAAAACACCTCTAGGAAGAACACTCAAAAGAGTTTTGCAGCTAATAAATGGTCTTACATATATAGTTAATTACATATTTATCTGCGACGTTTTTTAGTACTTGCCACTGTAACAAACAGTATTGTAATCGGAAAAAGAGGGACAGACGCTAAAAACACGTCGCAGACACGAATGTCTGAAACATGTCGTATACGTGTGCAGTCGGCCCAAAACATGAAAAAGTCACCTGAATAAATAATTACAGATATGCTAAATAATCTTACTTCAGAAGCTGATAGAACTGATAGTAGCACCAATATACAGAAAAGGCACCACAGACGAGTCATCAGATGGATGATAATGTGCCTGTTGTTCAAATGCAACAGCAAATGATTAATTCAAGGGAACCCATAAGAAATGATGAGGAAGTGGTTCAGACAAAGAATCCTATAAAAAATGCAGGTAAATGTATGTTAAATATTAAGTGCACCCCTATTAATAATTAAAAAGTTTGCAAGTGTTCAGGAGCAAAAACTTTTTTGTGGGTATTATATTGCTTGTTTACCAATTATATCAATATTGCTATTATCGCTATTCTTTGGTAATTTATTATTTTTATGGTATAAAATATTTAATTGTTTCCAGGTGCATGCTACGATATTTAATGAGTGACTCGGTAGCTCTAGCCTATAACTGGAGTGGGAGAGAGAAGCTGCCAATCAAAGTGACAAAAATGTGTCATTTATTAAAGGGTAAGTCAATTAATTAGGTAATATCCATAAATCTTAACTAATATTATTGTAGATGCTGCTAAGAAAAATGTTCCCACATCTGAACAAAATGATCATGTAGTGAACACCATAAAGGAATGATTGAAGCATGCCGAAACTAGGCTGAACAGCAAAAAGCAGTATGAGAGAGGAAGTAGAGAGAGAGAGGGAGAGAGAGAGAGAGAGAGAGAAGATAGTGATAGTCTAAATCACTAAAAGAAAATTGTCGTATGTACTATAGACATTTTTTTATTGGAATTCACGGTTATTTGAGAATATTTTATTTTTGTTATTTTCGTTTTGTCTTCGTCTGAAATGAACCAAAAATATTTTGCTATGTTTAACTTTATTTTAGCATTTAAGAATGTTGTTATTTTTGTTGCATATGGTGCGTGCACACGCGGAGGTGACAGAGATTGGAGAGCACCCTGCCAAAATACTTTGCTGTACAGTGGCCTTCGGTGATAAGGGCTGTTTTAAATATGATCATACAACCCTAATCGTTTTATTTACTTTTTGTAAACTTATTATTTTCAGATAAAATATTGTGGTTATTTAGGTACGCTCCAATCTTTGTTACCTGCCTTACGTATGCACGCGCCCAATTCACGTCTTGTGAGACTGAACTCAATCAAATATTTTACTAACTTCAACTTTACTTTAAGATTTATTGCGAATGTTGTTATTTTTGTTTAACTCAGTTTGTGTTGATATGAATTGAACTAAATATTATAAGAGTTTACTTTTTTATTTTAACACTTGACATTGTTATTCTTGTTGTTCTCACGTTAGAAATGTAATAAAATATATACTTTTCATTATACCTTATTCATATTTTTCAATTAGAGGTAAACGTCGATGTGACAATACTGTAGATCCTGCTTATATTCACATTATGTTATAATATGAAGTAGGAGGCAATAAATATCAAAAAATAACAAATAGTCACGAAGACAATCAGGTAAAAAAAAACTCAAGCAGGAGGTGGCCACTCGCTGAAATTCTAGATTTTATATGATCGAGATATTTTTAGAACTGAGAGAATATATAATTATTAGTCTATAAATATGTTACAGTGCCTGTCATGTTATCTGGAAAGGAGATAAGAGAACTTGGTGTTTTAAAACTAGTTCAACTCCTTGAATCAACTACAAAAGAGCATTCTGGAGAAAATTATCTAAGCACAAGTACTGCTATCCCTCTTATTTATAATTTGGAAGAAAAAATTAAAGACATTAAAATTGACGCTTCTGCTCATACTGGAACAAAATTAAAAGTTAACTTAATAAGTGAGATTTCTAGAAGATTAGGACCAACCAGCTCAACATGTACAACTATTATCAATAGAAACCATACTTGATCCACGTTTTAAGAAAATTTATTTTAAAGACAAGCTGAACTGTGGGAGAATAGTTAACTTTATAAACAATTCAAGTAACCTTCCAGAGGGGCCCTATTCTTGACGGCGATAGAAAGGAGCGTTCCCCGGGGAACAATCCCTCATCGCCTTCTCTCGGGAGAATTATTTGTTGGTATTCTTGAACACGAGTGAACGATACGACACAGTAGTAAACGGTGCCATGAAAACAACAGTCAAAAAAATTATAGTAAATTTTGACAACTAAAATTCAACAACAATTGTCATTGATAGTTCATGTTTGTTCTTTGCATTTATTTTTAACAAGTTGAGTGGTAGTGAAATAACTTCTAATAATCTTCAATTTCTTGTATATTTTTTAGAAAATATTCCAATCTATTTAAAATTTCTGGGTGCAGCACATAAGTCACTTACATTACGACTCGCACTTAACTGATAGGCCAGTGCAGATACCTTTGAAAAAGGCAAAAAATCAAAAATTAATAACATCATGAAAACTGCTGGAAAAAAAAGGAAATATAGTAGTACCAATGGAAAAAATAAATTAAAGTTGATCCGAGTTACGAGGGTGGAATGGAGTGAACTTTACGGTGGAAAATGGTTATTCACGACTTCCAGCGAAATTAGACCTTTTATCGAAAAAAGTTAAATGTAAAAGTTGTAGGCAATGAAAAGGTCTATAACTTTTGTATGAACCAGTTTTTCACATAACCTACAATTTTCCGATAAACATCGAAAAAACCGATTTTTTCGTTTTTGATTTTAATCTCCCACAAAAATATGTTTTCTCTTCACGAAATTTGGTGGAAACTTACCTTTAAGTCCCAAACACGCAGTAATTTTTTGGATCAAAATATTTATTTTTTCATATTATTGTGATTCTAAACCAAAATGGAGACCTCATTTTCATCCGAAAATACCCATGTGTTGGAAACAGTTTATTAAAAAAAAACAGTGGTCCTTACTTTCGTTGAAACGTCTACTTTTACATGGTGTAAAAAAATAAACATCACTGTGGGATAATTTGCCAGGAAATGCGAAAAACTGAAAAAACTAGATTTTAAAAAGTTATTTTTCAATCACTGTTTAAAATTATTCATTATTTATTAAAATTCACAGTTGAAATCCTTAAAAAATGTAAGATAGAAAATAAGAAATGAAAACAAAAAACAACAGTAAAATCATTAGTAGCCGATAAAAATTTGTGAAGTTGGGCCAATATTTTTTATAAAAAAGATGCAGACGAAAAAGATATCGCTGAAAATGGATTGCAATTAATAAAGTCAATTTATAAATGTAAGAATAAAAATGTGACTTTGAATTAATTAAGATTCCAAAAGTATCAAGTAGTAACAACAAAATCATTTAAATCGGAAAAACTTCCACCAGCTGAAGACGCAGCAGAACAAGATTGTTATAGGGCATACCATCAGCTTCAAACTTGGCTCGGTAACTAACTACGCAACGGCAACGGATTGGGGCTGGAAGAAACACCAACATAGAATTATGCCCGAATTGACAGATAAAGAATTGATTCTGAAATATTGTTTAAAACTATTTGTTGCAACTGTAAAAGTGTGTGTAACAGTCAAAAATGCGGCTGTCAAAAACGCGGTTTCAAATGCACAAATTTATGTTCAAACTGCTATTCTGAAAAATGCTCTAATATTGAAAAAGAAATACGAGGAAGTAAGTGATTCAGAAGAAATCATAAACGATCAGCCGATAAATATTAGGCAAAATATTGGATCTGAAGACGATGGCGGTATTGAAGATTTCAAAGATCCACCAGAATCCGAAAGTTTTATCGAATCTGACGATGAAGAACTGCCATCAAAGAGGCAAAGAATAATGGACAATTGATTGTATTTCTAATTAGTGTGATAAATGTAAATAAAAATATTGTAAAAATGATAGTAATAATTTTCATGAATATTTAATTTGTACCTATAGTTTACAATCCTAGGTATAAATTTCTAGGTACATTTAAATGTAAACACTGTACAAATATATTTTTTTATTATAAAATTTTCTATTCCATAAATGCCACTTGAATCTAATTAACAGACTTTTTTATATTAAAAAATATGGTAGTAATCACTTTTTTCTGGCTGAAACCATTTCACACCTAACATTTAATACTTGGAAAATACCATTTTCGCATGTTTTTTGCAAGCCCCATACTTCAACGATTTCTAATTGCTTAATTTATTAACGTTACATTATATCCCACATTTTTCAAGGATTTCAACTGTGAATTTTAATAAATAATGAAAAATTTTAACCAATGATTGAAAAATAATTTCTTAAAATCTAGTTTTTTTAGTTTTTCGCATTTCCTAGCAAATTTTCCTATAGTAATGTTTATTTTCTTACACCATCTAAAAGTAGACGTTTCAACGAAAATAAAGACCAACGTTTCTTTTGAAAAAACTGTTTCCAGCAAATGGGTATTTTCGGCTGAAAATGAGGTCTCTTTATTGGTTTGGAATCACAATAATATGTAAAAATAAATATATCGATTCAAAAAAATTACAATGTGTTTGGGACTTAAAAAGGTAAGTTTCCACCAAATTTCGTGAGAAGAATTTTTTTTTTGTGGGAGATAAAAATCAAAAACGAAAAAACAGGTTTTTTCGATTTTTCTCGAAAAATTTTAGGTTATGTGAAAGCACGGTTCATACAAAGTTATAGACCTTTTCACTACCTACAACTTTTGCATTTAACTTTTTTCGATAGAAAGTCTAGTTTCGCTGGAAATGGTGAAAAACGATTTTCCGCCCCTAAACTTCACCCTATTTCACCCTCGTAACTCGGATCGACTTTAATTTATTTTTTCCGTTGGTTGCGCTATATTTCCTTCCTTTTCCAACAATTCTCATGCTGTTATTAATTTTGTTTCCAAAAATTATTTGCACTGGTCTATGACCTATACCAACAAAATTATTCGATCCTGTAATTTCTTGGTAACTACCAAACCCAAGAATCTAAGGGTGGCGAAAACCTTAAATAAGCCTATTTTAAAAAAGATATTTATGATACCCATCTACTATGTACTTTTGTTTGAACAGTTAAAGCCTATCTACGGGTCGATGTGCGTTGGTTGTAAATGTGGAGTAAGCATTTCACTTAATTCTCGAACTGGTGGTACATTAATATATACATGTATAAATGTATAAATTTGTCTCCGCATCCTCTATCCTCTATATCTTGCAGAATTTGGTCTGCTAACAAAATTTCATGCACGTCCATTTAAAAAAAGACCTTTAATAATTAACTAAGCAACGAATTTAACAAAAAATCGCTTGCACAAAAATTAGAGATCTCATGTCAAAACGGATGTGATAGATAAAATAGTCTAATTCAGTCAGGGAGTGACTGTTCCCTTGCAAATTTGCAAGAGATGAAACCGGGGAGCGCGTTCTCCTACCTACCGAGAGAAGTATTATTTAAGAATACGATTCTCTAGTCCCCAAGAGAACCACGCCCACTTTCTCTCGGCTGTTCTACTCCCCGGAATTCAAGAATAGAGTCCCTGAATAAAATTTTCTATTCCCCGAGAGAACCACGCCCACTTTCTCTCGGCCGTTCTACTCCCCGGAATTCAAGAATAGGGTCCCTGTAGTCGCACATATCTGAGAGATACATACTGATAACTTTTTATCATGTAGTTTACAAACCTACTTAGTGGTGGGGATGTGCTTCCATTTACCTACCTGCTCGAGGGAATCTTCAAGGTTAGTATTTGTACAAACTCTGGAAAGCCAACAGTTTGGATAAAAGTGCCATTTGTATCTGAGAGACACGCCGCGATCATTCATGTAAGATTCATCGATCTATTTGTATATTTATTTAATTTATGTAAACGTAGTCCTTTTTATTTTAAATAGACAATTTATTAATATTTTGTACTTATTTGCTACAAAATATGAAAATAAATAACCGGTATCTGTGAGATACCCGCAAGCATTCTTGCTTGTTCTAAATTATTGTCGTAACTATTTAGGATTTTTGTTGTTTCTGCAGTGAATTATGACCTCCAAAGGAGTGTGTAACTTCAACAATGAAGCAGATGTATTAGAGATTCAAAGACTCTTTCAAGACTATGATGACATAAAAATCAGCATATAATAAGTGTACAACCCAAATTAAGCAGAGAAAGAGGCGCTCGAATTACTGATGTGATCGAAATCCATGCATTAATAGGCCTACTTTACTTGCCTGTACTTTATAACGGTGGCCGATTGAATTTAGAGGAGCTGTGGTACACAACAGGAAACGGTGTTAAAATATTCAGATTGGCAATGAGCTTAACGAGCTTTAGATTCCTGTTTCACTACATCAGGTTCGATAATTGACAGTCCAGAGATGAGAGAAAACAAATTGATCGGTTAGCTGCTGTGCGGGAAATCGTTTGTTGAAAACAGCAAAACGTTTAAAAGTGAATTATTTATTACTCGTTTGCTTATAGTAATGAAACATATTCTTTATAGGACTTTGCAAACAGTGGAAAGAAAAACTATATGTAAAAATATTAATGAAATCTTTGCATTCTTTCGATAACCTGACTTCTAGTTATGCTAACAAGTAAAAATTCTTATTTTCCATTCTCATTATAACACTAGCATCCTACATAGTCCCCTACGGCTAGGCAGGTTAAACTAATATCTACATTATCCCCTACGATATGTAAATTCATTTAAAAATGAGAACAAAGACCTGAAATTAATTTATTTAGCTACCTTGTCTTTAAAAATGTTTTCATTCTAATGAATTACATTTTCATAAAATCTCATTCAGTTTCTTGGAAATGCTTAGCCTGTGAAACGTTTTTCATCCTTATTGTGGACTCATCAGAAAAGCCCAAAGCCACTCATAACGATGTTCCATGCAAAACCAAGACAATAGCCATGAATAATTATGAAATATTTATATTTGACATTGACTGATAAAAAACAACAGATGTTCACCTCATCATTATATGTGGGATGCTAGTGTTATAATGAGAATGGCAAATAAGAATTTTTACTTGTTAGCATAACCAGAAGTCAGGTTATCGAAAGAATGCAAAGATTTCATAAATATTTTTACATATAGCTTTTCTTTTAGTTCTCATAGATAGTTTTTCTTTCCGCTGTTTGCAAAATCCTATAAAGAATATGTTTCATTACTGTAAGCAAACAAATAATAAATAATTCACTTTTAAATATGCATAGAGTATATAGGCTCCAATACTAGTTAGCTAATAGATAGGTGAAGATCTGTTGTTTTTTTATCAGTCAATGTCAAACATAAATATTTCATACTTATTCATGGATATTGTCTGGGTTTTGCATAGAACATCGTTATGAGTGGTTTTGGGCTTTTCTGATGAGTCCACAATAAGGACGAAAAACGTTTCAAAGGCTAAGCATTTCCAAGAAACTGAATGAGATTTTATGAAAATGTAATTCATTAGAATGAAAAAAAATTTAAAGACAAGGTAGGTAAATAAATTAATTTCATTCCTTTTTTCTCATTTTTAACTGAATTTACATATCGTAGTGGATCTTGTAGATACTAGTTTAAGCTACCTAGCCGCAGGGGACTATGTGGGATGCTAGTGTTATAATGAGAATGGCAAATAAGAATTTTTACTTGTTATATATTATCATATGGTAAATGAAAACATTTCTATTTTTTTAAATACAAATAAATTTATATGCATAAAATTCTAGTTGAAAAGAAGTAGGTGACTTACATTTATGCTTAAAATAAATCCATTTAATAATTATAATTTGGAAGGTTTCCAGTGATTCTTCTTTTTAGCTTCTATTAACGCAGTTTGTAGTAATAAAGCTTATGTCGTAGTCACGTCTTATTCTTAAAAAAAAACATTTATCAGTTCATCACCAAAATTAAATGTATTGCTTACCATCAGAATATCGTTTAGTAGTTTAGGAACAGCTTTCTGTCGCTTCGCATAAGAAAACGAAATTACTCTCAAGCTGTAAACGAAATCAAGTATTAGAAAATAGGTATCATGCATTATTCGCATATAAACAAGAAACCATTTTTATATTTATATGTTGACGAAGTTAATTTAAGAGAACATTTATACAAATCTGTAACTCTGTGTGAAGTACTTACCTCTGTGAATGCTGCATGGAATTACATCTAGGAAAACCCACTCGGTTAATAACTTTTCAACAAATTCCATCACAAATGTAAGTACTTGTATAATTCGGAAGTGTACGTCTTCACTTAACGAAATATCACCTGGATCTGATGCGTAATTGCCTGTGCGTATATGCGTAGCATGGCCGGCGCAGTCAGTACAATTTTTAACCAATAAACTTTACGTGAAACAAAAGAAACAATTATAAAAAAATTTAAAACAATATCACCAAACTGATTGTGAATAGTATGTCATTAAATTGTGCAATTTGTGCGGGCGGCATAGATTACTATTATTGTTCAGCGGAAATAAATATAATGGGACTCCTACTTTCACAAGTTTGTCAACAACCGTTTATAAAATAAAATCACACTTTTATGTTACACAAGTTGTGCAAATCCTTTAAACAATTACTTAAAACTAATTGTAAACAGAATGGCAACAAAATATATAGTTTGAGGATACTATTAACAATTAATTTAGTTAAATTGGCTATGATTTGTTGAGAAAAAATAAATAAATTTAACTCTAAATTTCGCCAATTTGTTGGTCGAAGTTTTCAATAAATTCATCGTAACTAAATCTTTATATTGGATAAATAAAACGCACAAGAATTATGCACAATTAAAATGTGTAAAACTATATAACGTTGTGCCTTAAAATTTTACAACTGTTTAAAAAAATGCAGCAAGACGTCGTTCCACAACATTGTGCAAAATGTTCCAAAGTGATTTCTCTCTGTGTAAAACCACTTGTCAGTGGATTGCCCCAGCTGTAGTTTATTTAACTGTCATTTTGGGATAGTTGCTGCTGGTTATATTATGCTTAGTTACTAAAATATCAATAATTTTTGCCAGTAGTTTAATACTATATTATATACTTACATATATTTTTTTTGTATTTAGGGTCGCTCTAAAATTCTTTAATAGACGGTCTCATTTCACGACTAGTATACTAATTATTGAATTTATTAAAATACGAGACGTAAAGTCAATTTCTTTAAATTAATTTTTGTAATAGTAGGGAGAGCATCTCCAAAATTTTAAATTTTCTTATTTAATTTTTTCTTGTTTTCAATCTTAATATCTATTTCCTTTGTTCTATTTTGAACATTTTGGTATTATTAACAATTTCTTTTCTCTGGAAAATTTTGCTTCATGATAACTTAACTTTTGTCATTTATAGTAATTTTGTGGCCGAATTTTTTTGGTAATTTAGTAGTATAGTTTTTTTTAATCGGTCCTCAACCATTTTCTTAAGTTAATACTTAAATTTTACAAATTCTAATTCTTTTGTCTGTAGTTTTTATAAAATTCATAATCTTGGCCAATTTTTTAATTCTTGTCAATAAGTTTTAAAGTTAATTAATAATTTATTTAGTCATTTCAAATCATTTCAAATCATTAGTTTTTTTTTCCCACTTTGTAAATTAACTTAATTTGTATCAACTGGTTTCTGAATTACCATTGTTTTTCATGAAATAATCTGGATCGACCAACCCTGGATCAAGCACATGGTAGTTTTGCTAGTGGCTGGACGAGAATTATAATTGGCTTAACATTTCCAGCTTCGTGCCATCCTAGAACTTCCTCGTTGACCCGGACAAACAATATAAGTCCTCAATCCCAGGTACCTGTGGCCATCTCCAGGAATTGACACACTGGAACTCCGCACTCGCCACCCAAAGTTACGTAAGCAATTATCTACCATCGTAGTTTTTTTGGTCTGAAGATAACTTCTATAATTGTTAAAATCTTTTCAATTTTAGAATTTTTTTTCTCTTCAAATTAAATGATTTTTTCCTTTCCAAATTTTCATTGTCACATTGTCGCATTTATTTTTCATATTGTAGTAAAGTTTGAATTTTCTTTCATTCAAATATTTCATTTTAAGTTTTTGTAAATTTGAATCGTTATTTGTGCTAATATATTGTTATTTTTTGTTAATTTTGCTTTTGATTGTTTCATCCTTAAACCGTTGAAGGAATATCAGTTGTTTGAATGCGCTGGCCCCCTCTTTCTCTGTTTATTTTGTTTGTAACATTCAAATTATTTATTTAAAATAGATACATAAATAATTCTTCTCGCCACAGAGTGACCCTCGACCAACCCTGAGCTAACCGGTTGCTACTCTTTCATAGCTTCCTCAGCACCCAGCTGAGAAGTTGTGGTTGCATGACGCCAAGGAAAGCCTGTCTCTCTATCCATTAAGAGTATTCTGGGTATAGTGCGAATGTCTTAGTGACGCGAAATTGTGACTGTACTGAGTATAGAAGATAAATGGTCACAATCTAATCGGAGAAAATGGTCACTGCGCACTGGCCTTGTTACATATAGCGCGCTTCCTTACTCCTTCATCAGATCGTATCGTCAGAGCGTGCGCGCTGGGTCTCAAGTTCCCAGCAGAGACAGAAGACGATCTCCTTGTAGTGTGTTACCGGTAGTTAATAGGTATATACCTTCGGGATTTAGAAAACCCTTTGGGATTTAAAAACCCGCCGTCAAGACGTATCCGCTTGAAAATTGACAACTTTAAACCTAACCTATACATTTTCTTTGCATTGTGTGATTTGTGTGTTGTGTGAAAGTGTGACTGTACTCTGACTGTTCAGAATTTGTTAAATCGTAAAAGAAAAGGGTAAGTACACACCAAAACATGCTAAAATTAAATCATGATAACCAGTTTATAAGTAATAATTCTTCTTTAAACATGAATTATTATTTGTTTGCTTATAGTTGTATTGAAACATATTATTTATAGGATTTTGCAAACAGCAGAAAAATAACTATCTATAACTAAAATAAAAATTTTGTGTAAAAATATTAATGATATTTGATATTCTTTCGATAACCTGAATTCTGTTTATGCTAGCAAATTAAAATCCTAAAATGAATTTGTCTAATTTTTTATTTGACAATTCTCATTCTAACACTAGCATCCACACAGTCCCCTACGGACATGCAGATTAAACTAGTATCTACATAACCCCCTACGATCATGAAGATTAAGTTAAAAATGAGAACAAAGGCCTAAAATGAATATATTTATTTTTGTCTTAAAAAAATTTCATTCTAATGGATTACATTTTCATGAAATCTATCATTCTGTTTCTTGGAAATGCTTAGCCTTTGAAACGTTTCTGAAGCTCATCAGAAAGACATAAAGCCACTCATAAAGATGTTTCATGCAAAACCATGACAATTTCTATGAATAAGTGTGAAATAATTATATTTGACATTGACTGATAAAAACAACCACATCTATTGCAACCACAACTTCTCAGCTGGCTGCTGAGGAAGCTATGAAAGCGTAGCAACCAGTTAGCTCAGGGCTGGTCGAGGGTCACTAGGTGGCGAGAAGAGTTATATATTTTTGTTTCTTAACAATTATTTGCTTGTCAAATTTACCAAACAAAACTTTAATAAACTATACAAATTTGGACGCCAGCGTATTCAGTAAATAACACTCTTGCAAACTTTATCAGGGGGAGAAAACAATCAAAATCAAATATAAAACAAATAATATATTAACATAAGTATAAAAGAGTGAAAATTTTACAACACTTTACAATTTAGTAGAAATATTAATGGTGAAATTTGATTTAATTAGTTAAACAACAAAAATTTAGTTTAGAAAAAAAATTAAATTTGAATATTAACAAAAAAATTACAATGAAACGATCAACTGGTTTACAAATTTTCTTCTGACCAAAAGTTGAATTTTGCACATAAATTTGGCTACTTAGCTTAGCGGAGACGTGGAATCCCGACGAGGTCTGTTCCTGAAGATGGCCACGGGTACCCGGGAAGGACGTAATATTCAGGTCCTGAACAACGTTGATTTCCAGGAGACGCTGCGTCGGAATAGTATCCAATACTTTTAGGATAACTCCAAATATTCAAGTTATGCCTTGTGCCTTGCTTCAATGGTGGTTTGGTCCAGGATTTTACATGAAAAAGGGGAATGTAAAGAACCAGTTGATAATATAGAAACTTTAAAATGGTGAGAAAAAAGAGATACAAGAAAACTACAAAAAACTATGGTGACGAAGGTCACTGCAAAACCAAACTATCAGCAATTTAATAAAAAACCTGAGTCTTGATAAAATTTTACTTTACTCTACTACTGAAAATATATGAATAAACTACTGATTAATATAATATATGAAATTAATAAATAAGAAAACTCTACTCTCATGAAATTTTAGCCGTTTACAAAATGGCTGACTGGTTATGACCAAAAATTTGAATGAAGGTAACAAAATTTAGTTAGAATTAGAGAGAAAATATCTGAATTACTATCTGAAAAACTAATACTGTAACAAATATAGCAAACAAAATTATGGGTTTAATCTCCCAAAAAAATTAACTAATAAAAAATGATATCTTAACCTCTTGTACTAACACGAGGTTAACTAAATGCGACAAAATGACTTTAGGTTTCGACTTTTAATGAGATAAGATTGTCTACACACGATTAAGAAACAAAGATTCTAATTTATCCTTTGATTAATTTCCGAGTTTAATCCTCGTACAAATAATCTAAATAATGACAAAACACCACGGTATTGTGTCTCAAGCGACCACAAAATACAAAATTGCCGCGATAATTAATGAGTTAGCATGTGTCCAAATGGACGCCGACATCACACAAACATGTGTGTTAATAAAAATTA
Source organism: Stenurella melanura (assembly GCA_963583905.1). Lineage (NCBI taxonomy): Eukaryota > Metazoa > Arthropoda > Insecta > Coleoptera > Cerambycidae > Stenurella > Stenurella melanura. The sequence goes on from OY757315.1 coordinate 74,111,796, forward strand.
ATTATTATACGGAATATCCTTTAATTCCCAAAAATAACTATACAGCAACGTTAACTCAATAATATGACATCATTTAATAATCAAATATATTCAAAATATCAAAGGATTAAAGAAATAAACGTGAAAATTCGTTAAAGAAGTAACAGTCTTCACTCACCTAGGTCGAAATCAAAAGTGAACTAGCAGGGATATTTCAAATGATGCTTCTACCGCGTATGCACACTTGTTGACTTCCTGTCGGTATTTCGGCGGGTAATTCAAATTTATTTAGCACGGGTGCTTAAACGAACAAATTATTTTTTCGTTACACTATCTATTAGCTAACTAGTATTGAAGCCTATATACTCTATGCATGTTTAAAAATGAAAAACCAAGACAATTTCTATGAATAAGTGTGAAATAATTATATTTGACATTGACTGATAAATGCAAAATTTTGCGTGATAATTTTTGCATCTTGAAAGCGCTTTACATTAGTGCAATATTTTCTGAAATTTTTGGGACTACCAACCAGACGAGAAAAAAACTTTTATGATTATATTTATTGTTTATTTATTTACTTTACAATCAGTGAATCACTACCCAGACAGCATTCAACATTCTTTGAATATTCATATAAAGTAGTCAATGTTCAAATAATACTTAAATGTTACCACGCATATTTCTATGAATTATTTTATATTATGTATATTTGTAAATATTTCCTAAATATTTTTAAAACGTAAAATGAAAATGTAATATATGCGTTAAAATATATTATTACACCCTTATTATAAATGTATATGTTACATTTCAGTAATCTCTATAAAAATAATACGGTGTGAATTTCAAATTAAAAGCACCGAGATGATCATGTTACACCCATATATCATATCTGATTTTGTTCTTAGTTGAAATTTGATACAGGGATTAATATTACAATTTACGAAGTAAGTTCAGTTCAGTTCTCTTAAATCAGTTGGATCACTAGATCAGTAGGGTTAGCAATGGACAATTAAATGCACTAGATGAAATTTGGTAAGTTATTTGCAGAACAATCTAACCTTAATGCTGTGCTTAGTTTGTCATAGATAGTTTATGTATGTCTTTATGTGGTGCTCTGAAGTTCACTTTGAAGTGATTTGCTTAAATAATAGATATTTTAATCGGAAAATGCATAAGCGTACAAATGCTTCACTGGCTTTAATAAATGATGAAACTACATATGTAGTCAAGTCATGTCGGGCATCATTTTGTTGCCAGTAATAAGCGCTTTGTTTTCATAGCTTAGAGCTGTCCAGAGTCGCCCAAGGGCGTGATAACACATGTTCTATTCAAAGTGAGCTTGATGTCCCAGGGCCGCAATTGTTACATTCCCCTTTCCCCTCGAACACCATCGTCTTTGTTGGGGCTTGAGGTATTTTGTGGTTAAGTCATCATATTGTTTATTTCCGAGTGTATGTTATATTAACTAACCAGTATCAACTACGAGAAATATTAACGGTTTACTAGATTTAACGCGTCCAAAATGGCATTACATATCAATTAAGCGTTAGTGACGAAGATTCCCACTAAACAATATATATAACTGCAATATTATATAATATTAAGCACAAGTAACAATTTTAATGTTTTGTTACTATAAAATATATTTGCAATTTTATGAAATATATCTTGCAAATGTATATAATACATTATTTTAAATTTATTCTTAACATTATTCAAGGAATATGTACAAAATGTTTTACTAATGTAACTTGTAACATTGAATTAAAATATTATATATAAGTACATATATGTTATATATGGTACTGATACGTCGCGTCGCAAACAATCTCCATATGATCATGCGTTAACACTAATGGTAATGTTTATTACATATTTATGCAATTAAATCTCCCGCTAAACCGAGCTACTAAAAAAGAAATAGATAGCACGTTTGACTTTTGACAGAACACGCGCCTAACAACGCCTTTAACCTAACCAAAGAACCTCCAATCCGCATGTTGAAAGCGTCTGTATAATTGTTCATTTGTGACATTCAAAATTACCTGAATGCCACTTGTTAATTTTTATTCGAATAGCAATGAATTTTTGTAGTCTTAAACCACAATTCAGTAAACTTATTATTTAATTTTTCAGTCCAATCCCAAAGCCCTGGTCTTACTGAATCTGGAAGAAATTGTGTTCGTCAATCCAACTTTAAATTATAAATTAGCATACAAGCGCCATCTGTTACTTCTCTTGATAAACACCTACAAGTCATCTGGTACAACAAATATTTAAAAGAAGAAATCTGTATAAGTGAATAAATCCCAAAAATCAATAAACAAAATTATAAATCGATAATTCTGATTAAATTGGAACTCATGAATGCATAAGAATGATACAGTACAGTAATTGTGTGGATTTGTATTATGTTTAAAGAATGATTTATGTTCCCACTACCAGCGACATCTCGAGTATAGAAGTGTAACTAGTTTTTTAGAGATCAAACACGGTATCCGAACAGTTCGTGATAGCCATTTTCCTTTTGACTCCGAGCAATACACACGTGCTGTCCGATTAACACCTCATCTAGTGTGGAATGAGGTGTTTAAGCTGACCCTTCAGATTTGAAGTTAAGTTAATCCTTAAATTGGGAATTTTACCATACATTTGGCTTAACTGTGTGCCAGGAAAAATTGGGTGGCTGCTATAATCCAGGAGAACCAGACTATTTGCCAAGGAGTTTTTGTATCCAAGGTTGGAGTGGCTTGGTATGGAATAGTCCTCGCTGGATGAGAGCACCAAGTTGTTTGGTTTGGTAACAGTTCCGACATCTAAATTCTTGGGATCTCTACGGAGTCAATGATCGAGTGGTGGCAGCACAAGAAGATTCAGTAAGACGAGGACCAGGGTTGGTTACTGCAGAACCCAGCCGGTGGTAATTGTATCAACTGAATTTGCTTTTCAACATTTCTTTTCAACGTTCAACTTTCAACGACATTATTCAACTTTCGACAAACTTTTATACATTTCTAAATTGTTTTATGTTATATATTGCCTTCAGCTAATTATTAATTTTCTTCCATTTAATTATTTAATCACCGCTTAGCAATAATTTGTCATATTTTGTAAATTTTTTGGTCTTCAACCTAGTCAAACTTATTAATTAAATATATAACTTTCTGTAAGGAAGTAGCTACATCCAACCATAAGGTGTAACATTTCAATTAATCAAAATTAAACCATTTCAAGTTTTATAATAGAGTCAATAAACCAGATATATTTAACTTAGTGTTGATAATTTCATGAGTATCTATAACATTAATTATCTCTGAGTAGTCACAGTCGTACAATTAGACAAGTACGTTATAGATGCTTTTTTTAATATGACTACTGGCGCCTAACCTAAAAAAATAAAGTTTTTCTTGAATAATTTCCGAACCACGACCCAGTCTCCACTATCTAAACGAGAACCGGGCAACCTCAACTTCCTAACCTGCTGGGGGCAGAAGTTGGTGGTACACATTGTACCAGCGGTTGTGATAAAAGTTTTGGTTTCTGTTGTGTAAGCAAAGTTTTTTTTTGCAATATGAGCGACAAAACTGATAAGGTAAGTAAATAATTACCATAATCAAATTTGCGTAATCCATTAGAATGAACATTTTTTAAGACAAGGTAGATAAATAAATTCATTTTAGGCCTTTGTTCTCATTTTTAACTGAATCTTCATGATGGTAGGGGGTTATGTAGATACTAGTTTAATCTAAATGGCCGTAGGGGACTGTGTGGATGCTAGTGTTAGAATGAGAATTGTCAAATAAGAAATTAGACAAGTTCATGTTATCATTTTAATTTGCTAGCACAACCAGAATTCAGGTTATTGAAAGAATGCAAAGATTTCATTAATATTTTTACACATAGTTGTTCTTTTAGTTATAGATAGTTATTTTTTTCTGCTGTTTGCAAAATCCTATAAAGAATATGTTTCAATACAATTATAAGCAAACAAATAATAATTCATTTTTAAATATTACTTCACTGAGCTAATTTGCAATAATTTGTAATTAGTATAGGAAACCCTAGTCTAGTTAATTTTTGAAGCACACCCGACATATATCAGGGTAAATATTTAAAAGTTTATTCATATGGGTTTGTTATAATTTGGGGTAATACCTATATATACGTACCTAGTTGTTAAATAGCTGTTAAATAGTCTTTACTGCTTCCTAATAAACAGTTTTTATTTACAGATACTTATGACGATGCCCTGAAAGCAGAAAAGGAGGCTGTAGCTACTTCTGAAGATGAACCAGATAAACTAACAAGATTTGGCAAAATAAAAATTGAAAAGAAAATTATTCCAGACACTATTACCATTCCGCTATTAACTGGTTACGACCTCGTTTCTAGCACAGTTAGTGACATTGGTAAGCACTTTTTTTCGGGAGCTTTACAAAAAATGCTTTTTTAGTGTAAATTTAAAATGTTTGAAAACTCGCCTAGAAGCTTCTGTAATCTGCATATTTTTTTATAGAGAGTGCATCATCAGTAAACTTGGAGTTACAACAAAATGAAACAGTAACAACGCCAAGAGAAGAAAGTGACTTTGTCACAGTTGGAACAGAGGCTGACAATACAGTTATAGAAAATTTTACTGGAATTTTGGAGGAAAAATACCAATTACTGGTGGACATGATTTTAAAAACACCACAATGATAAAAACGATTTTAAATAAAGTTAATGCAATTGATATTAATAGATCGCGTAGCTTACAAGAAGAAGATGTATTGAAGGATGATTTAATAAGAGACCATTTACCTCTAAATACGATCGATCAACTTCTAAAATTTAAAGACAGTCTTAAGAAACAAGATGTCACAACACAGTTGGGAATTTTTTTATTACTTCAAAAACTATTTAATTATTTACATAAGTTTTTCTCTCAGTTTAACAAATTATCCCTAGTAGGTGGATCAGATTTCAAAAACTTTTTAAGAAGAAGCTTGCCTTGTGTTTCCACAAATGAATTAGATTTGTAGTGCTCCTGGACATGTCAAAAAAACAATTTAAAAATTGGCGACACGCAGAAAGTAATACAAAGTAGGACTTATAAACTAGATATTTTTGAGTAAAAGTTATATCTGACGACTCAGTTTAAACCACGAAATTTAATATTTAATTTAATTTGTGTTTACAGTTATATAACTAAGTATATTGTAATCCTTTTATAAATAAATGTTAGAGTAAGCATATTGAATGTTATAAATAGAAACAAATTGTAAATGATAGTCAGTCTTGTCTTGATCTCTCATGTGTGACCAATAAAATTGGTTTTTAAAAAGCGACTCATTCATTCCAAAACCATTTCTGGCGCAGTCGGCACGGATTTTGTGAAGTTAGACTAGTGATGCCCCTCTGAGGTTGGATCAGATTTATCCTGAGTCCTAGAATAACTTGGTTTTCAAACCTTCATCACGAAAACGAATCTGTAGGTGAATTGAGTAGCCTACCCATCAAGTAAGTGAACTGAGTAGCTTACAGAAGCCAACGAAGAAGATTTGTCCATCGAGGATTGGAGCAGATTTATCCTGCGAATCTCTTCAACAATTGGAAACCCTGAGGCGACAAGCAAGAACTCCCACGCAGCCTAGTGGTTAGAGGCACAAATTCCAAAGACCCCCGGAAGAATAGATTTAGGACTTCCTAAGACCCTGGAAAATTAGAATTAAGAAGATTCGACAAGAATGAGCAGATTCTACACTCTTGTATTAATGTAAGTAATTTCATTTGTACTTTCAAACAATTTGAAATCGCTTAAACAGTCACAATTTCAAGTAGCTCTGTTCGCAAAATTTCAACATTTAATTTTAAGAAATTTAATTTTTAATCGTAAACAAAATTTAAACAGAATAGTGTTGTAACTATTTGCTTTCAAAAACACGCTGTATTTTCGATAGAGCATGCCTGCAAATTTTGTAGTCACCGATCCCTCGTTGTCGATACAGATTTGGTGTATTAAAATAATTTTATTTTAAGTCACAAAACTATTCTACTTTAAAACATAATATATAATAACTGTAAAAGAGGAAATTCTATAGAAATTAACTATTTATCGTTTTATGGATGATATTTTAATAGGCTTACCAAAATTAAATTTAAATTCACAATCAAATTTAATTAGCACAAGTTCAAGTTCATTACCAACAGATATGTCTGAAACAAATTATTCGTTATTAAGATACCAAGCAGACTTTGTTTGACGGAAATCCAAAACTGTTACAAAGATTCATTACATCATCTGAAAATCTCCTCAAGGCTTTTCAAGACAGAAGTAACATTAATGCCCCGATTAATATATGCTTATTAGACACAATATTTTCTAAATTAAGAGGTAGAGCAGCAGAATTAATATGCCCGAGAAATGAATTAAATAATTGGGATTTGGTTAAACAAACATTAATAACTACATTTTCTGATCAAAGAAATATTGATTGCTTAGTTCAAGATCTTTTATCTTTAAAACCTAATAGACAAGAAATATTAATTGATTATGGAAGTAGGTTACAAAATGTTAGAAGTTTATTATTTGCTAAATTAAACCAGTCAAACGAAAGTAGAGAAACAAAAATTATTAAAATTGAAAATTATGAGGCTTTAACTTTGAAAACTTTTATAACTAATTTACCATATAATATGCAATTAGTGGTTAGATTAAGAAATCCGACATCTCTAGAACAAGCCATTAGTTTTGTTATAGAAGAAGAAAATTTCATTCAGTTTAAAAATCGTAATTCGACAGTACAAAATAATATTCTTAACAGACAGACAAATATACCAAGACCACCCGTAAATTTTCAAAGATCCTTAAACCCTAATTTTAACAGACCAACAAATTTTCCTTTACCAAGACCATTTTTACAAAGAAATATCAACCCTATGCATTATTCTCAAAATAATCCGAATTATACTAGTCAACCAATCAAAAACCACAAAATTTTTATTCGCAAAATAATTTCCAAAATCCATTTAAACCCCAACCAGTTAACGTATTTAAACCTCACATGCAAGACACACGATTCCTACCTAAACCAACCCCTATGGATCTTTCATCTCCAAATAGTCGATTTTCTAGAAATAACAGTAATTTTACAAAATTGCACGATCATTGCGTGACAGGAAATTCTAATCAACCAGACTCCACGTCTACAGAAAACATGTCTAATGATAACATATTGCACACAAACAACAGTCAGCAAAACCTAGATTTTATTAATCAATCTGAAAACGCACATTCTTATCAACAGGATAGTTATCACCCTGACTCGACAACACCTTATTATCCAGAAATAGGTTATGACGATGAAACAATAGACTATTCAAACTATTATGACAATACACCTTTATCTACTGATTTACAAACCAATGACTTTAGTAATTGTTTCCAAGAACAAAATTTTCAATTGACCCAAACTTAAATACCCCCGAAATAGTATTTTTAAACAATCATAATCAAGAACTTCCATTTATTTACATACCGTCTTTAAATTCAAAATTTCTTATTGATACAAGCAGCACAAAAAGTTTCATACACCCCAAATTAGCTCATTGTTATTTTTCAGATTCAATACAAAATAGAAATTTCGAAGTCAGAACAGCTCATGGTATATCATTTCACAACGAAATAATTGATCTTTTACCACTAGCTGATTTTAATATAGATTATTGCCATACATTTTAACTTTTTGATTTTTCACCAAACTTTCAAGGAATTATAGGATTAGACTTTTTAGAAAATTTAAATGCAAAAATAAATTTAGGAACAAAACAACTTGAAATACCAAATGTCAACATTCCAATGCATTTCACTCAGACATTAAATTCTTATGAAAAAACAACTTCCAACCAAAAAGTTATTAGTTTGAAAAATCCACATTCAATAGTAATTCCACCCCGTACACAACAAATTGTAACTGTGAGAAATACTCTCACTGAGTTATACAGCAGTTTCACAAAGAACACAGTAACATTACCAGTTTATCAAAATTTAGGATACGCGATTATGCCTTATAAACAATTTGACGAATTAGAAACGCCTGAAGCATTAGCAAAAATAGAAAATAATCATGCAATAACAACTTTAGTAAATAATGCAGAAAATGAAATAAAATTTACACTACTTAAACCTCTGGAAGTAGAACAAATAGACTTAAAGGAAATCAACTTTTTAGAAAATAGTGAAACGGAAAAACACATTGACAAAAATACCGATAACCTTCAAAAAGAAAATTTAAAAAACTTAAGATTAAATCATTGCAATCAAGAAGAATACGATGCTATTAGAAAACTTTGCTATGAATTCAGAGATATATTCTATTTAGATAAAATTCCCTTAAGCTTTACAAATCAAATTAAACACGAAATAAATTTAACTAATGAAAGCCCTATTTATACTAAAACTTATAGATACCCGATAGTTCATAAAGAAGAAGTTAATAAGCAAATTGATCAAATGTTAAACTCAAATATTATCCAACATTCTAACTCCCCTTGGACGTCACCAATTTGGATAGTACCAAAGAAATTGGACGCATCAGGTAAAACAAAATGGCGAATGGTTGTAGACTATAGGAAACTTAATGAAAAGATTATCGATGATAAATTTCCCCTACCAAATATTTCTGACATACTTGACAAACTAGGAAAATGCAACTATTTTACAACACTAGAGTTAGCTAACGGATTTCGTCAAATCGAAATGAGACCCGAAGACATACCAAAAACAGCATTTTCTACAGACTCTGGACATTATGAATTTAAAAGAATGCCCTTTGGATTGAAAAACGCACCTAGTACATTCCAACGAGTTATGAATAATATTCTTCGCGGATTACAAAATGAAATTTGCGCAGTATATTTAGATGACATTATTATTTTTTCGACAAGTTTACAGGAACATATAGAACGACTTAGAAAAATATTTCAAAGATTACGCGAGAGTAATTTTAAAATTCAATTAGATAAATCTGAATTTCTAAAACCAAACGTAAATTATTTAGGACATATAATTACACCGGACGGAATAAAACCGAACCCCGATAAAATATCTGCAGTCAAAAACTTTCCTATTCCTAAAACCCCTAAGGACATAAAGTCATTCCTTGGATTAGCCGGATATTACCGAAAATTTATAAAGGATTTTGCTAAAATGTCAAAACCTTTAACACAATGTTTAAAAAAAGAATAAAAAATTGTACATTCACCTGAATTTTTCATTTAATCAATTAAAAAATTTATTAATTAATGCACCGATACTACAGTATCCAGATTTCTCAAAACCTTTTGTATTAACAACAGATAGTTCAAACTACGCATTAGGAGCCATTTTATCCCAAGGAACACCCCCAAACAATAAACCAATAGCATACATTTCTAGAACATTAAATAAACATGAAATTAATTATTCTACGGTACTTAAAGAATGCTTATCAGTTGTCTGGGCTGTCAAGACGTTTAGACCTTATCTATTTGGTCGTAAATTTACTATATATACCGACCATAGACCCCTCGTATGGTTATTTAACATGAAAGACCCAAGTTCGAAATTTGTAAGATGGAGACTAAAACTTGAAGAGTTTGACTATACTATAATATATAAAAAAGGAAAACAAAATACTAACGCCGATGCATTAAGTCGCATTCAATTAAACGCACACGAAACAGAATCAATTATAATTCAATCCGATGAAATAAATAAAGACATTTTAGATTATCTACGCGAATTAGCAGAAAATCCAATAGATGACCCACCAGATATAAATCCTAATAATAACGAATTACCAAACGTAAACCCCAACAATAATCAACGAATTAATATTCTCCAGGATATACGACTTGATGACAATTCTATTAACAATCAAAATGACAATAATGACGTAATCGAAATTTTGTACGAACTCGATGAAACAGTACACACCTCAGCTGAAACCGATAATAATGAAATACCAATTTTAGATAACATTATAAACAATAAACCTTTTCAATTAATTCTAGATAGAAACGTGCATCCAAATTTAGAAATTTCAGAAAAGATAATCGATGGAAATGTTGTTAAAACTGCAAAAATTCCAAAATATAGCCAAAAGTATATAATAGAACTTTTAAGAGATTATATTAACCCTAGTAAAACTATTTATATCTACTTTAAATGCAAAGAAATTATACCCATTTTTGTAAAAACTTATATGCATAACTTTCAAGCATTAAAAATTATACAATGTACAAAATTAGTCAACACAGTAATAAATAAAGATGATCGAATATTAATGATAAAACACCAACATGAAAGTAAAACTAATCATCGCGGTATTACAGAAACTTTAGCAAAATTAAAAATTAATTATTATTGGAAATATATGAAACAAGATGTAATAAATTATATTAATAACTGTACTACTTGCCAAAAAGCTAAATATTCTAGAGACACCCCTTATGTACCCCTAGTATTGACTGAAACAACTTCGAAACCATTTCAAATATTACATACGGATTTATTTATATGTGATAACCAATACTTTTTAACGATCATTGACAAATTTACAAAATTAGGACAAGCCTTTCCTTGTAATAAAAATGCAATTTCAATTCAAGATAAACTAATAAATTACTTCTCTTATTATGGTACCCCTGAATTAATAGTATCCGATAGCGGAACTGAATTTAAAAATCATTGCCTAATAGAACTTTTCAAAGCTCAAAAAATCCAAGTACACTTTACAACTCCCCGTCATCATGAATCAAATTCCCCTGTAGAACGCTTTCATTCTACTTTAATCGAACATATTCGAATTCTTAGAAGTGATGATCCCTCTACACCTATTATAAATTTAATGCCTTATGCAATAATTGCCTATAATAACAGCATACACTCCAGCACGAATTTTACACATTTTGAATTGACCTATGGACATACAAAATCTAGAGATCCTTTAGACTTAGTTACTACTACCTTTTATTCCGATTATATTACTTCCCATCAAGAAAAATTAAAAACCCTCTATCAAGAAGTTGAAAATAAGGATAAAGCAAATAAACAGAAAATGATTGATAAACGTAATACCGAAGGAGCCAACCAATATGAATTTAAAGTAAATCAAAAAGTTTATAAAAAGGCACCAGAACGAACAGCAAAAAGTAAGAATAAATATTTAGGCCCTTTTATTATTATTGAATTGTTACAAAATAATAAAGCCAAAATAAAAAATATCGGTAATAAACAAACAGAAATAATACATTTGAAAGAATTAAAGAAACCTCATCTTTCAGATATACCATCGGAACCACCTCAACCACACAATCAATTAATGTTAGAATCAAGAATTTTGCAAATAGAGAAAATAGTTAAAGAAATGAAAATTCATGAAATTAATAGCCATCACTATTTCTTAACCCAAATGATACTAAATCAAATAAATTTTATCTATCAGACAATTTATAATATGCTAGATAAAATAGAAACTGCAATTACATTTGCTAAGCTCAACACATTGCATAATTCAATTGTTAACCCATTCCATTTATTAAAAGAAATAAAAGATACTGAAATTCACTTAACAGAAGTTAAATTGTCATTCGAAGCAAATATAAAAAATATTTTAAAATTTGAAAATATAGTTAATATAAAAGCCTATTCAATTAACTTTACTATAATCTTTATTATAGAAATTCCTCTGGTAGATAAAGAAATGCATCAATACTTTCAATTGTATTCATTGCCAGTAAAGACAAATGATTCTTATCAAATCATTATACCAGGATCTAAATATGTAGCATTGAATGAACAAAGCTATGTATTTACCGACGACAAATGTAAAAGTATCACTGATAACGAATATCTTTGCAAGAGTGTGAACACTGTTAAAATTCATAATAACATGCCATGCGAAATTAGTTTGCTAACTTTCAGTAAAGACAATTTAGATTGTTCACCTATCTTAAATGAAATTAACGAAATTCAAATTAAAAAAATTAAAACTAATAAATGGATATTATAGTGATACCTACTGATACTGTAATAACCCAAACTTGTGACAAATTAATAAATAAAATACAATTAAAAGGTACCTATGTACTAAATTTAAATAAAAGTTGTGAAGTAACCATAAATAACCATGTATTGAAAACTCATAGTAACAATCAAATGATCTATAAATTTGAATTACCTTATCTTAACTTTTCACAACCTAGAGAATATCATAATAATTATAACCCAGGACCTTTGAACCTAAATACCATCAATACACATAAGTTAATACAAACCCAAAGTGAATTGATGGAACAACAGAAAATAATTAAGGGATTAAATGAAAACATCGTTATCTAAGAAATCAGAGATGATTTCCATCAAGGGATGGAGGAGTTATATATCTAAGTATATTGTAATCCTTTTATAAATAAATGTTAGAGTAAGGATATTGAATGTTATAAATAGAAGCAAATTGTAAATGATAGTCAGTCTTGTCTTGATCTCATGTGTGAACAATAAAATTGGTTTTTAAAAAGCGACTCATTCATTCCAAAACCATTTCTTTACTATTTGATTTTTTATTTTGTAAATGAATGCTGTAGCTACACTACATCTGATGTCGTGGAACTTTTCTTAAAATATATTTTTTTGACATTTATTAATAGACAAATATATTCGCGATATGTTTTCTTGGATAATTCCTTAAGTGAAGGTTGTAGCGAAATGAAGATACTATTGATTGATCACATTTTATATGAATTAAAATCGATGAATACAGTTTATTATCAAAAATGTATGACTGAAGTTATTCAGTCTGTCCTTGTGTGTGGTACAACTGGGAAACTAAACGGCCTTGACTGTTATAAACTAATAGATTATTTTATTAAAAGAGACTTTGTAACAAAATGTTCCTGGACGGGAAATACTCATTTAGGGTCGGGCACTTCTAAAGTGGCATTAAATTTATTTTTTTTTATTTGTGAAGCTGTTTCCTAAAACTAATTTTGAAAGCCGATACCGCTTTCTGTGAAGCAGACTGCGACACGTTCGTCAAAAGAATTTTAAAGAATGGCCAACAAAAAAATCAAGCAAAAAAATGCTTCAAAGCATAAAACCAGGCCCCGCAATTTAAGGTACAAAAAAACGACCAAAAAATTAGAAGAGAAAAATAATAAAGATATCGAAACAGGTGCCCAAGACTAAAAACAGCTTGATATCGAAGAAAACTCAAAGGGGTCTGATGCTGACTCTGATAAAGAAAATTGTAGTAACTCTATGACACGAAATGCTGATGACGTGTAGGTTTGCAACAATATTCTCTCCATGCACCATCTTGTGTATCTGTCACTAATATTTTCATTAGAGTTAATAGTCTAGTTTATATTTTTAGTTTTAGTTTTGATGTATTTTATATCAGAATAAAATATTATTTTTTCACGTTTTTATAAATAAAACAAAATTCTATTTAGGTTGTTTTATTTCCTAATCTTACTTGATTAAAAAGTTATAACAGACTAACTTTAAAAAGTAAAGAAAGTCAACTATTCAAAATTTATTTGGATATAAGTAGACCTTGATATTTTTATCTAAAAGTATGACCCACCATAATGTAGAGCTATTCTCTACATCATTGCACCCAACCTGATTTCATAGCAGTGTTCTGTTACTTTGAAGTAAATCTTAACCCATCAATGTGAACTAGAAATCATAAAGTATTTGTGGTAATTTGAAATGAATCGTCTTCTTGACACTTGGATTTTTATGTCCTGAAAATTAAGGGTCATAATACGATGATAATCGCCACTAATATCTGAATAAATTTAGAATGGATAATATAAGCACACATCTCTTTTTTTTTAAAATATAGTTAAAATGAAATAGCAAAGAATTCCAAGTATCTAAAAGTAAACATTAAACACGATAATGAAGTAAGGGAATAAAAACTAACGATTCCGAAGTTGGTTCAGTAATAGCGACCAATTTCGATTTTATTTCACTTAAGCTATAACAACATGGGGATTTTCTTGACAATCTGAAATGTATATATTGAGGTACGTTGAACGTATTGGAATATCAAAATATTTTTCCTGACTTTTTAAATTGCATCCGATAATTAATATCAAATCGTTTTGTTTTGCTACACATTTTATACAGACTATGTCATTCTTATATGTTAAAAACCACTTATCTTCTGGTTCTGTTTTCAGTAGAAAGAACCTTCGAGTTGAACTGAACTGAAAAATATAGTTCCTTCTGGAAATTCTGGAACAAATTGTAAGTGCATACATACTATGATCTAAAGTTATATGAATTTAGTTTTGAATGGTATGTTAATGTTTTACCTTAAGAGGTATGTGTCTATTTCTCTTTCATGTTGTAAATTTAACCACTACTTAGAAATTGAGCTTGATGTAAGTTATCTTCCGAATCAACCATACTTAGTAAATACTTTTGTTTACCTTTGGACTCTTTGTAAACAGTTAATTGTTAATATACCCTGTTTTTTGTTCCATATGTTTTTTATTAAGTATGGTGCATAATCTGTTTTTAACAAAAATATCTTGAACTGAACTTGTGGTAGGTACCTTGTGAAACATCTTGAAAATAATTGTTAATAAATTAAACACTGCTTTTAGATGAATCAACCAATATATTATAAATACTCTACATATGTTTCGGCTTATTAGGCCTTTATCAAGAGTAGTACATAGAGTATTCACTATGTAATACTCTTGATAAAGGCCTAATAAGCCGAAACATATGTAGAGTATTTATAATATATTGGTTGATTCATCTAAAAGCAGTGTTTAATTTATTAACAATTAAAAATGTCTTCTTGGGTCAAGTTAATGAGTTTAAAGTAGATAAGTCAAGGTAAGAGAATGTAACAGGTCTGCCAGTTAATCAAACACGTATCTACGCCCACGAAAAAGTAGTCTCATGCACTGGATTGAACCTTGGTAAGTGGGGTAATGTAATAATGAAACTTTAAGCGTTATACAAGTAGACGAAGAAAAAGTGCAACAACCAAATTATCAAAATAATGAGCAAAAACGTAAACGTTGTGTGCCATGTCAACGAGAAAAACGCACCATATTAACAAAATTCAGGAGACATGTTTACCAAAGAATTACTAAACATGAAAATTGACAGAGTTTTTGTGAATTGCGCTATTCTATTCAACACTTAATGATCGGAGATTTGCATAAGACGCGTCGTCAAGAAATAATGGACAGAGTCTGCTTGTCTGCTTTGAGCAGAATTATTGAAATGAATAGGGAAACAGATTCTTCCATGTCGAGGTTTTAGGGGTTAAACTGCATGTGATTTAATCAATAATTCAACAAATCACGGAAATTTGTTGGAAATTATTTTATTGTGGTCGAAATTTGACGATTAAATCAACATTGTTGACTGTAATAGAGAAAAGTAAAAGTAAGCACAAATAACTGGTTGCTAAACATGGTGGAGGAAAACGAAAAGGAAATAAAGGAAGAGGAAGGTTTTAAACGCTCTTAAGTAACCGTACTACAACTATTATTATTTTAGACATTGGCAGGAGTCATGTGTTTCTGCATCTAGGAAACACTCTGTATGAATCCGTGGGTTTCAAATGATTTTAACAAGGGCAAACCACTATAACTTTATTTAATTTACTGATTACACAATACCTACTTCTAAACTAACTTTTATTATGTTCGTATTTATACTTCGGATTTATAACCTCACTTTTCGCTACCAAACTTCACTTTAACAAAATTTACTCCTCCGCCGTCGATTTCGCCTTATATATCCTAAAATTTCCTATAGATCCATCTAAAGATTTCCAAGTCCAGAACAATATAACTCTAGAGCTATCTACAGGCTTCCAGAAGAGATGACGTATATTACTGGTTGCCTAACCATTGGTACTTAATTTCAGCTATTAGTATCACGGGCGCATCACTCGCCAGACTTCAGGGGGGTGTAATTCGTAATACTGCACCCTCCTTAAGCCTGAACGTCCCGGTCAGACAATTCACAGTCATCAATGTATTTCGCCAATCTATCCAAATGCACCATCTTCAGCTTGCACTTTTTGCTTCGTTGAATCCGATATACGACTTCATTAATTCGGGTAATAACAGTGTACGGTCCGTCCCAACTTTCGGTGACCTTCCTTTCTTTCGCCAGCCAAACCAGATCTCCCGCCTTGAACCCTTCTGAACTACCCTTACGGTCATATCAAACCTTCATTCTGTCACTGGCTACGGTGATTTGGTCTCTAATCGGCTCATGGATATTTCTTAGCCGTTCACTCACTTCATCCACATAACTATTCAAGGAAGCCGTTCTCCGCCTGGTGTTCCAAACATCAAATCACACGGCAATCTGATCTCATGTCCAAATACTACACGGGCCGGTGTTTGTTTTGTATACTCGCGGATAGCAGCTCTGTATGCCATGAGAAAAAACGGTATGTGGAGACCCCAGCCGCGTTGATTATTATGAACCACTTTAGAGAGATATTCTTTCATAGTCTTGTTATGTCGTCCACCATTCCATCTGATTGTGGGTGAACATCTATTGTGCGTGTTTTGTGTATTCCCAATAACTTGTAGATTTGCTGAAATACCCCTGACTCAAAGTTTCTCCCTTGATTTAAATGCAGCTCCAGGGGTACACCAAATCGACATACCAAGTTATCTACCAAGACTTTGGCGACAGTGACCGCTTCTTGGTTCGGAATCGCATAGGCTTCTGGCCACTTACTAAAATAATCCATGGCAACTAGTATGTACTTGTTACCGCCCTTGGTTACTGGGACTGGTCCAGATATATCGGTCGCAATCTTCTCAAAAGGAGCTCCGAAGTTATATTGCTTTATTGCACCTCTACTTCTAGTCTGTGGTCCCTTATTGGCTGCACAAATTTTGCAATTACGACAGCAAGCTTCCACATCTCCTCGTCCCTTATCCCATCTTAGGAATGCCCTCACTGCCAATTGCTCTTTAACTTCTCTTGGCGCATAAGGATAAGTTAAGTGTGCCCGTCTTTCCACCGCAGCTTCAAATTCTTGCAGACTCTCTCCAGTTTTCTGAATTTCAGGTGGGCCTGGTATACTTGAGCAAGGCAGCTCCTAAAACTCTAAAGTTCTGTTGTTGGTCTACCGGAATTGTCTGTATCAACTCCAATTCTTGGCCTCTTAATTCCAGGACTAATGCCATAGCCTTCTCTTCGCCATTCCAGTTGTTTGCACTCGCTGCTCCCTCAAACTGTCTTTTGTACTTTGACCATTAAATAAGGGAGGTTTTAATTGTTGGCCTGAAGACCTGCTGGCTTTCTCTATCCCTCAACTGTCGATTAAGCTGATCTATTTCTCCTCTGGCTTCTTTGCTTTAACTTTGACTTCACCAACTTCTTCGACCTTGCCTACTTTTACTTCGACCTCATTAACTTTCGTCTTTACACTACCCATATCTTCCTTAATCTAATTTTTTATTTCTCTAACGACTGTAAACAAGGCATTCTGTTGCGTCTCTATAGCTTATCTTAATTTTTCCTTTTGACGCCGTTTCTGCTCTTCTTGTTTTTCGCCATGCTGTCGTTTCTTTTCTTATTACTCCTCTTGACTTCGTCTCTCTTGATCTTCAAGAATTTTCCTTAATTCTTTTTGACGTTTTTGTTCTTGTTCCTCTTTTTCCTGTTGATGTTTTCTTCTCTCTCCCTCTCTTGTCGTTTTCTTTCTTGGTCTTCTTTCTCTTTCTGCCGTCTCTTTTCTTGGTCCATCATCCTTTGCATTTGGGCGAATAAGTTCTGTATTTGTTTTTCGGATGCCATGCTTCTGGTCGTTACAGGCATATAGTTACGTTAAAATCAACTAAATTTAAGAATCACGTCAATATCGGTAACGGAACTATCCAGAAAATAGCACGAAGAAGTCTTATCTAGAGCCTTTGTCACTTAATCATTAATGTCCAAATAGGAAAGTTCTGGAAAGTTCGCGAGAGTGCACTTAACACCAAAAATAATCTTGTTCAGAGTTTCTACTCTCTTCTTAGTTCAAAGTTTTTAATTACTACCACTAATGTCCTAATAAAATGTTTTACAATGTCTTAAAAATGCATTTAACACTATTTTCTTGTTCGAAAATAACCATCGAAAATGTCCAGTAAATCAGTTCTCTATGTTAGGCACAAACTCCGAGAATACTATCCCAGTCTTCTCAAACACTTCCGAAAAAATCCTCTTGTTAATATTCCGCTTCTGACGCCAAATTGTTACGTGTTTCCGCCCCTTGGAAACACCCTGTATGAATCCGTGGGTTTCAAATAACTTTAGCAAGGGGTAACCACTAACACTTTTAATTCACTGATTACACAAAACTTCTAAACTAACTTTTACAATGTTTATATTTACACTTCGGATTTATAACCTCACTTTTCGCTACTAAACTTCACTTTAATAAAATTTCTTCCTCCGCTGTCGATTTCGCCTTATATTTCCTAAAATTGCCTCAAGTTCCATTAAGAGATTTCCAATTCCAGAACAATATAACTCTAGAGCCATCTACAGGCTTCCAAATGAGATGGCGTGTATTACTGGTTGCCTAACCATTGGTACTTAATTTCAGCTATTAGTATCATGGGCGTATCACACTCCAGGCCTCAGGGGGTGTAATGCGCAAGTTAGGGAAATTTTACATTATTTCACAGGAAATTCGTAAGGCAAACATATATTCGGTAACTATGGACACGTCGATGGACATGCCCAGTACACAATATTCGTAAGAGGCATTTTAGGCAGTCAAGTTGAGGAATATGTTTTCGGTCTAAAGCACGTGATTTCTACATTTGGAAAGTCACTGTTTGATACCCTAAACAACGGGGGTTAACAAGTAATACAATTTTCCTTGAAAACTGAACTGACGCATTTGACGGCGCTTGAAATGTGAGTTGACAATACAAAGGTTTAACAAGTAGACTTAAAGAAATTGCACATAATCATATTCACACTTGGTGCTATGCTGAGGTGCTTAACTTAGTAATTACAGACACCGCACAATGTTACACCCTGTCCGCATCTTTCTTGAATTGTTGAACGAGGCGCAAGATTTTTTCAAAGAATCTTATAAAAGATTTTCAGTTTATGAAAATGTGAACGAGCCTGCTGGAAAATTTAGATTCAACGCCATAGGAACTACGAGATGGAAAAACAGAAGTGATGCCACCTCGAAAATATTTGGATTTGATAAATGAGCAAGAACCGGAATATGATAAACGCCTAAAAAAATAAAGTTTTCCAATTTAGTTTTGGCACTTGACGAAATTTCAAATTCTATATTCAACTCTAAAAGAAGAAGTCAAGCGGCTGGCCTAAAGAAGTTTTGTTCTTATGAAACAGTACACGCAGAAAAACGATTTCTCAAATCAAGAAAATACATTTATTTGAAATTTATGTTTCGTATTAAAAAGATATACTTCCTTTTCAAATTAATCCTTTTATTTATATGAAACATCCGTTTCTGAAATTAACGGATATTTTATTGTAATTATTTCTTAGTTCAAGTATATATGATTGGTTTAAATATATATCTACAAGTTTGAAATTAAATTACATTTTTAAAATGAACATCTTTCTTTGTTTGAAATAAAACATTTATATAGTTATTTTTCTGCCAAATATACGATATATTCAAACTAAAATAATATACTGACAGATTTAAATATTTGAATTAATATTTTACTGCATATTTAACTTAAAAGTAAAATTCTTAGGTCAAATAAATCAAATGTTTGATGTTCCATCAGTATGGCCATTTCGTATGTGCTAATAATAATGCCACCGGCCGACTAAAGCGTACAGCATGCCCTCTACCGGCTTTAGCATAGCAGTCTAACTAAAAAACATTTGATTCTGGAAGTTAGAGGAAGATAGACGGTTGCATAAGTTTGTGCCAGTGTAAAGATAATATTAATAAAGGGAATGGTCGAAATGGAAGAATTGTTAAGAAACTGGGCATTGGCAGCCCTCGTCGAAAGGTTTCAAGAACTTTGAAGTATAACTTCATTTTATATTAATACCTATATTGTAACGAAACCTTCAGATAAGGATCCCGCCACTTCATGTTGATATCCCCTCTGGAAAACATCATGAAATAATAGGGATGTATTTATATACTACATAAAAAAATATTGATATGTTTACAAAATTCAATGGTTAATGAATTATGGCAACAATTTTATATACCTAATATGTAATAAGAAAATTTTCGTACCATTATATTGTTCTAGAAACAACATTTTCTTTTCAAGAAACATCAAAATGTTTAGAGAAATTAAAGAATGAATTTATGTTTTTAATCTCTAAACATTAATTAGGCCATGAAATAGTGAAGTTTTCAGTCAATTGAATAATTATTATTTAAACGATTTTAAGGGCCATTTAAATTGTGCATTTTACTTTTTAGATTTTATTTGTAGTGCATGTTTAAGGATCGTGCCTAAGACGCGCGCTGTCGCACAAGGCGATAGTTCCACTGGGAGTGAACTGAAGGAAGCAAAAGTGGCAGTCTCGATTTACATACCACTACTTGACGACGGAGTAAAACTGTAATGCTCAAGCATACCATTTATAACTTGTACCTGATAAGCACTCGAATAAACTGACGTTTTACAACAAAGGAATTTCTGTTCTCTTCCATACATAAAAACACAATAATTGGCGAAGGAAAAACGCGAAAGGTCGAGTAAGGTCGAACACGTGGGTTAACGCAGGCAAAAATGGCGAGTGGAATGCGAAACAAATTTAAATTTCCAGAATATTGTCCGGAAGTGGACGAATTGTTGATGTACTAGGAGCAACTACAGCAATATTTTGAAGCTAATAGCATTAGTGATGAAAAAATAAAAAAAGCCGTAATTTTAAGCTCGATTGGAGCGCAAACCTATAACCTTTTAAGAGATATTTCGCATGCAGTACTGCCCAAGGATCACACGTATCAAAAATTTGTTCTTGGAGCAAAAATATGGTACTCAGCTCAGTGTGTGGAGAGAACGCAAACATAGGGTGCATTCAGCAGATAAAAAGTAATCGCTGACAAATGATTAATAATCGATCACCCGTCGATGAGTAATTCTTCTGAACGCAGTTTCTAGAGGATCTGTCACTTTTCTATCATGACACATTTCGTGTTTGATTAGTTAGGTTAGTTTCGTGCTACTTGATGAGGTGCTTTGTGTTATTTTATGTTATGAAAATGGAAAATATAATTACAAATATTTTCTTCGATGGCGAGTTAGACATGAGTGTTGTTACGCACATGATTCATGATTTAACTAGACCATTACCTTTTTTAAACATAGAAAAACGCAAGCAAAAATGTAGAAATAAAAATTACTCTGAGATAATTATTCCGAATTACACCGATATTCAGTTTTATGAATTTTTCCGAATGTCTAAAGAAATTACTGAGGTAAATCACATTAACTAAATTTGATAATTTGAATATTCTATACTTCAGGAACTACTAAACATTGTTGGTCAAAATCTCGAAAATCCTAACGAATTGGCCCCATTGGAAAAAAAGTGCTGTTCAGTGTATGGGTCCCCAGCAAACAAGAAAGTTTTTTTGGCAACAAGCGACCGTTTTGGACTTCCATCAAGTACGGGTCACACACTGTTCAAGAATATAATAATTACTATTTCAAATTTATTGTCACAATTTGTTACCTGGCCTAATCAGAATAATTATACGACCATTGCAACTGTAAGTTCTCATTCCAGTATATGATAAGCATAGTTTTTGATATTGTGATAATGCCTTTAAAATGTCAACGTTTATTAAAAGAAAATGTAATGTCTTTCCCTTTTTTATATATAGACTTTTTACGTCGTACACGTTTCCCTGGTATAATTGGTGCTGTTGATGGTTGCCACATCCAATGCAAGCAGCCATTTGGAAATGAAGTCGACTATACAATCGGAAAGGGACTCATTCAATAATACTACAGGGTATGAAATCTCCTAATCATTGTTATTATTTAGAAATGAAAAAATAAATTGGTTGAGTTAATATTTTTTCATTTGCAGGTACATGTGACCTTAATTGTAAATTCATCGATGTATGTATCGGTAGTCCAGGAAGAATGCATGACAGTAGAGTATTCCGCATCAGTCCCCCTATTTGAGAGAATTGCTGGAGACAATGGCATATTTTCAACAGATTACCATCTCTTGGGCGATGCGGCTTATCCATTAATGGAAAATGTGATGACACCATTTGGTGATACAGGACACTTGACTGCAGCACAAATTGCTTACAACACAGCGCTAAGCAGTGCCCGCTCAGTAATTAAAAGAACCTTTGGTCTGCTGAGAGGAAAATTTAGAAGACTGAAATAATTAGATATGAACGACTTTGAGTTTGGAAATCATATGATTGCAGCAGCTTGTGTCTCGCATAATTTTATTTTGGACCACCCCGATCTTACAGATGATGTAGTATCACATCAGCATGAAGAAGAGGTCAATGTAGGTCCAACAGACAATGTAATACCGCAGCAGGATGATGGAATTGAACTGCCAGCTGCTGTGGTGAAACGTAATAATATTACTGCACTCTTTGAAATAAAATATGTTTTTTATTTAATATACACCCATACAAGACTCCCGGGGTCATTTTATTAATAAAAGAGATATTTGAAATTTGTAAAAGGTATTCGCTATAGAATATATAAATTAGATAATTAAAATATCTTGTTTAGTAATCGAGAAAATGGCCCCGGGAGTTTTACGTGGGATACACTGTACATACATCTTTATACATTATAAATTAATATACCATATACAAGGTGTCCCCTGTTAAAACTTTGAGAGAGTAAAATAAACTTTACACTGTATAAGCCTAAAAAGAAGAGTGCTAGGGTTTATTTTTGTTTACTTTGGAGTAACAGGCCAGTAATTTTTTTTATTTTGAACAGCAAATAAACATAGGTAATTAAATTCGTAAAAAAATAGTTTTGTCTTGCAGTAAAGTGTACTTTGTGCTCTCAAAATTGAATTACAATGATACAGGTCACCTTGTACAGAAACATAACTTGATGTGCTATTGAATTAAAAAGGTTTAAGTAAAATAAGAGTTTTATTAAACGTACAAAAATTTATTTTAAATCTACATTTCACTGTTTTTCTAAGAAACGTTTAAATAATTCATTTCTCTCTTTTGTATTTTATTATTTTCTTCTATGGCTTCATGCAACATCCGTAACTCCTGTACACTGCTTTCTTCTACTTCCAATTGTTTTTTTCTTAAGCCATACAGTTGTTGCCATCTTTGGGCTTTCTCTTTTCCTTTAGTCAAAGATGAACCCTCCACACCACGTGAAGAATTCGAAGGTGTACTCGGTGAATTTTTTGGGATTTGGACGGTTGCAGTGGAAGGTGTACTTGCATGCATCTGAAACAAAAGGTACATACAGATTATCTGAAGGTTCCAAGGCTTCAGTTCCTTCATATTCTCTATCTTCACCTTCTCCCATAATGTTATTTGATGTTGATGGGAGTGAAGTAGCTGTGGATAATCGAGTAGGTAGTAAAGATGAAACAGTGTGACCCGTATATATACATTTATCATCTGCAAAAATCTCCTCCATTGCCTGGAAATATTCCCATTTTATGTTCCCTCTTCCAGTAGTACTCTTTTTTTGTTATCTATTATTTTTTTATAAGTACTTTTCATGTTTCTATATTTTCATTTGATCATGTTTTCATTGAAACCTTTCTACTTATGTTTCACCATTTTATTTCTTATGTATCGCCAAATATCTTTTTTCTTTATCTTCGCATTCCTTAAATCGTCTTTTTTCTCAGCCACACAAACCAATAACAGCATTGTGCTTTTCTTGATCTAATTTGCCGTTTCTTCTACTAAAATAAAATACAAATTATCACAAATACTAGTATATTTATTTAACAGTTAAATAATAATAACTGCTGAATATATAGAGGATCCTTCGACTCCGATGGAACCTGCATTTCTAAACAGTTCATGTTTGTTTCTATAAAATTCGCAAGATAATCTTCATCTGCAAGAAACGACAAACGATCAGGGAAGGACAAAACATTACATTTAATTTAATTACATGAAAGAATATTCGCAAGTGCCTTTTATTCCTAACCTCCAATTTTAAATTTTATGTAACTTACCATTTCTAAATTTACTATGCATACCCTCATCACCAACAATAGTGTAAGACATATTTTTATAATGATCAATAATTTCTATAGACATATTTACTTTATTTAATTTTTCCACAAATTTGAATTAAAACGGTAAAACTATCGCTCAGGCGATTACTAATCAGTTTCTAAATATTATGAAAAATATGGCGTCCGATTATTCATCGATGAGTTTTCATCACGTGCGTTCAGCAGTCAAACACTCATCGATTACTAATCGATGTGCTCTGCTGAATGCACCCATAGTTACAATATGCAAGAAAAGGGCGTGATCATCGCAGAGTGGTATGCAAAAGTTAAAAGTGCAGCAGTAAATTTCAAATTCGGTGAAAACTTGACGTCGATATTAAATGATAAATTTGTGACTGGAATAAGCAAAAAAAAAAGAATATCAGATCGACTTGACTATGAAGAAGATGTAAAAACTTTAGGAAGAAATGTATTCATTGGCCCTGAAGGTAGAATAGGTCAAATATAGAGTCGGCAGGAAATGTTAATTGTTGGAGATTTATCACAGAACCAAATATACAGAAGTTAACAATATCTCTGGTACACACGCCGTAATCTGTCAAACCGAATAAGAACGAGTCGAATATCTCAAAAAATTGTTTTGTTATATTAATTTTGTGAATTTCAGTTGTTGTTCGCATTCTTGCTAATCTCTCTAACATCAGAAGGGGGGGGGTATTTTTTTTTACAATATCCATAAATAATGAAGAGCAACAGATTCCAATAAACCCTGGTTCGTCCGCCATGACGCCCGAGAATTTTCTGGCTATGTTTCAAAGCTACCAGCTCTAATGTAATTCAGAATGCAGTGGGAAATCTTCGCTATACCGCTACTGGTTCAGGGAATTTAGGAGATATGCAAGTTTGTTTCTAGAGTTTTGATCCACAAATAGATAACGTTGACAACTGGTTCATGGAAATCGTACAAGCGCAAAAACGCTTTGGATGGGATGAATGGGAAACTGTAGTAAGATCTGCCCATCATTTACAAGGTAATGCAAAAATCTACAGGTCAGAGAGTTATGATGAATATGCTAGACAAAAATTGTCTAAATTAAACAAGGTATGTGAGGAATAGCCGGATAATGTATTGATTGAAGTAATTATACATGGTATTACAGATTTAAATGTTCGAATTAGTGTTTATAATCAAATTTTTTTAGACGCGTCCAATTTAATTTCAACATTGTCGTCTTTTAATAAGAGACGTACGTCAAATAATGATGAATCAACACAGCGCATACAACAAGAACGCCATTTGAAACGTAGGTCGGATTCATTACATCACGATCAAATTGGCATCTAAATCAAAATCGACCGAAGGTCTGTTCTAGGTTTAGTAAATCTAGACATGTAAAGTGCGATTGTTCAGTACGTGACTCTAATGTAAACATTGCTGAGCGTGTTGATGAAAAGCCAAGAATTACTCTTACTTGTAATTATCGCAAAAACGAAGAACATGTTGAAGAAAATTGTTGGGCTAAAAAGCGTGCGATTAGAAATAATACTGACAAGCGTGTTAATTTTTGTCGATCTAACAAAAACAAGCGGCTCCTTACTGTTGTAGTGAATAACATCCCCATTAATTGCCTGCCCGACACCGGCTCTGATTGTTCTTTAATTACAGAACGTGCAGTAAAACAGCTGAATTTGCAATCGACAGCCTGTTTGTTTAAATTTATCCGGAATTGGCAACGGCCAATTTATTTCTACTTCATTAGTTACATTACTCTTAGGATTTGAAACGCTCAGTTGCGAAGTTGATTGTTATGTTGTTCCAAATCATGTTCTTGATGTCGAACTTATAATAGGTCGTCTTCACCAGACCGTGCATTGTTTTAACTAGCAACGAAAAGGGAATTTCTATTCATAATAATTGCATCATCGATAAATTTGCTTCGGTACGTGCCATTACTAAAACAGATGTTTTAACTGATATTGTTAATGACGTTTTAGGTAGTGGTTGGGCCGTCTTCTTGAATTTTGCACGAATTCGGAGATATTATAAGTAAAGATTACTGCGTGTCTAGGGTCAATACTGGTAGCCTTGAAATTAGATTAATAAATGACTCGACTGTCCGTTATCAACCATATCGCCTTTCACTATGTGAATGCGAGAAAGTACGATCAACTGTAGAACTTTTAAGCAACGGTATTATCCGAGAAAGCCAGATGGTTCTCTAGATAGAAGTAGGTATACGGTAGAAAAAGATATGCTTCATCGTCTAGATTATTCTAATGGTTTGCCCATAAAACAGTGGTATGTACCTAAGGAAAGCCGATTAGGTCTCGTTCGTATCTTTCATGATGAACAGTGCCACATTGGCTATGATAAAACGGTTACAAGTATCACAAAATATTCTTGGTTTCCGGATTTAAGGAAATTTGTGCGTAAATATATACAACATTGTATAGGTTGCCTGACACTAAAAAGATCAACTGTTGCACCTAAAGGAATGCTACATACCATATCAAAAGTACTGAAACCATTTCACACGATCCATGTTGATTATTTGGCTCCTTTACCAGCTACAAAAATCTAAAGCAGTATATTTTAAGTATTGTTGATGCTTATTTAAAATTCACTCTGCTGTACCCACCAGTGCGTACCTCAGGTGCTGAATTTCGCCAAAGCTTTATGAGTTTCATATCATTGTTCGGTACTCCAACGCGCCTCATTGCTGATTCAGAATCTGCTTTGTAGACGCAATAACCAAGCAAATGCTGAGAACGTGGCTTATCGAACTACACATTATAACGCCGTATGTACACAGGGCAAATGGGCAGGTGGAGCGCTGCATGCGTACAATAGCTAATGTGTTACGCGTGGAAACAACAATTGAGTCAGAATGGGAGAAGTAACTGTGGAAAATTCAATTAGTACTAAATTCTACTATACAACGAACCACTGAAACTTCACCACTGCAATTACTTCTCGATTGTGACGGTACTGCTCCAGTTGTTAGAACAACCATTCTAAACGCTATGGCCGTTGATAATCTACCTACCTCTCAAATATCATTACTGAGAAAGAGGATAAAGGAAGTTGCGGATGCAGGCATTAAGGCTAATTATGAGATTCAAAAAACATATTTTAACAAAAACAGAAAACCAATATGCAGCTTTTCTGCTGGTGATTTGGTCATTTTAAACAGAACTGCTTTAGTTGGGAAATTACAAAGCGGGATGCGAGGCCCATTTAAAATGATAAATATTTTACCAAATGATGGACTAGAAATTCAGGAGTTAGTTGGTAAACTTACAACTAAGTGTGCTGTTGATCAAGTCCGAATCTGGCCTCGTGAATGGACCTCTGACGACTGTGACGACATGATGGACTCTGAATCCGAGTCAGGTAATAATAAGAGATGTTCTGAATTGGTCCATATGTATGAATACATAAGATGTGCATATAGATTGTAGTTTGTTGGTGTTTACAGTGCCTGTCGTTTTATCGACCTGAAGCATGTGTAAACAAGAACCTATAATATTTTGTTTGTGTTTATATTTCGCCGGTCGTCATGTAATGAGACCTAAATAATGTCTGTCGTAGGAATATTGTCTTACTTAAATCACATTATTTATTAACATGTGGATTCACTTAACGTTGCCTGTCATAAGACTTGACCTGAAGCATACATCGCTAAAAAAAGAATACAGTACTATAAGTTTTGTTATAATTACAAGTATACCGTCATAAGTTTCTAATGACCGTTGATAGGTAATTTGAGAATAGAGTTGTATAAACAACAACGCTGCCATTGTACATTCCCGTCCTATCAACTTGCAATGTTGACAAGGTTGCGACTTAATGACTTACAATTTCGTATTGTATCAATTACGTAAATAGTTTTCTTAAAATATGCTCCGTAATATAAACATGCACTATATTTTGTGTGGGCGTAGAGCTTGAATCTAAAACCAATGATTCTTGCTTTCCGCCTAATCAGTCTGTTACAGAAAATTATTTGCTGGACTAGGAGCCTACTCAAGCAAGGCGTTGGTAAAGGTCGGGGAGGGGGAAGCACTTAAAGGACGAAGCTTATGTCAGTCTGGCCGTGTTGGAAATTTATCACAGACACAAATCAAATATCTGTATATTTGGTTTCTGTAAGTTAAAAATATCTCTGGTACACACAAGCCGGTCATCGGAGGAACGGATCCTACCAGTACGCACCTACCGCAATCTTCCACTAACACAAACGTGAGTGTCAACGTCAACTGTCATTTTATATTTTATTCGTGTATAAAGTAGTAAAAGATAAGTGTTTTGTGTGTTTGGAAATTTTAAACTGTGAATACCTTGAATAACTGTATAAATTATAAATAAACACAAATGGAGAATACAGAAATATCTTGTGTAATTTGTAGCAAAGCTTTTAGTAGGCGTTCTAATGTGTATAAACATCTTAGACTTATACATGAAGTGGAACCCAAAAGCCACAAGAAACCGTCATTAGTGTGCCCTTCTTGTTTTCGACTTTCTGCTACCTATTCTGAACTTCGAGATCATTTAATTACAGTTCACTAGGTTGAGTTGAGAAGAAAAACTGTTTGAGAATCATTGTGGTTTGTATTATTTCTAAATGTTTTAGAAACATCTTCCATTAAATAATCAAAAATTAGCTTTTAGATTTCCAGACATGGAAAGAATCGAAAGAGAAAGAACTGAAATGTTCGTATGTTAAAACTAGTGGAAATAAAATTAGCAGCAAGAAGGAAAAAACATACTATGTACGTCATAGATCAACGAAGCCGTGTAGATACACGTCTAGATCACAAAATGATCGCCAGAAACTTTTACAATCTCAGAGTTCAACAAAGTTGACAGTTAATTGTCCCTCGACATTAGAATTAACTTGCTATGACAATAAGTTTAGGACAATTCTATTTACTCCTCATAATGGCCATAAATGCAATCTTTTTTTTTTTTTTCGAGGGGAAAAACCTTCAAAAGGTTCCCTAAACTGACGGTCCCGCGTGCAGGGATATGTGAGATTTCTACTCACTAAAAAACCCCCCTCTTCCTTCTCCGGAACTGTAACTAAACATTTCTTCGGAGGCTAACCATAAATGCAATCTGGCTCACATGAATCTTACTAATACTGAGCGAAAACAAATAGCAGGTAGTTTAGTATTTATAATAATGCAATATTTTTTCTTATTTAACTTTTTTAATTTAAGGTAAAATTGCTGAAGGAGTATCACTTCAAAAAATTCTCGATGATGTCCGTGATGGAATAAATTCAAAAGAGACGTTAGGTAGACTTAGTCTCTTAGATCGTCAGGACTTAAGAAATATTACTAGGGATTTTTCTTTACGAAGATATATTCAGTTACATCAGAATGATATTATAAGTGTTCGTTTGTGGAGTGAAAGTTTGAGATCACTTAAAGATGAATTTCCCATTCTGTTTTATAAAGCTCAGTGTACAAATGAATTTGAAGATATGTTTGATGAGAATGATTTTGTATTGATATTTATGAGTAAATTTCAAGAGAATCAACTATTAACTTTTGGTTCAGATAAAATATGTATTGACTCAACACATGGGATAACAAATTATGATTTCTTACTGACCACTATTATGGTCGTTGCTGAATTTGGGGAAGGTGTGCCTACTGCTTTCATGCTTTCTAATAAGGTAGATACTCGTGTGTTAACACATATTTTCCGAATTATTAAAACGCAGATTGGTGATATCAAATGTAAAGTATTTATGTCGGATGGTGCGCCAGAGTTTTATAATGCATGGACAGCTACTATGACTTAAAAAAAGTCAAAGGTGATCAAGCAACAAAAGCAAAAGTGTATAGGAGCATCCGCATACTATTACAAAGTAATGATACTGTCGAGTTTGAAAAACTGCAGGACTTTACATTATCAGAATTTATGTCTTGTGAGGATACCGCTGCTTTTAGAGAGTATTTTAAATCATATTATGCAGATCGTTACCATCTATGGGCATATTGTTACCGACAAGGCCTTGGTATTAACAATAATATGTTTCCGGGGGCGATGCATAGAACTTTAAAACATACATATTTTGAAGGAAAGAAGAATAGAAGAGTCGATACTTGTTTGCATGCTTTATTAAAATTAGCGGGATATCATGATAAAGAAAACAAAAAGGAATATTAAAGGGAACAATTCCTACCGAATGGATTTAATAAAACTCATTTGCGAAGCCAAGAAATTAAACTACAGGATATTAATAATGTAGATGAAAATACCTGGAATGTAAAGTCATCCAGTAAAAATAATGAACATTATATTGTTCAAAAACAATCTGAAGAATGCTTCAGAAAAGATAAAAACTGTCATCTTTTTTGCAAGGTTTGCCAAAGTTGTGTACATGAGTTCACATGTACCTGTCCTGATTTTTTTATTAAAAGCAATTTATGCAAACACATACATGCTGTTATTAACAATTGTTCTCAACCAATTACTTGTATTAAAATTGAGACTCAGGAAGTCGGTGACACAATTATTCAAAATTTAGTAAACTATAATATAAAAAAATTAGCAAAAGATAATAACCAAGACCTAAAAGCAAAATTGGAAGTTATGTATGAACTATTTTTTTCCAAAAGCTTGACCTCGGACACGAAAATACAAGTGGGAAAAATGATAGACAACCTTATAAACCTTATAGCAAAGGAAAGCAATATTGGTTTAAAATACGCCACCAATGAGCCTGCCAAAAAAGACCCCAAAACAACTATGATTCAAGAGCACTAAGAAAAAAAGAATTGCCAAATCAGAGGATTTAATTAAAAAGCCAAATACTTCAGACATTGAATTATTCGTAGAGGAATGTGAAAAGAAAAATTAGAGAGAATGATCACTTGTACACAAAGCACATTGGGATTTTTAAGCACTAACACCATGTATGACTTTGTTTTACAATCATTATACTATTTTTGTATGTGGCTGAGGCTTTAGGTGAAGGAAGTGTCCAAACTTTTAAATACTTAAAGTCTAGTTGTTTATTTATTTACTACATAATTCATCATAACATTTCTTGTACTCTTGGTGAATATTTATATTCACCATTACATTTTATTTGTAAAATTATTTTATGTAATAGAAATATTCAGATTTTTGTATCATATATGCTTATATGTATATGTATTTTATCAATAAAGCAATATCACAGGAGTTATGTTAGGTCCTCCCTGTATAAAGTATTATGATCTAGCCAATGCTGCTAGAAGCTTATCTCTTTTATTGTTAAACGCTGACATTGCATAATTATTGTACTCTTGCTTCCATATAAAATAGTTAGTTCTGATTTAACTTTGTAACAAGTCACACTTACAATCTTTTATTAAATATAAATTTCATCTCTGAAAAATTATTGTTTTTTAAAAACTAGTTATCGGTTGCGAGGTATTTGATTGGCGCAATCGTACGGATATTTCGTGGGAAATCCATTATTCGGACAGTCCTGTGAGTTTCAACTCTTTAACGAAAAGTGAACCGTGAAAAAACTATACCAGGTGCAACCAAAAAGTGTTCAAATTGGATTACTTGAAAAACTAGCAGGCAGATGCACGTCGTGCCGATGTTGTAAGTAGACTTTTTGGTTCATGTCAGACTCCTCTGTTTCCATTGATTCCGCTTGTGAAAACAATTTGGACTTAGAGTTAGATTCAGCAAATTTTTTCAATAAGTTAAAAATCAATTAAAAAAATTCAAAGAAGCTTAGTAACTGTAATATTAATTATAATCCTAATATCAACTTATCCATGCCAGTACAACCACTACCAAAACTAGACATAAAAAATTTATCGGTTATTCCAAACTTTAATGGAAGCCCCAATAAATTAAATAGATTTATTAGCTCTGCCGAATCGATATTAACTTATTATTACGATCGTAACAATGTGGAAAATTTTCAAAATACACTATTAATAAATGGCATTTTAAATAAATTAGAAGGTCGGGCAGAAGAAGTTGTTGCTATAAATGGCGGTACTACATGGGATGATATTAAAAAGACTATTGCAAAATTTCGGTGATCAGAGGGATGAAAATTGTTTAAATCAAGACCTAGTAAACTTAAGGCAAAAACCAAACGAAAATCCATACCAATATCACGAGAAAGTACTTCATTTACTAAACACAATCTGTAATTATATCGACTTGCATTCCGACGCTGCGGAAGGCAAGTGTAAAAGGAGTTTCTTCACTAAACAAGCATTAACTACATTTTTAGTTGGGTTAAGAGAGCCTTTAGGTGCCACAATTCGTGCAATGAGACCAAAGACTCTTGCCGAAGCCTTACAATTTACTAGCGAGGAGGATAACATTAAATACCTCCAACGGTCAAATCAACAGCCTAATTTGACTATTAATAGAAACCCAACAACCCAACACCCTCAAAATTATAATTTTAAAACAAATCAATACCCGCAAAATTACTTTAATCCTCCATGTCCGCAAACAAATTTTCAACAAAGACCAATAAATTTTCCACAACAACAAGAATTTTGTCAATTTCCACGCGGTCCGATTAACATTCAGACACCCAAACCCGCCACCGCAAAGATTTCCGACAAATTCACAAACATTTGGCAGACCACAAAATGTTTGGAAGCCTAATACCAACATACAACAAAATAAACCAACGCCAATGAGTGTTTCCACGAATCCTCAGTTTAGGCGACCCTATCAAAACTCTTTTCAAAATAACGGTCAAAAACTTAATAAAATTTCGGAACAATTGTTCACAACCGAACATTACGATAATCAACCGAGTGATGAGACACTCGAATATTCACATGACGAAGAACAGACATACGAATATTCGTGTCCCGACGAAGAATACCAATGCGAAAATTTTCAGGAGGACCTCAGTCCAACGAACGAGACATAGTGGAATATCACAGACAAAAAAGAGCTACCGTACATTCAAATCTCTATTAAAACTTCTGATAGATACGGGTAGCACAAAATCATTTTTAAACCCCGAAATTGCCTCAAAATATTACTATGATAAAATTTCATATGAACCGTTTGTCGTATCTACAATATTTCAAACATCTTCTCATAATTATTTCACAGAAATTCAAATTTTTCCAGAATTTAATCAAAATGATAATTTGAAATCTTATTTATTCAATTTTCACAATATTTACGACGGACTCATGGGGCTTGACAATATAAAACTTTTGAACGCACAGCTAGATTTTCTAAATTCAAAGCTAATAACCCCTAAATGTACAATCCCAATTCGCTATCAAGAATCAGGTCAACGAATTTTATTGAAAGTAAAAATAAATCCACATATTCGAATTCTAACGAAAATACCCGTTAACCAAAACAGTGGTGATATAATTATCCCCCACCAACAAATACAAAATTGTGAAATACCCGAATCATTACACAGGTCAACATTTGATCTAAGCGGGAACACCGCACGCAGTATAGGCTACAAGGGGTTTTTGGGGTCGCTGATTACCATGAGAGGGTCAGTTAACCGCCATCACGTCAGGTTCAAGGACATTTGAAGGTCAAGTGCAGAATGCAAAAACCCACGGAAAAAATCCGAAAAAAATCGTGCATATGTTTTTGAGGTCAGGGAATCCGAATCCGAGGTCGGATAAATTCTGTGAGGTCAAGGTGAAGGTCATTTGTAGGTTATTTGATCTAAGCGGGAACACCGCACGCAGTATATGCTACAAGGGGTTTTTGGGGTCGCTGATTACAATGAGAGGGTCAGTTAACCGCCATCACGTCAGGTTCAAGGTCATTTGAAGGTCAGGTGAAGAAAAACCCATGGAAAAAATCTGAAAAAAATCATGCATATGTTTTTGAGGCCTGGGAATCCGAATATGAGGTCGGAGAAGCTCTGTGAGGTCAAGGTCATTTGTAGGTTATTTGATCTAAGCGGGAACACCGCACGCAGTATAGGCTACAAGGGGTTTTTGGGGTCACTGATTACGATGTGAGGGTCAGTTAACCGCCATCACGTCAGGTTCAAGGTCATTTGAAGGTGAAGTGCAGAAAAACCCATGAAAAAAATCTGAAAAAATCATGCATATATTTTTGAGGTCAGGGAGTCCGAATCCTAGGTCGGCTAAGCTCTGTGAGGTCAATGTCATTTGTAGGTTATTCCAAGGTCACTTGAGGTGTTGTCGGCATTTACGGTTCGAAAAATCTGAAAAAATTCATACGTATGTTTTTGAGGTCAGAGAATTCGAATCTGAGGTCAGCTGAGCTCCATTACGTCATGGTGAAGGTGTTTATAGGTCAAGTGCGAAAAAAACGTTTTAACGGATAATGTTTTTTAGTTGTCACTCTTGATGTTTTTTTGTATACACATGTTTACTTCTTGCCCGTGTATATATATTTTGATGTATATGCAACTGTTTAACGAGCTGATATATGATTCATACTTATTTTACGTTTGGTTTACTTTGGTTACTCATCTGTGATATGTGCGTGAGTGAGCTCGATGTTTCGAGCGAAAGTGCGTAAAATAAGTATGGACTATATATCAGCTCATTAAACAGTTGCATATACATAAAAATATATAGACACGGGCAAGAAGTAAAGGTGTGTATACAGAAAAACATCAAGAATGACAACTAAAAAACGTTATCCATTAAATCGTTTTTTTCGCACTTGACCTATAAACACCTTCACCATGACCTAATGGAGCTCAGATGACCTCAGATTCGGATTCTCTGGCCTTAAAAACATACGTATGAATTTCTTTAAGATTTTTCGAACAGTAAATGCCCACAGCACCTCACGTGACCTTGGAATAATCTACAAATGACCTTGACCTCACAGAGCTTAGCCGACTTCGGATTTGGATTACCTGACCTCAAAAACATATGCATGATTTTTTCAGATTTTTTCCATGGGTTTTTCTGCACCTCTGACCTTCAAATTTCCTTGAACCTGACGTGATGGCGGTTAACTGACCCTCTCATCGCAATCAGCGACCCCAAAAACCCCTTGTAGTATATACTGCGTGCGATGTTCCCGCTTAGATCAAATAACCTACAAATGACCTTGACCTCACAGAGCTTAGTCGACCTCGAATTCGAATTCCCTGACCTCAGAAACATATGCATGATTTTTTCCAGATTTTTTCCATGGGTTTTTCTGCACTTGACCTTTAAATGACCTTGAACCTGACGTGATGGCGGTTAACTGACCCTCTCATCGTAATCAGCGACCCCAAAAACCCCTTGTAGCCTATACTGCGTGCGGTGTTCCCGCTTAGATCAAATGTTGACCTGTGTTATCAATTGCACAAAACGGGTTGGCCGCTGTAGAAATTTCTAATAAAACGGATAAAGAAATTACGTTATCATTAATAAATCCGATTAGAACAATTCCATTCGTAGAAAACAATTACGAATTATACCACGCGGACGTAAGCACCCCAATTAATAACAAAAAAATTAATATTGATAATTTGATTCGAACCGCACATATGAACTCGGAAGAAAAAGAACAAATTCTTAAATTATGTAGGAAATATTCGGATATTTTTCATATAAAAAACCAGCCATTAACCTTCACCAACCAGGTAAAGCATTGTATAAAAACCAAGGACGAAATACCAGTATATACAAAATCATATAGGTAGCCCTTTGTGCACAAACCCGAAGTGGAACGCCAGGTAAACTCAATGCTTAAACAAGGAATTATACGCCTAAGCAATTCCCCATGGTCATCCCCAATATGGATTGTGCCCAAGAGGGCCGACGCTTCTGGAAAGAAAAAATGGAGAATCGTTGTCGATTATAGAAAATTGAATGAGAAGACGATCGATGACCGATACCCACTTCCTAATATAACCGACGTACTGGATAAATTAGGAAGGTGCAACTATTTTTCGACGCTTGATTTGGCAAGTGGATTTCATCAAATAGAGATAAACCCTGAAGATATCCCCAAAACTGCATTCAACGTGGAGAACGGGCATTATGAATATGTCAGGATGCCATTTGGCTTCAAAAATGCACCCGCCACATTCCAATGCGTCATGGACAACTTCCTGCGTGGGCTACAAAATGAAATTTGTTTGGTATATCTAGATGACATAATATACTCTACATCCTTGCAAGAACATCTTGTCAACCTGTCAAAAATATTCCAACGCCTCGGAGAAACTAACTTTAAAATTCAACTGGACAAGTCAGAATTCCTGAAAAAAGAAGTCGCTTATTTGGGTCATATCGTCACACCCGAGGGAGTGAAACCCAAAAATTTTCGTTGCCTAAAACAGCAAAAGGAATTAAAGGATTTCTTGGATTACTTGGTTTTTACAGGAAATTTATAAAAGACTTCGCGCGGATTACCAAGCCTCTAACACTGTGTTTGAAGAAAGATGCAAAAATGTTTCGAAGACTGTAAAAAATTATTGACAAATGAACCCATTCTGCAGTACCCGGACTTTACAAAGGACTAACCACAGACGCCAGTAACGTAGCTGTATGCGCAATCCTATCACAAGGAATAATTGGGAAGGATAAGCCAGTGGCTTTCGCTTCGAGAACGTTAAGTGATTCTGAGCAGAACTTCAGCACTATTGAGAAAGAGCTATTAGCCATCGTGTGGGCGGCAAAATACTTCCGACCGTACTTATACGGACGAAAGTTCAAAATTGTAACGGATCATAAACCCCTGAAGTGGTTAATGTCACTGAAAGAGCCAAATTCGAGATTAGTTCGTTGGAGGCTCAAGCTGGAAGAATTTGACTACGAACTTGAGTATATAAGTGGAAAAGTAACACAAATGCAGACGCCCTGTCGCGTATCGAAATCCACACAAAGGACATTTTCCAGTACATGGACGAATTCTATGAATTTTTAACTAAATCTCAACATGAAGAAAACATTGATAATCTATTAATAATAGGAAACGTCAGTGATCAACCAATAATGGATGACGTCAGAGAAGAGCAAGAACCACCAACACAAAGACATACAACCGACACAGAAGCAACGATATCTGCAGAAGAAACCGAAGAAGTTACCCCGGAGGAAGAAGACACCGTTCACACGAGTCACGAAGATCCAATTCAAGAAATGCCGACTTCAGAAAGATTCTTAAACTCGTTCGATCAAGTTGAAATAAACTTTATTTTTCACTCTCCCGCCAAACCGGAATGTAAACAATTATTTCCATTAAAAAACAGACTTTATGCTCAAATTTCTATTAATAATCTAGAGACGGATAGAATTGACTTATTCAAAAATTATTTAGACCCAAAATTTACGTTGCCATTCATTTCGATAACGAATTGTACGTACCACAAGTTTATGAAATTTTGAGGAAAACATTTAAAAACGCCTCGTATAAAATATTAAAATGCAATACGATATTACAAGAGATAATTAAAAAGGACGATCAAACAACTATTAAAAATTATCACGAGGGTAAAACCAACCACCGTGGCATTATAGAAACTGAAACGCGTATAAGATCGTACTATTGGCCCGGAATAAAATCCGACATAACAAATTACATTAGTGATTGCGAAATATGTCAAACCAATATGATAGAAACCCCCCTAAACAAAAACTAATGGTTTCACCTACACCATCTAAACCTTTTGAAATAATACACATTGACATATTTCAGGCACAAGGACAAAAATTCTTGACAATAATTGACACCTTCTCAAAATACGCTCAAGCTTACCCCTTGACAGCAATGTTAAGTACTGAGATCGTAAAAGCACTTTTAATTTTTATGACACACCATGGTCTACTTTCATTAGTAGTTATGAATAATGAAACCGAATTAAAAAATTCTACACTCCGAGAATTTTTCAAAACCCACCAAGTTCAAATACATTACCTAACAGTTAATAACTCACAGTCCAACGGTCCAATAGAGAGGTTTCACTCTACTATTATTGAACACCTACGAGTAATTAGAAATGTAAATAAAGGTAAAATCGATATTTTAAACCAAATTCCCTATGCAATACTAGGCTATAATAATTCGATACATTCGGCAACAAAACAAAAACCGATTGACATCATAAACGGGCACTTAACCACTAAAGACCCTTTCAGTATTGATTTACACCAAAAACTGATAAATAACTATGTCCAAGAACATCGCGATACGACTAAAGAAATTTATAAAGCATTAAATGAAAAATTACATGAACAAAAAGAACATGTCATTGAAAGTACCAACGAGAGGCAGGACCGGCACGACCCATTAACTTATGAACCCAACACGGATGTATATAGAAAAATTACTGCTAAAAACCGAAACAAACTAAGCCCCAAACTCACTAAAGAAAAAGTTCCCTAAATAAAAACATTAAATTAAAAATAGTTTGTAATGTTTTGCATAAACAAAACTTAAGAAGACCTCGGGCTAATAAAAAGAAATTGTTACAGGAGCCACCTGAGCCTCCTGATCCTGGCCATGCCGACAATCATACTCCAGGAAATATCAATAACGAACCTCAACAAGAACCCGGGCGTCCTCCCGTACAAGCCTGGAACAGCCAAGACAAAAATTAAGACACACATTCATCCACTATTATGATTTGAACCCTATCAGAAACGAAATTAAAACAATTAAAGAACAATATGCAAATGTCACCATTGCTATAAAAGATAGCCTGAGTCACCCTTATTTCTTTGAATTAGACAATTTTGATCGTGCCCTATTGTACCAACTAAATTCAGCTGAACAAAAATTTAACTCCTTAAGTCCAACTGGCAGAGTTAAACGTGGTCCTATTGACGGACTTGGCACTATTATAAAAAGTATATCAGGTAATTTAGATGCAAATGATGCTGCTCACTATGATCAAGCAATCCATGACTTACAAAATAATCAAAAAGAAATTGTACAAAAATTAAACAAAGAAATCTCTCTCACCACCGAGATTATTGATAATTTCAATAAAACAATCACGTTAATTAAAAATAATCAAGAAGTAATAACTTCTGGCCTGAACAAAATACGAAGTGAATTAAACAAATTCATTTTTGAGTTCAACGATTATTTAGAAACCAGAAATATTTTAGATCAACTTAGTTTAACACTAAATATAATTTTGCAATTATTAAGTGATATAGAAAATGCAATAACTTTTGCTAGATTGGGAACACTTCACAACAGCATTGTAGAAATTGACGAGCTTGAATCTATATTGCAAACCATTGTAAGATATTATTTCAGTGATCAATTAATTTTTTCGCATATTTCCGATAATACTCATCGATACTATGATTTATTAGAAATCGAAGCTTACTACTCAGGAACAAACATTGTTTTCATAATTCATTTTCCCATAGTCTACCCAGAGACATTTTCTTATTATCACCTATACTCTATTCCTACCCAGAACTCTACCACTATCATTCCTAAAAATACATATCTGATAATGAATGAGAATTTCACCCCAATTACTACTGCCCTAACAATAACATGATGTATGGAATGAAAAATCAAAATTGTATTTTCGAGTTGCTGCAACTAGGATCCACCTATGAAAGCTGTCAACAAGTACCCATACAAATCGCACAAAATGTGATACAACAAATAGATGAATCACACTATATTATTATAATCCCAAATCAAACCAAAATTCAAACAATCTGTGGACTTACCGAGTTCACAACACTAGAGGGAAACTACCTAATTACCTTACCACCCGGATGTCAATTCCAAACCAATTACTGCAACTATATTAACGAAAAGTTAATCACCAATGGTCAACCGATGCTTTTGCCAGATATACATATTCCCCTCAGGTCATCTGTGGCGACTTTACCAACAATTACTATAGAAGATGTTCAACTAGACAAAATCCATGAACTCCAAAGACAACAACGAAAACTTGGACCAGTCAACCTCGCGTATGCGCCTCAATTTAGGGATGGAGGAGTTATGTTAGGTCCTCCCTGTATAAACTATTATGATCTAGCCAATGCTGCTAGAAGCTTATCTCTTTTATTGTTAAACGCTGACATTGCATAATTATTGTACTCTTGCTTCCATATAAAATAGTTAGTTCTGATTTAACTTTGTAACAAGTCACACTTACAATCTTTTATTAAATATAAATTTCATCTCTGAAAAATCACTGTTTTTTAAAAACAAATTATCGGTTGCGAGGTATTTGATTCAGGTAATATAGACATAACCCTTAAAAAAAAAAATAACACAGCTATTATAAAATATTTTTAATTCCTCAACCTTCCCATTTCTGAATATGTAAGGTGTGGATTTCATAGACTCAATTAAAAAAATGTATAGAGTAAACCGGGCAGTTGTTGGACATGTGGGAGTTATTGGACACATTGCTTAAAACGTAATAAATCAAGATTTCTGTTTATCTTATTTCGTATTTCTTTGCATAGATGGCACTATTAATCTTTTAACTTCTTATTTTATGCAGTGCTGCCTCTGTTAAAATGTTCGTTTTGGCGGGAAAATATTGTGCATCTAGATAGTGAGTGCTGTTCTGTTGCTAGTTTGTTAAGGTAAGTTGATTTAAAAATTTGTCAAATTAATTAACGGATAAATAGTAAATATATTCTAAGTTGATGAATATACGAATATAATTAAAAAGACGTTATTTTTGGCAAATTTTTACCTCGTAATTTAGTTAGGTTAGTTTCTAGAGAGATGGCCAATAACTAAGCTAATTTTATTATAATGTTTAGTTGTTGGATGTTCTTATAATGTTTAGTTGTTGGACGCCGTGCCATAACTGAGTTGATCCACTTTTTATTCTGTTATATATGGCTATGTAGATTTTTTTGCAATGCTTCATCAGATATAACTTTTATTGGTCTATTCTTAGTATAAGTAGTTATTGGACACGTGTCCTATAACTAAAAATGAATCGTCCAATAACTAAATATATTGTTTTAGTTGTCTTAATTGGTTGTAAATTATGCCAAAAAAGAACACATATGACGCTAAATGTGTCGATTCTGCAATAAATGAAATAAAAAAAACAGTAAAATATCATTACGGGCAGCAGCAAAAAAATATGGACTGCCAAAATTTACGTTGGAGTTTAAATTAAAAAATCCGGGTCGTAAAGATACATGTGGCCCTTCACCCATACTTACGATGCAAGAAGAGTTGGAGTTGGTAAAGCAAGTTTTTTAAAAATATGTTAACCACACACCTTAATTTAATATATTTGTAACTGTAAGATGAATAGAGGAACTTGCAACACGGGGATTTCTCAAAAAAAGAAGACGTTTTCAATAGCGTCCAAAAATGTTTACTGGAAAATCCACGACCTAATCCCTTTAAGAATAGTAGACCAGGTGATTGCTAGTTTAAGGTAAAATAATTGTATTTGTATGAATACTTGACTTGTATTTTACAATTTCATTTTCTAGTCATTTCTAAGACACCCAACAATTGTACAAAGAACTAGTGAAGCAGTAAGTGCAGCAAGTTCCTGTGTATCAGAAGAAAATATTAGAAATTGGTTCAAAGACATTAAGACTTATTTAGCGTCCAAAAACCTGGATATTAACGATCCCTCTCGAGTTTATAACGGGGATGAAACAGACTTTCAGATTTGCCCAAGCACTGGTAGAGTTTTTGCTGCGAAGGGTATGAAGAACGTTTATACAATCGACAAAGGGTCACAAAAGGAAAATATTACAGTAATGTTTTCTTTCTCTGCGTCTGGTGCTTCGTGTCCACCTATGATTATTTACGCATATAAAAGAATACCTGAAAAAATGAGTTGTAAGGTCAACCCCCCTTGGGGAATTGGATGATCAGATAACGGATGGATGACGTCTGATATATTTAATGATTATATAAAAGACATATTTTACCCATATTTAGTAGCAAATAATGTAACATTCCCTGTTATCTTGTTTTTGGATGGGCATAAATCTCACATTACATACGAGTTGAGTCGACTTTGTAATGAGCCGAAAATTGAAATAGTGGCATTATATCCAAATGCGACTCGAATTTTGCAACCGTGCGACGTGGCAGTCTTTAGGCCAATACAAATTGGCTGGAGAAAAACCGTAAGAGAGCTCTATGCCAATAATCCAGGCGAGGTGCTTAATAAAACTTCTTGTCCACCACTTTTAGAAAAGGTTGTTGAGGAAGTTATAAAACCAGACATCTTAATAAATGGGTTTAAGGCATGCGGACTGTTTTCCTTTAATCCTGACACAATAGATTTCTCGAAGTGTTTAGGAAGGGAGAATAAACCTACATAGGTGGGTATTTCATATGAAGTATTTTTCATAAACCATTTAACTTTCAGATGACACATATATCCCATGTAAGTATAGATTACAACACTTTTCTAAAATTTGTTGGAGAAGAAGTTATAGAAAAGTTTAAATCTTTGGAAGCAGTATTCAATAATCAACAATTAAGTGATGGCTTTCTTAAACTTTACAAAATGTGAAAATTTTTCAACAACGATAACAAAGTGGAAGATGGTTCAGCTATTACCCAAGAAGTTAAAGTTGTGGGATTTGAAGATTCCAAATTAGTAATAACACCTGATAAAAATGCGGTAAATCTTGAAGTTATTGATGGTCGTGAGTTATCTACAGAATTCAAAGAGAATGTAGTTCCCGAAATGAATGCACATCCCGCAGTTGAAGTTACAAACTTAAATAATGTTCATATTATTGCAAATGTTGTAATTAAACAACCAGATAATCAAACCATTTCTACACATTCGCCTGATAATCTTATTCTACCTTCAACAAGTAACAGTATTAGTACTTACCTGGAAGTACCAGAGCAGCCCCAGCGAAAGAATAAACCTCATACAGAGCGCCTTCCATTTGCCATAACCTTAAGGGCTTACCAAGAAAAGGGGAGGAAGCAAAAGCAGCCAAAGCAGCCAAAACTATTCTTGCAAAAAATGAAAAAGTTAAAAAAGCAAAATTAGATGAAGTGATAACAAAAACTTGCACTGTATGCCAAAAAGGTTTAACAAAAAGTTTCTTAACATGTAATAGCTGCAAAAATGATTTTCATCCTCGTTGCATACCAAATACACACAAAAAACATGTTCCTGATGTGGACGATGATGATCCATTTATGTACCATATTTTCTATAAGGTGGAAAGTGAAGATGATGCTGACGAAACGGAAGAAAGTGAAAACAATAAGGAAATTGACGAAAGTGGAGAAAGAGAGGTAGATGAATTGTACGATTTGTATAAGAGGGAGTCCA
This sequence comes from Stenurella melanura, assembly GCA_963583905.1. NCBI lineage: Eukaryota > Metazoa > Arthropoda > Insecta > Coleoptera > Cerambycidae > Stenurella > Stenurella melanura. The sequence continues at coordinate 74,155,203 of OY757315.1, forward strand.
CCAAATATTAATAGATGTTATTAAATTTTACATGTGTTGTAGGTATATCTTCCTATACCTAATTAAACATTAAATTTTTAAATAGTTGGTATTGTGTTTTACTAATATAGGAACTTAGCTAGATATATACTGCTACTAGAACTACATAGGTAGGTACGTCCTCATTTAATTTAAAATTTGATTAGTGTCCAATAACTGAAATTGCCATGTCCCAATATTGCCAAAATTGTCCAATAACTAAATTTCTTGACATCTTCGCATTTCTTACACTTTTTTGTACGCAATAATAAGTTAATCTGAACAATACTATAATAAACTAATTTAAAATCCTCAATTTTGCTTCATCATGCAAATTAGTATGTCCACAAATATAATTCTCATAGCAGTCCATTTGGAAAAACATCTTAAGCGTCCAATAACTGCCCGGTTTTCCCTAATTATTTAGTAATGGCTGTTTAATTAAACTTTACCAAAAAATTCACCTTTCATTCAGGCAAGCATTGAAGTAATGTAAAGATGCGCAATCACCTTTTTTAAAAGTTAAATGATATATATTGATGTCCCTTAAACATTTCATAAAATAAATTACTTTTTAGTATAAGACAAAATTGGTCAGTGGATATTCTGACTTCTTTTATAGAACAGATAAGTGGAGTAAATCTTGAAAATTTAGAGAGGAAAGACTCATCTTTCAATTTCAACATTGCATTGCTTTAAGGAGGTTGAGGCGTTACAGTCCCAACCAAAAGTAAGTCGAATTCCAAATCGGAACTTTTCCATAATAAATTATTACAAAAGGTTATAAGTCTGTGATACCAATAATTTATTGTCATAAAGGCATAAATAAATAATTTTGTATTATTAATAAATTATTTAAGTCGACTTAATTATTTTACTGAATGAACTAACTTTTGGATCCTGGCACCAACCTTCTTGGAGGTTGGGGGTTGAGCTACCTGACCAGGCGCGTCTCCAGGTGGCGGATAGGAGAACGGCCAGACTTCGCAAGGAGTAGGGCTTGCGCTGGCCATACCGTCGGGAGACAGGGCTAATAACGCAGTCCATCCTGACTAAAGCCACGCCGCGGACCAGCTCACGACTGACATCGTAAACTGTCTGGAGGTGCAACGACCCTATGGCCAAGGTCAGGGGTACGTGTCTCCAGGGGGCACGGGGGCCTTAGCTTCATTGCCCGGACCACGTGGATGAAGTACCACTATAAAAACTTACCCAACCCCAAGGTATTGTGCGCGCCGAAGGGATGCATGGTCGGAGGGATGTCCGGCCACTGGCGACAAACCGCGGGGCATGGGGCGCACCCCGTTGTATAAATGCCTTCCACGTACGCAGGGGGCTCCGTGCGTGGCGACCACCCTTTCCACTTATTCGTGGGATCAGTTATGGACTATAAAAAATCAAAAACAAAAAAACAGAGGGGATCTCCTTGGGGAGCGGTCCTTCTGCAAAGAAAGGGATCTCCCTCGAGAGTGGCCCTTCCGTACAGGAAGGGATCTCTCTAGGGAGTGATCCTTCCAAGCAAGAGGGGATCTCCTAAGGAGCGGCCCCTCGAATCAAACAACAGTGCAGGACGTAATGGACTGCACTGGTAACAGCAAAGCCAGCACCAATCAAGCAGCCCAGTCAGACTTAAAAACAAAGCGCCAATTAAGCCGTGTGGCCGACTTAATAACTTTTTAAAAAATATTACAAACTTAAAAAAGTTACAAAAGTTTATTTAATTGAATTCACAATATTAAAATGTTACAAAATGATGTTTACTGCATGAGAGCTCGACGCGAAGTGAGTTATCTCATCGCTGGTCACAGGGAAGCAGCTGGGATGAAACCGCTGACATGGCTTTATTGTTTGTCTTATCTGGGTTGCTATATGACTTAACTCCTCCACCCTTAGACAGAACTTTAGGGTTAAGCTGAAGTTCGAGGCGATTCTTCTTTAGGGTTGGTCCTGGTTTCTTGAAGTCGTTTTCGTAATTTTTGAAAGATATAAACACTAAAACATATTATGGTAACATATAGTAATATTGTCCAAACACTGGGTTGATACCAATGAGAAGTAGAACTTGTTATTGAATTTAAATTTTGCTTGTTTTGTTCCAATTTGTATTTTATAATATGCAAGTCGTCTAGATTTGTTTGTGACAAACTAATATTTTTTATTTCGTAATTATATGTAACATTTACTTTATAATCTAATTCGGGAATATAAATATCTCTTTGGTTTGGTATATCTGTCTGTACATGTGCAAATTTTTGATTTGAAATTTGAATTATACAACCTTTTTGATTGGTTACAATATAGGTTCCGGCTGTTAATAATTTTGTTTCCGACAAATCTTTGCAATTGAAATTAATTGATTTGTCTGATGGATTTATTACTAGTAGTTGATTAAATTCTAATGTTTGCACCTTTTGACTTGTTAATTGTATTAGTTTGATGTGGCAATTAGAATATGGCCTTTTTGCTAGTAGCAGTTGTACTTCACATGGTTGATTAGTCTCTAAATTTATCAAATCTAAGTTATTACAATAAAAGTGGTTATCTATAAGTTTACAAAGTTCGTTCGATGAGCTGTAATATTGATCGGATAAAATAAGGTATTTTTTATTGGGGATGATTAGTTGGAAGGTATTATTTTGATTTAATACAGGACATGAGTACAAGTGATAAAGATTATATTGAATGGTGTCGGTTATTGGCACTTCTAAGATAAAATTGAGCTTCGTTTTCTTCCAGTAGGCTTTAATTTTGATTAGGGCTTCGAAATTTAAGATTTGGTCCTTAACAGCAGGAAAAGGTAAGTTAACATAATTACTTATTTGTAAGAGGCTGTCTAGTAGATCTTCCGGTTCAATAATTGAAGGGTGCATGACATTAATTTTTGCAAATGTGACAGCTTCCTCGAGTGTCTCTAATATTTGTAGGATACTTTGTGCCATTATATTTACTTGGGTATAGACATTATTAAATTGAATTCTGTGATATAGTTCGACCTTTTGGTCTTTCAGTGCTTGTTCGATTTGTAGAATTCTTGAACGTAGCACGAGTTGGTTCGTGGTCAGGTTATTTATAGATGACTCAAATTTGTCTATTGCCTTGGTGGTTAGTGTTATTTGGGATTCCAATACTTGTTTTAAAGTGAGTTGATTTTTGTCTAGGTGTTCTAGGTGTCGTTCTATTCTTTCGCCGTCTTCATTATCTAAGTTACCAGTGATTGATTTCCAGATTGATCCTAATCCATTGATTAGTCCTCGTTTAGATCGAGATTGTGGCGTTAGTTGGTTAAATTTCCGATTAATTTCGGCAAATAAGAATTCTGTGATTATTGCGAAATTCTTAACTTCCATTTTTTCTCTTTCATCTAATATTAATGCCTTCTCTAGATCGTCAATATTCGACTTTAATCTGCTATATTCGTCCATGATTGGTTGCAAATCGATAGATCGTACTAATGTCCATTTGTCGATGATGTTTCTACATTTCCCTAGAGGTAGGGGTAGTAGTCCTGGGTTATTGTTTAATCTTCTGACTCGCTCTCCTCCGTGGATGACGGGGGTGCATCTGGAACAAGAGGTCTTCTTAAGTTTCTTAAATGTACTCTTTTTACAGATTTATTTCGTGTATTAGAAATTTCGCAAGTATTATCGCTATTTATCTTAGTGATAGTGAAGGGTCCCTCATATCGATTTTTAGTTTTATGTCTGGTCGCTTTCCTACTTTTAACATATACAGTTTGTCCTTTCTTAAAAGTGGTTTGTGGGTCATCAACGTCTTCGTTTCTCCGTTGGTGGACAGTTTCTTTAGTTTGTATTATTTTTTGGTTGATGGTTTCGTATATTCTTTTCATTTTCGTTTTGTGATCATTTAAGTAGTTGCTGAAAATGTCTTGATTGTAATAAATTTCGAAAGGGTTTCTGCTGTCGGTGTGTCCTATAATTAGTTCAAATGGTGTAAAACCTGTAGCGGAATGTATCGAACTATTATAAGCTAATAGGGCATATTTCATCTGATCTGTTATAGGGTCATTATTAATGTTTTTCAATATTCGTACATGTTCGAGTATTGTTGAATGGAATCTTTCCATAATACCGTTGCTCTGCGGATTTCTGACAGTTGTAAAGTGAATATCGATTTTATGTAGTTTTAAGAGTTCTTTCACTACGCTATTGTTGAATTCTTTACCATTGTCGCTTACGATTTTTTCAGGTGTTCCGTAGAACGTGAAATAGGTGATTAGTTTTTCTGAAATGTGAACTGCTGTTTTCGCAGGGATTTCAAATGCCTGAGCGAGTTTGCTAAAGGCATCGATAATTGTTAAAAATAATTTTTGTTCCATAGTAAATACGTCCATGTGTAAAATTTGAAAGGGTTTTGTTGGGGTCTCAGTCAGCATCATAGGCATAATTTCGGGTATTCTCTCGTATTTGCTTCTTTTACAAATTTCACAGTTTCTTATAAATTCCTCCACGTCGCGCTGAAGGTTTGGCCAATAGTATTTTACTTTAAGATGAGCGACGGTTTCTCTTGTCCCGCGGTGATTGGTTTTTCCTTCGTGATAGTTTTGTATTACTTGTAGCTGTTCTTCTTGCTCTAACACATCGATTAACTTTTTGGTACATCTAATCAATGTGGGTCCGTTATCTGTGAATTTGCTAGTGTATGTTTCACATAGATTTTTATATGTGTCTTCTTTGTCGGTGAACACATGATATTGTCGATCTGTTGTCGTAAAGTCTCGGAGCAATTTAAATAGGTCTTCCATTATGGTTTCAATTTGTACTTCGGCTTCGAGGATCGTTTTCTGTCCTCGTTTCGTAACTTTCGGTTTTCTCGGATTTAGGAGAACAGTTTTGATGTGAATTTGGTTTCTTTTCGTATTTATGGGTTCATCCAATATAGGTATGCTAATCGTAGGATCTTCGTCATTTATCGAATGTGCCGTAGAAATCGGTGTTATAGGTCTATCAACTGGGTTTAGATTTTGTTGTACCTGGTGTGGTGTAGGTGTATTTAAGCTTCGTGGTTCTTCCGTTGCGCTTTCTAGTTCGCCTAATAGAGCATCTAATTCTGTGTCGGCATTGACTATTAGAGATTGTGAGTCTAGGGGATGAATTTGGATTCTGGATAATGCGTCGGCGTTTGTGTTTGATTTTCCCTTTTTATATTCGACTCGATAATCGAACTCTTCTAGCTTTAATTTCCACCTGGTTAACTTCATATTGGCTGGTTCCTTTAAATTAAATAGCCATTTTAAAGGACGGTGGTCTGTGTATATCGTAAACTTGTGACCGTAAAGATAGGGCCTGAAAATTTTCGTTACGGACCATACAATTGCGAGTAGTTCCCTTTCTGTAGTTGAATATTTACGTTCGGCGTCGTTTAACGTCCTTGAGGCGTATGCAATGGGGTGATCTTGACCTATGGTGCCTTGCGAAAGTATACTGGCTATGGCTTCGTTCGACGCATCCGTGGTTACAATAAAAGGTTTTGTAAAATCAGGATATTGCAAAATTGGTGCCTCAGTTAAAAGTTTCTTACATGTTTCGAAAGCTTGAATGAATTCTTGCGAGTGAACTAATTTGGTATTCTTTTTTAGCATTGATGTCATTGGTTTAACTATTTGTGCCATATTGGGAATAAATCGGCGGTAGTAGCCTACGAGTCCTAAAAATCCTTTTATTTCCTTGGTTGTCTTAGGCAGTGGGTAATTTTGCACAGCTTTAATTTTTTCAGGATTTGGCATGACTCCTTCTGGTGTTATGATGTGACCCAAATACGCTACTTCGTTCTTCAAAAATTCGCATTTGTCTAGTTGTACCTTAAACTGTGTATCTCGCAAACGTTGAAAAACTTTTCTTAGATGTTCAATGTGTTCTTGTAAACTAGCGGAATAAATTATTATGTCGTCGAGGTAGACTGAGCAAATTTCGTTTTGTATACCCCTTAAAACATTGTCCATCACCCTCTGGAATGTGGATGGTGCTCCTTTTAATCCAAAAGGCATCCTGGTGTACTCGTAATGACCTTGTTCTGTAGAAAACGCCGTTTTCTCGATGTCTTCTGGGTTCATTTGTACCTGGTGAAAACCAGAGGCGAGGTCAAGTAAGGTGAAATATTGTGCTCTACCCAATTTGTCCAAAATATCCGTAATATTCGGCAAAGGATATTTATCGTCTACTGTGTGTTCGTTCAGTTTCCTGTAGTCGATCACGACTCTCCATTTTCTCTTTCCTGAATTGTCCAATTTCTTGGGCACAACCCAGACGGGGCTCGACCAAGGCGATGTAGATGGCCTTATTATGTTTTGTTGTAGCATGGAATAAATTTGTTTCTGGACTTCCTCCTTGTGGACTTGAGGGTATCTGTAGGATTTCGTGAATATGGGCGTTTCGTCTTTTAGTCTGATATGATGTTTAACCTGATTGTTAAATGTAAGTGGTAATTTTTCATTATAAAATATATCTCTATATTCAGCACATAAGTTTCTAATAGCGAGGTATTCTTCCTTATTTAGGTGATTTAGTCTCAGGTTTTTTAAATTTTCCTTTTGTAGTTTGTCTATGTCGTTATAGTCCATTTCCAATTCGTTGATATCCATTTCGGTTTGATGTAGTTCTTCGAGGGGTAATATTTCAGAAATAGTTAGTGGTTTTATAATTTTCAAAACTTGTGTTTCCTCTGTGTTATTAATCACTGTGGTAAGTGCTTGGTTATTTTTTATTGTGACAAGAGATGCGGGTATTTCCAGGTTGTTTTGAAATTTTTTATACTCTAAGAGTCCTTCCTGTAAAGTGGTATGCACAGGGATGGAAATAATCGACTCGGATCTTGGTGGTATAGTTTCAGTAATTTCCATAACTCGATTGTTCGTTGTGTTTTGTTGAGATTTTGTATTTTGTGAAACTATTAAATTTCCACAGATGTACAAGGGAATTTTTGTACTTGGGGTGATCAAAAGCCCTTGTTCGAAATCGACTTTTGCTTCTAAGTTCATCAACAGATCTGTCCCTATTAATCCTTCGTAATTTGGGTTGCAATTAAAAATGTAATGTTTATGGGTTAAGTCCGGTCTGTTAAATATAGTTGAAATCGGAATTTCGGCACTATAATGATGAGTTGTTGTATTATGTGGTGTTGTAATACAAAATGGGTCCTCCTGTATATAATTTTGAAAATGTTTTTGAGCGATTTGTTCGTTTATGAATGATTTTGTTGATCCAGTGTCGATCATAAATCTTGCATTTATTTCGGGTACTTTAATATATGGTAATCGATTATTTGTCGATGTGTGAACTTCTATTAGTTCCGTTTGTCTGTAATTTCCGAGGCTCCTATCGGAAAATTTGCATTTTCTTGTTCATTGGTCTCACATTCTGGTTCTTCGTAATTGAATTCATCATAGTCCGTATATGAAAGGTTTTCGTTGTAGTTATTTCCGGGTGTCGTATATTGTTCCAGCTCTTCTGACTGTTGTACGTGGAGTTGTTCGTTCCTCCAGTTCTGTTGGGGTGCAAATCTCGAATATTGTGGCATTTGATTTGTGAGGCGTGTCCTTTGAGAATCTAGTTCCATGGGTGTAGGTGTGTTTGTCAAAGGTTTATTTCTCGGTAGAAAGACGTTTTGTTGGCTTCTAGGTTGATTGTGATTTGGTTGGTTTTGAAATGGTCTCGCTTGATTTTGAACATATCTCGGATATTGTTGTTGTTGGTAGTGCTGTTGCTGTTGTTGTGGTTGGTGTTGTTGTTGTCCTATAGGTTTGTATGTATTGTTAAATTGTGGAAAATGCCTTGTTTGTTGCTGGTAGAAATTCGGTATTTGCCGTGTTTGTGGTGGATTTATTCTTAGTTGATGGTTATTATTCGGTCTGTGATTGTTTGTTTCGTGATTTTGAGGTGTGTGATTTATTTTTGAACGGTGATAGTTCATATTTTCCTCCTCTGTCACAATCTGGATAGCATCTTCGATAGATTCAGGTTTCCTACAGCGTAATAGGTGGCTTAGCTGTGGATTTACTCCAGTTAAGAAAGCCCTTACTGTAAAATTGTTGTATAAATCGACCTTCATTTTTCGAATTTCCTGTGTTACCGTTTGGCATGTTAATTTTGATAGTAATAAGCATCTTATGTCTATACATCTGTCTGCAAATTGTAAAGCTGTTTCTCTGGGTTGTTGTCTTAATGTGTTCAAGTCAGACAACAGAGATTCTTCGTTTCGCTGATCACCAAATAAGTTTATTAGTAAGGTTTTTAGTTCAGGAAATGTCGAGAAATTTCTTGACGCCAGAAGTAGTGCTGCTTTTCCAACTAGTTTGTTTCGTATGTGTAGCATTGTAAATGTTATTCTCGAGGCTTCATTGTTCGGTGCCATAAGTGGAAGAACTTCTTCACATGCGGTAATAAATTTTGACAATTTCGTTGGTTCTCCATCAAAAGCAGGTATTAATTCCAAGTAGTCCCGAACAGAGATTTGTGGTAAAGCCATAGTGCTTTCTTCTGGTATAGGGGTTTCTTCTGGTAAAGGGGTTGTCAGGATTATCTGCCTCTCGGTTGGAAAATTGGCAAGTTGATTAACGAGGTCGTCGATAAAACTCATTAAATAAGTGTTAGTTTTTATTTCACTTTATTTTAAATCGTCGTTTTATTGTAAGCTCTGTATTCACGGTTACTTCAGACCGAGGGAGGGTTGACGTACAGAGTACGGCCGTGCTCTAGTGCGAAGACTGTGAATATTTTGCTTACGGGGCTTTTGGTTTTAAATTTTATTTAACTTATTCTAGATGGTTAATAAAAAGCAGTTATGTTGGATTTTAATTTCTTACCCTACTCGATCCAGGTAATACTTTTAAAATCATAGGAATAAAATAAATTAGAAGGTGAATTTTCAGTGCTAGAATGAAAATTCGAAAGCAATGAGGGGTGTATGTTTATTGAATTTTGGAGAGGAAAGGTAAAAAGGAAAAAGCGGAATGATCAATATTACTTACAAAATTAGAGTTGTGATTAAAGTTGACTTCATTGATGATTTTTCTCTCTCGTCTTGGACTATTAAGTTGTCTTCGATAGACTGATGGCTCACTATCCTCAATGGATTGATGGTTGACTGGTACAGGTCCTCGATGGACTTAGCGAATTGTTCGAAATAGTGCCTTAATCGTAGGTACGAACAAAAGTTTTAATTTTTGAAAGCTTTTGGGCACTAATCCGTTTCCGACTGCGCCAATTAAGCCGTGTGGCCGACTTAATAACTTTTTAAAAAATATTACAAACTTAAAAAAGTTACAAAAGTTTATTTAATTGAATTCACAATATTAAAATGTTACAAAATGATGTTTACTGCATGAGAGCTCGACGCGAAGTGAGTTATCTCATCGCTGGTCACAGGGAAGCAGCTGGGATGAAACCGCTGACATGGCTTTATTGTTTGTCTTATCTGGGTTGCTATATGACTTAACTCGCCCTTCGGGAGCCCAAAGAAGGAAGCTTCCGAAGGCGGCAAAGATGGCTACAGGTACGTGGACGGTCGAGAGACCACGACCACGCAACCAATCGCAACCAAAAAAAGGCAGGGAGGTCGAACCAGCAGGCATATCCAAGAAGCCTAGACCGGACTCCAACTCCCCCACCAAACCCCATCCTAAGAGAGTCAGGAGCGCCACGGCGCCATCTGTCTCTTTTAGGGATGCTATGACAGGTATCAGGATGTCTGTCATTAATGTCAACCATCCTGATATCCTGCTGAACCAGGAACAAGCAGACCTGATTCAGTCCAAACTGGTGGATGCCATCCCTCGCGGGGTGGCGGGCCCGAAGTTTTAACGGTTCCCAAAATATGAGGAGGGGATCCTCAATGTAGTTTGTGCAGACCTCCCCACCGAGAACTGGCTCGTGGAGGCAGTACGAGGGATGAAGAAGCTTGGGGGAGGAGGTGTCCATCCCTGTGGTGGACACCAAGGACCTTCCCAAGCGACCGAAGGCCCTCGTCTACATCTCCGTCAGAGACCGGCTCAGGAAGCAAAACGAAGACCTGAGCACGGAACGATGGTCCTTGATGAGCCGCAAAGTCGAGGAGAAGGGGCAAACGCTGGCCTACTCCATTGACGAAAGGTCGTTGAAGGTACTTGAAGGAATGGACTTCAAGGCCTACTACTCCCTAGGAAGAGTCTCTTTTAAAAAACTAAAGGAGAAAACCAACACCCCGGATGAAGGTGGCAACGTCGGTCCTTGCTAAGGTTATGCAGGGGTGTGACGTTGCACTGATCCAGGAACCCTGGGTCTACAAATGTTAGGTAAGAGGCTTGAAGGAGGTCGGTGGAGAACTCATCTACAGTAGATCTACTGAGACTCCCAGAGCGTGTATTCTTGTTAAAGGTAAGCATGCAGTAATGTCACTAACTAATTTCTGTTCCAGGGATTTAGTGGCAGTCAAAATCAGAGGATCATGTGGAGGTATGCCGAGAGAGTTAATTCTGGGCTCTGCGTACCTTCCATATGACGACCCTGAGCCACCACCAACCAAGGCCGTGGAGGAACTGGTGAGGAGCTGCAGAGGAAGAGGATCTCAGGTCATCATCGGGTGCGATGCAAATGTGCGTTTGCACACAGTCTGGGGGAGCACCAACACCAACTTAAGAGGTGAGTCACTTTTTGAATTTATTATGGAATACAATTTAGACATAGCAAATGTAGGCAATACTCCGACCTTTGTAACCAGACAAAGGCAAGAAGTGATAGATATAACAATAGGAACAACGCACGCGTGTAACCTAGTTAACAACTGGCATGTGTCTGAGGAAGAGAGCTGCTCAGACCACAGACACATTCGATTTTACATAACGGGACTGGACCGTGTAACTGAAATGTAATCCCCGCAGGACGGACTGTGAAGGATATAAGACAGACCTCACCCAGGAACTTGAGGGGATAAAGATGAACATTAGCAGATAAGAGGATGTAGAGATGGCTGCGGAACAAATACAGAACGCAATTATCTTTGCATATGAGGACAACTGCCCTCTAGTGGTAAGTAAATCCACCAGGAATGTGCCCTGGTGGAATAATGAACTTAGAAACATAAGGTAAGAAGTGAGAAAAAAATTCAATACTTATCGCAAAAAGATCAGCCAACTGGGATGAATACAGGACCTCTTTGACTGAGTACAACCAGGCACTGAGAAGGGCCAAGAGAGAATCCTGGAGGAGACACTGCGAGAGTATTGACAGTATCCCGGAAAGTGCCAGACTTCAGAAAATTCTCTCGAAGGACAATCATTGCCCAATAAACTCCCTCCTAACGGAGACAGGAGAATACACCAAAACAGGAAAGGAAACCATGGAGGAACTGCTCCGTATGCACTTTCCTGGATCTAACATTATTGAACAATCACTTGAGGAGTGGCTAAGAACAGGACTGGTGACAACTGTAATCAGGGCCACCAGGACAGACTGGTCAGTAACCAAAAAAGTGATAGATCAATCCAAAATCAAATGGGCAATAAACTACTCATTTGAGCCCTACAAATCTTCGGGTCCGGACGGAATTCTGACAGACGAGCCCAGGAAAAAAAAACTTTTGGATGTTTAGTCCAAAATTATTAAGAAAAAAATTAATTTTTGTAAATATCTGTGTATTTTACAAATTTGTTTCAGTTAATAATAAAAAAAAAGGAGAAGCAGTAAAAATTGAAATTAAATCATTACATTGAAAAATCAGTTAAAAATCATTAATGAAAAGAAAAATTTGACAGTAAAAACGTTTAATAATTTTTTTATTTATTAAAAGTCTCCCAATTAAATTGGAAACAATATTAAAATTTGCGTAAGACATCAATTGTGTCTTATAAAAATCAATTAAAACAACTTTATTTCAGATTTTTTTCATTATTTTCTTAAGTCTTAAGTTCAAAATTGAAACTTTCAAATTATACCGCACGAACTAGTTGGGTTAATCCCCGTTAGTAGCGCAACAGTAGGATCCCTTCCTCCGATGACCGGCTTGTCTGGTACACACGCCGCACTGTGTAAAATCGACTAAGAACGAGTCTGAATGGAGGAGTTCGTTTCGATTGGGCATCACGGATGACGGACACGGACTCATAATCCGACGAGCCTCGTACACGGTCCTGTCATATCGAATACCTTAAAAAATAGTTTGAAGTGGGGCGTTTGTCTGTAATTAAATTTTGAATATGAAGAATTTCTCGGTGTAATTTTGTTACCCCCTAATGTCTGTTCTCTATCGGAAACGGTTTTTTTTTTTGTTTAAAAAAGGCCAGAAAATTTACAACGGACATTTTCAACGAGGCTGGGCTAAAAAAAAATCGATTTCCGTCAGGCTAGAAAAAAAATCTCAATTTTTCACCCAGTTCCAAATAGGAATCGAAGGGTAGGATTAAAAGAAGTACACAGGAGGATTTTTTCATGCACAAAAAATACAAAATATTTTTTATTTTCATATAAAAATAAACTTCACTCGTCTTCATCAGTTGAGTTTTTCTCATAATCGCTGTCCCCGTCAGTCTCATTTCTTTATGTAGTAAATGTAAACAAATAACTATTGACATAGCAATTAACACGTGGTGAGAAAACGTTGAAGCTGCGTAGGGTCTTTCCAAGTATAAACGTCCAGGTGGAGTGGCATGTAATGGCGCGCGCACGCAGAGCGCTAGATAAATCTGGCAACGAACACGCGGGATGCAAGATATTGGCTGTGTAGCGTCTTTCCAAGCATCAACCGCCGGATGGAGTGGCATGTGCCAGTGAGCACGCGCAGAGCACTAAATACAGATGCCGCCGCGTTGTATTACAGATCCCTGTACATTTCATTTCATGTGAATACGCCCCATGAGAAATGTCCGTTTAGCATTTTTTTCTCATCTATTCGGTGTATACTTCAATTTAAAACAAAAATTAGCCATTAGGGAGTAACTTTTTTACACGCATTTTCTTTACATTCTGCTTTCTCGCTTTACCGATTTCGCCCCATGCAAAATGTCCGTTCTGTGTGAATTCTTATTATTTTATATATTTTTTACAAGATTTCACTGAAAACGGACATTAGGCGATGAAAAAAAAATGACATGATTTGTTACGGACGGAAAATTGTTTCAGAATTAATCGCCCCATTTTTGGGCTTTTTGTAAGAGAGATTTTCTGCTTGTTTTGTAAAAAACTACCCATTAAACCTCGTCATATCCATTAGAGAATAACAGGCTTTTTTGGTTACGGCCTCCCGCACTATTACTATACCAAAATAATTTATAAAATAATTATTCTCAATAGTAATAAAGATTAGTCTTACTTATTAAAGTGTAGTATTGTTTGACAATGTATAGTGAAGTAAATAACCTTTTTTCTAGGACTACATATAATCTTTTTGTTATAACGAACCTTTTGTGCTACTAAAAGTTCACGTCAACCTCTAATACATTTCACTTTTTGTGTAATGTTATACCTTTTACCTTTAAAAACAAAACGCCTGTAAATATAAGGACACTTCATATTTCAATATATAACTTTTAATATTAAAACATAAATCTATTAGTTGTCAATAACATTAAACAAACAATACATATACATTCTTCTATAAATTACACATTTGTAGTAATAAAATTATTTTTCCCAAGAAATTAAAACTAAAATTTTGAAATAACTTTCCATGCGCTTTTCAAAGCTCTCAATTGCTTTTTCTTGCATTTTTTCCACTACTTCGTCCCATTCTTCTGATTTTTATTTCTTTTTCTTTGGTCCACCGATTTCTTCATCATCAATTATTCTTTTATTTTCCAAAATGTAATCGTTGCCTACAAGTACATACATTTTTAAAACAAAAAATCAACAATTTATATTTCTTCGGAGTAATACTTCAATTATTAAAAATATTAGACACTGAATGAGTTGCATTTGAGTTTATTTAATAAGTTTATAGGTAATGAACAGACTCGATCGTTTACTGAATTTCGAGAAGTACAAAATGAGAATAGTTTATGACACTTAAAGTAGATTTCTGACATTTTTCCGTTCATGTTGCAAGCTGCAGACAGTAATGGAAATTACCCAGAAAACAATTTAAAATAATTTACGTCATAAATTTTTCTCCTTTTAAAATTCGTATAAATAACAAAGCTGTTAAAATAAACATCTATGCTCTGCAAAATTATCTAGATAGGCATGACTTTTCCTTTGCGAAAATATTATACTTGCAACTTTAAAATATTCATGACTTTATTGTTTTTCAATTTATTTAGAATAAAAACCGAGACGGTAGCTCAGTGGTCATGTGAGAGAGGACAGCTAGGTCGGTAATTATTCTTTTCTGAGTTCGAATCTCGGTTGCGGCAATTGGAACCGCCGCAGGGAATAGTTGTTTCCATGACGTATTAATCTCGTATAATAATTAGGCATGTAATGCTTGTTTAAGATTAAAAAAACAAAGTTACCTGAATTTGTTGTAAACCCTTTTGCTTGACGCAGCAATCGCAACAGGCTCGACGTTAGGTTTCTTTCTATAAATGTTGTCTATCTTTTCAAAATATTCAAAATTTATGGCGGCTGCACCACTGTCTTTCATTTTGTCTTTTTTTTCATGTAACGCATTTTCAAATATTAAATTTTGCCTTTTATTTCACTTGATGTATCATTTCTAGCGGTAGTTGATATCAATTTTGTTTGATTTGCTTCTAGTAAGCCTATTAATTTTAAGGTGTTTTCTCTTGTCCACTTTGAAGAAATTTGCGATGGATTTTCGGTTAATATTTCATTTTGTTCCTCCACTGCAATGCCAAATCTGCTAAGAATTTTCTTCTATTCTATAGGTATCAGTATCAGAGCACCATCTATAAACGACAGTATTTCTATAACATGTCTTAATTTTTATAAAATGAGCAGCACAGCTTTATAAAACGGCACTTTTTTCAACGGCCATAAAGCCATTATTTTCCATTATGTAGTTGCCCTGTTGATCCACTGGTAGCATATACGTTTTGGGAGATATTTTCGATGTATCTATAGTTTCCATAGTATATTTCACATAAAATTATCCAAAAAATTGCAACTAGAAAGTAGACACTCCTGCGACATATACATGCGAACCATTAATTGAGGTTACAACTCTGCGTTTGTGTCAAAGTGTTACCATTCCTCTTCCCTGGGTACTTTTCTGAACACGCTCCAAGTATAATCGGCAAGCACCCGAGCAGCGCTACGTTATCACAACGTAAACCGATGAGTGCTGAAGGGTTCTGGTGAACGTAACCAATCTTTCCCTGGAGTGCGTTCTGATACTCAGACTGACATACTAGCTATGGTGTGACGTATACATTTATTACTCCCGGATATCTAAACGAACAAGCGCCGGAAACTCGAAGCAGGTGCAGTTAGGCATCTGTGGTTAAGTCACAGATTATTGTTTGTTTTAATTTGTGGTTAGGTGTTAGGTCCTTCAGTTGTCACCTGGACTTGGTTGTTTATATTTATTTATTTATCTTTATGTGGTCTACGTTGAACAATAATGGATAACATCATAATATTATGAGGAGGACATTAATCCAATAAATTTTATCCCGGTATTTGATGAACAACAAAATGTATTGTGCCAACAAGAAAAGGTTTATCTCCAAAGGAAAAGTGGTATGTAACTTTGCCATTTGGATTTTATGGATTTTAACATATAATTAATGTGTTTTCAGATAATGAATTATTATTGGTTGATAAGTAAATAGTTCAGGCATTTTAATATACCGATTAATGAAAACGATTCAACAGAACTTGTGCCTGAAGAACGTTCAGCCTGGAGTAGGGAAGATATATTAGCATTAATATCACTTTATAAAATATATCAAGTCTACCACTATCAAGAATGACACAGCATGGGAACAAATTTCCATCAAAATGAAAACCCATACAGGCGAACAATGCAAAAATAAATTTAAATATCTAAAACAAAAATATGCTAAAAAAAAGACATGAGCTCCAAAAAAACGGGCAAAAAAATTTGATGAGTTATTTGGCAGTGATGCTAACATAAATCCCAGTGTTCTGGCATACTCCTCTAGAGGTTCCAACAATTTGCCCCCCGAGACTGTTGAAGAGAATAATGAAAAGGAAAATAATGACATGTTCAAGTTACTATCCTCAAAAAGAGAAACAGAAGTGGAAAAGCAATTGCAAAATTTTGAAGAAAATTTAAAACAAAGAGAAACCAGCAAAAATAATAGACATAACCAGATGTTAGATAGACAAGATCGGGCACTGCAAATATTCGAAAGAGTGGCTAATGCCATTGAAAAATTTCCTGAGGAACAATGAATTCACTTGAACTACATTACGTTAAATTAAGAAAAATGTTTCTTATTATTTTACCCTGTTTGTCAATATTAACTTTTTTTCTCAAATGGTGGTCTGAAATGGCTAATTCAATGCAATTCAAAAGTTTGGCAAATAACAAATTATTTAAATGTTAATAAAAGATTTTGTATTGATGGGGGTTATAATAAAAATGTTTTACAAATTTTGGTGCATTTTAATTTTTAAATCAGAAATGATTACGTATTAAATTTTTCATAATAAATCATAAATGAATATAGTTTTATACTATAATTTGTAATTGTAAGGAAAGTGTTATTTTATGTTAATTTTATATCTTGTTTAAAACATGTTTTACAGAGAGGGCGCAGGGAGTGCGCCACCTGGAGTTAACAAAAACACTTTTGCTAAAAATTATTCATAATGCGTACACATATTTTAGAATATAAGAAATTATTTTATTTAAATACTTATGGCTAATCCATCTCTGAATTGATTTGCTACACGATTTGCTTCATTTTTATTTATCATTATTTCTTCGCCGTGCACATACGATCTCCCTTCATTTTCATAGACTTGTAATAAATGGTCAAGGTAGTCCAAACATATGTTATCTAAGACGCAGTAAGCTATTATTGTTGCGGATATTAAATCTTCTCTATTCATGTCCAAATATCTTAGTCTTCGAAATCCTCCGAACTGTTGAATAAAACAATCAAAGGTATTCTACAATATTTGTATTCATTGTCAAGTAAGTGTGGTAACACTGTTTGTTATTTTTTAAGTTTAAGGTTGTAATTCTGTATGTGTCAATAACTGTCAAAAATTTATTTTAATAAAGACACAAGTGTTGTTCTGCTGATAACAAATCTTTTATTTTTTTAATATACAGACTCAATCGTAATACACACCAAATCTTACCACGTTATGGGCCCAGGATATTGCAAGTAAAAACCTTGGAGTTTGAAATTTACACGTATTCTTTATACACACTGAAAACATGGCTCACAATAACACAGTGGAAAAATACGGCACTGTGCAGGTCGACGGAAAGAATTACGATCACTAGAAATTCAGAACGGAGATTGTTCTAGATCAACAAAATGTAAAGGAATGCATCGCCTTCAGAAAAGTTTAAAGAGAATGATAAAAAGTGCAAATCCCTCATCGTGCAATGTGTTGCAAACATACATCTCGAGTATATCATGGACAAAAAAAGAACTTCATTTCAAATGTGGGAGGTGCTTTTAAAAGTGTTTAAGAGAAAAGATGTTGCCAGCCAGTTATATCTACGAAAAAAACTTCTAACAATGAAACTCGAAAAAGGCGAATCACCTGAGAAACATTTTATCAATTTTAGGAAACGATAAGGGAGCTTAAATCAGTAGGGGCGACATTGGAAGAGGTTATTATTGTGTCATTTGCTGCTTACTCTACCCAAAACGTATGATATAATGGTGACAGCCCTGGAAACATTGGAGCCGGCAAAGATAACGCTTGAGTTCGTAAAAGGCAAATTGTTAGATCAGGAAATGAAGAAAAATTCGACAGAAACTGACTATCATGAACCAAACTCAGCTGCTTTTACTAGTGCTTGGGTTCATACAATCGCAGAAAGTTCAACGATTCGTCCAACAACAGCAATAAAGGTGCGGTAGCAGTAAAATGCCACAACTGTAATAAACTGGGGTACATTCGAAAACACGGCTGGTTTAAAAATAGGCAGATAAAGCAGGCACAGCCAGTGGAGTCTGAAGAATCGTCTAGTATTGTCTTTGTAGCAACAGCAATGGAATGTGAAATTGAGAGCAAGGAGAACGTCATAACTTGGCTTGTGGATTCAGGCGCAACGGATGACATGGTGAATATGAACTTTATTTTAGTACTGTAAGTAATCTTGATAATCCTATACAAGTTGCTATTGCTAAAGCAGATGAATCATATTGAAAAAGGGAGAGCAATGTTGCTGCAATCAAAATGGTCTAAAACATTGTGGGGCGAAGCCATATACTTTGTGCTACCTACTTATTGAACCGAAGTCCTACGGCTACTTTGAAAGATGTCATTCCAGCCGAGTTGTTTTATGGGAAGAAACCTAATTTACAAAATCTCAGAATTTTTGGAAGTACAGTCATACAATACAGTCACGCGCCCAAAGAAAAACAAAAAGTAAAATTTGACCCCAAAGGTGAGATAAACATCATGATTGGTTACACAAGTAATGAATACAGACTGTGGAATTATTTTAAGGAAAAAATCACTGTAGCAAGAAATGTGATTTTTGACGAAACTAAGAATATTAGTAACTTACACACAAATATTACTGTGATCGAGGTGAATGAAACCAGAAACAAAGTGAATCAAATCGGAAATGAAAATTTTAAATTCATTGAAAATTTAGAAAATGAAGAGGAAAATCAACTAAGGAATGAAAATCCGTATGACGAAAGCAAAAACCAAAAAGAAGAAACAGATCAAAGCATAAAACGAAGTGCCAGAACCAAGAAACAACCTGTATATTTTAATAATTACGTGACCGAAGATGACAACAGTTAGCATTGAATGCTGAGTCATTCGCAGAAGAAGTACTCGAAATCCTGCAGAATGCAAAAACAAGACGCGACTGAAATGTGGGAAAAAGCTGTAAGAGGAAATCCACACGGGGCTAGGCCAATAAGAAGTAAATGGGTGTTTTATTTAAAAAAAATCGGTAAAGGTATTTACACAGAACTTCCCTCGTTATTTGTGCATGGCGATCACTAAAAAAATATTAAATACGATATGACATTGAGAATAATAATGGAAATATAGTTATTGTAATTATTACAAAGAAATCCTGATAACTTTTGGTCAAAAAAATAGTGCTCATCCAACAGCAAAAATTCAATACTAAATAACAGGTCTCCCATAAATTATTTCTTGGGATGACCACCCTGTATATTTTCCAATAAAAGTATAATAGCATATGTCAAATAGTATTGCCATTAGACAGTTCCACATTCATGCAGTGAAGTGGAAGTATAGTGGTGGTAAAATTTTTTTTTGTTTTTTTTAAAATTTTTCAAAACTGTTGGTTAAAAATGTTCACTCCTTTTTCTTCTGCAATAGGTTCAGAATGTCATAAAACATGAAAATTTTAAATCTGAGCAAAGAAAAAAAATTTCCATCTGTTTTAGTGGTTAAAAATTTTTCAAAAATGTGTGAAAAAAATTTTCAATTTTTTTTTTCTGAAATGGGTTTAGAATGTCATGAAACGTGAAAATTTTAAATTTCAGCAAAAACAAATTTTTCCGTCTATTCTAATGGTAATTTTTTTCCAAAGTGGTAAAAAAAAATTCATCTATTCTATAGTAAGTAGTGAAATAGATTTATGGAAACGTTGAAATTTTAAATTTGAACGAAGAAAAAAAAATTTTTTTTTGAAATTTTTCCAAAATCTTGGTTAAAAATTTTTTTCTTCTGAAATAGGTTTAGAATGTCATGAAACGTGTATATTTTAAATTTGAGCAAAAAAAAATTTTCCATCTATTCTAGTGGTAATTTTTTTTCCAAAATGGTAAAAAAATGTTACAATTTTTTTTCTTCCGAAATAGGTTTGGAATGTCATGAAGCGTGGAAATTTTAAATTTGAGCAAACAAAATATTTTCTTCTATTCTATAGTAAGTACCTACTTAGTGATGAATACATAAAATGTGTGAAAAAAATTTTCAAGAAAATTTTTCGGAAAACTTTTTAAATTTGTTTTAATACGTTTAGAATGCCATGGAAACGTGGAAATTTTAAATTTGAACAAAAAAAAAATTCCACCTATTTTGGTGGTAAAATTTTTTTCAAAAATGTTGGTAAAAAAATTTTCAAATTTTTTTTTTTTTAATACGTTTAGAATGCCATGAAACGTGAAAATTTTAAATTTGAAGAAAGAAACAAATTCTCATATTTTAGTGTTAAAATTTTTTTCAAAATTGGTGAAAAAAATTTTCAATTTTTTTTTTCTGAAATAGTTTTAGCGCGTAATGAAACGTGGAAATTTTAAATTTGAGCAAAAAAAAATTTTTTTCATCTTGATAAAAATGTTTTCAAAAATGATGCAAAAAAAATTTTCAATTTTTTTTTTTTGTGAAATAGGTTTAGCGCGTCATGAAACGTGGAAATTTTAAATTTGAGCAAAAAAAATTTTTTTTTATCTTGGTAAACATTTTTTCAAAAATGTCAAATTTTTTTTTTCTGAAATAGGTTTAGCGCGCCATGAAACGTGGAAATTTTAAATTTGAGCAAAAAAAAATTTTTTTCACTATTTATTCCGTTTAGATGGTCCACCCTGTATATTTTCCAGTGAAATTTCTACCATGTCTTCGCTGACAGTAGCGTCAACTATCCACCAAATTTGACTGCTATCCTTCAAGTAGTTTTTTAGTAAATGCACCAACAGACAGACAGACAGACAGACTGACGGAATTGAAAAACCTATATTTTCGTAATCTACGTGTTCTGAAACGTCAGAATCCGAAAAAATCTCGGAGGGTGATTTTTTCTCGAATACAATACTTCCCTTCGGTATGCGAGGGAAGTAAAAGGTGAATCGGGAGAAGTTATAAGATACAAGGCACGATTGGTGGCAAAAGGTTTCATGCAGAAGGAGGGTTTTGATTTTAATGAAACATACGCAAGACTAACTCCAGTGGAAAATCTAATAAAGTCCCAGTATGACCCATGTTTGTACATAAAATCTAACAGAAATACTGTAACATACTTACTGTTATATGTTTTTGATATTCTCCTAATTAGCAGTGATAAAAATGAAATTCAGTGGTTAAAATAAAACTAAAGGAAGAGTTTGAGATCTTAGTAACTTTCTTTTGGACTAAATATAAGAGAAACTGAAGATGAAGATATGATGATGATGAAGATGGAATTTATTTGAGCCAAAGCAATTATATTCTTGATTTACAATGTCGTTTTCAAATGAGTAACTGTAAGGGGACGGCAAACTTTGAACTTTTTTACCCAAAAAATAATGAACAAAAATTAGTAGAATTTGCAGACGCTAATTGGGCCAGTGACCAACAGGACAGAAAGTCTACAACTGGAGCTATTTAAAATATTTGAAGGCACGGTTTGTTGGAGTACCAAAAAACAGTCTACGGTTGCGATGTCCTCAACGGAGGCTGAGCATGTAGCTCTCGCAGAATCTGCCGAGGGTATTTGGTGTTGGAAAAACTATTTTTACATGTTTGTGGTGTGGTTGTGAACATTTTATTTTCAGAAATTTAATTATAGCAGTAAGTCAAATGATTATAGTTAACCGTATTTATACTGCTGTGCGTTTCTTTTGTAGAGATGTTTGCCTTTGTAAAATTTGTGGAGGATGGCGTCACTGCTATCGTTAACGTGAAGGATATAAAAAAATTCTTTGGATGTAGAAACAAGTCCGAATTCAAAACCATTAAAAGTAAAATTTACGGATGGACACTATTATAAAGCGTTATGATTTGTGTTGGGGGCGAGTACATGATAAAATTAATAAGTTTATTTAGTACATATACTTAAATATGATAGAAAGAATCAATCATATACCTATAACAATCTATGGGCTATAGTGATAAGCTTATTGGATTACTGTGATACTGATTGAAATAACCAGTATGGGTCTTATATACACTCAGAGTTGCGATCCAGCGCCATGATGAAGTGCCCCGGTACGCATTTTTACGTTTCCTAGACCGTGAACGCTACTGGTTACGCTGACGAGCTAGGAAATGTAGCGAGTGCCAAACACTCCGTTCCCTAGACATCAACGCTACCTGTCTTATTTAAAGACATAGTCCTAAAGAGATGTAAGGCTTTTAATTCTGTATCTTTAGTGGATTTCATTACTTACTCTATGGAACAATTTTGCCAACAAAAATTAATCTCTTCTGCAAATTCAAGAAGAATTACACTTCAAATTTATTTCAAGAAGTTTGCAAATAAATGTACCAAATTAACTGCTACTAAAGTATACGATTTTGAATATACTGTTAATTCAGCGTTAGACGAACATATGTTGTACACTGTAAACATTCAAACAGAGCAATGTGATTGTCCAGATGGAACAGGGGGCAAATTTTGTAAACATTTGTGCGCAGTTTACAACAGTGATGTGAATCTATTACATACCCCGGATTTGAATTTTCAAGACCGAGTTGAGCTAGCAACATTAGCTTTAGTTACTGGAGTCGACAATTCTTTTTTTATAGGAATGGAGGAAAATATTGATTTAGTAAAAAACGCTAACGAAAAAAACAATAATGAGTTCACCAAATGCAAGCAAATAACACAGTTGAGCCTACATCAATTGAAATGTTGGAAAATACCTTGAATGAAATGCATTATTATCAGCAGAGTACCAGGTTTAACTGTCAAAATTTAAATTAAACCTAAACAACTTCTATAATTTTGCTGAAGCTAATCAATCAAAATTTATGTTAGAACACATATGTAACTTGAACAAAAAAATCGAAACTATCGAAAATATCGAGTCGTTTGCCAATATCAGCACAGGCATGTGTAATTTTAAAAGAACGAGAAAAACAAAAGTCTAACCTACTTATATTGCACGCCGGGCAAATAGAAGTTTACATGCTGGCGCTAGGGCAATACAGGCAGGTAGGCCTTCAAAGTTGGAAGTTTTGAGAAACAAGAAGAGATCAAAAAAGATGAGATCATTAAGTAAAAATATTGACCTCAATAAAAACAAACGCTATTGGTCATGGAAATAAACATTAAAATTTGCTACCTGTAATACATATTTCTGCATTTATTCATATTTATTAAATAGGTGTTTATTAGGTACCTATTACAAAATGTTACCTACTATCAGAATGTATGTATATTACACATTAAATTGATAATAAATATTAGAAATTATTACCTAACTTTTTTTTATTACTGTTAATGCTGACCTACTGTCAGGCATTTTGAGTATCGCTCACGTATTGTTGCGCTCGCTGTCTAGGGAACGGAGTGTTTGGCACTCGCTACATTTCCTAGCTCGTCAGCGCAACCAGTAGCGTTCACGGTCTAGGAAACGTAAAAATGCCCCCGGTACTGCTCCTGTATAGTTGTACAGCTCGGAAGTGCTTCTAGGGCTTAACATCGTATCTCGTTTTGTCTAGAAATATGTTTTTAATTTCAACTATATATTATTTTAGAGTCTGAAGAGGACGTTTCAAGGAAGGTAGCGGAAAAGATGTTAGGCCTGAGTCTTTCTTAAAGACATAAATCAATTCAGACGGTAATATGAAGAACAATATTGGTAAGTTAAAGCTTATTCACATTAATGTCCGCTCACTTTGTAATAAAAGCAGCGAAGTTCAGACCTTTATTCATGACAGCAAAGCGCACTTAGTATCTATATCTGAGACCTGGTTAAAGCAAGAAATGGTGTTCTTTAAATTTCATGTTGCTGGATTTTCATTATTTAGATCGAATCGTTTAGCACGTGGAGGGGGCTGTAGCCCTTTATGTTGATAATAGGCTAAATGCAAAAAAGTTAACATTTGACTTTTCAACCATGCATGATGCAAATATCATCAATAATCACTTCATAACTAGTGTGCCTCATTATGAGGCGACTCCGGGGACAATCAATGCATTGGCTGTGGATGATTCAACAAGGAGTAATGCCTTCTGTCTTAAACTTGTGTCACAGATGGATGTACTTAACTCATTACTTTCTATCAGAAGTAATGCTGTAGGAGTTGACAATATTACTGTAACAATGCTAAAATTATTCTTACCATTTTGCCTCAACTCACGAACCCATATTATCAATTATTCTATAGAAAGTGGAGTAATTCTGATATTATGGAAAACAGCAACTATATATAATTATATGTATACTTGACTAGGAAAAAAGGTTTGAGTGAATCATCTACCTGCGGAACGGTAGGAGGTGGGCAAAATAAGGGTGGCTGTGCGTTTTTTGCACTCTTTCTAGTAAATATCAAAATATCTCTAAATATTATTTTTTGCAAAAAATGTAAAGAATCCCTTTTTTTTGTAGAACGTAAAATTGTTTTTAGATTTGCTTCTTTTCTTATTTTTCTCCGATAAAAGTTGATCTATATACAGTAATTTGAATAAATGCATGATGTCAATTTTATTATTTTAGAAAAAAAGTTGAAGTTATTTCAAAATAACTCGAAGTATAATCTCTATAAAAATATATTAATCCTTACTTTTTGAAGGTTATGCTAATATTTTTTGCCAAGTTTCAAAATGTGGCAATTTTTTTCCTTATTCAAAAAATAGTATAATAGAAACCGTTACTATGTGATACTTGATTATATTGATTAAGGATCATTCACTTGAATCAATAGTTTGAAAATGGCACGTTAATGTGCCGAAACTGCAGTAATGTGTGTTATAATAAATTTTAGTAATAGAAACAAAGTAAAAGTTCTTTTCCTTACATCAGCATTTCCTTATTCATATTATTTTTGGGCTTCTTTTTTCTTGAGTTACACGAGATACATTATGAATTTATTGATCCAGTAGATATCTGTCAAATCCATAATAATAATAAACTGTAGCACTTCATTTCTCTGTTTATCACAAAATTTATTTTGACACTTGGTGGTGCTGAATCATTTTTGTCTCCATTCAAATTTGTATTCATATATTTTTATATGTTTTAGACTTGATGCTTGTGGAGGCTGAAAGCCAGAAAAGAGCACAAGACTCGGAACAAGAAATAAAAAAAGTTTGTGCAAGAACTGGTGGCAAGGTAAAAAAATCTTACTGTTCAAATCTGATATGGATGAAATCCATGTGTTTTCTTGTTTTTAGATACATCTTGGCAGGGATGTCTGCAAAAAAAGACTCAATTTTCATAAAAGAAATGGCTTACGCTATTTTTGGAGAACATGTATTGACCACCCACCTCATCCGTAATTGGTACCGAAAGCAACAGGACAAAGGGCCCCGCAAAGCCTGCGTTGGATACCACCAAATTAATGGCCATCCATGGTAAATATGTACAGTAATCTGCATTTTTTTTCTTTGTAAAGCTACTCGGAGGTAACATTTACAAATGTCTTTGAAACAGCCTCGAAATAAAACATTAATTATTATTGAGCCCTTCTTCATAAGCTTACACTGGGGCTTTATGCGTCATTATCAAATCATGTACAGATTTATTCATTTTTTAATTGATTAAAACAAAGTAATAACTAGATGTAAAGATTATGCATTCCAACCATAACTTGGAAGTGTTTTATATTTGTTGAACATTCTGTTGATTATTCTACAGCCAATAATAATGATTTTAACTCCTCTCCCGATGAGACGACTGTGTTGACGAAATACGTGACAGCGTATTTTACGGAATACTTCAGTCTCAGTATCACATTCAATGTTGCAACCCTCTTTAGGTCCATTTTTCATTTCAAGAAACTGCAATTTCTACAACTAAAATTAAAATTGTGAATATTATCAGTCACACACCTCTGCTTTGTACCTAAAATACAGCATGATACGTAATTATTAATTATAAAACATTTAAAAGGTAATAAGACAACAGATGATTGTTATGTTTGGTGGATCTCGTATAGCGTAGATCATAGCATGCAATGTAATTACTTGATTTATTATTTATTTTTATTGTTTTAGACATAGTGAAATATAGATTAGTAGAGAGAGGGGAGAGCCGGGAAAAATTAGAAGCTGTTTGTAATACTATTAATACCCGTTTAGCAGAGAAACTGCAAGATCTCACCCGTCCTCCAAAAAAGCCAAAGAAACAGGATGCAGTAGACGAAGGAGGTAAATATTCTATCCATTTTGATTTCACTTTAACCTCACGAAATTTAATTTTTATAGTGGATATAAATGCTATCCAAACCTTCGAGATTGTGGCTGATATGGATAACTTACAGAACGACATAGAAGATCCTGACCCTGACAGAAATAATAATAATAATTAAGATATAAACATTTGTATTTGTTTTTTCAATAAAATAAGAAAGAACGAAGTATTGCTATAGCTATTCACTTCATTTTCTATTACACAAACTAAGTATTTTTAAACCAAATATTTTTATATATTATTTATTGAATCTCAAAAATGTTAGGAAATTCATATGCATATTTTTTATTACCACTTAAGAAAATAAGAACTTTTTTTCAAAATTTTCAACAGGTATTAGATAGAAACTGTACTCATTAAATTTCATGTATATGTGATACTACTACTTTATCACAAATATAAGGTCTACATTTAAGTATTTTGACAAAAAGTAGACTCTGTCAATTATCTCAACGAAATCTCCCAGTTTTGTTTTAATTAACACACTATTCCTTTTTTTTTGCTCTGGTATATATAGTAGAATGTAATAATGATTTCTTGTAAATACATCTTTTATAAGATCAAAAAACAGTATTGTTGAGTAACGTTTTGTTTTCATTTACACCAGTTGTGCCGGGCCCTACAAGAGTGTCATTTGATTTTCTTACATATTTCAATTTATTTTTTAACAATAAGTAAAAAAGTATTTGTGTTATACATTTCTTTTGCTATTTGTTTGATAACACCAACAGGACCTTTAACCTGTTTTTTTTATAACAAGAATCCCAGACTCAAATGAAAATGTACTGCATGACCACAAAGGACCTACCATTTTAACACATTCTACTAAATGTATGAGAGAATGCGTATTATACGTCATAACTGATTTTCCATACAGTTTCTCAGCTTTTATGACAAATATGATTAAAGTATTTTCAATTTCAGCAAGTTCTTATTTTGTATTTTTTCTCTTAACATGTACACAGATTTAGAAAGTGGGGCAAAATGTTTTAAATATTTTAATTTAAGAATTCCTTCTTGCAACCACAACTCCTCAGCTGGCTGCTGAGGAAGCTATGAAAGCGTAGCAACCAGTTAGCTCAGGGCTGGTCGAGGGTCACTAGGTGGCGAGAAGAGTTATAAATTTTTGTTTCTTAACAATTATTTGCTTGTCAAATTTACCAAACAAAACTTTAATAAACTATACAAATTTGGACGCCAGCGTATTCAGTAAATAACACTCTTGCAAACTTTATCAGGGGGAGAAAACAATCAAAATCAAATATAAAACAAATAATATATTAACATAAGTATAAAAGAGCGAAAATTTTACCACACTTTACAATTTAGTAGAAATATTAATGGTGAAATTTGATTTAATTAGTTAAACAACAAAAATTTAGTTTAGAAAAAATAATTAAATTTGAATATTTACAAAAAAAATTACAATGAAACGATCAACTGGTTTACAAATTTTCTTCTGACCAAAAGTTGAATTTTGCACATAAATTTGGCTACTTAGCTTAGCGGAGACGTGGAATCCCGACGAGGTCTGTTCCTGAAGATGGCCACGGGTACCCGGGAAGGACGTAATATTCAGGTCCTGACAACGCTGATTTCCAGGAGACGCTGCGTCGGAATAGTATCCAATACTTTTAGGATAACTCCAAATATTCAAGTTATGCCTTGTGCCTTGCTTCAATGGTGGTTTGGTCCAGGATTTTACATGAAAAAGGGGAATGTAAAGAACCAGTTGATAATATAAAAACTTTAAAATGGGGGGAAAAAAGAGATACAAGAAAACTACAAAAAACTATGGTGACGAAGGTCACTGCAAAACCGAACTATCAGCAATTTAATAAAAAACCTGAGTCTTGATAAAATTTTACTTTACTCTACTACTGAAAATGTATGAATAAACTACTGATTAATATAATATATGAAATTAATAAATAAGAAAACTCTACTCTCATGAAATTTTAGCCGTTTACAAAATGGCTGACTGGTTATGACCAAAAACTTGAATGAAGGTAACAAAATTTAGTTAGAATTAGAGAGAAAATATCTGAATTACTATCTGAAAAAAACTAATACTGTATCAAATATAGCAAACAAAATTATGGGTTTAATCTCCCAAAAAAAATTAACTAATAAAAAATTATATCTTAACCTCTTGTACTAACACGAGGTTAACTAAATGCGACAAAATGACTTTCGGTTTCGACTTTTAATGAGATAAGATTGTCTACACACGATTAAGAAACAAAGATTCTAATTTATCCTTTGATTAATTTCCGAGTTTAATCCTCGTACAAATAATCTAAATAATGACAAAACACCACGGTATTGTGTCTCAAGCGACCACAAAATACAAAATTGCCGCGATAATTAATGAATTAGCATGTGTCCAAATGGACGCCGACATCACACAAACATGTGTGTTAATACAATTAATTATTATACGGAATATTCTTTAATTCCCAAAAATAACTATACAGCAACGTTAACTCAATAATATGACATCATTTAATAATCAAATATATTCAAAATATCAAAGGATTAAAGAAATAAACGTGAAAATTCGTTAAAGAACAAGTACCAGTCTTTACTCACCTAGGTCGAAATCCAAAGTGAACTAGCAGGGATATTTCAAATGATGCTTCTACCGCGTTTGCGCACTTGTTGACTTCCGGTCGTTATTTCGGCGGGTAATTCAAATTTATTTAGCACGGGTGCTTAAACGAAAAAATTATTTTTTCGTTACATTCTAAACATGGTAGAGAATAAAATAAAAGCCAAGATCTCCATTCGCTGGCTTTCCACTTGGCCCTTTCACTTGTTATAGACCTAGGCAGTCGATGAATTTCATACGGTGGCTTTATTTTCGATAAGCGCTCGTTAACTTTTCTCATATTAACTGGATGCCAATACAATTTGTAAATTTACTTTCTGAACTATGAGTATTCCACAGATCCCATGCTTGACGAACAACTCCTTGAAAAATATATTATATACCTATTTTTCACATTAAAATTGGTAAGTACTTACCTAGAAGAATCCCATGCATATAATCGAGTGGAAATCCTCATACAGGATCAAAATATGGCAACGCGTTAATTACTGCTGGTCCTTTCACTCCGTTAACAGGTATAGTGTATTTTTTTCAACTTTCATAAGATCAGACAGGTGTGATTCTGATGTTCGAAGGAATGAAATATTTTCCTTTTGTACTGGATACTTCATTGTCCGATTCACCATCTCTCCAGGATGATAACACCAACTGCAGCCAAAATATCCATTATATTGTAGTTTGTTTTGAATAATTGGTCTGGCAAATGAGTGGACTCCACACAAAAGAGGCAACAATTTGAAATTTGATATTTGCTTAACATTATTGACCACATCGATACCAACATTGTAAAGTTTGTAAGATTTCGCAGCAAATGACTGCATAATTGTATTCGTCATGTGATTGTTCGGCTCCATTTTCCCGGTCCAAATACCAGCAAAAATCAATTCTCGAAAGCGTTCTTTTGGTGGTAGTTCGTTTGTTACAAATTGTATTGGCCACATGGAATACTTTGAAGATGTGAATATTGGTGCACCATCTGTACTAAAGGTATATGTTAGGTGAAATGTACGACTTTCTAGAAGATACATCACTTATGACGCCTTTTTGAATTTCCCTTTTTTTAATATAGTTTAAAACATTTTTATTTGAGGAACTGTATCTGCCATAATATCACCCGGCACTGTGGGCCGGGTCCACCCCAACATCCCAAACTAGCCACCGCCCACCTCAGAGGAAAGAAAAAGATCAGCAAAAAAAATTGAATTTATCAACTAATGTATCACTAGATTATTCGGAATCCACCCCCGACTTCTATATACCAATTTGACACAAGTGAGGTCAAACATTTTCGCCCGTCGATTGTAATGGTAATGAAGAGTGCCAGCTCAGCCGCTTTGTTTTTAAACTATGCGCGTTAGCGTGCGGGTCTCGAGTATGCGCCTGTCTGCTGGCTGACTTGACTGCTGTATCTCTTTTGTTCTATCCTTTATGCTGGAGTAGTGTATAAGAAAATAATAGCATATTCGGAGAGATTCGTTTTGATTAGACAAAATTATGTGTTGAAGGTTAAGATTCAGGGAATCGACGACGAATCGATCGTACTTCGTACACGAACTAGAGACTAGAATCCTGTTTTATCATTTCATCACAATGCTTACAATAAACCAAAGGTAAGTTGATCATGTATTTATAAACATTTTACATTTCATACATTATACCGTGATTCGTTTCGATTATGCAATTATTTAATTAGTTGTTGAAGGTCAAGATGCAGGGTGGATAAACTGATAATTAGTAAACGATAAATAAATGTAACTTGCACGGTACACCGTAGTCACCGTAGATACAAACAATGCATGATTCAATTATTTTGCACTTGAAAGAAAACATAATACTTACCCACACCTACGCACAAATTTTTCGTTACTTGTTAAGCTAACACGACCCACAATCAATAATAATTTATCAATAAAATTAAATATGTGGCTTTATTACACATTTATGGAATATGATTTTAAAGTATTTTTGTTTTGTTTCCTTTATAAACAGGATTGCTTAAAGGTGAAGAAATTCAAAGACATAAGGCCATTTTTCAAATATGAGAGAAATCAATCTAATGAAAATGAGGCAACTGAAATTTCTACTCGTGATACTGCAACCAGTGCAACCAAAACTAAGCCAGAAGCTACTGCTTCAACAACTACACCGGCACAATCAATCAATCAAAACAACGTGAAGGAGATCTGGGTACTTTCGATAGTGGTTCATCTCGGCCGAAGATTGTTTTTCCAAAGAGTACATTTGGAGGTAGACAGAGATTGTTCTTGTCCCAATTCTACAATAAACATCAATGGCTCGAGTATAGCGTAAAATTAGATAAAACGTTCTGCTTCGTTTGCAGACATTTTCGATCTTCTGTGAATGTACGAGACCAGAATGAAAAGTTTGCCATCAGTGGATTTAATAATTGGAAGAAACTAAGTGAGGCGTTGAAGAAACACGAGAACTCTTCAATACATATTCAGTGTATGCAAAAGTTTGTATCTTACGAGCATTCCTTGAAGTCATGAAATGTTCATGATAAGGTAGTCAAACAACATGAAGAAATTATAGTACAGAACCGGGACTATACGATGAAATTAATTGACTTAATTTTATGCTTATCACACCAAAGACTTCCTGTAAGAGGACACCGAGAGGATGCAGCATCTACAAATCGTGGCAATTTTTTGGAGTTAAGTGAACTTTTGGCCAAACATGACAAACATTTTTCGAGCCATTTGCAGCGGCATGCGGCATATCAGTTATTGCAGTTTTAAAGTCCAAAATGAACTAATAAACATCGCATCTCAACTTGTTGAAAATATTGTCAAAGAAGGGAGAGAATGTGGATTATTTGCAATAATGGTCGATGAAGCTAGGTGCTACAAGCAAGAGCAACTGTCAGTGACAATCAGATATGTTGTTGGCTTGGAAGTTGAGGAACGGTTTCTCGGTTTTTTGGATTGTTCCTCTTCTAGAGACGCTGAAAGTTTGAAAAAACTTATTCAAGAGTTCCTAAATAAATGCGGTCTGAATGGTGTTATAATAATCGGGCAATCCTTCGACGGAGCCAGCGTAATCTCGGGGAGACACCAGGGACTCCAGGCCAAAATAAGGGAGGATCATCTCCCAAGCTGTTTTCTTTCATTACTTGACACACAGAATGAATCTAGTAATTGTCGACAGCTGTGCCAACGTATCAGCGGCTACTGCATTTTTAAACACTCTTGAAGCATTACATATCCATTTTTCTCAACCTGGTAATCATTCTTATCTCATAAAAGGTCGTGATGCCTTGGGCTTGGGTATTAAAATTGGTTTCGAAATGGGAAGTCTGAGCAACACTAGATAGAGCTGTAGATATCAAAATTGTAAATCCGTGTTAACAGATTTCCAAGCCATTCGAAATGCCCTAGATGAGGAAATTGTACAAGAGCGGTACAAGAATTCTGTGGAGAATTCTCGGTATAGTGGCTTCAATAACAAAGCCACAATTCGTCGCCTGTTTGTTCGTTTTCCATTAGGTGTTACTGGTCGCAAATGTGCTGAGTAAATATTTCCAGAGTAAGGATGCCACACTTGGCTTTATCAATGATTTAATAAATAGCACAACTAGCTTCGAGGAAAAGAGGAACCAATTTAATGACCTATAGAATGAAATAGAAAATTTCGCAGAGGAACAAGAGATTTCTTTGGAGTCTTACCCTAGGTAAATCGCCTCTAATTGAGATGCCACCAGGAACCATAGCTCCCGAATAGTGGAAAGTAAATATTTACTGTCAAGTAATAGACAACATAATTGGCAATATGAAAAGGCGATTCGAAAATTTCCCCTTGCAAAGTCGATTGATTCATTCTTGAAGTTAGAGTTAGATAAAGCGGATGAGTTCGTAGTCAATTATAAGGATGTGTTCGATATCGATATTCCCACACTTCAGGCTGAAGTCTTAGTGACACGAAATTTACTAAAAAATAAAGGTCTTAAAATCAGTTTAGATAACCATAAAGGTCAAGTGAAGAGCGATTTAAGTCCCAACCTGTACAAACTTTAGAAAGTTGCTATGGGCCTTCCAATCAACTCAGCTGGTTGCGAAAGAAGTTTCTCTGCTATGAGGCGAATAAAAACTTGGCTGAGAAACAGAATGGTCCAAAACAGATTTTCATATATGTCACTGTTTAATATTGAGAATACGTAAGTAAAGCAAAAATTGTCGGCTGAACAAGTACTTAATATTTTCGCAAAAAGGCAGAAAATTGAAATTAGTTTAAATTTAAATATCTAAACGTTTCGTTTTAATGTTTTTGTACATTAGTTCATTGATTTAGAATTTACACAAATGGCCACACCACACTGTGTTGAAATTTTGTTGACGCTCATAATTGTAGTAGATTTTATCCGTAAATGTTGAACCATTGCGCAAGTACAGAATTCATTCTCTTGGTGGGGGTAAATCACCAAAACTATCGAAATGTGACCAAACTACCACGTTTTTTATATGCCACCCAATGTGTTCCCGGGCCATCTATAGTATCCAAATTTATGATGGCGGATTCATTACGATTTGGTCCGGAATTTGGTAAAGTATCGCGCATAAATATACCCCGAAA
Source organism: Stenurella melanura (assembly GCA_963583905.1). Lineage (NCBI taxonomy): Eukaryota > Metazoa > Arthropoda > Insecta > Coleoptera > Cerambycidae > Stenurella > Stenurella melanura. Next base: position 74,188,568 of record OY757315.1, read on the forward strand.
ATATGGCACCTTCATCTTCTCAGCATAATATTTAAGATCGATGTTGGTGAGAGGTTTTCGAGGCAGTGTGTCTAGTAGTTTTTTGAACTTTGTAATTTTATATAGAGGCCCAATCCCTTACGATATGGTTTCAAATATAGTCCCTTGCCACTTTTCCCAACAGCAATTGCCTCCATATGTCTATTATGGCGGTTTGTTTCTGCCAATTCCTCTCTGCCTTTTTTCACGTCATTTATAGCCTTGGCTAAGCCTACTGCAGAGCCTGCTAAACTACCTAACGCCGATAAACCAGCAAAAATAGGTATTAAGGGTAGAATTCCACCAACTTTCGGAATCGGTATTATGCGAGGTGTACGGATATTGCGTTTTCCTCCAGCTGATCTCATGTGTCGTCGTGCAGCTTGAAGCGCTATTTGCATAACTTTTCTAGTATCCTTAGCTACAGATCGCTTACCACCGGCTTTACGCAGATCATCACGTACCTTGCGTACTATTCCAGCCCCAAATGCTACCTTCCTAACATTATTCTTCCTGCTTTTATTCTTCTTTTTAGTTATATTTTTTCTCTGTAGCACGAGATGTTGATTTACATCCCATACCAAGACGTTGTTTTCCCTTCATTATAGTCGTAACCAACCACGCGGCAGCCTTTTCTTTTAAACTTGCCTCTTTGGATTTAACTCGATTCCACGCAGCTTGTTCAAGTTGATAGTCTGCTCTATGTCGGGCTGATAAATCATTCGAGTTTTGATCGTATGCAATATCGTGCTGCTTGAATGCAGAATCGAGTTTGTTTATACCTGGATCGCCTCGCGCTAATCTTTTTTTTAATTTAGTGCCTGGACCACAGTACTGGTAACCGCCGGGTAAATGTAGTTCAAATGGAAGCTTATTTATTAGAGAATTTACTACCCCCTTACCGACCTTTAAAAATCGACTGTTCTTACTTGTGCGCTGCTTGACTGACAACATTTAAATAACAATTGTAATGCATACATCTATTTATATAGTCTTCAACCGTGCTACGATGCGTATTGTGAAGTTGAGCCAGAATTTCCCTATAGAAAATTTAGATGAAAAAGTTAGATGTGGATTGCAAATTGAATCGCGTCATGGGCCATTAGTTCCTTCAACTGTTCGTAGACTACTTATCGGCCCGAGTAACTGTGGCAAGACGAACTTGATGATATCTTTACTTACTCACCCCCTTGGATTACGTTTTGCAAATGTATACCTATATTCAAAGTCCTTATATCAACCCAAGTATGAGTTCTTACGCACCATACTATCACCGATTAAGGGATTAGGGTTTTATACATTCAGTAATAATGCGGAAATAGTACAACCGTCTGATGCCAAGCTCAATTCTATTTTTATATTCGATGATGTTATATGTGAAAAGCATGACGTATTTCGTGCATTTTTCTCAATGGGCCACCATAGAAATGTAGACTGTTTTTATCTCGCACAGACATATTCTCGCGTGCCTAAGCAAAATATTCGAGACAACTGTAATTTTTTAGCTGTATTCAAACAGGACGAAATGAATTTGCATCACGTTTTCTCTGATCATGTCTCACCAGATGTATCTTTTAAGCAATTTCAAGAAATGTGTGCAGAGTGTTGGAAAGACAAGTATGGTTTTCTTGTAATTGACAAAGAAAGAGATGTGAATGAGGGGAGATATAGGAAAGGACTTGATAGTTTCATATATCCATAAAGTATAACAATTAAAGTTTCAATCGACCTGTGGACGGCGTCGGGACTACTTCGTTGAGGTTAGACATTGGAGAAGAAAATGAAACACCATAGCAATATCGATGGAGACATGGCAAGGGAAGTAAACCTCAAACGGCAACTAGTTGAAGCTACTGATTCTGTACGTAAAACATTTAATTCACCGAAGAGTAGAAATGTTGAGAGTCAGTTAGCACTTGAGAAGATCTATGAGCCCATAACAAAACCTTTAAAAGTTACATCATCTGCCTCACAGATAAAATCACATAACCAGGCACCACCAACACCGACACAATCGACCTAGTACGACCAGTATGTTTAAAGCGACACCTGAGACCAGTAGCGACGATGGCGAGAATAATGCAGCATATTATATGGAAACACCACCAAGATCGTCGTTAATGAGTACCCCAGGCTAAGAAAGATCCATTGGCAATGTGGAAAAGAAATGTGCTGTAATCAAACAACATCTAGAAAATGTAAAGTGCGGCAACTATAAATATGACACTGTATACGGTGTTCGTCTAGACCCCCATACAGGCAAACTACAAATGGGTAATGCCGAGGTGCGGTTTTCTAGTGGGGATATTACATTGTGGTATGGTAATAAGTCTCTAGGAACGTATTCTGGCAGTCCTAAGTTGTACGATGTAATATTTGTGAAGTATCCATTAGTTCTACGCAGCGATGAAGTATCTCTTTTTGACGAGGAGTATCAAATATATGGCGAAATATTAAAAAAGACGAGAGCAGCATATAAACACTATGATATCAAAAAGGGGTTGAATAAAACTAAATGGAAGAAATTCAGTGACATTATAAAACTACTAACATCTTCTACAGTAATGAAGAGATCCAGAACTGGTTTGGGATTTCCCCAAATGCCATTTCAGAAAATATGTAATAGTAAAGGTGTCGACTATGTTTATTGGAATAAGCCAAAAGAGTTGGTAGATCGTCTACGTCTGCTGTATAGCTCAAAAATAGCAGGTAACAGTGGTGTTAATAATGAAATAATTAGTTTGTTGGAGGAAATGAGAGAAGAAAAAATAATCTATTAACAAAATTATAATGGGGAAGTATAATATACTGTGAAATGCTTAAATCAGATCAGATGTAATTAGAAATGCTACCTGGTCACAACACAATTGATAAATTTGGAAGCAGAAGAGGCGGCGTTAATAAATCATTAGTCGTGCGTGGTCAACCAGGTCTTGGCTTTAAGCTAACTACAGATAATCACTTCGATATTCAGAATAAACGTTTAAAGAACATTGGAGAACCGGTAGATAGTCAGGATGGTGTAACACGTAACTATGTTGAAAAGCGACTTACCACCTTCTTTGCAGACATTCGCAAGGCTATGGATGAGGCCACTAACTTAATTATTACAGCAATGGAAAAGTATGTTAATGGTCAAGTTTTGTTAGCTGTTGCTACTGCAAAAACTTACGTGAATGAGGAAATTCCGAAAAAGATTGATAAAGGAAATGTACGGGTTGTTACAGAAATGAAAAAGTATATTAATGAACAAATACGAGCGAATATTGATAAGGAACATAAAACAGTGGAAAATTTCATTTCTCAGCAAACTAGAGAGCTTCAGAATATAGCTGACAAAATTACTAAATTGGAAGAATTATCTTATTAGAAATTAGTCTATCTGCAAACATCTAACAGCTTAGTGTATTGTCCACGTAAGTTAGCCTTTTCCGTGGCGTACGGCTGTGATTCGTTACGTGCAGTAATGGGTGGCCGGCAATTTTCTTGTTGCCGGGTAATGGAGGCTAGGTTTGAAGTGGTCAGAGCCAGGAGTTGCGCTAATTGTTCATAAGTGGGTAGTCCCAAGCTCGGTTGGGGTTGGTCCGTTATGGCGGCAGAGGGGACTGGGATCGTTCCAGTCGTTTGGTTTTGGAGCACTATTTGTCTTTGGGGCGTAGCACTAGGTCTTGCCGTCTGGTACGGCGGGGTGACGTGGTAGGCGCCGGCCGACGAGGTAGGCGTGACGAAGTACTGTGCGTTGGGCGGCGTGCTTGGACTTGGGCTGGTTGCTGTTGGTGGTACCATGCAGTGAGGGGTGGCCAGCTGGCGGCGAGGTGTCAGCGAGGCGTCGCTGAAGAGTTGGGGCCAGTCGGGTGTGGCAGCGATGGTGTACTGACCGCTGGGCAGCCCTGAGCCTGAGTGGGAGGCTTCCCCATGTGTGGAAGCGAATCCAGCGAAGCGGCGATCTCCCAGCGTCGAGGAATCGTCGTTGGCCCGGGATGCTGTTGGGTCCACCATACAGCGAGGGGGCATCACCATGTCATCATCACCATCTAATCCCTGTTCCATCGCCGAGTTTTCGTGCCACGATGCTGCGTTGCGCTCCATGCAGTAAGGGGGCATCGCCTGGGAATCGTTGCTACTCCATTCCATATTTGTTGCCTGGGTTCCATGCCAGGTGGCTGCGCTGCGTGCCATGCAGCGAGGGGGCACCGTCGTGATGACGTCATGCGTGACCCCAGTGTCGTGTCCTATGTTGGTGGCGAGTCCTGCCTCGCTATGCCTAGGCGCGGAGCCCGGCGACGCACAGTAGTGGGGCGCCGTCGTCGCGACGCCATGCGTAGCACTTGTGCCTGTGGAAAAATCAGAGGACATGCTTACCTCGCCGAGCCGGGTTGCTGTGTTGCTTGCTGTGCAGTGTGGGGCCACCGTCGTGGAGACGTCGGGCGTGACCCCCGTACCCCTTGTCAGGGCGTCGTGTTGGCGGAGCACTTCGTGGTCAGATGCTGTGAGGGGCGTCGTGCAGTGAGGGGGGGCCGACGTGGAGACGTCGCTCTCGACCCCAGTGCCTACTGCCTTGCCACTCCGGGTATGCATTGCCACTTGACACTCAACACAATAAAACTCAAATAAAACACACTGTCTGGTTACAACACAAGAGGAAGGGATGACCTCGTCAGCATCGGCGTTGGCTTCTGTGCTCAACTGACTTCTGTTTCGGCAGAAGACTATTAGTTGCTGAAGGCTGGAACATTACTACTTGAAGGATCGATCACTACTTGCTCGCTGAGAAAAAGTGTTTTCTTATATAGACTTTTTTTGTGCTCAAATGACTTCTGTTTCGGCAGAAGACTATTTTTTGTGCTCAAATGACTTCTGTTTCGGCAGAAGACTAAAACATGAGCACAGCGCGCTAGACAAGTCATAACTTGTTCGCGACGCCGACGCCGATGACACCACCCCCCTTTTTTGTGACTTTATTGAACATTAATAAAGGCATACAGGTTATGTTTCAGTTCGATAATTTCAATTATATAATGTAAGAGTGAGTGGATACAATATTTTCAAAACTATAAACTAAGAGTAAGTGTTAAGATATTTCAACAACTAAGATATTTTTACATATATAGACTAAGATTAAGTGTGGTAAGATATTTTATATAAGTAACTAATAATAGGTCCATTAAGATATTTTAGGTAAAACAAGATATTTAAAATTAAAGTATTTTATGTGACAAATCATAAATGTATTCTAGTTTGAACAAAGTTTTCGCCCTGTGGCGTTGAATTATTTACAATGGTATATTATCGCACGTTTCGTTTTTCTGGACGTCGTCTCCGCGACGCCCGGGGCTGCCTGATCCTGTTGTGAATTGGGGGCTGCTAAGTCCTGCTGTGTTGCTCGCTAAGGCAACGGGATTCTGGAGCGAACCTATGAGGCTGCAACGTCCTGCTGTGTTGCTTGCTAAGGCAACGGGAGACTGGAGCGGTTTATTGAGGCTGCAACGTCCTGCTGTACTGCGGGCTAAGGCAGTGAGATACTGGAGCGCCTCGTGGGGGCTGCTAGGTCCTGCTGTGCTACGTGCTAAGGTAGCGGGATCCTGGAGCGGTGCGCCGGAGCCGGCTGAGCTCGGGCTGGCGTTCGAGTTGACGAATACTCGTGTCCGGACTGGGACAGGCATCTGGCTGGCGGATGGCTGCTGTCGGTCGTGGCCAGGCGTGGTCACGGCCTTCGCCCAGAACGGCATCGGGAACAGTATGGGCGTCGTGTCGAGCGGCTGCTCTTGTCTTGACGTAGAAGGCCCAGGGTCTGCTGGCGGCGGCGGTGCGGCTGACAGCGCCGGGGACTTCTCATTCTTGTTTGTTTGTCTCCTCTTGGCTGAGGTGGATGGGCCAGGCACGACTGGGGGCAGTCGGCGGGCTGGAGATTTTGGTTTAGCGGCGGCTGTGGTGCTATGTCCACGTAGATAGTCGCCATGTCCACGGAAGTAGGTACCAGATCCACGGATGTAGACTTGTGCGTTGGCATCTGGCTTTGGGGCAGCGGGCACTACTGATCCTGTGATAGTAGGCGTGACTGGCTTCTGGGCAACGGGCGCTACTGGTCCTGTGACAGTAGGCGTGGTTGGCTGTTGGGCAGCGGGCACTACTGATCCTGTGATAGTAGGCGTGACTGGCTTCTGGGCAACGGGCGCTACTGGTCCTGTGACAGTAGGCGTGGTTGGCTGTTGGGCAGCGGGTGCTGCTGGCTCTGGGGCAGCGGGCGCTACTGGTCCTGTGACAGTAGGAGCTGCGAGCCTTGGTGGGGCTGGATGTCCTGGATCCTCGGGATCGTCATCCTCGTCGTTGCTGTCGTCATCGTCGGTATCAGCTGCGATGGCTCGTACGGCTGGAGGCACTGGAGGTCGCTTGTCGGGTTTCTGGCCTGGCATGGGCCTGATGTCATCAATGTGAATGGGCACTGGGATCTCGTTCCTGAGAATTTCGTACGTGTTATCACCCAGGGCTCGAATGATAACAAAAGGTCCCTCCCATGTGGGTCCAAAGCTGGTCCGGCGCTCCTTGAAGCCTCGGCACATCACTCGTTGCTGGGGTCGATACTCGATCGGGGCTGTCCTTGGCTCTGGGAAAAGATTCCTCTGGTAGACTTGCTGTCGTTGCGCCGCTTTCTCATGTCTGCTCCTAGCTGCTCGTCGAGGTTCTGGTAGCGGGCGGCGTTGCTCTGGGTGTTGCCAGTCTCCTGGGCGAGGTAACTCGGTCCCAAGCAGCAGCTCGCTGGGTGAGTAGCCGGTGGCAGCATTTTTTCTGTTGTGCAAGGAAAAGATGATCTGCGGCAGCACGACGTCCCATCGGTTTTGCCGTTTTCCCATCAGCTTTTCTCGTAGGGCCTTCTTTATCTCTTGGTTACGCCTCTCCACAGGATTGGCTCTCTGGTGGTAGATCGGCGATGTAAAATGTCTGATTTTATTCCGCTTGCAGAAGTTGAGGATCTTCTTGGCGGTGAAGGTGGGTGCCTTGTCGGTGATGAGTTCATCGGGATATCCCCATCGGAGGCAGACTCGTTCCAAGGCCCCTAAGATGTGGTTGGCATCAGCTTGGGGTGCAGCTTCGGCCTCGATCCACTTGGAACAGAGATCTGTTATCACGATGATAACTCGGTTATGGGTTGGTGTCTCTTCGTAGGGTCCCATGACGTCTAACGAGAGTACTTGCCAGGGTTTGGTGGGTGGTCTCGGGCGGAGTGGAGCGGCAGCTTGAAGGGGTCCTCGCTTGGTTGCAGCACATACCATGCATAGTCGCACATGCGTCGTGACGTTCTTGCGGAGTTGGGGCCAGTAGTAACGGTTGTTCACTGCCCGGTACGTCTCGTCGCGGCCTGGATGACCTGCATGTGGGGCGTCGTGGTAGTGGTGCAGAATGCGGGGCCTCAAGGCTTCGGGCACAACGAGGGCGGTCCTCTCTTCAGTGACATGCCATAAGCGTCCATCTTCTACCCTGAATTGTTCTTTCAGTCGTCTTTCCCAGGGGTCTAAGCCTCGTTCCTGATCCTGGATGTCCCCCCAATGTCCGATGGAACCAGAAATAGCGTAGTCCGCGAGTTGGGCGGCCTTGATCTCATCGAACAGAGTGGTTAGCTCCTCAGGTTCGGCTTCCATCATCAGAAGTTCCTCCGTGGTCGGGGTATCGATGATGGCCCTTGGCGTGGTTGGTTGTTTGGTTGTGGATTCCTCGTCAGGAGGTAGCAAGCGGGAGTCATCGCCGGTATCAGCTGGCATGGCTTCTTGGGGATGACGCGACAGGAAGTCGGGCAGCTGGTTCAATCGTCCTGGACAGTGTTCTACGGTGAAGGTGTACTCTTGCAGCTGCAAGGCCCACCGGGTGAGCTTGGCCCTCTCGTCCTTGAACTGATGTAACCAGTGCAATGCTCGGCTGTCCGTGACAAGTGTAAAGTGCTGGTCCTCCAGCCAGTGGCGGTATCGACGACAGGCCCATACTACGGCGAGTGTCTCCTGTTCATTGATGTGATAGCGTTTCTCAGGTCCTGTAAACTTTGCACTGGAGCAGGAAATGATCCGTTTCTCCCCCTCTGGCGTTTTTTGATACAAAGCCGCACCCATGCCATGGTTGCTTGCATCGGTTTGGAGGTAGAAAGGCAGTCCTGGCTCCGGTCTGCAAAGGGCTAAAGGCTGTGATAGCTTCTCTTTGATCAGTGCGAACGCTGTCTCCGCTTCTGTGTTCCACTGGAACCTCTCCTTTCCTGTTAGGTTTGTCAGCGGGGCTGTCAGCTCGGCAAACTCGGGTACAAACTCTCGTAACCAGTTGGCGGTGCCTAGGAATCCCTGGAGTTCCTTCTTGGTGCGAGGAGTGGGAAAGTCTCTTATTTGGATGACGTGTTTCTCCTGGGGTTGATTTTGAGTAGTAGTAATCCTGTAGCCCAGGTAGTCCAGCTCGGAGGCTCCAAATCGGCACTTCGGGAGTCCACAGTGCAATCCATGTATCCTCAGACGCTCTAATACCAGAGCCAAGTGACGAAGGTGGTCTTGATGATCTTCAGAGTATACTATTATGTCGTCTAGGTATACTTTCACGAAGACATCTATGAAGTCGGCCAGCACTTCTGTCATTAACTTCTGGAACGTTGAGGGGGCGTTGCGTAGCCCGAATGGCATCACAAGGAACTCGAATGTCGCTCCGTCTGGGGTACTGAAAGCTGTCAGGGGTACACTATTCTCGTGCATCGGGACCTGCCAGTATCCACTCTTTAAGTCCAAACTAGTGAAAACCTTCGCTGCACCTAGCTCTCGGATCGTTTCCCTTATCGGCGGCAACTGAGACACTTCTTCCAACGTCTGGGTGTTCAGCTGGCGGTAATCGACACAAAAGCGGGAAGTCCCAACCTTTTTGTTCACAATGACGATCGGTGAGCAGTAACGGCTGTTACTGCGTCGAATTACCCCAGCTGCCAGCATCTTCTTCACTTCCTCAGTGATTATTGCCTTTTTATTCGCCGAGTACTGGTAACGTCGTATTTTAAATGGTTTGTCGTCTTTCAGACGGATTTCATGGGTAGTGAGTTGTGTAGTAGGCTGTTTGAGCGTCTCTTGAAATACATCAGAAAATTTAGTGATGACTTCCTCATACGCACGGCTGTGCGTCTCAGGTAGCTGCTCTGGGTTGGCTGTTACGGTGCGGGCCGAGTCCTCGGTCCTAACCTCCATGTCCCAGAACAGGGTGTGCCGTTCTGACACCCCTGCGTGTATGCAGTGCCGCGGAAAATCGATCACCACTTCCTGTTTCGCTAGGAAGTCTCTTCCTAGGATGATATCCTTGGTCATATCATCCAAAATATGCATTTCGACCGAAACTGTCCAGTTTCCGATCTGCAGGGGCACTTCCACGCTGCCTTGGGTGTGCTTGATCTCCTTGGCGGCAGCCAAGAGCACGGGCATCGTCGGATGATTAGTCCTCGGAAGGTCCTCTACGTAGTTGCTGTGGATGAAGGAATGAGTCGCCCCGCTGTCCAGCAGGGCCAGTAAACGGCATCCGTTGGCCTCGACCCACAAGTGGGATGATGGGCCGGGACCGGCCGTCAGTCCTATCGACGCACTTAGTTCTGGAGCCGGGCACCCTGGCTTGGGCCGGCTCGCTGCTCGTTTCCCGCCTGGGGCTGACTGTTAGCTTGCTGCCGGGGGGCTGCCTGACTTCGTTGCTGCGGTGGTGCCGTGGATGTCTGTCCTGGGCCCGGATTATTGGTTGGACCTGCTTGTTGGCTAGGGTTGTTTAAGTTGGTGCCATGCCCTCGGAAGTTGTTACCCCCTGTCTGGACATTTTGTTGGCGGAAGTTAGGGTTTCCCTGTTGGTTGGAGTCGTGTCCACGGAAATTGGGGTTGGCTCGCTGGTTGGAGTCGTGTCCGCGGAAATTGGAGTTGCCTTGCTGGGGCTCTGACTGAGTTTGGTTGGTGGGGCAGTCTCGGTGATAGTGAAATCCCGGGCACTTGCGGCACTTTGGTAGACTATTGGTAGTATTACTCGCAGGCGGGATGGTGGCTGGCCTCGGCAGCGGTCGGAGTTGCCTCTGAAATTCCCTGTAGTCACCCTCGGCGTTTTCAGCCACTCGGCTCAAGCTTTCCATCGTGGCCACTGGGACATTTCTAGTTGCGAATCTTAGTTCCGGTCGCAGGAGCTCGCGCACCTCCATAACCATCTCTTCTTCCGGCGTATACCGTTCTACTCTCAGCCAGAGTCCAATTTTGCGTTGTATAAAAACGGCGGCGGGTTCGTCGTCTTTCTGTCTCTCCCCGTGTAACCTGGAGCGTAGCTTCCCCAGGGTGGCAGTGTCGTTGAACTGCCGCAGGAGCTTTTCCTTTAAGAACTCGTATGTGATGTTGTGGGACTTCCACATCTCCAGGGTGCGTCTGGCTTGACCCTCGAGCTGTTCTATAGCTACTCTCACTTTATCCCTGCCGTGGATGTTCTCATGGAGCATCGCCTCCTCGAGCTCATCCAGGAAGTTGACTGGATCCTCCCATTCCAGGCCTGAGTAAGTGGGCAGCGCTCTCGTCCTTCTTGTGGGCATCCTGTGATGACCTTGTATCGCGTGTATTGCGGCTTGAACGCTTCCCTCCATTAGTCTTGTCATGCTCTCTGCTAGGTTTTGTGTTGGGCGCCACTGGGGGTCCATTTCCCCAGAATCTGTGTAGTCGGGTCGTCGTGGATCCTCTTCCCTCCGGAAAGATCTGGCCTCACGTTGTTGGTCGCCATGTCCACGTAAGTTAGCCTTTTCCGTGGCGTACGGCTGTGATTCGTTACGTGCAGTAATGGGTGGCCGGCAATTTTCTTGTTGCCGGGTAATGGAGGCTAGGTTTGAAGTGGTCAGAGCCAGGAGTTGCGCTAATTGTTCATAAGTGGGTAGTCCCAAGCTCGGTTGGGGTTGGTCCGTTATGGCGGCAGAGGGGACTGGGATCGTTCCAGTCGTTTGGTTTTGGAGCACTATTTGTCTTTGGGGCGTAGCACTAGGTCTTGCCGTCTGGTACGGCGGGGTGACGTGGTAGGCGCCGGCCGACGAGGTAGGCGTGACGAAGTACTGTGCGTTGGGCGGCGTGCTTGGACTTGGGCTGGTTGCTGTTGGTGGTACCATGCAGTGAGGGGTGGCCAGCTGGCGGCGAGGTGTCAGCGAGGCGTCGCTGAAGAGTTGGGGCCAGTCGGGTGTGGCAGCGATGGTGTACTGACCGCTGGGCAGCCCTGAGCCTGAGTGGGAGGCTTCCCCATGTGTGGAAGCGAATCCAGCGAAGCGGCGATCTCCCAGCGTCGAGGAATCGTCGTTGGCCCGGGATGCTGTTGGGTCCACCATACAGCGAGGGGGCATCACCATGTCATCATCACCATCTAATCCCTGTTCCATCGCCGAGTTTTCGTGCCACGATGCTGCGTTGCGCTCCATGCAGTAAGGGGGCATCGCCTGGGAATCGTTGCTACTCCATTCCATATTTGTTGCCTGGGTTCCATGCCAGGTGGCTGCGCTGCGTGCCATGCAGCGAGGGGGCACCGTCGTGATGACGTCATGCGTGACCCCAGTGTCGTGTCCTATGTTGGTGGCGAGTCCTGCCTCGCTATGCCTAGGCGCGGAGCCCGGCGACGCACAGTAGTGGGGCGCCGTCGTCGCGACGCCATGCGTAGCACTTGTGCCTGTGGAAAAATCAGAGGACATGCTTACCTCGCCGAGCCGGGTTGCTGTGTTGCTTGCTGTGCAGTGTGGGGCCACCGTCGTGGAGACGTCGGGCGTGACCCCCGTACCCCTTGTCAGGGCGTCGTGTTGGCGGAGCACTTCGTGGTCAGATGCTGTGAGGGGCGTCGTGCAGTGAGGGGGGGCCGACGTGGAGACGTCGCTCTCGACCCCAGTGCCTACTGCCTTGCCACTCCGGGTATGCATTGCCACTTGACACTCAACACAATAAAACTCAAATAAAACACACTGTCTGGTTACAACACAAGAGGAAGGGATGACCTCGTCAGCATCGGCGTTGGCTTCTGTGCTCAACTGACTTCTGTTTCGGCAGAAGACTATTAGTTGCTGAAGGCTGGAACATTACTACTTGAAGGATCGATCACTACTTGCTCGCTGAGAAAAAGTGTTTTCTTATATAGACTTTTTTTGTGCTCAAATGACTTCTGTTTCGGCAGAAGACTATTTTTTGTGCTCAAATGACTTCTGTTTCGGCAGAAGACTAAAACATGAGCACAGCGCGCTAGACAAGTCATAACTTGTTCGCGACGCCGACGCCGATGACAGTATTCTCTGCACACCCATTCGATCCGATAAGTTAACATGGAAATCACTGCTACAAAGAAGGCCATTGTGCAGGAACTGCACAGGTTACCCCGAAAAAAATTTTCGTAGAAGAACAATCGTCAAAGGATATGGGGATTTATGGCAAATGGATTTGGCAGAAATGCAGCCATATGCGAACCTTAATAAAGGTTATAGATATATCCTCGTAGTGATCGACTGCTATTCAAAATATGTGTGGACAAGACCCTTAAGAAATAAAACGGGTATAGAAATTACGAAGGGTATGAGGAGCATTTTGCAAAAATCAAACTATTCACCTAAGAATCTTCAAAGCGATCAGGGAACGGAATTTTACAACAAAAACTTTTCCACTTTAATGAAAAAGTATGGCATTAATCATTACTCTACATATAGTACGAAAAAAGCAGCAATTGTGGAGAGAGTGATACGAACATTAAAAAATTGGTTATATAAAGAATTCTCAGCCAGAGGTAAATACAAATGGTTCGATATTCTATCCAACGTTACAAAAAAGTACAACAATGAAGTACATCGAACTATTGGCATGAAACCTGCTGACGTTAAACCAACCACATGTTTAAATGTGTATAATCACATTAGGATTGCTTTAAAACCCAAGGTTAAGGTTGGTGACAGTTCGAATAAGTGCATAAAGGTGTATTTGAAAAAGGTTATAGAATTAATTTTTCAACTGAACTTTTTAAAATTGTGAAAATAAACATTACGAACCCAACAACTTACTAGCTCGAGTACATGCATGGACAACCAATCAAAGGATGTTTTTATGAAATGGAGTTACAAAAAACTAAGTATCCCGACATATATCTAGTGGAGAAGGTTTTAAGAAAGAAAGGGAACAAAATATTTGTCAAATGGCTTGGACTTTCCAATGAACACAACTCTTGGATTGACAAAATGGATGTTGTGTAATTTAATAAATGTAAAATATGTATAATCAATTTATATATTTACTTATGTATCAGTAATATGGAAATAAAATATGTATACGATATTAATGTGTTTTATTTAAAGGTATAAAATTCATTATTGAATTGCTTTATTTCACTGTAACAGTATTTAGATTTTATATTTCGTTAAGTTAAAGAGAAGAAGGAAAAAAAAAACAAATTAATATAAATATATTTTATTTTAAGCAAAATATGTAAAAATACAAATTATTGTAAACAAAAAAATTCTTCATGAAATCCCACGCCTTAACATTTGAATTTCTCGATTCCAGGACACCAGCATTTTCTATTGTGATGCAACATATCCACATAATAGTGACCAACATTTTCGCACAATAGTTTATCATGTCTACACTTGCTGCATATATTGTTCCAACAATCGTCCCCGAATTTATCACATGCCATACACTGCTGCCTTAATGGATGGTCCACCATGCAAACACCACAAACATCTCTGATTACTCCGAAGTTGCTGCGTGTCAACATTCGAAGACATTTACGACACTGACGTTCCCCAGCTTGTCTTCCTTGGAACCTCTGAATTGACACAGGATTCTCCCTTACATAAATTCCACACAAGCCCGTACATGGATTGATATATTCCTTCGGCCAAGAAACGTAGCAGTTATGACACACCATTTGGTCATTCATACTAAAAGGATATGCTGCAATGGTTGGTTTTGACTGCCACTCTTTTGGAAAAGGCATTTTAATACTTCTTAATACTTTACAATATGTACAGTATGAAAGCAGAACAATAACTGTGCTCCTCTTCGTACTTCAGTATGTGTCCCTCAGGAGGGTTACACTCGGCGTCCGCCTCTTTGGCGCTTTCCGTAGGTTAATATTAAGTGTTGTTCTTGGACTTGCTCTTTTCTGAGCTGACTGCCTAAGGTGTGTAGATGTTATCAGTGTGTAGTTTATAGCTTGCTGTTAATTTTGTTGTGAATGATGGTGGTGATTTGTAGTGATTTTGTTTTGCTGTTTGTTTTGTTATGAATAATGGTGGTGATTTGTATAGGATTCTATTTTGTTTAAGGTGTTTAACTGGTTGATATATGCTTTTGTGGTTGGCACGTGTCTGTTTGTGGGTCGTGTTTGTTGAGAGCATGCAATGATGTTGAGTGGGGTGTGGGAGGAAGGATGTGTAGGTTTCGGAGGTTATGTGAATTTAGGTTTTATGAGGTGAAAAGTTGTATGAGTGCTTCTATGGTTATGAATATTTTTTCGAATGTGTCGTTAGTGTTTTGGATTCGGTTTATTGTGGTTCCTATTGTAGTTAATATCTTTTTGAGGTCGAATTTTCTTAGCAGGTTCAATATATCCCTAAGGGGGTTGAGTACATCATTTTCGTTGTATGCTTCTGTAGGGATTTGTCTAGTTTGGGTATGTGGCCATGTAGGGGGTTGAATATTGTCTATTGGGGTGTTGGTTAGTGGTGGAAATTGTTTGTCTGTGGTGTTGGTATGGTTATTATGAGGACTGAATGTGGATTTTCTATGTGTGTGTGATGGTGTGTTTGTTTGTTTATTTTGATTTCGTCTCCTTGTCACCGCTGTTTTGTAGGCCGGACATCCTCTGTAGCTTGCAGGGTGCGCCGCTCCACAGTTGGCGCAATTGCACGTATCTGTGTCGCATGTCGCACCCGCATGTGCAAGGCCGCATCTCACGCATCGTGGGATGCGGTTGCACAGCTGTGAGGAGTGCCCGAACTTCTGGCAGCGGTGACATTGTGAGACTTCGGGCCCAAGGTAGTCCCCAGGGTAGTGCTCCTCTTCGTGTCCATTCTCATTTAAGTAGATGCTGAGGGCGCTGACGTCAGAGGTGACATGACGCCATGAACTATATATAAACGAGGGGGTGACTCGATACAAGTCGGTTGATTTTCAACACTCATCAGTTTTAGCAACTATAATTCTGTTCTGTTTGCGATGGCTGCTCCACAAAATTTTATGGCAAGTGCACCAATTGGTTGTATACATCATGAGTTTCTGGGGTGACGAATTAGATGCTGATGATGCCCTTGGAGATGTCGTGGCAGAGCCTGAAGTTGATGTAATTGAAAGTGACGAAGATGATCCATGGAGCGACAATGAAGGTGCTGCGGATGCGGAGGAAATAAATGTTCCCATTGGAGATGGTGTGGGTGAAGAACAGGAAGTCGTCCACCATGATATCGATATGGATGACAATGGTATCGTGGCTGACGTGTCAGACGACGAGGACGAGCTAGAGCAGACCCACAGATATCTCCAAAGAGGGACCGATAGAGAAGAATTATTTTGCACCACCATGGCGTACGTAGCTGTGGATATACGAGGTGGTGCAGAATACCTCCTTTGTTACCCGTGCTACATCACATACCAGAGACGTGTCGATCGGTCACTCCCTCGGCACTTCGATATGCATAGCACAACGCGTTTAGCAGACGGCGTAACGGAGGAATGCAAATGTTGCAGAAAACTTCTGCATCAAATACGGCCTCTGGAAGTATGTAATATATGCAATTGTAATTATAAAAAGACCTGAGTTGTAAATATGTAAATAGTTAAGTTAGTTTAGTGTCATCGGCGTCGGCGTCGCGAACAAGTTATGACTTGTCTAGCGCGCTGTGCTCATGTTTTAGTCTTCTGCCGAAACAGAAGTCATTTGAGCACAAAGAATAGTCTTCTGCCGAAGCAGAAGTCATTTGAGCACAAAGAAAGTCTATATAAGAAAACACTTTTTCTCAGCGAGCAAGTAGTGATCGATCCTTCAAGTAGTAATGTTCCAGCCTTCAGCAACTAATAGTCTTCTGCCGAAACAGAAGTCAGTTGAGCACAGAAGCCAACGCCAATGCTGACGAGGTCATCCCTTCCTCTTGTGTTGTAACCAGACAGTGTGTTTTATTTGAGTTTTATTGTGTTGAGTGTCAAGTGGCAATGCATACCCGGAGTGGCAAGGCAGTAGGCACTGGGGTCGAGAGCGACGTCTCCACGTCGGCCCCCCCTCACTGCACGACGCCCCTCACAGCATCTGACCACGAAGTGCTCCGCCAACACGACGCCCTGACAAGGGGTACGGGGGTCACGCCCGACGTCTCCACGACGGTGGCCCCACACTGCACAGCAAGCAACACAGCAACCCGGCTCGGCGAGGTAAGCATGTCCTCTGATTTCTCCACAGGCACAAGTGCTACGCATGGCGTCGCGACGACGGCGCCCCACTACTGTGCGTCGCCGGGCTCCGCGCCTAGGCATAGCGAGGCAGGACTCGCCACCAACATAGGACACGACACTGGGGTCACGCACGACGTCATCACGACGGTGCCCCCTCGCTGCATGGCACGCAGCGCAGCCACCTGGCACGAAGCCCAGGCAACAAATATGGAATGGAGTAGCAACGATTCTCAGGCGATGCCCCCCTACTGCATGGAGCGCAACGCAGCATCGTGGCATGGAAACTCGGCGATGGAACAGAGATTGGGTGGTGATGATGATATGGTGATGCCCCCTCGCTGTATGGTGGACCCAACAGCATCCCGGGCCAACGACGATTCCTCGACGCTGGGAGATCGCCGCTTCGCTGGATTCGCTTCCACACATGGGGAAGCCTCCCACTCTGGCTCAGGGCTGCCCAGCGGTCAGTACACCATTGCTGCCACACCCGACTGGCCCCAACTCTTCAGCGACGCCTCGCTGACACCTCGCCGCCAGCTGGCCACCCCTCACTGCATGGTACCACCAACAGCAACCAGCCCAAGTCCAAGCACGCCGCCCAACGCACAGTACTTCGTCACGCCTACCTCGTCGGCCGGCGCCTACCACGTCACCCCGCCGTACCAGACGGCAAGACCTAGTGCTACGCCCCAAAGACAAATAGTGCTCCAAAACCAAACGACTGGAACGATCCCAGTCCCCTCTGCCGCCATAACGGACCAACCCCAACCGAGCTTGGGACTACCCAGCTATGAACAATTAGCGCAACTCCTGGCTCTGACCACTTCAAACCTAGCCTCCATTACCCGGCAGCAAGAAAATTGCCGGCCACCCATTACTGCACGTAACGAATCACAGCCGTACGCCACGGAAAAGGCTAACTTACGTGGACATGGCGACCAACAACGTGAGGCCAGATCTTTCCGGAGGGAAGAGGATCCACGACGACCCAACTATACAGATTCTGGGGAAATGGACCCCCAGTGGCGCCCAACACAAAACCTAGCAGAGAGCATGACAAGACTAATGGAGGGAAGCGTTCAAGCCGCAATACACGCAATACAAGGTCATCACAGGATGCCCACAAGAAGAACGAGAGCGCTGCCCACTTACTCAGGCCTGGAATGGGAGGATCCAGTCAACTTCCTGGATGAGCTCGAGGAGGCGATGCTCCATGAAGACATCCACGGCCGGGATAAAGTGAGAGTAGCTATAGAACAGCTCGAGGGTCAAGCCAGACGCACCCTGGAGATGTGGAAGTCCCACAACATCACATACGAGTTCTTAAAGGAAAAGCTCTTGCGGCAGTTCAACGACACTGCCACCCTGGGGAAGCTACGCTCCAGGTTACACGGTGAGAGACAGAAAGACGACGAACCCGCCGCCGTTTTTATACAACGCAAAATTGGACTCTGGCTGAGGGTAGAACGGTATACGCCGGAAGAAGAGATGGTTATGGAGGTGCGCGAGCTCCTGCGACCGGAACTAAGATTCGCAACTAGAAATGTCCCAGTGGCCACGATGGAAAGCTTGAGCCGAGTGGCTGAAAACGCCGAGGGTGACTACAGGGAATTTCAGAGGCAACTCCGACCGCTGCCGAGGCCAGCCACCATCTCGCCTGCAAGTAATAATACCAATAGTCTACCAAAGTGCCGCAAGTGCCCGGGATTTCACTATCACCGAGACTGCCCCACCAACCAAACTCAGTCAGAGCCCCAGCAAGGCAACTCCAACTTCCGCGGACACGACTCCAACCAGCGAGCCAACCCCAATTTCCGTGGACACGACTCCAACCAACAGGGAAACCCTAACTTCCGCCAACAAAATGTCCAGACAGGGGGTAACAACTTCCGAGGGCATGGCACCAACTTAAACAACCCTAGCCAACAGGCAGGTCCAACCAGTAACCCAGGCCCAGGACAGACATCCACGGCACCACCACAAAGAAGTCAGTCGAACACTAGGCAACAACCCCGCAATGCACCGCCATCGGGAAACTCCCAATGGGTCGGGCAGAACTAGGGCGCCCGGCCCCACCGCTGGAAATTAACAGCCTAGAATTACGAACCAAGACAGAGGACGCAGTGCTGCAACTACAAGCCCAGCAACAAGCCACAACCTTGGTGTCTCCACCACCGACCACGAAGGATGAGATTGACGAAGCTACAGCCACGCAGGAGCAGGACAAGTATCAACCACGCCCGTTGACACCACGGCAACAAAGCAACAGAGCCGCCGCCTTTGCTTTCCTTTGCCCGGGCCGCCTGGACAGGCGGTCACCAGTCAACACCGTGACGCAAGATGCTACCTCCCTCAGCTCAGACCAGTCAACCACGCTCATTCCTCAGCCTCAGCCAGGTGAACAGGAACCCAAGGAAGTAGCGAGTATGGACGCCTTCCCGGACCAGCAGGACGCTGGACCTCCCCGGAAGGATAAAAGGTCAGTATTGCCAACCACTGCCCCACTAATAGCCTCTGTATTCCTCGACAAGGTATTCCCGCCAACTCGCATCCGAGATGTCAGCACGAAGCCATCTCCCCCGAGGTCACCTCCACTCGGCCTGCCAGGCCCCGAGCCGCCTCCCAGGATTCAGTCCAGCCAGACTGACCTACTCAGACAATCTCTGCAACAGACCACCGATACCGATGATGACGATACCGAAGATGACGATACCGAAAATGACGATCCCGAAGATGACGATACCGAAGATGACGATACCGAAGATGACGATACCGAAGATGACGACAGCAACGACGATGACGATCCCGAGGATCCAGGTCATCCAGCCCCACTAAGGTTCGCAGCTCCTACTGTCCCAGGACCAGTAGCGCCCGCTGCCCCAGAGCCAGCAGCACCCGCTGCCCAACAGCCAACCACGCCTACTGTCACAGGACCAGTAGTGCCCGTTGCCCAGAAGCCAGTCACGCCTACTATCACAGGATCAGTAGTGCCCGCTGCCCAACAGCCAACCACGCCTACTGTCACAGGACCAGTAGCGCCCGTTGCCCAGAAGCCAGTCACGCCTACTATCACAGGATCAGTAGTGCCCGCTGCCCCAAAGCCAGATGCCAACGCACAAGTCTACATCCGTGGATCTGGTACCTACTTCCGTGGACATGGCGACTATCTACGTGGACATAGCACCACAGCCGCCGCTAAACCAAAATTTCCAGCCCGCCGACTGCCCCCAGTCGTGCCTGGCCCATCCACCTCAGCCAAGAGGAGCCAAACAAACAAGAATGAGAAGTCCCCGGCGCTGTCAGCCGCACCGCCGCCGCCAGCAGACCCTGGGCCTTCTACGTCAAGACAAGAGCAGCCGCTCGACACGACGCCCATACTGTTCCCGATGCCGTTCTGGGCGAAGGCCGTGACCACGCCTGGCCACGACCGACAGCAGCCATCCGCCAGCCAGATGCCTGTCCCAGTCCGGACACGAGTATTCGTCAACTCGAACGCCAGCCCGAGCTCAGCCGGCTCTGGCGCACCGCTCCAGGATCCCGCTACCTTAGCACGTAGCACAGCAGGACCTAGCAGCCCCCACGAGGCGCTCCAGTATCTCACTGCCTTAGCCCGCAGTACTGCAGGACGTTGCAGCCCCAATAAATCGCTCCAGTCTCCCGTTGCCTTAGCAAGCAACACAGCAGGACGTTGCAGCCTCACAGGTTCGCTCCAGAATCCCGCTGCCGTAGCACGCAGCACAGCAGGACTTAGCAGCCCCCAATTCACAACAGGATCAGGCAGCCCCGGGCGTCGCGGAGACGACGTCCAGAAAAACGAAACGTGCGATAATATACCATTGTAAATAATTCAACGCCACAGGGCGAAAACTTTGTTCAAACTAGAATACATTTATGATTTGTCACATAAAATACTTTAATTTTAAATATCTTGTTTTACCTAAAATATCTTAATGGACCTATTATTAGTTACTTATATAAAATATCTTACCACACTTAATCTTAGTCTATATATGTTAAAATATCTTAGTTGTTGAAATATCTTAACACTTACTCTTAGTTTATAGTTTTGAAAATATTGTATCCACTCACTCTTACATTATATAATTGAAATTATTGAACTGAAACATAACCTGTATGCCTTTATTAATGTTCAATAAAGTCACAAAAAAGGGGGGTGGTGTCATCGGCGTCGGCGTCGCGAACAAGTTATGACTTGTCTAGCGCGCTGTGCTCATGTTTTAGTCTTCTGCCGAAACAGAAGTCATTTGAGCACAAAGAATAGTCTTCTGCCGAAGCAGAAGTCATTTGAGCACAAAGAAAGTCTATATAAGAAAACACTTTTTCTCAGCGAGCAAGTAGTGATCGATCCTTCAAGTAGTAATGTTCCAGCCTTCAGCAACTAATAGTCTTCTGCCGAAACAGAAGTCAGTTGAGCACAGAAGCCAACGCCAATGCTGACGAGGTCATCCCTTCCTCTTGTGTTGTAACCAGACAGTGTGTTTTATTTGAGTTTTATTGTGTTGAGTGTCAAGTGGCAATGCATACCCGGAGTGGCAAGGCAGTAGGCACTGGGGTCGAGAGCGACGTCTCCACGTCGGCCCCCCCTCACTGCACGACGCCCCTCACAGCATCTGACCACGAAGTGCTCCGCCAACACGACGCCCTGACAAGGGGTACGGGGGTCACGCCCGACGTCTCCACGACGGTGGCCCCACACTGCACAGCAAGCAACACAGCAACCCGGCTCGGCGAGGTAAGCATGTCCTCTGATTTCTCCACAGGCACAAGTGCTACGCATGGCGTCGCGACGACGGCGCCCCACTACTGTGCGTCGCCGGGCTCCGCGCCTAGGCATAGCGAGGCAGGACTCGCCACCAACATAGGACACGACACTGGGGTCACGCACGACGTCATCACGACGGTGCCCCCTCGCTGCATGGCACGCAGCGCAGCCACCTGGCACGAAGCCCAGGCAACAAATATGGAATGGAGTAGCAACGATTCTCAGGCGATGCCCCCCTACTGCATGGAGCGCAACGCAGCATCGTGGCATGGAAACTCGGCGATGGAACAGAGATTGGGTGGTGATGATGATATGGTGATGCCCCCTCGCTGTATGGTGGACCCAACAGCATCCCGGGCCAACGACGATTCCTCGACGCTGGGAGATCGCCGCTTCGCTGGATTCGCTTCCACACATGGGGAAGCCTCCCACTCTGGCTCAGGGCTGCCCAGCGGTCAGTACACCATTGCTGCCACACCCGACTGGCCCCAACTCTTCAGCGACGCCTCGCTGACACCTCGCCGCCAGCTGGCCACCCCTCACTGCATGGTACCACCAACAGCAACCAGCCCAAGTCCAAGCACGCCGCCCAACGCACAGTACTTCGTCACGCCTACCTCGTCGGCCGGCGCCTACCACGTCACCCCGCCGTACCAGACGGCAAGACCTAGTGCTACGCCCCAAAGACAAATAGTGCTCCAAAACCAAACGACTGGAACGATCCCAGTCCCCTCTGCCGCCATAACGGACCAACCCCAACCGAGCTTGGGACTACCCAGCTATGAACAATTAGCGCAACTCCTGGCTCTGACCACTTCAAACCTAGCCTCCATTACCCGGCAGCAAGAAAATTGCCGGCCACCCATTACTGCACGTAACGAATCACAGCCGTACGCCACGGAAAAGGCTTACTTACGTGGACATTAGTTATGTTTTATTTTATTGTAAATATATATTTTTACTTCCTTTTATACTTCTTTTTTGTAAATACACTTCTTTTTTTCTAAATATACTTCTTTTTTTTTGAAAATAAATATTTGTTATATGAAAATGTTTTTTTTACATTTTAAGTGTAAAATAAGATACAATTTAAAATCTGTCTATGTGGTGGAAATGCTGCTATGAAAAAAAAATAATCTGTGTATAAGAAACAGTCTACCACCTCACTCTTAATGTATGTTGTGGTGGTTGACTGGCATCAGTATAAAATGAATATGAGGTTGGTATAGGCTAGACTGCTATAGTAAAGCAATATTATGCTACTCAATTGAAGACAAATGTACTAATTTCTTATTATGTAAGTCAATTTACCCCAGTTTATTTTGCACTTAAAATAGAGAATAATAAACAAATAATTTCTTAGAATCGATATATTTATTTACATAAAAAAACATTTGTATAAATTATTAATTACAAAAAATTAAATACCTTCAGCATCCATACATTCTTGATCGGATACCTCGTCACTAGCATCGTCGTCCTCATTTGGAATGGTCTCCAGACTCCAGAGTGACTGCGATCGATCCATCGACCCCATGGGTTCCACTCTACTGTCTCCACAATCCGCGGTCGTGCTATCAGGCACCTGTGGGGTGTCCTCAATATCTTCCAATGATAGTGGCACCCATCCCAGAAACAACTCTGTCCAATAATTTGGTTCAACTATCGGATCACTGCTGGACGACACGGTGGGATCTTGAATCTCGGTATTCATGCTGAGAGCTCTCTAATACAGAACTGATAAAGAATAGAGGATTATCTCAGTTTTAAGTATGTCAGTTTACCCCCACTTTCTCTCCCACGTTTACGATAGTGGTGGCGACGGCAATGTTACCATGAGAAAAAATCAGTATATGATGAACTTAGTACCCGCAATTCTTGCAAATGTTGGTTATAATGGAGTGGGGGTCCATTTATATAAGAAACTCCTCTCCTCATGTTTCTTAGTTAAACTGCAAAGGTGCAAGAAATGGCTGCTCAAGACAATACAATAAGTTCCAGCGACTGCGCAGAGTCGACAATGCCATTCTGGGAATACGAATACAGAATGGCCATGGAATATAGAGATAACGGTAACATGCCAGACAGCAGTACCTGGTAGCGTACTAACAGCACAGTAGTACGCTACTTGGATGATCTAAACCAGGATGGTCCTGATAGTTCTGAATGGTGGAGACCATTCGGAGTTGAGCCACCCAGTAGTCCTAGCTCATCTATAGAGGTAGAGCCGCGTAGCAGATCTAGTTCACCGAGTGAATGGTCACTGAACAGTGGGTCAGAAGATGAAGAAGAAGAAATAGATATTTAATTTTTATGTTATGTAATAAAAATAAATAAATTTGTAATCTTTCTATATATATTTTTTTTATGAGTTATATAATAAAATATCACCACAGAAAAAGTATTTTTTATTAACAAATATTTGCTTAAATTACAAAATTATACCATTATAATTTTGAGTTGCGAATAATGTAATCAAAATAAGTACAGTAATTAAATATAAAAATATGTAACATACAGTGCGTCACTGACCGGTTGCATTGAAATTCGTATTTAGTATGCGATCATAGGCAATTCTAAATACAGAAATACAGTTATTATTCTACCGACCGCTAGATGTCACCCAACGAAAATGTACATGTGAAGTAAGTTATTTTTGTAGACGTATGAAAATAAAATAACGTTTACAAACAATACATTCATAAAAATAAATGATAATACAAAGGTATGTAGAATTAATAATAATTGTTAGAACGCGCATGTAAATAAAATGATAAAATAGCGAAATATATTAATTTCATACACTCTGTTTAGAAAAGAATAATATGATGGTATGTATATATGTATTTTTGTTGTAGGCATATGTAAATGAAATGTTAAAAAAATATGTAAAATAACGTGTACACACCAATATATACAGGGTGATTCACGTAGGCCATTCATTAGAAGTTTTTCAACTTGCAGTTGGATTAGAAACTTGAAATTTGGTATGCAGCCATAATCGACCATGCCCGTTCTATCTAAAATATTTTCAGTCCTCCAACTATACAGGGTGTGCCAAAAATTGGTACAACTTTCTTATTTTAAATAGAAACCTATATTTTTCTTTACATGGTTCGATTGGTCTTCTAATTCTGAGTTTAGAGAACCTAAGTTGTTATGTTAACTTATCTATTACAATTTTTGACATATGTCCAATTTTTTGAAAAAAATTGCTGCTGTAGTAGTTTACGAACAAATTTGTATCTCGCAAACCTTTCAAAATTATGAAACCAAATTTGTGAAGCAGTTAGCTGGAAGTCCAGGTTAACTTTTGATGTCCCATCGGTGGTCCCATTTTGTACCATATGGGCGCAGTCGATGTTCAAATGTCGCAATCAAAAATTGTCAAAAAGTCAATTTTTTCAAATGGCACCTACTATTTTTTTTACACCATTCGAAAGAAAATTGAATTTTAGGGTGAGTTACTTAAGCATTCCCTATACCTATCTTCACCCCATATCGAGTTATTCAATAAAAATCAAGAAATACCTTATCTTGCCGAGAGATTCCTTACTTCATCAAGTATGCCATGGAAACAAAAGACAGTTGTAATAATTTTTGAAAAAAAATATGGATTCTTTTGTTTTTTTCACTACCTTCAACTTTTTTTCAGCCTTCACTTCCGCGCGCTCCCGTTCGTTTGTTTGTAGTTTGTTCTTCGGCTTTGATCTTTCTATTTTCATCCTCTATCTTCTTTTGTGAGGCTTCGATGTTTTTTTTGGCTATGAGAATGGCTCGCCTGGCGGTATCTCGTAACTTATCATCACCAGCGCGGGCGGACGTTTTCTCTGCTCTTTCACGCTTCACCTTTTCAAGTAATTTGCCGAAGTTGTTGAAGATGTCCCTGTCACCGATCTGAGAAAAAATCTCTTGTTCTTCATAGGAAGAGTCGCTTAAATTAACAGGCAGGGAACGATGAATGCTGTGCTGCGGTCTCGATTTCACAACAGGCTCCTTACCTTTTTTGGATTTTTTCTGCACAATAGGAGTAACAGGAGCTGGTTCTTCCAAAATGTGTCTAACGATGCTACGATCATCACCCTTCTTGGATTTCGCCGCCTTACCCCTTTTTGAAGTCGAGGGTTTCACCTTGGCACAGAACGATTATTCCTAGGAGCAGGTGTAGAA
The DNA here is from genome assembly GCA_963583905.1 of Stenurella melanura. Lineage (NCBI taxonomy): Eukaryota > Metazoa > Arthropoda > Insecta > Coleoptera > Cerambycidae > Stenurella > Stenurella melanura. The sequence continues at coordinate 74,213,957 of OY757315.1, forward strand.
ATTCTAGAAGGACCTGGTGAATTCTTAGACTTCTTGGCTGGTTGAAATTCATCCCCGGAATCTTCGACAACGTCAGCATTATTCTTTCTAGCGAATGCAGGAAGGGGCAAATCAATCGGCTCTTTCAACTTGCCTTGGTCTTTGACGCCACCGACATTGGGGCCCGCGTCCTGAAGTGGTACAGCAGCTTCTTCTATCACATTACGTTCCACCTCATCCAGGATACGATACAACTCCGGATTGTATTCTTCAATCACATCCTCGGACAGGTGGTAATCCACGTCGATGTCGTCAAAATCAGTAGCTCTAGCACCCACATCGATGTCGTTAAAGTTATTGCTACCACCACCACCACCACTGTTTGTACGCACGGCGTCCTCCTGTGATGGCCTAAAATTCGACACAAAGGCCATCGCCGTCAAAACATTCAATATTGGCGAACCAGCTCTCTTACTGCTACCACCAGCCATCTGCGAACAGCTAATTTCTTCCATTTTTTTTTACTCACTAACAACAACTAACACAAAGCAAAAAGCGTTTAAGTCTTTTAACGACCCGTCAGCACTTAAGGATAGCTGAAGACGAAATTAATCTTGTTAGCATTGCTGGCGCTTATGTAGAGGAGTTCACCCCCACTACTCCTCCCCACCCATTTTTCTGATTGGTTTAAATTCACCCCCCTCATCAACGCATCTGCACATTTCAAGCCCGCACTATCACTACATCGATATAGTTCTTTTCATATATTTAAAGCAAATAAAAAAAATGTCAGGGTATTTGATCTTTAGCCTAAAGTCAAAGGCGCCAACACTTTTTATGTGCCTTAAGTATATGAAGAGAACTATACCAAACTTCGACTATGCACACTCTCAGTAAGAAAGAGGTGTAATAGCTGAAATCGTAAATAGTATACACTTTACATTATTTGATTACCATTTATTTTGAGAGAAAAGAAACACAACAATTCATGTATAAATTTTATTAACAACCAATAAGAGAACACATGTCATACATTTGCTACAACTGACTAAGTACTGTTTTAAATTGATTAAGTGAAATATTGGGGATGAATTTTCCAGTTTAGTAGGACGTTCGCCGATCTTTGCGTTAGTATTAAAAGCATTATATGTTACACATATTCATTGATTTAACTCGGCTATTGCGGCAAGTAAAGCATCTAAATTATCATTATTTTTTTCAACACCTCGTTCGAGAATATTTACGGCTGATATTAGACACTCGACGTTTTGCTTTGGTTCACTTTGAAAGAATCTTATATCAGAGTGTCCCCAAGGCAAAGTTTTTGTGGTATTTGGAATAACAACACGCTTATCGTCGTGATGAGAAAGTGCTACTTTATTACGCATCTCAGTATATATATCATGTAAATGATTTCTAAACGTGTTCATTTTTCTAAATATTAAACCACATTGTTCGACGACTTTCCTGTAGTCGTCTAATGTCAATTCTTTTTTAATAACCGACTTCTTGACACCTTTTGCTTTTTTAATTCGTTACTGACGGATTGTACGTAATAGGCTTTCGCTCCTGTACCATAAAAGCTAATAATAGGATCCCTAGGAAACTCATCTTTCATATTTCCGAGCACCGATGGATTTTTTGGAATATTAAATTTGTTTCCTACAGTGTAATTGGACGTATCAAATTTTTCGGGATTTTGTATGATAACGTCGTAAAAATTGTCAGTAAAAATTTTTGATTATTAATGAATCAGTGTCAGTGTACAGCAAGGAAGCATCGTTGCCGAATTTACTTTTAATAACATCATAAAAGAACTCATACAATACCGTCTTTGACAATTCAAGCACGCAAAAGCCAACAAAAATCGCCTTGATAACAAGGGTAAATTGAGGGTCTTATATAAATAAGACCCTCAATTTACCCATTTCAATTGCTACAAAATCTTCTGAGAAAATTGTGCATGACGTAAAATTTGGCCGAGCTATTAGTGCATTTGCACCTAGTTTTTTTGATACTGTCCCAGTGAGTCACTAACTTTATATCTTTTCTATTATCCACATTTTCCATTGTTTTTCCAAAAATTGAGTTGTTCATCAGCTTATACTGGTATACTTGTGTTAATTTTAACATAGCATCCCAAGATAAACCTGGGGCAGTGTAATCGTGGGCTGGGTCCAATTTATACATGTTTGGCAAATTTCACGAAAATTTTCAAATACGTCACATAAAAGTATCACGTCTGTGGTTAAATAAACATCTGAATAACATCCCAAACTGTTACACTCAAACAACCTCCACACATTTTGAGCTCTTTCGTAATCTTCGTCTAATATGTGTGTTTCATTTAGGTTATCATAAAATTCTTCTTTCGAAGGCAAATTTTGATTATTTAGCTTCTCTAAACTATCTACAAAGCTATATGGAAATACGCCTTTCCGCCGCATTAAATTAAATTTTACGTCATCAGCACAAAAGTTTCTAGTCATAGCCATTTGATAGTCTGATAAATTTTCTCCTAAATGCTGTAGTGATGCTGACATAAATTTGAAACTATCAATGAATCGTAATTTTAAAAATTTATTTTTATTTTCTCCCTTGCTGTTAACATAATCATGCATATAAAGGTGTTTTGTGAAAGATATATATATATATTTCTTCTTGTTTTGTGGTATTACTTGAATTTTATCTTTATGAGAACACAACTCTTTGACAAATAGGTGTATGTCATATCCACTCATATTGTGAAATATAACAGGGATAAAATTTGGAATTTTATCATTTAAATTACAGATAGAATGAGCAGCACCGAATCTTATTTTACCAGTTATGTGGCAATGATCTTTCACTTTTACGTCACCTTCTTTAAAGGGTTTCTCACATATACCGCAAACGGTTGCATTGTTAAAATTTTCTATCTCCGATGGTGTTAGAGGAGCCATTGGTGTTACATCTTTCAAATATGTATTATAAATTTCTCTTACAGCAGATTTTATACGTGATACAAAAACCTTAGCAGCATCAGATCGTCTATATAGTTCAAACTTGGAAAGGGAATTATCAAAAGAACATTTTATGAAATATGCGAAAGAATACGGCTCATGAATGAAGGTTTTGTTAGTGTAAGAGTACTGAGGATTTGGCTCACACGTGCTTATTGGTTTAAGAATAGATTCAAAATCATCATATACTACGAATGGTACTTGCATTTGCTTTTCAAAATTTTCAAATTTTAATATATTTTCTGGTACCTGTTTTCCATATTTACCAAGCCGAAATTGTGTCGATGGTCTTGTTGTATAAATATGATTACAATCATTTTTATGATGAAGCATTAACTGGCGCTCATTGCTAAAATACAGCAAACATCCGCCACAGAAATATTTTTTATGTCCGTGAGCAGAAATTTGATGTGAAACTAACCCAGATAAATTCTTTATCCAACAATAGTGAGTTTTTGTACAATCTACTGAACAGTGGTGATCTTCATCACATTCCGCGGAAATTAATAACAAATTAACATGCATACGTAATTTTTTATCAGAGTAACGCAAAGGTCCTACAACATCATACTTTATTCTATTATTCTCAAATTTATTTTCTAAACCATATACATTAACCGATATATTATTCAATTCTTCAAATTTAGAAATATCGCGCAATTTAACTGGAAAATCCATACCTGTCAGGTTTAAAACTCTTGAATAATGTGGATAAGATGACATGTCAGATGTTTGACCATTTGCAGGATACAGTGCTGAAGTTACAGCCCAAGCAAGGCAGCATTGATCCTGGTTTTCTATATTCACTACGGCCTTTTTGTTTTCTATGTACTTTGGTAGTTTAATATATGATGACCCACGTAGTGGACTGTACTTATTCACATTTATTTCAACAAATTTTATTTCCTCAAGGGCCCATCCTAAAAATAATATGCAGTTATTAATCATTATTAGAATAACACTTCGATAAATATTTACGTACCGGAATCGCGTTCTTGGAACTCTGTAGTTTGGGCAACCATCATATCCACAAAAGTATCGAGAAAGTTGCCTAAATCCATACCTTGATCCAAAATTTTATTGCAGGTGTTAAATGATTTCATTTCAGACACTTCTTGAGTTTGCAATATGTATCTGGCAAATGTCTCCATGTTTATCTTCACTATTTTGTGAAGCATCAGGACTTCATGCAATAAATCCAATACTTTATGTCTAATTTCGTTGAAAAACATTATATAGTCCAATTTTTCATTTTCACTATGCACTCGGTAACTTATTATTCTATATTGGAAAGCACTTCGGACAATTTCTACGCCATTCATCAAAGGTGCACACGAATTTGTTCTATGCTGCAATGTCCTCTTATGAGATTTCATCTGTCTAGCTGTTAAAGTCACATTACATCTGTAACACGTTTGCAGATTTGCAGATGTCGAAGGAGTTGAATCTAACTTTGGTTGTTTTGCCGCAGGCCCATTATCATTTAAATTTTTACATGACTGTCTCTGATGACGTCGCATATTATCACCTCTCGTAAAACTAGCACCGCAAGTACACGTATACATCTTGGTTACTTTACTGAAGGAATCTAACGTTAAGAATGATAATACAGAGACTCCTCTCGCTCTTTTATAGCGTTCTGCTACGCCACAAAGCATTCCCCCTCTTCAATTACAAACATACTTTTCGAGGTCAAATGGAGTGGTGCAAGTCGAACTCAACAACTGCCAACGACGAACGTACCTTCCATGTTTGTGAAACAAATGGCAATAGTAGCATTTGGAAGTAAAACTCTTAAATAGTCATCTCTCTCAGGACGAGTAAGTAATCGAAAAATCAATAAAGAGAACTGTCTCCCACCAAGGCCGAAGCTCGATTCAACAAAATTACTAGCTATTGAAGGTAGGTTGTAATTGTATACTGTAACTTTTAAAATTTTTATAAGAATTTATATTTCAGACATTTTTCGACATTGTCACAAAAAAAAAATGAATTCTGTGGAAATTAATTTACATGTAACTAAAATGGCTACATACATAACAAAAAAAAATCTGCCAGCTTCATTATGTTAAAACTTCAGGGAATAAAAAGAAAGGTATTTTAATAATTTAAGTCGACCATTTTTGAAATGCAGTATGTTGAATTCGCATTTAAAATTAGTTTTCCGAAATGTTTCAAAAACAATTGATGAGTGTAAAAGTGATCCGTGTTCTTCATTGCAATATTTTATAGAAACATAAAAATATTTATATCTGCATAAATAAGTAAATAAAATAAAAAAAATACTGAGATGCGACTTTCGTATTATAGAGATATCATTTTTATTACTTCGGAAGTTTTGTGAGAACTATGGATTATTTGTGCGCAATCAAATGAGTTCATGAATTTTGTCTAATAATAATCACCGTGGTAAAATTTCAAATTATTTGAATATAGAAATATTTTAACGTCCGTCTCGAAAATGGTTGATTGTAGGAAGCGCTTGCTTAAGTAAAGTTTCTTATCGTAATTGAAATAACTCTGATATTTGCCATTCTGTTCAGTTTTTGTGAAGTTATTTGTAATATGGAATAATTTTAATTTTAGTTGAAACAAATGAGAACTCGTCCTCAAGCGATGAATCAAATAAAACTACTTCTGCTGCACAGCCATCAATGAGAAATAAAGGTATTATTAACAAGTTTCTGAATAAAGTATACATAATTATGTAATTGAAATATAATTTTAGATGAGAACATGGATGCCGCTTTAGCTACGATTTCCATCAGCAACGAATCTGATGAAGATGAATATAATTAATATCAAATTTATTTCAAACAAGTTTTAGTCTTCGGTTAATGTAGACCTATATTGAGCCAATTCTCAGCAGTTGAAATGTTTAGTAAACATTTTGGTGCCATTGTTTCGGCAATGTCGGAATTTTTTTCATTCCACTCATCGCCCCCCCCCCCCCCCAAAATCAATCAATCAAGGTATTATAAAAAAAAAATGGGTAATTGGGTGGATTTGGACAACATTAACACTTGCCACTGAGTGGTTGTAATTTTAAATGGGAAATACATGTATTTTTTGCGTGTTTCACTTGAAAATTTCCAACTTATAAAAATGGACAGTAATGTCTGAAACTTGGAAAAGCTTTAGTGTGTGATAAAAGGTACGGTGCCTAATTTTACCAGTTTTTTTCATTATCATTATATCATGGGCTCTTGCAAAACACAGTTGGTGTATTTTGTAAGAGCCCATGATATAATGAAAATTATGTAATCGTGATGAAAAAATCTGTGAAAATTAGGTTGTGTACCTTCCATCATGTCAGGTTTCTGGCATTTCTCTGCCCATTTTTATAAAAGTTACAAATATTCAAGTAAAGCATTCAAAAAAATACATGTAATTTCCAAATTTCTACTGCTATGTGGCACATGGTAATGTTACCCAAAACCACCCAAATTTTTTATCCTTGATTGGTCAATGAAAAAAATTTCGTCATAGCCGAAATAGTGGTCATCCTAATAAACATACATGCAGTTTATTGGTTTAAGAGCAGTTGAATAATGTTAAAATGTATTAATAACCACCTTTTAGATTATTATCCCATATGAGATCTGAATAATTGTGATTTGTATGAATAAAGGGTAAGGAGCTCTGTAGTTTATAGTGAACTGTAAAACAAAAATCTATTTTTTCCATTCCTTTATATATATTTATTCTTTTTTGTACAGTCTATAGAATGGATTCCTGTTATCTGTACGGATATATTTCATATCTTATCTAGGATGGATATGAAACCGACCAATCACAGTTCGTATATTAAAGTACAGCCAACACTAATCGTTTTAAAAAATTCAAGTTAGTGCATACGTTGTCAAAGTCACAGCTCGTATATTAAGTACATAGCCAACTATTCGTTTTATAAAATTCAAGTTAGTGTGTCAGCTGTCGAAGTAATTTTTAGCATGTGTTTAATAATTTTTTTTTTAATTTTGTAGTTTTTCTCTTAAGCTGGTCGTAGGAAAAGTATACTCAAGTGGATTGTCCATATCGCACTCGAAAGATTGAGGCACTCCGCCTACGGTGTCGTGCTCAAACTTCTTTCTAGTGCGATATGGATATCATATCCAGTCTTGTTGCACTAACCACTATTCTAGAAGAAATTGATTTAAACTTTTTTAGGGATAGAAAGGTATTTAAGATACTATTTATATCCTCTTTTTAAAAGTATAGAAATGTATTGAAGATTCTTTTATATCCCCTTTTTGAAATCCTTGTGAATATAAGAGGATTAAATATCTATTCTCTACAAGGAATTAATTTAACCTGTTTTAGGGATAGAAAAGTATTAAAGATATTATTTATATCCCCTTTATAAAAGTATGGAAATGTATTAAAGATTCTTTTATATCCTCTTTTTGAAATCCTTGTTGGGAATATAAGGGGTTTATATATCTATTCTCTACAAGGAATTAATTTAACCTGATTTAGGGATAGAAAAGTATTAAAGATATTATTTATATCCCCTATATTAAAGTATAGAAATGTGTAAAAGATTCTTTTATATCCTCTTTTTGAAATCCTTGTTGGGAATATAAGGGGAGTAAATATCTATTCTCTATAAGGAATTGATTCCATCTGTTTTAAGGATATAGAGGCATGCAAATATCGTTTTGAATCCTCTTTTGGGAGAATTGAGAAGTATTTAAAAATACAAATTTTATCCTTAAAACAGGTCAAACCAATTCCTTATAAATGATATATATTTAATTCTCATTTATTCTTAACTATGATTTCAAAAAGGGAATACAAAAGGATCGTTATTTTTTTAATACTTTTCTATCTTTTATTTTTTATAGGGCCATTATTTGTATTGTTAAGAGATTTTTTAATAAATGTTTTTGCTTGTTATAGATATGACTTGGGTCGTATTAAAATTCATAGAAAGTAATGAAGTGGAAGTGGTACCAGCCTCTTGGTATGACAAAAAACATCAAATGTGCTCGTATCCCACATATTCAAAGGGACACCTATAAAAAGCAATAAAACAGCAAATTACAGTGCCTTGTGAACCGGAAGAAGAGATATGGATAAATCATTATGCAAAAATGATGTCAACGAAAGAATATGATAACTTTGCAACAGCTTCAGCAAAGGCTACAAAGGCATGTTTCACTTCAGACATGTCTGAAGCAGAAATAGAAAAAAGAAGTACAACAAAAATTTTTATCCTCTAGTGATTCTGACAGTGGAAGAGATACCCCGGATGAGTCATCTTTAATGAATGTCCCAAAAATGTGCCACTCAAATGTCCCAAAAGTAGTTGGTAGAGAATTATTTTAGGTATTATTCTATGTACGTCTCTTATAAGTAGTCCATGCTAATGTGCCTGCGCGTCAGGGGCGTGCATGTTTGTTACGAGTAGTAAATACACTAACAGGATGTAAATACTAGAAAAACTAGGTATACTTAAAACACTGTTTGAACTTAGTTAACGGATGTGTCGATGCACGAGTAAAAATTTCGCGTAATATGATAAAATCGGAATTTTTGTGTAGCACATTCTCAAACTTTTCGAAAACGCGAGCAGTTTTTGCGTCCGTTATAGCCCATAGTAAATTGTGCACATCGTCCACTACTTGCAGTGACGACAACGTACTTGAAGTGGCCATTGCATCGCGCACATTTGCTTATACCAGAGACCCTTCGGCAAACTGTGGCTGAGTTGATTACCATGCCTTACTTATTAGATTATATGTTATATCTTTTAAAAAAATTTATTGTTTGATTTGACATACCTTTGTCATAATTTAGGTTTCACTTGACCGTCTTTGTATTTTATTTTTTTAAGCTTAAGTTTTACTTTTATTTTATACTAATTGTTTATAGCGGCTTGACAAATATAAATAACATTATCTTCTAATAATATGGTTATTACTTATTGTAAATAAATTGTTTTTCTTTCTTTAGAAGTGAGATATATACAAACATATATTAAAAATTGTTTTCAACTATAGAAAATATTTTCTGTTATACCATTTTCGAGAAAATGTTACCACAACTTTAAATAATCATTCTATAATATAAAGTTATACATGTAAAGATTTATAATTATTTTTCTAAACAGAATTGCCAAGACACCATCAATCTGGTATTTCCCAGTCAAGCAATTTCGAGTGCAGCATTTCCCAGTCATCTGTAGAGAGCTACCTTATAAAATTTAAATGTAAGATTTTTTGACAGATCTAAGTACTGTTTTTTTTGTTGCCATTTATTTTTATTTTTTAATTATTTGCCAAATCTAATTTTCCAGGCAGATCGACAGTGGCAGGCAGATAATGTCAACAGAACTGTAGATAAAACTGAATTTTGTCCAATTTTTCAGAAAGTACTTGAGCATCCTAATATGACCAAGAATATTAAAAATGGGTTTAAAGCCTCTGGATTATAACCCTTCAATCCAGATGCCGTGGAGTATAGCAAATGTGTCCATAACAGGCTAGAAAACCTCAATAACAGAGGACGTTAATAAGGAGGATATTAAGAGTGCAGAAAAGATTCTTTCTAAACTCAGGCCAATATTATTGGAACAAAAAATCAATGTTGATGTTGTTGATACAATATTAAATCTGATTCAATCATTATCACCACAGAATCAACCCCAAGTTATTGAGTCTGTTGAGCCCCAAGAACATATGGACAATATTGATCATTTTTCGTTTTTTGAATACGAAGTTCACGACGATGGTTTATCATGGTCTATAGATAATAATCAGACACCATCACCGTCACCATCTGTAGTAGTATTGCAGAATGAATTACCTTTAGACATCGCTGAATCAAGGTTTTTAATGTCGACTGTTGTTAACCAGGAATCATTGGAACCACAACAATTTACGAAAATAAACTTCGAGCATGGACGAAAAACAATAATAATGTCGGAAAAAAACGTCACAATTAAAGTTAACTTTGGTGATTTTAATCAAGAATTTAACAGAACCAATAATATCTAGAAATACTGGAGAAGATTCTACCACCAATGCTAAAAATTCTGAGCAAGAGTTGATCGAGAATGAGCCTCTACCTATGAAAAAAAATAAGTCAACCAAGTACTACTGCAGGCGAGTCTGGTAATAGTCAGAGAGATCCGAAAGATGTTAATAGTCCAGCCAAACTTCCACCGAAAGAGAAAGCGAGTGACTTACGGTTCACAGAAAGTAGCTCTGCGGCTGGCTATTAGATGCGCAGTAGCAACCATTTAATTTAAAGCCGGAGCTCAGTTGAGGTCTAGTTGTCGTTGAGGACGTATCAGTACACTCCGTCAAAAAGTATTTCTTCTAATAGTGGTTTTATTTTGAGGTGTGATTTTTATTTTACAGAAACAGTTTTTTTTTAAACTATACACCTACATCTTATTATCTTGTAACTAACATTTTACAATAATTGTTAACCTTATATAATAACAATTATAGTTTTGCAGTAAAATTGGTAATATGGAGTTTAAGAGCAAATTGAAAAATAAAGTGCTGTCTGGTCAAAGCCGGCTGAATCTAGCAGTTTTTTGATTCCATTATCAAAGATCCAAGAACGAGCGGTCAAGGCAACTGAAGTTTCCTTGCGGTCAATGGGGGCTAACAGGTTTCGGTCGGCCACCAGAGCGCGCCACTGAAACGTGAGGTATGTCATGTCAGATTTGTTTATTTTAAAATTCACTGTCATTATTCATTAATGTTAATAATTTAATAAATAATGGATAAATTTGGATCCATGAATGTGGCAGCTCAAAGTGGAACTAAAGAAAAGAGGTGCAAAAGTTAGTGGACGTAACGAGATACTTATTTCAAGGTAAGAAAATATTTTAAATAGATAACCTATTAAGAGATTACTCTTTTCTATGTATATATGTGGCGATTATTATTTAATATAAGCTTTTTTTTATTAACTCTAGGCTTCGAGACTATGAGAGAAATAATAATTTTAAATCACAAACCATTGATATACCACAGGATGTAACATATAGTATTGACTGGCCTGCAGAAGATGTTTATGTCAGTGCGAGTTTAAAAACGGTTGTGCCAGACTTGGATATCGTGAATATTAACTCATATTTTCTGGAGCTATATAAAGATAATGTTGGAATTACAGAATGTGCTGCAGTGCATAGAAAGGGATATAATATGATGTTAAATGAATATCTTATAGCCTTGGTAACGGCAGTAATTAATCACCACGTATTTTTCAGAGGAAAGGTTTGTTCTGAAAATACAAAATCCTTAACTTATTTTGTAAATGTTGTATTTCTGGAAACTGGAAGTATTGTTCAGTCTTCGTGCGAATGTGTTGCTGGTAAAGGGCCAAAAGCAGTGTGCAAGCACATTGCTGTTGTTTGTTATTCAATTTTAAGATTCAAAGAGCATTCTGAATGGCGAATAAAAAAAACTCCAACAGAGAAAAAACAAAAATGGCATGAACCCAAAAAAATAAAACCGAACTTTTCACCAAAAAAAGCAGAAGATCTTTCATTTGAGGTTAAAGAAAACAATGTTTCTAAAAGAAAAATAAATAACCTATGTTATGATCCTCGACCTGATAATGGGTTAAGATATGATGCCATCGAATGGAGTGAATCTGTAAAAAATAAAATTGTAAATTTCTGTTGCTGGAAGAAAAGACGACTGGGAATGAATGGCGTATTACCTGTTGCCAGTATGAATGGTATACTAAATGATCATACATATTTAAAACTACCTATTCACCACCAATTTGTCCTTAACAGAATAACGGTAAGCTATTTTCTTCTTTCCTTTACTGAAATGGACAGATTCATTTTCACTATTGCACGAATGTAATGTATAGATTTATTTTAAATTTTTGGTTCATGTGTGCTATTCTACATAATATGCTTCTTTTTTTATTACAGGTTTCTTCAGTTGAAGCAGAGCAAATAGAGAAGCAAACAAGAATTCAATCAAACAGTAAGATTTGGCATCTTGAACGGTCTCTGAGAGTTACTGCATCAAATATTGGTGATATATGTAAATTCACAGAGAAAAGAGATAAAACAAAATATGCTGAAAGTCTTGTATATGCTAAACAATTAAACACTGTAGCTGTGCAGTGGGGAAAAGCTAAGGAAAGCATGGCAATAGAAGCATATGAAGCAATGTCATACAATACCGTACAACGTACTGGCTTCATAATTTCTGTTAAATATCCTTTTATCGGTGCTTCCCCGGATGGATTAGTGGGAGACCTTACAGTTCTCGAAGTTAAGTGCCCTTTTTCAATTAAAGACCAATGTATTACACCAGAGACTTATTCTCATATAGAATATAATATGAATAGCGAGTTATGTTTAAAAGAGAGTAGCTCATATTATTATCAAATTCAGACGCAGCTTCTTGTTACTGAGAGACAATATGGCGACTTCTTTGTTTGGACGAACTGTGATGAAAGGAGAATTTATGTAAATCGAAATGACAATATGATAAATAATACAATTATTCCTAGAATAACTGATTTTTATAATACGTACATGCTGCCTGTTATTACACAACAATTTTATGGTGTGAAATAAATTATCTTTTTTTATTGAATATTGTCATATCGAGTGACCAAATATTGTAACGAATACCATTTTTATACTTTGACTTTTTATATATATTGCAAGAAATTGTAGTTTGTTTCAAACAGCGCCTTATAGATAGATAGATAGATACACTGAGAAAACTCGTCCAATTAACCTATGTTTCTGAAAAAAGTTTAATTGGTACTAGTAACTTTTTGCCTGCTACTGGTAACTCTAACAATAACAGCAAGTAAATCGATATTTCTGGACATGACATATTGTCACAAGTGAACAATTTTTCTGTCATTAATAAACTAGTACGCCAGATCTATAAGTTCACTTGCAGGGAGTTGTTAATACACCTGATATTGCAAAACAGTCACCTATAATTATTAAACTAAAATTTCTGGAAAAAGTTTACTACAGTAAGTGAAGACATTTCTACCATAAGTGCACTGTTACCACATGACAAACGAACGGTAACCTGTTGTAAATGAATTTGTAAAATTAAACCGACCTCGGGTTCCGAATATATCCAAAATATTCCGAGAATCCGCCATTTAGCATGCCATTGTTGCAATTGTCTAATATGTGTTCCTGTGTGTATGTGCTTTGTGAGCCTTTGTTTCATTATTTCAATACTTATACCTAAATGGATTACCAGAATTTATTAAATGAGTGGGGTTTATCAAACCATATGGACAGATTTGAAGGTATATACTTTAACCACATAAAAACTGCATAAAGGTTAGGTATTTTATTTGGGACTTATTTTAAATATGGCGACTTCTGTATTTTATTAGTTTACCTTTATTTTTATGTATATATATTATATAATAATAAATCTTTTATACATTTAGAATCATTTTTTTGTGCCCCCCCTTATACGAGTTTTGAAGATGCACAATATCTTCACTTTGGAAAATAAAATCTAAATCAAATTCAAGTCTAAATAGGTATGTTTTACTAACCTGTATTTTAACATGCAAGTATTTCTTTCTATACCTATATAAGTGTACCAAGTAATAGGTATTATCTGCCAATTTTATTTAAAAAATCTTTGTTATTTTGTGGGGTCTTTTTCAATTTTTCTTTACTTACTTTCGAACATAAGAAGTTTTTCTATATATAGGTATATGTTGTATGTATATATATTTTTCAAAGTTATACGGCATTGGTAAAAAAATATATTTTATAGAATTTGTATACCTATATATAGAAACAAAAGTCTATAACATAAGCTCTGCGAGATTTACATTGGCTCTCATTTTCTGAAAATGAAAATATGGGATACTTTAAAATGCACACCCAACACTATGCCGTGGTAACGATATCACAATGTGAGGTAATATTGGAGGCTTTAGTAAGCGAACTTGCATTTAAAATAATTAGCCGGCTTTAGTGTAGCACCTATTCCAGTCAGTTTTTTTTATTAGCCACAAGTTAATTAGTTCAATGAAGGTAAGTGAACTGTACGTTTCCCACCTATTATTAATTCGAAACTATAATAGTCGCAAGTGAATACTTAGATTAGGACAGATGTAGTATTTCATAATGGTATGCAAACAGATTAATACGGATAAGTCAACAGTTTAATCACAGCAGCTGCAATGCTTACTTACTTCTACTGACCACGGAAAATTGTTTAATTACCCTAGCTGAAAAGTTTAATACCACTAAAACATAGTTTAGTGACTCCAGCAATCAACTTCACTTATTACTAATAAAATATTCGAATTATTTCCAATTAAAGTTGTTCACATGTGGCAAGTCATTACTTTTAGAAATCTTCATTTACCTACGACAATTAACTTATTTACCTGTCCCATATAGTATGCAACTTTTTAGCTGCCATAATTAAATTTTCATTTACCACTACTAAATAATTTTTTTCTCAGTGTAGATAGATAGATACATAGATAGATAAGCCTTTATTTGTTCTTTACAAGTACCCAAAAGGGTGTGGAACATGTCACAGAGGAACTAACACAATGTATAAAATATTACAATAATGTATGTATTTTTCAATATATTTTATTTCTCAATATATTTCAATATATTTCTTAACCGCTTCTCAAGTCACCAAGGTAACTATAATAATAATAATAATATCTTTATTGGTCACGAATACACACAACAGTGTTTTGACAAGTAAGAAACATATACTTAAAGAATATAACAATGTATAAAACGTACTAAGTAAAATATACTAAGAATAACGAACATTAGTAAAAGAAACGGTAGAATAAAATATAAAAATGTATAAGAAAAGACAAAATTACATTATAAGAATAAAAATTTATAAAAGAAAATCACAAAATTAAACGAGAAAAATCACCCAACAGAAATTCATTAAAATCGTAATAAGCCGTCTCCAATAAAAAAATTTTAATTGTGGTTTTAAACTGTTTATCATTAAGTTCTTTGACAGCATTTGGCAACACGTTAAAGAATTTTATTGCATAATAACCGGTTCCGTTTCTTGTCTCCTTGAAAATCCAGATTGACTTTGTGTTAGGTAAAGAGAAACGAGGCCCTACAGTTTATAGTGGAGTCCGAACCACATCTTGGGGATAATTTTATAATTAAAATGATTTCGCGGTAAGCAGGGATTGAACCTGCTTCGCTAGGTATGCCAGTTGCAAGCTAGACGCGCTAAACCACTGAGCTACCGTCCCCGTATAATAATATAAAAGAGATAAAATGTAAAACTTAAGATTAAAAACTTACACTAAATTTACAAAACATTCACATATCAGTACAAATTAAAATTCTTTGAACATTCTACAGGTTATCGTTAAAATATTCGTCCAGAGTGTAATAGGCTTTTTTTACAAGTATGGCCTTTAATTTAGTTTGCAGTTTTTTAATTGTTAAATGTCTTAGGGTATGAGGAAGCTTATTATAAATTTTAATCATGGTATATGGCATGTTTCTTTGGATAAAAGTAAAGCTTGTTTTAATATATAAAAAGTACTACACAAATTTTAAACTATATTAGATCGTAAATTAGTTAACATAAAACATACAAATATAATTCTACCTCCAAGTGGCACCAAAGTTGATCCTATCTTTCCAGCAAGAATTTTATACGTTTTTCCTAATCCTATGACACGTTCGACATGAATGCGATTAGATGAGATTTTTTTGATGTTCTAAGTTGATGCGTTTCAAATTGGCTAGCGTTGTTAAGAAATTCTGGCATATTTACAGTGATGTCTTTATGACAAACTAAATCTTGAATGTTAAAACCACAATCACGTAGAGTTATATCTCCTTGTTGAAGCATGTCTATAAGACCACATTTTTCAAATAATTCCCTGGCACTAATCGAGCCACCATAAGCCTCAGAAATAAACGTAACACATCCAGAAGCCGAGATCCCCACTAATACTTTTAAGGTATTTGCAGATTTATAAGTAGAATAACTCGATTGTTGAGATACTGGATTTTTTGGTTTTTCAATTTTTATCTCCGTGCAGTCGATGATAACAGTACATGGATTTGATTTTCCCAAAAACTTCAAGTTATCATCAATAATGTTTTTTGGTACCCATAGGTTAAGGTCTTTAAACTTACAATACAGATAATTGATCCATGTTATGAAAATATTGCTGACAGAAGTTTCACTAATTTTGAAATGAAGAGCTAGCTCTTTATTACACGTATTGCGTCTTAATTTTATAAGGGTTAGAAAAAATTCATCGCATGGATTCAATATACGTTTTCCATAGGATGGATTCATCGATGGATAATAAAGTAAGTGGTTGACTTCATCTCCAAAAAGATTGAAAACAAACATAAGATGGTCGTAGTCATCGAATCCCGAATAAAATTGTATTTCTGCAGCTCTACTATTGTCCTTAAAGTTTTCAATACAAAATTTATTTGCCTGTAAATTGTCATTTAACTTATTTGAAAATGTCACATTAATATTACTCGTCAAATTCACATCACTTTTGCATTCACATAAACAACACTGAATTCCCACATCTCTCTTCAAGCTTTCTATTTCTATTTCAGTACAATATTCAGTTTCAAAAAATACTTCTTCCTTGTTACAATTTTTCTTACTAACCAATTTATCTATTTCCTCTTTCTTCAACTGGCGACTAAAAGCTCGTTGATTACGTTTCTCTTTTCCCTTGTTCACCTTATGACTTTTCTCTTCACTCCACGAAAATTTACTAGGCACTGCATCTTTTTTTAAGAAAGGAGTAGCTGAAAGAATAAACAAATTTATAATAGATTTTTCTATTACTATGTTAGGTGTGTTTAGTAGGTACTGTCATGAAATGATAGGCATACTAAAACCATTAAATTAATAAATTACTTACGATTTATCTTCATAGATTCTTTTGGTAAAGTATAATCTTCAGAATTGAAATGTTTTTTACAAACACGGGAATGCCTTGTTGGCATAAATTTATCTCTACGAATTGCTATAAGCCATTTCTTTAAAATAGTTTTGTCACGAGGACCTCCTTTTGTTTCGGAGCAAAGTGGTACTGCACAACATTGGGGCATTAAATCACGTCTTGTTTATTTAACTATTTTCTGAGATTTAAAGACTAGCAAGGTAGGTAATTAATAGTCATCGTAAACAAGTAATTCTTGATATTTTGAAGTGTTTTCAAATATGGTTTCATTTATAGGTTATATTTTTAGTTATCTTTAATTTCAGTGGTTTTTCTTTCATTTCAGATCAGACATGCCGTTTAAGTGTTGCGTACCTAATTGTAGGGGCAATCATGATGCAAATTAAAAAGTTTGTACATTATCATTTCCAAAAGATGAAACCTTGAAAAGCAAATGGTTAAAAGCCATTTGCAGGTAGAATTTTTCCCCAACAAATAATTCTAAGGTAAGCAAATCTATTATTTTCACTTAATGCTCACAAATATTACCTACCCCATTTCATTTCAGATATGTGAAAAGCATTTCGCACCTTGTGAAGTCCAACGAACAACAGAGATATATCGTGAGGCGGATGGAAAGTTGCTCAGTGCCCCTTTAAAACATCCACGGCTAGTTGAAGGTAATTTACTCATGAGAAATATTATTGCACACAGTTTTTTTTTCTCTTTAAGGAGCTGTTCCCAGCATACTCCCAGGATGTCCAAAATATTTATCGGCAACATCTACAGTTAGCCATCGTGAAGCTCCAGCCGAAAAGAAGCAAAGAATAGAATCAGAATTACTAAATAAAGTAATACAGAATAGTATTGAAGCTCAGCGAGAATATGATGAAAGGATCATGTTTTGCAGTATTGATGACCTCCATGAAAAATTGCATCACATCGATTTGGGGGAGTGGCTTGCATTTAAAAAAAATGGACAAATGACCTTTTTATTAATAAATGATGATCCACAACCAGTCTTAAAGTGCAGTGTTGTGGTGAATACCAATTTATACCTGTCGGTGTTTTGTGCGGGTGTGGAATTAAAGTCATTGAGCGGTGCTGTTAAAAATACTAATCAAGTTGAACAAAAACTCACGGCGGCTTTTAAATTGAACACTTCGTCGGAATTAGACATCAGTGCAGTGCATCAAAATCTAAAATTATTAGAAGAACTTCTGCAAAACTTGCGAGAAAAATTGCCACAGGAAAAAACCAAAATCGATTTTTTAGCCGAACAAGTTAAACATTTTGGTGTCAACAAGAAAAGCAGACTGAAATACTCGTAGGAGACGTTGCTATTTTGTTCATTGCTCCATTCAATATCCCCACACGCTTACAAATTTCTCAGGAACTATAACAGCACCGTCTATTAGTACGCTTCGCCGTGTGTGCAGTAACTTTTCAACGGATCCTAGACTCGAACAAGATGATGAAAACTTTTTGCAATATACCAAATCCAAAATTAAACTTCTACAGCCTAAGGATAAGTTGGTTGTTCTGATGCTGGATGAAATTCATTTAAAACCGTATTTGGATTACAAAGGTGGTCATTTGGTGGGGAATGCTTTTAACAGTACTCAATGTGCGACAAGTGCTCATACATTTTTCATAAACAGCCTGAGATCGACATACAAAGATGTTGTACATATATTACCTGTGAAAACAATAAACGCACTCACACTTCATGAATATGTAAAAAAGATTATAATTGGATTAGAAGAAATAGGATTCGAAGTTCTGGGAGTTGTTACTGATAATAATTCAATTAACGGAAAAACAATGTCATTCTTCAGTACCCCACCAACATTTGCAAATCAATATCTACACCCCACAGATCCATCTAGGCCCCTTTTCCATGCAATTGACTCCGTACATATTCTCAAATGCATCCGGAATAATTGGATTAATAAAAAACCTCCGTACATAAAATTTCCTGACTTTGAAGACAATACGATAATGAGACTGGCCTCATTCACAGCATTGAGAGAAATGCACACTACTGAAAAAGACAGCTTGCTCAAATATGAACATAATTTGACACTAAAAACTCTCTACCCGACTTCCATCAAGAAACAAAACGTCAAATTAGCTTTGACAGTATTTAATCCTTCAATTGTAACTGCTCTGAAAGAGCTAGGTCCAAGAAAACATTTTGAGAGCTACGAGGACACCGCAGAATTCATAAAAATTGTCAATAAGTGGTGGAGCGTGGTGAATGTCAAAATTTTGTTAAAGGGGAAACGTTTACGAGATCCGTATCAAGAATCAGTTACGAAAAATTCTGTGCATATGAAATATTTCAAGGATTTTCTAAAATGGATCGACTCTTGGGCTAAATGTGAATGTGATGGAAAATTGACAGATGAAACTCATAGGGCTTTACGAAACACTGTGGAATGCCTAATGAAAATGGCGGAATATTGCATGGACGAGAAGGGCTACAATTTCTTCCTTTGTGGCCAAGTACAAACAGGTAAATTGGAGGAACGATTTGGTAAATTCCGCATGCAGGCACGTGCTCAGTACCATATTTCCTTACGGCAAGTTTTCGAAACCGAGTCAAAATTACGAATGCAAAGTGTTGTGCCGCTTATTTTGAAATCAAAACAACTTGGAGATATCACCATTACGAAAGATGACATGAAACAGTTCGTCCAAACTAAGTTGCTAAATGAGGAAGACGATTTTGATAATGGATCGATTCTTGCAGTTCCAGAAAATTTAAGAAGCGCGTGTTCTGTCGGAGAAGAAGATATCGAACATATCAATGAAGACATGTGGCGCTTGATTTGTTACGTTGCAGGGTATGCTTCATATGCAGCTATCAAAAAATTCAAGTGCACGTACTGCAAAGTTTATCTTAAAACTGACGATGGAAACGAAGCTGAATATTTTCGCCTTATTAGTGCCAATGATCGTGGGGGGATGAGTTACCCAAGTAGAGATGTAGTTGCTTGTGCTGCGTACACCTACGTTGTTATAAATAACTTACTCTCAAAAAACATAAAACATAATTTTTTAAAGCAAACTAATCAAAGGGAAATTGTGGGTGTCCTAGCTTTTAAAGTTATTAATGAACTTGAATTAGAAATCTTTGAGGGTCATAATTGTAAAAACCATTCTTCTAGTGTAATTTAAAAAAAAAATTGTGATTTCTCTAGTAAATACTTTATTAAACAATTATTGTAAAATACAAAATGATACAATTAGGAACAAACAAATGTATCAGTGTAAGAGATTTAAGCCAGGAAATAAAATTTAATTTTATTGTATTTCATTCAAATTAGTTAACATAATTGTTGGACATTTATTAATAACATTTTTAAGAAATTTCGCATTTTGTAACTATGGGAAAAAATATATAATATGCGAATAACCGAAATTCGCTAATTTGTGATTTTGACTAAGAAAATAAACTTTTAAACCATATCTCCGTTTGTATTATTAGTCATACAAATTTCAGCTACTTTTTTTCTGTAAATAAAGAGATAAAAGTATTCCTCACTTTTTACAGAATAATTATTACATTGTTTTCAAATTAGAATATAAAATTTTAAGAAATTTTGACATTTATAGATTTGTTCATTTGTATTGATTTAAAGCAGCTGCCAGCAGTTAAATAAAGATAGTGCAATAACAAACAATGGCTGCGTTCATCCGAGCAGATCGCTACCTGGCGATCACGGATCATTCGGCTGAACGGTACATCTTGCACTGAGCGCTCTTGGATCGGACGCCATTTCTTGTAGCAAACAAAAATTGTGCTGAGTGATCGACTGATCAGTGATCGGAAACGGAAAATTTGATATATTAGAAGAAAAATGGAGAACGCAGAGTTTGACGTGACATATGAACACGAGCTAAGGAAGGATACAACGAAAAACCGTAATTTAATATAATTATAAAACTCTTATTAGTCTCTTAATATAAAATTATGATTACAAATTACAATTTACAATTCAAATTCAAAACAATCACACCATGACAAATTCGACAAACGACAACGGACAGCACTGAGCCGTTCATCCGGTTGCAGAGCGATCACCGATCAGTGAAGGAGCGCTAAGGTAGCGATCTGCTCGGATGAACGCAGCCAATGTGAGTGTGAGAGAGATAACGTGTTTCAAAGTTGCTATAAATGAACAGAAATGAACAAACTGTATGATACTTTCCATCTTGAATTCGTTTCAAATCTAAGTACATTTTATTTACAACTATACCTACCCGAAAATGCATTGCCTACTCTTGATGACTCATACTTCCAGTGCTCTGGCCTTGTTTTTAGGTGGTGTTGCTCAGATTGTACTCGAGATACTTAGTATCGGATCATCTCTTTCTAACAGACATCTATCTCTGTTCTTTCCTTGCGCATTTCACCCGCAAAGCTACTTTCTGTGAGCTGTAAAAGATACTTCTTCTTCTTCTTCTGTTACCAATTTACAAAATTTGACTAGTACATCAGGTGAACTACCGAAAAATGTTAACTGGGTTTGAAAAACATTTAAAGTATCCTAAACCTCTAGAGAAAAAAACAACAAAATATAAAAAGGAGAAGTTTCCTAGTGCAATATCCTCAGAGGCCTGGAGGAGACATTACAATAAAACAGCGAAAGAAAAAGAAAAGAAGGAGAATGCTACGAAAAGGAAACGATTAGATGCTCTGCAAAGAAAGAAATGAAATGTACCTCCAAGTACAAACCAGATTTGAAAAGTAACCAAGAAAACAATAAATCAAATGTAAAGCAGAATTGTGCAGTGTGCGACGAAGAGTTAGAAAGCGAAGCTGAGGACGAAAACGAAAAAAATGTGGGATGCGACCAATGCCCTAGATGGTTTCAATTAAGGTGCACTAAGTTTACTGATCTCAAGTATATTGAAGTCGCCGCAAAGGATTTCCTCTGCGATTTTTGCGATGAATAAACTAATATGTTCTGTTTTTGTTCTGTAAATTTTACTAATATAATTTATTAGTTTTATTTTTATTATAAATGGGCACGAAAATTCTCGTATTACGTGCCTTCGCACAATATCCCTGTCCGACAACCGGCAAATGTGCGACCGACCACCGACGTTGGGTGTCTAACCAGTGGCAAAATTGACGATTTGCCACAATAAATATTTCGTAAAATAATACAAAATTAAAGTGTGGAATTACATGATGTATTAAAAAGAAATCTATAAGCTTTAGTTTACTTTGGATTTGATCTCGACATCTTCCAAAATTTAAAAAATACAACGCCTTTCAATATCTTAAAAATACTGTATCACGCCTTAGTCGAATCAATTCTTAGATATGGAATACTGGTATATATCAAATCGGTTCTCATATTTACTTTTAAACACAAAAACATATTAAACACAATACAACATGAACATAATACAAGGCAAAAACATAATCTAAATGTGATAATACTAAAAACAGGTATACAACAACCCAAAGATTTATAACTTATTACGGCCTTAAATTTTATAGTTATGTTTTACCAACACATTATAAACAATTCAACAATATAGGTTCATTTTCTCATAAAGTGTCGGAATTCTTAAGGACTAACAAAGTTAGATTTATGAAACTATTGGGAGGTGGTTAAACAAAATTATAAAGTATACGGCCCCTTAATTCTGCATGTATATGTGTATACGATGTTATTAAACAAGTATTGTCATGGGTACACACACAGGCTACATATGTAGTCTAGGTGTACACTAAATGGAGGAATAATAGCATATGCATATACATATAAGATTAGGTAAAACTTATTTTTATATTGAAATCATTTTTATAATTTAGCGATTAATGATAAGAAGCATATTATATTACTAATTTTGTATTTTACATTGTATTTGTATTCTATATTGTATTATTAATTATAAATAAATTACTTACTTACTTACTTACTTACTCTTTAAAACGTATGCAGTAGTAAAATTGCCTAGAGTTTGTTAAATTTTTACAATCTAACGATATGAAATCTATTAAGACCTCTCCAAATCATCCTCAGTTAAATGGGATTGTCGAAAGGAATGTCCAAACTGTAAAGAGAGCCTCGGAAAAACAATTTTCAAATTGCAGTTTAAAATTGTCTCTAGAACAAAAATTGCAAAACTTGTTATTCGTTTATAGAAATACTCCAAAATTCAACGGAAATGTCACCAAATGAAATGCTTTTTAAAAAGAGACCTCGAACTCGCCTTGATGCCTTGAAACCTAACCATATAATAGAAAAAAAAATGTAATCAAATTAAAAGAAAGAAATCGGTATAATGTACGTGAAATAGTATTGTGTAAAAATTTACAAAAGGAAAAAAAAATCAAAAAGGGAAAATTGAAACAATTTGAAGTAGCATTACATATTTAGTTGAGGTAGAAGGGGTGATAAAGCAATTTCACGAGGATGCCTTAAGGCCATCTCATGTTGCAGAGGACGTAGTTGACGGGTTTGTAGACGAACCAATAAACGATTCAGCTAGTTGTAGGACAGTAATATAGCAATGCCAAGTAACAAGTCTGAAAATTTCACCACTCCTTCCAAAACAGAACTTATAGTCAATAAAAATGTAAAGTTTCCAGGAGAAATTTTGCAGAAAGAGACAGTGAATATTAATGATCCAGGTTTACGTCGGTTTTGCAGAGTAAGTAAGCCTACAGTCAGGCTTGACCTATAATCCACGATAGTATGACCATAATATAGTTTTTCTTAGCTTAGGAAGAGAGAGATGTTATGTAATAGTTTGTAAGAAAAACGGATGGCAACACTGGTGGCCAGTCAGACAGAGTATTATGAAGTTAGTCGCTGATAGAAAGAAGCCGTATTGAGAATAAGTCTACGGTAATAATAAGGCGAAGTTTAATTTGTTGTGAAATAAATAAAGTGTGTTTCATCAGTAGAGGTTGTCTTTATTCATGTGCTAATATACACCAGCAATGTGGCAAGTCCTACATATTTTCTATTTGTGTAGCAACACGTAACCAGTTGGCTGCAGTAGGTTTCATAAAAACATCAATTATGTTTTCCCAAATTGCTTCACAAACGTTTGTTATTATTAAAAATACTCTACTTTTTCCAATTCGATACCAGTAACTCAGAGACATCTGGCTATAATCACTTGCGATAAACTTATAAATAAATTGGTAGGTAACAGTAAATAAATAAACAAAATAGTAATTTATTACAGAAACACCTTGCAATTGTACTTATCGACTCACCTTAATATAGGTGCAATACGAACACCTACTGGCATAACATCTTTCCTATGATACTCAATTTTTTGCAAAGATGGTCCAACAATTCTGACCAATCTATCAAATAATTCTACACTCATCTGAAAACAGTTATGAAATCTATTACTATCTAATCGGAGCTCCGCCACCAAAGTGTTTCAGTCATCCTGATTTTCCCTGTTTACATTAATGGGGTGTACGTAATAACTACGTCTCTTTCTTTCTTTTTTAAGTAAAAAGAATGCTCCTAACAGCAACAGCCGTCGATTCACATCCCCTGCTTTTATCTGTTTTTTTTAATCTACTGCCACAAACACCAGCAAATTTTCTTCTTATTAGGTTATGTTTTGACATT
This sequence comes from Stenurella melanura, assembly GCA_963583905.1. Lineage (NCBI taxonomy): Eukaryota > Metazoa > Arthropoda > Insecta > Coleoptera > Cerambycidae > Stenurella > Stenurella melanura. The sequence continues at coordinate 74,238,474 of OY757315.1, forward strand.
TTCATAAATTAAATATTTAAAGGTTGCTTTACTTTCAATGTGATTTCAAAGCGGCTCTGTGTAGCCATTTCCTCAAGCCGCTTTAAAAAGTCTGGCACTAAACTCGCCTTGTGAGATGTCGTGAGAGAAGCCAAATAAACAAAGTTCCGGTTGCTCGCCATCACAAATGACATATACTAGATGAGAAACTTAAATAGGGACACCTGGGATCGAATTGTGCTGGTTCAAGTCTGTGCCGATAGTTATCCCTGTCCACAGAGTGGCTCAATGCCTCAACTTTTGCACTTGTTGATTGCAAAGTAACACTACATTATCAACCGCTGTTAGGCAGTGTTGTCAAAATTCAAAACTGTCAAATGTCACATGTTTAATCGTTTATGCATGATCACCTGTGTGTTTCATGTTTACAGTAATTTCATTATTTTTCATAATCTGTTTTGTGGTAGCGAAAAGAAGAAAAATCGAGACCTGTTCGTTCGTGTTTGTCGTTCTTGTTAGTGGTTTGTGTTGTGTGCTGCAGTTGCACATGTTCGTTGTGTTTTTGTTGTTGTTATTACGAATACAACATACGTAATTTATAAAAACAAATGTTGCGTACCGGGTTGCAATAATCGGGCAAGTAAAAGACATCGGTTTCCCATAGACGTTAATCTGTTGAAAAAGTGGGTAGAAAATATTCAGCAGCCACGTTTGAGCAAATTGCTCCCGGAAGAAATATATTTAGCTTAGATGTAATCGTGGTGGCGTTGAGTATACACGTGTTTCAGTTCGGTCTGTAAACATTGGTAATTTTAAGTGGAAAAATAAATCTATAAATAAAGAAAAATTATACACATTTAAGGGAAAAATTAAGTGCAACTAGTGAATGATATACAAATACAATATAATATACAAATATTGTTTAAAAAGGGAAAAATCAAATAAAATTTAACCAAATGTCTAATAAATGTGTGATATGCAAGTATGCATTAGGGCAAAAGTCGCCCAGCCTAGAGTGCGGTTTCTGTTCGAACTTATACCATGCCAGATGTGTCGATATTACTAAGAATCAGTTAGAGCTCATTAAGGCAAGTGATTCTGTCATCTGGAAATGTTCAACATGTTTAGATGGAGCAGGCCAGGTACATAAACCAATAACGTGTACTGGGTGTGCAGTAATACCCGATTTATTGGAATGCGTAAAAAAACTTTCTGAAACAGTGGAGGAATTAAAAGCACAACTTAACAATTCAGCAAATCTAAACAATGAAATTAATATAGAATCTGTTATTAATGAAATCTATGAAAGAGAGAAACGGAATAAGAATATCGTCATATTTAAATTAGAAGAATCTAAAGAACCAACTGAACCGAAAAGAAAAACAGATGACACGCAGAAAGTAAAGGAAATTATAAAAAAAATATCAGAAGAAGTAAATAATGACAATATCGAAAAAAATAGATTGGGCAAGTTGACAGATTCCACGCGTCCGCATCCATTGAAAGTGATTATTAACAATAAAGAAGATGCTCTAAAATTAGTTTGTAATAAAAGTAAATTAAATCGCAGTATAGAGTAGGAAATGGGTTAGATGAAACACTTATGCAACAAGAATATTATAAAAAGGTAAACGAAGAAATGGAGGAAAGAAGAAAAAATGGTGAAATACTAAGACTAACGTATATTAATGGAACACCTACTATAATTAGGGCACAAAACCAAATATAAACCGTAACATTGTGAGATCAGACATTCGTGGGGAGGTGCTGGTGTTTACAAAAGAGAAAAAATCATCTTAAACTTAAAACTTACAATGGACAAAAATAGAAATAGAATAGAAATATAAACTGTAATTTTGTGAGATCAGACATTCGTGGGGAGGTGCTGGTGTTTACAAAAGAGAAAAAAATCATCTTACACTTAAAACTTACAATGGACAAAAATAGATATAGAATAGAAATATAAACTGTAAATTTTGTGAGGCCAGACATTGGTGGGGAGGTGCTGGTGTTTACAAAAGAGAAAAAATCGTCTGAAACTTAAAACTTAGAATGGTCAAAAATAAAAAACTTTCAGAGTGAATTAGAATAGTTATAAGTTAAAATAGTATTAATAGCAACAACAGTCCTAGTATTATTAAATATAAACTACCTATTGCAAATAATTCCGAACACGTAGCTATATTTATCATTTAACCCCTCCGAAACTGAAAACGCAATAAATAATTTAAACACTGATGTTGCGGCCATTGTAAACATTAGGGTGGAACGAAAAATTATTTCTTGTTAAATTGTTTTGACATAGGTGTCAAAGTGTGCATTTTTATAAATAAAAATCGTTCCTAAAAGCTTATCGACCTATCTTAGCATCTTCAGATTCCTCACGGGACCGATAGTATAGAAATTTTGGTGATTTTATAGGTTTTTATTACCTGCCCTGGTTTATTTAAAAAAATATATTCCTGGTAAACACAGTATTTAAAATAGTTATTAAAGTATGATAAAAAGCCCCTCCAAGTCAATTTCATTTATTCTAATATTTTCCGGTTCCTCATTGTCTTAGACTGGGGTGGGAAGATGACAAGTTCAAGCCTACTTTCATTTGTTTGAATACTTCTACGAAGTATTGTTTTTAGTTGAGTGTTTTCTGTGGGTTTTTACGTGATTCGTAGTTGTGTGCCGATTGTTCGTTGAGTGTTAGAATATTTACGTTAATATGGCAACTATAAGTCAACTTCGTTGCAAGATATTAGGTCAATCTAAAATATTAAGTGACCTTGTGTAACCTACTCATAAGGACTTTACTTTCATTATTTATTTGTTTGGAATGGTCTAAAATATAAATATGCTGGGAGAGATATAAGTGTTCATGAAATACTCAAAAATATTGTACCGAAAATTTAAGGGATTTGGCAAAGTACATCAATTCCTACCTTATTTTACTTCTGGGATAAACTAAAAAAATGTCATGGACGTTATAAGGAAAATCAGAAGGATTTAGAATCTAGAAACAATTCTGTGACCCTGGAAACCAAGAAAATTAAAATGACAGAAGAAAGGAAAGCAATGCCAGCATCCAGAGCATTGAAAAACATGCAGAAGCTTCACCGTTATTAAAGATGCACCACCTGTCATCTGTTCAGCTTTACTAGCAGTATGAAATTAATGATGAAAATGAAGATGATATCTAACGTGTCTTCACGGCACAAACCGTTAAGACAACAGCTATACGAGAATTTAGTATACCTAAAATACATTATGAGGCTAAACATTACTGGGAGTTAAGTTCTTGGAATGACGTAAATGTTTCTGAGCCGCCAATGGCTGCTAATATGGAAATGCGTGTTATCAAAGCATTAGACATAAGTTTTTCTGATTTTTCATAGTCTTTGCAATACCGAAGCTGTTGAACGATTCGTGCGTCTTGCAAATGAGACATCACCAGCTGTCTGTGGCCAAGAAAACCAAACTGGATTCATTCAAGCCTGTATAAAATCAAGACAAATATTGCCATCATTTGAAACGAAATTAGAATACTTTAAAAATGGATAATAACTGAAATATTAAACATGTTCTGTTTTTGTTTGTTTTTCCATGACTATTTGTGTGTGTTTTTTTAATAAAACGTCTGATTTTACTTGGTGTTCATACTTCTATAGTTATTGAATGTAGAGAAAAAAAATAATAAATACGATTCGATCAGTACGTTATGTTTTTGGCAGAAATAGCTTAGAAGAGCATATTTTGACATCCTTGAGGAAACTGAAGTGTGGATAATAGCATTTAAACATGTTTCACAGTGATCTAGGGTACATTAAGACACCTTTTGGTGACTATGGCATTACCAATATCCAAAGAATGGAAAAATAACTAAGAAAAAATAAATGGTCTAAAGAGAGCTTTTTCTAATATTTTGAACCCATTGAGGAATCTGAAAATAACAAAGTTCCGTTTTCAATTTTTGCACAGTTATTAATAACCACCAAATGCACCTTTTGATAACTATGTGGTAATAATTCTCGAAAAAAATTTGAAAATCTCGTTTTTCGTTCCACCCTAGTAAACATATCTAAGCGCTACTCATTAAATATTAATGCGAATAAAACATCTGTGCTTTTTGGTCCACAAGATGCACGGTCCTCAGTATCCCAACAAGTTTATGTAAATGTGAATGGAGAGCTAATTGCACCAGTTAACCACGCCAAAAATTTAGGACTGACTTTTGACACACATCTGAGATTTAAAGCTCATATTAATAACTGTATACGTGTAGCATATATGAATTTAAAAACTATATACCAAAACAGACTTTCCTAAACAAAAAAACCAAAAAAATCCTATGTGAGTCGTTAGTATTATCCAAATTTAATTTCGGTAATGTGATTTACGGCCCCTGCATCTATGCTGACGATGCCCGCAGAATACAGGTGATACAGAACTCCTGCCTACAGCTAATATTTGGTATTAGGCGTGGGCAACATATCTCACACAAGCTTAAAGAGGTAGGATGGTTAAATATGTCCAGGCGACGTCAACTGCACTCCGCATGTCTATTTAAAAAAAATTATGGAAAATAAAATACCTGCATATCTTCATAAAAAAATAACATAACAGACGTCCATAACCTAAATTTGCGACATAAAGGTACACTCACCCCTCCCTCTCATCGTACGGAACTATTCAAAGCCTCATTTACTTACCAAATCGCTAATATATACAACTCGATTCCAACGGCCATAAAAAATAAGTCTATTATATCCTTCAAGCGTCATTATAGGCAATTGTTATTAGCAGAGCAGGGTAACTCCTTGAGTTGTTGAATAGAGAAAATAGATCTGAGCATGCCCCGGACCAATGTTCTCCCCTTTCCGTGTTATATAATTATACATTACTTGCAGGTGTGTATGTATGTATGTGTAATGGATGTCTGTATGTGTAATTTGTGTATGTGCTTATATGGATATGTTTACTAGTGTACATACAGCTTAAGATGAAAAACAGAAGTCATGCAGCGCATGACTACCTGATCTTCGGCTTTTTCCAATAATTGAATTATTTTTTTTGCAGAAACTGTATATTATTTAATTTTTTATATTTATATTGGAAATAAAGACCTTTTATTATTATTATTATTATTATTATTATTATTATTATCATTATTATTATGTGTGTGATAGACATTTTGCTAAAGAATATTTAGTACCTTTTATTATTATTATTATTATTATTATTATTATTATCATTATTATTATGTGTGTGATAGACATTTTGCTAAAGAATATTTAGTACCAGGTACAAGAAGAGGGCTTCAGAGAGATGCTGTCCCTACGTTATATTTATCAGGTAATTAGCTGTTTTACAAGATTGCTAAATATTTATTATAACTATATAACATTAATTGTTGTGGATAGTTTGTTGCAGTCCTTTCCAAAGAACATGTCGAATTAGACGGGGGCTAGATACAGGAACTGTGTAATTTAAAGAGAAATACCCTGGCTAGTACCAGTAACGATTATCTCCATGTTGGTGATTTAGTGAATTCAGAAGTGACTGAAACCACTGCTGCAGAAAATTCTTATTCTTGTACATCACTCATTGAAACTCAACATATTTTTACGCCTAGATTATCAGGTAAATTATAATAATTTTATTATATAGGTACATAATGGAACTATTTCAACGAAAAATAAAAAAAAAATTGCAAGGTTCGTTAATTTAACTAATCTATTATTATTTGCAGAAAGAAGACCACGAGGAATTTTCCAGTCCATAAATGTGACACGAAGAAAGAATTTGACCTCTAAATGCCGAATGTTTTATAAAATGGTACGTGAATGGGGACGCAAAACAGCTAGAATTTATTATAAAATGAAGAATCTTCAAGCAAGATTATCAAATGGTGAGAAGGTGGCAAATTGTTCTAATTTTACAAATCTTTTGGAATGTGTAAATGAAACTATATAATATGTATATTATACTTTCATATTGCAACAAGTAAGGAATCAAAATTTGCGACCAAAAGCCAGAGTATTCACTTTAAATGAAAAAATCTTATCCTTGACCCTATTGAAAGGCAGTGGAAAAGGTTATCGGCTTCTTTCAAAACATTTTTGTCCGCCTTCTCGAAAAACCCTAACAAATTTTTTGAACCGTATCTCATTACGTCCAGGAATTAATGACCATATTGTCGACTGTTTAAGAAATACAGTTTCAAAACTTAAAAATCCAAATGATAAACTATGCGCAGTTGTATACCTTTGATGAAATATCTCTGTCACCATTGTTATCTTATAAAAGAAAACATGACTGTGTGGATGGCTGGCAAGATTATGGCAATAAAGGACACCTCATATACCTAGTTATGCCAATATTTTTATGTTAAAAGACATATGCAGGCAAGAGAAGCAACCCTTTTCCTTTACTTTTAGTAGTGGTCCACCTAAAAGTCCTCAAATTAAGGACATAATTAAAAAAGTTATAACCTCATGTCAAAATATAGTTTTGCATGTAGTAGCCACGATCTGTAATCAGGGAAGCTCTAATCGGGCAGCTATAAATGCACGCTTGAAAGAAAGCAATAAAAACTGTTTAAAAGACGGTATTGAAAATAAATATTTTGGTTTTACTGTCAATTTATGATGTGCCTCATCTATTTAAAGGAACACGAAATAACCTGCTCTAGAAAAAATTACATTTTAAGATGGATGGAGCCCCGAAAGTTGCGAAATGGAAACATATCGAACAATTTTATATGTTGGATACAATGGATGAAACCACTTTGTCTATCAAATTAACAGATTCCCACATTTTTCCAAAGTATATGAACAAAATGAAGATGTCATTGATGAGCCAGGTATTTAGTCATCAAGTTGGTTCATTAATGAAACGGCTTTCACAGTGGGGTAAGGATATTGTTTTTTTTTATCATGTATTTATTAACTATAATGAGTTATTTGTAAATTTAAATTGCAGATATATTGATTATGAGTATAAATTAGAAAAGCAGGTAGAGGATACCGGAGATTTTATATTACTGATGGATAAATTGTTTGACAGTTTAAATGGAAATTCCAAGGTTGCGGCATCAAGTAAGCCACTCAAAGGTGCAGTGATAGATGTATCAAAGCATGAGGAATTTTGGCGGACATCCATAAAAGTATAAACGTAGAAATGAAGTTCTGAAATGAAAAAAAATATATTTGTCAAGCCTCCATCATTGCTTAACTTAATATATTATAATATATTATATTAATATATATTTATCAAATATTAATACATACACACAAAAACATCAATAACCATAAGAGACTGGGTGATAACCACCATTATGATACAAGGAATGTAAATACACTTGAAACTCCAGAACACAGAACATCTAAATTTGAGAAGTGCCCAAAATATAAAGGGATCATATTATATAATAAATTACCTGACGAGTATAAAAATCCATCCATCAAAAATTTTAAACAAAAAGTAAGGAAATTGCTATTAACTCACTGTTTATATAGTGAGGGAGAGTTTTTACTGCATGATTTTCCATGAAAACATATTTTCTAAACATTTTACTTTACAAATTTTAATGTGTTGACGTATATTGTGATAGGAATGTATTACCATAATTTGTTGTGAACTATTTTAAATATTTTTTTTAGTAATGTATTGTTTTTATACGGAAGCGTAGAGGGGCCACATGTGATATATTTCTTTCTATATATGACTTTCAACTCGAGATCTCGACTTATAACTCCAGATCTCGTCTTTCAACTCAAGATCTCGACTTTGAAGTCGAGATCCTCAGTTTTACTGGAATAATTGACAGTTTCGATAAAAAGTGTGAATCGTTGAAGCTCTATCTTGAGGTATGTATAAACCAGACAATTTCTCGGGACAGTTTTGTAAACTAACTGACTAGCTTATACAAACTAACCAAAATTAAGACAATCTAACAGAAACTTTGATTTGAACTAAAATTACTTACTTAGTTACTCGGTAAACTAGTGGTAAGAATAGTTTATTTAACCTTAATTAATTTTCAGTCTCGCGAGTGAGTGCTGACTGCTGCGAGTAGTGTCTCAGTGCTGAGGGTAAGTAACCGCTCGATTTTTGTAAGAATTACCGAGAAATACCTAGTTTTATTTTATTCCAAATGTGTTTTCAATATTTCTGAGCGCGTGAGTTAATACTATAGTTATGCATAGTTTATAATATACACTGGTCAAGTGTAACTTAAGATTTAGCCTATAGTGGTACATTCTTATCAAGGAGGGGTAGATATAGAAGGAATGCTTAATGCCCATAAGCAAAGTTTACCAACGAACAAGAGAGACAGATATATATTGTGACGCAAATCATTCGTCATTGGAGGTTAAATATCAGAGGGTGTCTCTGTTTCTCACCAAAATTCTATTCTATTCCATGTGCAGTGTTGACCAGGTCTATTTTTAGTTATTATGAGTTTTCTTGTTTAGGTTTAGTGTCTTGTATTATTGTGTATAGGTATTGTCCAGTTAAAAACATTAGAAACCATTTTTAGCGTGGATTGTCTATATTGAATTTTTTTTCTACTCCCTTATATGTGTATTTGCTGTTTTCTATACAGTCTATATAATGGATAAGTGGGCAATTCCAGTTACCTAAACGGATATATTTCATATCCTATCTAGGATGGATATGAAACAGACCAATCACAGTTCGTGAATTAAGTACATAGCCAATAATTATTCGTTTAAAAAAAATGTTTAGTGCGTAAATTCCAGTGTGTGTGTTAATGTTTAATAATTTCTTTTAAATGTTGTAGTTTTTTCTTAAGCTGGTCGTAGAAAAAGTGTACTGTACAACTCCGTTTACGGCGTTGTATAATATACTTTCCTGCTCAAATTCCTTTCTTGTGCGATATGGATATCATAACCACACTTGTTGCACAAACTACTATAGGGCGCGTGCAAAATTTGACAGCTAACGAGAGTGGAGGGCATATAACCTCAATGTTCCAAATTAATGAACGTGAAATTCTCAGTTTCTGTTTGCTTTTTTAACTTTTCTGTACGATCAGCTATTAAAATAAACATTTTTAAACTTACGTGTTACGTGTTACTTACAATTACGTGTTTTGTACAATAATATTTCCACTGATTTGTGAAAATGAGCATTGTCTATCTATGTGTTTTTAGTTATTTTCTTCGTATTTAAGTAATGTATGGAATTGATCTTATTATTATATATTGAGCATATTTAGATTATTTAAGATTTGAGTGCTATTAATTATTTTGTTGCCAGTTTACGACAAAAAGCCGTCATGTTTTATGATATTTGGTTGTTGAAGTCGAGCCGAATGTCAATTTAAGCTTTAAAAGTTATGTGATTATTACTTAACAACATTAGAATTCAATGCTTATTATGTATTATATTTAATAAATACAGAGTAGTATACGTACTGCATGCGCGAAAATAAAGTTATAGTTATTTCACATTGCCATCGATTTCATCAAAGAAGACAAGTTTGTGCTTAATTAAAAGATCAAAGAGAAAAGTGGTTAAATACTTTAAAGCTGCATAACACATATATTCATTTGTTGGCTATTGTAGATGAGTTACCTTACTTAGTTCAGCAGGTTTTCTTAAAAATTATAGAGTATAAAATTTAAAGAAAATTATTAATCATAAAGATTATTATCGGTTAGGAAATGTCAGGAACTATGACCATATTTCATCTTTGACTCAGTAAGGTCGGATCTCTTTAAGTCTCGTTTCACTTTGTTCTTTCGATTGGGCACTAACTTTTCTTCTTTTGGTGTAAATCGAAGGCAATCTGAAATGACTATAACTTTATTTTTGTGCATGCAGTAGGTATTTACTACTATGTATTTATTAAGTATGTCATATAATAAAGACTAACTTCTAATGTTAAGTAATAATCACATACATTTTAAAGCTTAAAATGGCATTTGACGAGACTTCGATAACCAATATCCAATTAGCATTTTCATATTTCTACGATATACTATACCTATCCCAAAATGAAATTACTATATTGCATAAATATTTGAAACTAATTCAAAATAAGTTGTATACTGGTTGTTTTGTCACAGGTTTTCACATTTTATACATACTCCTGCAATATTCATATGTATGTTGCTGACACATTGTAAACATATTCTGAAATGTTCATTCATTCTACAATATAGTTACAATATACCCTAATATTTTCCGTACATACATGCAACATTATCCGTGTATGCTTTCTATATACAATGTATATTGCAAAACAACAATGGTATATTAAATAAATATTTAATACTGATTCAAAATAAGTTGTATACTGGTTGTTTTGTCATAGGTTTTCATATCCTATACTTATTCCTGCAATATTCGTACACATGTTGGTGACATATTGTATACACACTCTGAAATAAACATTTATTTTACAATATAGTTATAATATACACAAATGTGTTCCCTATATATAGGCGTTATTATTCATGTATACTTTCAATATACGTCTATTGCAAAGCAACATTGGTATATTGAATAAATATTTAATACTTATTCAAAATAGATCATACGTGTCCCAATAGAAACTCCCATGCCGGATATCTTCTAAACAAATTGAGACATTTTAATTCTGTAAAAGTGTAGTACATAAAGAGGGCTTTAGTATTAAATATAAATGATTTTTTAATATGTATTTGACACTGTACAAGAAATATTTGGACGGGAGAAAGTAAATTTTGTTCTTAAAAAAACATCGCAAATCTAACCGTTTTTGATATATTTGTGTCCAAACATTGCCATTTGCTCCTGGCGAATAATTATCTCCGAAACAGTTCATTATTTAAATGGGGCAATAATATGTAATTGATTTCCAGATTTTAAAAGAAAATCGTATTTAAGACATTTTTCTTATAATTCAAAATTTCAAAGTTTATGATATACCTGCAGATTGTCCCCCTTAAAGACTAAATAAATGTTTCAGAAATTACAACTATTCAATAGGAAAAAATGGCAATATCCATTCAGACTCATCTTGAAAGAGCCTCCCTAGTCGCAACCTCCGTCGCGTACACGAGCTCTTTGGCACGACCTTGGACATAAAATCCAACGGAGTTAGGTCTGGGGAACGTGGAGTCCATTGAATAGGGCCATCCCGCCCAATCTACGCATACGCCTACAGTTTTTCAAAATGACGGCTTTCCCGCGCACTGGTGATTGATTGTAAGAGAATATCTAGACAATGTGTTCCCAAATGCGTGGATTGGGCGGGATGGCCCAATTCAGTGGCCTCCATGTTCACCAGACCTAACTCCGTTGGATTTTTATGTCTGGGGACGTGCCACGGAGTTTGTGTACGCGACGGAGGTTACGACTAGGGAGGAACTTGTCCAACGCATAGAAACGGCTTTCGGTACAATCAGGGAGGAAATACGACTTCATACAACAACTGTCGAAATACGAAGCAGATGTCGGGCCTGTATTCGCAACAGAGACCAACACTTTGAGCAAGATTTTTAAATTTTTTTAATAAATGATAAAAATGTAACTGTTTCTTTATTTCAAGAAAACCAATGAACAGAAAGAAATAAAAGATAGATTTTACTTCGCAAGAGTGAGATAACAGATTTTACCTGTTTCCCATGCATAATTTAAGCAAAAATAATTTTTTATTCGGAATTTTGAATATTAGCCTTATGTGACCCGATTCATTAATTTAGCGAATTCACGAAGTTATTAAAAGATTTTTATGACATGTGTGCCACATGTCATAAAAATCTTTTCATCACTAGCAAGAGGATAGTCTAGAGAATTTTTGAGGGAGTTGGAAGATTCCGGTTGCTCTGAGTTTTTTTATAACCATGTGAAGTCTAAGTTTAAATTTAAATTTTACCTATTCCGAAAGTTTGCGAGTGAATAAAAAAACAACTAGATGACTAATGCCAGTAATTTTGGATTTAAAAGAACCCTTCAACAATACACATCAAAATAAAAATGAAATTTGCAGTCTACCCCTAATACTTTTTTTTATAATTTGAATTTAAATGTACAATTTGGGATTTTTTCATTAAAAAGATAAAAGGTCGATATGAAAAATCCCGCAGGGCATGTTAAGTGTTAAGGGGCCTGAAAGGATAGCAGATAACCCTTTCTGTCGGCCATTTCAATTTGGCACACGATGCACCAAACACCCTGTATAATATTAAAATCAATCCCATACATTGTTTAAATACGAAGAAAATTACTAAAAACACATAGGTAAACAATACACATCTTGCCAAATCAAAGGAAATATTATTGTACAAAACACGTAATTGTCTATATACAATGAAAATTAAATTTAAAAATGTTTATTTTAATAGCCGATAGCACAGGAAAATTAAAAAAGCAAGCGAAAACTGCAAATTTCACAGTAATTACTCTGGAAAATTAAGGTTATTTGCCCTCCAATCTCGTCAGCTGTCAAATTACGCACGCGCCCTATAGTGAGTGCTATTAATAAGTTTTGAGAAGGTATGGTTTTTTCTTTTTGAATTTTGATCGGTTGGTTCTTTATTAAGCACTCCTTTAAGGACTCTTCGCACTATCCGGCCCGTCAACGTCCCGTCACGTAACAGCAATATCACGTCAAATTTTTTTATTGTGCAGTTTCAATAAAATCCGTATCGATGCCAGTACTTGACGGTGCCTGGTACTGTGAATTTTATCATTCAACTGTACGATAGAATAATTTGAGGTGACGTTGAGGTTACGGGACGGAACGTGACGATCCGGATAGTGCAAAGATTCCTTAGTCCTTTAATCTATCCCTCCTTGCATTCTTATAACTGTCAAATGTGTTTATTTCAGAAAAAAATAATGATTCTTTGAAACGATTTTTATTAGAACGAGGGGTTGTTGTTTCTACTCTGGAAGACATGGAGAATGAAAATGTGAGTTTATGATTTATTTATACAGTACAGTGTTCGAACAACGAGCCAAGTTTAAAAGGTCGCGTGAATATTACCTCCTCATTTTTCAAATAAAAGAACTTTGTTTTGTGAGCACATAACTATACTTGACTGCTACCCCTCAGTGGGAAACTCAACGTAGGATCACAAGGTACCTACTTGCATATTTTTTATCATAGGCTACTTTACTGTAGATTTTGTATAACCTAACAAATTTAAGCCTAGTTACAGCTGACGCCGTTAAGATTAGTTATTGCATCTCGCTTTTTAGTGCATAACGAGATCGCTGGCTGGGACGGATTTATTATTATTTGGATTTAGTAACAGTTGCTAGATTTACATTAATGTATTGACCAATAAAAATATATCCTAATAATCAATCAGATTTGACCGTTGCATTCACGATACGCAAATACCGGTATGCTTATGCCACAACATAGGTATTCCTTAAGCGGTGTTTACATTAGCGTAGTGCCACAGCTAATGTAGATGCGTGAAAATGTGCCGTATTGGAGAGACGTGATCGAGCAAAAAAGCGTCGTATTTACACGTCTTTCTTTACTCTTTAAATTTGTCGTGCTGTATAAACACGTGAGTATTTTAGACGTATTATATGCTTGTAATAATAGGCTTGTTGATTTATATCTCCATCATACAAACATGGTTTACTTTGATGTAGGTGAAGAAACCGCACTGTATTGTTTTCTGATTATTTCAGAGACCTTTTATTATTGTCTTTGTTTCTATTTGGTTACGACATGTTGAACTTTCCCGTTGAAAATGCAAAACAAAACTGAGCATCGCGCCTCCCAATACGCTGGGTTTAGGCGAAATAATCAAACAAGTTTGATTCTTTGCTTTGCCTATTTAATCAAGCATCTGTTCACGCCTGTGCTTCACGGCTCTCTTGTTTACATGACCCGTGGCCACGGCTAGCCGAATGTCACGCGTATTTCTAGACGTGGCACTACGCTAATGTAAACACCGCTTTATGCTGTGCTTACGCTCACAGCCGGCCTACGTTACATGTCATTGAAACTACATGATACCACAGACAACAAAACAGCCCTCCACTATATGACGAATAATGCGCTCTACTTTTGTTATGATTTTGCAACTGACTGACCAAATTTATATCCATTTACAGTTTTTCTACAAAACTGTTTTAATAGAATAACACACTAAATGAGTACATATAAGTCAATTACTAACTCACAGCAAAAGTAGGACGCATAATTTGTCATATAGGGGCGGGTCTGTTATTTTGTTGTCTTTGGTGATACAAAAGTAGTGAAAAAAAAAGATATTTTTTAAAATAAACAATAGCTTCTTAAAAATATTCTAATAATTATCAGGTTCGAAGAAGGCAGAAACATAAATAAACCTCCTTAAACAAAAACAATAAATATTATTAACAAAGAACAGTTTTAAAAAATTGAAATAAACAATATCTTCTGTTAAAACGTTTTGCATTTGTATCAATATTCTTTATCACTAGACGACAAGTATGTCCTCTTTATTGTCTCAGGAGAGTCACATGGGTGGTATATAATAATATTGAAATTTACCTTCAATAAGATCTCAACCATGCTCTGTGGTGTTATAGTTATAAAACTTTGGTGCCTTTTCAGTTGCGTTATTCCATAGGAGCACATTATTGGTTGACTCCTTTAAGTTTGCACAGCAGCACATTTTTACACAGTGGTAATAAACTGTCATGAAAGTTCTTGAAACTGTCCAAGGGTTCATAAAGATGTCATACCGGAATTCGTTGATATCGGCAACGTTAATTTCTACTATTCATTTGCAAAGGAACTTTTCTGTGTCTATAATTTGTTCTTTAGTCATCTTAGAATTATAGCCAAATTAACTCAGCAGTTTCTGTGTTGTTTGATCTTTTTCTAATAAATGGAAAGGCCTTATCTTTTCTTTCTTACAAAATACCGCCGTATAATCACAACCTGTGATGGTACTAGTGAATTAATGTTGATGTATCTCAAAGTATTTTTTTTTACTGAATGCCTACTTCCAACCAGACAAATAGATTTACTGAAAATTTGTGTAGATTTTTAAAACAATAATAATTAAAATATCTATCGGAAGTTCTTATTACAACTTGGCTATCAGCCGGCATCTGTGACAAATGTTATACAATTCTGCTATTTGCTCATGTGTGCAAAAAATGACAATTTTAAAACATCTCTGGTGAAGTTTCTCTATGATAACTGGCAGGACCATTGCTATACACCAATTCTAAACAACAAACACTTGTATGTTAATTGCGAAGACATTTGTTATAAGTTCTGTTGCATAGATGGTCACGTTTATAGAAATGTAGATGACAATCTGGACAGTACGCATAAAGCAGATAGTAGAATTGTTCACCATTTCTCACAGACGTCGACTGATAGCCAAGTTGTAATAACTTCTGATACAGATATTTTAATTATTATTTTAGGAAATCTACACAATCTTAGTTTAGTAAATTTGTTTGTCTCGTTGGAAGTAGGTATTCAGTAAAAAAAATACTTTCAGATAGACCAACTTTAATTCGCTAGCACAATCCTTAGGCCCAGATTTGAGCAATACCGTGCCGGCATTTCACTGTTTTGCAGGTTGCACTTTTACGGAGACATTTTGAAGGAAAGGAAAGATAAGACCTTTCCATCTATTAGAAAGAGATCAGCACAGAAAGTGCTGAGTTCATTTGGCTATAATTTTAAGTTGATTGGGGTGGGGAACAAATTATAGGCACCGACAAGTTTCTTTGCAAAATGAATGGTAGGAACAATGTTGCCAATCAACGAATCCCCTTTTTACATGATAGTACATATACTTGCGTCTAAGTACATAATGATTTTTCTCATTTTAGGTGGATGCAGAGGCCATTTTGCGAATGGGCATTGAAGGTGCCCGGCAATTTTTTCCCAAGCTTGGAGATTTACATGCCACTATTTCTTTTTGTAGAAGAATGATAGAAGGCGAATGTAGGAAGACCAAAAATGACTTTAAAGAAAGTTTAGTTGATAAACTAAAGAAAAAATTGGAAACTTATGGATCGAAGAGAAAAAAAATGTCTAAGAGTCCTGAATCTCAAAGTCAGAATACTCCTACTCAAACTGTGAACAAAAGGAAAGAAAAGAGAAAAATCAACTAGAAAGATTTATTTGGGATGGATCCATAATGGTGTCCAAGTCAGAGCAACACATGGAGGGGAACCAGAATCGTAGATGTGGCTAAAACTGATAGAAAGGTCGATCTTTTAGAAAAATCTTTGAATCTTTTTTTCGGGACGGAAAATGAAGAATTTCAGTTTAAGATTGTTGATTTTGAAAGGAAAACCTTTGAGGAGGATATAACAGTTCAAGAAATATTTGAACTGACTGAGCTAACAAATTTAAGATTCTACCTAACATCAGAGGGATGATGATAATTGAAAAGGAACCAAGAGCCAAACTGCAAAAATCTGGATAATGGTGCCATGCGACAGATTGACGTGTATTTATAATGTCTAAAAAGTACCAAGCCCCTACTGGTATCATATCGACATCTATTGACTAAAGATCCAAGCGACTTCTAGCGAAGCGGCAGTTTTCTGTTCTAGAAAAAGATCCAACTGACGGTACTGTTTATAGAAAATGATTAGTGTCACTTGGTTCCTTTTATATTTCGGGACAATTTTGTTTGTGGTAATACTTCTTGTTGATTTTCTTGTTTTTGTAAGTTAATTTAAACCAAAAATGAGTAAAAGAAGTAAACTAATTCTCAGTAATGCTTTACAACTAAAGGGGGATGACCCGTCGTGCCAAATAGATCTGAAAAGACCAAAACTTAATGAACATAACGCGGTAAGTAAATTTATAGGTTAGGTTTTCAAGTGATTCTAGTTTTAAGGTATTTTCTGAAAGTGAATTATATTTTCTTGTTATTTAAACTCTTTCTTTAACAGCCAGCAATGTTTATATTTGTTTTATTAGTTGTTTTTGCCTCTAAATAATCATTATTATTATCGAAACAATATCTAAAAGGAACCAAGCGCCGTTATTTCATAATGCAAATAAATATACATACCTTTTGGTTAGTAATTGATAATAACCAAAAAGTATGTATATTTATTTGCCTTAAGAAATAACGTCGCTTGGTTAGTAATTATTACTAACCAAAAGGTACATATATTTATTTTGTTATTTTGCGTTTTTAAGGAGCAGTATGGAGCTAAGCAACAACCACAGACTTGCAGTTCTACTTTTACAGAGACAGCTTTACCAGGTAAAAGTATATAAACATTATTTTGTAAATACTTCAATCTACCAAATATCTTTTTATTTTTCAGGGGTAAACATTTCGAACTTTCAAGATAGAAAACCAGATGAGACGAACATTGAAGTTCAAAATAGTGAAGACTTAACTGTCACCGAATCAAGCTCAAAAAATATAATAATTAAAGAAATTCTGGTGTTTAGGAGCCCACTTAAACAAATTCAGATACGTAACCCAAGCTCACCAGGTAAAAATAAATAAATATTATATTTATTATTGGATTTTTTTGTATATTTTGGGTTTAAAATAACTAAATATATTACCTAGATATTATCGATTTTATTGCTTCAGGGACACATACTGATAAAAAGCTGCAAAATAAAAAAACATTTAAAATGGGAGAGACTGAAGATCAGAATATGATTGCTAAAAATGTAACTTCAATCAAAACAAATTTATCAAAAGTAATTGTTGAAGAAGTTCCGATTTTTAAGGCACAGTATGAAGAAATGGTTCCTAATCCAAGTTTAACAGGTAAAAATAAATAAAGTACCTAATTTTAATTATAATATTGGATCATTTTGATTATTGCAAAACCTACAGAATACCCATTTTATTGTTTCAGGGAAGGATTTTGTGAATACAGAGAATAGAAAAACAGAAAACTCAGAGATTCAATACCAGATTAATAAAGACTTATTTGAAGAAATTGCGATTCCCAAAGATTCTCCTGAAATGGCCATTCATGAAAATATAAATAATAACTACGAAAATGGTATTATTGAACAGGAAATACAAAAAGACGAAGATTCAGATAACAGTGTCAGAGACCCTGACTTTATCCTTGAGGAGGAAAGCTGTGGTAGTTCGAAGGAAGATGAGGATGACTTATTGCTATTTAGTAAAGAAGAAATTGAGAGAAGGCAAAAATTAAAAAAAGAAAAAGAAGATTGGAAAGGGCGTCCTAAGAAAGGGCGACATAATAAATATCCAGGACAAACTTTCGCTACAAGAAAAAAATTAAAAGATTCCAATTTGACTCATTACACTGTTAAAGGGAAATTAAAAGAAGCCAATTATCTGATTACAAATGCGGGTGTCTAAAAAAATGTGGTGAAAAAATAACAGTAGATGAAAAACAAACACTTTTTCACAAATTTTATAATTTAGCATCATATAATTTGCAAACAAGTTACATTGCAGCAACAGTTAAAGAAATGCCTATTAAAAGGGAGCGAGCTAAAAATGGAGCAGGTAAATCATATACTAGAGTGTATATGCTTGGGAAAGTTGAAGTGTGCCGTGATACTTATATAAACACCTATCAGATATCCACAAAGCGAGTTAACACTGCATTAGAAAAAAACGTAGCACCCTAATACAAGATCTGCGAGGAAAATCTGGAGGGAAGAAAAAAATTGATGAAGAATCAATAAACAAAATTATTGATCATATTCGCAAATTTCCTACCTATATTTCTCACTACTGCCGTTCAGAAACTGAAGCGAAATTTCTACCTTACGACCTTACAGAAAGAAAAATGTACGAACTTTATAACATAGAAGACAAAAATCCCAAAGTTAGTTTTCAGTTTTATAAAAACATATTCCACAAACATTTTAACTTAAGGCGAAAACCCCCTATAAAAGATACATGTAACAAGTGTGACTTGTATTTTTCACAAGTAAAAAATACGCAAGACGAAAACCAACAACTAGTTTTGAAAGAACAACATGATAGGCATCTTGAAAATGCGCAGCTTGCCCGAGATCAGTTAAATAAAGATTTCAAGGAAGCAAGTAAGAACCCACTTATCGAAACCCTTTGCTACGATATGGAAAAGGTCCTAGGATTACCTAAACTACCAACAAATATTGTTTATTATAAGAGACAATTAAGTATTTTTAACGAGGGGGTTCATTCAGGTTCCACAAATACTCCATATTGTTTTTTGTGGAAAGAAGGGGTGGCCGGTCGAGGAGCACAGGAAGTGGGTTCATGTTTAAAGAAATTTATTGACGTGCACCTTAAAGAAGGAGTAGAGGAGTTAATATTGTGGTCAGATAGCTGTGGTGGGCAAAACCGCAATATAAAAATTGTGCTTATGTTAAAAACAGTTTTAATGCAGCACCCTACGTTAAACAAAATTTATTTAAAATATCTTGAGTCTGGGCATAGTTTTTTGCCCAACGACACAGATTTTGGGCAAATAGAAAGGGCGCTTAAAAACCAGGTCCGCATTTACACCTTAAAAGACTTTATGTCTGTAATTGGAAGCTGCAAGAAACATAATAAATTTGTAATAAACCTCATGGAGCCTGATGATTTCTACTCAACTGAAGATTTTGAAAAACAAATTTTAAATAGAAAGGTGACTATTAATAAAGAAAAAGTTAACTGGCTTAAAACAAAAATAATAAAACTTGAGAAGTCAAAACCGTATTCGATATTTTTATGTGAGTCACACTCAGAAGAAAGTCAGTTTAAAGAATTAGACATCACAAAATCAATACGAGGTAAAAAAATTTCTTTTGATCCTCAAACAATAAAAATGCTTTACCCTGAGGGAAAAGCTATTTCAAAGGAAAAATGGAATGATATCAAGACTTTATTAAAGTATATTCCCAAGGATGCAACTGAATTTTACAAAATAAAAAATGTAGAGGACTTCGAAGATGATATTGAAGGGTTTGGCGCCAACATAGATTTTGATTTTGAACAATAGATTTGATTTATGATTTTGTTGTTCCTGAATGAGTTCCTTTGTTTTATAATTATTATTAAAATAAAAATTAGTTTTTTCTTTAAAAAATGATGTTATTCTTCCCCTTTTCTTTAATCAGAACCAAAGAGCTTGGATCTTTTTCAATTAATAAAACATTATTTAGTAATAATTGAAAAGGATCCATCTGCCAAAAAAGTGTCAAAATTATATTTTGACACGTGGAAAAAAGATAATTCACTAGTGTCTATCATTTGCTTTTAAACCTATAACATTTTAATCTGGAAAAAACTTTCAAAAATATGAAAATTTGAAAAGAACGTGACTATTACATAATCTCTGATTACGCAAATCTCCTATTTGGCACTTGGTTCCTTTTCAATTAGCATCATCCAGAGGATATTGATGAAAAAGATGCAAATCGTGGTAAAACTGAAACAGAAAATGAAAACGAAAATATAGATACAAGTTATGAACAACTTTTCGGTCAACAAATAACAAAGAACATTCTGGAATTACCAGGTAACGGATTTTTGTTAATATACTGGGTGTATCGGAAATACGTGTAGCTAATTTTAATGCGTAGTAGAGCTTGCCAAATTGAGTATTTTTCTATTTGTAATATTTTAAAAAAAGTTCCTCTAACTGAATTAAAATTTGGAATAGGTTAGCTATTAAAACGTATATACGCCTATAGTTCAAAATGTGCAGTGGAAAATTCCTCAGTTGTGATAGAAATGGAATGTTGTTAAAAAAAGTTACATTGTTATTGTAATGTATATTTGAAGTTATATTATATTTAACTAGAGCGCAGGTCAAAAAGATCGAGATTTCCACCTGCGTATTATAAGAGTCAGTTAAGTTCCAATGTCATTAGAGATTACTGGACATCTATCATTGTTTATTGCTTATTGTTTAATATAGTGTGGTCGAGTATTTTGGTGTTTTAATAAACTACGAAGAAATTACTCCTAAAGGATAGTATACTTCAGTTATTATTATGGTTTTTCTTAAAAAATCATAGTGACCAGTTAGATACTGAACGAGTCATTTGGTTATAATTTGGGGGCAAAAAATTAATTTACGTTTTTTGCTAAATGCTATAGAGAAAAGTTATTCAACTTGGATATTCCGCGGGTTATGATTAACACACGTATTTCTAAAACACCCTGTATATAAGTACTTGCCTGATAATCTATAACTTTTTTCCTTAAAACTTCAATTTTAGATGAGTTATTTGAATCAGTTGGCAAAAAATCTTGTCCGCAAATTTCTCCATCCCCGAGTTTATCGCTCCAAGCAATAAGAAAGAAACGTTCAATATATGTTCTTAGTTCAGATGATTCAGAAGTAGAAAGTGACTTCCTAGAGTCCTCTACAAAAGCTAATCAAGTCACTGAATTAATTGGTAAAGAATCTAGTCTAAAGTTGTGTTGACTGTGGTGTAAATGAGTTTGTACTTTGTTTTTTTTTTTTTTAGCACCACCCGCCTTAAGTGACGAAATATTTTTAATAATAGTGGAACGGGATAAAATCTTTGAAAATTTATTAGAAACTTATTCGCTCAATAATATTCTAAACAAACAAATAAATATAATGTTCATGAATGAAAGTGGTGTAGACAGTGGAGGGTTAACGAAAAAATTGTTTGCTCTCTTTTGGAAGGAGGCAGAAAAGATGTTATTTATTGGGGAGGACGCAATTGTACCCTCCTTAGGTCTTCACAGGCGTCGTAAAAACATAGACAAATTCAAAATTATGGGTCAGAGCACGGTTTTTGTTTAACCAAAATGATCTCAGCCAAGATCTGTAAATCATCAATAATTACAATTTGCAAACCAAACTCCACTGTAGGAAATGATATAATAGTATTGGAGGATTTTATGTTATACCTCACATTACATGAAAGAAAATTGATTAAAAAAGGAGGAATATTCAAAAAAATGGAAACAACCTGTTGCCTACTATTTCACTCAAGGAAGAATGAAATCTACTAGTCTTGGTGTTGCGATAAAGACTGTTATAGGGGCACTGCAGGCAACTGGTCTGACTGTAGTTGCTTCTGTGCCCGACCAATTGTCTATAAATATAGCGGCTAATGTTTTGAAAAAAGAGACAAATGAATTGTGCATAAGAAATAAAGTGCAAAATCGTTATTTTGGATTTGTGGTGGGTGGAGAAGAGATTGTTTACTTTTACGATCCCCCACATTTACTAAAAGGTATCAGAAACAACTCACTAGAAGCAGATGTAGAGTTTAAATGGCTGCAGAAAAAGATGCAGCGAGCATCTTGGCGTGATATAAAAGCTCTCTATGAAGTTGATGTGGGTGCAGAAGATTTTAAAATTACAGATTAACCGACCAACATGTCTTCAAAGACAAAGTTTTTAAAAATGAAAGTTAAAAATGTAGCACAAATTTTCTCCCAGAGAGTGTCCTCGGTCATGAGATTCTTGGCAAAACAGGATCCTGGTATGTCATTATAACTTATTTTTTATCATTGTCGCCATTTTTTAAACAGAAATCAATAACCCCCCCCCCCCCAGGAACCTCCTACGTGGAAAATAAGAATGTGTATATACACATCGAAGATGATGGTACATTAATTACGAAGCCCACTGAAGATGACTTTGATATGTCTGTTATTCTAGAACAAAGAGGTGCAACTTTAACACCAAGAAATGATGAGCCGATACCCATTGCTGGCCCAAGCCAAGCAAGACAGAATGATGCACTACAGCAGTATGGTATGCAATAAAAATTTGATTTAAAAATCCCAGTCACATCGTCATGAAAGACCCAAAAAAATGTATTTAAACTGTATATAACCTTAAGAGAAGCAGCGCATATTCTGAAAGTTTAATAAAATATCCGTGGTGATATGATTTATTTGTCTCCAATTAATTTTAATATTCATTTTTATAGTTATTTTTTTGTTTGTTTTTTAGGTTGCTGGCTTTCACATAAAGCTGCTGACTTTCTATTATTTGTGGAAATATTGTTTGACAGTTGCAACGGTTTAACTATACAGCCAATAGATGGCAAACTGTTAAGATGTTCAATAAAGGAAAACTCGCCGCGTCATCACTTTTATAATGAGGCTCTAGAAGTTTTGCGGAGCATCAAATTTTTAAAAGGGGCATCTGTTCCTCCTAGTGTGTCTAACTGGTCACTAATGATCAAGGCATTTAAATATATATGGAAACTTGTACAAGAAAAGGAAAAAGTGAAGTTTATTTGCCCAAGAAATCTTAACCAAGATCCCCTGGAATTTTTTTTGTCTTTGGAGAATGCAAGTAGGCAGAAACATTAATCCGATATGTGCATCATTTGGTGCCTCCTTTAAAACATTCATTATTAATAATTTCTCCCCTTCACATTCTTCAGGAAGTAATTGTGATAGCGACGACAGTGAAGGAGCCCTAAATAACCTTCGGCAACTTCTTCAGCAGCATGTTAGAGAGGACGATGAGGATGATGGAATTGAGCCCTTACCTGAAATTTCAGATGAAGAAATTGAGGAAGAAAGTAATTTCTCTTTCTCTGAAACTGCGACTAGATATAAGACAGAACTTCATACATATTTAGCGGGATTTGCAATCAAAAAATTATTTAAAAAATCATTTGTAAAGTTTGTCACCACAATTTAGTTAGTGAGGAAAGAATAGAAGGAAGTTATGTAGAGGCAAGAGCTTATAACCTAACCTAAACCGAATAACCAAAATCGGCAAAGCAAGTCCGGCGAAAATACAAAATTACTTCCTTCCTTTGATTTGACATCGCTTGATGCAACAAGATCATATATATAATATGAACAAAATCCAACTGATTAAATATTGATTTATATTGAATTGAAATTGCTGATGTGCATGTAAATTGGGAAATAAAGTAGGTAAGTGCGTCTTTATACGTAATTTCTTGTTGTTTTGTATAAACTCTAAATAAAAATAATTCATTGTTAATAAAACTAGACATGTGCTAACCTTCAATTTTTAAACATGTTTCTTTTTTTAATAAACACACCGAACTACTTACCTACAGTTATTTTTATGATTTTTGGCAGATCTTCAATCTTTATTATAAAGTTGAAGGTAATGGTGTATATTAGAATTTATATTTCAACATGACTACCAAAAGACCAGGGACTCCAGGGAGCCTCATTTGGATAAAGATGAGGCTGACGTAAGTGGGATGGCTACTTGCTTTAGATGAAGGAATCGCTACAAGACTAGTGGAAATATATCAAACTTAGAAGATCATTTAAAACGAAAGCACAACATAGTTTGTGAACGACTGCCTTTACCTCTAGATGAGGCAACTTCCTCTGCTTACCCAAAAAGAAGTCGGGTGAATACTTTAAAGGAAAGTTTCTCCTATAGTAATCCAAAAAAGATAGAAAAAAAATGATCTTGATAGATGTGTGACATACATGGTTGCGTCAGATATGCAACCTTTCTTTGTTGTGGCAGATAAGGGTTTTCAACGTTTAGTAAATAAACTGGATCCTAGATATATCCTACCTTGATAAAGCACTTTAAGCTTAAGTTTAGCTAATGCTACTCTTCCACTTAACCAGGATGGCGAAATGAGATACGATCACCCATCCAATATAGACCCCTATTGTCTAATGATATTAAGATTGAGATTAAGATACATGATGTCAAAGTTAAATTTGTATTTTCTTAAATAAGTTTTAAAATAATTTAGATTAATTAATGAAATTTAGTATGTGGGTATTTTTTGACATTTAAAATTCAAATCTGACCTTCGTATGGCCGTTACTTGTAGGGAACGTCACCTACATATTATAGTCAAGGAAATAAGGGAGGCAATCAAGCAAATTATAGGGAAAATATGAGTAATAATTTCAGCGGAAACCGGGGACATTTTAATGGTGAAACAAGCAGAAATGGCGGTTATAGGGAAAACCAGAATAATTACGGCGAAAATCTCAGATATTTGAACAAGGTAGAAACCTAGATTACATGGCAGAGAAGATATAATACCTACGGCGAAAATCATAGATATTTTTATTGTGAACAAGAGAGAAACGATATAGTGTATAGGCCAGAGGAAGATTAAAATAATTATAATAATTATAGCGAAAATCGGCCATATTTTAATTATGAACAAGGTAGAAACATATGGTTATGGTTATAGGACGGATAAGGAATTTTTACAGGGACAAGGAAACATACATAATAATATTTGCTATAAGAATAGTGAGAATAGAGAATTAAGAGGTGCAAATGAAGATATAAATGTTGAGGAAAATCAAGTTAATAATAAATACACACAAACAGATGGGTTTTTAGAAGCAGATATAGGAAAGTATGAAAGTTTTGTTAGTATTGTGCAAAGTAATAATGCATATGCGCAGGCGGATGAACCGTTAAAAGTAAAAATAAAAGAAGATATGAATTTTGTTAATGTTGACAAAACTGAGTTGAATAATGAGTACATACAGGTGGATCAACAGTTGAAAATAAAGCTGGAAGATAATCCGAATTTTGTTAGTATTGAGGAAAATGAGTACATACAGGTGGACAAGCCGTTAAATGTAAAGCTGAGAGATGATACGAATTTTGTTAGAATTGAGAATAATAGGTATATAGAAAATAGACATTCTGTTGGTACTGTGAATAATAGTGTTATGAATTACACCCCCTTGGAAAAGGAGATGGTACGCCTATGCCTATTGATTGTGACTGGAAGCCAAGAGAATAAAACGGACTTTTCTGGAAGAAGGAGAAGATTCTTGATTGCTTCTAGATGGATCTAGAGATTCAAATTCGGAGTATATAAGGCGCGATTACCAGCGCGGAAGAAAAAGTTTATGAAGAAGGCAGTTTATAAAAGTGAACAAGTTGCAAAGTGAAAAGTGAGGTTAACTATTAAGTAAACAAGTATTGTACAGTCAGTAAATTGTTAAATAAAGTGTTAGTAGTGTTTAATCTCTTGTTAAAATTATTTAGAACCCACGGATTCATACAGGGTGTTTCCCAAAAAGGTGGAAATCCGTAACATTTTGGTGTCGGAAGCGGAATTTTGACAAGAGGATTTTTCGGAAGTGTTCGAGAAGGTTTGGCAGTGTATTCTCGGAGTTAGTGCTAACACAGGAAGGACTAATTTACTGGACATTGTTCGAGGTTTATTTTCGAACAGGAAAAACAGTGTTAAGTGCATTTTTGAGACATTTTTGGAACATTTTGTTGGACATTAGAGGTTAAGTGACGAAGACTCTAGATAAGACTTTTTCGTGTCGTTTTGAGGGTTTTCTGAACAGTCCCATTACCGATAGTGACGTAATTATTAAACTTATTTGATTTCAACGTAATTGTATGCCGGTAACGACCAGAAGCATGGCATCCGAACAACAAATGCAGGACTTTATGGCCCAAATGCAAAAGATGATGATGGATCAGGAAAGAAAGCGCCAGGAAAAAGACGAACAAGACCAAAAACGTCAAGAAGAATTAAGAAAAATGTTTGAGGATCAAGAGAGAAGACGTCAAGAGGAAAAACAAGAAGAGGAGAAACGCCGTCAAAAGGAAAATGACGACTTAAAAAAAGTTATAGAGACGCAACAGAATGCCTTGTTTACAGTCGTTGAAGAAATAAAAAATGAGATTAAGGAAGATATGGGTAGCGTAAAGACGAAAGTTAATGAGGTCGAAGTAAAAATGGACAAAGTCGAGGAAAAAGTAGACAAGGTTGAAGAGAAAATGCATCAGGTTGAAGGAGAAATAGACCAACTTAAACAACAGTTGAGGACAAGAGGAAACCAGCAAGTGGTGTCATCAGGCCAGCAATTAAAAATTCCCTCCTTTGATGGTCAAAATTCCTGGATGACTTACAAGACACAGTTTGAGGCAGCAGCGAGTGCTAACAACTGGAATGACGAAGAGAAGGCTAAGGCATTAATCGTGGCTTTAAGAGGCCAAGCGTTGGAGTTGCTCCAGACAATTCCGGCAGACCAACAACGGAATTTTAGAGTTTTAGAAGCTGCCTTAGATCTACGATATGGAGATCAACACCTTGCTCAAGTATACCAGACCCAGCTGAAAGTGCGCGTTCAGAAAGCTGGAGAGAGTCTGCAAGAATTTGAAGCTGCGGTGGAAAGACTGGCACACTTAGCATACCCTAATGCGCCAAAAGAATTTAAAGAGCAATTGGCAGTGGGGGCATTCCTAGATGGGATAAGGGACGAGGAAATCAGACGAGTCCTCAGGCTATCCCGACATAAAAGTAGTAGTGAAGCCTTGGTGCATGCACTAGAGGTAGAAGCCGTCTATAGGGATACTCCAAAGTCAAGAGTACGGGCTATGACGCTGGAAGAATCGCAGTCAGAAAAGGAGAACCAGAACCCTATGTTGGCCGATATACATAAAATGTTCAGTCAATTACTGGCTAAATTCAATCCTCCAAGAAGACAGGAAAACCAACAAAATAGAGAAAAGCCAAGTGGGGGTATTAAATGCTACAACTGCGGCAGGATGGGACATATGAAACGAGACTGTCGACAGCAGAACTCGGACAGACGAGTAAATGCTGTAAATGTAGAAGAGCAGCAGGAAAACTAAAGATAGCCAGCACTAAGGGGGCTGTGCTGGCTAGGGAACACGGTGCCCCCAGAGAAATAAAGATTTCCCAGCTGCGAAGAATTCCAAGTAGTCTGCTGTTGCAAGGATATGTGAATGGAAGAAAGTGCGTGTTTACTGTTGACACAGGAGCTACGTCATCAATAGTGCGGCCAGGGTTTATATCAGGCTTGCAGATTAAGAAGAAGCAAAATGAAGTAATTATTCGGACAGCCACGGGAGACAGGGCTGCGGTCCATGGAGAGGTCAATTTGGAACTGCAGGTTGGACGGTTGAGATTCAATTACAAGGTCATTGTGGCTGACATTACAGATGATTTCATTTTGGGACTGGACATCATGGAGGAGAAGAGGTTTATTGTTGACGTAGGGGAGCGAGTCTTGAAAATTGGAAATGAGGAATTTATCCTGGCAACCGCAGATGACCAATTCCGTAAAGCAAGGCTATTGACAACAAAGACGATTAAGATTCCTGCTCGTTCAGAACAGATCATCGATGCTGCCTTGGAAGGAAATCATGGAGGTTACCGTGTTGGCCTGGTGGAAGGTGACGAATTGATTAAGTCCCTAACCAATATTGTTGTGGCAAGAACTTTAACCCGGACTAAAGATACAATCCCAATTAGAGTCGTCAATTTAAATTCCCATGCAGTAACAATTAAAGAAGGCAAACCGATTGGCTCCTATGAACCGGTTATGTGGGTAGCAAGGTGCGAAGAACAAACGGAGGGAAATTCATCTACAAATATAGACCAGGAAGTTTTGACCTTGCTGTGTTCCCAGTTGGAGCATTTATCTGAGGATGAACGAGAGGAGGCGCTCAAGTTCCTGGAAAAGGAAAGTTCAGTATTTGCCAAAAGTTCGGAGGCCCTTACAAAAACAGATATAGTCCAGCATCGGATAAATACTGGTGACTCACCCGCTATTCGACAACAACCTAGGAGGCTTCCGCTAGCAAAACAAGAAGAAGCCTCGGCAATGATAGATAAGATGCTACAAGATGGAGTCATTGAGGAGTCAACAAGTCCCTGGTCATCGCCAGTAGTTTTGGTTGCCAAAAAGGACGGAACGTTAAGATTTTGCGTCGATTATCGGAAATTGAACGATGTGACGAAGAAAGACAGTTACCCATTACCCCGGATTGACGACACGTTAAGTACATTGGCAGGCTCACGATGGTTTTCGACGTTAGACCTTAGGAGCGGTTATTGGCAAGTTGGACTTCATCCTGATGATAAGGAAAAGACAGCATTTTCAGCAGGCAGTGGTCTTTACCAATTTACGGTGATGCCTTTTGGACTTTGCAATGCTCCAGCCACGTTTGAACGATTGATGGAATTTGTACTACGAGGGCTAACCTGGAAGACGTGCCTGGTTTACCTTGATGACGTGCTGGTTATGGGACGAGACTTTACAGAACATTTGAAAAATCTTCAAGAAGTATTTGGACGAGTAAGGAATGCACACCTGAAGTTGAACCCGAAGAAGTGTTTACTATTTCAGAAAAAAGTTAAATTCCTTGGGCACGTAGTGTCTTCAGAGGGAATACAAACGGATCCCGATAAAATTTCTGCCGTACGAGATTGGCCAAGGCCATCTAACGTTCATGAAGTACGAAGCTTCCTTGGCCTTTGCACTTATTATAGACGCTTTGTGGAAGGGTTTGCAGACATTGCGAAGCCATTACACCGGCTAACAGAAGAGAAAGTTCAGTACCAGTGGACACCGGAGTGTGAAACAGCATGGAGAAAATTGAAGGCAGCTCTATGCACTGGTCCTGTACTAGCATACCCACAACAGAATGGACTTTTTATTTTAGATACAGATGCCAGCAATTCTTCGATTGGTTGTGTGCTGTCTCAAATTCAGAACGGAGAGGAAAGAGTGATCGAGTACTTCAGCAAGGTGCTCTCCAAACCAGAACGAAACTATTGTGTAACCAGAAAAGAGTTATCGGCCATCGTCAAATCAGTGGACCATTTTCATAAGTATCTCTATGGACGACATTTCAAAATCAGGACCGACCATGCTGCGTTGAAATGGCTGTTGCAGTTGAAAACCCCGGAAGGTCAACTGGCTCGTTGGATAGAACGGCTGCAA
Organism: Stenurella melanura; assembly: GCA_963583905.1. Classification (NCBI taxonomy): domain Eukaryota; kingdom Metazoa; phylum Arthropoda; class Insecta; order Coleoptera; family Cerambycidae; genus Stenurella; species Stenurella melanura. The sequence goes on from OY757315.1 coordinate 74,268,074, forward strand.
CAGTACGACTTTAAAATCGAGCATCGACCAGGAAGATCTCATAAGAACGCAGACGCTTTATCTAGAAGACCATGCAAGGACGACTGCAAGCACTGCCGCCATGTGGAGAAACAGCAGGGCACGGGAGTAGTCAACACTATTAAAATAGACGTTCCAGACGATTGGACAACTGAAGCCCTGAGACAAGAACAACTGAACGATGCAGAGATTGGGGCTATATTGAGAGCAAAGGAAAAAGGAATTCGACCAGAGTGGAAGGATGTTTCAGACAAAGCAGTTGGATTGAAGGCTTTGTGGGCACAGTGGGACTCACTTAGAGTTATGAACGGGTTGTTAAAAAGAGCATGGGAGAGCCCGGATGGAAAGCAAGTTGTTATGCGTCTAGTGATTCCCAGGTGTCGAGTACCGAAAGTACTTCAGGAAGTGCATAATGGAGCATCCAGTGGACACTTCGGCGTTAACAAGACCCTGAATAAAGTACGTGAACGATTTTACTGGGTAAATAGTCGTCAAGATGTTGAAGCGTGGTGTCGTAATTGTAAAATTTGTGCAGCCAGTAAAGGACCACAGACTAGAAGTAGGGGTGCAATGAAGCAATATAACGTCGGGGCTCCTTTTGAGAGGATTGCGATCGATATAGCCGGACCATTCCCAGTAACCAAGGATGGTAACAAGTACATACTGGTTGCCATGGACTATTTTAGTAAATGGCCTGAAGCCTACGCAATTCCGAACCAGGAAGCGGTTACTGTCGCCAAAGTCTTGGTAGATAACTTGATATGTCGGTTTGGTGTACCCCTGGAGATGCATTCAGATCAAGGGAGAAATTTTGAGTCAGGGGTATTTCAGCAAATCTGCAAGTTATTGGGAATACACAAAATACGGACGACAGCCCTTCACCCGCAATCAGATGGAATGGTGGAGCGACATAATAAAACTATGAAAGAACATCTCTCTAAAGTCGTTCATAAAAATCAACGTGACTGGGATCTCCACATACCGTTTTTCCTCATGGCATATAGAGCTGCTATCCACGAAACTACAAAACAGACTCCGGCTCGTGTAGTATTTGGACATGAGATAAGACTGCCATGTGATTTGATGTTTGGAACACCAGGTGGAGAACGGCTTCCTGTGAACAGCTATGTAGATGAAGTGAGTGAACGGCTAAGGAATGTCCATGACTTAGTTAGAGACCAAATCACCATAGCCAGTGACAGAATGAAGGCTCGGTATGACCGTAAGGGTAGTTCAGAAGGATTCAAGGCAGGAGACCTGGTTTGGCTGTACAACCCACAGCGGAAGAAAGGAAGGTCACCGAAACTTCAACCGCCTTGGGATGGACCGTATACTGTTATTACCCGAATTAATGACGTCGTCTATCGAATTCAACGAAGCAAAAAGTCCAAGATGAAGATCGTGCATTTGGACAGGCTGGCGAAATACATCGATGATTCTGAGTTGCCTGATCGGGACGATCAGGCTTAAGGAGGGGGCAGTGTTATGAATTACACCCCCTTGGAAAAGGAGATGGTACGCCTATGCCTATTGATTGTGACTGGAAGCCAAGAGAATAAAACGGACTTTTCTGGAAGAAGGAGAAGATTCTTGATTGCTTCTAGATGGATCTAGAGATTCAAATTCGGAGTATATAAGGCGCGATTACCAGCGCGGAAGAAAAAGTTTATGAAGAAGGCAGTTTATAAAAGTGAACAAGTTGCAAAGTGAAAAGTGAGGTTAACTATTAAGTAAACAAGTATTGTACAGTCAGTAAATTGTTAAATAAAGTGTTAGTAGTGTTTAATCTCTTGTTAAAATTATTTAGAACCCACGGATTCATACAGGGTGTTTCCCAAAAAGGTGGAAATCCGTAACAATAGGTACAAAGAAAGTAAAGATTCTGTTAGTGTTGAGAAAAATGACTTAGATAGTAGGTATATACAGACGGAAGAGCGGTCGGAAGTTGATATTGTAGCAGAGAATAAGGGTGTTATAAATAATGTGAGAAATAAGAATTCTAATGAAAGTAGTAAGGGAGAAAATACAGATACGGTGAAAAATATAAAGTGAAGTATGTAAGCGAAACTAATGAAAGTACTCGAGTAATGCAAAATGCGAGAAATCTAGCAAATGACATGTTGTGTAGCGAATTAATAGATGAACTAGGTAAAAAGGTAATAAATAATCAGGGAAAAATTATTTATGGCGTCGACAAACGCAAAATTGATAAAGGCGACAAGGTAATAAATAATCAGGGAAAAATTATTCATGGCGTCGACAAACGCGAAATTGATAAAGGCGAACAAAAATCAAAGTGTAATGAAATTTTTGACTGCCCGGGTATAAATAAATTTGCAGTAAATTCAAGTACAGACACAAAAATTAAGGATGAAAATAAAAGTTATTTAAGTCAGTTACAAAAGATCCAAGCTTCAACCATCCAGATAAGATTAAATAATCCCGAACTCAGCGATTCGCATGTAACAAAACTAAATATAGATTTATCGAAATTGTCGGGTTGCGATAAGAATGAGTACTTCGAGCTTGAAAATAATGAATACCAATATGTCGTTGAACATAAACATTTTAATGCAAAGAATCCGGGAATAAAACCACAAATTAAATGTGGATGCACTAAGTAGAATTTATAGTATTCAATCTGAAAATAACCCTTGTAATGTTGGTTCTGTTTTAGAATATATTAATAGAACAAATTATGTAAATTCAGGTGTACAAGAAGTAAAGGGTGAAGTATTTTATTGTCTAGAGTACTTTCGTTAGCTCACTGTGTATCACAAGATTTTCACATGAGTCAAGGTATAGCAAAAACATTTAAGAATTATTTTGGTGGTGTAAACGAACTAGTAGCGCAAAACAAAAAACTAGAGAAAGTTGCCGAACTTATATTACTAGAACGAAATATTTACTATATGATAACTTATAATAAGCCCTCATATCAAAATGTGTTCTTAGCTCTAAATAATTCGAGGAAATCTTGTAAATTGGGTTTTGTTACGCATCTAGAAATGCCGCTAATTGCCTCCGGTTTAGATAAGTTGAATTGGGATGTAGTGCTTAAATTAATTAACTATGTTTTTAAAGACATTGGAATTAAAGTTTATATATACAGTAAGGAATCTAAACAGAATGACCAAAGTTTAAATATTTTAAAGGTGGACTTAGTAAACGAACCACTCTGTATACCAGCCTGAGACAGATAATATTAAACAAGAACAATATAAGAATAATTTTTGTAAAGAAATAATTGACTGTTTAAATAGCCCCGATAATAAAGCGTATTTAGATTATTTTTTGGATAATGATAAAATTTTGTATAAGTTAGGAGAAGACGGAAACTGTGATAGATTGGTATTGCCAAGAAACTGTATTAATAGAACCTTACGCGATTTTCACTGCTTGTCTTTTGCAGGACACCAAGGTAACCAAAAACTGTAGATTTAATTAAAACTCGATTTTTCTGGCTAAATATGAGTAAAGATATTATTAAATTTTGTTCAGAATGTCATTCTTGTTGTCAAAGAAAAACATCCCCTCACATGCGTTCTGCTTTATTACAGAAATTTCCAGATATAAGTGAACCATTTGAACGTACACATATGGATATTGTTGGACCGTTAGTAGTAACACGAAATAATAATAAGTATATTTTAACCCCTCAAGACTATTTTACAAAATATGTGGAAGCAATTCCGATACCAGATCAAAAAGCTGAAACTATTGCTAAAATATTTGTTACCCATGTTATCGCACGGCTTGGTACGCGAAAGCAACAGACCAAGGTTCGAATTTTTTGTCAAAATTATTTAAGGAGGTATGTCTACTAAGTACTACAAATTGAAAGATTACTACAAACTACTTCGTTTAATCTAAGTTCGAATAGTATTGAAAGAGTACATGGGGTATGTAAAAATCTTTTGTCATATTATATCGCTGCTGATCAAACTGATTGGGATGAGTGGGTTCCATATATTTTACTGGCTTAAGCAAGCCGCACACCAAAGATGCACGCCACAGCGGGACGCATTTGTACTCGCCGCATTTGTGTAATCTAAAAAGTGGAAACGTATTCGCGGCGCTTATATGCACACTGAATCCGCACCACATTTGTTGCGATTTTCATTTGCAGTGATGTCGTCGTGGTCGTCCTCTGACGAAGATGATTTTTTAATGTGGCAATTATTAAGGAAAAAGAGACGCCGTTACTGGATTCGCCCTTACAATGATCGTTGCGCGAGTAGTGGTGATTTCAAACTTTCAGAAGAGTTGGAGCACGATGAAGAAAAGTTTTATTCTTATTGAAGAAAAATTTTATTCTTATTATCGAATGTCTCAAACTACATTCAAATTGTTATTAGATTTAGTTGGATCATCATTTTAATTTGTTGTCGCGTGTTGCAAGGCCGCAAATAAAGAACGTGATCTATCTTTGAAATATGTGGCGCGTCTGCTGACTCGTAGCAAATGTGTCTTGTCGCAATTGCTTTGTCGGTGTGCGTGCTCATACTTAAATATATATGTTCATTAAATGCGTCTCGATTCATATGCGTCGCGCATGCGGCGTGCATCTTTGGTGTGCGGCCGGCCTTACAGATCTAGTAGACATTCATCGACGGGATATAGTCCATTTTTTTACTACACGGGAGAGACCCTGTATTACCATATGACGATATTATTAAACCACAAGTTCTTAAATATGACTACGAATTATAAGTCGGAAATGTTAGCTATGTTAAATAATGCTTATACACAGGTAAAAATTAATTTAAAAAAATCCGCGGAAAATTGGAGAGAACAGTTTAATAGAAAAGCTAGAGAAAGAGTCGGGAGACGTAGTGTATATGTTAGATATGAACTCTAAAATAGGGCTATCGAGAAATTTGCATAAACCATGGATAGGACTATTTCGAATTATAGAGAAGAAGGGACCGGTTACTTTTAAAATTAGGGGGTTACATACTAGAAAAGATCGGATCGTGCACGCAAATAAGCTTAAATTATGTCATTTAGCCGATATTGAGACAGGGGATAAAGTAAGTTCAAGCCTAGATAAGGAGAACAAAGATAATTTAGTTGAGGAAAATAGGAAACGGAACTCAACAGTGCCCTCAAAAAAATTAAAACAGGAAAGGCACCAGGCCTGGATGGAGTTCCGATGGAAGCAGTAAAAAAATCGAAGAGATTGCTCCAACAGTTATGCTTAACCTAATACATGGGATCCTCAAAGAGCAAAGTTTTCCGAGAAGATGGAAGAAGGCAGAATTAGTTTTGATCCCAAAAGGAAAACCGGAGGACATGAATCTTAGACCAATTTGCCTTTTGAGCTCATTTGGCAAATTATACGAAGGCCTAGTAAGAGATAGGCTGGAAAAGGAACTAGAGACGACTGAAGGACTCTCAGATAACCAGTATGGATTTCGAAAAGGAAAATCAGCTACACAACCAGTGGAGAAAGTCATGAGCATAGTTAGGAAACGGAGAAACCACAAGTGGGCAGTTCTGGTTACTTTGGACGTGAAAAATGCCTTTAACACCGCACCATGGAATTACACATTAAGGAGCTTGCAGAAAAGAGGAGTATCAAGATATCTGCTGAACATAGTCGACAACTACTTAGAGGAGGGATCCCTGTATATAGAAAAGGGTACCTGCATGGAAATTACAGCTGGAGTTCCGCAGGGGTCGGTCCTTGGACCCACTCTGTGGAACGCATTATATGATGATGTCTTGAGGGAGAAAATGCCGGAGGGGTGTACACACTAGCCTATGCGGACGACCTTGCAGTGGTGGTCAGTGCTAGAACCAAGGAAGAACTAAAATGGAAAGGAGACGAAGCTCTACAGCAAATAAATAATTGGATGCAGAATAATGAACTAGAACTCGCCCCACATAAATCGGTAGTAGTCATACTTAAAGGACAAAGAGCTAGGGAAGATGTGTCTTTTACATGTGGAGAAGCACAACTACATTGCAAAAAAAGCATAGTGTACCTCGGTATTACCCTAGGCGAGAACAGGAGTTTCGGTCAACATACGGCGGTCGAGAAGGCTGAGAAAAAAGTAACAGCCCTAACTAAAATTACCCCTAATATTAGAGGCCCTGGGTCAAAGAAAAGGGAAATGCTATACAACGTAGAGCAATCAATTTTACTGTATGGAGCACCTATTTTGTGTGATTATATTAAAATGAGGAAGTACAGACAGAAGGTTATCAGGACACAAAGGAAAATGCTCATTAGGGTCACAAGTGTCTATCGCACGGTCTCGGCGGAAGCAGTGCAAGTGGTCGCAGGAATAATACCCATTGACTTACTAGCAGAGGAGAGGAAGGCTCTATATCACAGGAGGGAGGAAAACATGTAGCAAATTAAAGTAATAGAAAAAACACGCACGATTCAGAAGTGGCAGGGAGGTGGGATGGCACACTTGATGTAGCACAATGGACAAAGCAACTTATACCGAACCTGAGTGAATGGGTGAAATGTGCACACAGAAAGGCGGACTACTTCTTAACGCAAATACTCACGGGGCATGGCTCATTCAAAGCGTATACAAAGCGAATTGGCAAAACGGAAAACGACAACTGCGAGTACTGTGGAGAGGTGGATACTGCAGCTCACACCCTATTCGAGTGCGGGAGATGGCAGGCTGAAAGAAGACAAATCAACCAGGTTATAAGAAAGATAATGAAGGAAAAAGAGACGGAGGAAAGACGATTTCAACAAGGCAGAAATAGATAATGAGAGGAGGTAGGTAGATGAACAGACACCACCTAACCTGACGATATGCGATAAGTGGTTCCGGGTTAGAGGAGGGAAGAACAAGGGGTGGTTTTAGTGAGTATGCCAGAATAGGAAGTCTCACACAGAACTGGGAAAAAGGAAGAACAAGTACCCTCAGTCAGTGCATAAAGCATTTCCACCCCTCAAAAAAAAAAAGTTGAGGAAAATACAAATGACCTCGAAATTGTAGGTATTGAGAATGACGTCTATCCGAATACATTATAAGTAGTACCTTTCTGTCAAGACTTCGAGAATGACTTTTTAGAGGAGAAATTAGGGAGGAGGACGTACCGCAACCATTGCGACGCTCTACTCGGGTACGTAAACCCCCGGATAGACTAGATTTCTAATGCGCAAATTTAATAAGTATAATTTACAATTATTTTGGGAACCTATATATAAGTTGCCCTTCGTTTTAAGAATATTCGTACCTATGATAGGATCAGAACGATTTAAGATCCTAAAAACAAATGTTTTTAAGAGGTTATAATTGTAAAATAACATATAAATTCTATTTCATTGTAGGAAAATTTCTTTAAACTTGTATGTTATAATAAGTATATTAAATTCTTTGAAGTCAGACGTTAAATTGAAAGAGATAAATACTTAATATTGTTCGAAAAATAAGATAAGCAGTTTGCTGACAGTGAAATCGTCTTTATAACGGATCTTATTGACAGTCTACTCTCTCACATGGTCGTGGTTATAACAGGTATAAGCAACCCAAATATTTTTGTTATTTGGTATTGTAGTGTTGTTTTAATTGTTAATAATTCTTTTAATATGTTGTCTCTCATAATATTGAGGTTCGGATGGGGAATGAAGATTTTTTTTTAAAAGACTAAGAGACTAATTGTAACCTACATTATCTTTTTATTTGTGTTGAGAATTTTAATAGTTACTTTTATTTACACATGAGTTGTGTATACCTGGCTTTAGTTCTAAGGTATGGATAATATTTTTGTAATGAGTCAGAATGATAGAGATAGTTGGAAGGTTTTATATTGTTAAAGTGGTTCTTATCATATGGATGTAGGACGTTTTGGTGTCTAGTTGAGTAGATTTTTAGTTGAAAAGACTGCAATCTTTTTCCTTGGGGGGAGCATTGTACCACCCCGTATATATATGTCATAATATACCACCCCGTATACATGTATCATACTATGGCTGATCTGAAAAGATGCAGAGCTTGCATCTATATCAACCGCCTGGGCGCGGGTGGAAATAAGTCAGTTCCCAAGCCAGCTTTCGTTCGGTAAAGTTGGGGAACCCGAAATTTGTAATAGCTTGTCAAAATTTGCCGGAGTGAAGTTCTAATACATATATAATCTTAAACAATTGTCAATTTTTCAACCTTTGCTTGGAAGAACCTATTTTTGAATGTAGAGTAAAATACGCGAGTTTAATTTTTCTAATTACGTTAATATAAAGTGATCGTTCGTCGAGGGACCTGATGATATGAGTAAGATACTGTCCGCCGTATTGTTTTATTGTCTGATATGTCGTATTAGAAAGAGTAATAATAGCAGTGTTTACTGTGGGGGGTGTTGAAATGCTCTCCACGATTAAGCGTAGATTTTATTGCCATTATATGGAATAGTGTTTTTATTTTTTTATTATTATTATTAACGTAAATTATTTAGTTACTTGTAAAATTTCGTCACTATATTTTCCGAAGTGAATTGACTTGCTACAAAGATTCGTTGTTGTTTCCCTAGAAAGTCAATAAACTTGTTGGTAACAGATTGTCCTTAATTTTGTGAACAAATTGCTTGTAATATTTTACCGCCAATATTTCATTAAAAGTAACTAAATTCAGAGAACTAGTATTATTCTCTCTCTAAGGGAGTTCTGCCCACTTACCTTTAATATACAGGGCTCACGAATTCACAGCCCCGAAGAGCACTACCTAACTATTAATTATTTATTTCTCTGTTAAATCAGAGTGGTGGCAGCGAAACTACCAACTATTTGGTTAAGTTCTTTTATTATTAGTCTCTATTTTAACTTTTGTGTGGTGTGTTGTGGGATTAATAATCACCCCTCGTTTATGTACAATGGTGGCTGTGGAGGGATAATAAGAAAAGTACCCCTTTCCTCCCACGCCCCTAATTCGTTACAATGGCGACACGGTGGGATTAAATTAAAAGAGGAATAAATTTCCCGTCACCCCCCTGTTTGTTACATTGTGATAGTTGTCTGAAATGGTTGCATTTTGAATGCAGCAAGACAAGGGCCACAAAAAAACATTTTTGTGTTGAATGTTGTAGAATACAGATTTTTTGTTTTATTTTTTATATTGTTTATGTTATTGTAAATCAAATACCGATCATTTGTTGCAATGCAGATTTTATTTTTAGTTTTATTTTAATTTTATTGCAAAAACTTTGATTTTTAATATATTTTGTACAGTAGATACCGACGCAATATTTTATAGTACTATTTTGTACTGAATATTTTTAATTTGCATATGGCTTCAGTATATTTTTGTTCAATTACATTCTTATTTGATTCGTGTTGTTTTTTATTTGCCAGTCTTGCTTACATAATTTTAGATCTATTTAATTATCATTACTAAAGCGCTGAACGACTGAGCGGTGTTTTCTGTGCGTCCATCATGCAATATTTCAAATCAGGGTTAGTATTTTTCACTCTAGGGCGCGTTCTATAGATCGAATTTAAACAAAAATCAGAATCAGAACTTGGTTTAAAAACCAAAGAACCATTGTTGTAACAATTGTAACCTAGGATTTTTGGACCAAAATAAGTTTGATTTTGATTTAAACTATTGATACAACCCGTACTAAGGGGTTTAGTTTTTGCAACCCTTTGCAGTGTTTTAGAATCTCTTATATAAAATGAAACTAAATTTTCGTCATTAAACTGTTGAACAACATTATTTACCGCTTCGAAAGTTTTAAAACTGTCGTATAGTTTTAAATTACTCATGATGAAGTTTTGGTTAACCTCTTTTCATTAGACAACAAGCGTTCGCGCCCAAAAACTAACACATGCATTAGTTTTTCATAGCGCATGCGCGTTCGGAAACTGTTTTATTAAATATACGGTTCCGGCCGACCGGAACTCTTGCAGTATTGTGCGAGGTCCGACCGTTCGGAACTCTTGTCACTCCCTATATTTTATGGTAAATTAGGCATTCAATTTCTAATTTTAATTTATTTTATTACATTTAGTGATCCCAGGTAGAAATATAATGTTTAGGCTAATCCCATCACAATCCCATGGCATAAATTGTAACTTTCATATATAGGTACCTACCAGCAACTTAGTTATAAACTTAGTATTGTTTTCACTTTCTATATAAGTATACACTTTCGATATAAGTATGGCTGAGTAATAAATATGTATTCATCACACATGAAAATTATAAATAAAATTGATCTTTTTTACAATTGAATAGTCGTGATCGCTACATATTGTGTATTCCCAGGTAATTATATAGATATATGCTTTCGTTTCTAAAGGACATGAAATACTGTGCAAAAAGTATTAAACCGTGCATTTTAACGTTCGTATTGTGGTCACGAAAAATATTGCAAATCTTGTAAATTTATTTTTACTTCTTTTACTGCAGTAGAATAAAAATTTGATTGTTTACAGCACCATAATGGCCCAGACGAGGCATTTCCTGAAACTCAGCGCCATTATAAATTTGTTTTCCGAGGCTGATGAGAAAAGATTGACAGCAAGAGGTGAAAATGCAGTGGAATCTAACTACATTAAGTCGTTTCATTTTGTACCTCAGTTACTGTTAATAAGGGGAGAAGTTCATGCTAGTATGAGAGATCGCATTTACAATGTTGAGGTAAGTAATATATTTATTAGAATGTTAATTTTTATAACTGCTTCATGCATGTTATTTATAGGTTAACCTCTTCAAGGATGGAGAAATAAAGGATGCATCCTGTACATGTCCCAGGGCTCAGTATCTGTGTCACCACGTTGCCGCTCTCTGTATATTTGGTCACCATAACATCTCAGTTACGGCCGTAGAATGTCAAGGGGCTGCCAAAATAAGTAACTAAGGAGAGGTCAAGACCATTGATGACATTTATGTGGGAAAATTCACGAATTTTGTGATACAAAAGTAGCAGAGACAAAAAATGTTCCCACAACTCTGCAACAGTTTGGTACTGCTGTTGGTTTCACATGACTCCTAGATCCAAGCGAACAGTTGTACTCGATCTGATTCCAGACGTAGAAGAATTTATATTTTCGGAAACATATTTGATACCAGAGGATAAGCAGAACTGTTTTCTTGACAAAATGAAACTTTCTCAAGAAACGATTAAAAAACTTTGTGCCATAATAGTGGGTCAGTCATAAAATGAAAACTGGCTGATATGCCGCAAAAATAGGCTGACAGGAAGCAGTTTTGGTGCGGTTTTGGCAGCCGTCAGTAGAAAGAAATACCCCCAATCATTGTATAAACGATTGACCGGCATGTAAAATATTTTTTATGCACATTGTACTTTACATTTTTTTTTGATCTTCTATTAAATAATAGGGATGCCCCGAAGCATCGATTCGGCTTCGGTATTCGGCCGATTCGGCCTATTTTTCAGGTATTCGGCTTCGGCCGCTTGGCGAGGCTGCGTCGGCCAAAGCATCCAGTAAGAAAATACTTGTCAAAACTCGCAAGTTAGCTACGCGCGGTTAGAAGTTAGAATGTCTCATTTCATGTTTGAACCTAGAGGAAGTAAGACTAAATTACTGGAGAGAGAAAAACACAAGTGATATATGGAAAAATATGTGTTATGTGCAAATGAAAAACTTGTGAAGTGTAAAAATTGCAATTGCGAAATATCACGAGGTGGTCTTGGAAAAAGTGCCACCACAATACTCATCATAAATCATTTATGGCGAAAGCACCAGGAAAAATATAATAAATATCAAGATGAAACTTCAACAAGGCTATGGCTGAGTGAGTTCGGTTTCCTTGGTAGTAGCCCAGATGGTCTTGTTGGAAATAATGCTATCATAGAGATAAAATGTGCGTACTTTAGAGATAAATTCATTAGTGTAGAATTACAAACGGATCACTCATATATTGTATATTTTGATGGGGATGGAGACATAATATTGAATAAAAAACACGAATATCACCACCAGATTCAAGGAAATTTGATCATTTGTGATCGGAAACTATGCCATTTATTTATTTGGACTCTCCGAGAAAATATCCTGGTTGAAGTTATCAAGGACGAGAATTGGATAGTGAACTTGGAACATTTACAAACCTTTTACTTGCAGGAGTATTTGTCCTATATAATTTCTAAAACGTTTGATGATGTATAAAACTAAATTCATAAAATAAATTGTTTTTTTATAATTGAGGAAAAATAGGCAATCGTGAAAAAATATAACCAGCATTATTGTTAAGGTTTAACTGGTGTCAGACAAAATTGGAGATTTTGTTTCGCTCAGTCTACAAACATTGCTTTGACAGGTAATGTATCATTACCAATCTGAACATTTAATATACTATTTTGTAGGATCGAACAAAATTAATAAAGAAAAATAGCATAAAATATCTCAAACTTGGCATCTTGACAGCTATTGATTTCAGAACGATAACTATTTACCATTTAGCTGTAGAGTAAACTTACCATTCTGGAACAGTAAATGAAACTGTCCCGTGCTTTAGCGATTGTCCTCGTCCTCACAACTTGTGCAGCAGTAAAGAAGGTGTGGTTAAGAAAGGTAGTAAATTCAGAAAGACGCCTTCTGGTAACACATCTTAGATTAAGAAACCTTTATCTACAATGACTAAATCTCCTGCCGACAATTGTTTAGTGATTCCACGTAACAACAAAACAGTTGGTACTGCAATCCGTAGATATGTTAAAGAACATAAAAACTGGGATCAGGAATTGCCTAAAATTCAACACGCGATTAATATTGCTAAGCATGAGGTTACCGGTTTCTTTCCCTCTTTTCTAGCTTTTGGAAGACATATCCCGTTATCTGGCAAATATTACGGTTTGGTTACATCAACTGCTGACGTAGAATTATTACCTGGAGATCGTAACACTTATGTCCAGGGATTAATTAACAGTTTTATCTCAAATTTTTGCTGACGTGCGAAATAGAATTCATAGAGCTTAAAATCGCAATGCTGCCGCTTACAATCTCAGAAAACGTGATGTAACATTTAAAGTCGGTGACAAAGTATGGCGTCGAAATAAAGTACTTTCCGATGCCGGAATTCAATTTTCGGCTAAACTTGCACCAAAGTATGTGTTAGGTACCGTTCGTAAAAAGGTTTCACGCATGATTTATGACCTTAATAATGCTGATGGTTCACCAGCGGGTGAATGGCATATTAAATATTTAAAACAATATTTTGGATCTAATTCCGATGTTTCCGTAGGTTAGTAAAATTATAGACTTCACTTCTTAGTACAATATATTTCCTTACCTAGTTTACCGCAGTTTGATATGAAAAATATCTAGCTTATCGTATCGTCTCGTGTCTTTGAGAAAATTTCTTGAGGCATATCTTATCCTGCATATAGCAAGGATTATGATTATCGTGTCGTTGAAATGTTCTTTTCCTCCCCAGACTTTCAAGTCGAGGAAACTAAAGATTGTTATACATGCAATCAACCCTTACCGCTACTGATAACCGTTATCAGATGATTCGTTGTATATAATGTATATAGTTAGTATTTAAGTTCTCTCCACAATTTTTCCTCATTCATTTTTTTTATTTGTTAACCACTCGTCGACAGATGTTTAGCGTTTAGAATATTGTTTTGAAAGACTCTCCCAATTATGACTTCCCAATTACGACAATACCGATTTTGACTCCTCAGGACGTATGGTACGCGCAGATACCGACTCAAAATAATATTTTCTCACGCAAAAATATGCAACGACATCGCATAGGCAGTATAAAATATTTTAAACTAGTTATTATTATTTTTATTTGAGAAGGATGGTGTAGCATTTCCATATGCTGCTTTTATATGAAGTTTACGTTGATACCTACTTAAAGGAATATATATCTTAATTTATTAGCACACGTGTATTGTTGGTTTCTTAAAGAAACGCCGGACGATTTCCGTTTTCATTGAACCTCATGGCATTCGAGACTTGACTCTTGGTTGGTGATAAGGTCCCATACGATAGCTGTTATCAACATTTTTTCCTCTTTGGGTTTTGTAAAATTAATCGTATATTTAGTGATGTACACCTGACTTTCAAGTTTAAGAAGTTCTGTTTTCATTGTAAGTAAACCTTTTTCTGTTTGATTCGTAACACTGCTTTTTTTTTCGTTATTTTTAGTCTTTTCCCGATTAATATAATCTATGTATTTTTTTCGCCGTGCTGTCTTGTTCAAAAAACCCTTCTGAAGAAAGTGAGTTGCGTTATTCTTTTTAGATTCGCTGTACTTAGTATTGGTGTCTTTTTAGGTTTTTTTAGGAATACCTATAATTATTATAGATAAAGTTGAAATTTCATCTATCCTTATGTGGTTCATAATTCTTCTCCACGTGGGAACAGTTAAGATTCCATACCTCAGAAGTTTGGTCATATCTACACTTCCCATACAAAGCTAGCACCACCGCAGTGACGTTAGAAAGGAGTCGCCATCTTACATGCGTCGATTGTCCTCGTCATTGTCACCACACGGCTAGGACTCAACACCACCATAAACAGGCCAGATATTTATCATCATTATTATTTTAATGTTTACATATAATTATCCATTAGTCATATAATCTTCAATAATTTGCACATAAATACGCCTTTTTTTATAACCCATGTAACGCCAGCATAGTACTATGGAGGTGAGAATATAATTAGTTACACGTGCGTACTATTCTATTCTCTTTTTTTGTTGTTGTAAAAAGAACTAATGCAGCTATAATTGTGTCTTTTTACACGGCCCTTAAGGCCCATTATTTTGTGGATAGTGGATAATATCCTAACTTTGGTAACAATTTCCTTTATCACCACATTTTTAGTTTTGTATATATGAGCCTGCGATTGTTGAGTAATAAATGTTTTTTATGTCAAATGTATTACATAATTTTTTTTTTGCTCGTTTGTCCACAGTATTTTAGTATTTATTGTGATCTGGATACATCCTATCCTCATTAATTTTATTATGTTTTGTATTCCGCAACTTCACAAAACATAAATCTGAACACATAATATACATTTTTTTAAGTTGCGTGGCGCCCTAGTACCGTTACCTTTTAAAGATACACAAAAATTGCTTCCTTATCCACGACGCTCCACCGGCGAAAGGCTGCCATCCGCAAGTGAGGGTAAATCACCTCCCCAAATAAATTATAGCACTTTTGTGCTCAAATTATATTTTCACAAGGGAACCCTGCAATGTGGGTAACTGCGCCACCGAGGTAACTGGGCATCCATCCCCTAGTTGCTTTGATGATGTGTTTAGTGATATTTAGGTGCATGAAGTTGATTGCCAGACACCCGAACTTCCATCATCGGTTGTTAGAAATCTACTATTGTGTCTGTTGGTTCCCTAGCAATGTTTATGTTTCAATATTTTGTTACCTATAAGCCAATACAGTGCCGTGGTGACTGATAATTCGAGGTAAGTGCATTTTTATTTCAATGCTGATACAAACTGATATAAGTACTGTGATAAGTTCATACATCAAGCAAATTGTCTTATTTTGAGGTTAACATGTTCATAGAATGAATTAGATCGTGTGGTCCAGTTACCCCTGAAATATTTTAATTTGGGGTATCTGGGCCACATGTCTTCTGGACACCAAGGCCCAGTTGCCCATATGTTTTAATCACCTTTGCTGATGTTTGAAATTTTTTTCTAAGAAATGCCTAGAAGAAATGCCGAAAGGCTGAAAATGGTGCAGATGGTATCAAATACACAAGCTAGACAAGATGTTGCGAATGAAAATATAACCCTATTTACCGCGGCAAGGCGATACAGTATTCAAAGAACCACTTTGCGGCATTACATTAATGGCACCAGAGGCAATAAAGGTATTGTGGCTCAAAAATGGAAAAGGTGGTGGTGGTAAGTTGGCGCTTGATGTGGATGTCGAACAGAAGTTAGCCACACTGTTGAATGAAATGTAGAAATGGGGACATGGACTCTCCAGAGGAGAGGTTTCAGATCTCGTTCAAAGTCATATATAAAAAAATTTAAAAAAATAAAAACTGGATTCAAAGATGACCGTCCAGGAGAAGAGTGGTTTCTTCACTTCTGTAAAAGGTACAAAATGTTAATTAAAAAACCGCAAGCTGTTCAAATCGCTCGCCAAAAATCAGAAAATCCCTAGACCATATATGAGTTTTTTGTTCTTTTAGAGAAAACTCTTAATGATTTGGATCTAAAAGGGAAACCGCAACAAATTTTTAATTGCGATGAAACTTCGTTCTCGTCTGATCCATCAAAAACAAAAATTGTCGGTACAATAGGGACACCGTGCACAAGAACGGTTTCAACGTTTTAGCATGCTGCTCTGCAGCTGGTCAAAAGTTACCTCTGTTTGCGATATTTAAGGGGAAAAATATCATGGGGTCTTGGTTGCCCAGTCAGCCCGACCCAGTTGATAAAACTGATTATGCTGCTCCAACTAAAGAGTGGATGAACTCGGAAATATTTCATAAATAGTTTCAGAAATGTTTTTTACCTAACACTCCACATGAGCGGCCAGCATTACTAATTGTTGACTGTCATGTATCACACATTTTTGTTGATGTTATAGAATTAGCAATCGCCAATGAAATCGCGATCTTGCTGACGTTCGACACACACTCAAGAACAACCAGAAGCTGACGTGGAAATAATTGAGGAAATGCAAAACCAACAATCCGTGACAGAAATACATCAAGTATAAAAATCGCAAGAAGATGAACAGCTTGTTGTTTCTGTTTCAAAAGAAAATGGATTGCAGGCGAATCAATTGCAACAGCAAGATATCCCAGGGCCTTCGAAGCCTAGAACTGATGTCATATCGAGTGATACAAGCGGGCATTCATTCGAAGCACTTTTGTTAAATTTAATAAAGACCCATAAAGAACCATCTACTGTTGATGTCCTACCAAAGAAGAAAATAAGAATTTGCTTAGGAGCAGAAATAATAGCATCAGCTGAGTATCTTGAGGCAAAAAAGGAGATTCAAGAAAAGAAGTTGAAGGAAAAGAAGAAAATAGAAAAACAACAAAAGAGACAAAAAGAATTGAAAGCAAAGCAGAGGCCGGTAAAGAAACCTGCTTCAAAGGTACCTGATATTAGCAGTACTTCTGAGTCCGAGGGTGAAATGGACATTGATGGGTCGTCAGAGGATGAAACTACTGAAGTAGTGGCAGCAGCGGAAGGACCACAAAAAGAGGAAAAGCGTAAGAAAGAATCAAAAGCAAAGCAGAGGCCTGTAAACAAAACTGCTTCAAAGTATGACATTAGCAGTATTTCTGAGTCGGAAGTTGAAATGGATATTGAAGAGTCGGAAGACGAAACTACTGAAACACTGGCGGTCACGGAAAGGGACTATGTCATTGTAAATTGCGATAGTGAGTATTATTCTGGTAGAGTATTGTCACTTGAAGGAAGTAAGATTCAAGTAAGTCACAGGAAGAAAAGTGGACTATTTGCTTTTCGCTGGCCTGCAAAATTCGATGTCTTGGATTACGATGAATCGGAAATCTTAAAAATGATCGGTGAACCTCAGCTACTTAACAGCAGAGAGTCATACTCTGTCCAAGAAATGGGGAAACTTTGTTTTTACAATAAGTAATATTGTTATCAGTTTTATTTTGTATTTGTCTTTTGTTTCACTTGAAAAATATAAATAAACGTTTGTACTATTTTTTACATAATTTTATTACATCCCCTGTAGCTTTTGCATTTATGCAGATAACAGCCTGTTGTTTGGATTTTAGCTTAAAGTATAGAGGGTGGTTCAGTTACCTCGGAAAATTTACAATGTATTCAGGTTACAAGATACACCGACCCAGGTAGCAGACTGACGTTATTATGACGTCGAAAAAGGGTGATTCTAGACTTTAAAACCATAAAATGTCTGTCGTACGTGCCAATCAAGACGCCATTTGTACTAGTGTCTTAGGACGTAATACAAACAAAGGTTTTTTTTCTGACGAAAAAATCACGATTACACAAAATATTTTTAAACTTAACAAGTACACCATAGATAATTAAAAATATAATAGGTTTTAGGTATAGGCGGCGGAGTCGTAAACTACAGAAATTATTTAAATAGTTCACATTTAAAAGTTATAATATATGTTGCATTATATATATTATTGTGTATTTAATATATAATATTTAACACCATGTTATTATACAGGGTGCGCCAAAGTTCTGATTTTGGTCGATTACGGCTGTATTTGAAATGGTGGAAATATATTGTCTATAGATTATTTTCTTGATTTTCAATTCTGAATAACCAGAAAATATGTACAATTATACAGGGTACTCCGTTTTCGTTGTCCGAGCAACAACTTCGTTATTTTAAATGGAACACCCTATATTTTTTTCCTTTATCGAGTTACCCATCTAATTATATTCATAATTCTATTAAGGTGGTAGGTACTTAAAATGAACCGTTTACGATATAAAAAAGATTTTTTGACAAAAAGTGAGGTTTGCGGATAAGTTTTTGAGTACCTCTGATTTCATAGACAAGAGAGTTTTCAAAATTCTGCTTATACTGTTATGTTGAGCATATTAAGGGCTAGTAGGGCAGAAACATTATTAATATTAATCTTATACAGAGTGCTGAAAAAATTGAGTTTAATGTTTCGCTAATAAAAAAGGCCGTAATTCAATTTTTTCAAATGGGACGTACTATTTTCAGTTCTGTCATCTAATGAAGTGTTAAATTATCTTTCCATTGATATATCATAGTAGGTATTTATCTTTAGGAGTTGCATAGATATTAAGGTTAATTGTCTGGATCAGTCATTTTTCTTGCTGGAACTTCATGAGGTTTGTACTGCACTTCACCAGTTTCGATAAATCTGTCTCTAAGATTACTAAATGCAGGTTCTAAAGGGTGTCTCCTTTCAGGATATCTGGTTTTATAGACTCGGGATGCTAAGAGGCTGTTCCTTGAGCACTCCCCCAGAATAAAAATCATGTCAACCATTTCTTCCCGCGAATAATTCATATTTAATATAATTATATGCAAATGCAACTTCCTGGAACTGTAAAAGCTACTAGTATTTTATTAAAGACAATCAAAACAAAAGCACTTACCGATATAGCAGTAACACAAAACTTTAGAACATCCACAGACACGTGTTTTGACATCTATGTCTCTTCGGTGCGGCTTTTTCTAAAGTTCACAATCAACTGAAATATGTAAGCAAATACTCGTGTTATAACTATCAAAGGATTACCAGAACAGGATATTAAAAATTAAAATTAGATTATAGGAAATTCCCCGTAAAGGGATAATTATCAATATAATTATATGCAAATGCAACTTCCTGGAACTGTAAAAGCTACTAGTATTTTATTAGCTAATAAAATACTAGTAGCTTTTACAGTTCCAGGAAGTTGCATTTGCATATAATTATATTGATAATAAAATATAAAAATAATTAATAAAATACTAGTAGCTTTTACAGTTCCAGGAAGTTGCATTTGCATATAATTATATTGATAATTATCCCTTTACGGGGAATTTCCTATAATCTAATTTTAATTTTTAATATCCTGTTCTGGTAATCCTTTAATAGTTATAACACGAGTATTTGCTTACATATTTCAGTTGATTGTGAACTTTAGAAAAAGCCGCACCGAAGAGACATAGATGTCAAAACACGTGTCTGTGGATGTTCTAAAGTTTTGTGTTACTGCTATATCGGTAAGTGCTTTTGTTTTGATTGTCTTTAATAAAATACTAGTAGCTTTTACAGTTCCAGGAAGTTGCATTTGCATATAATTATATTAAATATGAATTATTCGCGGGAAGAAATGGTTGACATGATTTTTATTCTGGGGGAGTGCTCAAGGAACAGCCTCTTAGCATCCCGAGTCTATAAAACCAGATATCCTGAAAGGAGACACCCTTTAGAACCTGCATTTAGTAATCTTAGAGACAGATTTATCGAAACTGGTGAAGTGCAGTACAAACCTCATGAAGTTCCAGCAAGAAAAATGACTGATCCAGACAATTAACCTTAATATCTATGCAACTCCTAAAGATAAATACCTACTATGATATATCAGTGGAAAGATAATTTAACACTTCATTAGATGACAGAACTGAAAATAGTACGTCCCATTTGAAAAAATTGAATTACGGCCTTTTTTATTAGCGAAACATTAAACTCTATTTTTTCAGCACTCTGTATAAGATTAATATTAATAATGTTTCTGCCCTACTAGCCCTTAATATGCTCAACATAACAGTATAAGCAGAATTTTGAAAACTCTCTTGTCTATGAAATCAGAGGTACTCAAAAACTTATCCGCAAACCTCACTTTTTGTCAAAAAATCTTTTTTATATCGTAAACGGTTCATTTTAAGTACCTACCACCTTAATAGAATTATGAATATAATTAGATGGGTAACTCGATAAAGGAAAAAAATATAGGGTGTTCCATTTAAAATAACGAAGTTGTTGCTCGGACAACGAAAACGGAGTACCCTGTATAATTGTACATATTTTCTGGTTATTCAGAATTGAAAATCAAGAAAATAATCTATAGACAATATATTTCCACCATTTCAAATACAGCCGTAATCGACCAAAATCAGAACTTTGGCGCACCCTGTATATTTAATATATAATGTTAGGTAGAGGTTGGAAACTATAGAATTAATTTAAATAATTCACATTTAATATTTTTATTATATGTTGCAATGCTGCACACGTTACATCTATTGTATATTTAATATATAAGACACTAATAAATTAGAATATAAGTATATTATTTAATTAAATTTAACATTATTTCAAATGGTTTGATATAATTATTGATATAGTTGCGATTTTCGAATTTCGCTCGTTTGAGTTGCGTTTCTGCTTAATGTGCATATCTATGGTTGCATACATGCTTCTCATTTGTGTTGTGTTTTGATCTACGTAATGAGCATGCGCCGCCGTGGGTTGAATAAGCGGCCATTTTAATATATGAAAGGGCCAAAATTTTCGCCAATCCTAAAGGAGGCGATAACTAGAGGAATGAATTCCATCTTTTGCGCATGTGTTCAATTCAACTACATAACCTTACTCTAATTTCGGATTCTGATTTGTGTTCTTTGATTGTTTAAAAATGTCGGTGTTGTGTTTTGAATGCGACAAAATGTTTTCAACCCAGTTTAACTCAAAAAAACATTTAAGATCTAAATGGATTGGATATGGCAGTAAAACGAAATATGTTTGTGTGGAATGTAGTCTCTTTTTAAATTCAATAGAGACTTGAGAAGACATCTGTAGCAAAAACACAATTTTAAAAACAATGTAGAATGTAAAAATCTTACTTCCATAACTGAACCCATTAGGATTGGCAAAAATGCAAACAGCCAGGCGAAAGTATATGGCGGTTGGCATTGGCGAGATTTTTACTATTAGCGTTATAAGCAGAATTTTTAGAGGTACAAGTTATAATTTTTTCGTGTTTTATGTGAATATGTACTTGATGAAATTGATTGTGCTTGTGTTTGTATCATGTTGTGTATGGATTATTTTATTTCAGTAATGAAGAGG
Source organism: Stenurella melanura (assembly GCA_963583905.1). Taxonomy (NCBI): domain Eukaryota; kingdom Metazoa; phylum Arthropoda; class Insecta; order Coleoptera; family Cerambycidae; genus Stenurella; species Stenurella melanura. The sequence continues at coordinate 74,289,582 of OY757315.1, forward strand.
TGTAAGTTCCTCTTTCCTCGCCCAATTTGTCTCTACAAAAATTAATGGGCACTAAATGTTTAACATTGCGACATGGTGGCCTGAAAAGATTAAATAGTTATATTTTCTCAGATAAGATAAGACAAGCTAACTATAATGTTACATGTTATGTATAGAAAACTGTTTATTTAGAGGGTTATAATAAGAAAATATATGCAAATTCTGTACAATAATTGCTCACTTAAAAAAGAAACATTTTCTGCCTACTTAAAATTTATACATAATATGAATTTCGCGCATTACTTCAGAGATGGTGTTGCTGCAGGGGATTTACAGGATTTACAGGACTACGTTCAAAAATGGCTTATGCCAAACTGATATTAGCTTTTGTCGTCCTTGATGTTATGATGCTAACCTCATGTGGTTGGCATTTATCGTTCTAGTTTCACTTTATATGTCCAAGCCCAAGCTAATTTTGGCAGCACTTTCAACAGTATCCACAAGTGGCTATAAACGATGTGATCGATAGATTTCGAATGATAGAGGAATCTAAGGTTAGAGTGTAAATCACATGTCAACTGTAACCAGTTATTTTGCTTTGCGGCTGCGATTTTATTATTTATTAGCTAGGTTTCTCATCATGTGTGATACGGGTAATAGTAAGAACATAAATATAGTCCCAGCTACAGTCATGGACGTCAAGGATTGTAAACACATTCTAAAAGCAGCAGGTAAAAAAATATACATAAAACTTATTTGCAAATGCATTTCATCATTTTCATTTATCTTTTCTAGGCGAAACAATATATGAACTTCATGTGGGAGCCGTATTCATGATGGTATGATGATTTCATTGGACTCACAGAATTATCTCCAACTGATTGTTAGTATTAATGATCATCTGAGTGAAGATGAGTTACCCTCTTCACGAGTAGTTAATGAAAGTAAGAAATTTTTAAATGTGTTACTAAGGGCGGAAGAAGCATTTGCAGATTTATTGAGGTTAATTTTTTTTAGGAAAAATGTGGTTTTCAAATGCTGTTAGATGTTTACGCCTATAAAGAAAATAAAAATCTGTTTAAAAGTAACAATGTTAAAGCTGATGAAGTATGGGAAGATGTTAAAACTAAAACAAATAAAAACTAAATTTAGCAAATTAAAGCAAAAATACGTAAAAGTTAAAGATAATAATAATAAAACAGGACCGGACCTACGGAATTTTCATGTATGGAAGAATTTGATGATCTTTTTGAAAAAGAACATTTTGTCAAACCAATTGCCATTGCTTGTTCCTCAAAATATAGATGACTCAGACTCTGAAACTGTAATTTCCAAAGAAAAACGCATGACACCTACGCAAACTATTTTAGAGATACCACAGGAAATACATGAAGAACAATAAAAAATAGCCGGAAAATAAAGAAACAAGAAGACTAGAACGACAAAAATTGTTAAATAGTATTAAAGAAGGCAATGAACTGTATAAAACATTTATGGAAAAACTGATACCTATTGCTGCTGCTGCTGCTCCTCGTTGCTCGAACTGAACGCAGCAGTAGCAGCAGCAGCAGTAGGCAGCTTTCAGCGAGAACCTGATGATGGCAAATGAGATTCTGCTGAAAAGTTGACAACCATGACTCCCCCAGGGTATTGGAATTTCTGCAAGGAAACAATTTTATTACGCTGTTGAAAGGTTCTGTTTAAAATATTTTTTCCTAATCTTTAATAGGTATTTCCTCAAAACAAAACAAAAAATAATTCGAAATATGTTAATAAAATTATGAATACAAATTAATATGCCTGATACATTCCTGTAGAATGAAATTTAAACTTTATTTATCAAAAAACACACTCATGAAATACATTCAAATAGCTTTAAAAACTTTCTTTGTTTTATCCCCTTTTCAATGGTATATCAAGTTATAAAGAAATGCTATTACATTCAATAAAAAAACAGTAATGTTTTATTAAATAGGAAAATAAGTATAGCGTTTGGATCTATGTCTACTACTACGATGTTTGAAATAGAGCCACGTGCTTCACTTTTCAATTTGGTGGTCGTGGCGGCCAATCTCATTTCTTCCTTAATTGTTGCACCTACTCCGTAAATTCTCCTGATGAGGTGATCATGGTCAGCTATTTCAATTTTGTAAACATGCAATTTCTTTCATTTGTCCCCAGATGTGAATATCTAGAGGTGTCAAGATTAAGAACGTCGCTGGCCAATAATTCTTAAAAATATCTGAAAAGACCGATATCTTAAAACTTGTGATATTTTGTATAATGGTACATATTGTCATAGAAGTTCTAAATGACCCTCCTCTATATTTTCCTCCTTAAAATATTCTATCGATATACCAACTGCCTGCATATTACAAAAAATTAACAATATAAAAATATACAAATGCCTTAAAAATTTACAACTGAAACAAAAAACATTTCTATTTTTAAATAGTTCTGATTAATTTCCCTATACAAATCATGAATTAATGTATTATTTATAGCTGCACCACATGCCTCGTGAATGTAAAACTCAATATTATTTTTTAAAAGTACACAAATATTGTGTAGAACAGTAGAACACAAGCTGCTATTATTGAAATGAGAGAACTTCGCTCCACAAAAGATCTCGCAGATATATTAATTCTGTTAAAATCAATTTGCTCATTGTTAAGATTACCTCTATTGACATAAAGTATTTTTAACCATGGTGGTGGTGGTGGATGATATGCTTTATCTCCTAGAATCATTTCACCGTTTGGAAAATAAACTGAACTTGGATAGCCAGTAAAGCAATCTAGAAATAAAAGCTGCTCGTTGCGTTCTTACTACTTGTAGAGTAATGCCTGTAAATATTTTTCGGAACTTTCACAGGCACAAGTTCCGTCAATAGCTCCAATAACATTAACAAAGGTATAACCATAATTACCATGAAAATATCTTTTAGATATATTCATTTGGATTTCTGATGACCATTTAATAAATTTTTAATATTTTAACACTAGCATCCAACATAGTCTCCTACGGCTAAGCAGGTTAAACTAGTATCTACATGATCCCCTACGATATGCAAATTCAGTTAAAAATGAGAACAAAGGCCTGAAATTAATTTATTTACCTACCTTGCCTTTAAAAAGTTTTCATTATAATGAATTACATTTTCATAAAATCTCATTCAGTTTCTTGGAAATGCTTAGCCTTTGAAACGTTTTTCGCCTTATTGTGAACTCATCAGAAAAGCCCAAAGCCACTCATAACGATGTTCCATGCAAAACCAAGACAATAACCATGAATAAGTATGAAATATTTATATTTGACATTGACTGATAAAAACAATAGATCTTCACCTATCTATTAGCTAACTAGTATTGGAGCCTATATACTCTATGCATGTTTAAAAGTGAATTATTTATTATTTGTTTGCTTATAGCAATGAAACATATTTTTATAGGATTTTGCAAACAGCGGAAAAAAAACTATCTGTGAGAACTAAAGGAAAAATTATATGTAAAAATATTAATGAAATCTTTGCATTCTTTCTATAACCTGACTTCTGGTTATGCTAACAAGTAAAAATTCTTATTTGCCATTTTCATTTTAACACTAGCATCCAACATAGTCCCCTACGGCTAGGCAGGTTAAACTAGTATCTACATGATCCCCTACGATATGTTAATTCAGTTGAAAATGAGAACAAAGGCCTGAATTTAATTTATTTACCCACCTTGTCTTTAAAAATTTTTTCTTTCTAATGAATTACATTTTCATAAAATCTCATTCAGTTTCTTGGAAATGCTTAGCCTTTGAAACGTTTTTCGTCCTTATTGTGGACTCATCAGAAAAGCTCTATTTTCCAAAATCCTATAAAGAATATGTTTCATTACTATAAGCAAACAAATAATAAATAATTCACTTTTAAACATGCATAGAGTATATAGGCTCCAATACTAGTTAGCTAACAGATAGGTGAACATCTGTTGTTTTTATCAGTCAATGTCAAATACAAATATTTCATACTTATTCATGGTTATTGTCTTGGTTTTACATGGAACATCGTTATGAGCGGCTTTGGGCTTTTCTGATGAGGCCACAATAAGGATGAAAAACGTTTCAAAGGCTAAGCATTTCCAAGAAACTGAATGAGATTTTATGAGAATGTAGGTAATTCATTAGAATGAACAAAATTTTAAAGACAAGGTAGGTAAATAAATTAATTTCAGGCCTGTGTTCTCATTTTTAACTGAATTTACATATCGTAGGGGATCATGTAGATATTAGTTTAACCTGCCTAGCCATAGGGGACTATGTTGGATGCTAGTGTTAAAATGAGAATGGCAAATAAGAATTTTTACTTGTTAGCATAACCAGAAGTCAGGTTATCGAAAGAATGCAAAGATTTCATTAATATTTTTATATATAGTTTTTCCTTTAGTTCTCATAGATAGTTTTTCTTTCCGTTGTTTGCAAAATCCTATAAAGAATATGTTTCATTACTATAAGCAAACAAATAATAAATAATTCACTTTAAAAATAAATATTATTATTATTATTTTTAATGTGGCACTATGGAACTAGTCCAATCAGCCAGAAACACAATATAAATGGTAAGGTCAATACTTCACTAAAGATTAAACATTTGAACCTAACTTTTATTTGTTGAATCCATAAACCCATAGACCACAGACATCTATATAGTGTAATTAAAATATCGCAAAGGGATGAACACATTTAAGTTCTTTGTCATATTTGAAAATTACATAATAATAAAGGGAAAGTTGACAGGGACACACGCTTCTCGCCTAGAGGCCTATCAAGGCGTTTTGAAATTTTCTTGTACAAACTGGGTAAGGCCATGGTAAATAGGGAGAACAACATGAGGTAGACAATAGGATTTGTACACTAAATTTTAACGTATATTAAAATATAAAATTTCTAAATTTTTGCACCAGTTTTACTCCAAAAAGCAACTTTATATTTTAATAGATCGGTTTTATTCAGACATAACACATGTAGTAGATTCAATGGAGCCGAAACCCCGCCTCTAATTAACTTAGAGTAGAGGCTGTTACATTCGTCCATGTGCTTTTGACTGCTAAACATTATATGATCTAAGTCACCTTCTACATTGCAATGTTCGCATAAACTTGATGTAATAAGTTTGAGTCTAGTAAGGTGAGCTGGATAACTTTCATGTCCGAATTTCAGGCGGTTAATAATGCTAATATGTTTACGGGGAATATGAAGGTCATCATGCCAAAACTTTGTTGGTATTTCAGGGTGAATATATGAATATCTTGCGGAAGATGTACAGCAAAACTGTTGCCAGAGTTGTGACCATTTTTCCTTTATCTTGTTTCTGAAAACATTGAAACAGTCGTTCAAACATATGTCATCTGTTGCCTCGATTCCACAGTTAATACTTTGTTTTGCTAATGTGTCGACCAGTTCATTATATTGTAAACCATTATGCCCCTTAATCCATACAAATGTGATACTTCCATTTGGATGATAGAGATTTAATTTATTTTATTAGCGGGTCAATGATAGTATTTGGGCTATAGCTATTTTTTATCACTGTCAGCACGACGGAAAATGTTATATTGTTAGATATAATGTATTTTATACCCTGAAGTATAGCAAATGCTTCCGCAGAAAAAAATTGACATATCCGAAGGGAGTTTATACAAAGCTTGGATCTTTTCTTGTGGGCTATAATATGCACAGCCTGTACCTGCGTGATGCTTAGAAGCATCGGTGTATACGGCAATCTGGTAGGTTACTTTTTCTAACGTTTGTAATAAAGTGCAATGGCTAAGAATAATACTTTCACTATAATTTGGGACTATCACCAAGATGGTATCGGATAAATCAAAATAATCATCTTCAGGGTTTCGAAGGTGCAAGTTGGACAAGCGGTCAAAATATTTGTTTGTTTCACAGAAGGCAGAGCATAATGGAGGGGAATTTTTTTTAATCCAATACTTGTTGCGCAGGTTAAAATTATTTAACTTACTTATTTTTTTAACCAGTTTAGGATCTAATAAATATGACTTTGTAATAAATTTTTCTGACAGAATCTCGCGACGTAGTTGTAAAGGAGGCTCCAACGCTTCAACATGTATAGGTTCAATAGGAGTCGAATTCATAGCACCTAAACAAGTTCTTAAGCACTTATTTTGGACAGTATCTAAACGTTTCAGTAGTTGCTTACTGGCAGAACCATATAAAGTAGACCCGTAATCCAATATCGATCTCACATATGATATATAGAACATAAGAGCGGATTTTTGATAGGCAACCCGCCATGTCTTGCAGGTCATTCGAAGAAAATTAATACCCTTGTCACATTTATTGAAAATATTTTCTATAAATGGTTTCCATGTTAATTTTTTGTCTAGGATGATACCCAAATATTTCACTTCTTTTTTAAACGAAAAATTGAATTTTCCACATTTAATAGTTTGCAAATTATTTATATTATGTCGAGAAAAAAAGGTCACAGTAGCCTTTGATTTAGAAATTTATAGACCATTTTGGGAAAACCAAACCTCAAATCGTTTTATACTGTTGTTTAATTTTAATGTGCAGTAATCAAATTTCCTGGCATCTGTATAGATGCAAAAATCATCGGCATATTGGATAACATTAACTGTTTTATCGATTTTGTGAATGACCGCAGTGTAGATACTAAACAACAGTGGGCTTAATACTGATCCTTGGGGAAGACCTACAGATACAAAACATGGGCCAATTTTTTCATTATTGGTGTTTCTGACATAGAGTTCTCTATTATATAACAAACTAACAATGGTATGTGCAGTGTGTTTTGGAATGAAGAATTCTGACAATTTCTTTTTAAGAATATGTAGATTAACAGAGTCATAAGCTCCTTGTATGTCCAAGAAAATAGCACCCAGATAATCATTTCTTGACAAGCATAGTTGTATGTCTGTTACTATGTTAGAGACCGCGTTTAGAGTTCCTACATATTGTTTGAAACCGAATTGATTTTGTGGAAGAGGCTGATTTTTTTTTAACCACCACTCTAATCTGGTTTTCACCATCCGTTTGAAGGTTTTTAGAATGCAAGACAGTAAGGATATAGGGCGATAGGACTCGGCTTTATTAGGGTCTCCATTAGGTTTGTTGATAGGTATAATTACTATTTTTTTCCAAGTTTCTCTGGACTCGCCTTTAATCCAAACATTATTAAAGATATCAAGGTGAAATATTTTTGCATTTAGAGGCAAATGTGTTAACATTGGATAACTAATCTCATCAAAGCCAGGTGCAGAATTATTTGTAGTTTTAATTGCCCAGTTTAGTTCAGTTAATGTGAAGGGTTTGGAAATATCAGTACTATCATTGGCAATATTCATAGGTAAATGTTCTTCAAAATTCTGATTAGCTGTAGGATACGTTATTAAAAAATTCTTCCAACAATAATTAGAGCATTTATTATGTTGAATGGGAATTCTTTGTATAATTTTTGCTTGTTTCCATAATTCCGTGGTGGGAGTATTTTTATTTAATTTAGAAACCCATTCCTGCCAACTATGTTTGGCTTTCTGTTTAAATAGTTTTTTCACTTGGGCAAATGTTTGCTTACATTTTACAAAGTTGTCATATGTACTATTCGATTTGTAGGAATGTAATACTGACTTTCTTTTATCTACCGCTCTTTGGCAATCGTCATCCCACCAAGGAGGAGGTGGGCGCTTTTTCATTTTAAGTGGTTTATTTAGAGGAATCTCGACAGTAGCTGCTTGATTTATTTTTTCATGAAAAAAGGTATATTTTTCTTCCACATTTAACATAGGTGGAATATTGTCAAAACTGAGGAGAATATTATCCTCGTATAGAGTCCAATTTGCTTTATTAATATTTCATTTGTACCTTGGATATATGACATCATTGGAAATGTGGGAAGTTTTAAGTTCCATAAAAATAGGGAAATGATTTGATGATAAAGTATCATCCGTGATTTTCCATTGAATTTTATTAGCTAAGTCCGTAGTAGTAAGAGATAAATCTGGTGCCGATATGTTGGTGTTTGGTGCAGTGTCTTGTAGGTGAACCATCATTAAGTATTACTAGGTTTAATTCATTCACAGTTTCTATGATAAAAGAACCTTCTTGGTTATTTTTACCAGACCCCCCATACCCTATTATGAGCATTGAAGTCACCGCCTATAATTGCTGGGGCGTAACCATATTTAAATATATTCTTCCAATCTGACTTTCGCGTATTTACGTTCGGTGGTCTATAAATTGATAGAACAGTAAGATTTGTATTATTATACGGAATTGGGATTCCACATAGCATTATATCACTGTTGAAATTGTCTGAAAAGTTAACTTTTTAATGTAATTTTTTTTTAACAAATATTGCCGTACCGGCCTTACCATCTATTCTATCGTTTCTTATGATGTTATAACCTTGAAATATAATTTTTTTACCTGGTTTATACCAGGTTTCACTAATTAATGCGATATCGATATTATTATTTGATAGAAATTGCTGTTAAGATTAAGTTATTTTTATTTCTCACAGCAGAACTTGCGTTCCACTGCATTATTTTATAACTTTTTTTTTGGAGAGTTGAATGCGCTAATTATTACAAGTTATATCGTCCAACATTAAAGATATTTCACCCTTTAAATCTTGACTATTTAAATTTTTTAGATCGTCTATATGGTTAATTGTAGTCATCAAACATTTTCTGTATTTTTTTCTTTATTCACCCCATATATAGGGTTGTTACGGTTAGCAGGGAGAGGCTGAGATGGCCCCATTACGAATGGAAACATTGGCGCAATTTGTGGTGAGGTTATTATAGGAGATGGAATTTTACGTTTCTTATTAAAACTAGATGAGTGTTGAATACTAGTGTTTGGTAAATTTGGTTGCGATAAGAAATTATTACTACTAAACGTTTTTTGGTTTGGAGTTTTTTTTACTGGCAGAGTCGGAAATTCTTTTAAGTTATCCAAAACATTAAATCTATTACTTGTTGTCACAGATGTCGAAAACGAAGATTCGATATATTGTTTTGCTTCTAGATATGACATATTTGAGTTCGCCATTTGTTTCTTAATTTTTTGTTGCTTTTGATAGTGAGGGCATTCTTTTGAAACTGTTTTATGTGAATTATTTTTGCAAAACAAACAAAATGTTTCGTTTGCCAGACATTGGTAATTTTCGCTTTTATTTTTTCCACAATTAACACACAGAGAATTTGTGCTACGGCACTGATCTGAAACATGTCCATACCTCAGACATTTAAAACACTGAGTAACTCTTTGTACAAAAGGCTCCACAGGAAAAATGACACTATTAATTATTATTTGGTTAGGCAAAATATTTCCCTCAAAAGTTAATACAACCATTTGTCTAGGAACTAATGACGTTTTTCCTTCTATAATTGTTTTTCTTTTTAATTTCATAATTTCCAAGATATTACCTTCACATTCAATTTTTTTTTAAGTATTCTTCATTAAAGTATGTGTCAACTCCCTTTATTAACCCTTTTCTTATTAATAAATTATTAGGTATATATGCTCTCAAATTTTCCGTTTCTAACATTTTATTGCTTACTAAATCATTAGCATATTTTGCCGATTTGAGTCCCACTTTAACACGGTTTATACCAATTCGATCAATTGATGTAATTACATTTTTTAAATTTAACTTTTTATGTAATATATGTCCCACATAAAGTGGGTGTAAACGGCCTATTTTTTGATCGTCCGATTTTCCAATGAGAACATAAACACGTTGGAAATTATAATACTTATCTTTAGTAATGTTGAAAAACTTTGTATCTTTTTTGATAGTAGTTGAGTACGCTGCTTGACTGGAGTGGTCAATTCCTTCTACTTCGTTCATGGTAACATCAAGCGTAGGTCTAACATCTCGATCCACTGAATATAAATTGTTGGACGTACTAGAGCTCTCATATGTGACGTCTAAGATTTGCAGATTTTTACACACATTTATGGTCTTTTCTGTTCCTCCCTCACCCTTAGGTTACAGCATATATAAAGAACAGCAGGCAAACTTAAAAGGCGGGAACGGCTTGCGCTGATCGTTCGCGCATGACGCCATTTAGGTGTAAAACCTTGTAAACAGTGAGGGCGGTAAAGCATACAGTTAGTGTAGTTTATCTATGCATACAGTTTAGTGCATTCATAGACGTGGTTTGTGCGGTTTGTCTAGGATCATTTCTCTGTTCTTAATTGTTTTAAACATGGGTTTTGTTTGTGCTGCAAAAAATTGCCAAAACAAAAGTTATTCTTGCAAAAAGTCATTTTTTAGATTCCCTACTGATATTAACAGGTACGTAAAATTAAAACTTGTAATGTAGGTATAGGTACCTGTATATAATACATACATTTTGAAGATTTGTTTTACAAACTTAAGTTAACTTTGTATTATTTATTGTTAAAATTTATAATAATTATAAATAATTCATTATAATATAATAATAATAATAATTTTATATAGATTTTTGCCTTTGATTTGTTCAAGGTAAACAATTTCTAGATAGGTTTTTGTAATTACACTAATACTTGGCACATGGCCGTCCCAAAAATGTCCCAAAAACGTATCGGCAAATTCATTTTATTATAGAGAGCTTTGCTTTTCTTTTATAACCAGAAATATAGCTTATCAGATAATAATAAAATACAAAAAGTTTGAAATTGATATTTTTGTAGATAGTTTTGCTATTTTAATTAGTTAGTTTTATTTTTCTGATGTTTGGAAAATCCTATTAAAAATATATTTTTATTACTGATAAACAGAGAATGATGAATTTAAAAAGTATGAACTTTAAATTGAATGTTGGTATCTACACTTAAAAAATAGTACAACTCCCTAACATGTACAGAATTTACTTATAATTTCTAATATGTAAATATGTACTTCAGGAAAAAATTGTTCATCTTAAAAAAAAAAACTCCGGATTAGGTACTAAAAAAACGATACTTTGTCACTTTCATAAAACGTGTATGCCATTTTGTGGAAAATACAGATAAACTTTAGAAATTTTCTTTAGCCTTATTCTTGTATATATTTTTTTTAACTAGTACCTATATGTATTATATTTAAGAACACTTTGTATTACTAATGTATTTAAATGGAAATAATAACAAAGGGGCAAAGAAACACTAGAATCTAGCTAAATTTGCAGCTAAGGCCAATAACTTAAAGAAACGGAAGAAGTCCTTTTTTAAATACCTACTTTGTTTCTAGTGGTTGCAAGTTGGAAAATAATAATTAGATGTTTTACCTTCCCCAGGGCCAGGTTGTGGGTAATGAGCTGTAATCGAGAAGATTTGTTAACTTTGATAACCTACATAAGAGCCATAGGCTTTGTCAAGACCATTTTGAGGGGAAAATGTTCACAAACAACTATTGTAATCGCTTAAACCCAAATATAGCACTCCCAGGTTGCTGCAATTGGAAGAAGATCCCAGTCCATGTCCCAAGATAAATATTCTACAAGATATTGTTATAATTCCAGGTAATTTTTTACATATGCTTAATATAGCTTTGATTTTTAAAAAAGTAACTGGAATTCACTTACTGAATAATATCATGTATAAAAAGTTTGCGTTGTAATAAATCATATAAGCAAATCTTGATAGAAGATAGAAATACTGCCTTCCAACAACGCGAACACTTTTAAATCTTATAAAAGGTATTAAAGTAAATTCCGGTTTAAACAATCCTCAATTATTTACAATGTTAAAAATGAAAGTGGATTGTTTCGAAGAAAGAAACAAATATTGCATTTTATGCATCGACAAAATGTCAATTAAAGCAAATTTGTTTTATAACAGGGGAACTGATTCACTGATTGCATAGTTGGCCTAGCAGAAAATAAGCAAGGAGAAAATATTCTTCAACCTGCTCTACATGTGTCTGTGATAATGCTTAGAGGCATATTTGCTAAGTGGAAACAACCTTTAGCATTTAATTTTTGCAATTCTTCCTATCCAGCCAAATCATTGAAAAAACAAATTATTGAGGCAGTAAACAAACTGAAAACCGTTGGTTTAAAAATATGTGCTGTAACTACAGACATGGGGTCTAATTATATACCTTTAGCTAATTTATTAAATGTTAGGGCTGATCATCCCTACTTTTATATAGAAGGACAAAAAATTTATTATATTTTTGATGTACCATATATCGTAAAAGCAATTCGAAATATGCTTATGAAATACGATTTTCTAATCGACAACAAAAGAATTTCATGGAAATTTGTTAAAAAAATTTATGAACACGACAAAACATATGCTGTAAGGGCAGCACCAAAATTGACCACACCCCATGTCAGCCCAAACTCATTTGAAAAAATGAAAGTCACATATGCTACCCAATTGTTCAGTGCAACTGTATCTAATGCCATGTACCTTTATATAAGGTTTGGATATTTGCCCACTGAAGCATATAAAACTGCAGAATTTATAGCGAAAATGGACAACATGTTTGATCTTCTCAATTCGTCAAGTACAAATGCTTCAAAAAATTATAATAGAGCCTTCGAGAACCTTCCTCATCAAACTGAACTTTTAGATGAATGCTTGGACTTCTTTAGTAACGTGAAAGTAAATCATAGGAACAATAGGGATGTGACAAATAAAATTAAAAGCTTCAAATGCACACAAATAACAATAAATAGCATAAAAAGTCTCCAAAAGGATCTCAAAGAATCACAATATAAATATATTTTAACTAGAAGATTAAATCAAGACTGCTTAGAAAATTTCTTCGGAGTGATAAGACAGCAAAATGGGAATTGCAGAAATCCCACACCGATTCAGTTTCAAAGATCTTTTAAGAAATTATTATGTGTAAAATTATTTCATTCAGGCACAGAAAATTGCGAAGCAGATCCCGATCCTATACTATTGAAATTACATGACATACCAGCAGAAAGCTTGGCATTAGCCACCCCCCAACAGGTCAACATTGAAAAAATAGACAGAGATTATCAAACAGACGACATGTTACAAAAAAACTTTGTGAGATATGTTTGTGGGTATTTGCTGAGAAAAGCTCTTAACGTTCATAGCTGCAATATATGTATCCAATATTCAAAACAATTATCCTATTAACAACGAATTAACAGGCCCTAACTTATCAATTTCCTTTTATTAAAAAAATGAGGCAATAGTCGTAAATACAATTTGCAATAATTCGGTGTATGAAATGAATCAAGCTAGTTGCTCTAATAATATGGAAGTGAATTCTGATTATTCGGCAAAAACGACGTCAGAAAATGAAGACACCGACAGTGATACGGATTCATTAAAAGTCAACGAAGAAAGAAAGCAAATTGTTGTTCCTGATAATCAAGAGAATAGTGGTTCGAATGAATTAGAAGAAAACGCAGAACTAAGTAATACTGATAAACAAAAGGTAAAGAAAGTTAAAGGCGTCAATAAACTTACAAATAAGAAACAACTGAGAATGAATGGTGAAGGATATGTAGGATTTACTAAGCCACGAACGTAAAAAATACATTTCCTAACAAAAATGGCCAGAAATAAAATTAGTAAACCGATGTAACTGTAATAGTAAAGTCAAAGACGCTGAGTTGTTCGGCCTTGACTGACACGAGTAGGCAGACGATTTTTAACCAATTTTGGACAGATCTAAACTGGGATCAGCGAAAAATCTATGTAGCTAATTCTGTAAAACGTGTTAGTAAAGAGACCGAGAAGGTAGTGAGACATCACGCCGTACTGGAACTTTGCAATATGAATTAAATGTAAATAATAAAGCATTACGTGTTTGTAAAAAAAATTACCTAAATACTCTTTGGGGAATGGTCAGTTAGAAACTGGGCATTTGAAAGTACAAATGGTATGAGCGACAGTTTCGAAAATAGGGTTTCAAAGAGGCAGAAAAGGGTAGATATTCAAAAAGAATCAAGACAATTTCTTAGAAAATTCTTGGAAAACTTAAACAAGCTACCATCACATTATTGCCGAAAGGACACTAAGAATGTGTACCTTGAACAGTGTTTTCAATCTTACGCAGAGCTCCATCGAGTTTATGAGGCTAAGTGCCAGGAGAATAATAAGAGTCTTCTGTCAATTGCAACCTTAACTAACCTATCAAACCAAATGAATATTGCATTATTTCATCCTCGCAAAGATCAGTGCGATACATGTTTTCAGTATAAGAATAATAATTTGACTAAATAAGAGTACGACAATCACATTGAGAAGAAAAATTTGGCAAGAGACGAAAAAGCTGCGGACAAACAAAAGGCACTGGATGGGGAGTGTCACGTCATTACTATGGATGTTCAAGCAGTTAAATTGGCCCTCAAATTGAAGCAAGTGCATTATATTATAAAACTAAATTGTGTTGCCACAATTTCACTATGTATAAGTTGAAAAATAATCAAGCCACATGCTATTGGTTCAATGAAACTGAAGCGGATGGCCAAGGTGCGACCTATGCTTCATTCATAGTAGACTATTTAGAAGAAAACTTCTTGAAGAAAGAAGATGAGACCCCTATCATTATGTATTCAGACGGTTGTATAGGCCAAAACCGTATTTGTATCTTGTCAAATGCATTACTTTTTTCTCGCGGATAAATATCAAGTAGTTATAACGCAAACATTTCTCGAAAAAGGACATACGCAAATGGAATGCGACTCGGTACACACAGTATCATAGAAACAAGACTGAAACATGAACCAATTTATCTACCAAGTGACTATCTCAGAACGACGCAAGAAGCAAGATTGCAAGATCCTTATATTGTCAAAAATATGGATTTGGATTTCTTTTTGAACTACGGTGATAAGTCAGTACTGAAGTACATCTCCATAAGACCTGGGAAAACAATTGGTGACCCCACCCACAGTGACTGATCTACGGGTTGTACAATATTCTGAAAACAAGAACCAAGTTAAATTAAATTTTGCAGAAGAGTTTCAAGATTTGCCAATACGCCGAAATACCACAATTGATTTAAAATCTGTGAAATTTCCGAAATTGTTTTCTTCAAAACCCGATATGTAAAACAATGACCATCTACAAGAAATAAAAATGATTATACTAAGAGATTGCTTGTTTTTTTATGACCAATTGCCCCATAAATGAAAAATTAAGATACCTTATCTACAGTTTAACACTTTAAAAATATTTTAATTAAGGCAGCAGTTATTTTGTTGATTTTCAACAATTTTGCTTTCTTTAGATTATTTCTTTAATAATTATAATACTACTGGTACGTTTTTTTCACTAAAAGTTGATTATTAGATCTTTTTTATTATTTTATAGGTTAAATAATTGCAACAACATTAATACGTAAGTGGCACTAAGTTAAAGGCAGCACCTCGTAAGTGGCATTAGATTCATGAAAATAAGGTTATAATTGGAAAAAAAGGTTATAATTTTGTATCATGTAAGTGTATAGTGCATGTCATTTATACAATGTTTAAATTTTCATCCTGAAAGAGTGAGTTGATAAGTTTTGTCCCGTAAAATTACCATTTTGTCACATACGAGGTACTGCGTTTTGGCCCTCGTTATGTATTCTCCAGAAATTTACCAGTGGTCGTATACCATTTAAATTACTGGCAAATGGCAGTAAAAAAGAATATTACAGCTGTCATCGCTCCTATGACTATGTACAAAAAGAAAAAAGTTTAAGGCGTCCAAAAAGCAAAGTAACAAATAAAATTAGGAAAGCTTGACCTTCAAGGATTGAGGTTGTGACTAAAAGCAATGAGGGACCTGTTATAGTAACGTAACTCATGCGGGTCATTCTCTCGACATTGCTCGTGTTTTTTTAAGTAAAGAAACAAGAGCTGAAATTGGAGATATTCACAGATATATTAATTTATAATCAGTAATAAAAGAAACTACTTGTGTTCTAGGCAAATTAAACAAAGGTGTAACTTTTGAGCACATATTAGATGATGTTCGTAATGCTGGTTTAACGAAAGAAGAATCACAGCGAATCTTACTTTTAGAGAAGAAAGACATGCACAACATCGTAAGAGATTTTAGATTAAATCATAGTACAAAACATCACAATGATGCAACAAGTATCAAATTGTAAGTAGAAGATATGAAGAATCTTGGAGAGGAGTGTCCAGAATTACTATATAAGTAACAATGTGTTGAAAGTGATTTTGAGACTCTTGTGTTAATGATTTTGTTTTAATAATAATGACATCTTTTCAAGTTCAACAGTTGCTTCAATTTGGCCACGATAATGAACAGCTATGATTTCCAATTATATATATTAATGACTATTGGTGAATTTGGCTCAGGATTTCCAGTGGCATTTTGTTTTTCAAATAGGTCTGTTGAAGCAGTTTTTAACATTTTTTTTAAACGTTGTTGAAAGTAGGCATTATCCAAGCAAAAGTATTTGTCAGATGATTCACCAGCATTTTACAATGCTTGGTCCCATACAATGTCACCTGTTCCTAATAAATCGGCTATGTTCATGGCATGTTGATCGAAACTGGAGGCATAATCTATCCAAAGTAAGTGGAGGGGCAGAGAAAAAAGCAGTTGTATATAAGGCACTACGAGTTCTCTTACAGTCTCCATTGAAAATTTCAATGAGAGTTTAAGCCAAGTTTTACTGGATCTTTATGGCGACCCGGATACTTTGTCGTTTGCGCAATATTTAATGATTGTTATGCCAATGGCCCACAATGATGGGCCTATTGTTATTGATTAGTTTAGGTATACCAATATGTATTTGGAATCATTTCACAAAGTGTTAAAACACATTTATTTAGATGGAAAAAAAGCTAGAAGGCTACATAAAGACCGTCGAAGTGAGCAGACGTGCCGACGAGAGTTCTCAAATAACCATTGCCATGCAATAAATACATTTGACAAATGCATTTATTGCCATCATTTACGATTGGGAATTTCCGAACCATAGGACTGTGTTATAAAGTGCATCTATTGAGAATATTATATAATCCACATAAAGTAACTGCCGGAAAAAAAAAATATATGTACATATTTTTTATTTTTTGACTCTATTTGTGTACTAGTGGACAGTAAAAAATGTTACGGTGCGGTTCTTGTGAAGCTTTCATAAGCAAAGGCAAAACGGGCATTTCCTGTTCTGGTTCTACCATGCAGCTTGTGTTGATATACCTAACGAGGTTATTCCACATTTAACGACAGTATCTGGCCTTTCATGGAAATGTTATGCATGTAAGCCGCTCGAAATCAAGTTAAACGACAAGTCCCTGGAAAATAGGTTCGAAAGAAAATTCACTGAACTAATCAAAGAGTTTACTGCGAAATTTCAAGAAATGAAATCTGATTTCACGATGATAGTCGCCGACAAAGTTTCGGAAATTGCCGTACCCATCTCAGCTGCATCTACTGTACCTACTACATCTATTTCATTTGCTGATAAAGTACGTCTTGGCAATCAACAAAAAATTGTTGTCAAACCGAAAAATCCGAACTAAGTTAACGCACGCACGAAATCTGACATACTGAATACAGTTAATCCCATTAATTGTAGTATAAAAATTAACAACCTAATGCATATCAAAAATGGAGGAATCGTGCTGGGATGTAGCAGTTCTGAGGAAGCTACCAAATTCAGAAAACTTGCTGAAGAAAAACTCCCTTTCGACTACGATATACACGAGCTAGAAAGTTTCCGTCTGCAAATTAAAATAGTGGGAATCACTGACAATGTTGAAGAAGACGTTCTACTCAAGTATATCAGGAAACGAAATGACGCTGTTTTCGATGCTGTACGTTGCTGTTTTGCTCCCACCTACTACATACCTATTCTTTTTTATCATCAGAAGAGTGTTGAATTTTCTTATACACCTTTTATGTTTTGGATAGGTAAAATTTTTTTGATTTTTAAACTTTCTAGAAGATATTATTTTACTTTTTTTAAAATGGTTTTTATTAACCTTTTTTTAGTAAACTTGATTATAAATTATAATATTATTTTGTACAAAAGGTGATATCATTTTCAAAAACCTAAAAAACCATAAAATACCTAAAACCTTTATATATACTTTTAAATTCTTAGGTTTCTTTCAACCCTGGTTTTTCCCAGAGCAAGGCGGAGGATTGAACCTTGTCAACAGGAATTGGTTGACACCAAGAAAAAAGAAGTCTTTTGGCCCCCATATAAGGAACAGAGTCAGTTCAACAGATCAGTAAGAAAATCGGAAGAAATTAACACCGAAACGTGGAGGCTATATAATGTTCAAAGAATTTTCTATGAAACGGGCAAGTGAAAAGAAAAATAATTATTCACGCTACCCAAGTCAGATAAATCAGATAATTGAATAATTTATTCAATTAAATGATCAGTACATTTTAGTCCAGTATACTAAACACACCTAAAACACTTTTTCAGATGATTATAATCAGGATGTTGCAAAACTGAAAAGAGCCGAAGAACATCAGATCTACAATCTGATTTTGAAGACAATGGTGATAATTGTCAACTGCCGGCACCCCCTCCAATTAAGGGAGCTTTGTTTAAAGGTAGGTCATTTCCTTCTTCTCTGACCATATTAGAAATTATGCGTTCTCTGGAGTTATAGAGACAGTTGCCCTAGCCAGAATGTTCTTCAAAGCGTAATAAATAGACAGATGATAACACTAAAATACATCAGACGCAAACGTTATGTTACTGAAATTTTATTACTTTGGTTTTAAAATTTAATTTTGAATTATTTACTATCTACAACTATTTTTAATTATACAATGTGGTAAATTTTATTTGTTAGAATGAAGCTGAGTTCATATTTTAGAAAAATGTCTATTGATGTGCTTGTTTTATATGGAAAAAGTCACAACTGCGACAAGAAATACTGATTTTGAGGTTACCTTTGATGTTTCTATTTTAAAGTTGTAAAAATTTTTATTGTGAATTTACTATTGCTTTAATTATCATAAGATTGATAAGTAGCACGTTATTTTCGTTTATCAGATGGTAATTAATTTATGGTCATTGAAAAATTTCTTAGTGAATAGTTTGTATAGTTAGATGCGAATTCTATGATTATATTTACAATTTTTGAAATGTGTTGATGAAATGCAATATACTCTTTGCCCTAGTAGGTATTTCCAAAGAGTATAAATAACATAATAATGTGATTTATTACTATTTGTATAAATTTGCATATTATAATAAAAATTTATTTGTATCCTAAAATTTTGTAATGTGATGTTCATATATGTACCACGTATATTTAATATGTGATGAAATAAATAATTAAACACAATTTCGATATCAATAATGGTTAGAGAGATATAAAAAAAAACTGAATCAGAGCGGTATCTTTTCAAGATGGCGCAGTGGGGAAAAATGTGCCCTTTTTTGAACAAAAATCTGCCGACAGTTCAAATCATAATGAGCATTAAAGTTTCTTAGTGTAAAATATTCGTTATGAACAGTAGTTATTATACCACTGCGACATTATATTTAAAAAAATATCCTAACCTAGAAATAACCTAGAAGTAGGGCGGGGGTTCCAGAGGACATTTTTTGCCGGTGAAATTTTATTGCTTTATTTTTCGGGTCGCTGCTTACGAAAAAATATCATTTGGCCCAAAGGTGGAACCTCCACTGGAACCCCCTCTATTTCTAGATTACAATAAACTTTTTATAAAAAGTCGCATTGGTACTAAAAACTATTGTTCATAATGAATATTTTCCACTGAGAAACTTTGATTTTCATTAAGATTTGAAATGCATTAACTCTTCATTAGTTAGTCTTAGTCAACCAAATGAGTCAGTAAATGAAGACAAAGAGAAGCCCACAATATCTACAGTGGACAATCCGGTTCCCTGAACACCATTAACCGAAAAATCAGGTTGATTCATAATTAAAAAGTAGAAACATTCAAAAATAGTATATTATTTCATATAGAGTAAAAGTGGTATATTTTTCTGGAAGATGTGCTCGTTAACATGTTTACTCCACATAAATATGCAATTTTTTAATCTTGAAGAAAAATTTATTTACCATTAGATTATAAAATAATTGACAAAGATCTTTTATCAATTATTTTGTACTACTATTTAAAACTTACTTCAGAAATCTTACAATTTCGTTGAATTTTTATAAAATACAATCTACTACACTGCCATATTTTTGATCAAATATCTTTTATAAAAGGGCTTTACCGACTATCTTTTACAGTTTAATACCAGCTGACGTAAAATTGCAAAATAGCCGACCTCGGGTTTCTCTAGAATTGGTGTTAAAATTAAACTTTTATGTGGGATAATGTAAATTTTAAATTGTACCGATTAAAATACATGCAACTCGATTGTCAAATGTTATTTTAGTGGATTTTTTTTTCACAAACGGATTAATAATATAATGATAATAGTTTTTTTATTGAATACTTAAAAAGTACATATTCAAACGACTATCGACCGGAGTCCTTCAGCCTGTTCCTTTCCTATTTTGTCGCTGTTACATAATTTTTGTGAAATATTTAAAAATGAATACATTTTATTGAAAAATAACAATAATAATAAAAAACAAACGGATTAATAAAATACATCTTTTTACTTACAGGGTCTTCCCATTGTAAGATCGGATCACCCCATTATTTTGATCAGTTTACAGCCAATTCAGGCGATTATTTGGCAAGTTGTAGGTTATTTGGATGTCAATTATTTGAGGTAATATGAACTTTCTGGAGAATATCCGCAGCCTACTGTGAATATGTACTCCCAAAAATGAAACATTTGACATTTTTTATCAAACATTTTTTTTAAAGAAGTTGTTTGGAATCACTTAAAACCCACAAATCTCAAGTTTCATTAAAATGTGATAAAATTAAATTTTGTTGAGATAAGAAATAATGAAGGTTTACTTAATTGAAATATTGGGTTAATTTTTTAACATATAACTTGAACGACATTTCAACAATCATATTTTCTTTTTTTTAACCTAAATTTAGTAATTTATTTGGAAAATTAAGTTTTCTTAGATTTTAATGAAAATAGAGGTATGTGGATTTTGTGATTTTGAATAATTTTTCTAAATAAAAAATGCCTAATACGATTGTTTCGATTTTGGGAGTATATGTCGTTTCATGATAGGCCTTGAAGATTTTCCAGGAAAAGTTGATACTGTCTCAAATAATTGACCCACAACTAACCTACGACTCGCCAAACAATAGTCAGATTTCGCTATGACCTGATGAAAATAATGGAGTAATGCAATCTTATTGGGCATGCTCTGTATAAGTTTGTGTAAATTATTTAAACACTGGCATTGTCCATTTAGGTTCGGTTTAAAGAATTCGATTTTTGGTTAAAAATATAGTTATAACGTGGTTGAATTTAATGGTCAGTAACAATAAGTCATAGACATTCTTAATATTTTAATTGTTTTTAGCAATCCAAGTTCTTTTGGAATATATCCGGGATATTAAAAATCAAAATAAGATTATCTTGTCGACACTTACAAATACACTACAAATTAGTGGAAGGAGGAAGAGATAAAACGTCACTAGAAACCATATCTGTACAACTTCCTATAAAAGAAGTTTCAGACCTGGATATCTTAGAAAAAATTTTAAATGACAAGAGCCATTCAAATATTCTTGTAAGTACCTTTGACTGTAATGCTAAATATTCCATTTTTCAAAGTAACCCGTTTTCAAATTACATTTGAAAAACAATTTTTTTTAAGCACCTATTCGTTTTAGGTACCGTAAAACGGGGCTACTTGAAACCAGCGGGGCGAATTGAAAAGTATTCCACCGCTAGGATAAAACCCGTGCTGCGCTCTAACGGTTATGATTTTGATTAAAAACATATGATACGTCGGATAGTACAAACAGTAGCCACCTAAATTTTGGTGTATTGATGAAGTTGGAAGTAGTGGTGTTTTCGTGAAAATTGTAAACGTAAAAGGAAAGAAATCTATCTTTTTTTTTAGTTGATTACTTTCTATTGTGGGGAGGTCCTAGAGAACACCGGAATACTGCCACATTTTTTTTATGTGTAGTAATTTAGTCATCATCAATATTCTAACCTCAATAATTTTTAATTTACTCTTTTGTACCAGTGGCGCATCAATTTATTTTTTCGTGTGATTTCAGGGGCGAATTGAAAATGGTACGAATATATAAAAGAAAGCCTGGCAGCCGCACGTATCGGAATTATAGTGAAGAAACACTACAACTTGCTGCATCTCTGTATAGGAGGGGTAATTTAAGAAATTTAAGTGAACAATATGGAATTCCATTTGTTACATTATATCGTAAAGTAAAAGGACTGCATAAAAATAAACCAGGGGGTCAACCTGCATTGGCGATTTCTGAGGAGGAAGACCTTGTTAGGGCCATTTCAATTGCAGCTGATTGGGGATATCCTTGCGACTCGGACGATCTAAAGGAAATAGTAAAAAACTATTTGGAAAGAAGTGGAAAAATTGTGCCTCAGTTTAAAAATAACAGACCAGGCGAATGTTGGTTAGAAAAATTGTTCCGTAGACACAAAAAGCAACTTGCCAAAAGACTGTCACCATCAATTAAGGAAAGCAGGGCAAAAGTGGACCCGGAAACAATTAATAAATATTTTGATAATTTAGCAGAAACCATGAAAGATGTTCCACCAGAAGCAGTTGTAAATTACGATGAAACAAATTTTACGGATGACCCCGGCCGTGTGAAGGTTATTGTACGCAGATCTAGTAAAAGAGCGGAAAAAGTTATAGATTCATCTAAAGCCGCAACATCTGTCACGTTTTCATGTTCGGCTTCAGGTACATTGCTTCCGGTATATATTGTCTATAAGTCGGATCACTTATGGTCAACGTGGACCGAAAACGGACCACCTGGTGCCAGATTTAATCGAAGTTATTCCGGCTGGTTTGATACAAATATTTTCGAAGATTGGTTTGTAAATACGATTCTGCCATATTTCCAAAATTTACCGCCTGGTCCAAAATTATTGATAGGGGATAACTTAGCGAGCCATATTTCAGTCAATGTAATAACAAAATGTCAAGAGAATCAAATCCGATTTATACTTTTACCGCCCAATAGCACTTAAATCACACAACCACTTGATGTCAGCGTATTCCGGCCAATTAAAGGAGCTTGGAGAAAAATACTTCAGCAATGGAAGAGGCATAACAAGGGAGTTGTGAGGAAGGATGTATTTCCTCGCCTGTTAAATCAGGCGCTGAACCGCGTTGAAGCAAACAACAACAAAAATATAATTTCCGGCTTTGTAGCAACTGGCCTAGTGCCATTAAATAGACAAAAGATTTTAGATAGACTGCCTAAAACAGACGCAGACAAATTGCAACAAGAAGAAAAAATGGCCCAATCGCTAAAAGACGTTTTCGAAAAAGCACGATTCAAAACTGGAACAACATCGTCAGGAAGAAAAAAGAAGTTGAACGTAGCAGCAGGTAAAAGCATTTCAAAAAAAGACTTGGAAGTTCCAGAGACATTACCAATACAAAAAGTAAAAACACAAAAGAAAAAGAAAGTGACTTTGAGACAGTCCCCCTCTTCCTCCGAAAGTGACGTTAATATAGACGAGATAACTATTGACAGTGATCTTGACCCGGAATCGTTTTCTGATTTAGAAGATGAAAATGACATTGAAAATGACAAAAATATCTGTAATGCACCTCCCCCAACTAAAAATTATTTTAGTGGTGAGTTGACATCTGGTGATTATATTTTTGTTAACATGAAAACAGAAGTAGGAACCAAGAAGCAATTTGTAGCAAAAATAATCAACTGTGAAAGCCCTACAACTTATCTTTGTACATTTTTAAGGAAGAGCAATAAAATCTCAAATGAATATGTTTATCCACCTGCAGAGGACTTTGGAATCATAGAAAAAGAAGAAATACAGCAGAAGCTACTTGAAATTGAAGTTTTAAGACGTGGTCAAATCAAATTTAATGACTTAAAATTTTAATAATTTTCTGAAAATTTTTATATTCCTTATTTGCCAATGAATATGTTTAGTTTTTTTCTAATAAAAAAATATGATATATTTTTTAATGTTTTCTTTTTCAGTTAGGTATTTAATATCTAGTACATTGCACTTCATTTTCTAGTTTGTTTGAGGTATTTTTGCCTATTTGCCTAGTATTTGCCTTATCAATAAATACCTTTAAATCATTAATCTTTAGTTTTTTCATTTAAAAGCCATTTTAATTTTGAAAAATATGTCGTCTTTAATGGGAGACACATATTTCTTAATTTTTGTGATTTCATCTCACCTCTGTTGTGTTCCTACTTGCAATACTATTGAAAATAATACCTATATATAATACCTTCAAGTCGCCCCATCGTGGGGCGACTTGAAACCATCATTATTATATTTTTTTTTATCGAAGGAGGAAGCTGTACATAGTTTTTGAACATTTTATTAGATATCCACTACCCTAAAGTAATCTAAAATAAATTTGTTTCAAAAAAATTGATAAAGTAAAGATCGTACAGCGTCCGATTTGCAAAAACGTTGATCAAGTAGCTCCGGTTTACGGTAACCTATTACTCTGGATTGGGAGATAATAATATAAATAATAAAACAAACAGGATTTTGAAAGACACTGGCGATAATATACAATTTTTATGGAAGAAACAACAAATAGCCCTTTCATGGCTTAAAACTTTATTCTTGTATAATAAGTAAGTAATCTTGTATAGTTTTAAAATAATTCCTAAGTAGACAAATTTGATGAGCTGATGAGCATACTTTGAATTACACTGCCCCCAAATTTGGACGTTAATAGAATTTATGGGAGGGGCTGATCACATGCAATTGTCACTATCTCCATTTAACGGTTTGAGTATAGTTTGTGCTTATACCATTGAAGGATTGGGGGTCTTCATTTAACCCCCACCCCTTCAAGGGAATAAGCTCAAAATAATCTAGTTGCAGATATTGCTATAATACATAGGTGTGCCAAGTCCTAAATCAATATCTTTAACAGTTCTGGAGTAATCATGCTCACAAAAATAATTACAGATTTATAGAAATTATTTTCGCTCAGTATTAAAATGTCGACGTTTCATGACATTGTAAGTCCATTTGAGGAAAATAAAATTTTAAACGACTACTATATAACTAGGCAAAGAAGTTTGAGGTCTAGTAAAGGTACAATTTTTTTTTAGTGTCAGCCACTTCCACTACCATCACCATCCCATTTTTAGGGAATAAAAAAATGAAGTTGTGATTTAGTGTGTGTACAAGAACAAAAGTTCTCAAATTTTGTTAACTGTGCCACCTCCGCCACCACGCCCCAAAATTCTTAATATAAATAAGTGACACAGCCTTTAATGTTTCCATGAAAATAGCATAATTTATTCAGATATTTGCTCTGTTCTACCTAATGCGTTTTATTGCTTTCAGATGCTGTGAAAAATACCGGTGGCTGCACTTCTGCCAAGTAGCGGAAGCGATCAAAATATGGTTACTCTATGAGGCTTCTTTTAGTACATGCCTCAACACTAACATGCCGTTTTTTTTTTCTAATTTTTGTAGATAGCTTTAGGCAAAAAACTCATTTTACGCTAAAAATTGTCTTTTTAAGGGTAATTCGGAACGATGCCGAGAAAGCATAAGCATGAACCAGGAACCTCCTATCGAAGAAATTACATTATTTTTTAGTTTTAAGATTTTCAGTTAAAAGGCAAGTGTCAAAGAATTCTGTGTTTTAGTTTTATATCAATGACCATAACAATAACAATATTTAACTATTTTTATAAATAAATTTTTTTAAAGAATAAATTACTCCAAAACCGTGCTATGAGAATCATACTAAGATGTAATAGATACACTCCAATAAACTTAATGCTCGAAGTATTAAACTGGCAATCAGTAACTAACAGATTATATTATTTCAGTATGATATTTATATACAAAATATTAAAAGGTCTATAAGTATTAAACTGGCAATCAGTAACTAACAGATTATATTATTTCAGTATGATATTTATATACAAAATATTAAAAGGTCTATTGCCCTCCTATCTCAGATCATTCATCACTTTTAATCGTGAGATTCATGAGTCTAACACTAGGTATCGAAACAACTTTCATATTGAACGAACTAATTCAAAAAAAGCCATGAATTCCTTATTTTTTAAAGGACTAAACCAATATAATTTATTACCTCAAAAAGTAAAAGATGCAACAACGTTGGCAAATTTTAAGAGCTACCTAATTAACCATATTAAAACATTGTAAGGGTGCTTTATATCTAGTTACGTTTTTTTATATATATAGTTGATTATTCTTTCAAATACGTAAATAAGTCTTTAATTAGATACATT
Source organism: Stenurella melanura (assembly GCA_963583905.1). NCBI lineage: Eukaryota > Metazoa > Arthropoda > Insecta > Coleoptera > Cerambycidae > Stenurella > Stenurella melanura. The sequence goes on from OY757315.1 coordinate 74,315,886, forward strand.
TGAAGATATCACTCTTTTGTATTAATTATACTAACTACTCTTATATTTATAGATTAGATTAAACTAGCGAATAATAATTTATGTCTGTATTTACCTACATATAAGTTGTATGTTTGTATATGTGTGTGTTTGTATATATGTTTTTCTTTTTTTGTAATAGGTTACTTGCCTAAATAAATAAAGATATTTCTATATTTAATTTTCTTTCCCAGCGGTTCATGCTGTGGCAATGAAAAAAATTATTTGTTTTAAATTATTTTCATTGATTGACGTTGCAGGCTTTTGTCAGTTTTCTGTAAATTTACAGATTTTTTATTTCACTTATTTGGGTAGACAAAAAAAGGTTACTTTATTTTATGAGTAAAACTATTCTTTAAAAGGACGGTACCACCAATTAGCGAACACCCTTTTTTGTGAACTTTAAATTCATTATGCTGTTATTACTTTATTACTACCTGTATTTAAACTAAACGAAATAATAAATATGATATAAATATTTTTAAATACCTAAGTAAATTAATTAAGCATTTATACAAAACATAAGCAATGGTGGAATACCATATTGAATGATTTGTTTGTTTCAATGCTTGGTGGTAAATGGATGTTTATCGAACGTCGCCCGCCACTCGCTGTCGAACGTCGCATTGAATATCTATCATCGATCAATATTAAAATATTTCTGTTAAACCGTGCACGTGTGAATATTATAACTTAGTCTATCTGAAAATAATACATATTTTCATTAAAATAATGTCAAACTTGAAAAACAAAAGAAGTGAAATTTGGAAACACTTTACTATTGTTAGTGTCGGAAAAGCCAAGTGTGCATACTGCAACAAAATATTAAGTTGCGGAGGCGGCGCAACGGATGTTGCTCGCCACATTAAATCTAAATATGTAGGTATTTCTATAGAAAAAGTATCTTACGGGCGACATGAATGATATGCAATAAATGTTGGTGAATTAGACTGTCACGCCCTATTTGGCATTAACATCTGGGGTAAGCAGGGAGTTAATTTTCGGAGAACCCGGTATATGTGGACACCCGGTATATGTGATTAAAAGAGAAAACATCCGTCATTATTCGTGATAAAATCGACAAGAGCGACCATGGGTTAAACAAGTCGGTACTAATAAGCTTGTGGTTAACCTATCAGGCAATAGATGGAGAACCTGGTAACATAAAATAGAATTTCATATTAATCATTGTAATAAATGAGTGATTCTCTTTTATAGTGCTAAACACATTAAAATGCATTGATTTCAGAATTAATCCGAAAAGTACAAATGTTTACTCCATATGTCAGTTTTCGCAAAGTCCGAATGCCAATAATAAAGATCTCAGTAAGAAAACTTAAAGGTTGACAACGTGAATCAAACCTCCTACCAAAAATGTTGAATTAAGTGTAAAGTGCGCACATGACTTAGTTTTTTTTATATTAACTGAAGTTATAAATAACGCAGGATGGAGAGAATCTTCCTCTTTCTATTTCGAAAATTCATTAGACACTTGTTTCCAGTGTAATTAAGTCAAAGGCCACGTTGAGGCAAATCGATCTTGGTATCGGAGTTTAAGACTATAATTTCACCAGTTATTTGATAATTTTATATTCTCAATTTATCGATTCTTAAATCGGAGATATTTCAACAAGTAATTAACGTCCAGATAATCTGGGTAAGTTGTATTTTCACTTCTTTTTAGTTCACAACCATGTGTACATTTTGAGGTTAGCTTTACACTAATTTACATGTTTTTATCGTAGACGGTTCTGGAGAGGATTTATTTTTGGGCAACAAAAGTAGTAGTTCCCTAGATTTTTGGTATGGTTTGATAGCCACGTGGGCAACCCCACATAATTTTAACTCTGGTACAAGTTTTTCTGAAGCGAAGTATACCGAGCTGTGTTTTCCTGGAGGACGTTCTGGCATAACACCAGACCCCAGATCCCGAGCACCTGATATCTACGATTCTTCACGTGGGTTAACAAAAGATAAGTTATTTTTGTACAATTTTAAATTAGTGTGCTCATCCTGTAGTTTTTAGTAATCTTTTTTATATTTTATATTTAATCATTTAGTAGTTAACATTTGGCTTATCGTTCCTTTATTTTGTTATAGTGACTCCTTCAGAGAGATACTGTAGGGTGTAGATTACATTTGTGGCCTAGAGCTATTATATTTTGTTTGTTTGTAGGGACTGGTGAATGCACCCACCCGGGGCATAATTCACCCCAGTCGTTAAAACCTATTGTACAGTTTTTCCCTCTATTATAAATATTTTTTTCTTACTAGTGTGCTATTGTACATATATTTTTTGTTAATTCTTAAATGTTCCTAAAATTTGTCCATGTAAAATTAAATCGTTGTAATAAATATTTTTACCTTACAGCATTCTTTTTCTACTTATTTATCCTCTCACACTCACCAAAATAGGATTTGTAAGACCTAGGACCTTTTATTCTTTAAAGTGTGTACGATCTTTACTTTTAGATCGTAACATTTTATTTTGGGGGCTCGTGTCCGGGATCTGTAAAGTGAGTGAGAGAGGAGAAATATTTAGAATCATATTACCTAATAAGATTGTTGCTAATTGTATTTGGAATCTTTTAGTGAGAATATCCTGTGGAGACGTTGGATTAACAGGCAGCAAAGGATCCAGGGATTGTATATTGTACTTGATGCTGGTAATTTAGGACGTACAGGAGGACATGTTTCAGGAACCAGTTTGGTATACGTACTTAGTTTTTAGTCATTTTTTTTTGCAAATTCTATAGTTTTTTATATATTTGGTAGATAGTTTTTTCCCCTTTGGAAAAAAAAAGTATCACAATAAAAAGCCAAGCCAATCCTAGAACAAGATGGCTGACATCAATGTAGCACTTTTAGAGAGAGAATTTCTTATTTATGAACTTAATATCCGAGGTGTAGAAGTAAAAGCAGGGGATAAAACTAGAGACCTTTCGTCTAATTTAACCGCGCTTTTGAAACTAGAGACACAGGGTGAAACCTTTAGAGTTCTTAGAGATTTAGATACCATCACCGAATTGCAAAGTTGTGCCACGATCCTAACGATAGTCACAAAAACATCCAAAAGTATAATGACAGTAACACTCATTGAGAGGCTAGATGTTTTGTTTTGGCATTTGAAGGGACGCATTGGGCGTATCTCCGCAGAAAATGAGGACCAGGAGAAACAAGTTTCCGATTTATTAGAGGGTTATAAAAAAATATTCGATGACTTCATTGATCGGAAAAAATATTTAGTGGGGGCAACAAACGTACAACCTCCAGTCGATCCATCGATCGGGCTGGTACAAACCTTAGTATTAGCTGACCCTGATTATGTTCCTGTTACCAAGTGGAATTTTGTTTTCAATGGGGAGAGTAAAAATAACCTTGATGTGTTAGATTTTATACGGAAAGTGGAGCAATTTTGTAAGACGAGGAAAGTGTCTGAATCTAAATTAATGAGTAGCATAGGGTGTTTATTTGCAAATAGGGCTGATGTCTGGTTTAGATCAATAGAAACAGAAGTTGACTCGTGGGCAGACCTCTGTTCTCGTTTAAAACGAGAATTTTTACCTATTAATTTTGTGAAACATGTAAAAGAGTTAATAAAAGCTAGATACCAACAGAGTGGTGAGAGTATAGGTACCTTTATAGCGCATATCTCTGATTTATCAAGCTACCTACCAGTCCCTCTCTCTAAGGAAAAGCGTCTAAGGATTATTCGGGAAAATATGTTACCTGAATATCAGGAACGACTTATCCTTGAAGACATACCCACTGAAGAGAGATTGGTGGAGCTGGTAATGAGGATCGAGGAACGTAGAATAACGAAACGATTCGAAAGATCCAACTCTAACAATCGTCAGACTCGCCCACAAGTTTCTTTTTGTGGACCCGAGAATCCCCGTAGTAGTTATCTTGGCAATTCTAGTGGTAATTCTAAGAATGTTAATAATTCTGCTAATAATTTCAGTAGTGGGTATCAGGGTAGTAATAGTACTAGGAGATATAGTAAGGGTGTAGCGCGCTCAAATAGTCAAGACCGTACTAATAGACCTAATGGTAGTTTAGAAAGAACCCGTTCAGACAGTCGTGATCGAGGAGGTGACAGGGACCAGCGCCCTGCACTTAATCGACACACACCTAACAACGGTGGAAGATCAGATAGTCGGGAGAGGTATAGTACTCGTTCAACGAGTCAAGACCGAGATCCCAGACAGGTAAACAGTTTGCGCTGTTTTAAGTGTGATAGTTAGTACACAACATCTGACAAGTGACTGTCCCTCAAAGGTTGTGAAATGTTACCGTTGTGGCCTGTTAGGGTACACGACACGCACTTGTCCCACCTGTAACAAACAGGGAAACGGACAGAGGACTTAGTCCCTCGTCGGGGGCTAAGTCAATTTCACAGAAAGCCAACAAATCAAATAAAAACACCCCGTATATCAAAAGAGAAGGTCAAATACGTTTTAGATTTTATTTTATCCCACGTTCAGGGAAATGAATGTCCATATATTCGTGTAAATATTTATGATAAACAAATTTTAGCATTACTAGATAGTGGAGCAAATGGCATTTTCATGAACGAAAAAGGATGGAAAATTCTGGAAACCTTGGGATTCCAGTTAGAAAAGTGTTCTGTAACCTCTTGCAAGGTTGCTAACAATGATAACATCCGGTGTATAGGTCAAACCATTGTTCCAATTAAACTTAGAGATCGAACACATCTTTTTGAGATCATGATAGTGCCAGAGTTGCGCCATACCTTAGTCTTGGGTACAAGTTTTTGGGTCAAAATGGGTATCGTTCCGAACTTACGTAAAGGCGAATGGTATTTCTCAAGCGAACCTGTGTTAAACGATGTCGTCTCAGAGAAAAATCCTTCTCTTGAGAGCGCGATCGATTTGACCGGGAAGCAGAAAGAACGTCTAGAAGACGTCGTGAATGCTTACTTCGACAACATCAAAGACATCGAGTTAGGTTGCACAGATGTGGTGGAACACAAAATTGAAGTTGATACAGGGTGTTAAAAACCCTCTTGGCAACATATGTGGATGAACAACAGAGAAACTGGAGTGAGAATCTTCCCCATCTAGCGTGCGCAATTAGAACGGCGAAACACGAAGCGACTAGGTACACTCCATATTTCGCCAATTTCGGACGGGAAATGGTAGTCAATGGCGAGGACTACAAAATTCGCCGGGACAAAAGTAAATTTGGAACTGCTGACCCACCTGACAACGGAGAATGGAAAAGTAAGGGAATAGCTCAATTACACAAAACCATCAAATTAAATTTAGAGAAGGCTTATGAGAAAACTAAAGCGAGATATAACCTTAGAAGACGTCCGGTTAGTTTTAAGGAAAATGATTTTGTATGGAAACGAGACTTTCCATTATCCGACGCTTCTAAGCATTTCTCTGCTAAGTTGGCTCCTAAATTTAGTGGTCCCTATCGTGTGAGACGGAAAATTGGGTTGAATGTGTATGAGCTGGAGAATGATGCCAAAGAGTCCGTAGGTCAGTGGCACGTAAAAGACCTGAAGCCAGATTACACTTTGGAGCCAGACTAATAGGCAAATTATTTTCGGAACATTTCTTTTGGACACGCATTTTAGCATAAATATTTGGATTTTTCTCTCGTAGATTTAAATTTTACCTTTTTTGAGTTTAGGGCGGTAGGGTGGAGGTTCTTAATAAAGGGCCACGTTTCCGCTGGTGGCTTGCGTCTCGAGCGTTTGCATATCACGTTTTGTTGGTTGCCTACGTTCTGGGTGTCGGTAGTAAGCGAGGGATTTCAATTATGCGGGGTAAAACTCACGTTTTATCTCACCATAGGAGAATACATACAGGGTGTTAGACAAACGACTCACTCTCGTAATTTTATCGAGATGTTCGTAGTTTTTGGAGTCTGCTGTCGAAATACCTGTTCGTTTTTCTCTTACGCATGGTTGATATCAATAATATGACATAACAACGTCGTTCTTTTTGTGATCGTTTTTTCTTTTCTTTCGCAATTCTCTATTTTTCTATATTTCTCTATGATCACTACCTCTTGTTTTTTAATTTTGCCTAGTTGACTACTTTAACCGTTTGTATTATAAGTAGCTTTTTGACAATTTTGCTATTGTACTCTTCAAATAATGTTTAGAATTTTGTGAAAGGCCTTGGTCCTTTGTTATAAGGAAACTTCCTACCTGTGATTTTGGTTTATGATATGTTAATTACCAGTGTGCCAAAAGGCAGAATTTGTAGTCTGGTAAACATATTGTTTTCTTTGTGGATAAAGTCCACGTATATTGGTTTGAGGGTCAAGTCCACATATTTTGAATTTGTTTGTGGATTGACTTCACGTATTTTTGCAGTAAATTGTTCATGGGAACAAATTACTTTGCAGGAAAATTGTTCATGGGAACATATTTTTTCCTGTATGGCATGTGCCTTTTATTATACAGGTGGTCGCTGTTCTATAGTACAAGATACTTAGCAGTGGTTTGGGTAGTTTTCCTTTGTCTTGCATTAAGTTGAGTCATAGCTAAATTTAAGTCAGTATCTTTGGGTGTTTTTACTGCTTATTGTTTCTTCGGCTAGGTAAATTGCTAAAATACTTTATCTTCTATCTTTATCTTGTTTATTATCTTTTATCTTTATCTTGTTTATATAGTGTTCTGAGAAATTTTTGTATATCACTATTGTTGTCTTGATGGGTAATTAAGGCATCAATTATTATATCGCTTTATGTTTACTCTCTAGTAGGTAGGTAAATTTTTTTTTAACATTATCCTATTTAGTAGGATATTTTAGTTGCCATTAGGGAACTTGCTTCGAGATGGGGGTGAACTAGTTTCGATCGGGCTGTCTTCAATGACAGATGGTCAAGGAGGGTTGAGCGGACACGTAGGCAAGGGGGCTTGTCAGTCAGGAGTGGCCTAGGTCGTCTGACGTTCCTCGAGAGACGCTTCACCTCAGCCCTTGATCTATCGCCCGATCGAGGCACTGTTCATCGCGCCGGAAGCAGGAGTATTCCCAAATAATGGTCTTTTTTTTGTCACCTAGTCGCTACGTACTTCTAGTATAAGCCTCTTGGAGCTAAATCCAAAGTATTTTGATGCTACGTACTTCTAGTTTAAGCCACATGGAGCTATATCCATTTGTTTTTCTTTCAACAGTCTGGACATTTTCTCCCACTGTTGAGTATAGGCAGGTAACTTGGTTTCTGTGTCGTGGTTTAGGTGTGCTTATGTCTAAACTAATTTTAGCACTGGCAGCCACTATAACGCTGCACAGGCATTTCACCACAATGTCTGTGGAGACTGATCCTTAGAGGTCCTCTCCTAAAACATTTCATCTTTTTCTTTTCTCTCGTTCTTTTCTTTTTTTTCTTTCATTTTACACTGGGGGAAGCATTATCTTTTCCGAGTGGATTTTTCATGAGTTTTCGTATGCTGTATAGCAACACGCATTATCGAGGCTTTTCATGCAACTTGACTTAGCGCAGAATGGGTGTGAGTTGAATTACCTACTATCTTTGTTATATCCTTTTGACTATATGTGAGCTCTTGATGAATGATCTCGGAATTGGTGATGTTCATAACTTTCTCCAGTGATAAAACGAACTTTTCATGTGGTTTCTTGTATGTGTAACTACTATACAAGTTTAGAAAAATTTTCTATTAAATTAATTTTTTTTCTCTAATTCCTTTTACTCATATCTCCTTCGAGCAGGTAAACGATGCAATTATTCCCAACCAGCATAAAACTTTTGAGAAAAATCTAAATTTAGATAATGGTCCAGGGTAGAATATTAAAGGGGTCAGAAGAAGCGTTGCTTCCACGTAACCTGTGTAATCACGTTATTTTGTTGTTTAAATTTTCGTGTACAATTAATTTTGGTTACAAGTACCTTGTTTTGGTGAATAACGTCATCTAGCTGTTTTAGCTAAGTCGATTCGTATCGGATTTAGACTGTTATTTCACCCGTTTCGATTGCAAATATATCTTTGAGATTTTTTTTATTCTCGTTATTGCAATTTTATCGATCTCTGATCGGAATTTAATTAACAAGTTGTTTTGGGTAATTATTTAAATGTACGTGGATTAGTAATTTAATCGTACCGTGATACAATCCTTTTGGGGCCCACATAAATTTACATTTTTTTTTCCGACACACTTTGTTGTTACTAGTTTCTGCATATTTTGAAAACCTGCTGTTGGATTGAAATTTTAAGCAATGCTAGTCATTTTATCACACTAGTTATTAATTTGAGATTTTTGAAAAAAAAAATTCCTTCTGAATTTTTTTTTATTCCTTGATAGGATGCAGTTGTCACGCCCTATTTGGCATTAACATCTGGGGTAAGCAGGGAGTTGATTTTCGGGGAACCCGGTATATGTGGACACCCGGTATATGTGATTAAAAGAGAAAACATCCGTCATTATTCGTGATAAAATCGACAAGAGCGACCATGGGTTAAACAAGTCGGTACTAATAAGCTTGTGGTTAACCTATCAGGCAATAGATGGCGAACCTGGTAACATAAAATAGAATTTCATATTAATCATTGTAATAAATGAGTGATTCTCTTTTATAGTGCTAAACACATTAAAATGCATTGATTTCAGAATTAATCCGAAAAGTACAAATGTTTACTCCATATGTCAGTTTTCGCAAAGTCCGAATGCCGATAATAAAGATCTCAGTAAGAAAACTTAAAGGTTGACAACGTGAATCAAACCTCCTACCAAAAATGTTGAATTAAGTGTAAAGTGCGCACATGAATTAGTTTTTTTTATATTAACTGAAGTTATAAATAACGCAGGACGGAGAGAATCTTCCTCTTTCTATTTCGAAAATTCATTAGACACTTGTTTCCAGTGTAATTAAGTCAAAGGCCACGTTGAGGCAAATCGATCTTGGTATCGGAGTTTAAGACTATAATTTCACCAGTTATTTGATAATTTTATATTCTCAATTTATCGATTCTTAAATCGGAGATATTTCAACAAGTAATTAACGTCCAGATAATCTGGGTAAGTTGTATTTTCACTTCTTTTTAGTTCACAACCATGTGTACATTTTGAGGTTAGCTTTACACTAATTTACATGTTTTTATCGTAGACGGTTTTGGAGAGGATTTATTTTTGGGCAACAAAAGTAGTAGTTCCCTAGATTTTTGGTATGGTTTGATAGCCACGTGGGCAACCCCACATAATTTTAACTCTGGTACAAGTTTTTCTGAAGCGAAGTATACCGAGCTGTGTTTTCCTGGAGGACGTTCTGGCATAACACCAGACCCCAGATCCCGAGCACCTGATATCTACGATTCTTCACGTGGGTTAACAAAAGATAAGTTATTTTTGTACAATTTTAAATTAGTGTGCTCATCCTGTAGTTTTTAGTAATCTTTTTTATATTTTATATTTAATCATTTAGTAGTTAACATTTGGCTTATCGTTCCTTTATTTTGTTATAGTGACTCCTTCAAAGAGATACTGTAGGGTGTAGATTACATTTGTGGCCTAGAGCTATTATATTTTGTTTGTTTGTAGGGACTGGTGAATGCACCCACCCGGGGCATAATTCACCCCAGTCGTTAAAACCTACTGTACAGTTTAAATTTTTTTTCCCTCTATTATAAATATTTTTTTCTTACTAGTGTGCTATTGTACATATATTTTTTGTTAATTCTTAAATGTTCCTAAAATTTGTTCATGTAAAATTAAATCGTTGTAATAAACATTTTTACCTTACAGCATTCTTTTTCTACTTATTTATCCTCTCACACTCACCAAAATAGGATTTGTAAGACCTAGGACCTTTTATTCTTTAAAGTGTGTACGATCTTCACTTTTAGATCGTAACAAGACCCAACATCAAACACAACAACTAATTTACCAAGTACTTCCACAGCTGGAGGTTCGCATATTGCTATTGGAACAGAAACCTCAGAGGCCAGCACCAGCAGTTTCGCTGGTAACACAGCCCTTGTTGAAAACTCACCTTTACCTCCATATCGTCAAACAATAAGAAATCAGGAAAAAATAACAAATTTCTTACGGAGACCTATATTTGTGAGCCGATCTAAGCAAATAGATGAACAACTAATTCGGGTAATTTGTAAAGAACATTACCCATTTAAAATGTTCGAAGACCCCGAGTTAAAAAAATTCGTGTACATGCTCTGTCCTAATTATTTAATGCCAGACAGGAAAACTATAACAAACAGTTTAATTCCACGTATTTATAATACAACAAAAGAACTTGTTCATGGCAAATTACGCGAAGTTGATGATGTTTGCCTAACCACTGCATACACGGCAAAATGCAGGATTTAGGGTGACAAAAGTGCAAATGTCAGTTACCGCCAAGCGAATCCATTTCTCAAAAAAAGGTTGTTAAGTGCATGGAGAGAACGCCCCTGTATTTGTTTTACAAGCTAATATCACTGTGACGTGACGATTTGCTGTTAAAGTGAAACGTTGTGATATCAAGAGTGCGTTGTCAGTTTCGCTGAGCTTGTAATCGTGAGTAGATTGGTGTTTGTATTAGTTCTGTAACAAGTTAGCACCGGTTTTTGTAATGGATTAGAAACCGACAGGTATGTAAGTAAAATTTAATATGCATGGTTTCCTGTCTCTTTGCGAATATAGTTTTTGAATTGAATTTTAAAGAAAGACGTTTTTTGCATTTTTAAGTATATTTTACGATTTTCCTAAGAGTCTACCTAAAAAGTACTCGTGAGTGCCCGTGAGTTTCTTTAAAATTGAGTATGCTTATAGTATTGAGATCACAGTATAAAAAAATTAGAGTGCCGAAAGAAGCGCTTTCTGAGAAATCTTTTTTTTTATTACAGGGAGTCACACAAAACACCTGAATTCTAAGATTACGAAAAATGAATTATTTCTCAAACTTTATCAAAACAAGTTTTTCAACCTAAAATCAGCTAAATGTAACAATTTCTTAACTGATTATGTAATAGAGAAATATTACAACAAGGAGAATATTGAAAAATTGGAAGTAAATGTTAAAAATGCCGTCAAGTATTTTGTATCTAAATGTATTCTCAAATGGAAAGCTAGTCATCGAATATATGACAGATTTGTGGAAAAAAATGGTAAGTGGCTTCAGGCTGAATTTCAATTACCTGGAACTGAGCGGAGAAGCTTTGATACATCAGATAAAACAAAAGGTAGACGTAAAAAGCTATTTGAAGATTGTTCCAAACGAACAAAATCAAGAAGTGTTATGACTCTAGTGTCAGAAAAGAGTCAGGGAAACTATATTTTGCAGCAAAACTATCCCTGAGAAGTGGTAAAAGATTAGCAGCTCACGTTGTAGAATTGGCCGTTCATTCAACATCACAACAGCTAAAAGAAATGAAACTAGTTCATGACTCTCCATCAACCCCCATTTGGCCCTATAAACCGGAGGAAACTTTGACTTTAATCATAGACTGCGATTTGGGAAAGGGACCAATATACAGATATTCAAAAAGGAGCCAAGAGAAGAGGAGCAAACATTTATCCTCCGTACAATGTTATTTCCGAAGCTAAGAAACAGTGTTACCCTAAAAGTATTGTAGTTACAGATACTGAGGCTCGAATTCCTCTGCAAGATCTTTTGGATTTGACCGTGCAACGTTTAGTTGAAGTTCGGTCAGAAGTATTAGAACGCATATCAGCTGATATAACAATTGTTGATATTATGTATAAATGGGGATTGGATGGTAGTGGTGGGCACAGTATTTACAAACAAAACTTATCAAGTTCACAAAATGGCGATGCCAACTTAATACTATCCACAATAGTACCTTTAGAAATGTCAACAATAACAAATAACTCAGAGCAGATTTATTGGAAATATAGAGAAGCCTCGTCCATACGGTATGGCCGTCCTATTGCATTTCAGTTACTAAAAGAAACTTCCGATAATATGAAGAAAGAATATGACTTAGTTGAATCACAAGTCGGTAAATTGAAACTACAGTGGCCGTTGCAAGAAAGGACTTACATTTTAAGCACATTGTTATGGGTACTATGTTTAATGTCAAAACATGTAATGTCCTAACAGACACCGCATCAACGCAGACTTGCAATGTTTGTAAAATCACACCTAAAGACATTAATGACTTACCTACCTAAAGTTGTTGCCAGAAAATGCGATACAGACACATATAAATTTGGAATATCTGTTCTACATTTTTATCTCAGATTTTATGAACTGTTGTTGCATGTATCATACAAACTTGACCTTAAAAAGTGGCAAGCTAGAACATCCGAAGCAACTTCCTCTTATTTCATCATGCAGAAAAGCAACACGAAAACGAAAAAATGTTTACCCACAAGAGGTCTTGAATATGTTGAAAGTACCCGACTTTTTAGACGGTATATGTTAGTTCGACAGTAGTAGTGAAGACATTAACGACAGCGATGTGGACTCCGAATGAATTTTGAATACTCATAGTAGTCGTAGTATAAGTTTTGATTCATATGTGACCGTTATGGACCAATTATTGTTATAATTATATTACCCTACCCTACATAGATTTATGATTTTGTCTGTTGTATGTTTTGAAGCCCCTGTATATAATAAATGTTGTTTGATATAGTACTGTTCTTCTGTCGTGAGTGCATTAATACAAAGATAATTAAAGTTGCACTGTCGCATTCAAATTATATTTTTGTCACCCTAAATCCTGCATTTTGCCGTGTGTGCACTGGTGGGTGGACATTTATTAACAACCAGAGTTTTATAGCTATTACTGCTCATCTTATTGACAATAACCAAGGAAAGAATTTCCTTAAGTCTGGGATGTACGCCTTTTGACGAACGCCATACTTCCGAACGTTTATCCGAACAATTAAAAAATCAGGTAAATGAATGGGGGCTTGCCAATCAAGTATCTTGTGTTGTGTCAGATAATGCCAATAACATAGTAGCTGCTATTAGATTAACGAACATTTTCCCTGTTTCACACACACACTGAATTTAGTGCTCGAAACCGCAATAGGGTCTATTAAAACCCAAGTCTCAAAAGTCAAGAGCATTGTGGAATATTTTAAAAGAAGCTCAAGAGCTTTGTCAAACTTACGATCGATGCAAGTACAGATGGCACTACCCGAACTTAAACTAAAACAGGATGTGTGATAACTCGCTGGAACTCTACATGTGATATGTTGGCTAGGATTATTAAAATAGAAAATGCTGTAGTGGGTTTATTAGCTATCGATCAACCTCAGCTTAATTCACTTTCACCGGAAGACTGAATTATTTTAGAAAAATCTGTCGTTATTTTAGAAATATTCAACGACATAACTGTCGAAATCTCTTCAGAAAAATATGTCACCATTTCGAAGGTAATTTTGTTTGTTAAGGCTATGGATGGACATTTAAAGAAAATGTTAGATGCAGGCGATAATCCAACAGAAATAAAAACACTGTTGACAACTTTACAAGAAGAAATTAGAATTAGAATCGGTGCAGTAGAATCACATGAGTTAACTACACAGGCAACATTCATTTTCTTGGCCCGCAATTTAAAAAACCGCTGCCTAAGGAATCACTACTTCCACATCCAGATTTTTCATCAAAGTCACTTTAAAGGAAACACCTTGACTAGATTTTCAGTCTAGTGTGTGAAAATTATTGGTCATAGAATTTTAATAATATTTGGAACACATGTCATAGAAAAGTTTGAGGCGTTGGTTTCTACCAAATACGTTAAAAATGAATTTTAATTTACCCTACTTATTTTCCCCTATTCACAACCTACCACGACCCACCCCTTCAATGGAATCATCTCAATCAGATGTCATTACAATACATCCGTGTACTAACTTTCAAGCAAATATCTCAATTTTATGTTATCAAACGCATTAATAATGGAGCGGAGATGGTGATGTTTGAAAAATATTAGAAATAAATCTGGGGCCTTGGTTTCTAGTATATACACCAAATCCCATATTTATGTACCAGTACCAGCATGATTATTATTATTTTCCCCTATTTACTCGTATTCGACCCTCAATCCTTCAACGGAATCATCTTAAAATATAATCTAGTTCCAGATGTCGTTATAGTACATACGTGTCCCAAATTTCAAGTGAATATCTCGATTTCATTTTATCAACCCCTCTAATAATGGATTAAGGGTGGTGGTGGTTGAAAAATATGACTAAAAAATATGAGGCCTTAGCTTCTTGAACATACGCCAAATTTCAAGTTTCTGTACCTTCACCAGCTTGCTTTACTTATTTTTTCCTATTTACCACCAATTCGTTCAACGCAATCATGTCAAAATACAATCCAGTTTAAATATTTAAAAAAAATGAGTCTTTAACTTCTAGTCCATATACTGAATTTCAAGTTTCTGTACTCATACCTGCTTGCTTTACTCATTTTCCCCTATTTCACCGTATTTAACCCCCAACCCTTCAACGGTAGCTTCTCAAAATATAATCTAGTTCCAGATGTAGTTACAATACATACGTGTACCAAATTTCAAGTCAATATTTCAATTTTATTTTATCAACCCCTTTAATAAGGGAGTAGGGGCGGTGGGGATTGAAAAATAATATAACTAATCTGAGACCTTGGCTCCTTGCACATACACCGAATTTCAAGTTTCTGTACTCTTGCCAGCTTGCTTTACTTATTTTCCCCTATTTACCCCTATTTAACCCCCAACCCTTCAACGGAATCATTTCAAAATATAATCTAGTTCCAGATGTCGTTATAATACATACGTGTACCAAATTTTAAATGAATATCTCAATTTTATTTTAGCAACCCCTTTAATAATGAAGAAGGGGTTGGGGGGGTTGAAAAATATTACAAAAAAATCTGAGGCCTTGGCTTGTAGTACATATATCAAATTTCAAGTTTCTGTACTCTTACCAGCTTGGTTTACATATTTCCCCATATTTACCCCTATTTACCCCACAACCCTTCACCGGATATCTTCAAAAAACAATCCAGTTCCAGATCTCATTATAATATATACGTGTACAAAATTTCAAGTCAATATCTTAAACCGTTCCGGAGAAAGCGTGCGGACAAAAAAAAGTTACAGACCGACAGACAGAAATTTTTTTTTTTCGCTCAAATTTAAAATTTCGACGTTTCATGACATTCTAAACCGATTTCAAGAAAAAAAAAATTTTGAAATTTTTTTTACGATTACTATACTTCCAATCCACTACGTGGATGTGGAAGTAAAATAAGGATTTTCATGAACTACCGAATATGAAGAGACCTTGAAAAAACTCAGGCACAAAATTGCAGTGTTTGATATACAGGCATTACCAATCCAATCAATTGCATTACAGCCAGCTTCAACTGAATTCGGTAATATAAAAAAAAATCTGTTGTTTGGGGTGACTGATGAAAAAGTACAGCATGTTTTGACGTCACAAAACACGCAAGCCGCAAGCATTATTGAGGTTGATAAATACGTAAATGAACTCTTACTTCGAAGAACCGAAGATCCTATAGGTACATTGGTGGAAAGAGAGAAAAGAATATATACCCACGGCTTTACACCCTAATGAGGCGAAGATTATGCATAGTAGCTACATGAGTTCCCAGGGAACGTGTTTTTTCAAAACCTGGCCTTACTATAAGTACAAAACGAAGCCGTTGAAAACTGAAAAAGCTTCCCAAGTTTTATTTTTAAATCATAATATGTCATAGTAAATTAATTACCTATGCACTTGGGATGGTACCCTATACATTACCTCATTTAGATATATTAGCCGCATTTTGGATTGAAGAACTTTCTTTGAGTGAAGTGAATTACAATTGACCCAATAATTTATTTCGTGAATTAACAAATTTTACTTTTTTGTTCACTGCGTCGGAATCGTGTATCTTACAAACCTGATTAGGATTTATATTAATTTTTTTTGTAGGTATTATACATGTTTGATTTAAGTTCATTAAAACCTGCATTTATTGCCCACTTATTTTACTTTTACTTCTACTAGATTCTAGTTCAACAAATGTAGACGTTATCCCATTCGGCTGTTAGTCGAGTTGGTTCCATCTTCGGTTGTCGCTCACATTCACTATTCTCATTCAGTCAATAATTAAAATGAACCAATCGTTCACCTAGGCGAGATGAAAGCGGACGATCTTAAAATCCCCGATTGTGCGAATCTTTCGCCGTAAAAGGAACATTCAAAACTTTCAGGTGATCGAATCCCGAAGATCGAATCATTCACGAATGACACGTCTCTAGTTTTGACAGTTTGGTTATGTATGGCTATGTCATCATGATTTTCATGTTGAATGCTGATAATTTCAACCGTTAATTTGAAAACGAAAAACTATTTTAAAGTAGTTTTCATTAAAGAATTGGGAGAAATTTGTATTGTATGTATTGGCCTTCCTCAAAAAGGCTGGTTCGCATGAGTTAATCGAACTCCCAGAGCACCTCAGATAAGGACACATGGACTAAATATAGTTGTGTTGTGAAAGCTCAAGGCATATTTCTTTACAGTCATGCCTCCGCCACCGTATACCAACTATGCGAAATGAGCGACATCAGCTGATGAAGAGTAGGAAGAAAATCTTGAGAGATCTACTAAATCACGCAAGATAAAATTCCTAGAAAAATATTATGACTTCCATCCTCCTCAATAGATGATGTAGAGAACAAAACTAGAAATTGCGAGACTAGTAGTTATACATCTGATACAAACAATCAAGAGCCGATCAATGAATTTGAAGACTATCAGCAATCCACGGAAGCAGTCGATGCAAGGGTAGATGTGCATCAGTTAGTTTCCAATATACAGCTTGAGGGAGAGTTTGGGAAGCTCACAGCTTTAATAAAAGAATATAAGTATGTTAGTGAATAAATAAAAAGCTATACTATATATTTAAACATGTGTTTTATTCAACTATTTAAACATAGAATTATAAACATTACCTATACATTAAATAAATCTGAAGTAAATATAAGGGGAAGAAAAACTAGTTTATTGTTGTATTTTATACTAACTACTTTACACTTTATATTGAATCTTCGACAGATACTCGCTCACTAAATATTTATTGAGAAATTATATATATATATATATATATATATATATATATATATATATATATATATATATATATATATATATATATATATATATATATATATATATATATATATATATATATATATATATATATATATATATATATATATTATATATACAGACTGTCTATTTTACGAGGGCCACACCAAATATCTCGCTTAATATCTATTGTAGAAGAATAAAGTTTTAGAAACAGTTATCCCATTTTTTGTGAGCTATATTTCAGTAAAAAGAAATTTGAAATCCATAGCCTACTTTATGAGATATATTACAAAAACCCGAAAAATAGGAAAACCACAAACGGTTATAGCTTCCTTATTTGAGGAGATACGAAAAAAGTTAAAGGAATGAAAGTTGACGGCAAAGACAATAAGAATAATAACGTGTAACAAAAAAATCGAAAAATGCAGTTGGCTTTGACATACGCTATTGTGCAAAAATGAAAAATACATATCTAAAAGTAGGCCATGACGCCATTAATTCCGTTATTTTTTTCTCATTCCAACGATATAAAACATGTCACAGAAATTTTAACCGATAGTGTCAATATTTGATATTTTACGAATACCACAATTCATATAATTGAATCGTAACAATCAGCTGTGCCATAATAGTAAAAATTCACTTTATAATAATTATAATTCCGTAATTATTTATTACAATTTAATACAAACCAATAAATATCTCATAAATAGAAATACAAGTACAAAACGAACATCCAAAGAAAAAAACGAAAAACTATGTATAACAGTACTACCTACTACTATATTGAAAAGAAATTGTGTGTATTTATTTTTCTAACTACAAATGCTCAAATTGTGCACCATGCATTCTGACACATAAACGTGCTCTACGAGACACGTCACGCATTACATTTTGGAGCATTTCAGGAGAAATTGCCTCACATGCGTTTCGAATTCTGGTTTTGATGTCCTCAATATTTTCAGGGGCAGTTTGAAATACCTTGTCTTTAATGTAACCCCAGACGAAAAAATCCAAGGGAGTAATATCTGGTGATCGAGCTGGCCATAGAATGGGTCCATAGGTGCCTATCCAGCTATCTGGCATAACTTGATTTAAATAATTTGTACATATTACAGCAGTGTGAGGTGGAGCCCCATCTTGTTGAAAATATGAATAATTTAATCTTTCTGCCACTGTTAATTCATAAAGAAAATCTTGAAATTCGTTTTGCAGGAAATTAAGGTATCTACGAGCGGTTAATTTGCCATCATAAAAATAAGGTCCAATTACTTTAGTCCCTAAAAGACCCAACCAAACATTCGTAGAAAATCTTTCTTGGAAAGCAGTCTCTCTGCACCAATGTGTATTTTCTCGTGTCCACTTATAATGCATATTTCTATTGAAAAATCCATTATTAGAAAAATTTGATTCGTCCGACCAAAGAATTTTGCTACATATCAGCGCGTCATTCCTTTTCTTATTTAATAACCATCTACAAAATCTTACTCTCCTTGGCTTATCTCCCTCATTTAAATGTTGAACTTTCCTCATTTTGTAGCATCGAAATCCGTTTTTTTTCAATATTTTTCTTGCACTGTCTTTTTTTATGCGACAGTTTCTCTGAATTTGTCTCAAAGAGGTTTCCTCATTTTGGTTAACATAATTCATTACTCTATTCACTTTTCTTACATTATCCGCAACATGCGCTCGCCTTACTACTTTTTTTGAAAATGAACCGTGCGTTTTTAGATTTTGAACTAACTTCCTAAACATAGTTCGATTTGGCTGCGGAGCATCTGGAAATCTATCTCCGTAAACCGTGACTGCCATCTCAGCGTCAAAATTGCACTGACAATAAATGCTAATCATATCGAATTTGTTATTATTGGTGTACACCATAATTACTGATATAAAATTTGTCTTAGAACTCGACAACGCAACATACAACATACAACTGTCACTGTTGTATGTCTGTCAAATTTATTAATAACTGTATACATTGTTTTTCACTAATTATGGCACAGCTGATTATTACGATTCAATTATATGAATTGTGGTATTCGTAAAATATTAAATATTGACACTATCGGTTAAAATTTCTGTGACATGTTTTATATCGTTGGAATGAGAAAAAAATAACGGAATTAATGGCGTCATGGCCTACTTTGAGATATGTATTTTTCATTTTTGCACAATAGCGTATGTCAAAGCCAACTGCATTTTTCGATTTTTTTGTTACACGTTATTATTTTTATTGTCTTTGCCGTCAACTTTCATTCCTTTAACTTTTTTTCGTATCTCCTTAAATAAGGAAGCTATAACCGTTTGTGGTTTTCCTATTTTTCAGGTTTTTGTAATATATCTCATAAAGTAGGCTATGGATTTCAAATTTCTTTTTACTGAAATATAGCTCACAAAAAATGGGATAACTGTTTCTAAAACTTTATTCTTCTACAATAGATATTAAGCGAGATATTTGGTGTGGCCCTCGTAAAATAGACAGTCTGTATATATATATATATATATATATATATATATATATATATATATATATATATATATATATACGCCAAAGGATATATACATACATACATACATACATGCATACGCACATACACACGTGTACACGTGTGCATACACATACACACATACATACATATATACATACATAAAACATATTTGGGATCGCCCGCAAGGAAAAGATGCAACCGTGGACACGTGTTTCGGACTTGTTAGTCCTCATCAGCACGGTATAGCTAAGTTGGAAGGATAGGCACAACTTAGGAAAAAATACAAAGACACAAATGGAACTCACTGACAGGAAGCCAGCCGCACATTTGTGGCTTCGGTTGGAAGACCCGGTATGGTTTCCAGGCATCCGCCAACGTCGCCACGGAGGCAGCTATAGGAATGGCTACCCGCGTGGAATTGTTCCGGCCCAAAGAACACAAAGGTATGGAAGGTGCTATTATCGCGGGAGCAAAGCTAAACGCCAAAGGATATATACATACATACATACATACATACATACGCACATACACACGTGTACACGTGTGCATACACATACACACATACATACATATATACATACATAAAACATATTTGGGATCGCCCGCAAGGAAAAGATGCAACCGTGGACACGTGTTTCGGACTTGTTAGTCCTCATCAGCACGGTATAGCTAAGTTGGAAGGATAGGCACAACTTAGGAAAAAATACAAAGACACAAATGGAACTCACTGACAGGAAGCCAGCCGCACATTTGTGGCTTCGGTTGGAAGACCCGGTATGGTTTCCAGGCATCCGCCAACGTCGCCACGGAGGCAGCTATAGGAATGGCTACCCGCGTGGAATTGTTCCGGCCCAAAGAACATACCTTTGTGTTCTTTGGGCCGGAACAATTCCACGCGGGTAGCCATTCCTATAGCTGCCTCCGTGGCGACGTTGGCGGATGCCTGGAAACCATACCGGGTCTTCCAACCGAAGCCACAAATGTGCGGCTGGCTTCCTGTCAGTGAGTTCCATTTGTGTCTTTGTATTTTTTCCTAAGTTGTGCCTATCCTTCCAACTTAGCTATACCGTGCTGATGAGGACTAACAAGTCCGAAACACGTGTCCACGGTTGCATCTTTTCCTTGCGGGCGATCCCAAATATGTTTTATGTATGTATATATGTATGTATGTGTGTATGTGTATGCACACGTGTACACGTGTGTATGTGCGTATGCATGTATGTATGTATGTATGTATATATCCTTTGGCGTTTAGCTTTGCTCCCGCGATAATAGCACCTTCCATATATATATATATATATATATATATATATATATATATATATATATATGTTATATAAAATATTACCAAGTAACACAATATTTAGAGTTATATGAAAGTAGCCTTATCAGGCGTATCATATTACATATGGCAGCTGCTCCTTTTGCTAACTCAACATCACCTGATTCACAGGCTCGTTCACAATATTCCTTTGTTCTAAGACTCTTCAAGTCAGCACTTTTAAACTTATAAATATATGTAAAGGAACGTTTGCTCCTCATTTGCAGCTACTACTAGAAGGTAGCTGGAATTTACTGTCAAGGTGTGTACTAAAATGTTGGCTCATATTTATGATTTTATATTCTCTATTAAATAATAGCATATCTAAAGAAATCTGTAGACTGCATCTGTAAAAGTGTACGCATAAAGATGTGCTGATGTAAATAAAAGGTTATTGCAGTAATTGAATTATTAACTTTGTTTTGAGACGACCTTTATATACTTACTGCATGTCGCGGCATGCTCGATTTGATACATCGCGCTTGCGCCTTTATCTGACTTCTGCCGTTTCGTTTTGGTTTCTGTTTCCATTATATACGCTAGATGTTGGTTTGGCGGCCATTAATGCATTACCGCTGACGCTTACGTTTTTATTCGATTATTGTGACTTGTGGTGAAAGAGTGAAGGACTCGTTTGATAAACTGTAAGTATTGACAAAATGTGGTAAGGTTAATGGTACAAATGCACCTTAACACGTTCACTGCGGTACGAGTCATATTTGTCTCGTGTCGCACTGTAGTTCTATGCGAAGTGTATTTTTACGCAAAAGAAGTTCTGTGCTAATGCGATAATTTCGTTAATTTCCATCTGTTTAAATCGATACAACCAGCAATCCATTCTGCTAAACTTGATCCAGTCAAATATGCTATAAATATGCACGAGACATATTTATCTCGCACCGCCTGTAGTTACAATTTTTTATATTACTTGCGGCACGAGTCATATATAACTCGTGCAGCATAGCAACACATATGAAACATCCGTGTGTTTATAAACTTATTTGTATATGTATGGAGAATTGCATACCGAGCTGCCAATCAAAGAAGGAAATCTTATAACAAACTTCTTTGCAATTATAAAGGTTTGTAACCTAACACAGGGCTTCTTCAAAAGAGGGCGCAGAACAGTTTTATTAGAATGGACAAATATAGTTAGAGGGGATAATATTGATCGTGATTTTATGCACGTGTACTAAGTACTTACCAGTTTCATTTAAGCGTGTCTTGGTGTAGGAAGTTCAATTAGTTATTTTGTGCGTAGTTTTACCAGTGATCAGCGATGTATAGCAACAGAACAAGACTTATTGTTAGTACTGCTTGTGCCCAAAAAAATGCATCGGATTCTAGCGATTCGGATATAGATTTCGATTCAGACGACTCGGTTGCGGATAGAAATTATGTGCCATCATCAGATACTTCAGATATTTCCGGTGAAGAAAGTGACCATGAAAGCGCAGGCGTGGATGCAAATTTCGACAACACTAATGAAGACCTCGAAGGAGTAGAGAACTCCAACAATAATCAATCGTTCTGGACTGATGTTAGTCTCTCAGATACATTAATTTTTCCTGTATTTAGTGACGGAGAGGTACATAATATTCCCGAAAATGCATCTAGGCCTCTGGATTTTTTAAAACTTTTTATTACTGACGACATCATTGACATTATCGTGGATGAAACGAATACTTATGCAACCCAGATGATAGAAACTGGTAACCTTACCGCGTCATCCCGAATGAAGCACTGGAAGCCTACATGTGCTCGAGAAATACATTCTCTTTTTTCTGTGATTTTGGCTATGGGATTAACACACACCCCAGTCATAAATTCTTACTGGTCTAAAGACCCAGTCTATCATAATGAATTTATTTCCAATGTTATGCCCAGGGACCGATTTATTTTACTTTTATGCTGTTTGCATTTTACTAATAATACAGATCATGATGAAGGAGACAGACTGTACAAAATAAAAGCAATTATTGAACCTCTAATACGAAATTTTCAAGCTCATTTGATTCCTGGAGGGTCACTTGTTATTGACGAGAGCGTCATTCCATGGAGGGGTCGTCTAATTTTTAGACAATATATCAAAAACAAAACCCATCCATATGGAGTAAAACTTTATAAATTGTGTACTGTAGGAGGATACGTCCTCAATTTAAGAGTTTACACAGGAAAAGGTAGTGATCTGACCTCTGGAAAAGGTCACCCAGAAGCAGTGGTCAAGACCCTTCTTCAAGGATACACTGGTGTCGGACGCACATTATATTGTGATAATTATTATACCAGTATTTCATTAGCAGATGATTTGCTAAAAAATAAAACGAGAATATGTGGGACGCTAAGAGCCAACAGAAGGGGCCTGCCAGATTCGGTTACTAAAAAGAAACTTAAAAAAGGAGAAACTTTTGGTGTACAAAAAGCCAACGTAAAAGTCATAAAATGGGTGGACAAAAGACCAGTTATGATGCTCTCAACATGTGAAAAACACAATGCTTCATTAGTGGAAACTGGAAAAATTAGGCATGATGCTCCAGTCAGAAAACCACAGTGTATTATTGATTACAACTGTGCAAAAAAGGGTGTCGACTTCAGGTAAGACAGTGGTTCCTATAATCGTTTTTTAGAATAATTATAAAGCTATTTTTCAGTGACCAAATGACTGCCTATTATGACATATTAAGAAAAACGAAAAAGTGGTACAGAAAAGTCGCTTTGGCACTTATCTTGGACTGTTCAGTAAGTAATGCATGGATACTATATAATGCTAAGTTTAGCGATAATAAAATGTCTATGTTGGATTTTCGAAACTCTTTATGCAAAAATTTATTTGTCGTCCCAGAACAACCTCCAAGACCAAGAACTCCAAAAAGAATCCATACATTAATGGAATATGGTCCTGAAAATAAAAAAAGGCGTAGATGTATCGGATGTTACAAAACTTTGAGACGGACAATGAGTAGTAAAGAGGCAGACAAAAAAACTAAACAAGTGACGACCTATTGCGAGGAATGTGAGGGAAAACCAACGTACTGCCTGAAATGTTTCAACGATGCACACGAAAAAATCTGAGTGGACTTAGAGCCTATTTTTGATTTATGTTTAAGTTCCTTTATATTTCATGCCTGATGTTTTATTTTTGATAAATATAATGATTTATTATGATTTTTTTTTATTGACTTTGGGTTCGTATTTTTTCCAAACTATTAAGTGGATCAACCAACTGTCGCAGACTTATTTTCAGTGACCATTGTTGATGGAGTTCACACTAAAACTATTGCCCTAATAGAGTCCCTGACGTCACATGATGTCATAAATCATGACAATGACAACGAGACAAATATGACTCGTTTCGCCAAATAGAAAAGTTCTTAACGAGACACATATGACTCGTTCCGCCAAATGCGAGAATCGATAAAAAACGGTACCGCAGTGAACGTGTTAATTATTAATTGAGAAAGTATATTTGAGGAGGCTGTAAAATTAAATTACTGGAAAATTAGAATTTTCGCGAAACTTTTTATTAGGAAAGTTTATTGGGGGCGTAGAACACGATTCTGCAATTAGTTTTATTTGTGTGCAAGCAAAATTATAATGTAGATTCGTGTTTTATGATCCCAAAATAGGGTTTTCCAAAAATCAGTTCGTGAAAATTCCAGTTTTCCAGTAATCTACATAATTACCTACAATTCTGGTAAGCAATTTATTATTTACCTAATAAATGTTTAGTTTTCGTTCAATCAAGGTGTAGTCAGTTTTGTATGATGGTTGTCCTTATTGAGCCAATATGCTGCCAATATAATAAATTACTATAACCCAAATACGAAATATCCTGCAATTTTATTTAAATCGGAGTCTCTTTTATCTAATTAACTAGAAAATCCTAGAGAGACAAGCTCAATTAAACGATTAACTCTACTTATATTTAGAAAATTGTGCCAAACATTTCCTATTTGGCATATAATTTTGCGACATATACACAACGTACAATGTTGTGGTTTTTTCTGTCATATTTATCCATGCCCAATTTATATAATGTGCAAAAAGTAATGAATTTGTGTTATTTTGATAAGTACATTATTGCGGTGAAAATCTAATTTTTTTACCAAAATATACACAAATATAGTAACAATTTTATTAAAATTGGGTATGAATAAAGTTTTGCAGCAAATTCATCTATTATATGGACAAACTATAAAATTCGAGTTAAAACTTTAAAAATTTTCTTATTTTACAAAAAATCCTGGCGAGGATAGAATCTAATTTAATTTTTATCTCCATAGTTTTATGATAGCGCAAAAGAAATATTGTGCGAAATACAGACATCTAAAACGAGCGCTAGAAAATATATCCACGGAATCATATGGTGATGATAAAAACAAAAAAGTTCATTTTATTAATGATGAGGAGGACGCATCATCACCGACAATGCAGCATGTTTCAAACAATCAAGAAAATGTCGATTTGGACGAATCCTCATATGAATATGACTGGACCAAATTGAATGAAAATATAGAAAGCGAGTTGGTACAAATATTTCCTGAGATAGAAATAAATATAAATGAGAATACAGTTGAACATAACTCTCTAGCACATTTTTCTTCATCAAATCCAGAAGAAAACTTTCAGTTTTTTTTAAAGAATTGGGCGAGGAATTATTCGGTTTCGCACACGCAATTAAATCAACTTCTTAATGGTTTAAACACCCATTTGCATTTAAATTTACCTGCTGACGCTCGAACTATACTGAGTACTCAAAGAACTACTAATATTGTACATATAAGTACCATTTCTGGTAGTACTGGTGAATTTACCTACCTAGGAATAGAAACAAATATTAAAAA
This sequence comes from Stenurella melanura, assembly GCA_963583905.1. NCBI lineage: Eukaryota > Metazoa > Arthropoda > Insecta > Coleoptera > Cerambycidae > Stenurella > Stenurella melanura. The sequence goes on from OY757315.1 coordinate 74,341,621, forward strand.
ATTCTTATCCTCCTCTGTTGTGATGTCAAAAATTATAGATAACAAATTAAAATTAATTTTTAATATTGATGGAGTACCTTTAAACAAAAGTACTTCTCGACAGTTTTGGCCTATCCTTGGTAAAATTTGGATTCACAATTTCAACATTTATCCATTTGCAATAGCAATCTTTTGTGGAGATGGCAAACCGCATTTGGAATCTTTTTTTCGTGCCTTTATCGAGGAAATAAATTATTTATTGAGAAATGGCATAACATTTAACTAAAAATTATATACTATTGATATTTTATGTTTTACGTGTGATGCTCCCGCTAGAGCCTACATAAAATCCATTAAAAGTCATAATGGGAAATATGGTTGCGAAAGATGTATACAGAAAGGAAATTATAATGAAGGAAGAATGTTGTTTAAAGAAACAGCAGCACTTTTAAGAACAAACGTCAGTTTTAGAAATCGAGAACAAGTAGATCATCATACTGGTATGTCACCTCTCTTAAACATAGAAAACTTGAATTTAATTACTTCATTTGTACTTGATTCTATGCATTTGTGTTTTATTGGGGTGATGAAGAAATTGTTGGGATATTGGAATTCTAATGCGGTCACAAAACTTCATTTACGCGATAGAACAAAGATTTCAGAATACTTAAAATACACTGCACAGTTTATTCCATCAGAATTTAATAGAAAATCAAGAGGACTCAATGAACTCAATAACTGGAAAGCAACGGAATTTCGTTTATTTCTTTTGTACAAGGGTGTCGTAGTACTTAAAAATGTATTGCCTAATATAAATTTCCATCATTTTTTATTGTTTCACTGTGCACTTCGTATTTTATTTTCAAATGAAATTTCCAATCATAATATTAATTGTGCTAGGACGATGTTAACAGAGTTTGTAAAAGATTTTGCTAAATTATATGGAACCAATTCAATGATTTATAACGTACATAACATCGTACACATAACTGAAAATTTACGTATGCCTCTTAATGATTTAAGCTGTTTTCCATTTGAGAGTTTTTTGGGAAAATTAGTACACATGCTTAGGACACCTAATAAACCTTTAGCCCAGGTTGTTAGGAGACTTTCTGAACATCAACCTCTCTTTTATGTTGAAAAAAATGAGTCTACTAAAACTGAGATATATTTCGATAGTTTTGTTTTATCTTCGAGAAATTCCAAAGACGGTTTTGTTTTGCTGTTTGACAAAACAATTGCCAAAATTATTTCTATCGATAACGATAAAGTCGGTGTAGCTCAAAAATGTTTTGGTATTAGCAATCTTTATATGCACCCTTTCAATTCCAGTAATGTTGGAGTTTATCGGTTTAAAGGTATAGGCAATATTACGGTAAAGTTTGATGTTACTAACATTGTCACTAAATTGGTTGTAATCAAAGAATATAACAAAAGTTCATATGTTGCAATTGAAATGTTGCATATATAGTGTTTCAAGTTACTGTGACCAGTCTCCTAAATCTAGGATGCCATATTCAATTTTATAAAAAAGACTTTTCCAGTAAAAATGTAAATATATGTTGTGTGATGTTGGTTTTAATATATTTAGGTTAGTTTAAAAAAAAAGTTATCAAATTGTCAATTGTATGTTTTATTATTTATAACAAAATATTAAACTAGAAAAATATTTATTATTACTTTAATTTTACCATTAAAAAATGACGAAACTTTCAAACTGTTGACAGTGTCTAAGAATTTAAAGGATTTATTTTTCAATTTAATTTTTTCATCGCATTCTTAAAATATGTGATTTAAAATTGACACATCACTCTCAAAATAAAGTCAAATTCATTTATTAGGGATACCAATTTAAAAACCTAACCAGACTAACTAAAATTTTTAATTTAAAGTGGTCATAACAATTTGGAATGTTAAATACACCTATTGATTTGTTTTTATGTTAAACTTAATTTTATATAAATATTAATGGATTCTTTTCCGCATAAATGTAAATATAGTCTGAATTTTAAACCTAACTTATTTGTACATATGGTGTTATTAAAATTACAGAAAAATGTCGTGGGACATTGTATTTTGGTCAAATAAGGAATCAGTTGATTATGTGCCATCTAACTGGGCACTTTCATGTGGTGCAGCGTATAAATGGCCTACAGGTGTTCCTGTTAATATCAAACAGAAACTCATTGAAACCTGTGACCCCTTAGAACACATTACATTTCGAGTAAGCAAAGGAACCGCCAGGAAGAAAGGTATCAGTACCTTATCTGAAGCACAAAGATATTGCGAAAAAGCAACCTATACCTCATCAATTGACACCACTGATACAGAGGAGGGTTCCCAATCAAGAGTCATTGAGAACAATCAGTTAAGTGCAGATGATGATGACGATGACATCCCATTAACCCAAATTACTGGTAATAATTATTGTACGCTTTTCAGTTTTATTATTTTATTTAATTTTCTGATTCAGCATTCACACCGCCTATCCGAGACCGAAATCATTCATCATTAAGTAACCTATCTGGAGTTACTACCCCACCTAATGATTCTGCAAAAAGTTTTCGTACGCAAGCATGTTCTTCACCAAGAATTCCGACAAATAGTGGTGACAATTCCCCGGTGCAAAAATCTCAAGTCCCCATGACAGGTAGGCATACATTTTTTACTTTTTATCAGGTGAATTTAAATAAATCGTGGTTTATAGGTGCTGAAAAATTGATTTATAAAGGAATAGCTGCTTTGCAGTGGGAGGTATCAGACCTGAAGAAACAAATGCATAAAAGACTTGGCGAACTGGAGACAAATATGATAAATAACAATAATGATCATAGAAGAATCACTGAAATGCCATGGCAGTTGCCACTCCAAGATGAAGCTTCTTTGGAGGCAGTGGAGGTCCTTTTGCTTGACCAACATCAATTAAATATTTTTGTAAGTTGTGAAAGTTTCTTATTTTTAATTTTATATAATTTTTACTGTTTTATAGATCGAACAACTTTATCTCTGTGGGGGAGGTACTTACCATAAGGCAATATATGCATGTATGAATAAGCTGTTTGCAAAACAGCTAGCAGTTTCTTACTCGGGAGAGGGAAAAAAGGGAAAATTATCCTTCCATAAACTGAAATGCTACGAAGCTGTAATATGTAAGTTTTTTCAGAATTTTGTCAATAATAAAAGTAACGCAAAATATTTTAGATTTTTCATGTTCAACGGTCAAATAATATATAGAGGTTTAAATGAATTTTTTGTTATATTATCCATATTCTACTATCTTTTTATTATTTAAAATATTTGCCGAAAAACACTGAATTCTGGTACAAATCTCCTAAGTCAGTTAATTAAATTTACAGGAGCCGTACGAAGAAGATTCAAGGATGCCACCGAAAGAGTTAAATAAATCTATCGGCATACTTGGCAGGGGCTAGCGACAGGCAAGGGGGGAGGAAAAAAAGAAAGAATAATGAGCAAGAGGATGACTTATTATAGAATATATTCATTTTTTTTATACAATGTCAAAATATAACAATAATATTCTGATTTTCAAACTACAGGTGGGATTATAGTTCGATGGGAAAAACAACACTTATTGAATTTTATGATATGATAGAGCTTAGTGGTGGGGTGTAAAATGCCTCGCACACAAAGAATTAGGTAGGTACAAAAACAAATTGGAACATTATTATTTTTACATATTAAAATCATTATTTAATGTTCCAATTTGTTTTTGTACCTACCTAATTCTTTGTGTACAATGCATTTTACACCCCACTATAAGCTATCATATCGTAGGTTGAATTCACCAAAGGAACTCATTACTATAGTAATTGTTTTAACATGTACTATATTGTCCTACTCTTCTCAATAAGTTTTAACTTTTGTTTAAAAAATAGTATATTAATTTATTTTAAGTTTACTTAATAGTATATTGTTTTATTAGGTGTAAAAATGATACTTTTGTGATAAGCCTGCAATTACAGACGAATCACAACAAGTGGCTTTTACACCGAATAAGACATGCTATTTTTTCTTCAAACTTCGATTAACTATTAAAAAAATAAAGATAGATATCTTCGAATTTCACTACCAAAAACGTATTGTATTAATATGGCATGGCCGGCGTATTTAACAATATATGCGTTGCTATGGAAACTGTAAGTAAAAGTAGCTGTGAGCGGAAGAAAAAGTACTTTTACTCCGTTGCCAATGGCAAAGCACAGCCGACTGAAATGTCAAACTTTTATGTCATGAAGTCAGTAAGAAATGTCATGTTTTTTTGACGTTTGAAGAAAAAATAATTACTATATCGTGTTTCGTAACTAACTCTTGTATTGTAGACATAAACAGCATTATGAATGTAAAAGTAATTTAAGTACAACCTTGTTTAATATACAATAAAATAATTGTGTTTTATAAATTACAGTGAGCCTTGAGGGTGAAGAAATAAATTTTTTGAAACGTCGACATAAAATTCAATAAGTGCGTTGTTGTTTTTTCCATCGACCTATAATCCCACCAGTAGTTTGAAAATCAGAATTTAAAAAGAAGGTCGCTGATGTACACCCTCATTAATAATAATAAAATATTTTTTTATCAAATGATAGTGTATTTTATTTTTGTCTATGCCAAGGACATTTTATCGCCCCAAGGGTCGAAGCTTTTGTATTGTTTAATATTTTATCACCGAAATTTAAAACTTAGGTATATGAATTCTATAAGTCTGTATGTGTGTGTTAATGTTTTGTGTTTAGGAATTTTAAAATTTCGACTTCGGATTTGGATAGAGCATCAAAAAGTAAGATAGGGAACCTTTGGTTGCACGTCGTAACTCTTAAAGAACACTTTGAAAATGGCGGACAAAATATAAAAGTAGGAATTTTTAAGTTCGGTCTGGCAATGCTGGCATAAGCAGTGTTGACTGGTTTAATTTATTCTATATATTTGACTGTTCTATCTGTTGACATTTCATATATTATCTGAATGTGTCTAAGACATAGTCCATACACTTATTACAATCAATATCTGTCCCTCAAAAGCAAACTATCTCTTAGGGTCATTTTTTACGAAACATATCGCCCTCTTTGTTTAGAAGAATATCTTTTTAGGTTCAACTATTTTTTTATGTTTGAAGTGTATGATTGTTTAAGGTATAATTATATATGTAATATATTGTAGTAAATATTTGGAATATACAATATATTGAAATATAGTTTTACCCCTAAAAACACTAGTGTGTGTCAGTATTGTGCAATTGATATTGGTAGAATATACTTATAGAGTATTGGCACAATATGTTGATAGCACATGTAACCAGCATCGTTTTCATTACATACTGCCAATATTATAAAATTATATTGTACCAATATCAATTTACTAACACTGGCCCATTGATGTGTTTCAACGTTGGACCTATATCTCAACACAATATTGAGGAAATATCATAGTTATTTATTGTACCGATATTATAAAACTATATTGTACCAATATCAATTTACCAACACTGGCCCATTGATGTGTTTCAACGTTGGACCTATATCTCAACACAATATTGGGGAAATATCATAGTTATTTATTATGCCGATATTATAAAACTATATTGTACCAATATCAATTTACCAACACTGGCCCATTGATGTATTTCAACGTTGGACCTATATCTCAACACAATATTGGGGAAATATCATAGTTATTTATTGTGCCGATATTATAAAACTATATTTCACCAATATAAAAAAATCTGTCATTTACATGTCGGGCCGATATGTGGAAACAATATTTTTCCAATATGTTTGTGCTACTGGGGAAAATGCTGCAAATTATTTTTTCCGAAATAGGTTTGGAATGTCATAAAAGGTGGAAATTTTAAATTTGAGCAAAACAAATTTTACGTCTATTCTATAGTAGTGATAAAAGATTAAAAATGTTTTTAAATAATTTTTTTTTTTTTTTAGTTTTTCAAAAACATTTTTACATTTGTTTGAATTGTTTTAGAATGCCATGAAAACGTGGAAATTTTAAATTTGAACAAAAAGAAAATTTCCATCTATTTTAGTGGTAAAATTTTTTTTTAAATGGAAAATTTTTTTTTTCAATTTTTAAAAAACATTTTTAAATTTGTTTGAATAGTTTTAGAGAATGCCATGGAAACGTGGACATTTTAAATCTGAACAAAGAAAAAAAATTTTCCATCTATTTTAGTGGTAAAATTTTTTCAATGGTAAAAAAATTTTCTAATTTTTTTTTTTAAATAGATTTAGAACGTTATGAAACATGGAAATTTTAAATTTGAAGAAAGAAAAAAAATTTTTCCATCTGTTTTAGTGGAAAATAATTTTTCAGAAATGTTAAAAAAAATATTTTAAATAGGTTTAGAATGCCATGAAACGAGGAAATTTTAAATGTGAACAAAGAAAAAAAAATTTTTCATATGTTTTAGTGGTAAAAATTTTTTCAAAAATGTTTTTCTGAAATAGGTTTAGCGTGTCATGAAACGTGGAAATTTTAAATTTGAGCAAAAAAAAATGTTTTCACTATTTATTCCGTTTAGACGATCACCCTGTATATTTTCCACTGAAAGTTTAAGCATATCTTTATTTATATATATTTCTTCGCTGACAGTAGAGTCAACTACCTACCAAATTTGACTGCTCTCCGTCAAGTAGTTTTTTAGTTAATGCACCAACAGAGAGACTAACGGAATTAAAAAACCTATATTTTCGCAATCTACGTGATCTGAAACGTCAGAATCCGAAAAAATCTCGGAGGGTGATTTTTTCTCGAATACAATACTTCCCTTTGGTATGCGAGGGAAGTAAAAACATATCGTACGACCATCTAGCCCAGATATATATTTTTACTGCAACCTTTGAACTTTGAAAATAAGAAAAAATCAACTTTTATATATTTGCGCATGGTAATACAAGTCTTAAGAAAAACTTTGAGCTTTTAAGCGTTGCTCTATGATAATTCCTCGACCAAGAGCATCATTTTTAGAAAAACGCTTTTTTTACAAAAACTAAAATTTCAAGAAAAACTCAAAATTTCGGAGCAAAAAAAACTGCATCTTTAGCTAACAAGAAGCTATATTTTTACCAAATAACAAATTTGTAAATTGCGTTAAAAAAAGTTATTAACAAATTAAAAAAAACTTTTTTTACGGTTTTTTCCATTCTTCTCTATGGTTTGTGCACTAATCTATAACTTATTATATATCAATCAAAAGATAATTTTAGTCCCTACAACTTTCTCATTTAAGTCTTTTCGATTAGAGCTAAATGTTTGTTCTTTATTAGCGAAAAGCCGTATTTTTTACTTTTACAATTTTTTTAGGTTAGGATCGCCATGAAAATTTTGGAAAATGATACGCTTTCTTGCTTAGAATTGCTTTTTCTGTGACCATATTTTTTTTATCCTACTAACAATTTTTGCAAGTGTTTTTGTAGATTAATTGCGTTATACTTCCTAAGGGAGGTACAGGGCGTTGAACTTCGACATTTTTTAGAGCTTTCGGCCGATATCTTAGTAAGGGAATGAGTTATTGACTTAAAATTTTATATGCGTCTTATGTACAGTCATGCCAATATTATACACTATTTTCGTTGCATTTGATACACTGTATGTTACTTTTCCCGAGTCCATCTACGGTTTCGCGTAGTGGAACTTTTTCGTAGTACGCCACTGTCATCCGTAGCTATAATGTTCATAGAATGGTTCTTTTTCAAACATTTTTTTCAACTTTTGTAGCTTTCCGGTAGCTTGAGCGATTTTTGACATATGGACCATTATTTCATTTTATACACATCTGTTTTTAAGATATTTTTATTTATAGTAGAGTGCTAGCTTTAATTTATTTTTACTTCTGTGGGCGTCGCGGGGTTACAAGCTGAATTGTGCATGAAACTGAAGTTTGTACATTAGCGAATCAGAATCCGGAAGTAATAAAAAAATAAAGCGGGCAGAAGGGCAGTAAAATCGAAAAACGAGTTATTACCACTGGCGGATAGTGCAGCTACAAGTCCACATAAAAATCAATTGATATTTTGTACAGAATGTATTTTTTATCAATTTTTGAAAGTTGGCCACAGCGTTGGGTCTTACGGGAGAATAAATTTTAAAACTCGAATATCTCGGTTCCAACACGTCGAAAATCTGACTGAAATTCTGCAATTTTTATGTTTCCACGCTGTTTACTCGAAAACGAAGACCGTAATGAAAAAAACTTACTCTTACAAACATTTACTATCATCAATTTAGAAAGCAACAGCGTTTAATTGAAAATTTTTACTTGAATTGTAAACAAGATATGAATTAAAATACAAAATAAGTCATTTTTCAAGCGCTGGCTGATTCGCGTCTCCAGTCCGTCACAGTCGCATCTGTCTCATAAATCCCCGTAGCTCCATCTCGTACTGATACGTTGTCTATATTATCTGATATCTGGAATTTTAAGTGTGTGCATCTTAATTAGTATATTAATTAGTATATCGTAAATATACCCTTGTGGGTGGTGAGTGCATACGAATTCAGTACTACATTCCTAATACTTATTAAACTTAATTTTTCCATTTTAAAAAAAAACTTAAATAGTGGTTAGTGTACAGTGTTACCAGGGTTAACTAGGTAAGAACTTTTGCTTTAGTTAAATGTAGGGAATTCTACATTCGATGATTTTTTTTTCAAAAGTTAGCACTGCACGAAATGGAAAGTTCTACAAGTGATAGTACTAGTTCTGAGAGCGAAATCGACTCACTTGTAAAATTTAAAACGCAAAAATAACAACAATGTATAATATGTAAAAAGATTGAAGGTGTTATAATGCAATCAACTGATGAAACTTTCTTTACTTTTATGAATTCCACTAAGATTAGGGATTACATAAACTAAGAGTCAGATGAGGATATACAAAAAGTGATTGCTGATGGCAAAACTGGAAATCTTGTCAACGTTGTTTGGCATAAAATGTGATATATTGCCTATAGGAGCAAACAAAACATTGAAAGTTTAAGAAAAAGAGTGGAAAGACTGAAAGAGTACAGGGCAGCTGATGATATTGAACCTCCACCACTTCCTGGTAGATCGTTTCGTAGGGGTGGATTTGACATAAACAAATGTGTGTTTTGTCAGAAGCGGTCTGCTGGGAAGAGATTGTCCCAAGTTATGTCTAAAAATATAGAAGATAAAATAAAAAATACTGCGTCGATCTCTTCAGAGGTTTTAGAAAAACTACTAACTAATTGCAAAACTAATTGCAATACTACCCCCGACTGAAGATTCTTTGCAATTTCATAGTTTGAGAGCCTATTATCAGACGAAAGTGTGGCTCAATTCCTTAGAACCCTGTCCAAAATTATTTAGCATTGCCGAATATGGAAGGAAAATTGATGAAACGGGTGATGTAAATCCGATTCTAACTTCCTTGCCGTCTTTTCCTCCGAAGTTGGACGTTCTAGCTTCATATGGATGCAAAAAAGGTAAGGCGGAGGTGGCAACAATTTTTTTAGTAAAAAAATTAAAATTTTGTGGACGCAAGGTGTGCACTTGCAAGAAAAATAAAATGGGTTGCATTTGGTCCTGTAAATGCATGGCTTAGAAAACCTGCAAAAATAAATTGACCAAAACCACGGATTTGCCACCGTTAGATGCGAAAAGTGAATTGGACGAATAATTTTGTTTTTTATGAGCTAATCATATTCCGTATGATTGTTTGTTTATTTGTTTGTTATTTATATTTATATTTGCTTTGACCATACTGATATTATGTTCTAGTATTTTATAGAGTTATATTTTTGTAGTATTTATATTTATGTTTGCATTTATATCTTTTGTTTTTATTTACTTTTTACATATTTATGTTCACATGTCAAATCACTACGGCGTATTTTTAAATATCCAATAAATTATTATTATTATAACATACGTCTTTTAGTATGTAGAAGTAATACATTATTTTTATTTAACTAATTTAATAATTTTGTTTGTGTTCTACATAATGCTACACTTGCATTTCGTAGCGATACCACCACCCATGTACGTATTGAAACAGTACGTGATGGAGCTATGGGGATTTGTGAGACAGATGCGACTGTGCCGGAGTAGAGACGCTAAACAGCCAGAGCTTGAAAAATGGCTTATTTTGTATTTTTATTCATATCATGTTTACGATTCAAGTAAAAATTTTCAATTAAACGCTGTTGTCTTCTAAATTGATAATATTAACTGATTGTAAGAGTAAGTTTTTTTCATTAAGGTCTTCGTTTTCGAGTAAACAGCGTGGAAACATAAAAATTGCAGAATTTCAGTCAGATTTTCGACGTGTTGGAACCGAGATATTCGAGTTTTAAAATTTATTCTCCCGTAAGACCCAACGCTATGGCCAACTTTCAAAAATTGATAAAAAATACATTCTGTACAAAATATCAATTGATTTTTATGTGGATTTGTAGCCTATATGCTGCGCTATCCGCCCGTGGTAATAACTCGTTTTTCGATTTTACTGCCCTTCTGCCCGCTTTATTTTTTATTACTTCCGGATTCTGATTCGCGAATGTACAAACTTCAGTTTTATGCACAATTCAGCTTATAACCCCGCGACGCCCACAGAATTTATTTTTAAGCATATTTAACGCTCCGCGGCACTCTACTATTTACAGATGTTTTTAAGATAATCGTTTAAGGAATGGTTGTATAGTATATTGAGTATCAAGAACGGTAAGGGACGTTTACCGGTCGACGACATGTTTGCTGGAGACCGGTACAACCCTTGACGTTCGTGATGCTCATACTGTCTTTTGCACGTATTGAATTACACTTGAAATTAAAATGATTTCTAATAAATAAACAAAAAATCGAAAGTGAAATTTATATTTCGTGGCAAATCCAATTTGTCAAATGTGATATTTTTAATTTGGTATAAAATTAGATGGATGTGCTATATGTTTGGCAACACAATAAAATTTTAAATTAAGAAAATTGCTCAAACTGTAGGCCGCCAACTTCAGTTGCTGAACTCTTAAAACTAAATGACTTCTTGTCAATACTGGCTTCGTAAACTTTATCTTTTAAATAACCAAACGTAAATATTAAGTGAGTTAACATCCGGTGGCCCGGGTAGCCACTAATCCAATACCAGAAATCGTCTCATAACTTTTGTTTTTCTTTCACCGGCTTATCTAACGTTGCTGATAATTATTGTTCATCAGATCTAACATTGTTTCCAAAATGCGGGCAGCACCATTCATTTTTATCCAACTTTCATACCTTAGGTTAACAAGTTAGGTTAGGAACATCCTCCTTATTAAGAGATTTAAGGAACTATTTCAAGTTTAAACTTAAAGGTATAAAATGTGGACCACTAAGTTTATTAAGAAAAACTCCTAATTAAACATTGACGCTAAATTCGTTTGACCGAAGCCGAATTTTTCCAGGAATTTCGTGTGGCGAAAAATGAATATTGTAATTGTTTACTCCAGCTCTAGTAAATGCAGTAATTCATCATCTGTACGCAGAATTTTTAATTTAAATATATAAGTTGCAAATACACTGTTGCCGAGTTTCGGGAATGGTAATGTCTGTGGTATATGTGCCAGCCAAATGATGTGTTTGTCCCGTTTGTATAAGACAGCATTGCGCTCTAGGCGGCAAATGCTTGAACAAAATCTATATAAAAACGCAAATATAGCCGACTTTTCATGCCCACCAAATTTTTGCTTCCCCTTTACTTCCCTGTTCCTCTCAATCTTCCCATATGGGGAAACGTTGTCAAGCCCGCAGCCAGGTCTGAGAACGTCAATTTTGGCCCGGCAAGTCGGTACTGTATATCGTTTTGGGTCTGTATAGTTTGCTATATAAATCTATATATATATATACAGTGTGTTTCACTTCTCGTGAAGACACCCCTGTATCTTCTTTATTTGTGGCCGAATTAATTTCAAAATTTTATGAGGTATACAACTCTGTAAGGCGACTTTAATCAACACATAAATGTCGTTTAGATATAAAACCTCGGCTTACTGCGATAAAAAGAAAATCGCAATTTTCGAGAAATCATAGTAGGCTTAGATATAGACGAAAATTTTGTTAATAAAAGTTGTCCAGAATCACTAGATATGCCACCCTATAAAATTTGGTGAAAATTGGAATACGTTGAAAAAAAATTTTTTTGTTTCACTTCTCGTGAAGACACCCCTGTATCTTCTTTATTTATAGCCGAATTAATTTCAAATTTTTATGAGGTATACAACTCTATAATGCCACTTTAATCAACACATAAATGTCGTTTAGATATAAAACCTCGGCTTACTGCGATAAAAAGAAAATCGCAATTTTCCAGAAATCATAGTAGGCTTAGATATAGACGAAAATTTTGTTAATAATAGTTGTTCAGAATCACTAGATATGCCACCCTATAAAATTTGGTGAAAATTGGAATATGTTGAACAAAAAATTTTTGTTTCACTTCTCGTGAAAACACGTATCTTTTTTATTTGTTACAGAATTTCAAGACTAATTTATTTTAAAAAAATTATCAGTTACACAGCGATATTGTCCAAACATACGGAGAGAACTTTTTCCAACAAATGAGTCGTGCACAATTATTATTAAAATTATTTATTAAATAAAAGGTAATGAAACAGTATTTACAGTGAATGACTAAAATGCCACTTATTATACTATTATATTCGGCCCCTTTCTACTAACCCACCCTCAAGTGTAATACACTTCTCAATCCGCTTTCTGTTATTTATTACAACTCTTCGCAGTTCTTGAGCCGTAACTTCTAAACACGCGTGCCTTATCCTCACACAAAGCTGCTCCACATTTTGAGGTCTGGTCTTATAAACTTTATTTTTAATATGACCCCAAAAATAAAAATCCATGGGAGTGAGATCAGGAGATCTGGGTGGCCAATGTATTAGAGGGCTATTTCGTCCTATCCATCTTTGGGGAAAATGTTCGTTCATCCATGCTCTTACTACTACGGAATTATGGATAGATGCTCCGTCGAGTTGGAAATACAATTGTTCCAAAGGAAAATCGACTATTGCATTCCACAGATCATTATTTAAAAATTGTAGCATATGTAACGCATTTATATTTTGAAAAAAGAAGAACGGCCCTATTATTGTTTCATTAAAAATTCCACACCACACATTTACCTTCTGGGAATATTGCCTTTTACAATTTATTATCCAATCAGGATTTTCTACTGCCCAGTATCTAGAATTTTGTGATGATACTACCCCGTTGGTGGAGAAAGTTGCTTCGTCCGTGAAAATTACTTTCTTCAAGAAGTCTCTATTATTTAAATAATTACCTTGGATCCATAAACAATATTCTAGTCTTCTCTCTTCATCACCTTCCTCCAAGGTATGTACAAATTTTGGTTTAAACGGTTGTAACTTATGGCGTTTTAAACATCTCCAAATTTTTGACGCCGACAAATTGAGGTCACGAGCCATATTTCTAAGGCTGGTAGTGGGATTGGCGTTAAACGCCGCTAATATAACGTCATCCTCTCCATGTCTTCGACTGAGATGTACTCTCGGTTTAAGCACATTACCAGTTGTATTGAACAAGTGACATATTCTTGCAACGGTACCATGGTGTATTGGTCGTCTTAGAGGATGTCTTAAATTAAATTCTTCTGCAGCTTCTCTTGAAGACCGTACATTTTCACCGACTATCTTTATTATTTCTACTTTTTCATCAGTGGTTAAAAGAATTCTAACCATTATGATTAAAAAAATTAAATAATTAAACTTACGAACTGAACAATAAATAACAATAATCACTTCTGTCATAAAAGTAAGAATGGAGAAATAAACAAAATAGTTATTGACAGTTAATTTCACGGCACTCTTAACATTTAAAACAAAAAATCAAAAAACCCCTAATGTTCCTAAAATTCTGAGTCGATAAGAAGGATATGATGGAAAGTTACTCCTCAAGAACATTGACAACGAAAAAAACAAAAAAAAAGGAACAGTGTTACAACTTGATATGTAATAAAAAGTGGCCCTTTTAGCGTTTTATTGAATCATGATTTTTGTTCACGACTTTCGTTTGTTGGAAAAAGTTCTCTCTGTGGGTTGGATAAAGTCATTTTATAGAGTTGTATAATTGATACATTTTTTAAAATAAATTAGTCTTAAAATTCGATCACAAATAAAAAAAAGATGGGGTGTCTTCACGAGATGAAAAAAACATTTTTTTTCAAAGTTTTCCGATTTTCACCAAATTTTATAGGGGGGCATATCTAGTGATTCTGAACAACTATTATTAACAAAATTTTCGTCTATATCTAAGCCTAGTATGATTTCTCGAAAATTGCGATTTTCTTTTTATCGCAGTAAGTCGAGGTTTTATATCTAAACGACATTCATGTGTTGATTAAAGTCGCCTTACAGAGTTGTATACCTCATAAAAATTTGAAATTAATTCGGCCACAAATAAAGAAGATACAGGGGTGTCTTCACGAGAAGTGAAACAAAAATTTTTTTTTCAAAGTATTCCGATTTTCACCAAATTTTATAGGGGGGCATATCTAGTGATTCTGAACAACTTTTATTAATAAAATTTTCATCTATATCTAAGCCTACTATGATTTCTCGAAAATCTCGATTTTCTTTTTATCGCAGTAAGCCGAGGTTTTATATCTAAACGACATTTATGTGTTGATTAAAGTCGCCTTACAGAGTTGTAAACCTCATAAAAATTTGAAATTAATTAGGCCACAAATAAAGAAGATACAGGGGTGTCTTCACGAGAAGTGAAACACACTGTATATATATATATATATATATATATATATATATATATATATATATATATATATATATATATATATATATATAGTAAATAGAAAATATTTCTTGGGAATTAGGGTTCTTTTTATACTAAAATAAGGTACATCGGTTTAACGTTTCGGCTAGGGTCCCTTAGCCTTCATCAGAAAATTTGTTTATTAATTTCTATGAGTCGTACATTAGCATCTAAAATAAGGTTTAAGGTTAGTGATTTTTTTTGGTTACAATATTTTAATGTAAGCTTACCTAGACAGCATGACTTCTTTGCAAAATATTTTTCTGTGTTTTCTTCTTTTTTTGGACAGATACATTTTAAACACAATAATAATATAATAATAAATGTTTATGAGGAATTTTTTTTATCTGATTGTTCTGCAGCGTGGCTTGGCGGAAAGTAATTTACTTCGCGGAATGGCCGCGATGACCAGACAGAAATCCAACCATACCGGTATTTCCTTGAGGAACGTACCTCTCGAATGTAGATGGCGGTAGTAACGTTATTGTTAATATTTATAAATTTTGCATTTTTATATAATAAGAATATTGGTATTGTTTTTTGTTTATTGTGTGAATTAAACCCCTGTTTTTGCGACGAAGAATCATATGAATTACACAAATTTTATGCTTATTTAAAAATAGCAATATACTTACAATGCGCCACAACATGCATAGGGGCTCCTTGTACAGAATTTATCTGACAGGAGCCCCAAAACATGCTACAACACATTGTAGTATATCTTGCTAAGGTTATTTATTTCGGTTTTGTCGTTTACAGCTTTTTTATTTTTATGTATGTGTATCATTTCCATAATTTCTCTTTTTTTTTTGTTGGGTTCAGTGGTTAAAATTCGTGTATTGTCATAGTCAAATTCGTGTTTTTCTGATTTTTTGTGTTTATTGAGTGCCGTACTACAGTTTTTTGTATATTTGTGTGCATTTAACCTATTACCTAGATATTGGGAACTCTGTCCGATATATACCCTGTCACAATCTTTACATGGTATTTGGTATACAGTGTGTGTTGTTTTAGTTTTTGGCACTTTAGCTTTTAATTTAGAAAAATTTGATTTAAGGAGATTATTACTTTTGTGACAAATGCTGATATTGAATTTTTTTAGAGCATTTTTTAATTGTTCTGAGAGTCCCTTTTGGTAGGGGATTCAAATGTATATTTTATCTTCTTTTTTTAGAATTTGGTTGTTGGCATTGTAAAATTTATCAATTCTATCTTTAAAGATATTATGGATGAGTGTTTTTGGGTAATTGTTGTTAATAAGGGCATTTTTTGCTTTTTTTATGGCATTTGGTCTAAACTTACTATCTGAGAGTTTTATTGCTCTATCTGCTAGGCCTATAACAACACTTTTTTTTTGGGATAATGGATGATTTGAATTGTAATTGAGGTATCTACCGGACCAAGTAGGTTTTGTGTACCATTCGGTTTGTATTGTGGTATTTTTTCTATGTAGCGTCAAATCCAGAAAATTAATGCTCATGTTGTTTTCAATCTCTATCGTGAATTGTAATTTAGGGTTAAATGTGTTAAAAAGGTTGAGAATAAAATCTGTTTTGTCACTGGGAATCAGTGCAATACAGTCGTCTACATATCTGTAAAATAATGGTATGCTAAAATTTACTTTTTTAAGGGTTTCTTCTTCGAGGTATTCCATTACCAGTTGTGCTACTACACTTGATATGGGTGATCCCATTGCGCAACCATCTATTTGTCTATAAAATGTATCGTATCATACATAAAAATAAAAAAGCTGTAAACGACAAAACTGAAATAAATAACCTTAGCAAGATATACTACAATGTGTTGTAGCATGTTTTGGGGCTCCTGTCAGATAAATTCTGTACAAGGAGCCCCTATGCATGTTGTGGCGCATTGTAAGTATATTGCTATTTTTAAATAAGCATAAAATTTGTGTAATTCATATGATTCTTCGTCGCAAAAACAGGGGTTTAATTCACACAATAAACAAAAAACAATACCAATATTCTTATTATATAAAAATGCAAAATTTATAAATATTAACAATAACGTTACTACCGCCATCTACATTCGAGAGGTACGTTCCTCAAGGAAATACCGGTATGGTTGGATTTCTGTCTGGTCATCGCGGCCATTCCGCGAAGTAAATTACTTTCCGCCAAGCCACGCTGCAGAACAATCAGATAAAAAAAATTCCTCATAAACATTTATTATTATATTATTATTGTGTTTAAAATGTATCTGTCCAAAAAAAGAAGAAAACACAGAAAAATATTTTGCAAAGAAGTCATGCTGTCTAGGTAAGCTTACATTAAAATATTGTAACCAAAAAAAATCACTAACCTTAAACCTTATTTTAGATGCTAATGTACGACTCATAGAAATTAATAAACAAATTTTCTGATGAAGGCTAAGGGACCCTAGCCGAAACGTTAAACCGATGTACCTTATTTTAGTATAAAAAGAACCCTAATTCCCAAGAAATATTTTCTATTTACAATATAACAAGTAGAGGTTCAAGAAAAAACTTTTCCATTAAAAAAAAATATATATATATATATATATATATATGTATATATGTTGTTTCTTAGGTTTTCACGGGTGTTAAATAATGTGTTGGTGTGCTTCCGGGTGTTTTCCCGTGTAGTTGGTAGGCTCCTGTGGGAGCCACGCTTGTCTGCACGACGTTTCGGCGGAATCTCATCTGCCATCCTCAGGTTCTAGCTGGAAGCTGCCTATAGCTGCTGCTGCTGCCGGTGCTACTGCTGCTCCGGAGCAGCAGTAGCACCGGCAGCAGCAGATACACAAAATTCTTCTACCTACCAATTTAACTGCCTATCTTACCACTACCAAAACCGTCTACTGTGCTATTTGGAATGAATCACAACAAGGAAGAAAAGGTAATTGTTTAGCAAGCGTGTTTAAGAAAATTATAGAACGTGTGTTAGAATATAATCACATTGAAAAACTGGTAACATGGAGTGATTCTTGCGTTCCGCAAAATCGTAATTCCTATATTGCATTTGCTGTGCTGGAAACTTTGAGACAACATATTGATTTGCAAAGCGTAGTTATGAATTATTCGATTACGGGACATGGCGCAGTGTAAGAAGTTGACGCTATACATAGTACAATAGAAAAGTTTATGAAGTATGCAGAATTCGTTTCACCTCTAGGGTTTATAAAAATCTAAAGCAGGTTACCAGAAAACAACCAGATGTTATACTACAGATGAAGGACACAGACTTTAAAAATTATGAAGAATGTGCTTCACATTTGGATTACAAGAAGATTCCGTTACAAAAGTAACTTCGCTGAAGTTCACCAAAGAGCTGAATGTTATAATTTACAAGACTTCTAATAGTCAAGAAAACTATGTAACTGAAATAATTCTAAAACGTGAAGCAGAAACAAATACTGAAGCTCGCAGCTCTTTAAGAATATTATGCGAACTAGGGAGAGGACGTGCGTGCGAATCTGGATATTATGGTGGGGTGCGTACGCGTGGAATCCGGCATGAAAAAGGACGTCGACGTGTTAGAGGCGGGCATGGGTCTGTTCGAACCGAGGAGGAAAAAGAAATTCTCGTGATTCTCTAAACTATACCGCTGCGTTGCAGGTTATTCCCCAGGTTATGCCAAAAGACAGGATCGTTTCCAAAGAAAAATTAGAATCGATTCAGAAAATGATGCCAAATATGCCAGAAATTGATAGGCAATATTCTAAAGCACCTCTACATTTAAATTAAGTAAAAAATAAATCTTTAGGTTATTAATATGACAATAATGTATTTTCAGTTTTAAGTTTTTATATTAAAGAATAAATTTTCATAAAAAAAACTTTTGTTTGTTATGCTTGTATTTTACTTTATTTACAACTCACAAATAATAAGAAATATTTATAACTATAATAGTTGTATTCTGTGAGGCACATAGAAATGATTTTTAGGGAGAGTAATTAAATATGTTCTTAACATTCAGAATGACATGGTGGTTCTAAGAGGGAATTAGAACTTTGTTTCACCAGAAACTGGTGGAAAATTTGGACATAATTCTATCTACATTTCATGTAGTTTTATTTCACAGAATGTAATTACAATAGTGGTTTGGGTAATAAATAAAATCAATAAAAAATAAAGTAGAAACTTGCAATAATGTAAATGTTTATTTGACAATATGGAAGATAACTGTAATGAAAGTAAACTTTGCTGGGCATTATCGCTAAACAGGTGTTTGCACACATGGCTCCTTGTCATTCCATGGTAGCGATATAGTGACGGGCGAAAGGCAGAATCAGGAAGTGAAGCTATAGGAAAAGGGCAGAAAAGTGACGAAAACACCCAAGAAATCATTGTTACAAGAATAGAACAGAGACCAATGACCCATTTATTGTCATGTGTAACTGCAAAAGATATGTGGACTAAGCTGAAATCAGTTTATGAAAAGGAATCGGTGGTGAGTGTACACCTACTTCAACAAACGTTTTTCTCAATGAGTTTTGGAGACGAGATAGTTTCAACTTACACAGTTAGAAGAAATAAGAAATGAATTAAAACAAGCAGCAGAGGAGGTGTCCGATAAGATGTTAGTGTCCAAAATTCTGATGTCTTTACCTGACCGGTATAAACATTTTAGATCTGCGTGGGAATCTGTACCAGCAAAAGATCAGAAACTTGATGAACTGATATCGAGATTACTCATCGACGAAGAGAGAAAATGTCATCTGTAGAGGGATGTACAGCTTTGACTAGTACAAGACACACCTATCAGAAATGGGGTGCAAACGGTAAATTTACCTGTAATTTTTGTCATAAACTTGGTCAAATGGCTCGAAATTGCTCTAAGAGAAAAGATAATCCTAGAAAGGAATTTAAGATATGTACGCTTTGTAAAAAGCCTGGTCACATTTTACAAAATTGTTGGTTGCGAAAAAATAAAGAAGGGAAAAGTTCCGAAGCTAGTGGATCTACTGACACAAATGACTTCATAGGAGCATCAAATAAACTTAGTGCAGGGGCTATTGAACATATGTGCTGGAATAAAAAAGTTTTTGAAGATATTGTCGAAAGGAAAGGAACTTATAAAAACAACATTATCAAATGTGCTCTATGTTCCTGAGTTAAAGCTTAACTTGTTTGCGTTGAGATGTGCCGTAGACAAAGGATTTCAAATGATTTCTGACAGTGAAAAATTCGAGCTAGTGGACAGTAATGGAACAGTTTGTGTGATTGCAAATAGACAAAATAAACTGTAAAATATTATTTATGACAGTGAACGAGGAACTCACTCTAAAACAGCGAACATTTCATATATTGCCGAATGCACAGAAATCGGTATTTCAAATCACACAATGACATTTCTGAATGTAACACGGTAAAAATAGTCGAACCTCTAAAGGTACGTTGCCATGGTCGGAAATATTCGTCCGGAAATGACAGTTCCGTTCCGGAATTTTCATAAGAGCATCCCCATGGCACCAAAACGTTTGATTTTTTGATAGAAAATTAACCTTAGTTTTACCACAGCAAAAAGAAAACAATCCTGTGTCTGTGGTTTTGCTGCAAAGTATTAACTTAAAAAAAATTGATTCTGATATATTTGTTAGGGAACACACCCTTCGATTGGTAGCAATGGGTGACGATTCGAGACCACTAAGGTCATCTAGGCAGTAGTTAACAAATTATATCTATGTACTCAACTTTGTATGAACTATGTAAGAAGTTAATAAAGTGTTCGAATATAATAAATGATTGTATCATCATTTAACATGGCGCAGTCGATAATTCAATAATTGAACACTATCAAAATAAGAATATAATATAAGGAAAATAAATAACCTCAAAAATCTGATGAGGTCGCGTTCTTGTACGAAAGGAAAAATTAAAACAACAGATTCATTCGAAATAGGTGATAACAGAGAAATCATCCCAATGAGGATGACAGGAAATGTTGCAGAAAATTGGAAGGTATGGCGAGATAGATTCGAAAACTACCTGAAAGCGTCACAAGTAACAAAGAAATCCCAGGAAGTACAGTGCGCCCAAATGTTGCATTACATTGGCAAAGAAGGTTTCAAGATTTTTAGAACTTTCACCTTTGAAGATGAAAAAGACAAATTAGCCGTTTTGCTGCACAAGTTCGAGGGACATTTCTTACCCAAGGAAAATTTAACGTACGAACAATATTTGTTCTCCACAATGAGACAGAAGTCGGGACAAACACTGGAACAATTTATAGTTCAGCTAACAGAGCAAGCACAAAAATGTAAGCTGGGAGAGCTACAAGACAGTTTAATAAAATGTATGATCACATGTGGAGTGCAGAATACGGAAATACGAGAAAGACTATTACAGGATAATGGACTTTCTCTAGATCAAGCTGTAGCACAGTGCAAAATAATGGAAAAAGCAAGAAGTCAAACCAAGGAAATGTAGAGCAAGACGGAATCTACCGAAACAGTGAATGTAATAAAATTTTAATCAGGTTAGAAAAATAATAGTAAGAGCGCCTACAGACTTAGAATTATAAATAATTGCACAAAATGAGGTAAAAATCATGGCATAAATAATTGTCCTGCTTATGGCAAATTTTGTGGAACATGTAAAATGAAAAATCATTTTTCAGTTGTGTAAAAGTAAAAAAAAATCGGTAACCGAAATTCAAGAAAATACTGAGTCTGGAAATGCAGACACTCTTACTAAATGTGAAGAAGGCTATTTGTTCATAAGCTCAATTGAAAATAAAAATGTAAATGCATGGTATACTGAGTTTGAGGTAAATAAAATGAAAATAAGTTTAAAGTTGATACAGGAGCCATGTGTAATATATTGTCTGTTAATCATTTAAAGCAGCTTAATTTAGATAATATAGAAATCAAACAAACTGGAGTTCATTTAAAGTCTTATACAGGCAATACCCAGTAAACCAGAGACAGTTGGCAAACGTTCGGCCGCAGCCTGGCACTCACGGGAAATCTGCCGCTCGTCTAGCCGTTTTCGGAACGCAGGTGGCTAGCGCGGTACAACCCCTTTGGAGGAATTGCCAGGTTCGTTCCGTAAACGGCAATGATCTGTTAAACCCGTAACCGGGGTTTGGTTTACCAGCCGAACGCATCTGCGTCCCGGTAAACCGGTCACTACAAACCAGCTCTCCCGCCATACGCGGTTCTCAGGCGGTAGGCCCGAATCGAATGTCATGGCACCTCAAGTACATCAGTAACGTTTATATTTGAATTTGGCGCATTTTTCATCTGTCAACAACCGCTATTGTGCTGTCATTTCACATCTCAGTCTCACATGCTCAGAATAGGAACGTTGTCATTAGTGAACGGCGTTTTTCTATTGTTTGTAGATTATAGATTTGTGCATTACATATTTTAAGTGGACTTTGGAAATGTCTGAACAGTAAGTGTCAATTGGTTTTTAAATAACATGTCATTTATCTTGGCAAAAGTCAGCAAACGTCATGAACGGCGTCGGCTTGCTGCACAAATGAAATGTTTGCTTGACGATTGTTTACCTCTAGAGGAAAACAGTACGATAAATTATGCACCCCCGAATTACCCTTAAGTGTATCTTGTGTTACTGATAATCAAATGCCTTCTTTTTCTAATTCTACCAGCAATATTGACAGCAATTTTGCTGACATGCCAGGGAATAGTAGTGAGGTTTCAAGCGAGACATTAGGAGCCTTTCATCAAGGATTTCAATTTATTGATATAATTCCAGAAACTGAAGTACCAGATATAGATTGTGATATAAGACCAGAATCAGAGTCAAAATATATCTCGGAATATATGTTTAGCTCCGATCCTGAATCTGAGATTAGTATGAATGGCACCGAACCTAGAAACAACCTAGATGAGACAGAATTTCCTGAACCTGTTAAAAATCCAAGTATAGTTTTTTTGAGGCAGTGGGCCCTTAAAAATAATTTAACCCATACTGCTGTAAGTGAATTACTTCAGTGGTTTTCAACAAATCCAAATATTCAAAGTACGAAATGAAAACTGATACCATTAAATTTTTATATAATTTGGATTTTAATGTAGACGGGTTGCCAATTCACAAGAGTACAAAACTATCTTTTTGGCCAATATTATGTCGGGTAGCAAATTATCCCGAAGAGCCTCCCTTTATTGTTGCCATTTATTGCGGATCAAACAAACCACCTCTCAAAGAATTCTTTTTTGATTTTCTTAATGAACTTAAAGAGTTGTATAAGAATTCAATTAGGGTTGACAATAACATTACTGAAATAAAATGTAGGTCATTCTGCTGCGATACACCAGCCCATGCATATATAAAAGCAATAACAGGACACAACTCCTATCAAGGTTGTGACAAGTGTGAGGTTAAAGGTGTTTACGTAAATAAAAGGATGACCTTTTTGGATTCAATTGCTGCTCTCAGGACAGACACTAAGTTTATTAATAAGGAATATGGTAAGTACCATAAAGACGTAAGTCCATTATGTAATATAAATATCGGTATGGTATCAGGTTTCCCAATTGATTATATGCATTCAGTTTGTCTTGGAGTTATGAGAAAATTATTATTTTTGTGGAGGGATGGCAGCAGACTTTTCCGATTTAGTCCTGAGAAATTAAACATTTTAGAAAGTAGACTCGTATTAATAAAAAAATCCTGGCCTGTTGAATTTAATCGAAAGCCTAGGTCCCTTAAAGAATTAGAGCATTGGAAGGCAATTGAATATCGTCAATGTTTATTGTATCTAACGCCCCTTCTTGGTGATATTTTGCCATCACACGTTTTTGGAAATGTTATGTTGCTTAAATATGCTTTAATAATTTTGGTAAGTTAAAGGTTAAATTCTTTTTACAATGAATATGCTGATAAACTGCTTCGATTATTTGTGTCTAATTCTATTCAAATCTATGGCAAAGAATTTTGTATCTATAATGTGCATGTATTGGTACATCTAGCACAAGAGGCAAAGGAATTTGACACTCTAAACTCTATAAATTGTTTTTCTTTTGAAAATTACCTTGGCTTTTTAAAAAAATCGCTTAGAAAATCCCATCAAAGTATACAGCAGGTTGTGAATAGAGTTTCGGAGGGTAAAAATATCGAGGTTCGTGATAAAAATGGTGTATCTGTTTCAGGTAGACCTGTAAATATTATAGATAATAGTAGAATATCCTATCCCAAACTGCTGTATAAAGACTGGAAATCAACAAATAGTGATAATAACTGTGCATTCCTCAAAGATGATACAATAATTTATATTAATTGCATTTTCGTGGAATTTAATAAAATTTTCATTGAAGGCAAAAAACTAGATATTATAAAACTTCTTCTGAACTACCCTACTGAAAGCACATTTGGGTGATTGTCGCAAAACTGTGACATATTATATCCTCACCAATTTTGCATTCGGTAAATTGTTAAATGAGCTTACATGAGTGTGCATTTGCTGGCTAAAGTGCCATTTAATACATGTAACGTGATACATGTTTTAAAATCCTAAGAATAATATTTATTACTTGTAACTGTACTATTAAAACGTCATTCCTCTGGACTGTCCTTTCGGTGAATCACGTACTTAAAGTTACAGTCAGAATACATTTCATTGTAAAAATACGACTATACCATATTTTTAATACATTCGGGACGTATGGTGGATCAATGCTATATAGTTTTGGCACAACATGAAAGTATTTTATTGTTTTATTAGTCAAAATAATGTTGTCCCTAAGTTTGCGCCATCATTCCTCTGACGAGTCTAAAAATTTCGTTTTTAAAATAACAGATGGCGTTTAATGTATGCTTGATATTGCAGAGCACAATATAAACACAGCGAAACAGGTGCAGTATGTAATTGTATCACATGTAAATATAATTTGCTTACAATTAATACTTTTGTTTAGTGATTAATACGTGTCACATGCGGCAGAATCATCCCTCTGGTAAGTGCCAATTACACACAATTGTCTACTTATTATTATTTTTGGTTGGAAAAGCTATGTAATTAGGTAAACATATCACTGTAAAATTTTGAGGTTATAAAATTCAAACGTGTGGTATATAACAATTTATTCATTGAAATACATCATTCCTCTGGAAGTCATTCCTCTGGTTCTCGAATTCCAGAGGAATGACGATATGGACAGAGGAATGGTCATTTGAGCTTTTCCAACGTGATACGTTTATTAGAAGATCTTAATTGTGTCAAATTGAAGCAGGTATCTACTAACCTTGGTTATCTATTACAACAATGGCAAGAAAAGATAAAAAGAGAACTGCAAGCGAAGAGGAAAAGTTAAGAAAGAAAAGAGAGGCCGAGAGAAGAAGATACAATAAATTAAAAGAAACTGCAGCTGGCAGAGAGAAACTAAAGAACAAGGAAATACAACAATATTTGAAAAAGAAGGAAAAGCAAATTATCAGACCAATTAACGAGTTAAGCAATAGACAGAAGCGCGCAAAAAGAAAACAATGGAAAATAAACTCAAAAAATTACAGAGCAAATAAAAAATTAATACGAGAACAAAATGAGCTCTTGAGTCAAAATACACCTCTGATGTCTGACGATGACGATATTAATGTAAGAGCCGAAGCGAATGCACTTTCTGGAAAAAGAAGAGCTGCTAGGAATAGGAAAGCTCGAAGTAGAGAAATCAAGAAAAAAGATGACATAATTAAAAAGCTAACACAGAAAATTGAAAAATATAAAAAAAGATGTCAACGTCTGAAAAATGAGCGGCCAATTAGAGAAGCGACCCCAAACACACCAGCTACTCCACATACAAGAGTCAATGTTATGTTGGAAGGAGATGAGAGAGACAAAGACGTTGTTAAAAGACTAGTGTTTAATGAAGTACTATGTGATCAATTAAAGGAAAATTATAGGAACCTAAAAAGTGATAAAGAAAAGCAGGTATTTAAACGAGTTGTGACAGGGAATATAGTAAAGAAGTACCGAGTCCAACATAAATTAAAGAACATTTTTAAACATGCTACAACTTCAAGCCCTACTGTTACAGAAAGTCACAACCTACTACAATATATCAGAAAAACTAAGCATCATACATCAACTATTAGAAAGCGCAACGCAATCTGGAAGTTTTTAGAATCAGACCTTCACAGCAAAATGTGTCCTGGCAAGAAAGACTACGTTATGAAAAAGAAGGTTATCAAACAAAAGCGGTATCTTACCGATACCCTAAGGAATTTGCATAAAAAATTCTTAAGAAGACATCCCGATCTACAAGTAAGCTATGAATTTTGGTGCCGCAACAGATCTTACTGGATAGTATCGAGGAAGGTTACCGCCCGCGATACTTGTGCATGTACTACATGCACCAATATGCAATTATAAATACAAAGCTTATTTAGATATGGCGTCTTTAAAGACAACACTTGCAGGGAAATTGTAAAGAACTATTGTTGCGAAAAACAGTCCAAATTATGCCTTTTAAGAGAATGTAGGTTGTGCAATGGTAAAAATTATCAATACAACAGTGATTACGATGCCTCATTGCAAGGTTACTATTTCAAATGGGTTAACACTAAGGATACATACTTTGACAACAAGACCCAAAAACAAAAGACTGTAAAAAAACTATAAAAAATAAGATTTCAACGTCAATAGCTGAAATGATAAAAGAGTTTCAAGATAATATTAAGAAATATCTTCCACACAGGGGCCGACAACTTCATCAACTGCAACATATCGATTCATTGAAGTCAGAACTGAATGATAACGAACTTCTGATCCATATGGATTTTAGTGAGAATTATTGCTTGAAGTATTCTGAGGAAATACAGTCGTTCCATTTTGGTGGTTCACGTCAACAAATCTCACTTCACACTGTCGTACTTTATTCAAAAGCTGACGACAAACTGAAAGCAGAATGTTTTTGTACATTATCCGAATCACTGAAACATGATGTTCCGGCCATTTGGGCCCATCTTCGCCCCATATTAAACTATATCAAAGAATCTTATAATGCAAACACACTGCATTTTCTTAGTGACAGTCCATCGACGCAGTATCGGAATAAAAGTATGTTCTACTTCTTAGGTGTCAACCTCAAAACACTATATCCACAAATTCAAAATTTCACATGGAATTACTTCGAGGCAGGACACGGAAAAGGAGCTCCAGATGGAGTCGGTGGAGTGACGAAGAGGACAGCCGACAGAATTGTAGGACAAGGAAAGGATGTAGCATCTTTGGAGTCTCTGGTGAGCTGTCTTAAGGAAAATGTTCCAGGAGTACGTTACTTCATTATTAGTACTAAAGACATTGAAGACACGTCACTTATTATTGAAAAAGATGAACTTCAAGTGTTTCCTGGAACTATGAAAGTGCATCAAGTAGTAAATAATATTGTTACTGGGAGATTAGATTTTCGCATGTTAAGCTCATCTACAAAGTATTATCTTGGCTCCTTAAATTATAATAGAGAAGAGGATGCAGCATCATTGTCTGAAAGTGACAGCATTTTATCTGAATGCGAAGTAAGTATATTAAAAAATAATTGCATGTGTGTTATAATACAATGTGATTAAGTTACAGAGAGAACATTCAGAAGTCGTTGGTTACACAGATGTTTATTCCGACAGTGATAATGAATCAGGCCCTAGTAAAAACTTACCAGAAAGCAAGACGGAATTGACTCCTGATAATCTAAAAATTAAAACACACCATAACAGTGAGGGAGCAGGTCCCAGCAGAGTCCCTCAAAAAAACAAGACCGATTTAACTCCTGCTAATCTGACAATTGGAACATATGTGGTTGTTGCCTTAAAAACAAAGAAGACGTGTTACAGGTATGTTGCCGTAATCCAAAGTGAACTTGACGAAGATGGTGAGATGAAGGTCATGTATCTGAGAGCCATTGAGCTCAAAGATAATCTTCAAATATTCCGAGTAGATGAAAAGGACGTGTCTTACATCAGTTTTGAACAAATTATTTTCTAATTTAAATATACAGGAAAATTATGCTTTTTAATGTTTCAAAAAGTTTTATTAAAACTCTACACGTGTTTCGGCTTATTAGGCCTTTATCAAGAGTACAAGATAATACTAAATTTAAAATGTGTTCCTTACTTATTTATACCTAATGGAAGGTATAAATTATTCAAAGCTTTTAATCTATTTATTACATGCAACTAGTTATATGATTCCTATCCTATGTAAATATACTACAAATAAGTTCTTAATGTTAAATTATTTTTCTTAGAATATTATGACCCATAAATAATGTTTGATCATTAGTTACATTTTTATGCTTTTTGACAGCTTTCATGATCTCAAATTGTTCTAGTAAATCTAAAGCTGCCAAAAAGCATAAAAATGTAACTAATGATCAAACATTATTTATGGGTCATAATATTCTAAGAAAAATAATTTAACATTAAGAACTTATTTGTAGTATATTTACATAGGATAGGAATCATATAACTAGTTGCATGTAATAAATAGATTAAAAGCTTTGAATAATTTATACCTTCCATTAGGTATAAATAAGTAAGGAACACATTTTAAATTTAGTATTATCTTGTACTCTTGATAAAGGCCTAATAAGCCGAAACACGTGTAGAGTTTTAATAAAACTTTTTGAAACATTAAAAAGCATAATTTTCCTGTATATTTAAATTATTGAAGAATGTTTCACAAGGAACCAACCGTAGAATCAACCCAATGTATTAAATTATTTTCATTCTGCCTACCCCATCTCTGATTCAACTTAGGAATAAGATATATTATAAGTTTCCTAAAGATATTGATGTTTTTGATCAAAATTAGTTATTAAAATTAGGTAGTTTACAAAATTTATAGTTCGGATAGTTTCATGTTGATTTACAATTGGTTATTTTATAATAAACTTAACATTTACCAATTAATAAAGGTTTTGATCATTTCTCTGTTTTTAAATCATTCCTCTGGAAGATGTTATTTGAAAATTTGCCATAATTTGACTAAACCAAAAAAAACTGAATGATCCCTTATACTGAGATTCATATTACTTCAAGAAGTACAACATCACATAAGAATTTGACGTTTCTGGTCATTTTTACATTTCAAAAATATTTAGGCCGAAATTACAGGGTTTTGCGACAATCACCCATTTATCCGTCTATTTGTAGTTAAACTTAGCGACTCCACATTCTTAAAACCGTGTGACGAAATTGCTTTTAATGCAATATTGTTACCTCACTTCGAGAACTATATTTGTCACCCCCTAATTCATTGTATATAATAATAAAATTGGTAAAATTCTTGTCTTACAAAAATAGGCAAACTGTTTTTGAGAGCAAAAGAAAACTCAAGGATACGGGCATCCATATTCTAGAAGACTTGACTAAGGAGAGACATGATCTTTTAATCACGTCCAAGAATAAATTTGGTGTAGAAAACGTGTGGACAGCAGGCGGAAATATCTTTTGGATGAACAACGGCAAGAAAAACAAATTAAATATGTACAATCCTCTGGAAAAATCTATTAATAAAAATGACGGCTAATTGTTTTTTGTTCTAGTTGTTTGTTTCCATATTCTCTGTATAATTATTTATGCTTGTTTAATATTTACTTAATGGTTGCTTTTTTTATAATAAACACATTTTTGTTTTATAGTTTATCTTTGTTTTTATATGTATATATGTGTGTATATATATTTTTATATATATATATAAAGCATATAGCAAGAAATTGGAAGCTGAATATTATATGTCCTATGCTTGTTTCTTATGATAATATTCTAATTTTATCCGTACACATACTTTTGTCATTGGATGTAGATATGAGTCATGCATGTTAATTTAATTTTTTCTTCTCCTGTAATCAGCTCATCTGTGTTATACCTTTTTATTTAATTACTTTAACTACTTTTGAACAGCCCATGTTTTTCTTCAATTAAAATAGAAAGTAATATTTGCCAAATGCATACAATTCAATTTATACATAGTAGATATAGAGTAAAAACAAAACATTGTATGAACTTCCGAGTTGGGCATCTTAATGTAAGATCTTTGTTCACTGGTTTTGAAGAACTATCTAATAAAATTTCAAATGATTCATACCAAATATTTGCAATTACTGAAACTTGGTTAAATAACAATATAGACTCGAATACTATTGCGATACCTAATTATCGCATTTTTAGGAAAGATAGAGATAATAGTTTGACTAATATATTACCTCGGGTAGATGAAATTATTTGCGTTGGAGATTTAAATATTAACCAATTCAATATTTCTAATGATGATGTTATAAAATTTAATTCCTTATTGGAAGCTTATGGTTTAATGCAAATTATAAGTGAACCAACTAGAATTACGAATATTAGTGAGACCTTAATAGACGTGGTTATTGTTAGTGATGAGTCCGTTGTAAATACTGTTCGAGTAATAGATAATGATATATCAGATCATAGGCTTATTTTTTGTGAATTATCATGTGTAATAGAAAAAATCACCCAGTTCCTTTACACATATCGTGATTTCAAATACTTTGATTACAATACATTTTTATACGATCTAAATAGTATTCCGTGGGATAGTATCTATTATTACGAACATGTAAATGATATGATCAGTTTCCTTAACAATAATATTTTGTTACTATATAATATCCACGCACCTATCAGAACAGTGAGAATATCTAAACCTAAATCACCTTGGCTAACTGATACCATCAAATTAATGATTAAAACTAAAAACAATGCATTAACTAAATTTAAACAAACAAAAAGTTTACGTGACTGGTCATACTATAAATATTTGCGTAATACTACTACCTCAGCAATTAGGCGTGAAAAAAAGGCTTACCAAAACTCTGTCCAAAATTCAAAAACTGCAAAAGAGTTATGGCAAACTCTAGAAAACATGAATATTACTAAAACAAAAAACGCATCCGAAATTCCTCCACACCTTTCAAATCCTAATGAGCTAAACGAATATTTTGCGTCAACATGTAAATACAATCCTGCTTGCAATGAATTGCTAAACTATTTTGATCAAAATGTCTTTAAAATTTGTGACAAATTTTCTTTTGAGGAGGTAACAAAAGACCAAGTACAGAAAGCACTTAATTCAGTCAAGTCAAATGCTTCTGGTACTGACTCTATATAAAAAAAAATGCTTTTATTGTGTTTTCCAGATTTGCTGGTGTATTTAACTTATATAATAAATCAATGTATTCTGAAAGGCGTATTTCCAGACGTCTGGAAAGAAGCGCTTGTAAAACCCCTCAACAAAGTTAAATCTCCCACTGATTTTACTGACTTGCGTCCCATTAGTTTGTTACCAATAATGTCCAAAATAATAGAAAAGCTCATGTACGATCAAATTATCAATTACGCGACAAAACATCAAATAATACCAAAAAATCAATCTGGCTTTAGAGTTGCTCATAGCACCACAAGTGCTCTTCTCAAAGTCTCTGATGATATAATTAAAGGCTACGATATAGGAAAAACTACAGCTCTTGTGTTGCTTGACTATTCTAAAGCGTTTGATACGATTAATCACAACTTATTGCTCTCCAAACTAAAATACTATAACTTTTCTAACTGTGCTTTAAAAATACTTAAATCTTACTTTACTAATCGCAAACAGAAAGTTGTAGTCAAGAATAATTCTTTTTCGGAGTCAAAGATGCTTGAATCTGGTGTACCACAAGGGTCAATTTTGGGACCAAGGTTATTTATCTTATACACTGCTGATTTTTTCAGTGTCTTAAAAACCTGTAGATCACACTTCTATGCCGACGATACCCAGATTTACAGCACCTTTGATTCATCACAGATTATGCAGTCCATTGAGCACATAAATCAAGATATTAAAAATCTTGTAAATTACTCTTGCCAGCATTGCCTAGAAATTAATGCAACTAAATCTGCTGTTACCGTATTTGGGAAGGAGAGCAATAGACAATTCATTAGGGATAACACCAATATTCTTGTGGGAGATCAAAAACTAGCGTTTATGGATAGTATAAAAAATTTGGGCCTATTTTTTGACCACAATTTCAAATTTCAACAACATGTTAATAACCTTATGAAAAAGTCCTACTGCGCATTAAAAAAATTATACTCTTGTCGTCATAGTTTGAATGTAAAATTAAGAACTTTTTTATGCGAATCTCTAGTCTTATCTTTTTTTAACTATGGCGATATTATATATGGTCCCTGTCTCGACCAAACTAATGCTTATAGGATTCAAAAGGTGCAAAATACTTGTATTAGATTTATATTCGATTTAAAAAAACAAGATCATGTATCGCATAAGTTAAAAACCCTTGGATGGTTAAATATGGCCACAAGACGCAAATTACATCTTGCAAATTTTACTCATAAATTGGTACAATCAGCAAATCCCCCATATCTAAAAGAACTTTTGATTCCCAGGTCGTCCGTTCACGATCGAAATCTAAGATACACTGAGAATTTAACAATTCCTCATCATTCAACAGCTTTTTTCCAAAAATCCTTTACGTACTCCGCGTCAACGTTATATAACTCCATTCCTGTTAATATTAAGCAAGTTTCAGTTAACTCCTTTAAATTTCATTACAAACGATTTCTTCAAAACCAGTGAACAAAGAATCAGAAATAAAATATTTTTAAGCCTACCTGATGTAGGCACATTCTTCTCTCGTTATCAAATTGTGTTTAGTATAATTTCATTCTCATTTATTATCCTTTTTCTTTTGTAATTATTTATTTTGTTAATTTTAATGGTTGAGTATTTGAGCAGCCTCTGGGCTGGACTCCGCCATATGTATATTTTCAATAAAGGCACTTTATTATTATTATTATTATTATTAATAATACCTAATTATATTTAAAAAAAATGTTTAAAATGTTTTCTTAACCGCTTCTCAAGTCACCGAGGTAACTCCTTGAAAATCCAGAAAGATTTTGTGTTAGGTAAAGAGAAACGAGGCCCTACAGTTTATAGTGGAGTCCGAACCACATCTTGGGGATAATTTTATAATTAAAATTATTTCGCGGTGAGCAGGGATCGAACCTGCTTCGCTAGGTATGCCAGTATGAAAGCTAGACGCGATTTGAATTAACAAATTACTTAAACTGTCAATTTTAAAACTAAATAGTTAAATAATGTTATGTAATAAATAATATGTAAGAATTTTTTGTAGAATTTGAAAATTAGAATCAACAACCACAGTTAGTTTTTTAGTTTGTAACTTTCATATTACCTGCATAATATAGTTCAAGTTATCCCACAGTTCAAATTCTTTATTGTATTATATTTACCGAAAAATCAATACATCTAGAAATTCCTAATAATGTACCATATATTAGCTGAGATGGAAGATGAGGGCCGGAGATGATAAGGTGGATTTCAAAATCTGAGAGTAAAAAAATTGAAAAGAAAAACATGTCATTGAGAAAGTTATTTTTTTGCAATGCCTCTTTAAATAAACCGAGGAAAAAGTTTTTGTGTTTGTAGAGAATACGTCATTGTTGATTTTCCGGAAGAGTCAAAGGACGGAGTCATTTCAATGGCTCTCTTATCGAGCACTTGGATATTTGACGAAAATGGAGTAATGTATTGCTATTGGCCAACCTACCTCAAATCTACCTTGTCTAGGGAAAGAGCTGTCAAGAATCACATACCACTGATTTTACAGAAATGCATAAAATGTGTAATTATCGTCAAACACAATGATGGTAAGTAGCATTGCTAATAAGAAATCTCGTAAAATACTAACACAAATAATAAATTATTTCACAAAAAAAGAAAATATTGTTGCTAAACCAATGATCCTGATATATTCTTCAACTGCTTTCATTTAATCAGTAGGTAACTTTTAAAAACTGATTTGGATATTGCTTAAATACTTAAATAAATAATTAAAGACATTTATGCACATGCGGATGTTGCAGTACTTAAAAGGGAGTGTAAAGCCAAAAATTAGCTTTACCTTAAAAGGTAGTAAAAAAATATCTAAGAGCATTGCTGAAAATCCTGTATGGCTATCGAAAACAATACCGGAGGAGCTGCACAGGCAGAATTACGAAATAAGTATTCAAATTAATCTCATAAAAATATTCAGTTTTGTCAATCAAGAATTGTTATCATCATGCGGCAATCAAACCCATTTTTGCCCTGTGTAACCGTATGGTTACGAAAACATCTATATTTCGCTAACCTATACTTCTATCGAGTAATATTTTATTGCAGTAGTAGTGCTACTAGGATCTAGATGTCACCAGCAATGAATTGTATACCGCCATTTGTCAGTTAGTTGTGTTTGGTTTATTTTATATCAGTGCTTTTATTTGTAAAAAACATTACCCAATAAAATATGGACATCACATTTGAGTAAGTACTATATCTAGTATACTCTTAGTAGTTACTTTTTTAATTTCTATAAATTATCAATCAAAAATGTTGCAAGATTGAGATATTTGCATGCTGTGGTCAAATGTTTGTTTATGGCGGCTGTACATTGATCAAATTATGGCTGTGACCATTTGGTCACACAGGGCTAAACTGTAATAAAATATCTTGTTTATTTGTATATTTTCAGAGCGGGATTATCGTTACAAGAGGCACTTGAAATGGTATATAATGATGATGACAATCAAGAAAATGCATCTCCAGCTATTTATATATCTCCACCGGAACCAAACGCCGACACTGATGAAGAGTCAGCTGACGAGGATGGTGGAGGGCTCCTTGATAATTTGTCTAGACGACAGCTTTCAGCTCCTGTGGAGGTCCATTTGAGAACTAATAGGAATGAAGTAGAAGAGACTGAAAACTGCGAAATAAGGAACTCCGAGAATGTTCAAAAAGAAAAGACATGTGTAACGAAGAAAGGTACATCAAACACTAGTAAAAAGGGAACTCAAGCAACTCAGTGCCGGACCTGGATAGATGGAGATATTCAAAATAATAAACAGTTTGAGTCTCCAAATTTTTCATCTTTTCAAGATAAGTCTCCACTTGAACTGTTCTACCTGTTTTTTGACGATGAGGTCTGGAGAAATATTATCGATGAAATACAAAAATATGCTCTTTTTAAGAACTGTGCAGACCCTGCTGTTTCATTAGACGAACTGAAATGCTTTTTTGGAATTCTAATTCTTTCCGGGTACCACAGCCTCCCAGGCCGGAGATTTTACTGGGACCAAGAAAGTGACATGGGTGTGGATATGGTGAAAAATGCAATGAGGAGGAATAGGTTTGAACAAATTATGAGATTTATGCATTTTACAAAAAATACGGAAATAAACCCTAATGATAAAATGTGGAAGCTTCGACCTCTCATTGAACACCTGAATTCAAATTTTATAAAATATTATCAACCGACAGAACATATCAATTATGACGAATGGATGATTAGGTATTATGGAAAACATCCATGCAAACAATTTATTAGAGGCAAACCGATTCGCTTCGGTTATAAAGCCTGGTGTCTAAATGCTGAGAATTCATATTTAATAAATTTTATTTTGTACCAAGGAAAATCTCCTAACGTGAATGAAAAATATATTTCAGAATTTGGTAGCTCTACGGCTCCTTTAGTGACAATGTTGGATACATTACCCGAAAAATTCAAGTCCTGCCAGATTTTTGTTGACAATTTGTTTACAAATTTTTATTTATTAACAAATTTAAGAGAACGAGGATACGGCACAACGGCACAATGCGAGAAAATCGCATTCCTAAAGGCTGTCCCCTGACCGACAAAAAAGATATGAGTAAAAAAGACAGAGGTTCATTAGAGTCAACTATTTCGAAAAACGAGGGAATTATAATAGTTAGATGGATGGACAATGCTGTAGTAACAGCTGCCTCTACAAGTTATGGTAGTAACCCAATCAGCTCAGTAAAAAGATATTCCAAGTCACAAAAAAAAATTATTCAAGTGCCTCGTCCTTATTTCATTGGGGAATATAATAAATATATGGGAGGGACAGATTGTATGGATGAGGACGTCAACAGATATAGGATAGCTATTCGGAGGAAAAAATGATATTGGCCAATTTTCACGTGGTTAGTAGATGTCGCCATACATAATGCATGGGTTTTATATAGAAATTCGAGTCCAGACCGAAGAAAAACACCAAATATTGTATTTAAAAGAGAAATTGCTCAGGTATTATTGAGTCAGTATGCAAATCCTCCAAGTCGACCAGGAAGACCGTCTTGCAACTTAAATAGTCTCACCTTAAACAGAATGTCAGACGACATACGATATGATGAACGAAAACATCTTGTTACTGCAGTACCAAATAAAAAAAGGAGACGTTGCGCGGGCGAAGGATGCTCCTCAGTAGGGCGCACTCAATGTAATAAATGCAATATTGGTCTATGTATCGAATGTTTTTTACCATTTCATACCAAAAAAATGTAAAATATAATTTTTTTAAATAAATATCTATTAATGAAATTTGACTACATATATTTGCCCAGTGTTACCATTTGGTCACGGCCCCTAAAAACAAAAAAAATAGATAAATGTTGTATAATGTACTAAATTATAACCAAAAAAGGTCATCTGAAATAAGATTTTTGGGAATTAAAACAAAATTCGTGAAAAATTTAATTCGGGCAGAAATGGGTTAAGAACAAATAATATAAAGTGAAATTGAATAACTATTACAACGATCTTAAAAATTTGTTTTTTTGGTTTACACTCCCTTTTGATGGAAGCTGCGTTATGCAATACAATATGCATGCATTGCCAATGTAAATTTAGCAGGTGTTACGTGACAGCTTTTCTGGAGAAGAATAGGTTATGTGGCATTTTAAAATTTCGTCAACGGTGACATTGCCGAACTGGGTTAAACAATTTTTTGTTTTTTTTTTAGTTGATTATGAGAGAGCAATCGCTAAACTGAAAAGCTTGGAAGAAGAATCCGAACAGTTGTCAAATACCGGCACAGAATCGTTTGAAAAATTACACAAGAATCCATATAGAGATCCAGATTTTGTGTATTATAACGAAGAAAGTGAGGATGAGCAGCTTCCTTTGCCACCAAAGTTCCCAGGTGAAAAAGTTTTTGCTAACTTGCGTCCTTTGAATCAGCAAATTGAAGGACACAATGGACAGAGTGTTACACAGCGGCCAACCCAAGATGTAGTTTCGACAACCCCTTCAGCACTTGCACACAGATGCCAATGTGAGAAAAGCATAAGTAAGTGCAAGTTAAAGGTTAAAATTAATATTGATGGTGCAATTCCGTATATCCAAAGTAAAAGATGGAATGTTACATAATTATCGTTCTGTTATTTTGACATTTGTTGTCAGTCATAGTTACATGCTGATCTAATACTTGTATCACTTAAACTTTGTTAGGAATTGTCATTTCAAATGCCTCTTAATAATCTTAGAATTCTTTTAAACTGTATTATAGGGTTTTCATAAAAATTAAATGACTATAACACAAATAACATTTTTTTTCCAGGTATCCTGGAACGTGCACTTCGTGATTTAAAAATACTTGAAGTAGCAAATAAAGGAAACCTTACAAATGAGTTTCAGCCTCTTGCTGATCAACTAAAATTATCAAACTACGAAGAACTTCAAGCCTTTAATGATAAGTTAGGGGCGGAAGAAAATGGTAAGTAAAAACAATTTGAAAGCAGTTTATTAAATCATATCGGGTATTTCTCAAATAAAAGTAATACCTGCATTTATCACATTTTGTATAGGTTCTCCTATCCATTGTAATAGTTAGAACCTGTCATTCTGTATCTATAATTGTATTTTTATGTGCTATATTACTAGGATTGACAGTATTTTTCGTTTCAGCAGCAGTCTTCAATATGCCTTCTAGGTGGCAGAGACATGCAAGATACAACTCGAAAAATGGTATCACTATTAATTGTATTGTATTAATTTGTATCTAATAATGGGGGGATGCTTTGTATATCTATAAAAGGAATTTCAATAATACACATAATATTGAATATTTTAGGCAACTTATTTCGATCGAAAGGTGGGATAACATTGATTTCTACGCAAATGTAGAACTATCTTTTGAAAATTTTTCAAACAGGTTTCATGAAATAATAAATATTGCTTTTCCTTTACATAAATGTAAAATTACACACTCTAAAAAGCAAAATGACAAAAAATGGATAAGCAGGGACATAATCAATGAAGGTATGTTTATTAGAGAAATATACAAGTTAACTTTAAAATACCCAGAAATAAAAGATTATTATAACCACCTAAAAAACAGCCATAAAAGAAAAATATGTAATTCAAAAAAAACATATTATAGCACAATGATGGAAGCTTCATCTAATAAAAGTAGTACAGCATGGCAAATCATAAATGATAACAAGAATACCGCTGAAAGCAAACGTTTCAAAGTCAACAAATTTGTTAACGAAAATGGTTCTACTATCGATTCTTATAATGAAGCAGCATATGAATTTAACCGCTACTTTCTAGAATCTATTCAACAACTTACGGACAATATGAATATTGATACAAAGACACATCTAGGTATACATTGTTCGAGTAATATGTTTCTGGCACCTACTGTGGCCTCTGATATAAGTATTTTGTTGAAAAAAATAACAAAAAAGCATTCTGCAGGTCCTGACAATATTCCATGTTCATTGCTTGCACACATCATAGACTATATTGCCGATCCACTTTGTAAACTAATAAATCTTTCTTTTGTTGAAGGCACTTTTCCCTCTTCTTTAAAAAAAGCAGCGCTGGTACCCATTCATAAGAAAAATGATAAGGAACTAATATCAAATTACAGAGCGATTTCTTTACTATCTGTATTTTCTAAGCTTTTTGAACTTGCGTATGCTGGTCAGTTAAAAATTTACCTTAATAAAAATAATATACTATCTTCTAGTCAATATGGCTTTAGGGAGGGACACTCTACTCAGGATGCAGTTACTTCCTTATACACATTTATACTTCAAAATATTGACCAAAAAAAGAAGTGTGAATGTCTATTCTTTGATATGTCGAGAGCATTTGATACAGTAAATCACGAATTGCTACTTAATAAAATGTGCGCCTATGGTATAAGAGGAGTACCTAACGCCTGGATTAGGTCCTACCTAACTCAACGTACTCAGAAAGTCATATTGAAACTCGGCAGCATGTCGTATCAATCAGATGATAAGCTGGTACCAACGGGGGTTCCTCAAGGTAGCACCTTAGGACCTCTTCTCTTCCTTATTTTTATAAACTATCTGCAAAGCCACTTAAAAGTAACGAATGCCTTCCATGTTACTCAATTTGCTGATAACGTGGCAGTTGCATCAACAGCTGACAACGTACATGAGTTGTCAAGTAATGCCAACATCTGCACCTCACTTATGAATAGTTATTGCGATAAATTTGGGCTAAAACTTAATGGGACAAAAACTCAAATGTTGATGTTTGCCAATAACAGTCATGATTATAGCTTATTAGTAAAAATAAATAATTTATCTATAGAAAACAGCCACTCTGTAAAACTGTTAGGCATAACTATTGATAGTAATTTAAACTGGTTTCAACATATTGAAGGCTTAACAAAAAAAATTTCAGTTAGAAGCTATGTCATCTGGCAACTTCGTTCTTACTTAAAACCTATTATTTTGCACAGGTGCAGTCATTATTAAATTATGGCATTCTCTGCTGGGGCAACTCCAGTAGAGTTAATCATCTATTCATTATACAAAAAAAGATAATTAGGACTATGTTGTTCAAAGGTTCTACTCATTCATGCAGAGATTTGTTTATTTTGCTTGGAATACTAACGCTGCCAGCTTTATATATTTTATCATGCTGTTTGTTTGTTAAGTCTAATATTAATCAGTTTATCCAGTTTTCCGATCGAAATATACAATATAGCTTAAGACACACGAATGACATTTTACTGCCTAAACACAATCTCTCTGCTGCTAGCAATGGTGTGGCAGTTATGCCTATTAAGATATACAACCATCTCCCTAATTATTTGAAAGAAATAGGTGGTTTAAAATTGTTTAAATTAAAATTAAAAAAAAACTATTACAAAAAGCAATTTACAGTTTGCAAGAATTTTTTAGTATTACCCTTTAACACAGGTAACAAATATTGTATTACTACTGTTTTATATTATTCCTTTTCGTATGTCGTCCTTTTCTTACTATTTTCTTTAAAAATAAGTATTTTACTATTTTATCATTATTACGTGTACAGGGATTTTATGATTGACTAGACTATCAATAATATTGTTGTTGGTAGCTCCCCATACGTTTTGACTAGGTTTTCATCTAGTTATTGAAAACCATTATCTTTATATTATATTATTGTGACGTTTTTTATATACATGCAATGCATGTCTACTTAAATAAAGAGTATTATTATTATTATTGACCATCAACTTATTTTACAAGTAAATTGGACAGGAGCTAACAGTAAAGGCAGTTTCCAAAGATTGGATCAAGTTTTAAAGCTCATATATGGTAAGATTTATATATTACACTTATGGTCAGCCACAACTCTATTAAATTTATACCTAATTATAAAATATTAATGATTTAAAAAAAATTATACACAATATGATGTAACCATACACTGTTCAAAGCTATAAGTCAGTCTATAATTTATTCAATTAATTATTTTATCAATAATAGAACCTACTTTTTTCCACACTAATTATGTTGTATGAATAAATATTATAATATGAATGATGGTTTTAGGTGCTATACGAAGAAACGTGGTTTGTGCTAATGCAACCAATTCTGAAATCGATCAAGCTATAAAAAATTGGATAAAAAATGCTCCAGACAGGCAAGGGGGCGAGCTAATAAGAAGAAAAAGGGAACTGATTAATGTGGTTCTTTTTTGTGTTTTTTAATTTGAAATTATTTTTATGACTGTATGTCCATGGGTGGATTTAATTAACTATTCTCGTAGGCTTTCTATTTTTGTCTCTTTTTAATAAAATATCATTGTTCATAGAAACTTCTATTTAATCTGAAAAGTCATTTGCCATTATCGGGACTACGATTTATTATACAGGATGATCATAAAATGTGAAATTTAAATTAAAAAATGTAAAATTTTACAGTAAAGTACCCTTCTTTTAATTATAATAGTTTTATAATGAATTATGTAAATTATGCCAAGTATGGTTGGGTTAGGTCCTAATACAAAGTTTCATCTCATAGTCTAGACTGTAAAAATTGACCAGAAAATTAATTTTTGAGTGTGTGGATGAAATGTATGAGAACTACACTTTATTTACAATAATTTTCTTCATAGTATTGATTATATTCATTAAAAAAGCATCTTTGCTATATTTTCTTAATGTCATTCACCCCATATAGTAAATCGTAATCTTGAGAATGGCTAACTTTTTAGAATAAACAGATGTTTATGAAGAATGGCTGTTTATCAAAAAATCTAAAATGAAAATGTTACAAGTATATAATTATTAAAAGAGCATCTGGGGGCATGTACCGTAAAATGGGGTGAATAGAAACACTTATCTGATGCCATGTCAATTTTCACTGTTCTTTTTGCGGATGATACCACTTTTGCGAGTCACATAATAGACACCGGAAGTACTGTTGCTGACTCCAAAAAGGATATCATCAATAAAGCATCTGACTGGTTCAATGCAAATAAGTTATGCCTAAACACAAATAAGACAAACACTTTGCTCTTCTCCACGAAAAATAATGCCTCTGAGACTGTAAAATTCTTAGGCCTTACTTTGGATAGTAGATTGGACTGGTACTCCCATATCAGTAGTTTAACTTCAAAACTATCAAAAAAAATATACGCCATCAGACAAATTAAAAACAATGTGAATCTAGAGGCTGCACTCATGTCATATCATGCACTGTTTCATAGTGCAATGACATATGGTCTGATTAACTGGGGTACATCAAAGCACATTCAAAACGTTTTCATTGTACAGAAGAGAGCCATAAGAATCTTGGCAGGTGTGAATCAACTTGAAAGCTGTAAACCATGGTTCATCAAATTCAAGATAATGTCTCTACCATCTGAAATAATATACTGTCACTTGGTACATATAAAGCTACATTCAAGCGAATATACCAAGAATGGTGAAACGCACGACTACAATACTCGGAATCGAGACAAAATACAGACCCCCCTACAGAGATTAGCATATACAAAGCGTAATAACTTAGGAATCAGTTTGTTTAATGATCTCCCAACTAGTATTAAAGACTTGTCTCTAACAAAATTTAAAACAAAATTGAAACTCCACCTCTTGGCAAATGCTTACTATGATCCATCAGAGTTTAAATTCATGCAAACTTAGATTAATATATGTAATTAAGCATTTTATTATATTTAGACTATAACTATATCGCAATGTTGTAACTAATCTGCTACATTTTATCTTATTTACTTATTGTCTATTAACCTTATGGTGACACACATTTCTTTTTATTTTATTCTGTATTTGTTTGTTGTACATAGCTTTAATTTATCCTGTATGTATAAACATATACTTTTATAGTGTCATTAATGTTGTCATCTAAGGGCTTGACCATATTACGAGTATATACTAGCATCTATCTTAAATGTATGTACCCAAATGTTTTTCATTTCTATTTTTATTTATATTATATTGTATTATTCCATATATCTACACTTGACATGTCAATAACACTACGGTGTAACTTTCTGACGAATAAATTATTATTATTATTATTATTATTATTATTATTATTATCTACTTTCTCAATCCTGTAGCAAAGATCCTACTATATTTTTAAATATGAAAAAATACGCCAAATGTGTCACACTTTGTAGATTAAAGAGCGTATATTATGTTTTTTTTAAACACAGTTTTTTGAGAAAAAAAAATATATATAGCATTTTTCTATTTACCTGGTGGTTGGGGTGAATCGAAACAGTCATTTATTTTCGATGTTTCTTGCTATTGACCTGAGAATAAGGCTAATAGAAGTACCAAAATAATTTTTTTTAAATCTTTGAACAACATAAGTATAATAAAACACAAAAAATGTTTGGAAAATAGTTATTTAATGAATTTAAAGCAAATCCATATAATAAATAATATACGAATTATAAAAAAAACTTAAAAACACCCTGTTTAGTACAAAATATAAAATAACTATTCAAGATCACGTTGGTTGACTGCGAATTGAAGAAATTCCCTTTTTAAGCTTGATGGGTGCTCGGAATCTACAACAGGAGAAACCCGCCGAACAATATGGTCAGATTCAAATGTGCAAGCGTCGGGGAAGTCAGGAAAACAATAAATATGACTTTGAAATTGTTGAACAATATCGCAAAAAGCTGGCTTCGAATTCTTGTGTTTATCCTCAAAACTTTTCCAATGTAATATTTGAACTTCCTAATTTTTCCATGTTCAATTAGAAAAGCAACGACTAGCCAAGTCGCTTCTTTTATTTCTTGGGTACTAATAGAAACGACATTATCAAACATTTTTCCATCATGTGAAGCACTACAATAATTTTCTTTATGGATGCTCTTTTGGCCATCCAACAAGCGTGCAATTGATATAAGGTAAGGTGGGGTAAGATCGTTTGTGGGGCAAGAGCGACTATGGCTACTAAATCTTGAGAAAGAATAAAATATGTGGCGCCACCTGTTGCAGATGATTTACTATAAACAACCACATATTCCCATTCTGTAAATTTGATGATCCGTGCTGCCCGCTTTAAGGTTAGCTGTCGCTTGTCATCTAGTCTGATTTCAAGTTATAGAGTGAGTGTAACGGACATTTTTGTGAATTGTTTAAGAGTTGAAAAATACAGGTAAGAATATTTGTTTTCTGGTCACTAATTATAATTAATATAACTTGTGAAGGTTGTAGAGATTGAAAAAGTCAGTGTTAAGTTTATAAGCTTTTAGAAGGGGGGAACGCACTTTCCCCAGAGTTTTTTGGAGCTGGGGCATATGCGCTTATTGGTCACGGGGCAAGTGCGTTCCTATAGCGCACTTACCCCACAAATACGCATAATTAGTGTTACGTCACATATGTCATTTTTGTTACGGTTGAGTGATTCTGAACCCAAACATTTTCTTAAATCATTTAAGTGAGGTTAAGTGTCTTTTAATAATTTGCATATTTCTTTCATATTACAGCAATAATTTGTGAAATTAGTATGTAAACAACATTTAGAAATCATATTTGTTTAATACTAACCTTAGTTATTTCTTAAAATCACCAAATAATAATAAATATTTGTATAATAATAAATGACATATATGACAAACCACTTCAAAATATTTGTTTGGGTTCAGTCTCTTGATATAATCCGTCAAGTGACGTCATCACTAATTACGCGTATTGTATTAATTATTAGTTCCACATCCACGTAGTGGAGTGGAAGTATAGTAATCGTAAAAAAAAAAATTCAAAATGTTTTTTTATTGTAGGAAAATGCGTAACTACAAAAGAAAAGCGATAGAGCTACTAAATATACAGCAGAAATTCTTCAACGCGCACTTGACGAAGTAAAGAGAGGAGTGATTACAGTGAGAAGAGCATCAAGGATCTATGATATACCAACGACAACAATTCGCGATCATATCAAAAAGGGACGTGGCGTGAAAAGCTCTAGCCTGGGTAGGTCACCTGCTATCCCTGTAGACTTGGAAGTAAAATTGGCCACTGGAATAAAAGCACTAGAGAAATGGGGGTTTGGCTTATCCAGGCTAGAGGTATTAGAAATTGTCAGAAGTTTCGTGGAACACAACAACATAAAAACTCCATTTAAAAATAACAAACCCGGTGAAGACTGGTTTATAAGGTTTAAACAGCGACATAGGCTATCGATTAAAAAACCCCAAAGTGTTGAATATGCACGTAAGAAGAATACAGACCCATTTATTGTATATGGCTACTTTGAATTACTAAAGTCGACATTGAAGGATCTTGACTTACTTGAGAAACCAAACCAAGTTTGGAATTTAGATGAAACCGCCATGTCGCTAGATCCTTCAAAGACTAAAGTAGTAGGTGCTCGTGGAAAGCCGTGTTCCAGAACAACGAGTGGCCCAGGAAGGGAG
Organism: Stenurella melanura; assembly: GCA_963583905.1. Classification (NCBI taxonomy): domain Eukaryota; kingdom Metazoa; phylum Arthropoda; class Insecta; order Coleoptera; family Cerambycidae; genus Stenurella; species Stenurella melanura. The sequence goes on from OY757315.1 coordinate 74,386,402, forward strand.
AGTACTACAGTACTTGCTGCAGGAAAAAAGGCTCCACCACTGATAATATTTAAAGCCAAAAATATCTGGAATTAGTGGCTTCCTAAAACAGAAATATTCCCAGGAACTGTCTAAGCTGCCTCCTCCAATGGTTGGATGGAGTCAGACATATTCTGTAATTATTTTGAAAAAAGTTTGACTCCTGCTCTTGGTGACAGTCGTCCAGTTCTAATAATCTATGATGGCCATAGCACTCATGTGACTACCAATATCATAGAACTTGCAATTAGAGAACAAATTACGATCTTAAAACTACCCCCGCATACAAGTCATTTATTACAGCCACTTGACTTGGCAGTATTTAAGCCACTAAAGGATATGTGGGATGCAAAATTGGTATCCTGGCAACGTAAAAATGCGGTGTATAAAGTTCCAAAGGTGCAGTTTTCTACTATGGTGGCAGAAACTTGGAGGGATTTGAAGATTGATGTAATTATTAGTGGCTTTAGAAAAGCAGGAATTGTACCTTTCAATGATGAAGTAATTCCAGAAGATAAATTCGAACCTTCTGCGTTACTTCGTTGGAAACAGCAGAAGGCAGTCATCAACCCGCAACCACATGGCCAACCAAATGCAGAAGGTGAACAGCTGTTGGTTAATTTAAATGAACAGCCACTTGCTCCCGAATATATGCAGCCAAATACAAACGGTGAACAACTATTAGTTACTTTAAATGAACAAGCACCTAATTCTGTTCCATCAACTTCTTACTCTTTGCAAGTATCCTTTGAAGATCTTCTTCTGCAGACAATTAGGCAAACAAAACAACCCGTAGCTAAAAAAAAACAAGAATTGCTCCTGGTGCTGAAGTCATTACGTCACCGGAAGCTGTGGCCAGAATGGAAGAAATGGAAAAAGAGAAAGCTTCAAAAAAAAGGAAAAAGCTTTGAATAAGATGGAAAGGTTCAAAGGAGAAGAGAATTTTAAAAAACCAAGACAGACTAAGAAAACCATGACGCCACCGGCCAGTTCATCTAGTGATGAAGAAGAACCTTCTTACGTTGACACTGACGATGATATGGATTCCGAAAACCAATGGATAATTATTGTCAAATATAGCACCAAGAAAACAACACGACATTATGTGGGACAGGTATATTGATTCATTAAACTATTTAAGTATCAGTACTGGTCTTACCGACTCTTATCATTTTCAGGTTACCAACAAAATTAGTAACGATGAATGGACCGTAAGATTCACAAAACATAATCACGGCAAATTTTTTTGGCCAGAATTGGAAGATGTAGATAATATAACCAACACAGATATTATTAAGGTTTTGCCTGATCCAAAATTAGACCGTCGTGGAGATGTTTGGACTTAAATTTAACATTAACCTTACTTAATCACGTAAGAATGTATTATGAACTTTATATTTCTGTTATATGAAACATAAATATAATATTTTCAGTTTAATGAGAATATTTAATGAAATATTTTTTAATGTTTTGAAATTTTCTCTCGATTCCTCGTACAATATAGTTTGTAACTTTTGAACAAACCAACTAATTAAATCTGCAAAGTGCACAAAATAGTAAAAAATAGTAATTAACACGATCTTGCCCCCTAACAATTTCAGTGGATTACCTGATACTTTAACAGTCAAATACGCACTTGCCCCGAAATTTGGGGTAAGTGCGCCCTCCTGTAATTTTTTTAAATAAGTGTGGTTGTAGTGCATTAGCCGTTGATTAGGATTTATCTATTTATACATTTGTTTGCCCAATATACCAACAAAGAAATACCCAAAATTTGAAAACCATATGATAAAGCATAAATTCCACAATTGTCAACAAACATCAACTGTCCAAAAACCGGTGTGCACTTGCCCCACTTTACCTTACAAAAAAAAAAACGCAGAATGATAGCATCCTGCGTTTCATACAAATTCAATCAAACCCACCACCAGAACCTAGTACTAGTTAAAGTACTAAGTACTGCTACTAAATACCGAGTTATCAGCTTTTTCTGAATCAGGTGATACAAATGAAGCTGTTCTCGAATCTATAATAGACGACTCTTTGTCTGACCCTCTGAGTGGGGAAAACTCCGAGTCGTTTCTGCATTTTTCGAAAGGCAGGAGTACTAAATCGGGAGTCGCAAACAGTAATACGAGCGCTAGTAGTTCTGCCATAAAGACCTCTTCAACTTGTGACTATTTACAAGAACGAGATCAAAATAAACGATTTTTGACGTACGATGACACTCAATTGAAAATTACTGACTTTTTTAAGAAGATATATCAGACCACAGAACATATTTTTGAAAATCCCAAATTAAATAAAGAAATAGAAACAACCGCAAATATCATATACGAATGTGCAAATAAAGACAACGAAAATTCAATGGCAACCCGAGTGCCAACCTCTCGGTCAACCTTTTTTGAAATATTTAAGTCAGCAGTGCAACAAAATGAGGGACCATCAGGCCATCGGTTTCCAGAGCAGCTCAAGAAAATGGCGTTATATATTTTTGTTACAGCCGGAAATTTGGCATATCAAACCCTATATGCAAATATACCGAAGGGTTTACCTTCAATTACAATTGCAGTGTAAGTGGGTTTTCAAAAGAAAGTTTGACAGTGACAAGAAGGTGCGGTACAAAGTTCGGCTAGTGGAAAAAGGCTTTATCCAAAAACCCGGGGTAGATTATGACGAAACTTTTGCTCCTGTTGTAAAACATTCGACATTAAGATTGTTAATAGCCTTGTCAGTTCACTTGAATTTGAAAACCATGCATCTGGATGTAACAACAGCCTTTATAAATGGTTCTTTGACAGATACAGTTTTTATGATGCAGCCTGAATGTTTTAATAAATCAGTAGATTTTTATCTACCAGGTTCTCAAGCTAAAAAAAGCCATTTATGGCCTAAAACGAGCATCCAGGGTTTGGTATGAAGAAGTGGAAAATGTTTTAAACATGTTAGGTTATTAAAAATCAAAATATGAGCCAAGTGTGTATATGAAATATCAGGGTAGTTTTAACTCATTGTAGCATTGCATGTAGACGATTTTTAAATTTTTTCAAACTCTGATGCCGAAACAAATTTTTTGAAAAGAGAACTTAGTTTAAAGTTTAATGAAACAGTGTTTAGGCATGAGGGTTATTGTTGATAAAGATAATGAATCAATATCGTTGGATCAAGAACAATATTTTGATTAATTGTTGTTACGTTTTAATATGATTGATTGTAAGCCTGTAAATACACCTATGGAAAATAATTTGAAATTGAGCAAACGTGAACCTAAAAAGGATACTGATTTTCCCTATCAGCAACTGATAGGGGCATTAATGTATTTGGTCGTGCTCACGAGGTTAAATATTTCTTTTTGTATTAGTTACTTGAGTCAGTTTAATAATTGTTTTGACGAGTCACACTGCAAATGTGCTAAAAGGTACTGCGTTACCTGAGGGGTAACATGGGCTGATATTTAGAAAAACAAGCATTCTAGAACTAGAGGATTTCGTTGACGCAGATTGTGGCGCAGATTTACATATTTGACAAAAAGTCGTTCACTGGTTTTTGATTTAAACTTTCTGGTTCTACAATGTCAAGGCAGAATAGGAAACAAAGTTCAGTGTCCAATGATTCAAAGCTCACAGAAAGTAACAATTCTGCTTTCCTCAAGCGTACCAAGCACATTGATATTAGATATCATTTTGTTAGGGAGGCAGTCTCAAAGAATTTTGTTATTGTAAAGTATTTACAAACTAATGATATGCGCGCTGATATGTTAACCAAAAGCTTGAGTTTTGTTAAACATAATAAATTTTCAGGTGAATTAGGCATTACAGATGTATTATCTAATGTATAAATAATGTATTTTTATCTAGTGGGGGTGCTAATTGAGGATAAAAATACATATAGCGCCATCTATCGACTAGTTATGTAACCAAGTTAGTTCTCTCGCTAAATAAAGAGAGCGTACGTAGTACGATGAAAACACGAAAGGCTATTCCACCCACACCGTACCGACTTTGCCAAATGTACTCGTCATTTGATAGGTGTTTAGAGTGTAAAAAGTATTTATATTTGTGAGGTTAAGTTCATTTGGAACTTATATAGATCTGAGATATCTTGTACTCGTTAATCTCCAAGTACCTTTTCATTTCCCAAAATGCCTGTAATGTGTAATATATGTGATTTTTTCAGCACAATCTGTACATAAAAGACACGTCATGGAAGTTCATAAAAAAGTTCCCGATTCCATATCATATGGAGAGAGCAGCGTTTGGAGTTACCGCTGCCTAGAGCAGAATTGTGATAGGGTAAAGTCACCAGTGAATGAACATGCACCAGTAAATGAACAATTTCACATATATTGCGAAATATTAAGAAATAGAACTACTGGGCGATAATAACCCTCAATTTTAGACCATTTTCACTTGCTGTGATGCTATTGGTTAATTCGAATCATGTGATCCGTTAATTCCATGATGGCCTAAAGTTTACATGGGCGCGGTAGTTGTGTGGCGTAGCTAGTAGAACAACTTGTTTACTTGAATGTTTTTAATTTATCAAGAACATGGTGAGTGACCAATTATTTATTACCCTAGTATAAAAAGGTGTGAGGATTAAGTCTAGATATTCAAAACCGCATAAAGGTTATGTTGCTAATTAAATATCGCTGTGTTCATTCACTGGTTCGCGCTTTCGCTAAAAACCAGTGAATGACCATTGTGTTCATTCACTGGATTTAGACACAATACCGTGTATTTCAATGATCTATATATCAAAATTTTCGGAATTTCAAGATGAATGCAAAACTATAAGCTAAACCTGCATTTTAACCGTTTATCCAGTAAATGAACGGGGGTCTTCTGGTAGTGTCCATGTAGTGTTCATTCACTGGTCTAGCTATGGCACATTATGTCCCAATAAATGAACACACGCACACTGTTTTATATTATTAGGTACTAGGTACGAACCTACCTAGCAGGTCTTTTTTATTTCTTCCAGATGTCAACACAAACTGAAGAAAGGTCGTATGTCCGATTTAGATACCCAGAAAAGGCATTAGAGTTAGCAATCGAGGAGATTAGAAGTGGTCAAATTAGCCAAAATGCAGCCTCAAAAAAATACAATATTCCGAAGAGTACTCTGAACAACAAACTAAGGAATAACGTTCCCTTAGAACTTAAAATGGGGCCACCAACTATCCTGACTCAAGAAGAGGAAAAAAAATGGAAAAATGGATAATTGGGAAAGCCAAACTTGGCTTTCCCATGCATCACAATGAAGTCCAACTGGCAGTACAAAAATCACTAAAAGATCTAGACCGCGACAACCCATGTAACGATGACAAACCTGGAAAAAAGTGGTTGAAACTGTTTTTAAGGAGACACCGAGGAATTGCCAAAAGAAATACAGAAATTATTTCAAAGGCTCGAGCAGCTGTAACAGAGACATCGATTAGAGACTGGTTTAAAGATTTGAAAGCCTACTTAAAGGAGGAGAAATGTGAAGAAATAATTAATGACCCGACAAGGATATATAACGCCGACGAAACCGGCATGCAGTTTTGTCCTAAAACTGGAAAGCTACTGGGGCCAAAAAAATATAAAGATTTCTATGTTATAGCTACCGGTCCAGAAAAAGAAAGTATAACCGTCCTCTGCAATTTTTCAGCAGCTGGTGCTATAGTACCTCCGATGTTGATTGTGCCTTATCAAAGAATACCACGAGATGTGGCTGGTTCGATACCGAATGCATATTTCATTGGGATATCTGATACAGGCTGGATGGTGTCGGAAACATTCTATGAATATATAACCAACTGCTTCTATCCATGGTTGATAGAGAATAAAATACAACTACCAGTTCTTCTTTTTTTAGACGGGCATAAGTCACATATTAGTGGTGAATTATACGAATTTTGTGTTAAGACGAAAATATTTCTTTACTGTTTGCCACCCAACGCAACCCACATAATTCAGCCTTGTGATGTTTCCATTTTTAAGCCCCTCAAAACGGAGTGGAAAAAATCTATGCAAAAGAACAGGTCAGATTACATAACAAAAGTCACTTTTGCACCTGTGTTTCAAGAAGCATTTGAACACGCAATAAATGAAACGATCATCAAAAGGGGATTCGAGAAGTGCGGCTTGTATCCACTGAATCCAGATGCCGTTGATTATAATAAAATTATATCCTATAGACGAAATCAACTATTTCCAAATACAGATAATATTAATGAACAGCCTACCTCAGATGACTATAAAGCCACTATTAAGGTTTTAGAATACCACTTTGGTGATCAATGCCATGACCAAAATTCAGACATTTTCCGTGCATATCAAAAGTGCCTCAATAATCTACATAATACCACTGATGAAAGTAACAAAGATGTACCCCTAACAGAATCGCTAATAGATTCATTGCCAATTCAATTTGATGACATAACTTACCTGTTTCAAGAAGACGCAGCCATTGATAATAATTTGGTTAACATGGCAACAGGTTTTAATTCGGATTTTAGCATAGAAAACAGCAAATGGAGTGAAGAGGAAACAAAAACAATAGACCAAGTCAATGAAGAGGAAACCGGTTCAATTCAAAATCAAGTTCCAAATGGCATTAATCAGATAGAAAATGACGGCAGTATTTTACTTGGTAATGTAATCTATGAAACATCTTTGAACGGCGATGAATGTGACGATGTGGATACACAAGAAAAACTGACTCATTTAGTGAGTAAAGTCGAGAGGGATGCAAAGTCTACTTCACTTGAACAGAGAGAGGACACAAATAACAAAATTTTGAAAAATGAAATAGGAATAAACAGTGACAGCGGCCTACAAGCAGTTCAAACAGTGATCAAAGGCAATGATAATATAAGTGACATAAGAGCGGACGGTGGCAATCAAGTTTTGTTGAAAACTTTTTCTGATACTACTGTAACAGACTGCGACATTCCTAATACTTCTGGCAATATTAATTTAAATAAAAAAGAAAGAAACGATGACGACCTAATCTCACCGAAAACTTCTCTGGATAACAATATTGTTTTAACAGGCAGTGATATTCCCAGTACTTCTGACTTTATTAATTCAGATGAAAAAGACTATCTAGTTTCGCCGCAAACTTTTCGTGATACTATTTTATCAGACTGTGATATTTTCAGTGCGAATGACAATCATTCTAGTCCTATAGTTAATAAATGTGATGACACTTTAAAAGGCGATTTACAACACTGCAAATTTGCTGGAAACAGTGGAGTACATAAACCCGATAATGGAGGAATAAATATTCTATCTGATGTCAAGTTAGTACCAGGTACATGTAAAAACTCTGTGGAAGACGTTTGGAAAAAGCATTTGTATTGGCCTCAAAAAGAAACAAGGAAATCTGATAAAAAAAAAAAAGACAGCTGTAATGCCATACGCTTTAGTGTCAAAAGAATGGAAGCGATACTATGACGAAAAGGAGAGAATTAAAACTGAAAAAGCTGAAGAGGTTAAAAAAAGAAAAGAGGAGAGGGAGAGAAAGGCAGAAGAACGAAAGAAGACAGAAGAGAGAAAAAAGGTAGCAGCTGAAAGAAAACGGAAGTCTCAAGAAAATAAAAAATGTAAACAAGTACTAAAGAAGAAACTAAAGAAGAATGACAGCCCCAAAGACAGTCCTATTTCTACTGATACATCCACTGATAGTGAAGGGGAACAAATTAAAAACCACACCGAAAATGATAATCAAGAATATCAAGTTAATTATGAAATCGGTGACTTTGTGATAGTAAAGTACGACAAAAACTATTTTCCAGGAGAAGTAAAACAGATAGATGAAGCAAACCAAGAATATGAAGTGACCTCAATGGAAAAGACTCACAATGGAAAATATTGGAAATGGCCACAACCTGAGAATACAATTTGGTACAAAAAAGCCGATATAATTAAAAAGACTGAGACTCCAAAGCCAGCTAATTCCAGAGGTTTTTTCGTAGTTAAGAATATAGAAAAATATTTCTTCAATATCTAGTTCATTCACTGGATGTACCCTGTTCGTTCAGTAGAACATTGTGTTCATTTACTGGGGTTTTATGTATTTTGTATTTTTAAAATTAATAAAAAGGTTTCATATTTTTCCATGATAATTCTGTTGTTTTAAAAAAAATTAATAATAAATATTTTGCATTTTCAAATTTTCCCTAGGTTTATAGATTATAAATACACTAAGAATGTAGTTCACAACATCGCAACTTCCTTAAATGTTCTGGTGACTTTACCCTAATGTGTTTCCAACAAATAAAAGGTTGATGGATCATTTAGAAAAAGTTCATATGATGAAATTTGAAACAAAATCTTGCATTGTGAAAAATTTCAATGGTAATTACAATAATATAGCATTCATACTGTCGTATTGTTTTATACGTACTTATGTTTATAGTTATGTATTTGTATTGCACTCTCTTAATGAAACATATTCTTTATAGGGTTTTGCAAACAGCGGAAAGAAAAACTATTTATAAGAACTAAAAGAAAAACTATATGTAAAAATATTAATGAAATCTTTGCATTCTTTTTATTAATATGTTTACATATAGTTTTTCTTTTAGTTCTCATAGATAGTTTCAGCAAAGAAATAATAAATAATTCACTTTTAAGCACTCTCTTAACTTAGTACTTATATAACTGTAACTTATTTGTTTTATTTTTTAGACTTCGGAAAGTGGAAATTCGATATGGAAAATGTAAATAACTGTTCTTATGTTTTAAAGAGTAAGCAAAGTAGCACCAATGGTGATATATTTTATTACAATTGTAACAGAAGTAAAACAAGTAAGTTTACAATTTTTGAATTTTTTTCCAATGATTACATAGGTATTCATTAGAAAAAAATTATAGACATAAAATACATCTTATGTATTGTTACAGGTTATGTTCCAATAGAAAGTAAACAAAGAAGGAGATTGCAAAAAAGTCAGGGATCTTGTAAGATGAATCATTCCTGCACATGTCAAATAAAAAAGTTCATTATGGACATAATTCTGATTTGCAACACATCCAATTGCAAAGATTAGATAAGCAAAACATTGCTTCAAAAATCATCAATGGAGTCACACCACGAAGGTGAATAGAAATATGTGTAGTTTATTAGCAATTAATAACACAGGCCCACAAAAAAAAGCCCTGATACAGAAAGTTGAAGTACCTTCTGGTACGTTTTCCGATGTGCTAAAAACGAATCTCAGGCCAGAACTGACCCATCACCCTTAGATTTCACCCCAGCACACCCTGGCACTCCCCCCAAATGGTCAAATTTTCACATAATTTAAAAATTCAAAATAAATATCTCATTTTACGTTTTTCCGTGTGCTAAGAACGAATCTGAGGTCATAATTTACCCATCACCCTTAGATTTCGCCCCAACACACCCTAGCACCCCTCAAAATGTTAGTTTATATAAAAATTGAATATAAATATCTCATTCGACGTTTTTCGGCGTGCTAAGAATGAATCTGAGGTGATAATTTACCCATCACCATTAGATTTCGCCCCAGCACCCCCCAGAACCCCCCAAGGGGTGAAAATGTTAGTTTATATAAAAATTGAAAATAAATATCTCATTCTACGTTTTTCGGCGTACTAAGAATGAATCTGAGGTGATAATTTACCCATCACACTTAGATTTCGCCCCAGCACCCCCCAGAACCCGCAAGGGGTGAAAATGTTAGTTTATATAAAAATTGAAAATAAATATCTCATTCTACGGTGTGCTAAGAACGAATCTGGGGTCATGATTTACCCATGACCCTTAGATTACGCCCCAGCACCCCCTAGTACCCTCCCAGATGGTCAAATTTTTACATCATCATATAAAAATTCAAAATAAGTATCTCATTCTACGTTTTTCAATGTAATTTTATAGTTCTAATTTTGCTATATCTCCCCACCACCCCCTTCACCATGTGGTTATATTTTGACCCTTGTAACCAGATTAAGACATGACAATGACAATTTGTCATTTCCATGCGATGAAATCAGGCAACAGAATCATTCCTAGAAAAAAATGCTTCTATATTAAAACACATATAAATAAATTTAAAATGCTTGGAAGAGATACTGTATTATAGGTGTCAATATGTAGGTAATTACCTACGGTCACATATTGACACCGATAATACAGTATATCTTCCAAGCATTTTAAATTTATTTATATGTGTTTTAATATAGAAGCATTTTTTCTAGGAATGATTCTGTTGCCTGATTTCATCGCATGGAAATGTAAAATTGTCATATTCTAAATACTGGTACAACGTTACAAGGGTCAAAATATAACCAAATGGTGAAGGAGGGTGGGAAGATATAGCAAAATTAAAACTATTAAATTGCATTGAAAAACGTAGAATGAGATACTTAGTTTGAATTTTTATATGATGATGTAAACATTTGACCATTTGGGAGGGTGCTAGGGGTGCTGGGGCGAAATTTAAGGGTCATGGGTAAAATCATGACCCCAGATTCGTTCTTAGCACACCGAAGAACGTAGAATGAGATATTTATTTTTAATTTTTATAGAAACTAACATTTTCACCCTTTGGGGGGGGTTCTGGGGTAAAATCTAAGGGTGATGGGTAAATTATGACCTCAGATTCGTTCTTAGTACACCGAAAAACGTAGAATGAGATATTCATTTTGAATTTTTATATAATGTGAAAATTTGACCATTTGGGGGGTGTTAGAGTGTGCTGGGGTGAAATCTAAGGGTGATGGGTCAGTTTTGACCTGAGATTAGTTTTTAGCACACCGAAAAATGTACCAGAAGGTACTTCACCTTTCTGTATCAGGACTTTTTTTTGTGCCTGTGTAATATATAGGTGCTTCGCTTAATCTCATATATTCTTAATATTTTGTTGTTTCTAAAGACTATCTCCTAAAGGGTATTATATAGTGTATTTAGTTATGCATGTTCTATTTAAATCCAGGAACTGTGATGAATGAGATGTGGTGCGTGCTAGGCGGGGAGTGTTTGTCATCAACCCCTAGAAATCAAATAGATATATCCTAAGTAAGCATGATATATGCATGCTACGCAGGCAACACAGATGCCGATTGTTTTCTATAGTTTGATTGCAAACTTTCCTGTGTAGCACGCACCTCATCGGGGTTCCCGGATTTATGTGTGATATGGCATTAAATTCACTGGCATTTTCTATTATAAGTATAAATAAATTGTGTTTTTCTTCTCTCAGAATTTTGGAATTCACAAAAGATAATCTCGAAGAGCATTTAAAGAGAACTGATTTATTAACATCAAAGGATACAACAAATATTGAAACAAGTTATGGTATTGAGGCAAAAGATGGGAAAAGAAATTAAAATGATGCATTTTCTGTTGATCTGTGGGTACCAGAGTGTGAAAGTCTTGAGGAAAATCCAATTCTTTTGTACAAACCTCAGGGCAAGGAACATGGAATTCTACAGAAAAACGATTTTTGTTTAATAATAATGAACAAGTTTCAAAGACAAATGATTAGAAATTTTACAGATATAATTACTGTTGATGGTACTCATGGGGTCAATGGGTACAATTTTGAAATTACTACTGTTATGGTGATTGATGAATTTCACCATGGTTTCCCAGTTGCTATGATGTTTTCAAATAGAAAGGATACAGTGGTACAAGCCATTTTTTTTACTTCAATCTAGAAGACAGTAAGTATGTCAACCGTAATTTCTGTAGTATGGTATTGATATATTACTTTCTATTGTGTCGTTAATTCTAAAATATTTATGTCGAATATGGCTAAAACTTATTTCAATGCATGAGTTATGGTAATGGGTGCAGGTGTTGATCATTTATTTTGCGCATGGCATGTTGATAAAGCATGGCGCAATAATTTGATAAAAATTTCTAATAAAGATAAGCGTGCTGAAACATACAAAATATTGAAAGCATTGCAGCAGAATACGTCTGAATCAAATTTTTTGACAGTTGAATAATGGTATTACTCATATGTGTAGTGATATGGGGAGCAAAACTTTTGGGGAGTATTTTAAAAATACATACAGTCATAATGTTAGAAAATGGGCTTACTGCTTTAAAAAAGATTCCCGCATTAACACAAACATGCATTTAGAAGCAATGCACAAAGTTATTAAATATTTCTATTTAGAACGAAAAACAATAAAACGTCTCGATAAAGGATTAAATTCTGTTTTGCAGTATATAAGGGATAAAAGCGTTGAAAGGATAATTAGATTAACCAAAGGAGAACATACAAAACAGACAAGACAATTAACTAAAACTCATAAAGAAGCGGTTAAAGACTGTGATAGTTACATAATAATTAATTGTGATACATTTTGGAAGATAATAAAAAATGAGCACATTTCATATGCTGACAAAAATTGTTGTGAAGAAATTTGTGTATCGTGCAAAGCATGCAGTCACATGTATTCATGCGATTGCAAATTTAATAAAGAAAAAAAGAAAATGTGTCCGGACCGTCGTAGCGACTAGAAGTGTGGTGCAGAATCTGGAAACCGTGCGGGCCCGTGTAATACAGGTGAGGTAAATTACATTTTGTCTAAGTCCGTATCCGAGGCGCAATTTAATCGCGCAGATCCCCACTCTGGCTATTCTGTATTATTACCGTTGCAGCTAGCCAAAACCGTCAGTCCGATCAGGCCGCCAGCCCGAGTAGTCCCCAGTAGAGTTCCTGGAGAGGTGCACCACAAGAGAGGAAGTAAGTAAACATACCTATTGGAGTTTGGTAAGCAACTTGGCTGTGTTTATTAATTATACTTTGTTGGTTTTCAGCTGAGACGCCCGCCACTTTGCGACGTCCCCGAACGTCGTAGTTTATCCGCTTGCTGAGGGGGAGTTGAATGTGGCAATTTTCTGTGGTCCCAACTGGTCTTCTGTAGTTTTTATGGAAGCCAGGAGAGGCCATTTGTCACCGGATTAAAATCCGGGAGGTAGCCGAAGGCGTCAGGGGGAAGACTGTCATAGGTTCGTGTACGCTTGCGGGATTGCAGGCAAATTCTGGTCGGGAGTAGGTCTCGTGAGTGTACTGGTGTAGTTTTTCTGCCAGCATCACGTTGTCATAAAGGCCCTCTACCGTCCGGTATACTGTCTGAAATCCTTGACAGGAGCGTTCCGAAGCCACCTGGACGCCGAATTTAGCTTCAGTGTTAAATAAGGCTCAAAGGTGAAACCGAACCAGGGGAGGACAGTTTGTTATTGTAGTTGGTATCTTTGCTGGGATATCTTGGGCAGGAACGAGAATCGTGAGTATACTGGTGTAGTTTTTCTGCCAGTATCACGCTGTCATGAAGGCCCGTTAACACCTAAAATATTTCCAGGTAAATTTTACGTGAGCTTTCTGACCTTAATCTATCCCAAGGGATAAATTGAGACAAAGAGCCGGGACCAGGCGCTGCGAATTAGCCAAGTTGTATTCATATTTTCTTGTATAATTTGTTCTACGTAAATTTTTGCTTCCTCCCGCCTGGTGACCGACCGTATCGACCGATCATACCGCATTGCCCCCCCCCCCACTCGCTCACCGCTTCAGTGTTCATTAACCGCTTAACTGTAACCACCGCCTGTATTCCTCGTGGCTAAACTCCGTTGATTGCCGCCTAGCTTTAACGGCATAACTCTTGGTTGTTTTGTTTACCGTATAGTTTTAAGTATTAGTATTGTAAATAGTAGGTAAAGAGACAATAAATATTTTATACATTTTCTAAAAGAGTCTTTTACTGTGTGTGTGTGTGAAGTCTACTATCCCTAGACCCCTGGACGTACCGTGTCTCCTCTGACGCTATCCCAGCCCTACTGAAACAGGCTGTGTTAAGAGGCTAATGTGGGACCTTTACACCACGAAAAAAAATTGTAAAGGTGGCGCCCGAGTTTACCGTCGTTTGAAAGCTCGGGTGTCAAAGTGACGGGTAAATAAAACGTCACAACAAATGGTATATTAACTTTTTTAAAAGACATCCCATTTTGGTCCAGCGCACTACAGGGGGTCTCACTATGGGCCGTGCTGTAATTACAAAAGAATTTATTAAAAGCTGGTTTCGGGATTTACTTTCTTATTGGGAGAGTGTAAATGCTTTAGATATTTTGAAGGATCCATCACGAATTATGAACGGAGATGAGAAGAGTTTCTCACTTTGTCCTAAGACAGGTAAAGCCATAGGCCCAAAAGGCTGGAAAAACATATATAAATGCCAAAAAGGCAATGAGAAAGATACCATCACAGTGTTGCAGTCTTTTCTACAAATGGCACGATAGTACTGCCGATGGTAGTCTATCCATACATCAAGCCAGCTAAAGATATCATAAATAGTGTACCAGAAGATTGGTTTATCGGAAAATCAGAAACAGGGTGGATGAAAGGCGAAGTATTCTTCGAATATGTTGCAAATCAAGTAAATGAGTGGATAATGAAAAATAGTATACAGAAACCAGTTTTGTTGTTAACAGATGGTCATAGGAGCCATCTAACTCTTGAGTTAAGCGAATTTTGCCATAACAATGGTATAATTCTCTATACGCTGCCCCCCAACACAACCCATATTATGCAGCCTGCCGATGTTAGTGTTTTCAAACCACTCAAATGTGAGTGGAAGAGTACTGTCAGGCAATGGCTAAATTTGCCAGAAATTTTTCTGACCAAAGCCCCATTCTCCATTATTATTTTTTTTTTGATAATTTAGACCTAGTAAATGCTATTAAAAATGGATTCAAAAGATGCGGTCTTTTTCCATATAAACCCGGATAATGTATATAAAGAATGAATTAGTATAAATACAACATATCTGTTTTTGTTCATAACCTGCTCTCAACCCGATCACCTTCTTATCTTTATGAAAAATTTACCTTCAGGCGAGATATTCAAAACGGTAATCTAAGATACGCAGATAAACTTATAATTCCTAGATATTCAAAATCTTTATTTCGATCTACAATAATATTGATCCTCAGCTAAAACGAGCTACTGTAAATAAATTTCGCACAGTAATAAAATGTAATTTCCTCCGTCAGCAACTTATGTAAATTAGCAGCTAGTTTTTCTGTAGTTCATAATCTTATCAGCCTTAAGGTATATTATGTGTGTGTGCATTGGGCTTTATTGTATAGTATGGACATATATACATACATTTGTTTTTACTTTTACTTAATTTTTAGCTTCAATTATTGTAACCCGCATTACTATATTTAATCTTTATATGTATATGTGTATATGTATCTGTATATGTAAGTATATGTATGTATGTATGTACGTATGTATGTATGTACGTGTGTACATGGATGTATATATATTTTATTTTTATCTACGTGCTTTACATTAGATTAGATTAGCTATAAACTATTATTATAAAGTAAAAGGTTAAGTTGAGTAGCTATTAAGCTAGACTTCGCCTTAATTTAGGAATGTATTGTAATTTTATATTTTTAAATTTATTCCTAAATAAACCCATTTTATTATTATTATTATTATTATTATTATTAACTGGAGAAACTTTCTGTTAAAAAATCTACATACTTGGCTAGCTACACACACGAGCAAGCAGATACGGCCTGTTTGGTTATCAGCTCCATTGCAGATTCTTTAAAATCTAAAAACATTAATGCTGAATTGATCATTAATGAAATAAAGAGTCATGTGGAAGAGACTAGTCTGTCAGAAAATAACTTGGAAGCTAACCAGCAAGATATGATCATATTTTGGCAGAACATAATGATTCCCATGAAATAGTTAATAACCAAAATAAGCAACTAGAAGAACATGTGGTTGCAAATGATGGACTGTTAATAATGATTATAGTACAGTAAGATACGACCTTCTCTATAGGGGGTGCTCACAAATAAGTCCCGGCAAGCTGATTTTTTCAGGGTCGAGGGAGGGGTGTGTCCCGAGTATCCAACCAAAAGTCACAGTCCACACCCCTTGCAGGATGTTGCAATAGGGGTGGTTTCTTATTTTTTCTGTTTTTGAAATTTTCTTTTTCCAGCTTCTACATAATAATATTCTCTACAACTTTGCTTGATAATATTTTTTGGTAACTTTGATTTTTGACGGTCCTGCGCCCATTATATGGGAAAACATTCATTATATTTATTTATTATGTTCAGAAAATATACAAACAAAAAGCTAAATAAATATTGCAGGGTTGATCGAAAATTGTCTCCTGTGACTCCAACCAAATAATCGCAGTCCAACCCGTTCGGGGTTTAGCGCAAGGGTGGTCTCATTATTTTGGGTTTTTTTTTTGGTGCGTACTTAGTAAAAAACTCTACAACGTTATTTGCTTATAATTATTTTTTTAATGCTGATATTAACTAGTAGAGGCTTCATTAAATGAAAAATACATGCGGCTACAATATTGATTTTTATCTGTTGTTTACAGGTTTAAGAGAGGAATGCAAGGTCACACCGAATATAGTGAACATCTGCCTATTTCACTAGGAGGGGAGCGTGTCTAGCTGCATAGCTGGTAGAGAGTCAGTTTATAGTTAGGTGTGGTTTAGAGTAGTGTGGCGCAAAGATGCGACAATACGGCAAATTTGCGACAATACGGCAAATTTGTGACCAGTATGTTGCATATGTTAGACAGCATTTTGTGTGGGAAACATACGAACGTTTACGTCGCGCTACCAAACAAACATCGATTCTGTTTTCGACGACACCACAGTACCACTGGCATGTCAAGAAAAATTTATCGCAAATGAATGAAATAAGAAAACATTTGTCATCCTTTCTACATATCTGCGGCAGTCCGGCATTGAAGTTCTACAAGCTGTAGAAGATGCCGACGTACTAATCGTGTCCACAGCTCTGGGGAGATCAGCAGTGTTTGACGAAATATATATAATCAGTGAAGACATTGAACTGTTGGTGTTATTAGTCGGATTGTGCTCAGAATCAACCACCAACGTGTTTTTTAGGAAGCCTGGGCGAGGACAGAAGCCACAACACATTTATTCCACATGCAGTTGGAAACACTCATCCCAAGCACGGAAGTGGATATTGGTTTTACAAGCGTTCAGTGGTTGCGATACCACCTCCTCGATGTTTGGATACGGAAAAGGAAAACTCATCACAATGATAGAAAAACATCCCAAACTACAAAAATTTGTTTCGTTTTTCTACAGTAAACGCAATGATACTCAGATAGTGACTTTTGCAGGAGATCGCATTATGATCTCATTGCATGGTGGTGATGGTAAGGACAATTCCTTGAACGCTTTGCGTTACAAATGTTTTGTCCGATTAACGACTAAACTTAAAAGCAATCTTTCCACGCTCCCAGTGACTACAGACGCAGCCAAACAACATTCCCTCAGAACGTACTACCAGGTGAAAATGTGGCTTGACCAGTACCTAGATGCAGATGAATGCGGCTGGGAAAAGCAAACACGCGGTTGGATGCCGTGCATAAGTACAAGAGACCCTGGTCCAGCAAAGCTTTTGAAGCTCATATCATGCCAATGCGCAGGACCATGCCGAGCAGCCTGCGGTTGTCGCAAAGCCGGTCTGAAGTGCACAGCAATCTGCAAACACTGTGCGGGTGAGACCTGTGAGAACGTGCAAGTCTTACCAACAATTTCATATGACGATAATGTCAGCGATGATGAAGATCTTTACGATTACAACAAGCAAACAAGTGCCTACGAATCACTCATCGACGAAGAGGACATTTTAAACCTCATTGATGATCATGCACAAGCCATAAGTGAACCCGGACGGTTCGAATGATGGGAAAACTGTCTTTGTAATTGTTCTTGTACTATCGTGAATTAGGCCTTCTGGGGAAATCACGTAAAAAAAACGCGCCCAGAACTGTACCTCGGGGGGGGGGGGGTTAACATTTACACGTAAAACACATCACTGAAAACACAAAGTTACTTGAACATTACATCCCATTTGTTTCAACCGCCGTCGTACCTCAAAATTTCATTTGAACATCCCTATTATATATGCTTAAGTGTTAAAAAATAAACAATCTGGAAAAGCGGTGTGACTTTTATTAAGTACAAGTGGATATTTTTAAATAAAGATACTACCCTGTAACAAGTTTTTTCCGCAACTTGTTAATTATTTAATTAGTTGCCAAATATTTTCCATTCAGCACCCGTACTAAGAATAAATTCAATTTGTTGCCAAAAACTCATGTTTAGCGACCGTGCTACAATAACCGAAATAAAAACCAAGTTAGAAGCAACTGAGCATGTGCGGGCGGAATATTAGAGAGAGATAGAACTTACAGGAATTGAAAACCGGGACTTTCCGTCTTGACGTCGTTGAGGTGAGACTATTCTAATTTTTCTCTTAAAAGATTTGTAGTTATTAGAGCCATCCTACAATACTTTGTTGAAATTTTTACTTTTATAATTATAATTTCTTAAATAACCTAGTTATTTTGAATTTATATTAAATTTAAGCTGGCATTTAGTTAAATTATTAATATATTTGAGGTTAACCTTGTGGTTAATTAAGAAACCACTTGTTAGTGGATTGCCCCAGCAGTTTATTTGTCATTTTGGGACAGTTCCTGCTGGATGTTTATGTATTACCTATATCAATAATTTTTGTTTGCCAGTAGTTTATATTATATACTTACATATATAAATATATTTTTTGGTATATAGGGTCGCTCTAAAACTTTTATTTAGATAATCTCATTTCATGACTAATATACTAATTTCTGAATTTCTTAAAATACGAGACGTAAAGTCGATTTCTTTAAATCAATTTTTGTAATAGTATGGAGATAATCTCCAAAATTTTAAATTTTCTTATATTTTTTTTTCTAGATTGCATATTTTAATATCGATTTCTTTTATGCTGCTTTGAAAATTTTGTCATAATTTATAGTAATTTATTTGATTCAGAGCCTCAAGGCCAAATTTTTGGTGATAATTTAGTAGTAGAGTTTTTTTATCGGTCCTCAACCATTTTCTTACATTACTGCTTAAATTTTACAAATTCTAATACCTAGTTTTTGTAGTTTCTATAAAATTTGTGACCTTGGCTTAACCAAGAGTATTCAATTTTTATTCTGCTAGATCATTTTTTTTTTAATAAGTTTTAAAGTTAATTAATAATTTATTTAGAGTCATTTTAAATCTAAATCATTTGTTTTCTTTTTTGTGTAATTTAACTCAATTTGTATCAACTGGTTCCTGATTTACCACTGTTTTCATGTAATAACTGGATCGACCAACTCTGGATCAAGCACATGGTAGTTTTGCTAGTGGCTGGACGAGAACTATAATTCGCAGAATATTTCCAACTTAGTGTCATCCTGGAACCTCCTCGTAGACCCGGACAAACAATATAAGTCCTTAAACCCAGGTACCTGCGGCCATCTCCAGGAATTGACACACTGGAACTCCGCACTCGTCACCCAAAGTTACGTAAGCAATTACCTATCGTCATAGCTTTTCTTGGTCAGAAGAAAATTATAAAATTGTTAAACCAGTTGATCTTTTCAATTTAATTCTTTTGATAGAGATTGTTTTTAATTATTTTTAAATATTCAAATAAATCAATTTTTTTGTAATCACGTATTCATTCTCAATCATTTTAACTCTAAGCTTATATATTTTTATTGTAGTAAATTTTCTAAAAAAATTTTTGTCATTAATACAATTGTAAAGTCTTTGTAAATTTTAAACTTTATTTCTTGTTAATATATTGTTATTTTGTTTAAATTTTGCTTTTGATTGTTTCCTCCTTAAACAGTTGCAGGAATATCAGTTGTATGAATACGCTGGCGCCCAGTTTCTTTGTTTATTTTTGTTTTGTAACATTCAAATTATTAAATAACTCTTCTCGCCACAGAGTGACCTTCGACCAACCCCTGAGCTAACCGGTTGCTACTCTTTCATAGCTTCCTCAGCACCCCGCTGAGAAGTTGTGGTTACAAATTGGCGCCCAACGTGGGGCCCGAGTTAGAGATTTTGAATTGGTTTTAAATAATTGTGTTTTTGAATTTTATTACTCTTTCCTAAATACTGATATTCTTGCAAATTCAAGGAACAAACAATCAAATTCTGACCAAAGAAAGACTCTGCTAAATTTATCGATATTTTTCTAATATTTTGTATTTTGATATTGTCACACTTGCGTATTCGGTGTACAATATTTTATTATAGAAAATTTCTCGTTATCTGATTTATCTATTTGTTTTTGATATTGGAAATTATTTGTGCCTATTTGAATTTTTTTTGCTCTCTTGTTGATATTTATTGCTGTTTTGGTATATCTTTTGCTAATATTTTGCGGCGTATTTTGCGAAGTTTTCTCCTCACATTGACTTTTGACTTGTAATTTGAAAATATTTTATAAAGTTTAGAGTTATCGTAGTCTTACCGTATAATTTATTTTTTTTTGGTTATTTAAATTATCGTAGAGTTTACTGTCGCATACCTTTTCTATTAACTTCTGGTCAACTTATAAACCCAAAATGGAGCCTAATCACTTAAAAACTAAAGAAGTTACTTATGAATTAATGATAAGAAATATTGAACCTACCGGGGATGCCGATAGAAAAAGAAAAATTTTAAGAGGGGGCTTTGCATCAGGAAGATGCCAATCGTAGTTTTAGCTATGGTAACGTTAATCCTTTTGACCATAAGTCAGATGTCAAAGAAATCAATGAAACAATAACAGACTTACAGTCTCTTATTGATAATTTTTCTGGCACAACCGCCGATGCTGCTTATAAAAGAATTTCCTCAAGGTTGAGCCATATTTCAGGTAGAGTACAGCGATTAAAAGCTGATACTGAAGCTGAGGAAAAAGTTAAAAAAACATTACAGCTTGAAATTTTGGGTTTAGAAGGGGACATAGCTTTAAAAACTATACCTCCTGCGGCTACGTCTTCACCGGGCCCTACAGTTTCTACGGCACCAGATCGGTTTCCGGCGAAATATGTTGCTCCATATAAATGGAACCTACAATTTAGTGGCTCGAGCCAAGAATCAGTTAATTCTTTTTTGGAAAAAGTTAACATGTTACGTGAATCTAGAGGTGTAAGTAAGTCAGAATTGTTTTTGTCGGCTTGTGATTTGTTCAGAGATGATGCGTGGACATGGTTCTGTAGTAATCGACACAGATTTGATGATTGGGATACTTTAGTTGATCACCTAAGAAGGGATTTTCTCCCATATTTTTATGAAGACGACCTGTGGAATGAAATAAACAATAGGTCACAAGGCTGTGACGAACGAGTCACAATTTTCATTGCCTCAATGGAAAATCTTTTTAATAGACTGTCTGAAAAACCTTCAGAAATTACGAAAGTCAATAAAATTCGAAGAAATCTCTTGCCTTATTATATCGACCGTTTAGCTCTGGAGCAGCCTAATACTGTCTCCGAACTCTCAAATTTGTGTAAACGTTTGGAGGAAGCACGCACCATGTCTGATCGATATAAGCCACCCCCTTCTGGGAACACTATTTTATTAGAACCAGAGTTAAATTATACCTTTGCACCGTCTAGCTCCACAGTAAACAAAAATACTTCTCGTAATTTTAATTCAGGTAAAAATGTTTCTCGTAATTTCAATACAAGTCAAAATATATCCCGGGATTTCCGAAATTTTAGTAGAGCCAATGCCGCTCAAAGTAATTTATCTTCTACTCTGGCTGCAGTTTCCACATTGCGATGTTGGAATTGCAATCGGGTTGGCCATGCCTATAATTCTTATAGACAACAAAGAAATATTTTTTGCTATGGTTGCGGACGCAAAAATGTTACAAAGCCAAACTGCAATTGTACTCCAAAAAACGTAGTACCTGGTGGCGGAAACCTGGACGCTGTCACTGTTGCTCAAAGTCCAGAACCTGTGGCCTCTACTTCTCGAGGCGCAGTTACAAACCAAGGCAAGGGCAAAGGCAAAGGGAAAACTTCCGCAAAATAAAGTTTCAAACGTCACGATTAGAGTGGGACACATGGGTCAATACTGTTAAAATTTTTTATAAATCTAGTAAGTCGGTAAACAGTAGTAATCCAGTTTTTGTGAGTAAACCTCACGATTCACGTCCATATGTAGATATTAAAATTTTTAATAATTCAGTCCGTGCTTTAGTTGATTGTGGTAGCAATTCGTCAATATTTGGCTCTTCTGGTGTAAATTTATTGACAAAATTAAATATTTCTGTATCTCCTGATCAGAGTTTACATGTTACAACAGCAGATGGGAACAGTCAGAATGTGTTTGGTTACGTAAAAATTCCGGTTACCCTTGGTAACATTTCAAAAACTATGAAAATATTAGTCATTCCTTCTTTAACACACGATTTAATTTTGGGTGTAGATTTTTTGAAAACTTTTGAAATTTTTGTTGATTTTAAGAAATTTACTTATAAAGCTCAAGCTTCGAATGTATGTTCAGTCAATACTATACAACCTTTGGCAAATCTTACCTTAAGTGAAAAGTCTCGGTTACAACAAGTTATTGATTTATATGAGACAATTGCTCCTAGTGATAGGTTAGGACGGACACATTTAATTACCCATTCCATAGATACTGGAGACAGTAAACCTATTAAGCAGCGGCAATATCCATTGTCGCCTGCTATGCAAAAACATCTTAATAAAGAAATTGATGAAATGTTACGTCTCGATATTATCCAACCTTCACAGTCACCGTGGTGTAGTCCTTTGTGGCTAGTGCCAAAGAAAGATCCGGGGGAATATCGTGTGTGTTTTGATGGTAGAAAATTAAATCAAGTTACTGTAGATGATGCTTATCCTATGCCATTGATTGATAATATATTAAGTAAATTAAAAGATGCTCGTTTTCTTAGTTCTATAGATTTACGTCATGCGTTTAACCAAATACCTCTTGACCCCTCTTCTCGCCCTAAGACTGCATTCGCTGTCCCAGGGAGAGGACTTTTTGAGTATGTCGTAATGCCGTTTGGTCTTTCAAATAGTCCAAAAACTATGGTTAGGCTGATGGACCAAGTAATTGATCCTTCATTAGAGCCTTTTGCTTTTGTGTATTTAGATGACATAATTATCGCTACACCAGATTTTGCCACTCATATTGACGTTTTGAAAAAGGTTTATTATCGACTTAAGTCTGCCAATCTGACAATTAATTTAAAGAAAAGTGAATTTTGTCGTTCTTCGCTTACGTATTTAGGTTATGTAGTTGATGGTGAAGGTCTACGTACAGACCCTTCAAAAGTTGAGGCTATAGTTAATTATCCGATTCCAAAAACCACTACCGGAATTAAAAGATTAATTGGATTAGTCGGTTGGTATCGTAGATTTATTAAAGATTTTTCTGCTCTTTGTGCACCCCTAACCGATTTAATTCGTGGTAGGAAAAAGGGTCAAGCTATTTCTTGGAGTCCGGAAGCTGATGAAGCTTTTCGGGAAATAAAACGTAGATTAACAACTGCTCCTATTTTAGCTAGCCCAGATTTTTCTAAGCAGTTTATTATTCAGTGTGATGCGTCTAATACAGCTATTGGATATATTTTATATCAGGAATGTGACGGTATCGAACATCCTATTGCATATGGTAGTAAAATGTTAACTTCATGTCAACGTAAATACACAACAAGTGAAAAGGAATTATATGCCTGTCTCGTGGGAATAGAAACCTACCGAAGGTTCATTGAAGGGACTCACTTTAAGGTCGAAACCGATCATGCATCGCTGATCTGGCTTCATAATCTTTCTAACCCTTCAGGTCGATTGGCCAGGTGGGCCGTTAAATTATCGCAATATGATTTCGAAATTGTCCATAGGAAAGGTTCACTTAATGTGGTAGCTGACGCCTTATCACGTGCTGTTCAGGATATTTCAGTTTTAGATGTATCAACTTTCAAACGGGATGACTGGTATAATGATTTGCTTAAGAAAATCCGAGAAAAGCCGGAGTCCTACCCTGCTTTTCGAGCTGAGAACGACATTATTTATAAACATGTTTTTTGTAACCAACCAGAAATTAATAATTTGTCAGATTGGAAAATTGTTGTGCCTACTGCTAATCGTGCCGAAATTTTTAAATTATATCATGATGACGAAACTGCAGGACATTTTGGAGTCTCCAAAACTCTTTCTCGTATTCTAGAACTTTATTATTGGCCTGGTATTCGTAGAGATGTATATCGTTATGTTAAAAAATGTACTATCTGTTTGGCTAGTAAAAGTCCAAATTTACCTAGAGCTGGTTTAATGGGGTCATATAGAAATATAAATTTTCCCTTTCAACTTATTTCTGCAGATTTGTTAGGTCCATATCCTTGTTCGAAAAATGGTAATCGCTATGTTTTAGTAGTAGTAGACTGGTTTACGAAATATGTCTTAGTTCATCCTATGTCAAAAGCCACGTCCAAAGGTATCATTAAATTTTTAGAAAATCAAGTTTTTCTTATTTATGGTTGTCCGCAGATTTTCTGTTGTGACAATGGTAGTCAGTTTACTAGTAAACAATTTCAAACTTTTATGGAAAATTATAAAGTACAGAAAGTTTTTCTAAATGCATTATATCACCCTCAAGTTAATCATACAGAGCGAGTAAATAAAGTAATTGTAACTGCACTTAGATCCTATATTCATGGTAACCATAAAACATGGGATACTGCTATTTTTAAAGTTGCCCAGGCTATTAGATTAGCTAAACATGAGGTAACAGGTTATTCTCCAGCATTTTTGAATTTTGGTAGGAATATTCCATTAACTGGGGATTATTATGGTAAAATAGCTGAAAATGCAGATAATATGATATCTATTAATGAGAAAAATAAATTAATTAATGATCTACAGGAGTTACCTGAATTGTATATTGATGTTCGCGCACGTTTGTATGATGCTTACCTTCGTAATGCTAAACAGTATAATTTAAGGAAACGTGAAGTTAAATTTCATGTGGGTGATAGAGTGTGGAAGAAAAATTATACTTTATCTAGTAAAACGAAAAATTATTCTGCAAAATTGGCTGCCAAGTATATTCCTTGTATTGTTAAAAAGGTAATCTCTAATTTAGTTTATAATCTTAAGGATAACGATGGTAATGACATAGGAAATTGGCATGTTAAGGATCTTAAACCAGACTACGTGAATTTAGACTCGGACGATGACTCCGAACCAGGGGGTTCGAACTCGGAACACTTAGATTAAAAAAAAAAAATATAAGATGTTTTCTCTATCTTTTCTTTTTTATGTTCTTTCTTTTCCGGCTGGGTAACAACTGTTGTTCCGGCTGGGTAACAACAGTTACTCAAGGGTTGAAGGGTGGGCCACTTTTTTGCGGATTGTATGCACTTCAGACGTTTGCAAGCCACGTTTTGTTGGTTGCATACGTCTTGGGTGTCTATAATCAAGCAATTGATTTCAGCTACGCGGTTGAAAATTCACCAAATTTTTCTTTTCTTGTCTTAATGAAAATGATACCTGTGACTACCGAATAATAATTTTTATGTAAAATATTAGACAAATATCATCCTTCATCGGTTTATTTTTGAATTTGTTAGGACTCTGCTGTCTTAATATGTATTCATAATTTTTTTTTTTTTTCAAGTCAGTTATTAGACAAACGACTCACTCTCGTTTCTTATCGAGTTTATTGTGGTTTATCGGAGTTCGCTGTCATAATACAGGTTCGTCTCTTATAGTTAGTAGACATTTTTGGTGAATTTTCTTGCGCATGGTTGATGTCAAAAATATGACATAACAACGTCATTCTTCTTCTTTGTGATTGTCTCTCTCTTTTCTATCGCTATGTTCTATTTTCCTATATTTCTCTAGAATCACTATCTCTTATTTTTACTTTTGCCTAGTTGACTGCTTTAGTCGTTTGTATTATAAGTAGCTTTTTGACAATTTTGCTAGAGTACTCTTCAACTAATGTTTAGAATTTTTCTGGAAGGCTTTGGTCTTTTGTTATATGGAAACTACTACCTGTTGTTTTTGATTTTGTTTATAATATATCATTTATCAGTTGTGCCTTTTGAATTTGTGGTCTGGTAGATATATTATTTAGTTGTGGGTTAAGTCCTACGTATTTTGGTTTGTGGGTTAAGTCCACATATTTTGCTTATCTTGTGGATTAGTTCCACGTATCTTTGCAGGAAATTTGTTCATGGGAACATATTTTCCTGTATGGCGTGTGCCGTTTGTTAAACAGGTTGTCGCTGTGCTATAGTACAACGTACTTAGCAGTGGTTTAGGTAGTTTTCCTTTCTCGCTTTTATTTAGTTGAGTCATAGCTGAATTTAAAATCAGTAACTTTGTGTTTTTGCTACTTATTGTTTCTTCGGCTAGGTAAATTGCGAAAATACTTTATCTTTATCTTGTTTATTATCTTTTATCTTTATTTTGTTTATATAGTGTTCTGAGAAATTTTTGTCCCATTTTGTTTTTTTTTTTCGTCATCATGATTGTAATTATTTTCGTTTGGTATAGTTGTTGTTCATATCACTATTGTTGTCTTGATGGATAATTAAGGCATCAATTATTATCTTGCCTTATGTTTACTCTCTAGTAGGTAAACTTTTTTAACATTATCCTATTTAGTAGGATATTTTAGTTGCCATTAGGGAACTTGCCTCGGGATGGGGATGGACTAGTTTCGATCGGGCTGTCTTCAATGACAGAGGGTCAAGGAGGGTCGAGCGGACACATAGGCAAGGGGGCTTGTCAGTCAGGAGTGGCCTAGGTCGTCTGACGTTCCTCGAGAGACAGGTCTTCCTCCCCGCTTCACCTCAGCCCTTGACCTATCGCCCGATCGAAGCACTGTTCATCGCGCCGGAAGCAGGAGTATTCCCAAATAATGGTCCTTTTTGTCACCTAGTCGCTACGTACTTCTAGTATAAGCCCCTTGGAGCTATATCCAAAGTTTTTTTTTTATCTGATGTTACGTACTTCTAGTTTAAGCCCTAACTGTTAACAAAAAAATTGGATAATTTTTTTGTTAACAGTTAGGATATTTCTCCTACTGTTGTGTCTAGGCAGGTAACTTGTTTCCTGTATCGTGGTTTAGGTGTGCTTATGCCTCTACCAATTTTAGCACTGGCAGCCGCTACAACGCTGCTCAGGCATTCCACCACAGTGTCTGTGGGGACTGATCCCTAGAGGTCCTCCCCTAAAACATTTCATCTTTTCCTTTTCTTATTCTCTTTTTCAGTTTCATTTTACTCTGGGCGAAGCATTATCTCTTCCGAGTGGGATTTTCAAAAGTTTTCGTGTGCTGTCGAGCAACACTCATTATCGAGGCTCTTCATGCAACTTGAATTAGCGCAGAATGGGTGTGAGTCAAATTACCTTCTATCTTTTCATATCTTTTTGACTATACGTGGACTTTTGTTGAATAATCTCGGAATTGGTGATGTTGATGACTTTGTCCAGTGGTAAAACGAACTTTTCCTGTGGTATGTTGTATAATTAGGTATCATACAAGTTTAATTTTTTTCTCTCTAATTCTCTCTCTCTCTTCTCTCTCTCTCTTAGTCTTTTCTGTCTCGCCTCGATTAGTTAAACTATACGATAATAGCGTGATTTACCGGGTGTTTCCTTTTACAAAAAAAAAATTTTTTTTCACTTTTAGTTTTCCAAAAAAAAAAAATTTTTTTTTTTCGGAAGTTCGCGTGGTGTAACAAGTTTTTTCCGCAACTTGTTAATTATTTAATTAGTTGCCAAATATTTTCCATTCAGCACCCGTACTAAGAATAAATTCAATTTGTTGCCAAAAACTCATGTTTAGCGACCGTGCTACAATAACCGAAATAAAAACCAAGTTAGAAGCAACTGAGCATGTGCGGGCGGAATATTAGAGAGAGATAGAACTTACAGGAATTGAAAACCGGGACTTTCCGTCTTGACGTCGTTGAGGTGAGACTATTCTAATTTTTCTCTTAAAAGATTTGTAGTTATTAGAGCCATCCTACAATACTTTGTTGAAATTTTTACTTTTATAATTATAATTTCTTAAATAACCTAGTTATTTTGAATTTATATTAAATTTAAGCTGGCATTTAGTTAAATTATTAATATATTTGAGGTTAACCTTGTGATTAATTAAGAAACCACTTGTTAGTGGATTGCCCCAGCAGTTTATTTGTCATTTTGGGGCAGTTCCTGCTGGATGTTTATGTATTACCTATATCAATAATTTTTGTTTGCCAGTAGTTTATATTATATACTTACATATATAAATATATTTTTTGGTATATAGGGTCGCTCTAAAACTTTTATTTAGATAATCTCATTTCATGACTAATATACTAATTTCTGAATTTCTTAAAATACGAGACGTAAAGTCGATTTCTTTAAATCAATTTTTGTAATAGTATAGAGATAATCTCCAAAATTTTAAATTTTCTTATATTTTTTTTTCTAGATTGCATATTTTAATATCGATTTCTTTTATGCTGCTTTGAAAATTTTGTCATAATTTATAGTAATTTATTTGATTCAGAGCCTCAAGGCCAAATTTTTGGTGATAATTTAGTAGTAGAGTTTTTTTATCGGTCCTCAACCATTTTCTTACATTACTGCTTAAATTTTACAAATTCTAATACCTAGTTTTTGTAGTTTCTATAAAATTTGTGACCTTGGCTTAACCAAGAGTATTCAATTTTTATTCTGCTAGATCATTTTTTTTTTTTAATAAGTTTTAAAGTTAATTAATAATTTATTTAGAGTCATTTTAAATCTAAATCATTTGTTTTCTTTCTTGTGTAATTTAACTCAATTTGTATCAACTGGTTCCTGATTTACCATTGTTTTCATGTAATAACTGGATCGACCAACTCTGGATCAAGCACATGGTAGTTTTGCTAGTGGCTGGACGAGAACTATAATTCGCAGAATATTTCCAACTTAGCGTCATCCTGGAACCTCCTCGTAGACCCGGACAAACAATATAAGTCCTTAAACCCAGGTACCTGCGGCCATCTCCAGGAATTGACACACTGGAACTCCGCACTCGTCACCCAAAGTTACGTAAGCAATTACCTATCGTCATAGCTTTTCTTGGTCAGAAGAAAATTATAAAATTGTTAAACCAGTTGATCTTTTCAATTTAATTCTTTTGATAGAGATTGTTTTTAATTATTTTTAAATATTCAAATAAATCAATTTTTTTGTAATCACGTATTCATTCTCAATCATTTTAACTCTAAGCTTATATATTTTTATTGTAGTAAATTTTCTAAAAAAATTTTTGTCATTAATACAATTGTAAAGTCTTTGTAAATTTTAAACTTTATTTCTTGTTAATATATTGTTATTTTGTTTAAATTTTGCTTTTGATTGTTTCCTCCTTAAACAGTTGCAGGAATATCAGTTGTATGAATACGCTGGCGCCCAGTTTCTTTGTTTATTTTTGTTTTGTAACATTCAAATTATTAAATAACTCTTCTCGCCACAGAGTGACCTTCGACCAACCCCTGAGCTAACCGGTTGCTACTCTTTCATAGCTTCCTCAGCACCCCGCTGAGAAGCTGTGGTTACAATCCCTATTGCGCTAAACCCCGAAAGGGTTGGACTGCGATAATTTGGTTGGAGACTCAGGAGACAGTTCATGATCAACCCTGCAAAACCCAGCTATTCAGCCTTTTGTTTGTATATTTCCTGAACCATAATAAATAAATATAGTGCAAGTTTTCCCATATAATGGGCGCTGGATCGTCAAAAATCAAAGTTACCAAAGTTCAATCTGTTTAAGTATAATCGTCTAAAAATGAGCGGCTTGAGTGATATTCGGTGTTCTGTTTGTTGTAAGAGTTTTCCTCAACGCAAACATCTTTATGCTCATGTGAGGAATATTCATCAAGAGGAACCTGTCGATAATTTGCCCCTTCGGTACAATTATTTTAAGTTCCTGCGCAGATCTAAGAGATCATGTTGATACGGAACATGACATCAATATATTTAAAGAAGAAATGTGTTTTCAAATCAGAAGTGGTAGTTAGAAATATATTTTAATATTGAGTATCGCGCTTAAATTGAAAAATTATAATTATTTAACTATGTATATAAAAGTTATACTAATACCGAGACTAATGTATGTCTATCAGGAAGGGATGTTATTTCATTGGGCTACAGTATAATGAACGAGTGGACCTGCTAGCTAAGGAAGCTACTAACTCAGGACAGCCCCTGAACGAAGCGTTATGTTTAGGAGACCGATATGTAATGTTGAAAACTAATATTAAACATAAATGGTCCTGTTCGTGGAAACAATTTTGTTTTACCAACCCCACTAGGTACACTTTTATTCACAATGACGTCCCCAGCCAATTTTTGGCATAGAGATTTCGCTTGTTCGAGGAAATACATTACAACACTGATACGTCTTAAACTGGGCCATGCATGCTATCCTGCCCATCTGTTTAAAATTGGAGTTTTTAGCTCAAATAAATGTGAAGAGTGTGGCGCCCTAAGCGACCTTGATCATATCTTTTTCGGCTGCTCAAAATATAGAGCAGCCTCTGACAGGCTAATACAAAGTATTACTGAAGAGTGCAATACTCTCGCGCCTTTCAATTTGCTAAGCTTGCTTACAATTGGAACAAGGGAAATATATAAAAATATTACGATTTTTATTAAAGAAACTAATATTAAGCTATAGGTTAATCTCGTAATCCCTGTGTTTTTCCGCATGTTTTTTTTCACCTCACTTACCGTGGTCTACCTTGTATTGTCTAAGCTATAAAAATGTCCTTATCGACCCCAGGATGAGAAGCGTGTGTCCCCGTCTTTCCTCGACGTTTTCTTTTAATTCCCTCTCCCTGTCGATGTATCTGAGTTTAGGCTCTTGTTTTAAATATAAACAAGTTTTTCCTTTTTATTAATTTTGTTAGATTTAGGTTAGGACTTTCTTAATTTTAAAACTTAGGTAACTGGCTGCATAGTCAATGACCTAATGCCTTAAAAAAAATGTATGTCTACTAAATTCAAACTCAAAAAGAAAAGGAACCTAAATGCTCATATTTTAAACCAACGCACAAAAATCAGATCCCATTCTAGAAAACAGTATTACATCTGCCATAGATATCTCAAGGAAAAACACATTCATCAATAGTTTCATAAAAAAAACTGAAAAATATTTATGGTTTAGTTAAAATAACGCATTCATGCCCTTCTACAATAGAACTTACAAAAAGGACGGAAAATACAAGGCGGTGATATACTTACTCATTTAGAACACGAGTGTCTTTGAAGCACATTGATCTATCGGCTATTCAGGGAACACAAATTGCAGGTTGGTTGAAATTTGTTTGTACTTTACTTTAATCTTGTTTTATTACTTCATGTAATCAATTGATCAAATCAAAAGAAAGTATTTATATCAATTTTGGGATAGGTACACTTATTTTTAGAGTGTACTCATAGATTTAAGAAAAGAGAGATAGAACATACTTCACGGCGCACGCTACCAACTCCCCACCGTTGTCACCCTCCAATCACAGGCAGTATGTCGTGAAGTGACAGTCGATCGATGGCATCCATATATTGTATTTCGATTTTCGTTGTGAAAGTGAGGTTTCCTTTAACTATTTTGTGACTATATAGGGTGAAAAAATGCCCAGGTGCGTTGTAAAAAGTTGTGTTTACCACAAAAGTGCGAACTGTGTGAGGGATAAATCATCTATTCATTTATTTCGGTAAGTTACTTAACAAACATGTTTGCTTTGGACGCCATATTCGATTGTTTAAGAAGACACAGAGCCGTATTTCCGATTTCCATGTGATTTGCAAAGACAATTATTAATTATTGCAATGATGTCGATTAATATATTTAATTTATTTCACTCTCACTTTAAGATTGTATTATTTTTAGTGTTCCAGAGGATACTGAGAGAAGAGAGGCTTGGAGAGTATCTTTAAATTTGGAAAAAAGAAGATATTTTTGTGAATTCCAATGTATGCCACTTACATTTTACCCAGGAGTCTTATGATTTTGAGAAGTCACCTTTTTCACTCCATTTAAAGCAAAATGCTATATACAGTGTGTCCAACTAAGTCGGCAACGTATGGGAAATTTTATTATTATTGCTTCTATGAAAAAAAGTTATTCTTGATGAAAAGTTTCGCATGGCCTAAAACCTAAAATTAAATAATCAGATATCAATTTTTTGCAGTCGCATACCAGGTTTGTCGAAAAATGTAAATTTTGCGGAAGAGTAAAGTACCTTTATTTATTACAATATAGACAATTGTTATTAAGAAAAGTTGATCCTAATTGAAAACTACAGTCAGTAATACAAAAATATTTCATTTCCAATAATGTTATGAATGTTACTAATTAGTTAACTTGTTATCTTCTGTTTAACTTTTCATTTGTAAAATAAATTATTATGATATTCATGCATTAATTATTCAAATGCAATAGCAAATTGTTACATTACTTACCAATGAACTGAAATAATGTTTTTCCATACAATAAATGTTTTAATATTGGCAAAATTAAATTATGCATAATTTATATCAAAAAATTATTAAAGATTGTTTTTTCATGGTAGATGGATAATATTTGATATCTGATGTAGTTTTCAATTAGGATCAACTTTTCTTAATAACGATTATCAATATTCTAAAAAATGAAAGTACTTTACTCTTGAGCAAAATTTACATTTTTCAACAAACCTCGTATACGACTGCAACAAATTGATGTCTGATTAGGGTGAGGCGACCAATAATTGACCAGCCACCAGTAATTGACCATTTTTTCTATATCGCCGTGGAATAGTCCCCGAAATGGTCAAAACTGTACTCTTATTATTTTAGTGTGAGCCAATAATAGTTTCCCTTTATCCTATAATGTGTCAAAAGATTTATTTTAAATTTAGTACTAGTATAGGTGATAGTCTGGGTCAGTGCACACATTTCTGTTGAAACCGCATGCATGGTAATAGGAGAGGTAAGTAAACAGTGTTTTAAAAATCTGTTAATATTTTAACAATCTTGTAACTTTTATAAAAAAAGTTTATACCTAATTTTTCCTGGTTCCTTGATCTTTACAATTCTTGTAATATTTAAGCATTAAAATTGTAATAAAATATAAAAAAAGTGGACAACTACTAGCTGGATATTGGATAGTCTGTAGTAGTAATTGACCAATTGGTCAAACATTGGTAATTTTTAAAAAATTATGTTTTACATCTCACTCCTCGTTATACGAGTGCATTAAAATGAGTGGAACATGTCACTCTTTCTAATTCGTTGATATTCAAATGGGATCCAGTAGTTGACCAGCATTTTTTAGTAGTCAGTTAATAGTAAAAATAAGTGCTCAACCACTGGAGCTATAAAAATTATGTGAATTAATTTTTTTAAATTTCTACAAAATTCTAATAATAAACTAATTAAAAGCATATGGAGGTAGAGGTGTCTGATATTAGTTTAACTTTACAGGTTTAGTAACAAAATGGCAACATCTAAAAGGACATTCTTTAAATATAGTGAGAAAGATCTTGAGAATGCTTCATCGGACATTAGAAGCTCAAAATGTTCGATAAGACATGCAGGGAGGCAATATAACATTCCCCATTCAACCATTATTAACAAGCTGAAAGGTAATATTCCAGCTATCAGAAAAATGGGACCTCAAACAGTTTTGACGGTGGAGGAAGAAGAATTATTACTTAGATGGATTCTGGCAAATGCTAAAAAGGGGATTCCTCTTAATAAAAAGGCATTATTAGAAACTGTATCAGACATAATTCAAAGTGACGGACGGCCTAATCCATTTACTAATGGTGTTTCAGGAGATAAGTGGTTCTATGCATTTTTAAGAAGACACCCTCAAATAAGTCTTCGACAAGCAGAATCTATAAACATGGCTAGGGCTGCCGTTACAGAACAATCCATTAGAACGTGGCACCAAGAAATCAAAGCATATCTGCAGGAAAACGATTCAGCAAATATTTTAAATGACCCTACTTGCATATTCAATTCAGACGAGTCTGGGTTTGCAACAAATCCTAAAACGGGACTAGTGTTAGGCCCAAAGGGAATGAAAAATTTTTATGAAGTAAAATCTGGAAATGAAAAGGAACAAATTACTGTACTGTTTACGATAGCGGCAAGTGGAGACATATTTCCTCCTATGATTGTCTATCCATATGCACGCATCCCTGCTGAAATTGCACGCACGACTCCAGACGATTGGGTTATAGGAAGATCTAAATCAGGCTGGATGACTGGTCAAACATTCCACAGCTATATCTGCAATACTTTTCTGCCCAAAATATGTGAAAGAGGAATTAAACTTCCAATACTATTCCTCTTAGATGGTCACAAATCCCATTTAACCTATAATGTATATAAATTCTGTGCAGACAATGGAATCATTTTATTTTCATTGCTTCCAAACGCGACACACGTATTACAGCCGGCTGATGTATCTCTGTTCAAACCATTAAAGAACAACTGGAAAAATATTGTAAAACAATGGAAACTAACTAACAAAAATCAAGTTGTATCAAAACCAGTATTTAGTTTACTTTTACAAAATTCAATAGAAAATGTCAGTGTGGAAATCGTTCAAAATGGTTTTCGCAAATTTGGTATTCATCCATTTAACGTAAATGCTATTGATTATGAGAAATGTATACCCGATAAATCAAGAGTCACTGACAATGAAAATACGGAATTGAAAATAAAACCCACCGATTTCAACATTGAACACTTACTTTACTTAGAATCTACAATGTTGCCTGGAAGGACAGCCCAGTTTAGAAGTGTAGCAAATAGTGAGTGGAACGGAGCTGTAGAAGCTAAAGAGTTATTCTGTATATAGAGATAGATGTACAAATGTTAATATAAACGAAAAGCCAGAAACTGAAATCGGAGAAGAGAATAAAAATGTAGATCTAACCAAAGTACATAATGAGGCAGCCGAAAATATACACCCAGAAATACCTAATCCAGAGACTAACAATTATGAAAGAAGATCCGAGGAAACTACTTCAATAGAAAATAATGCAAATCTGGAACATAATATTTTTCCCAATACAGGAAAAGAACCACAAATTGAAGATTTTAGTAATAAAATTAATGTGATACAAAATATTTTGCTGCCCTCAAAAACTTATGAAAATAATACCTCGTCGAATGTAGGCGAGATACCAAATTCTTCGACACCAAAATCTTCAATAAGCACGTCTATTCTCGAGCACATATTTTGGCCAGAAGAATCACCAGAAAAGAAAAATAGTAAACGTAAAAGAGAGAGAGACTTCCTTATGCAACGACTTCAAAAAGGTGGCTTAAATGACATGAAGATAAAGAAAAAGCCAAGAAAGAAGAAGAGGAAGCAAAAAAGAAAAAAGCTGAGGAGCTGCTGCTAGGAAAAAGAAAATTGAAGAAAAGGAAAATATGAAGTCTTCTAAGACAATCCCTAAAAGAAAGGAAAAAAGGGAACAAGAATCGGATACAGAAGACGAAGAAGAATGGGAAGAAAGTGGTTCAAGCGGGGATGATGTGTCAGATGAATTTACTAATGAATATGTATTAGAGGATATTTATTCTGAAGGTGATTTGGTGGTAGTCGCTATTCCGGGGAAGAAAAAGTTTCGTAACTATGTTTGTATAGTCCAATGTGTTTTCCCAGAAAATGAAATTGAAGTGTTAGCTCTAATGTCTTCTAATCCAGAAAATACTTTGTCCACAATTATTGAAAATGATATCAGTGTTATTGTGAGCACTCAGATTATACGAAAACTGGAAGCCCCTCAAGTTGTTACGGTGGGTAACAGAATTAAGTATCAGTTTTACAATAGAGTTAGTGATGTAAAGTGATAGATTCTACAAGAACCAAGTTCAGTTATTACCGAAGTTATTACCTATTTACATTGCACAACATTTTCATATAAATAAATACATCAATATAATTTTTATTTTCATTTCTACCATTAACCTATTACCTATTTCATGACAAGGACTAATTATATTGGTCAATCACTGGTAATTTAGTGGTCAGAAACTGATACCGCTCTGGTCAATTACTAGCAAGTTGCGCACTTTTATGTTTGGAATTTTTTCTTTTAGTGACCTGTGTTTATATTTTTGCATATTATGATATTTTTGCAATCCTTATTCAATACACTTTGTAAGAAAATAGATAAGTTTTGTATTCACAATCAAATAAGACAGTTAAAATAACATTAAAGAAATGAAATCTTTTAAGTGGTCAATTATTGGTCGCCTCACCCTATTTTATTTTTGGTTTTAGGCCAAGCAAAACTTTTCATCAAGAATAACTTTTTTTCATAAAACCACTAATAAAAAAGTTCCCCATATGGTGCCGACTTAGTTGGCCACACTGTATATATATCTTGCACATTTAAATAAATGATTGTTAGAAACTTTGTTTTTTTAATTATTTTGATATATAGGTTCATAGAATACCATCTACTTACTATTTAAAATATACAATGCATAGGTTACCTAATATAAAAATTGTGATTTTTTTAAAAATAAAGCCACTTTATTTTTAACTTATTTTTCATTTGAATTTAACTTTAGAAGCCAGGATAAAAAATGTAAATGGTTTTAATGAAAATTTTTAAAAAGTCTGGATGTTCTTTATTGCGTTACTTAAAGAAATATACCCAAAAAACCTGATATTTGAGACAGAAAAGATTACATCTAGTCAAATAAAAATAAATAAATATAAACCAATAACTTTCTTAGTTCTATTATTATTTAGTTTTTGCAACGAAATTAGGAGTCAAAATGTTTTGTTTCCATGTTGTACGTCTCCCACAATATAATTATATTAATATATTATGATGTATACATAAAACCGTTTTATGGCATTGTAATGACATCAAAAATACCGAGAAAAATACAATATAACTGTAATAATAATGCTGAAAACTTATAAAACAAAACTGTTACTGATGGTAACCTCTAAATTGTATCAGTTTATTTCTAACAAATTATCAACAAATGTATTCATAGTTTGTGTACCTGGACATAAAGCCGACATAAAAAAATTTCATATTTGAAAAAAGGTGTCATAAAGCCTTAGTGCGCCCCTGTGCTCTACCCTAGCTATCTCACCCAAACGTGGAAAAGTGGCAGCCTTCGCGCATTGTAAATTCTGCTGTTTGTTACCTCTAGTCTATTAAAACCTCTTTGTGTGTACTTAATAGAAAAGGTACTTGATAACTGAATTCATCGCTTGATTTTTCATTTGGTGCCTCAACTTGACTTTTTAGGGGAAAATCGCACAAGGTGTATTTTTTAAAACAATACTTAATGATATTCGGAATAGTGTGAATTCTGAGTCATCTCTCGAAAGAATCCATCTGGTTGATCGGCAAGACCTAAGGAATATTGAAACGGAACAGACCCACCTATATTAATCGAAAATGTATTCCCGCTTCAATTAGTTCAAATTCACATATTTCCGAAAATTGTACATAATTCGGTACGAAATCAAATATCACCCAGTATTCACATAAAAATATTTTACGTGTATTCTTGCAGTGAAGATGTAAAGTTTCAAATCATTCGAATGCATACCGTTTTAAAAATCTCTAAAAACGTACATCTCGGGCGAAGTTAGGGTAGTTTGCAGCGTAAGACACTTCAGATTATATGGTCAACATTCGACGATAACATAAACACAGGTGTACGTTTTCTCGTGGGAGCGCAGTCCAAAAAGAGATGTGGGGATACAACGTCACAGATTTTCGGGCATTTCTCAAGTATAAAAACTCGAGGTAATTTTCAAACGGGATCAATCTTATTATCATTTTTGATTGAATAAGAACTACGTTGCTCGGCTTTGTTCTTTGAGTTCAGTTCATTAATTGACCAGTCTGCTGTTTCATCAAATTCATACTAAGTCGCTGACTAGTATTCGCTCACAGTTAATTAAATTAATACTAATTTTCTATCAAAGTTGCTCGGCGGCGTTCTTAGAGCTCTGGTAGCAAACTATCACAACTTCATTAAAAAGGAGAAATCTTCTCGATATATCTAAGTCCAGTAAAATTAACAACAATAAGCCAAAAGACTGTGGTCAGCTTGTATCGGTTGTACCATTTAAATTACAACATGCTAAGAATCCCAGATGATGAAACGACTGGGGATGACCCGGGTCATCTCGCGATTTACACTCAAGGTATCAAATAATTAAAAGTCGCGGGGGAGTAACTGCAATGAATTTAGCTTGTAGGGAAATATTGAAATTTAATAAAACTATGCTGGGAAAACTATAATAATATAAATCAAACGTAGGTTTTGTATTTCGGACATTTAAACTCACTACACCGCGGTTTTGACAGGATGGCACTATAAATGATTAAATTTTATTATTCAGTACTTTGCTATAATTATTTTGTCACTTTATTTAAATCAGATTCTCAATATTTTAGCTTGATAATATGTTCTAGATTTTGTCACATTCTATTTTATTTTTAAAATATTTTACTTTTCAAACATCGACAGATTTTGTTGGTAAACAATTTCTGTTGCGTTTTGCTTTGTCGTGTGGTCAATGAACTTCTGCAATATTTGATTCTCCGAAGGGTTTTACAGCTGTTCGGACCTGCCGGTTTATGTCCTACTTGTAGGGATGCGCTCACTGGACTTTTGTGGGCCATCCACTGATAAGGCCTGTGATTTGCCCCCTGCTAGTTTGACATAATAATCATTTTAAATATTATTACATGTTAAACTTTGTACTGGGTGTTTTGCCTTGTATTCATTCACGATGACATATTTATGTCATGGGCGAGTTGAAATTGATACAAATTGCTTGTCTTCGCAACACAAGAACCTATTGGTAGCCAATTGGCTGGTTCTAAATCAAGTTTATTGATCAGATCCCATTATTCTCCGCTTCGCAACGTCAAACTATGTTTGAATAGGCAATTACTTGAGATTTCAACTTGCCGTGCATTCAATTAAATAAACTATTGCGAGTTTTCGCCACCCAAGTATGAACTTTACATGTTCCGAATTCAACATTCTTTCACTTCAGTTTTGAACGAGTATTCTCGTTATAATCATTATCATTTTTAGTGATTATTGGAGTTGTTTGATTGACCATTCGATAAACTTATACGTGACTGTTTGTCCCAACGAAATCTGTTGCTGTAATATAAATTTGTGATTGTTCACATTTTGGATTTATATGTAAGCAATTATTTTATGGCCATTGCCACAACAATATTTTTGTAATTATGATATTATCTGACAATTGTCTGATTATACGTATAAAAACGTTCCTTGTTTTTAATTACTTTACCTTTTACTAGAAATAGAAAATAAAGTGCATTATTACCAGAAAAACTAGCCAAGTAAATATAAGATTTACTTGGGCTTAAATTAAACGAATATTTAAAATAAAATAAGTAAACATAGGGTTTACTTGAGCATTACAATAGTGAATAAAAATGAGAACTAAAATATGATAAACTTAAACAAAAGTTAACATAAAAGATAAAATAAATAATTCAGTAAATTAAATAAAAAGAATAATTTAGAGTTTGAACTTTATACAGGGTATTATAAAAATACTTAATTATTTTATCAATTAAATAAACAAGTGCCAAAACAATATTCAGTGCTTAATTGAACAATTAAATAAAGAACTATAATTAGAACTTTGCCAAATAAATTAATAGCAATATTTAGAGTAAAGAACGAATCATTAAATGTCATAATAAATAGTTAATTATCAATTCAATAAATAAATAGAACCAGTAATATCAAACCCAGAAAAAGAACTATGGTAACAATAAACTACAAACCACAAACGTAAATGTGAGTCCTACCACTAAACTAGACGATCACACAGCCAAATTAGTTTAATTGTTTTAATAATTAGACATTCAGGGAAAAGGGGAGGGTAACTGATATTATAATAAAAGAGAATTTACCAAGGAAAAGCACGACACGGGTGGGGGGTGTTTCAATATTAAAAGACAATTTAATTTAACATCACAATATCATCAGAATGATGTTATCAGTGTTGATTTAAAGATTAATCATATGCAGACATTGCAAAAAGAAAGTTCAATTCTTTATTATAAAAAACAAGGTGTAGATGACTGCCACGAGATTTTCGAGACCTCAGAATTTTTCTCAGTTATTATGACAAGTTTTCAAAAATCTATGGCAGAAAAATTTGGCTCTAGAAAAATATGTGTTGATTCCACTCATGGAACTACAGGTTATGATTTTCTTTTAACTACAACTACGGTTGATCATTTTAGAGAAGGAATACCTATTGCATTTCTACTTTCTAACAAAACATGTGGTACCTCTATCATTCTTTTTCCAATTTATTAAAGAAAAAGTTGGTTTTCCTTTGCCAACAGAAACGTTTATGTCTGATGATGCTTCAGAATTTTATAATTCATGGTCAGAAATCATGGAAATGCCAAAAAATTATTTATTATGTGTATGGCACGTAGACCGAAACTGGAGAACAAATATTTCTCAAAAAGTCCAGGAAAATCAAGAGATCAAAGCCGGTGTGTATAAACAATTACGTTGCTTGATGGAATGTCAGAATATAGATGAATTTAATCGGTTATTAACTCAAGTTGGTAATCTTGTTATCCAAGAAAATACCAAAGATTTTGGAAAATATTTTAATACTTATTATGCCAAGAGACCTCAGCAATGGGCATTTTGTTTCCGACGGGGCTTCGGTATTAACACAAATATGTTTCTTGGGTCAATGCATAAAATTCTGAAACATATTTATCTTGAAGGAAAAAAGTGCAAAAGAGTTGATAAATCGCTACTTCACTATTACAAGGTTCTATGTGACATTTTTTAACAAATTTCAGTTACAATGCTACATGGTTCTATGTTGAGAATGAAATTTGGAAAAAAAAATCAAGGTGGCAGCACCAACAAGAACTGATTTATATTTTATATTTCAAGGGTGTATGTCGGACTTTTTACGAAAAATGACTTACAAAGTTCTATGTAGATACATAGAACCCTGTAATATTCAAATGAAATTACCGTTGTCGTTTTCTCGGTCGTATGTAGATAGCGCTAATAATTTGTAGCTGAAAGTGACATCTTGAATCTTAAGCTAGAGTGTTGAATTATCAGGTCAAACGTGTGGTTGCAAATATAATATGGACAATAAAGCCTTTTCTAGTAAAGACAATAATTGTTACTTTGAAGATAGCGATGATTCAGTACGTGATAGGGATTACATTCCATCAGATGATGATTTAAGGTATGTTTGTATTTTGTCATGATTATTATAGGTTATGTTTATCTTTGTCAATCTTTTAGTGATGAAAGCATTGACGGGAGAAATACCAATAATTTAAGCAACCTAGAAGTTGCTGAACAACAGAGCTCACAAGGACCTGATGACATAATTCGTAATGTAGTAAACCATGAAGTTAATGCTGACGTTAATACTAGTAGAAAAAAGAGAACAACTCGTAAACGTAAACGTAATCCTGAGGATTGGGTCTGCAATAAAAGAAAAGTGTTGTTTGACCGTGGACTGGAATATATTTCTTTGAGAAAAAAAATTGTTCCTGGAAAAGCAATTATGACTAAAAAGGACTGCAGTAATCGCTGCATTTTTAAATGTAGTAATAAAATAACTGATGAAGATAGACAAAGTATATTTAATGAATATTATAAATTGACGGCGACACAAAAAAAGATGTTTTTACTATCGACCACTACAAAGAATATACCTTCTCGTCGAAGGAGTGGAAAAACTGCAAACAATTCAAGGAAAGGTGCTACATACGAATTTTTCTTTAAAGTAAGGGGAGATAAGATAAGAGTATGCAAAGTATATTATTGTACCACGTTGTCTATAAGTCAAAAACCTATATATACTGTTCATCAAAAAAAAAAATATTGCAAATACCCCTATTGAAAGCACCCAAGGCAAACATGTCAAAAAATGTATATCGGAGGAGGATGTTCTGCTAGTTAAAGAACATATCAACTCATTTCCTATAGTTGACTCCCATTATTGTAGAGCCAGAACCTCTAGGCAGTATTTAGATCGATTTTTAAATATCAGGAAGATGTTTGAATTATATTTGGAGTGGATTGAAACAAAAAATAAACAACCTGTTAAAGAATCAAAGTATAGAAAAATATTTTGTAATGATTTTAATTTGTATTTTCTTGTACCAAAGAAGGACAGATGCGATTTATGCGAAGAATATCGTTTAGTGAAGGAAGAAAGTAGATGTACAGAAGAGAAAGTTAGTGAACACAATGATCATATATCAGAGAAGGAATCAGCGAGGAAGGAACGACATCAGGATGCAACGGGAACCATAGCAGTATTGTGTTTTGATTTAGAGAATGTGTTATCCTGTTCTAAAGCTGAAATAAGCAATTTCTTTTACAAAAGTAAATTTGCCGTATATAACATGACAGCTCACCTTTCCATTACAAAGAAGGTTTATTGTGCAATTTGGAATGAGTCATTAGCCGGTCGTGCTGGAAATGATATGGCAAG
This sequence comes from Stenurella melanura, assembly GCA_963583905.1. Taxonomy (NCBI): domain Eukaryota; kingdom Metazoa; phylum Arthropoda; class Insecta; order Coleoptera; family Cerambycidae; genus Stenurella; species Stenurella melanura. The sequence continues at coordinate 74,428,849 of OY757315.1, forward strand.
TGCAGTATATAGAATTTTAGAGCAAGTAATTACCGACAATCCGAATATAATGGAACTAATTTTATGGAGCGATAGCTGTGTTCCACAGAACAGGAATTCATATTTTTCCTACGCTATAGCACTTTTTCTAAAACATCATAAACAAATTAAAAGTATTACGATGAAACATTCCGCACCTGGCCATTCCTGTATTCAACAGGTGGATACAGTTCACAGCTCCATTGACAGAGTATTATCAAAAACAGAATATTATTCACCACTATCTCTACTAAGATTATTAGTCAATGTAGATGTAGTATGTAGTAGAAATAAATATAAGGTGATCCAGCTCAAGCAAGATCAGTTCAAAAACTTTCAAGATTGTGCCTCCAACCTTAATTATGTGGTTCTACCCTTCACTAAAGTGGCTCAATTAAAATTTACTCAAAACTGCTTTCAAGTAGGATATAAAATTTCTCATAGTGATAAAGAGTTTAAGTTTGTAACTATTAAACACCATATGGACAAGAGGCAAAAAAAAGAAAATATTTATTTCTACCAGAACCTAAGAAACTTTACACAACGTTATTAACAGTGCCAGAAAATAAACAAATTGCTATAAGATCCATGTTTCCTTGGCTTCCTACTGTAGATAGAGAATACTACGAATCAATATTTTCAAAGGATCCTCCGATAAAAAAAAACGAGCAGTAAAGAAACCTCCAAAGAAATAGTTAATTTTTTTTTCTGTGACACTAATGATAAAATTGTTTCTTCTAGAGAATGCTGTTTTTTTTTTCTTAAATAAAAATATAATCTTATAATAAAAAATAATAAAATTATTTTACAATGTTTAAAACATTTTTGTTAAACAACAATAATATGTTAAAATAACGTCAACAAACTTTGTTGACGTATTTTAACATATTATTATTATTAAGAGCAGATCCTAGTTCTATGTCGACGCTAATGTTTTCGTCAAATTTTTGAAAAAGTTCTATGTCGATATTTCTTTTTTTTTGTTTTCAAAATTTTATTATTAATCAATACTATTCATGACCAAATTACTTTAGAATCAACATGGGTATGAGAAAAAAAATCATCTTAAAATAATAAAGTATCCCATCTTCTGTAGGACAACTCAAACTTTTGAAGGTCGTTTTCTCCAAATGTCTTATTTAGCACATAGAACCTTGTAATAGTGAGGTAGCGAAATGTATACAAGCCGTAATGGTTATGGTACGAGATCATATGTTTAAAATGTTAAAAAAGACTATAAAAGGCAAGGTATCTTATAGAATTAATTTAATTCATAAGTCATGAAAAGATTATTTTAATTACAAAAGCGGATATTACAAATATTTCCGATGTAAAATGGAAAATTAAATCAAGTAATAAAGAAAATGAGTATTTCGTAGAAAAAGAAGTAAATTATTTATGTACTGATAATTGTCAGTTAATTTGTAGATATTGTAATGTGTGTGTACATACACATGTCTTGACAACTTTGTCAGGGGCAACATTTGTAAGCATATTTATGCAATAAGTAGGGTAAGAAAAGATCTAGACCCCGAACCATTAAAAATATGTCGTGATAATAATTCTGAAGTTGAGTTACAAACTTTTGTTTCTCAACATGGTAAATTATATTCCCAAGACGAAAAAAATTCAAAATTGAAAAGTAAGGTCGATATGCTGTACAAATATTTGTCGGAAAACACGTATAATGAAAAGACTACTTGAAAAACTTGTAAATAGTGCCATAAATATTGCAACAGAGCGCACTATAAAATATAATAGTCAAATGAACCTGCAAATAAAAACACAGATAAACAAATGCGATTTCAAAGCACAACAGAGAAAAAAAGATCTTTGACCCATGCTTTAAGAAAACCATCCACTTCGGAAAAGAAATGACCAGTAATATTCAAAGGCAATATTATTTCAGGCGTACCACAAGGCTCAATTCTCGGTCCACTACTATTTTTATTCTACACTGCAGATGTTTCAAGTCAAGTTCAGCATCCACATCTTCAATCGTATGCAGACGATACACAGGTGTTATACTCCTTTCATTCCTCTGAAACCCAATCTGCATCTCGAAAATTAATAAAGACCTTCAATCAATCAATACGTATGCTGCGGAACACAATTTAAAATTAAATCCAAATAAAAGTGTAGCTATGCTATTTTGTTCTGACAATTAGCTAATAAATATAAAAAAGAGCTAAATGTAATGATAACACCGTACTGCAATTTTCCCAAGGATCAAAAATACTAGGCATTATATTTGATAAAAAAACTCAGATTTTATTCACACGTATCTAAGCTAATTCAAAGGGCCTACATCAAACTCAAAGTTTTATATTCGAACAGATATATAATGAATTATAAACTAAGGAAAAAAACTCTGTGAGTCACTGGTAATATCTATTTTTCACTATTGCGACATTGTATATTTTCCATGCCTGGACACATTTACGTAAAATCGCGTGCAAAGAGTACAAAATCTTTGCTGTCGGTTTGTATGCAATCTGAGGAAATTTGATCATGTATCTGACAAATTCTCACAACTGTGACGAAGTGAATTTTTGCAGACAAAAATGCAATTTAATTTAATCATAGACTTCGCCACTTTTATCATCTTACGACCGAAAAATTAGAAATTGTTCTGTTCATTTTTATTTAGCCCGCGACATTTAGTTTTCTATAGAAAAATAATGTAAGGTTCCGCGGCGATGAGAAGTTTTCTAGAATAAAATTTTAATTAATTCCGATAAATTATTCCGGATGGCGTTGGCCACAGTTAAATTATTCCCCACTTGTTTTCAGCACAACAAGTTGGAGGAGATTTTTACTTTTTGGGGGAACCAGCTAGGCAAAGAGAAACCGAAACGAAGAGTTCACTTCGGAGAGTCTAAGGGATTGACACGTGGTGATCTAATACCGTACCGACCGTCCACCTGGAGATCACCACGTGTGTAATTCAATAGTCTCTGCCATCGCCGTAAAATAGAGCAGCAATGTAAGTTTAAAAACATTTCTTAGTATTTTTGTAAATTTCAAAATTGAATTTCATTTTAGCAGTTAAGTGAATTAACACATGGGGGTTCTAAAAAATTCCGTACCGACCGTCCGCCTGGAGAACACCCCGTGCGAGTTTACTTAACTGTGCCCCATATACCGGCAGTGTAAATTAACAATTTAATTTTATTTGATATACTTCATAAATAATATTTTCATGACAAACTAGTAAATCTCTGTTAAATATTCATTGTCCAATTTGTCTATATTCGAGAAGTGTACGTTAAAAATTATTTGATCCGAGATAAGCCGCTGTTTCTTACTAGTCGTTTTTATTCTCCGTTACCAGATAAGAAATAATTCATTGAAATGCGTGATTATCAATAAAACGATTTCATAATTACTCTGTGTTGATGTTTGTTCAATTAGGGGCCCTGTTAGATTCTCAAGATTTATTCCAGATAACTATGTCCCAAATAATTTCCAAGGGAAAATGGACATAGAAGATATTTAGAGAGAATTATTATTTTGTCTCAGACTGTGGAGTCAAAATAATATCCGCCATGTTGGTTGGGATGACAGAAACCCGCTGTCCGTAAATTTCTGTTTTAATTATACCGAATTTTGCCGTGTAAAACCGTTCCAATTCCTATTATTTTAACTTAACCGTTGTTTTATAATTTATTGGGTTAAAATAATATCCGACATTTTGTCGGAGTGGTAGAAATTAGTTGTCGGGCTATTTTATTTTTTTTTTTAAACTGTTTCATAGATTAACGAATTAAGAAAAAATCCGTTAGTTTTAAATGGTTTTCAGTAATTTGTTATAGTCCGAGAGATCAGAGACACATCTGGGAAATATTCTGAATAAATAAATTATATTTATATTTTGATATATAAACCTTGTCACTGTACATCTGACAAGAAACACGTGGTAAATTTTATTTCCAACTGTGTGTTTTGAGGCCCTTGGCGAATCTCTCTGAACCGAACCAACACCGTCGAGATTAATTCTGTCTGTCGGTCCAGGCAGAATGATTTCTACCGAGAGAGCTGATACCGAATCCGATTACGGTTTTATTCGGTATCAGTTTTCCACAATTTTATCAAGTTCTTTACACCACATGCTGCCAACTCATATCTGACATGTATACATATACGATAAATTATGTCCGAGAATAATTGTTTGCTTTTACTGAAAATTTAATTGCTTTCTGCTTTGCTGCTAATGTGTTTTATCTTAACATCCACTGATTGCTTGCTTGCTGTTATAACCGAGTGTACCGCTTGCTACCGCTTTGCCGCCAAGCCTACTATCGCTTTGCACACTACTTGCTTGGCTGTTAATATCCGAATTAAAAAGAAAATATTAGAAGCAGTAGTTTAATATCTTCTCACCGCCACCTGACCGTTTTATTTATTTTAATAATTAGTTTGTTGTTGAACACTTAATATATTTTAATAAATGTTATTTTCCAAAATGTGCGTTTTACTGTTGTATGTGAATGAAAATCTAATCTGCCGTCCAGATTCCTGGACATACCGTGTCTCTACTGTAGTTATCCCAGACCTACTGCAACATGCTGCGTTAGGAGGCTAAGTGGGACGCACTGAATTAATTTCTAGCCGTTTAAGACTTAAGGGACTGTCATTTTTTTTCTGCTGTTTGCTTTGGGGAAACTTAACCGATGTTACCGTTTACAACATTTTTTTTGCTATTGTTGAAACTGTACCGAATAACGCAGACGCTACAGGAGTCCAACTGTGCGCATACGCAGCTATCCCTAGCTGCTCCGAATCTGAAGAGGGGGACTCGAGTCTGGGACAGCATACCGTAAAGAACTCTTCAAATACTGACACCGCTACTACTAGTCACGACTTACACCGTTTTTATATAAAATACTTTATTTTATTTTCCACCTGCATCGCTTAACCGACTTACACCGTTTTTTAAATAAAATATTTTATTTTATCATCTGCCTGCATCGCTTAACCGACTTACACAGTTTTTAAATAAAATATTTCATTTTACTTTACAGCATAGCATAACTGATATCCAGTACATCGTTGCATATACCGACCGTTAATATTTTACCGACTTGCAAATATTTTGCTTACCGTCTACCAGTGTTTAATCTTTGCTTTTGTTATCTCCACAACTGATATACCGTTATACTTATGATGGTCAACGCATACCACCATTGTTTTCTTTTACAACGTTTTTTTTTTATCAACCGCCAACCGATAAACTATACACCTTTAGGATAAAATAGAAAAGAGCATGGACAACGAAAGTCAAAACATAGATCCATCTGACAACACCGCCGAGCAGCAACAACAAGAGGCCGCTGGAATTAGCGACATTTGTCTCAGTTGGATATACCAACTGTGAAAAGAGCAGATAGATGCCGAATTAGCCAAGTTTCACCTGAATATGTCTGGAACCGTAGATGAAAAGAAACGCCGGCTAGTTAAATTTATCGAAGAAGGCTGTACCTCACCGCAACCACAAACCACCAAGCCCTTCGTCTTCCCCTCAACGTTCATACCCACAATACAGATAACTGCACCGCCGCCGACAACCGACCCTGGGGTATTAGTTCCGCTTAAAATTAGAAAATGGGGTATACGATTTAATGGTAAAGGAGATGCCGCTGCGTTCTTAGAAAGAGTGGAAGAAGTCTTCATACACCGGTTTCCGCCCTGAACAATTATTACCTGTTCTTCCTGAGTTATTGCAAGGACCAGCGTTACTATGGCACCGACCACATACGCTGAAATAGATGGGATGATTTTTCTACAGATTTTCGAATTTTCTTCTTTCCTCTAAATTATACCGAAGACTTAGAAGCTGAAATCGGTCGTCGTTTACAAAAACCTGAAGAACCCGGTAGTAAGTACATTACCGACATGCAAACACTTCTCCGCAGTCATGGGGACTTTACCCCGAACCAACAAGTCCGTTGGTTGTACCGAAACTTACTCCCTGACTACAAGCAACCGAGTTGACCGACATAGCAACACTGATTGCCCGAATAAAAGAGTATGAAATACTTCTTCAGGATATTCAGCAGACATACCGAACCGTTTTTAATCGAACCGCCGCTCCTACCGGTCCGACACCGTCTCCGATACATCACAACCGTTCAGAGACTTCACATAGTCAATCGTCACAGTCGGCACAAGTCGCAACAACTACCGCCCGACTTCCCGGGAAACCGCCCAGGGAAGCCGCCGTCCCATTAACTTACAGTTTTCGCAACGACGTCCTGCGCCGCTAACCCAGGACGAGAATCCACCGAACCCTCATCCAGTGGCGAACCGTGTTTTTCAATACCGCCGCAGCCCGATGCTGCACCCATCTCAACCGTCCACCGATGCTCACACTATCGGCATTCACCACACCGACATCCGTAAGGTGTAAAGTCCAATCAGGCTACCGACCGTTAACCGTTTTTTTTTCCTCTTCTTTCTCTACTATCTCGGTACAAACGGCGTCTAACTGGTTATACAGCAAGCAGTGCAGCTACCGTACCTCACAACCGATACCGAAACATCGCCTGACGTACCGCTATATTTTCTTTTCCTTTTCCGTTTCAGCAATCAATCAATCAACCAACGATTCAACTGCTCGAGATGGGGGAACCCGTCCTAGATATCGATGTGTCCCAAAGCTACATCGAAGCTCTGACGAACGAATTCGAGGCGTGGGAACTCTTCCGGGCCATCTGCGCCGTGAGCCGTCCCATCGTCGCCGCACCACTGACTAGTGACACCGGACCGTTCCCCTGTACTGCCACCACCGTCTCCGCTTCCCAATTCGCCATCTTCGGTATCGACACCTCCAGTCCCGGTACCGCCTCGACGAGCGGATTCACCCATAAGATTACCGGTGGACCAATGGTCCCCTCTGTTGGAGATGTGGCTACCCCGGCCACGAACATCGCACCTGCTGGCTGCCGAGAAGACTTTTTTGTTCCCGATGCGGGGCATATGGGGTGATGTCTCGGGATTGTCGTTGTGCAAGTCGGCCAGTCACCGGCGAAAATAACTCATCTACTGCAAGTCCGCACGACAGGCCATCCAGCGCCCGACCATCCCGCCGACCGAGGTACTGCATCCGCGGTACCCAGGTCAGCTTTGCCTCACCGATTCAGTTCCCGGATACCACGTCCCGGGGCACGCAGTGCAATCTATTACAATGAGAAGCTGAGGTGATGGGGAAGACCCAAAAAGTCCACTTCGTTTTTCTTGGGAAAACTTTCATAACAGCCTTAATAATTATCATAATGAAAATGAAACAGGCCCATGTCGTAATAATATAATTATAAATAAAATTGTAAAACTTGATGACGATCAAATATTTTTGAATAACTTAAAAAAGTGGGCGTGTAATAACCAAGTGACTCATAGATGCTTAAAATAGTTTCCCTAATTAAACCAAAGTACCCCTTTCTAAAAAATGATGCCCGTTCAATTTTGGGAACGCCGAGAAAAATAACTTCTATCAAATTAGATCGTGGTGAAATGATATATTTTGGTGTAGAAAACGAATTAAAAAAAAATTTAATATGAAAATATAAGTGAAATCATTTTGTCACCACAGTTTAACATTGACGGTATTCCAGTTTATAGTAGTAGTTCTCTGGAGTTCTGACCTATTTTATGTAAGGTAAATCATAACAGGAGACTTCTTATAATTGCAGTTTTCTCTGGAGAAGGCAAACCAGATCCAATATTGTGGTCCTTTATTATTAAAAAATAATGTAAATAACAATATTTATAAACATTTTCTAAATTTTCATGCAGCAATAGTCATTTTATCAAGCCATTGTTTTACTGAAAAATATATAGATGTAGCTAAAACTGCCCTCCAAGAATTTATTACAAGATGTCCCGATGTATTAGATAAATATTTTATTACTTACAATGTGCATTCTTTATTTCACTTATGTGATGACGTAAAAAAATTTGATACTGGAAAGTTTTAGTTGCTTTGATTATGAAAATCTTTTAGGACAACATTTAATCAGGGGGAAAAATCTACCATTACAACAAATTCACAACAGACTAAGTGAAGAAAGTAATGTTAGTAACTATACTAGTAATGATAAGAATGAAAATAAAATAATAGTTAAGGGAAAATTTGCCGAAAGAGAAAATTATTTTCTGTGTAAAAAGCTTTTAACGAAAAGAATTAATTTATCGGTAAAAACACCAGATAATATATTTGCAGTTAGAAATAAATTTTATTTAATAAAAATGATTTATTTCTTAAATAATTGTTATTGGTGTACTGGTGTTCCATTTAGATACATGAAGAATCTCTATACTTACCCTATAGAATCATCGAAATTAAATATTTTTGTTGTTAGTGGTGAAGGTAAAATAGAAACATTTCCGATTAATGATATAAAGTTTAAATGTATGGCCACTGAGTACAAAAATGGATTTGTTGTTTTTCCTCTTATTCATACAAATTAATCGATAATATTCAATTCAGGAACCGCAAAGAGGATCCCATCCATCCAAGGTTTAGTCGAGCATTATTAATGATTTAATTTTTTTGTTCCCACTATTCTATTACATCAGTTGAAAATTAAATGTTTTCAGACAAAAAATTGAAATTTTTGTAATATTTTTTTTTTAATTTAGGGAACTCTGTTGCTCTTATTTTTATCTTGTATACATATAATAGAAAATCGACATTATGTTTCCGTATTTATTTTCACAAATCGACTAAACCCTGAACAGATGGATAACTCAACTAAAATGTTGATTATTATTTATTTTGCCTTTCCAGCAGGATAGGATAATAAACTAAAATATTTTAATTAAAGTACTATATAATAAAACATTAATTAAAAAAACAAATTTAAAATAATTGTTTTATTAAAATAAGTATCTTGATCTGCTTTTCTGTGTGAAGCTTTAGTTTTTAAATATTGTTTCTATTCCTTTTTATTTGTACTCCCAGTTGTCCCTAAGTTGGTTGTCAAATTCAAATTAAAGGAAGATATAATTTGCTGCAATTGAGTTTGAAGACAAGAGCTGTGTGGTGGTACCAATAACATGGATTTTAAATAATGAATCATGTTATTGGCCCTACAGTTTTTTAAGCTAAAAACAATTTAGACACATGTTAAAAACATTTTTTCCACCTCTGCCAAAATGGAATATGCATCCAATTAAACGTATTCATTTCACTTGCGGTAAGTTTTAAAATAATTACTATCTCTCAAAACTGTTCATGTATTATTTTAGAAAGTCTCAAACAAGATTAATGGAAATTATTGACCATTCAACTAATTCAGAGAATGGCGAAATTAATAAACCTTTATATTTAAAAGAATTTGACGGTGATGTTAACGAGCAAAGGTACATGTTTTAAAAAAAACATTTAAAGCGAATGCAGTTAAAATAACCATTGTGGTATTTCAGCTTCACAGTAACTACTGAAAAGAACAGTGAAGTAGATACGGCGGTTTTTTCATCAGAAGATGACGCATACTTGGCTGATATACAAAATAATACCAGACTCTCGTCTGTTAAGCAAAAATATAAGAAGCAGCACAGTAACGGTTCATCAAAGAAAAGGAATGTGAGGTATGACAAGCGATTTAATAATTAGGGCCCATCCATAAATGATGTCACGCTTTAAGGGGGGGAGGTGGGTTCTGAAAGTTGGGACACTTTGTGACAGGGGAGGGGGAGAGGACTAAAGCATTTATGTCTAATATCTTGATTATTCATCATCAGCACCCTTGATATTAGTAATTTACATAAAAGTTACTGTGACATGAGAGCCAGGGGGTGGAGGGGGGATCGGGCGAATGTGACAATGTGTGACACAAGGAGGGGGAGGGGATAAAAATTTAGCAAAAGAAGCGTGACATCATTTATGGACGGCCCCTTATAACAATAATATAATTTATTTTACTTTCAGCCATTCTGCTACAAAAAAGGGAATGTCTTCTACTTCCGAAGACGAGTGGACACCATCACAAAATAGTGGTTCAGAACTGCCTAACAAAAAAAGCAAATTTTCACAGAAAATAATTAGGTAAGGCTTGTTTGTCTAACTTTGTTAGTATGACGATATTGATAATTTGATGGGCTTGTTTTTATTAACTGCAAAGATAAATTTCAGTATACACACCACCACTCATTGCACAAAGTCGTCATCGTCAGACGATGATGAAATCTATGAAAGTATTAAACGCAAACCTGCCATGAAAAATATGAATAGGTAAAGTACTTATGATTTTAAATATAAACATTTATGTATTACGAAGAATTACAGTGTGTCGCCCCCCTCGATAAATTGGAAAAAAGGAGAAACTTTTTTATTTGTAGTGTAAGTAAAATGTCACATTTCATAAAATCTGTTGCTAAAAGTGATATTTCCATACATTTTTTTAAATGTTTTTTATAGATGAAACCTTAGATATTTAAAAAAATTTAGTTTTCGATATTTAATTACATAATTAATTTTTGATTTGGTATTTTGCTGCAAAACTAGAGGAAACTGAGGAAAGTAGAAAAACGTGAATTTGTCTTAATAAGAGTGAAGACATATTGAGCAAACTTCATGTTTTTCTATTCTGTATATCTCAGTTTTTAAGTATGTAAATCCTTAGTAGATATCACCTTTCGAAGAAGCAGAAAATTTTATGACGTAACTTTATGCATAGGCTGAATCATTGACTGCCCTCGTCTTTACTAGGAAGCTATTCTAGAAATAAAAAATGTTTGTTGATTCACTTTCACGCCTCAAATACTTACTCAATCAGTCTTTGTGAAATTTTGCACACGGGTAACTTTCGCAATAAAGATGATAATAGCCTATAGTTAAAAATATTGTTTGGCTAAATTTGTCAGGTAAATCTTTCAATCAGGCTACCGACCGTTAACAGTTTTTTTTTATCTTCTTTCTCTACTATCTCGGTACAAACGGCGTCCAACTGGTTATACAGCAAGCAGTGCAGCTACCGTTATATTTTCTTTTCCTTTTCCGTTTCAGCAATCAATCAATCAACCAACGATTCAACTGCACGAGATGGGGGAACCCGTCCTAGATATCGATGTGTCCCAAAGCTACATCGAAGCTCTGACGAACGAATTCGAGGAGGAGTGGGAACTCATCCTGGCCATATGCGCCGTGAGCCCTCCCATCGTCGCCGCACCACTGACTAGTGACACCGGACCGACCGTTCCGACGACCGGTGTAAAACCGCCAACCGACCGTTCCCCTGTACTGCCACCACCGTCTCCGCTTCCCAATTCGCCATCCTCGGTATCGACACCTCCAGTCCCGGTACCGCCTCGACGAGCGGATTCACCCATAAGATTACCGGTGGACCAATGGTCCCTCTGTTGGAGATGTGGCTACCCCGGCCACGAACATCGCACCTGCCGGCTGCCGAGTAGACTTTTTTGTTCCCGATGCGTGGCATATGGGGTGATGTCTCGGGATTGTCATTGTGCAAGCCGGCCAGTCACGGGCCAAAATAACTCATCTACTGCAAGTCCGCACGACAGGCCATCCGGCGCCCGACCATCCCGCCGACCGAGGTACTGCACCCGCGGTACCCAGGTCAGTTTTGCCTCACCGATTCAGTTCCCGGATACCACGTCCCGGGGCACGCAGTGCAATCTATTACAATGAGAAGCTGAGGTGATGGGAAAGACCCAGAAAGTCCACTACGTTTTTCTGGGTAAGAGTTGTAGAAGAAAGATGTTATTTTACGTTTTCCGAAACCGTCGAAACCGATGCGCCAATAGCCATTTATTTTTTTTAAGCTTTTTTATGAATTTTCATTTAAGTTGGGAATCCGTACCGAATAAGTAGGGTTAGAAAAAAAAAGGAAATAATAATTGCATTTATTTTTTTTTCTTTCCGAAGTAAGAGGGGATGTGACGAAGTGAATTTTTGCAGACAAAAATGCAATTTAATTTAATCATAGACTTCGCCACTTTTCCTATCTTACGGCCGAAAAATCAGAAATTGTTATGTTCATTTTTATTTAGCCCGCGACATGTAGTTTTCTATAAAAAAATAATTTAAGGTTCCGCGGCGATATGAGAAATTTTCTAAAATAAAGTTTTAATTGATTCCGATAAATTATTCCGGATGGCGCTAGCCACAGTTAAATTATTCCCCACTTGGTATTCAGCACCAAATTGGAGAGGATTTTTACTTTTTGGGGGGACCCAGCTAGGCAAAGAGACACCGAAACGAAGAGTTCACTTCGGAGAGCCTAAGGGATTGACACGTGGGGATCTAATACCGTACCGACCGCCCACCTGCAGATCACCACGTGTGTAATTCAATAGTCTCTGCCATCGCCGAAAAATATAGCAGCAGTGTAAGTTTAAAAACACTTCTTAGTATTTCTGTAAATTTCAAAATTAAATTTCATTTTAACAATTAAGTGAATTAACACGTGGGGGTTCTAAAAATTCCGGACCGACCGTCCGCCTGGAGAACACCCCGTGCGAGTTTACTTAACTGTGCCCCGTATACCGGCAGATAAATTAAAAATTTTATTTTATTTTATACATTTCATAAATAATGTTTTCATGACAAGCTAGTAAATCTCTGTTAAATATGCATTGTCCAATTTGTCTATATTCGAGAAGTGTACGTTAAAAATTATTTGATCCGAGATAAGCCGCTGTTTCTTGCTAGTCGTTTTTATTCTCCGTTGCCAGATAAGAAATAATTCATTGAAATGCGTGATTATCAATAAAACTTTAAAACGATTTCAAATTTGATGTATCAGAATATAATTATATTTTTTCGAAATACCGACGCAAATTATAGACGTAACATAATTACTCTCTGTTGATGTTTGTTCAATTAGGGGCCCTGTTAGATTCTCAAGATTTAATCCAGATAACTATGTCCCAAATAATTTCCAAGGCAAAATGGACATAGACGATATTTCGAGAGTCTGTCTCAGACTGTGGAGTCTAAATAATATCCGCCAAGTTGGTTGGGGTGACAGAAACCCGCTGTCCGTAAATTTCTGTTTCAATTATACCGAATTTTGTCGTGTAAAACCGTTCCAATTCCTATTATTTTAACTTAATCGTTGTTTTATAATTTATTGGGTTAAAATAATATCCGACATTTTGTCGGAGTGGTAGAAATTCGTTTTCCGGCTATTTTTTAAAAACTGTTTCATAGATTAACAAATTAAGATAAAATCCGTTAGTTTTAAATGGTTTTCAGTAATTTGTTATAGTCCGAGAGATCAGAGAAAAATCTGGGAAATATTCTGAATAAATAAATTATATTTATATTTTGATACATAAACCTTTTCACTGTACATCTGACAAGAAACACGTGGTAAATTTTATTTCCGCACCGAATGCAATTAGAGGTACTCAAGTGTGTGGTTTGAGGCGCTTGGTGAATCTCTCTGAACCGAACCAAATTCTGTCCGAGAATAACTATTTGCTTTTACTGGAAATTTAATTGCTTTCTGCTTTGCTGCTACTTTGTTTTATCTTAAAATCCACTGCTTGCTTGTTTGCTGTTATAACCGAATGTACCACTTATTACCGCTTTACCGCTTTGCCGCCAAGCCTACTATCGTTTTGCACACTACTTGCTTGGCTCTGTTAATATCCGAATTAAAAAGAAAATATTAGAAGCAGTAGTTTAATATCTTCTCACCGCCTGGTTCCTTGTTTTCGTAGTTTCACTTGTAAATAAACCGAAATGATATATCTTAAGTTTTACTTGTAAATTTTCATAATATGAGATATCCTAAGTTTTGATATTATTTATCTGAACCTGACCGTTCTATTTATTTTAATAATTAGTTTGTTGTTGAATACTTAATATATTTTAATAAATTTTGTTATTTTCCAAAATGTGCGTTTTACTGTTGTGTGTGAATGAAAATCTAATCTGCCGTCCAGACCCATGGACATACCGTGTCTCCACTGTAGTTATCCCAGCCCTACTGCAACAGGCTGCGTTAGGAGGTTAAGTGGGACCTTTGCCCCACGTAAAAATTGCAAAGGTGGCGCTCGAGATAACCGATGCAGCTCAGCGCTAAAGTGACGCTTCCGCTCGTCTATCTACTAGGCAACCGGGAGAAAGCACGTCACACAACTTAAATGGTTAAAAATGACGGAACAAACAAGCTATCACTATTTAACTTTTATTCACAAACTTTTATTGACCTCCGTTCCAGTTTGCTTTAGACAAAAACTTATACCTAGAAATTCTATAAACAATATTAGTACTAGATTTTACACCAAACTTACAGTGCCCCAACATACTAGAACCATTTTTCTTTTTTTATAAAGCTGTAATATTGTACAATGGTATACTCGAAAATACCAAATCGCTGTCACAGCATCAGTTTCGTATATCTATAAAAGACATGTATTTTAATAGCTAAGTAAATATAAATTGTACGTACATATCAAATTAATTTAAGTACTAACTTCATATAAGTTTCACATTAAAATTACCTAACTAATATCTTTTTTTCTAATTTCTTTCAGTTATAAGATTAGTATATCGTAGGCTAAATGTGTTAATCCGCTAACTCAATTTTTTACGAATTTGAGATAATTTGATATTCGGCAAATAAATAGCGCCTTGCACCGAGCTGTAAACCGCTTAGCTCCCTATTCAGCGTAGAAATGGTTTTATTTACGACGCACGTATACCAGCTAACTCCATATTGTGTCGTGCGCAAAGAAACGCTGCTATCTCCCGCTAATTATATGCAACAGATGCACGGTGTTAGTTTGGCTCTTGAAGTTCCTTGTTTTTTTTTTCAATTTAGAACCGTTTCTTTGTGTTTCTGTGTTATTTTATTAAAAAGATAATACTAAATTTAGTATCGTAGCTTATATGAATCAAATATCAGATTTTGAAACAGAATAAACCATTAACCGTAATTTTGGAGTTAGCGGCCTTTCGTGCCACTTAAATAGAAGTAATGGTTTGGATATAGCAGATTTTCATTGTTTTTCTTTTTATTATTTAACAGATGATGTAACAACGAACAAAGAACATTGTAAAAAAAAGCAATTGAACTAGCTGAAAGTAATAACGGCAACAACTGGAATGAAGATGGTAATAATATTGTAACCTTAAATAATTATCAAGTCGTTGAAAATGTTAGTATTGAAATTATTGATTACGCATCCACCGTGTGTGAAGAAATCGGTTTACAAAATTGTGTATTAAAGCAATATGATGTTATGGAACCATAAATGTTGGAACCTATGGATATAGAGACAACCAATGAAGAACTGCCCAGTGAAGCACAATGTACCAGCATGAAGGTTACATCAGAAAAAAGAAACATAGAAGAAGAAAACAAGCATAGAAAAGAACAAGCAAATGGTACACAAGAGACCAGCAAGCATGAAATAATTGAAGCTACATACACAGCAGAGATAAACAAGAGTAAAGAAACCGGCCGGTATAAAACAGATGGAAGTATGTCATCACATGATATATCTGATGATAGTGACTACATTACACCCAAGTCAGCGCCATACTCAGGATCTGATAGTAGTTTTGTTGAAATGCCAACAAAATCATAGAAGCGACGAAAAAGATTTGAGGTGGAAAAGCCATTGTGGTTTTCACAGACAAATAAAAACAGGAGAGAAAAAGGAAAGCGATACTTTGGTAGAACTAAAATAAATGGGAAATGGTCTTATGACATAGAAAGAAAACCAAGAAAGCTCAAAGAAAGGTGCCACTGTAGAGCTAAAATGGAGTTTTCAAATGTAGTCAAATAACAGAACAACAAAGAGAAGTCATATTTAAATACTTTTGGAATTTAAGAAGCTGGGGAGAAAAAAAGGTTTTCGTGGATATTACTGTAAAAAGTGATTTCATTAAAAGGGCGAGAGATAGAAAAGTACCAGAACAATTAAGAAGAAATCAGACTTTTAAGTACTATTTAAAAACAGGTGATCAGGAAATAAGAGTTTGTAAAACAATGTAGGTTAAGGGGTACAGTCATTGGCCACCAGATAGTGATTGACCACCCAAATTTCTAACTCAAATATTACCGGTTGTATATATTTTATTTAAAATTTGAAAACCCCTTGAATAACTGCCATTATTCTAGTATGCGCGCGCATATTTACTTCCGCAGAGGGCGCCGCTGCATAAATATGGTGAAATTGTATAGTGACAGGTGCATGTGTTTCGCTTAAATTTATCATTTTCTTACGAAGAAGTTAAGTAACGCCTCAACTTTGGTACGTTTTTTCTTAATATCGCAATAGTGTAGCATCGTTGTATTACTTTTATAGGTCATAGATTATATTAAATAGTATTTTACAAGCATTTTAGAGGTGGTAATCTACCGCATGTATTAATTATATGGTAGGCCAATCATTGTCTGTTGAAATCAGCTAATAAATAGTGATTGGCCGGGGGTGCCAATTACTATGTTAAATGGGTATATCATAAAAATAATACTATTATATGTTAAAATTCATAAGAAGTATCCTAGAATGCATATTATTGCTTAAAGAATTTGTTTAAACCACTCTAGACAATGATTGGCCGGGGGCCAATCACTGATTTTGAGGAGGGCCAATGACTGTCAGACGAAATTAGAATATGTAATAGATTCCAAATAATAAATAAATAAATATTAAATGAATTAATAATTAGCAAGTAATATTTAAATAATTATATAAATAAATTGACAAATATAAACAAAATTCTATAATCAGTTTTTGGCCTTTCATTGGATTACACGTAACCATTGCGACTAGTACACCTAATTTGAAGCTTGTTTAGTTTAGTAAATAAATATTTTTTTATAGTTTTTATTCCATTGCAGAAGAAATAGAAGAAGGTAATAACGGAAAATCTCTAAAAATGCCCAAACCACCAAAAGGCAATAATTATGAAAAAAAGTATTCGGAAAACTTCAAAAGATGTTAACATCTATAGATGATAAAAGTATGTCTACTAGAAAGACGTCTAAATTATTTAACATTCCCAGAGCCACTCTTCAGTTTAGAAAAAGTGACAAGTTTAATAAGGCTACTTTGAGAGCATCTCCAGTACTGACAGAAGGGGAAGAAAATATATTAGTGCAATGGCTTAAAGAAAATCCTCAAAAAGGTTTTTCAAGAAGAAAAGATTTACAAATACCTGTCAAACATTTCCTAGATCAAAATCCAAGAAAAAATCCTTTCAGAAACAATCTTCCAAATGACGCATGACGGTTGGTATAAAGCCTTTCTAAAACGTCACCCAGAAATACCAATACGTGCACCAGAAGCTGTAACATCTGCTAGCTCCAACGTTACAGAAAGTGACATAAAAAAGTGGTTTCAAAATATTGAAATATATCTAAAATCGAAAGGCTATTTTGAGATTTTGTCAGATCCTACAAGAGTTTTAAATGGTGACGAAACTTCTTTCAATTTATGCCCTAAAAACACAAAAATCCTTGCTCCAGTTGGTTCCAAAAATGTATATGAGGTAGAGCATGCTTCGTCTAAATACAACATAACAGTTATATTTACTATTTTTGCAGCAGGTTTATTAACGCCTCCCATGGTGATTTTTCCTGGGAAAAGATTTCAGAATGATATTGCGGAAAATGAGTGTATGAAGGCTGATGCCTTCCAGAATTATGTTGTCAAAGTTCTGCATCCATACCTTAAGAAAAATGGTATTAGATTTCCCGTTGTCTTGTTTATAGATGGACACTCTTCTCATGTTACATTAGAATTAAGTGACATTTGCAAGAATTTTGAAATTATTTTAGTTTGCCTCTATCCAAATGCTACTCGCATATTACAGCCTGCTGATGTGGCCGCATTCAAACCAATCAAGGCTGGATGGGAACAAGCTCTAGTAACATGGAGAAGAGAGAACTTAAATGAAACTCTCACAAAAGACAAATTTGCACCAATATTAAAAAAAGTGGTTGAGGAATTCTCAAAGGAGAATACAATTAAAAATGGTTTTAAAGCTACTGGTTTATATCCATTAACTCAAATGCCATAGATTTTCAAAAATGTTTAGGTCGTAATGTAAAAGAAAAAATAATGGAAGAGACACATGAGCATGAAACCATTGATTATAATACATTTAAGGGAATAGTAGGTGATGACAAAATTTCACAGTTTAAAAATAATACGCATGTTACCGCTGATGTTTCCCCAGATACTATTTTATTGTATCGTATCTGGAAAGAATTTACAAAAAATAAGGAAAAGGAATTAGTTACAACAGCAATAGTAACTGAAGAAACATTTGAAACATTGAACACAGATGAAACGTTAAACAAGATGAAGCAATGATACAAAAAGACACAAATATAACAGAGGAAGAAGATATTCCTCAATTATTATTAGACTTATTAGGAAAGGAATCAAATAATCCAGCTGTCAGAATAGAAATATCCAAAGAACAAGAAAATGAAATATTTAACAGAAAATATTCCAATAATTGGAATATTTTCTGTTATTGTGTTCGGCAGCATTCCAAATATTAACACAGATTTGAGCATAATTATTGAAGAAATCGTAATACAAAATGCAAACATAGAAACTACATTAAAAGACACATTGATATATGCGAAAACTCCTGTTAGAAAAGGAATCAAGAAAACTGAAAAAACGTCATTTGTAATAACAGGTACTAAATGGAGGGCTACGAAAAGGATGATGGAAGAAGAAAAATGGCAAAAAGAATTTGAAAAGGAAGAAAAAAATAAAAAAAGACCTGAATTGCAAACAAAGAAAAAAATGAGATGGAAGAGAAAAAGAAGAGGAAAATCGAATTGCAAATCCGGAGGAAAAATGAGATGGAAACAATAAAGAAAAGGAAAGCAGTTAATGCAATTCGAAAGAATAAAAAATCGAGGAAAATAACAAAAGTTTAAAAGAATCAGCTGATCTAAATAAAATAAATGAAAATCTAAGCGAGAGACTTAAAATTGCTTCCAGAAACTTATTTCAGGAAGATCATAATTTAGGGTGTGTGCAAAATCTTGTTTCCATGCAAACTACCAATGAAAATATTATGATTGAAATAGGTTTATCGGAACAAAGTAACTTTATAATTAGGACCGGGCTATGCTTTTATTGTACAAATAATTTAAGTGAATCTACTTTCGGCATTAAATGCTACGTGCAATCGGACATATCACTTGAAATGTATAAAAAAATGTAATATGCATAAATCAAATTCCAATCTGTTTTTTTGCGGGGCTTGCCTAAAAAAATAAAATAATTAGTTGGTAAACATTTGCTAATTATATAATTTAAAAGAAATAAACTATAATGTATGTAAGTATTTTTGTCTTTTATTTAAAAGATCATATATTAACAAAATTAAGGGGACCAATCACTATAATTAAACATGATCAATCATTGTATTTAGCTGGCCAATCACTGTAATTTTGTTCGTCCTTCCATTTACTATTTTATTATTACTATTGTGTCCAGGCAACTAAAATAAAACCAAAAGGAGCAAAAAGCTACATATTTCTTTATATTTTTAACTCTGGGTTAAGCCTTTTAGTTCGTGTAACTTTTGAATGCTACTTAAAGCAGTGGAAAAAATTTCTTAAGTGGCCAATTACTATACTCCTTACCCTACTTAAATGCAGTCGGATTGGGTCGTTGGATTATCCAAAATTGGAAAGACACGTTCTCAAACTTCGTAAAAGCTGATGATGACAAAAGAAAACTTAAAAAAGACCAACTCTGTATAGGAAGGAAAAAGGAAATAAAAAGAAACCATTTTAAATAGATAACCAAAGCATACACGAGTTTCTTGATTCTTTACCAACAATGAAATTTCATTATTGTAGAGTCTTTTCAACAAAAAATTATCTACTGCCCGAGTTTGACCTCAAAAGAAGAAATCTACAGATTCTTCAAAAAAGAATGGTGTGGTCCCAAAAATATTCAGCCATTAAGCGGTACAACGTATAAAAAAGCGTTCGAATCCAAAAATATGGCATTATTCAGGCCAAAAAGGATGAATGCGAGATTTGTAATAAGTTCAAGGAAGGCTACATCTCAGAGGAAGACTAGTCTGCACACGTCAAGAAAAATGGAAGCTAGAAAGGAATTAGAAAACAGATAAAGAAAATGAAAAATTTCTGTATACCGTTGACGTTCAGGCTGTGTTACTTTCGCCAAGATCTAACATTATCAGCCTTTACTACAAGATAAAATTATGTGTGCATAATTTATGTTATTTAGATCTGAATAATAAGGACGGATTTTGTTATCTATGGCATGAGGGAGAAGGGGGGCTAAATGCAGAAGAATTTTCATCTTACTTTCATTTTTTCATTGAAAACCAGGCTATTCCATTTATTGGTGAAGGAAAAAGAGAAGTAGTGTTTTGGAGTGACGGCTGTATTTACCAAAACCACAATAGCGTACTAGCTAATGTTGCTGTTAATTTGGCAAAACAATATAAAATAACGATTGAACATAAATATCTTGAAGTGGGACACACTCAAATGCCAGTAGACTCAATGCATTCTACTATAGAACGTCGCCTGAAGAACAGAAGAATTAATATCCCCGCTGAATATGCCTTTCACTGCAAAAGAGCAGGACTTAAACCTAGACTATATATCGTAAAATATTTGGACCATAACTTCTTTAAATCCTTTGAAGACATTCAGGCGGTAAAAAGTATCAGACCTGGAAAAAAGGTTGGAGATCCTAAGGCAATTTTTATACATCATTAAATTATTTTTAAAGTTCCCTTTGCTCTTTTGTTGATAATTTTAAAATTAAATCCTTTAATTGTTTTTTTTTTGTAAATTCAGGTAACCGACGTTCGTGGTTTAAAGTATACGACCGAAGGTGAAATATTTTACAAACTTCAATCTTCTGCAGAATGGCCAAGTCTTCCTCAGCGAAGAGAACAATGTAGCACAAAGACATGGACAGGACTAGATAATCAATATCAAGAAAAAATTGCAATATCAGCCAAAAAATATTCTGATCTCCAAGAACTAAAGTTGACTTTGCCAGCCGACTACCATGACTTCTATTGCGATTTGCTACATGAATAATTAGACAGGTTTACAAAAAGAAAAAAGTTTTCTGGATCTGGGGTCAGACCATACGTTTCTTATGTATTTTTCGACGATGAATTCGAATCTGTTTTTAGTTTTGCTCTATCACGTCAGGATTTTGAGATATTCTAACCTAAACGTTGGACATATTTGAGGTTATGTAGCTTTGAGAATTTTTTGTTGTTGTTTATTTGTTTAAGAAAAAGTTGAGCAATGCTCACTTCAACAATAAGCTAGTTGTAGAAGAAGTAGAGTAAAGAGAAGAGAGATAGTTCTTTTTAGAGTAAGATAGAATGTAAGAAAAATATAAGATGGATGATATATGTATGTAATAGTAGAGACGTAAAAAAGTTGTTAAAAGGAAGAAAATTAAATAAAGGATTATAAAAGGTAAATAAAGAAAAGCGTACTCTGTCTACAAAAACTTATTAGGTTATGTGCCCAGAAGTGCAATAAATATTTTTCAAACAGGAAATTGAGTAAGAATAGTTTCAATGTGGAACCACTGAAAACAAAAAATTATCATACATGGAAGTTTAGAATGATGACATTGTTAACTGAAAGAGGAGTAATAGATGATAGAAACTGGATTTGATGAGAGTGCGTATGAAGGGGACGAAAATAAACGAATTGCAAAGAATCGAGACAACAAATGTAAATCAATAATTGTTCAGTGCGTTGACGATTCACAAATAGATCATTTGAGGAATAAAAATACGGCCTTTAGCATGTGGAAGGCATTGAAGGACATTTATGAAAAGAAAGGTATTCCGGGCCAACTTGTTTTAAGAAAAAAAATGATGCAAATGAGGTTAAGAGAAAATGAGGATTTAGACGAGTTCTTGTTAAAATTTGAAGATGTAGTTTGTCAGTTAAGAGCTACCAGTGCAGAAATAAAGGATGGAGACATAGTATGCAACTTACTATTATCGTTGCCTAAATCTTATGAAACAGTTGTAACAGTATTAGAAAATATGCCCAGTGAAAATTTAACTTTGGAATTTGTTAAGACAAAACTGAGAAGTGAAGCAGAAAAGCGAGGAGCCACAAGTAGTTCAAGAAGTACACATGTAAATTCAGCAGCATTTTCTGCATCTCAGAGGGGTAGTTGTTTTAAATGTGGCAAGTTGAGTCACTTTAAGAGAAATTGTTGGAGTTCACAGAGAAATGATGAAACTAGAGAGGGTCAATATCAAGATCGAGGAAATTGCATATGGTAATACGAGTAGCATTAGAGAAAATTCAAGAGGAAGAACATCCTTTGGGGGTAGAAGTTCAAATAGAGGACGTGGAGCAAGTCGAGGAAGAGGATCATTAAATGGAGCAGGTAGTGGACGAAATTATGGGAACTATGTTGAAAATGAAGAGCAGCTGGTAAGTGAAAATTCTACGAATAGTGTGTGTTTTCTTGGTGAGTTTAATTCAGGACAGATTAATGACGATGTAAAATTCTTTATAGACTCTGGATGTACTGACCATTTAGTAAATGATAAGTCGAATTTTACTGATTTGATGATGTTGGAAAAACCAATTAAAATAGCCATAGCAAAAAATAATAACTTTATTGAAGCTGTAGGAATAGGAAATATAAGAGTATTAAGTCATGTAGGAAATATACTATACAAAATGTTTTCTATGTACCAAATTTAAGAAAAAACCTTTTATCGGTGAAAAGATTAGAGTTGTCAGATGTTAGTGTAGTTTTTGAAAAGGGCCAAGTCAAATTATTTCAGAATAGGGAACTAATAGGTATAGGATACAGGGAAAATTTGTATGAGATAAATTTTCAAGTTATTAAAAGTGATTCTTTAAATGTAGAAATGGAAAATAATGATGTTAAACTATGGCACAAAAGGTTTGGACATGTTAGTTATAGATACTTAGATATACTTGTAAAAATTAAGTTAGTTGAAGGAATTGATATAAAAGCAGTAGGCAAAATTGACTTTTGTGAAGCCTGTGTGAATGGAAAAATGCATAAATTAACTTTTGGGACTAGAACAAGGGCAAAGCGTATATTGGAAATTGTTCATACTGATTTATGTGGTCCAATTACGCCCATTTCATATGATGAAGGTAAATATTTTGTAACATTCATAGATGATTTTTCAAATTTTGTGTGGGTTTATATTTTAAAAGGCAAAGATAATGTTTTTTCATGTTTTAAAGAATATTCGAAAATGGTGCAATCAAAATTTGATTGCAAGATATCGTGTTTGAGGTGCGACAATGGAGGAGAATATGTATCGCATGAGTTTAAAAATTATTGTAGATTATACTGTGCCATACACACCACAGCAAAATGGCAAGTCTGAACGTTTTAACAGGCTGTTGGTAGAAAAGGGACGTTCGATGCTATATGAAGCGAATTTACCAAAAGAATTTTGGAATGAAGCAATTTTGACAGCTACGTATTTGTACAATCGCAGTCCAAATGCAGTAAATAAGCAAACACCTGCAGAAATGTGGTATGGCAAGAAACCCAACGTGTCAAATCTGAAAGTATTTGGGTGCGCAGTTTTCATACATGTGCCTAAGGAATTAAGATTGAAATTTGACTATAAGTCTGAAAAATGTATAATGATGGGCTATGCAAATAATGGTTATCGAGTTTGGAGTATTGAAAAGCAAAAGATAATGATCGCTAGAGACGTGGTTTTCAATGAGAATGATTTTATCTACAAGAATAGTCAAGTGGAAGGTGGTGTTGATTTACAAGAGGAATATACTCAGAGAGGGGTAGAAAACATAAAAGAAGAAACGGATAAGATAGAAATATAAGAAGAACTATTAGGAAATGGGAAAGGAGATATAGGAAAGGAAAGACAAATAGAAAAAGTAAAAGAGACAGACTAGAAGAAAAATAAATATTCCGTCAAAGTATAATGATTATGAAATGTACATGGCATTTGATGCTATGTCATATGTTCATGAAACTCTGAGAACTGTAAGAGAGTTAAAAGAAAGAGATGATGAAACATATTGGACGAGAGCTATGGAGAAGAAATTAAAATCAATAAATGATCACGAAACATGGACGGAAGTGAAAATTCCAGAAAAAATTTTGGATACGAAGTGGGTATTTACTATTAAGCCATTGGAAATGGAAAAAGAAGATCAGTACAAGGCGAGATTGGTTGTAAGAGGATTTGCGCAGCGGAGTTCTTTCAATCATGATAATATTTATGCACCTGTTGCAAAAATGACAACAATAAGGACGTTATTGGCTGTTGGAAATCAGATGGGTTTTTATTTTAGGCAGTTAAATGTTAGGACTGCATTCCTAAAAGGAGAATTGGAAGAAAATGTGTATATATATCCACCTGAAGGGGTGAAATGTAAACCAAACTCAGTATTGAAACTAAACAAGTCTTTATATGGACTAAAACAATCACCTAAGTGCTGGAATGATAAAATAAATATGTTTTGTTGGAAATGGGTTTTTGAAGGTCAGAAACAGATTTTTGTTTATATAGGAGATGTTGTGATGGAAGTAACGTTTACTTATTAATTTATGTTGATGACATAATTTTGGCTGGATTGGATTTGAACTTTATTAATGAATGCAAAGGAAAACTAATTAAACAATTTGAAGTGAAAGATAAAGGAGAGCTAAAAAATTTTCTAGGACTTGAAATAACATATGATAGGGAAAAGGGATTGTTAAAATTAAGCCAGGAAAGGTACTTGTTACAGATATTAAAGAAATTTGGATTTCAGGATTGCAAACCATCGGATATTCCAATCGATCCAAAATTGAGACTTGAGTTGAAGGAGGAATCATGTGTTGAAAAGAAACCCATAAAGGAAGTTGTCGGATGTTTAATGTATCTAATGTTAGGTACGCGTCCGGATATAAGTTTTAGCGTAAATTTCTTTTGTCGATTTGAGGATAAATTTTCTGAGGAGGTTTGGACTTACTTAAAACGAGTTTTAGGATACTTGAAAGGGACATGCAAGATGAGTCTAATATATAAAAGGAAACATGAGTATTCACTAGAGTGTTTTGTAGATGCTGACTGGGGAAGTGACCAGACCGATCGGAAATCTGTCTCAGGTTACATTATAAAGGTATTTGGAAATATAGTAGCGTGGACAACAAAGAAAATTGTGTAGCATTGAGTACTACTGAGGCTGAATTGGTGGCTTTATGTGGAGCAGTACAAGACTGCCTTTGGTTTAAAAGATTGTTGGAAGATTTCACTGTTAGTGCCGAGAAATTTAGGATTTTCGAAGATAATCAGGGTTGTATTGCAATATTAAAAAATCCGGGAAATGTAAGAAGGGTCAAACATATTGATTTAAAATATCAATTTGTATCCGAAATGATCAAAAATTAAATAGTGGAAATATGTTATATTCAAAGTAAAAATCAATCGGCTGATGTTCTAACTAAGGGAGTTCCTAAGGGTCAATTTTTTCGTATGCGAGAAAAGTTAGGTTTGTCAGAAAGTGATTAGGTACTTTGTTTAATTTTTGTTTTAATTACATATGAAAAATGTTAAGGCATTTTGTAAGAAATATATGTAAAATTTTTCTCAAGAAACCATGTGTGGGATCTTAAAGTACAAGTCTTCACCTTTAAAACACCGTTGAGTTTGCTCAAATATCTTCTTTTTCGCCGAGATACTGCAATTTAAATAATGACCATAAGGTTTCCGTACTAAGTAAATGTATTGGGAAAGATATGATATGAACAGACAATTTTAAAAATTCGATACCTCAGCGAAAAAAAAAAGATATTTGAGCAAACTTTACGGCATTTTAAAGAGGAAGATTTGTACTTTAAAATCCCATACATGGTTTCTTGAGAAAAAAAATCTCAAAGCTACATAACCTTCAAATATGTCTAACTTTTAGGTTAGAATATCTCAAAATCCTGACGTGATAGAGAAAAACTAAAAACAGATTCGAATTCAGCGTCGAAAAATACATAAGAAACGTATGGTCTGACCCCAGATCCAGACAACTTTTTTTGTAAACCTGTGATTGTCTTAAAGGAAATGTGGTTTTGTAAAGATTCATTTTATTTTAAGAATTTGTTTTTATTTTTAAAATTGTTATTTTGAGTTTTTGTTCAGTGTCATTACTAGTTTAGTTAGTAAAAATACTGCGATCTCCATATTTGTATTCATTAATAGGATTTTTAAAACTGCTAACTCTATTTTACGGCTGTAGAAATTAAACTAAAAATAATTTACATATTTAAAAAAATGTTAGGAAAATACTGATAACTATTTTGTTAAAATCCGTCGTCGTATAAACATTTTTTTGCTGATTAAGGCAGTTTTTTCTTTCTCCTGTAAAACTGACTTCATGTGAGTTAGCAGGTTAATACATTTAGCCGACGATATGTACTTATACATCTTACTTTTAGTTTAATTCAGAATAAGTTTATTATTTACCGTCGTCCTCAAAATGCTCGGTTAAGTGTAAGAGTAGCCTTTGGCTAAACTTCGCCGAGCACCCCCCAACATCTCTAACATATTGTAAATACATTTTCTTTATATTTCACTTACAAAAATAAAGACCTAAGAACGAATATTAGTTTTAATGATAAATAAAGAGGTAGGTAGTAAGCACGGTCAGTACAGTATGACTATTTTCGTAGAATTCTAATTCTACCTGTTATTTGTGATAGAATCGCCCTTAAACTAGGATTTATACCTGCGTTACATTTTATTACCTGTATTGAAAAAACCAGAGCCGACTTGAACTTTTGCTTTTTATATTGTTATTTAGCATGACGAAGTTACTAAGAATTTGCTATTTTTACTTCCAATACATGTAGGCTGTCGGCTAGTTTAATTAATTTTTTTTCCATACCTTCACTGATCTTCTAACCAAAAAAATGTACCACTAATTGAAAGTAAGAAACCTATAGATTATGCAAACATAGGGTTCTTTACGTTTTTCCGTTCAAGGCTATATGGTTGCTAGGTTTAAATAGGGGAATCGAAAGTGGTACCTTCACTGATCTGGTAACCAAATAAATTATATATCAAAATAAATAAAATGAATTAACATTAAAATAAAACGTTAATAATGAAAGAAAATATTTTCATAACTGTATTGTGTTTTATTATTTGATTTTGTTTAACAACATCAATACAAAAACATTGAGGTAAGTCGGTTGAGAAAATATACATAAAATTAAAAGAAATAAATAAAAATAAAAACATTTATACACATTAATTATACCTATAAATTTATGTATTGTTTCATATTATTCAGTATCAGATTCTTCCAGTGTAAAACTATCAAATTCGGAAGATTCGTCATCATTTTCTTTATCAATCATTTCTACTATATCTTCGATTTTAAAAGGCGTTTGATCTCCAACAAATCCTATGAGTTTTAAATAATTAACGAAAAACCAACCGCAATTTTCAGGCCGTAGTTTTACACAATCGGGCTCTGTTGCATTGAGCGACATGGAATTAACATAAATTCTACGCAAAATTTTATATTTCAATGGCATCTAGTATGGTGGTATTATACCACTATGCTAGAGTTCGAGTCGAAGCTTTTATTTTCTTTAAAGCCAACTTCGATAAACAGTTTTTGAAAGTGTCATCGTCAAAGTCGAGAACTGACTCTTTCGAGTAGCACAATAAGGACTTTGTCACCATTTTTAATAAAATTCACTGATGAAAAAAAAAATAATACACAGCACGATTTTCTACGCCATATCACCATATTCGGATATTCACTTAATTAAAGCTATTAGATTTTTCAGATCGGCGATTTTTCTCCATATGTGATCCGTCAAAACGGCGGTTTTTAGTCTTTCGCAAACGCGTGCTTCCCGTTTTTTTTTACGATAACTTGCCATTCCCGAAATGACGCTTTTATGTGATTTAGAATCACTAAGCTAACTTTTGCTAATGTGAAAACAAAACAAAATTCGAAATAATTAAGAAATTTTAATTAAATAATTAGAGTGAGCTAGTCAGTGAATGAACGCTGACCAGTGATTGAACGATTCGGTGGTTTTTCTAATTTAAGAAGGATTTAAGATCTCTCCCACCACTAACGTAAATTTTAAATCATGACTGCACATGCGCTTTGATCTGTTCATTTACTAGCTGCTTTCCTTACGAATTCAGTAACTTCTAAATTATGGTGATAGGTGGTTATGCTCAAAGTCAGGTGCAAGGACTGTCATTTCGTTAAGGTGGGTCAAGTACATGGCCTGTTTCGATTCATGTTTACCCTATCAAAGACTCAGAAGAAAATTATTTCTTGTTACTAGTTACTTGATCAAATATCTTTATTAAGACAAAAGGAAACACTTCTATGCTGATTACAAAAAGATTATTCGTCGTTCAGTAAATGGCACAGAAAAGTATGCAAAATGGTTACGGTTACTTGATAAATAAGCGAAAATGATCTCTAATGTACTTTGTAAACAGATTTATAATATAAGCAAAGCATTGAAACCAGTAAATGAATAAGGTAAAAGCCTTGTTCATTCACTGGCATAATCTATTCATTCACTTAACTCTTCACTTGGCTATGATTTTTTGTGTAAATATTGATGCTTCACAGGGCGTTTCTAAATTAAATGTATGTATTAATGAACTTAATAATAATGTACTTACGGTTAATAAAAGCATACGAATAATAATTATTGTAGTTTCAGATGGCTTTGTCGAAATCGAACTATTGCTGTTTCAAATACGCCGAAAAGACTCTATCTGTTGCCTTAGAAGAGATCCAGAAAGGCTCAGTGCATTTCAGCGAAGCCTCCAGAAAACATGGAATACCAAAATCAACACTCCACAATAAAATAAAAGAAAAAGTTCCAAATGTACGAAAAATGGGTCCCCAACCAGTGCTAAGTGAACTTGAAGAAACCAAAATAAAAGAGTGGATTACCTCAAAAGCTAAGCTGGGATTCCCCATGGACCCGGACGAGGTTAAGAATGTAGTGCAGCATATTTTAAAAGCTATTAAGTGACAAGATCCCTTTAAAGATGATAGAGCAGAGGAAAATGTCTTTAATTTTTTTTTGAACAGAAACCCTGAGATTACTAAGCGAAATACAGAAGTAATATCAAAATCACGAGCTGCAGTAACCGAAACTGTCATACGCGATTGGTTTAAGGACTTAAAAATATTCTTGAAAAACGAGGACGTATTGGAGATGTTCGAGGATCCGTCGAGAATTTACAATGCGGACGAAACAGGGATTCGAACTTGTGTCAAATCAGGTTTAGTTTTGGGTCCAACTAACAAAAACTTTAGAAATATGTATGATATTACTGCCGGCACAGAAAAGGAATCAATTACTGTACTATGTAATTATTCAGCATCAGGTAAAACAGTTTCACCCATGGTAATCTTCCCACACAAGAGAATTCCTAAAGAACTGGCTCACCCTGTACCAGGAGGTTGGACAATTGGACGGTCAGACACAGGATGGATGACCGTAGGTACATTTTACGAATATGTCGCCAACGTGTTTTACCCGTAGCTTCTTTCACAAAAAGTAAAATTTCCGGTTATATTATTTATCGATGGCCATAAGTCTATATACAATATAGAATTATACGAATTTTGTATTGAAAAGAAAATAATTCTGTATTGTCTGCATCCCAATTCAACACACATCTTACAGCCCTGCGACGTTACTATTTTCCGTTCACTAAAAGTT
The DNA here is from genome assembly GCA_963583905.1 of Stenurella melanura. Lineage (NCBI taxonomy): Eukaryota > Metazoa > Arthropoda > Insecta > Coleoptera > Cerambycidae > Stenurella > Stenurella melanura. The sequence goes on from OY757315.1 coordinate 74,458,579, forward strand.
GACTGAAAAAAGGTGACGTGTAACCACAAGCAAAGAAGCAGTACATTGATAACCCGACATAACTTTTGTACCCTGTTCAAAGAAGCCTTGGATAAAACCAGTAAGTCGAGCACTATTATAAATGGTTTTAGAACTTGCGGTTGGTACCTGCTTAATGCGGATGCAGTCGATTACGTACATTTTTACTAGACGAGACGGAATTCTAAAAAAACCTCAAAATATATCAACAAACGAAGATTATATTTCGACTATTAAAGTGATAGAGCAGTTCCTTGGAGGAACAAAAATCATTGAGTTTAATGCTAAACTTAACCATGGTCGAGTTAAAAGTAAAAGTCAAAGATATCTATGGTCCTAATGAAATAGTGACGGAAGACCAGAGAGAAGGTAATACTAACAATGCCGGAAATATTGCAGACGTTGATATTAATAGTGAAATTTTAGATAGTACCTTTTTAACTGAAGAGTTATTGAAAGACTTACCATTAGAAATTGATGAAGTCTTGTATGAAAACATTGACACCAACTCATTATTTGATGAAAGTAAGCCAAATTACGATCAATTTGAGTATGAGACCAAAAGTATAAGTAACGCTAAAACTGAAAGTAGTAATGACACTAAATGTCATGAAAATATAAGTAAATATGAAAATAAGTACAATGGTGAAACTGAATATCAAATCAAAAGAAATGAAGAAACTGAACATGACGATGATGAAGCACTTTGTAATAAAAGTCGAAATGAAAAAATCAGTAACAAGAACAACACCAAGACTGAGTGTGAATTGATTCTTCAATTAATTATTGAAAATGTGTTTACGAGAGTTGAGCTTAATCAAAAAGTTCATATTATTTCAAACATTATTGTTAAAGAAAGTAACATTCCAAATGAAGATCTGTTATGGAAGTCACATCTACACTATCCTCAGAAAGAAGAAAGAAAGAACGAAAAGTGCTTGACAAAATGCCCTTGGCTATAACTTCACAGAAGTGGCTAGAATTTCAGAAAGAAAAAGAAACCAAGAAGAAGGAAAAGGAAGAAAATATTAAGAAAAGAAAATTAGAAAGATAAATGAAAAAAATTGAACGAGAAACGAAGAAACTTAAAACAGAGAACCCAAAGAAAATAAAACAAGATGAAAGTCAGAAAATAAGAAGTCAGAAAATTATACAAAACACAAAGGAAACAAAGATCAAGGACATCTCTGACTGTAAGGTTAAGAAGGAGGAAGCCGCTTCCAAACTAAAAGAACCTCAATCGGAGGTAAATAGGAGAACACGGAAGAATGTAACGAAATTGAAACAAAACGTGTTTAAAGAAAATGAAGTACCAAATATTAGGGAAATACCTGGGATTACAAGTAAAAAAGATGCATTAAAAGTAGCAGACTATGTCATTGTCAACTATGAAAGTACAATATACCTAGGTATAATAAAAAGCATAGTGAAGTTCGAATATGAAGTAAGAGTTATGGAAAAAACCACTCACAATCTCTGGAAATGGCCAAAAGTAGTTGTCCAGATTTGGTACAAAGATTGCGATGTCGTCAGAAAAATTAAAGAACCAATTCCAGACAATGGTCGGGTCGGGAAGTTTATAATGTTGATATGTAAAAATATGTATGTGTTAATAATAATAATTTATTTACTTCATATAATAAAATATTCATTTACTGGTTCTATTGTGTTCATTTACTAGATTTTCCGTTCATTGACTAGTTTTTTAACAATAATGGATAAGTTAATTTTTTTAATTAGAATGATGAGAGAGTAAATAATTTTCAAATGACGTTTTGGATTATTTAGTGTTAAAAGGTCTTAGATACAATTTATGAACAGAGGTTTGCCAGAACTTTGCTTGGCCTTAATTGTTCATTCACTAGCTGCCTCGCCCTATCTTTACTTTGATATATAATTCAATTGGTTACCAGATCAGTGAAGGTACCATTTTCAATTAACCCATTTAAACCTAGCAACTGTATAGCCCTGAACGCAAAAACGTAAATAACCCTTGCATAATCTATAGGTTTCTAACTTTCGATTAGCGTTACATTTTTTTGGTTAGAAGATCGGTGAAGGTATGAAAGAAATATTAATTATTGAATTTTCAATTAAATATAGCCTTGAACATATTTCGTTACGCAACTCATCACCGTTACTTTTGTTAGCATATTTTTTTTTAATAAAAAATAGATTTCATTCGGTTACCTGATCGGTGACGGTTGTCCTTAGTACGGATCTTAGACTACTACGCCATTGGAGCTACTTGGGAGGACAAAATAAACTAAAAAGATTATTTCCATATGCATATCCAAAAAAATTGAAAAAAATATAAAAATTTATAATTTTATAATTTTAACTCGTTAGTAGAATAGAAATAAACGAAGAGCAATTATAGAACTAAAAAAATCTGTGAAAAACAAAAACAAAATGAATAAAAAAAAGTAGCCCTGTGCGGGATTCTAAGTCGGGAATCCTCTTAAAATTAGTCCCCGTTAGCACGATCGCAAATCTTCAAAAACATTTTTCACACTGTAAGAACTAAATAAATAACATCGAGTGGAGGATCGTGTGATGTCTGTACGGAAAGAGAGAGATTGGCATTTTGTTGGTGTCGTGAATTGCGACGGTAAAATCGGAAGTTCGGTTCGACACGAGAGAATCAAAAACGACTTTCTTGCCTTTTGTGACAATACCGCTGTCAGGTTCTTGACTAAACCGCCCCTCGCCGTCAAACGCATTGCTCCCAGCCTGGTAGACTGATGGGCGGGTGTTCAATGGATCATCGAAAACCTATTAAGGCGCATTCAATCCATTTTTAAAGAGTACATATCGTGTGACGCTAGCTCTACATACTCGAAAAGAATCAAGAACGCCTTGCCACAATTCGCAAAAAAGACTCTATGTTAAAATTTCAAGAAACGTAAGTAAGGCAACAAAAAAACAAACCCTTTTAACGAACGATAATGAATGATTGCCGGATGTTGTTTTCCATGCCATGTTGAAAGTTAAGAGGTTTGGATTGCCTAATGGGTTGCCGAGACCACTAGCTCTTAATCTATATAGCAGTGGAGTTGAATGAGATAAAAATCGTAGGAATTATAGTATTTTAATTAGATATCAGCGTTGCTATGTGAGATAAAAAAATATAAAAGAATTTTTTAAAGGAAATTTTTCGAAGAAGTCAGTGTTGTTTAAAAGTGAATTATTAATTGTTTGCTTAATTGTATTGAAACATATTCTTTATACAATTTTTGCAAAATCCTATAAAGAATATGTTTCATGACAGTGCTGCTTAAAAAAAAAATTCGCCACGTTTAACCCTAAGAAATCGTGAATTTAATAATTCATATGTTTATAACTTTTGTGTAAACAAATAGACAAAGTTGAGGATCTTTCTAAGGAGATTAAAAAAAATATATGAAAAATATTACCTTTTCGATTTTATACGATTGTTTTTTACATTCCATTCATCCCCTAAACGTCATACATGTTTTACAGTCAAGCCATCATAAATATGGTGTAAATGCATATGGTCTTTTTTAAGCAAAATTTTAAGCTCTACAATTTTTATCTAAAAACCTTTTTCATATCTCTCACCGTTCTCGAATTTTGCGCAAAAATAAACTATTTCATCCTTTTTCTGCCCTTTAGGAAAGGGTGGGGCTAGTAGTATGTCAGATTTTGGATTCAGAAAGTTTGCCTAATCTTCTTGACCCTCTTTATGTCATACCAAGTAAATTTACGATTCGAGAAAGTTTGATAAAGACTCTTTATAATGAAGGTTCAAATAAACTAAGAAATATGTTTAACGATATCAAGTATGTAGCAATAACCTATGATACTTGGACATCAGTTTCCACAGAATCACACTTGTCAGTAACTTGTCACTTTATCTTAGATTATACATTGAAATCTGCTGTTTTAGCAGTGAAACATTTAACAAAAAATAATACATCACAAAATATTGCTGATGTACTACAGGAAACATTTGATGAGTGAAAATTAGTTGTATCGTTACTGACAATGCAGCGAGAATGATTTAGACCTGTGAAATTTTGAAGAAGACGCATCTACCTTGTTTTGTACAAGACAATATTAATGCTGATGAAAGTATTTTTTTAAAATGTAAAGAGATTGTTCGATTCTTCAAAAGTAGTACATCAGCAACTGATATATTCAGAGAAGAACAACGCCAACAACAAAATATTGGGGGTAAGAAAAAAATGAGCATTTGAAATTGATTTAAGAAGTACCTACGCGGTGGAACAGTTCTTTATATATGATACAAAAAAATCTACAAACTGTTGTTGCCATAAATAGAACATTAATTTTCAAAATATTTTCATTTTCATAATTTATGTACTCCCAAATACACCGTATATTACCTATGAAGTTTGAGTGTATTGAATCCATGGACTATTTAAATGACGAAAATATTTATTTTATAGGAGATTTTAATATCTCAAAGTTTAACAAGGCAAATGTTGTTCCAAGCAATCGTGTAATTATTTTGCAACGTTCTTCAGAATTTTTTTATTTGAAACAATTTAATACTGTGTTAAATATTAATGAGAGTGTTCTTGATTTGGTATTATCAAGTGCAAATTGCGATGTCAGTAGATCATTAGAATGCCTGCTGATGGAAGACGAACATCATCTGCCATTAGACATATCTTTGAAAATAAATCATTTTCAACCTGAAAATTTCCCGCTTAATTTAACTGAAGTAAAATTAATAATTTTAAAAAAGCCAATTATCTTCTCTTATACGATTGTTTATTTCATACAGACTGGTCATTTTTAACTGAACTGAACGAGGTTAACTTAGTGTATACCACTTTTTATTCGAAATTAACAGAGATTCTTGATAAATTTGTACCCAAAACTCTTCCTAAACAGACTAAACATCCACCATGGTATACAAATAATATTATACGAGACATAAAGAAGAAAGATACTATTAGAAAAAAATACAAACAAACAAAAAATTATGATTATTATAACGAATTGAGAAATATAAGGGAAAAAATTAAACCAGATGTGAAACAAGCATATGACAATTATTTACTTAATATACGGGGTAATATAAAAAATGATCCGAAAAAATTTTGGTCGCATGTAAATAGTAAAAGAAGATGTTCCTCAATTCCAGACAATATTCAATATAATATTGTTCAACATACAAATCTTCAAGATATTGTTAATGCATTTGCGACCGTCCTTCAAGCAGCTTATTTAAATCCTAATACAAATAGTAATAAAAATTCCCCCTGCGGTGAGGCACATAGTAATAATTTATGTGTAACAACCTTTTCGGAATTGGACGTGCTGAAATCTCTCAAGAAAATTAAACCTAAATTTACCAAGGGACCTGACAATATACCTGCCTTTATAGTAAAAGACTGTGCACACATTTTTGCTCGTCCACCTACAATCATTTTTAATTTATCCCTAAAATCTCAGATATTTCCTGATGTGTGGAAATATTATGTATTTATTAACACGACTAGACTACACGCGTGGCGGGTCGTAACTATCTATATCGTGAAAAGATGGGTCAAAATTTAACCGAATTAAATAATAATTATATCGCAGTGCAGTTTAAAAAAGTCGCATAACCCGATATAAGATTGAATTAAAACAAAATTAATAATTAATAACAAAGTGCGGAGTGAATAGGAATTGAGTAGAATGTTCAAACATTAAACAACAGTTTAACAAGTGCAAAGAAGATGCAAGGGTCCAGTAAAATTTACCTACATTGAAGTGACTGGTACCTACTTAAAAACATCTGGCAAATAAAGGAATTGATTTATTACTTCTTCTTTACACAAACGTCGACTAATATAACTAATATACAGTTAACTATACCCAGTGACCCAATAAAATGGATATACATTCTCAAGAATTTTTCAAAAAAATAATTGAAGAAGCTAATAAAATTCAAACTAAAGAACTACAAGATATTATACGCGACATTAAAGCTGAAATAAATGAAATGAAATATACAATACATCAAGAAGTTGAGAGGAGGAAAGAAGTAGAAGAAAAATATAAACAACTAAAAGTTAAATACGATATCCTAGAGAAGCAAACAAGGTGGAATAATATTGTAATATTTGACCTAAATTATAATCCAAACAAAAATTTAAAAAGCACAGAAGCAAAGAAACATTTACTAGATTTTACCTTAAAAACATTAGAACATCTGCTAGGCATACAAATAAATCCTGCTGAAGTGAACGATATTTTTAGTATTGGAAGTCAGGAAAATAATATACCAATTCTAGTGAAGTTTTGTTCTCTACTGAAAAAGCAAGAAATTCTGAGAAACTGCAATAAACTCAAAAGGTACTGATATTATTATTTCAGAAGACCTAAACCCGGAAGAAAGAGAAATAAATAATATTTTATATAAACATCTGAAAGTGGCTAGACAAGCAAATGATTTGGCCTACATAAGGGAAAATAAGCTATATATCAATAAAAAGTCATAAAATTTAGAAGAATTAAATCAGCTAGAGAAAAATAATCAAGGTAATTTAAAAGAAAACTCGAAGAGCGAGAAGAGGAAGGTATTGCTGAACAACGCAATAAAAATCAAGAGATAAACAAAAATCCAGTTTCTTCTAGAGCCGGCACAAAAAAACCGAAAAATAAAAAATCTGGCAAATGTAGTTAACTAGCCAACAGAAATAAAACCTACCGTACCTGCAGTCACAGCTACAAGCACAACGGCTAGTGAAAGTGGTAATTCCAACCCTATAAACAAAGAGAATACAGCCGCAGCGTGAAGCAAAGTACAATATTATCAACTATAACAAAACAATGCAGTGTGGTGGATCAAAAAGTGCATCAAGGCGAGGAGACAGATAAAAGGTTTGTAACTTTAGTTTAAGATAAGGGATAGACAAATAATTTAAGTATAAGTTATAAAATATGCATAAGTAGTTTAAGATAAAGTGTAAACAATAAATCAAAACTATATCACGCTTATATAACTTAGGACGAGAACATTAAACTATCTTAAAAACTTTCTTAAGCAAACGTAGTTATAAGTGTAGTTTTTTCCGATCAAAATAAGTATCCCAGTTTTTTTTATTCCTCAAATACATTATAATATTAAAACACAAATAATGAATCAGATCGTTACTAATTTTGATATACAAAACATTGAAACAGAAATTGTCGAAACTGCAACTCAGGGAAATTAAATTTTAAAAATAAACAGTAGCTTTTTAAACTTCAAAATATTGAACAATAATATTCGTAGCCTTTCAAAAAACTTTGAAGAACTTGAAGTCTTTCTCTCGTATATTAATTTAATGAACCTTTTGAGTGCATGGTACTTACCGAAACATGAAAAATTAAAATTTTAATAAGTATAAAATTGAAGGCTATGACATAATATACAACAAAGGCGATATTAATCAAAATGACGAAGTAGTAATCTACATAAAAAACGATATAAATTACAACTACCAAATTGACAACATCAACAATGTTTCAGTTATAAATTTAAATAAATAAAATATATATAGCAGCCTACAAGTCATCCTCCATAAATTCAGAAAAATTCATACTCGATTTTTACCAGTACTTGAAAGCAGCAAAAATATGTGCACATTATAAATGAATGTGTGACTTAAACATTGATATAAATAAACACAATGAAGTCACAAATGAATTCATAAATACCTTATGTGAATACGACTATAAATCAACCATTAATAAATATACACGTATAGATGGTGAGTCAAAATCATGCATAGCCCACATCTTCATAAATTCCAATAAATATCTAGAAGCGGAGGAAAAAATACCACCTCTTATAAGTGCAGGCGACATCTATAAGCCGATAATGGTTTGCATACGAGATTATAGATTCTTTTATGGGGGAAGGCCTTCGCTGTAAACAAACAAAAAACACAGTAACCAATGTAAGCACTTTATTTATACATTACATAATTATATTTATAGTACTAGCATAGCACTATTTTATTAAAAAAAAATTAACTTCATATTGTAACCTTAAGTCGGCCCAGCTCGGCGAGTCGAATGCGGATGCGCATAATATTTAGGCGCGATTACAAAAATATCTGGTAAATTTTTCTCTTATTTGTCTTGCATCCATACTTGATTTGCATGGAAATGTTGGCAAATCTTGAATAACGCAAGTGCCTGAAATTTCTGTTCCCCATGAACCAGGCTGCATAAGCAAACCTTCGTCGTTATAAACATCAATAGTATCTGGTGGTGTGTATATTTCACAAGAAGCCTTACTTTTTCTTAAGAAATTGTGAAGTAATATGCAAGTTATGGTTATAAGAGTAACTTTCTCTGGGCATAATGCAAATGGTTTTTGAAATACTCGAAATTTTGCAGACAATATTCCAAAAGTGTTTTCTACAATCACATGTGCACTAAACTTTGATTAAATTTACGTTTGGAGAACCAGTGTCATGATTACCAGGATATGGTTTCATGACATGTTCGCTAAGAGCAACAGTACCGTCTCCCAAAAACACGTAAGTTACTGGTGTGTTTGAGCCTGGGAGTGGATGTGGCCTTGATAAATTAAGGCCCCTTGAATAAATTTTTTGCTACAGTACACTGTTTCTAAACACTCCACCATCGCTTATTCTGCCTTGGTATCCAATATCAGCGAAAATAACATTGTAGTTACTGTCGACTAATGCCATAAGCACAATACTAAATGTTTTTTGTAGTTAAAATATTCCGATCCTGACTTGTCTGGATATTTCATAATAATATGCTTTCCATCAATTGCACCGATACATCGAGGAAATTTGTTGGCAAAGCCTTTCTCAATATTCAACCAGTCCTTTGCGCATGACAGCATCTGTAATAGAAAAAAATTATAAGTAACTTGTTTTTTTTTTCAGGAGGAACAGCACAACAATGAGGAAAACAACGTAGATGATGCGGAAAACCTAGATACTACAACATTAGGGGACGAAACAATTACGACATTTAAAAATACGGTACCATCAGCTGAAAATTCACAGACCATACGGCGGTGTAAGAATCCACCAGAACTACTAGAGGCTGGGAAATATTTCAAAGAAGCTATTTGTACACTCAACGCAGTTTTAAGCAAGAATAGTAGACCCCAAGAGGAAGACGACTGTGACCTATATGGGAAAATGTTAGCTAAAAAGTTGAGACTACCGGATGTTGAAAGGTTACATTACATGCAAGAAATAGACGGCATATGCTGTATATGCTTCAACTCCCCGACGAGTGCCGCCTTTACCTACGAACAGAATCGGTCGCACTCTGCTACTACTTCCTATTCCGATTCTTCACGTTATTCCGAACACCCAGTACAGTATCCGTCAGTCATCCATATATCTGAAAACTCTCCAATAACCACACGAGCTACTTGTTGCACAAATACAGAATCAAACATAATCATAACATATAACAATTTAATTTCTACTCCGACTGAGGAACCCTTCCGATCGGAATTTTTAGATATAATCAGTGAAGCATTATAGAATACGTCACAAAACATCTTTAGTCGAGTTACTGGGCATTTTACCTCGGTTAAATGGGGACTATCCGCTTCTCTAGCTCTAATAACAACCGAGATAACAATGCATGCTATCCTCAATTCGAGACACAATGTACATGTTTCTTCCGAATACGGTGGAAAAGGTTTCATTCCAATTCCAATTGGTTATTCGTGTCCCAGTGACTCGGCTATACTTATATCCCCATAAAGATATTTCCATTTGCATTATTTACTCATATTAGGATTTATTCTTGCTTAAAACATCATTTACAGAACATTATAAGTTTTTTGTTTTATTTTATGATAAGTTTATTCAACTGATGTTTCTAGATTCGATTCGTTAATAAATACTCGCTTACCAATAAATAAAATATTTGTTACCTTTATTTCATCCTTTAACAGTTGACTTAAAGCCTCGCATACTTAAGGTATTATTTTGTAAATCAATTGAGGTGATACCTTGAATAAGAAATGAAGACTCTCAAAGCTATCTCCTGAAGCCCAGGAATCGTAATGTGAGAGCAACGCGTACTCGGGCCGAAATCGCCTCCAGCAATCGAGTATTTTTTTTCCATTGTTGTAATAATTATGCATCTTAAATTATAAAATAGAATGAGGTATAAATTAAACAGCTGTGTCACATATTGTATATGAAAATATTATTTATATGAGAATGTTGGGGGAACATACATGGCAAGTACAGAATGCAATGTTCTGGAAATGCAAAATGTACATTCGTGAAGCAATAAGTACTATCTGGGCATATGACAATTTATAGCTTCTGGTGATCATCCTGTATAACGTTCTAATTTCAACCATGATATTTTACATTTTTGTACAGTTATAATATACTCATTAAATCAAATTTGTGTTATAAGGAAACAAAAAATAAACATTCCCAGGTACAAAACACATAACTAAAATCCTTTACGTGAAATTATCTTTTTCTTCAATTAGATGACGTCACCGAAATTGTAAAACGATGCTTTGCAAAATCGCTTTTTACCTGCATAGTAGCAATCCTTTTCATTTACGTCAACATTTAATAAAGGGAAACTAAGACCGTCCGAGATTGCAGTTTTCTCAAGCCATAGTATAATTTAGATTTCGATATAAAACTCTGCTCTACTAATTATCCCTATGGGAAGTTCCAGCGAAAATTAATACGAAAAAGATGATTGATCATGCAAAATTCAGAAAATTTCTATTATTTGTCATAGATTGCACCCAGCAACCGATTGCAATGAAATGTTCACATAAAAATAGAGTTTGAAGCATAAAAAAGCAATCAATTACAACATGTTCTGTTCCTGCTGGGTTTGAAAAAAATTGTGAAACATTGCTTTGAAGAAATCCCTTTTTACCTGCATAATAGCAATTCTTTGCATTTACGTCAACATTTAATAAATGGAAAAGGTACCGTCTGAGATCGGAGTTATGTGGTTTCATAAACCGTAGATTTGTAATGACAATTACACTATTCAATTTTAATTTACTCATATATTAACACGATATTGTTCTCTAATTATCCAGTGATACTGAAACATTCTCCCTATTTGAATTTATAGCTTCTGTCGACCGTCCTGTATTTACAAGTAGCCAAATTTGTGTACAATTATACAAAAAATAATAGACAATGCAAACATTCTCAGATACAAAAAAAAAAACAGAAGCGACTTTAAATCCCTTCTGGAAACACATAAATATTTATACAAATATATCCACTAGAATACATTAAACTGTTAAGCCCGGTCTAGACACAGCTAGTATTTGGTCAAGTTGAACTAAATTTTAGCACTTGACCCGTGTAAACACAACTTTTTAGTTTAGTAGACAGTCGTTCATCCAGTGACCTATTTAGTAGAGAGGTATAGAAAGATTTCTATTTTCTGGTCGAGTTGCGTTCCCCCTCTCTCACTCTACTAAATCACAGACTAAATTATGAAGCATCTGGACACTGCTGGCTGGGCTGGGAATTCGAGTCGAGTTGTTTAGCGAAGTGAGGTTAGGATTTGTGTATGTTTTAAGTAAATAATTGACCATGGCTAAGTGGTCAGAAGAAAATACTATAAAATTTGTTGAAAACTATGTAAAATATGAATGTTTGTGGAATCCTGCAAAGGTGGAATATAAAAACAAGCAAATTCGCCAACCGTATATGCCGAAATAAGTGAAAGTATGTGTATTGATGGTTTTGGTCCAAAGGAAGTGATTCAGAAAATAAAGAATATACGTTCAACTTATAGCCAAGAATTAAGAAAAATTAAAGATTCCGAGAAATCGGGAGCTGGTACAGATGATTTGTACGTTCCATCTTTAAAGTGGTGCAAAATATTGGATGAAATATTGAAATCAGTGTCTGCCGGCTCGCTTAGAGAAACACAAGCAAATGTAAGTTCTTTGAATATATTATGTTTCTTTTTATGTTATAACTTACAGGATGTGAATTTGCAATCAAGCCACTTATTGGTAGGAAAAGAAAATGATAATAGGTTTTTACTTTTACGTATGTAGTTTATTTAAGAAATTATTAACAAGGTTTAATATTTTTGTTATGTAATTCAGAAATTAATGTATCATTCTTATTTGCCAAGGTCCAAAAAATTTTATAACTAATAGATTCCTTAAATCTCTGGCATCTTGTGAGGAATGGTTTCCTACATTGGTTGGTAAGTTTACCATTCGATAATTCTCACTTCTCCATGAACCTGGAATAACTGTGCCATTTTCAGTATCTTCCGTATCAACAAATCCTGGGTGAAGGTAATTTTTGTCATCTTTTCGTAACCAGTTGTGAATTGCACAACATGTTTTCACAATCTTATCAACCTTATCTGGACTAAATGGTATAGGTTTTTCAAATACTCTGAATTTACTTACTAAAATACCAAATGCATTTTCCGATATGCGACGCGCTCTTGATAATTTATAGTTAAATATTTTTTGACCTGTCGTTAGGCTGATTCCAGGAAATGGTTTTAATAAGTATTTTTTCAGAGGAAAGGCATCATCTCCTACTAAAAATGTACCATCTGGTAAAATTCCATTTTCAAGTCGTTTAGAAATTGAGCTATTTCGAAGGACCCCTCCATCAGAAATACGCCCGTTACACCCTACATCTATGTATGTGAAACAATAGTTGTCATCAACTATAGCAAGTAGTACTATACTATTAGTTTTTTTATAATTGTAGAACATACTGCCGCCATTTATTGGTGCTTTCATGACAACGTGTTTGCCATCAATTGCTCGACAGCACCCTGGGGAATTCCATTTATCACGAAAACCATTTTCAATTTTTCTCCAGTCATCTTCAGTCTCGGGCATCTGTAAAACAATCATAACATTTATATATAGCATTTATTTCATTAAACATGAAAATTTATTAAACAATTTATGCTTTTTAGAATTAAATGTATCACAGCTTTTTTCTTTTTTCAGGACACGGAAACAGAAGTTCAAAACCCCGAGGAAACTGCTGCATCATCCTCTACTGCTGCACCATCCTTAGAAAGTCAAACGCCAAAATGTAGTAAAGCTCCGATTAAAAGAAAAAGAGTTCAGGAGTTACATGGGGTTTTAGATTTATTTATTTATTTATCGTTTGTATCAACAGTACATATGACCAATTACAGATACACTTTAAAACTATATAAAAATATATGTATGTAGACACATATACACTCATATAAACATACATATAAAATTGCACTTAATCTAATGACGCACACACATAAAATACATTACATTTAGCTAGCATTTTCAAGCTGATTAATTACTTCATTTTTCAGACTAGACAAACTAGTGCAGAAGGGGTCAACATTGCTAGTATACGTATTGACTAATGAACACATTCTGAACAGTGGACTGTTTTTGTACAAATTTGTTCTGGGAACATTTAAATAAAATAGGCTATTATTTCTTGTTATTATTGATGTACCTATTCTGAATGGAAGTTGAGCAAGAAAGTTTGTGTTGTCTATTAAACCTTTTATTAATTTGAAGACAAACATTGTACATGCTACAAATCTTCTAAACTTCAAGCTTTTATAATTAAAAATGTTTCTCAACTCTCCCTGATCATAACCTCTGGGTGGGTAACTGCCATATGTCTTAAAATATAGAAACTTTAAAAATTTTCTTTGTACATTTTCTAGTGCAGTTATTTTGATTTCATATTGGGGGCACCACACGATACAGGCATATTCCAATTTAGGAATAATGAATGCATTGTATAGTGCTTTTATTGCATCAATGTTATTAAAACTTCTAGAATTCCTTATTACAAAACCTAGCATCTTGTACGATTCACTAACAATTTTATCAATATGTTCTGTAAAGTTTAGTTTTTCATCTAGTATTACACCGAGATCTTTCTGAGACTTCTTTCTAGTAAGTGTATGACTGTTTAGTACATAGTCGAATGTAATCATTTCCTTTTTACAAGAAAAAGACATTACATAACATTTTTGAATGTTAATAGTGAATTTATGGTCTGAACACCATTGAGCTCTATTATTTAACTTAGTCTGTAGAGCACTGCAATCAGCAGTGTCATTTATAATTTGAAATAGCTTGAAATCATCAGCATAGATCAACCCTTGTGCTTCACCTAAGTTGCAACCTAAACTATTTATTACTGCTAAGAATAGTAATGGACCAAGGTTTGATCCCTGAGGGACTCCCGACGTTGGTGTGTATCGGAATGATCTATATCCTTTAATTTCAACATATTGCTCTCTATTTAGTAAGTATGAAGTTATTAACAAAATAATGTTCTCATCAACCTCAAGCTGAATTAATGCTTGAACTACTTCATTATGACATACTCTGTCAAAAGCCTTTTCAAGGTCTGTAAAAATAACATCCACCTGTTGGCCATGTCTGAAGGCTTCATGCACATACTGAGTAAAGTTCAAAAGATTTGTAACTGTAGAACGCTTGGGAAGGAAGCCATGCTGTTGCATTAAAATTTTACCAGAGATTTGCTCAAATATTCTTTCATAAATTATTATTTCGAACACTTTAGCCAAACTAGAGCCTATACATATTGTTCTATAATTTGTTATATCTGTCTTAGAACCAGACTTAAAAATTGGAATGACTTTACTCAGCTTCCATTTATCTGGGAATTGGCAATTTACAAGACAACTATTAAATATGTGCACTAGAGGACACAATAAAGCAGAAGCACATCCTTTTATTATGTACGAAGGAATACCATCTGGTCCCACTGATCTGCCTACTTTGAGCTTTTTAATAGCAGCACTGACCTCTTCAGTAGTTATTGGCTTGAAGCAAAATGTTCCATTGTAAAATTTAATGTTATTTGCAAGAGATGAATGGTCTGCATATATTGACTTGAAATATGTTGCGAAAGCATTACTAATATTCTGTAGACCATGTATTATTGTTCCATCAGCTGATATCGACTCAGGGATATCAACTGAACTTTTCTGATGTTTTACATAAGCCCAGAAGAAATTGGGATTTTCAGCCAATTCGTTCTGGACATTACTTAGATATTCTTGATAAGCACATTGAATCTGGTTTTTTACAATTTTTCTAATGTCAGCATATCTCCGCTTCCATTCAGCTTCACCTGATTTGTTGTATTTAACTCTGTACTGATGTTTCTTTTTAATATTCTTAATAATATCAATATTATACCACACAGGATATTTCTCTTTAGAGTGCTTTGCTATTGGTACACAAATATCAAACACATTATAAATTTTTCTATACAGTCTATCAACTACTAAATTTATAACATCACTATTATTATCATTGCCCCTGTCATAGTTTTCAAAAATTTCCTGCCAATTACTGTCATGCATATAATTGTACAATAATGGATAATTAGCTTTCTTAAAGTTGTAATGTTCAGAGTCAACAAAATTTGACTCTCATTAAATTGTTAAATTTGAAGGAGATATTTAAAGAAGGATGATATTCATCTTCTGGTAATAATGGGTCATATTCTCTATTGACTGTAGTTGATTCCAAATTGGTTAAGACTAAATCTAATAAAACATTTTTACTGTTGACTACGTAATTACATTGTGCAAAATCATTAAAAGCTAAAAAATTTAATAAGTTTGAGACAGATTCGTCCACAACACAATCAGTGACGCTATTAATGTATTTTGGAATATTAAAATCCCCTACAATAACACACTGCTGTCCAATTAACTGGTCTTCAATTGTTTCAAATATATTCTTAAGATCTTCCTTATTATCACCAGGAGCCACGTAGATCACAACAAAATTAACAGTATTATCACCAAACTTTACTTTTACGCACAGACTGTCAACTACATCTTCGAATATATTTTCTTGTACCGCGGCTAGAAGGCATATCAACTTCTCTTAATACAGTTAATACTGATGATGAAAATGAATTTGAACTTTTGGACGCCTTGTAGCCAAGCAACTCAAAAGTTTGCCGTTAAAATCAGCCGTGGAATCACAACAACATATTCAAACGTATTTAAACAAACAAAGACTGCAACAATTGACCTCTACCATAAATACTCCAAGATCATCATCAGTTACATCTGCAAACTCTATCTATTCATATGACTCCTCACATGATTATTCTTTACCACCTTCAGATGCTTCCCTTGGCCAAAATTGCTCTAATATGGACATGGACCAGCAGTATACAACAAGTCCAACTGACAGTTCCATTTTGCGTTTAGCATTAAGTAATGCTTTTGATGAGCCATCAAAATATGTATTAAACTTTTTTTTTTAAATGTTATATTTTGTATACAATGGGTAGTTACTTAAATAAAATCAAATATTTAAAAACTTTTACAATTTACTTACCTTTATATACTCCTTTAATGCATCATATATAGCATCACATACTTCTGGAATAATAAGAGATAAACTTGATTTAGATATTCTAAAAAAATGCTCCAAACTTCTTAGGCTATTTCCCGTTGCCAAATAATACAACACTGCTTGCAATTTTGTTTTGGCTGGAATGGCTTCTCTCATTAATGTATCAGAACGTTGAATTTTATTTGCCACTTTATTTAACAAAATATTAAATGAGTGTTCAGACATTCTTAATGCTCGAAAATACTCATGTGGATCTTCTGCAGCAAGCTCTTTCATGAGGCAATTAGTAGCTCCTTGCAACTTTCTTCTGTTGATCCATTTTCTACCCCATACTTGATTACACCTTTTAATATCTTTTAAAATAATTCGTTTTAATTCTACTTTACACACCTCCAATATACAGGGTGTTGCATCATGAGAGGGACATAGCTTAATAGGAAGTAGAGAACATCAGTGGTAACCGGAACCTCCCATAGAAATGTCTCATTGGGCCTTCACTACGAAATTACAGGGTGTTAAATAATTTTTGGCCAAACCTGTTTTTTGTCATAACTTTGACAGGAAATGAAATAACGGATTCATATTTGGTACGGCTAATGTACAAACGAGCCCCAAGAGGTACATGTATAAAAAAAAATATATCCAGGTCCGGACTCACTATAATTTATGTTTCTTCTTTGCATCAATAAAACATCACCCTGTATATATTTTTTTGAAATTTCGATACGATATTCGAAAAGAGCAAGAAAAAACAAACAAAATGGCCTATTTCATTTTTTTGTTACACCTTCGTGGTTATTTAAATACGTTGTTAAATGTGCAAGAAAATGGATTACAGAACCCTATTGAATGAGAGGCACGTGAAATAAATAGTTTTATAACTAAAATTTGCAAAAATTCTATTGAGCCTAGGTGGTCTGGGTGAATCCTAATTCCGGCACGTTTTAAAGGTCCATTTTGGTAAAAAACTGTGGTCCTAATAAGTAATCGGGTATGAAATAACAAAATTTTTAATCAATCACAGTAGGCTTGTTCAAAGTGACAGATAATAAAAAGAAATCTCCTAAACAGTTGAATAATTGTTTGTTAGTAATTTAATGTGTCAATAATCCGCATTTAGTTAGTGAAAACTTGTGAAAATATTTTAACTATGCCAGTAAAATTTACAAACGGGGAATATGCTGACATAATATTCATCTATGGTTTCTGTAATGGAAATGGTAGGTCGGCGGAAAGAGAATATCGGCTGCGTTTTCCTGGTCGTCGATGCCCTAATCATAAAACCTTTAGTACGGTGTTCCAGTATGCAAGACAACACGGAAAGTTTCCTACTTCTGCAGTTGTGGAGCGTGTTTTACAACAAGGTGTGCAGGAACAAAACAATATTATAAACGTAGTTCAAGAAAACCCAAATATGAGCACTAGACGAATCAGTATGGCAACTGGTATTCCTCATTGGCGAGTATGGAGAACCCTAAAAAGAGAACGTTACCATCAATATCATATCCAGCAGGTACAGCGTCTTCAACAAGGCGACGATATCCCCCGCCTGGCATTTTGTCGTTGGTTGTCTAATCATCGCCCAGTCATTTACAGAACCTTATTTACGGATGAGACACAATTTACAAGGGATGGAGTAAACAATTCACGAAATAATCATAAATGGGCACAGGAAAACCCACATGCGGTACGCCAACGCCGTTCGCAACACAGGTTTTCTGTAAATGTTTGGGTCGGACTTGTGAATAGACATTTGATAGGGCCACATTTTTTTGAAGAAAGATTGAATGGTGAAATTTACTTTGATTTTCTTCAAAACATTTTACCGAATATGTTAGAAAATATCGGTATAAGAGGCATGTTGTTTCAGCATGATGGGGCCCCACCACATTTTAACCTTCAAGTAAGAGAACACTTAAACAATGTGTATCCTAATAGATGGATTGGACGCGGGGGTCCACATGAATGGCCACCAAGATCTCCTGATTGTAACCCTTGTGATTACTTTTTATGGGGCCACTTAAAAAACGAGGTTTATAGCATTGAAATTGAAAGTAGACAACATTTAATCCAGCGCATCGTTACAACCTGCGACGAAATACGGAATAATCCAGAAATGATACGTCGAGCAATTGGTGACCTTTCTAAACGCGCAAGAAAATGCACAGATTTTGGGGGAGGACATTTTGAAAATTTACTTTAGTGTCAATTACGTTTTATTTTTAAACACATTTAGTTATTGTTTTGTTATTTATTGTTAATTGAATGGAAAATATTTTATTTATTTAGATTTTAGTTTGTTCTCTTCCAATTTTTATTAAGTATAAAATGTTGATGATTTTCTTGATCAAAGTAACTGGTTGCTTAGGCCTAAATGGTTTAAATTATCTGTCACTTTTATTCTTTGAACAAGCCTACTGTGATTGATTAAAAATTTTGTTATTTCATACCCGATTACTTATTAGGACCACAGTTTTTTACCAAAATAGACCTTTAAAACGTGCCGGAATTAGGATTTACCCAGACCACCTAGGCTCAATAGAATTTTTGCAAATTTTTGTTATAAAACTATTTATTTCACGTGCCTCTCATTTAATAGGGTTCTGTAATCCATTTTCTTGCACATTTAACAACGTATTTAAATAACCACGAAGGTGTAACAAAAAAATGAAATAGGCCATTTTGTTGGTTTTTTCTTGCTCTTTTCGAATATCGTATCGAAATTTCAAAAAAATATATACAGGGTGATGTTTTATTGATGCAAAGAAGAAACATAAATTATAGTGAGTCCGGACCTGGATATATATTTTTTTAAACATGTACCTCTTGGGGCTCGTTTGTACATTAGCCGTACCAAATATGAATCCGTTATTTCATTTCCTGTCAAAATTATGACAAAAAACAGGTTTGGCCAAAAATTATTTAACACCCTGTAATTTCGTAGTGAAGGCTCAATGAGACATTTCTATGGGAGGTTCCGGTTACCACTGATGTTCTCTACCTCCTATTAAGCTATGTCCCTCTCATGATGCAACACCCTGTATGTACTATAATGGAGCGAAATGCCTGTTGTAAGTAAGTTTTTTCTTTCTCAGTAGCATGATTTGCGAAGCACCGTTTTGTTACTAATGTACTGAAGTAAGTACTTTAATTGGCTATATTTAGACACTTACTAAATTGCTTCTAATAGACAACTAAATCTCCTAACTAAATCATGGTACTCTACCTATAAAAACACACGCTAAATTTATACTAAACTGCTAAAGAACTCTACTCAATTAAATTACTAGCTGTGTTTAGACCGGGCTTTACGCCATACATATATACATATATTTTAAATGTACAGTATGTCCCACTTTTCATGACCCCCATATCACAGCTTTCTTATTTACAATGCGATTGTTTTAAAGTTTGGGTGGAAGGTACTACTATCCATCACAAGATTGTATAACGGTAGAATATTTTAAAATCCGCCAATGGTGCCCATCGTTATGTTGAAAAATGTATTTAATTTTCCAAAAAAGATATTAGGCTAAGTTTCAACTGTAAAACAATCACATAAACTGATTTGTTGTTATAAAAAAACTAACTAATATCTGATTTCAATAACATGAGAATAAAACATTTTTCCTTTTAAAGTATCAATAATTATTAGTCATAACACTCAACTTTATTTTAAGACGTAATTAAGCTAAAGAAAGATTGTCGCTCCATTTAGAATTAATCATGTGATATGTTGAGTAGACTGTGATATAGTTATCTATGTAAATTTTATTATTTATTGAAGTGTTCGTTAACCAAATTTATCTAAAATTGAACCTTTTTTTTATTTCCAAGTCTATTATTGTTTGATTTTGACTGTTAAGTAAATTGACTGATGTCACGTGATTAATTCAAAATGGAAAGTCTGTCCTCCTCTACCATAATTAACTCTTAATTACATCTGAAAATAAAGTTATGACTAATAATTGATACTTTAAAAAAGGGAAGTTTTTATTTTCCTATTACGTGAACACGAAGTACACTATATTATTAAAATTCGGTTTCAGTGAGTTTCTGAGAACAACGAATAAGTTTATGAGATTATTTTACAGTTAAAACTTTGCCTAAAAATTAAGTACATTTTTCATCATAACGATGGACGCCGTTGGTGGATTTTGAAATATTTTACCGCTACACAATCTCCTGACAGATAAGTACCTCCCATCCAATAAAAAACAAATTGAATTTTAAAAGAACTGCGATATGGGAGTCATGAAAAATCAGACATAATGTACAATCATCATTCTTTTTTACGGTCAGTATCGCCTATCATTCTACAATTGTTATCGGTGGGTGATCGATGTTAAATTATATTACCAAAAAAAAAAACTCCAAGTTGTTGCATCGTACACTCGACGTCGGACATTACTGACGCTTTTACTTTTCATGGCACGTGTCTCCCATTATAGAATGGCTGTCCGACAGGTGTTAGGTATCTTGTAAATGCCCAGATTAATGTTGAAATTTTAGGTATAAGATATTCTAACCATTATTTACAAATGCACTCGTACCTTTCTGCCGCCGATGAAATATATGAATCTGTGTTTTTAGAGGTTGTTTTACAAGCAACAAGATGTGTTAATATTAATTTAATAAAACATACTTTTCAATGTAATGAAACATATTCTTTATAGGATTTGGTAAATAGTAGAAAAACTATCTGTAAAAAATACTAATTTCCAATCTTAGCATTATTCCGATAACCTGCATTCTGGTTAATTGGTTATGCTAGCAATTATAATTCTAAAATGAATTTGTCTGTTTATTATTTGACAATTTTCATTGTAAAACTAATATCCATATAGTCGCCTATCTACGAACATTAAGATTCAGTTAAAAATGAGAGCAAAGGCCTATCTACTCAATAAAGAATTAAAATCTACTGAAAACAAAACTTTTTATCTATCTGATAGTTTTTCTGCTGTTTTCCAAATCCTAATGTGTTTCATTACAATGACATGCAGACAAGAAACAATTCACATTTAAACATACTTGTAATTATTTTACATGTACTTTAATTCATTTATTATAACACTTAATTATTTTACAAGCAAAAAATGCAACGAAATATTTTAAAATTCATTTAATATAACGCACTGTTCATTATTTTACAAACAAAAAAAAGCAATAATATACTTTAAAATTCATTTATTATAACATACAGTTAATTAAAAATAATTAACTCAACAAAAAAAATAAGCGAAAAAAATACGAGATATTTTAAAATTCATTTGACATACTGTTCATAAAAATTTAAAAAAAATAATAACACACATTTAAGTTACTTTACAAGTAAAACTAACTAATCACTAAATCTAAAAAAAAACAATTAAATGTAAAAAAAACAAGCTATAAAGACAGGAAAAAAAGAAGCAATAAAACATTTTACATATAAACCTACCTAATAACTAAAATATAATCTAAAAGATTTCTTTTACAAAAAAATGCATAGTCCCTCTTTGATTTCGCTAGTTCTGGCCAAATTTTTTAAATTTATTATCAGTGCCTTCCAACTCCCGTCGGGACTTAGTATCGGTTATGCGGCGGTTAGTGATGCTCTTCATTATTTGTCGGACCTCAATCCTCTCCGCATTCGCGCTAGTGATGATTTGCTCCCTATCTAACCTTAATTTTTCAAGTTGGGCGTGTATTCTTTCTATTTCAATCAATAGAATTTCTGCATGCTGCAAGCGTTCTTCCACATTAGCACCCCGTGCTTCATCATGCAGTAGCAGCAAAGCATCACTAGCGTTTTGGTTCTTAAGGCCTTCATTTGGCTAAATGTATTTTTAAACAAATGTCGGTCAGCGTCTTGTGAAAGAAAATCACAGTCCGAGTCAGAATCTGAGGGATTCTAAATCGGCGGAACTGGTGAATGATTATTTAATAATTCCGACATGTCCATGTTGCCCAGTTCCAGGATTTTATCCACAAGTTCCAGCTGTGGTACGGCACCCAACGTCATCTTAGAATGCATAGATTTCTGACTTGCTGGAATTGTAGGAACAGCCGCATTAGAAGTGCCAGGTCCTTCTAATGCGTTGTTGCCGCCTGAGGGTGGTTGTGACGGCATTGCATTAGAACAGCTTGGTGTTCTAATGCTGTGTCGTCAAATCTACCACCTAACACCGGACTATGGTTCGGGTCGCGATTTAGCTCACCGGCAGAAGGGCACTAACACCGCCAGTTCATAAATCCGCGATATTTGAAAGATCGTTTTCTCAAAATATTTCTACCCTATATAACTCTATCCCCTCTGCAGTTAACTATCTCTGTTTCTTCTTTTCCCAAAAATTTCAAACGATCTCTACAATGAACAATTCATTCACCAGAATTTATCTCTATTTCATGAGTTATGTTCTCGAAATTCTGAGACTTTAATAAGCTGTTTCAAAGTGAAACTCCTTTACTTTATAAACTAAAATCTGAGATTGAAACAATTTTAAAAAACATCCTGTAATTATTTGAAAATATCTTACATTAAGAAAAATGCTAATCCATTTGACATGAATCATAAAAATCCTGACAACTTTCTTCCTCTTCAAGATATTTTTTTGGGGGTTCAGGCTACAGAATGTTTTAATGAATTGAAAAAAAATGCTGATGTCCCAAAGACTGACCTTACAGGTTTTTTACAAAATTATTTAAGTTTTTATATTGAACTTTGCTTGGATATAAAAAAACGCCTTAAATTTGATGAAGAATTATTTAGCATAGTCGAAGTAATTCATCAAATAAAAGCCCAATCTTTTACAGTCTTAATAATGTAATCATAAGATTTCCATTTCTAAAAGAAATCTTAGATACTCAACAGCTCGACACCGAATGGAAACAACATGCTCTTTTGGATTTTACTAAATGCGGATTAGTTCCAAATAGTCATAATGCAGAACAGTATTGGCGGAAAGTTTTTGCTTTGCGAAATGCTGCCGGAATGCCCTTATTCGGAAATTTGAAAATCGTAATTAATTTACTTCTAACGTTACCATTTTCAAAAGCTTCGATTGAAAGAATTTTTAGTCATTTAAATGACACCAAAACAGACATTAGAAATAAATTAAGTACTGAAACAGTAGTAGCTCTATTACACACCAAACAAGGAGTGAAAGATATGGGTGGTGTGAAATTTGAACCTAATAAAAAAATGTAAAATGCAAAAATCTGGGAAAAGACAACCGATGGCTAATAAATATATTGTTTTAGGCTATAGCTGGCAATTAAATAAATTATTTATTTATCCTAAAAAAAATGGACTTTTATTTATACTTCTCTTATACTTTTCCAAAAAATTGCATATAAGGTAAGTCTAAACTGCCGTTTTTTATAATGTGTACTGATTTTTTGCCTGTACTTGTGACCCGAATCCTAATATTTGAAACTATGTTTATCCCCAATCCCGGCCTACCTGCTATGCTGTATGTCGGGCCCATACTTCCAGCACCAGGTCCTAGGGGTGTCGGACCTGCCTTGCTACCGCTCGGTGTCAATATAATTCTATTTGCTGCGGAGCCGGCCACAGTTTATTTTACTGCGGGGGTCGCCGCGTATATTATACTATTGTTTGTAGCTGTTGGCGCACCTACCGTGGTAGCAGGGCCCGATACAAAATTAGTTAAAAGGGCCACACCCTGTAGAAGCCTCTCAGCATTACTAGCCTCCGATTGATTGGTTGTTTTACGGTTGCCACCAGAAACAACATGCCTCACCATTATGATCAAATTTGAATAGAAAAAAATTAACTTACAGTGTAAAAAAGACAAGAGTTTGGCACAGAACACAGAGCACAGAATATGTAGTACACAACAAAAGTTGAAGGCAAAAAAAAACTTTGGAAGCACCCTTAAAGTACAAATAGATCACTCCAGAGTAATGGGAATGGTGGGGTGCTTCCTCCTCATTGGTTAAAATGTATCATACCACGTGTCACTTCGTCGTTATATTGTTTATGCCATGTATAGAATTTTATTTAATTCTTGAAGAAAGAAACTTTATGCACAAATGACCACACCAGACTGTGTTAAAATTTTGGCTGATTCATGTCATCTTTATAGGTCCTTGATGGTAGCTCTTTACTGCGGCTTGTCGTTACTTGAACTGAATATCTCCGAACTAAGTTCAATTCAAGTAACAAAAAGCCTCAGTAGAGTAAACATAGTTATCAGAGATAACCTGAAGATGGCAAATGTGATTCTGCCGAAACATTGCTTAAGCAACTATGTCCTCTCTGTACAGTTGTACTACTAAAGGAGTGGTGCAACGCAAGTCGGACATCGAAAAGTAATCTAGACAATTCAGCTCTTTAAGCATTGACCAATGTAGCTGTATTAGTTTCCAAAATTAGTTTGGAAATTGTTTCAGAGATTTCTTGTGGGGGACATATTTCACCATGCTTATCATGCTAGACCCTTTCTAGGGCATAAAGTTTAATCAAATTCTATGAAAATGTTTTGAAATATTTTTACTTCAATAGCTTGCATGATTTTATCATTTATAATGTGGGTGTACGTCCGTTTTCTACAGGATGATGAATTTAAAATTGTTAAACATACAAGCATCAAAAGATTTGACAAGGATAACATTAAATTTAATCAGAAGTATTTTGTTGAGTAGGAAAACAATGAATTCTATCAAGCCCAACTAATTTATGTTAAAGGTAAGAACTGGATAATTATTAGTAATGTGTTCAGTTTAATTAAGATAAGTTTGGTCTTCAGAATCATTAGATGAATTAAATTTAGCTATAGAGACAAGAAGAGTAAGGTGGTTTAGCAAATAGTTATTGAATAGTGGGGATGAAAACAGTAGCGCTAAGAGGATGAGGACTCACGAAAAAAAAAAACTATAAAAAAACAGCTAACGTTGACTTAAAGAAAATTGTGAGTTTTATTTATTCATTTCATTACTCAAAAGTTGGAGTAGAATTGAAGTTAATTTTACTCTGGTTAGGCCACCGAGAATTTCAAAAAGAAAAATGAGCGAATATATTATCGAAATATGAAGAAAAAGAAAATAAATCGGAACTTGTAGAACATAACGATAATAAAGAACTGGAAAAAATATGAACAGAAATCAGAGAACAGAACAGAAAGGCAGTCGATGTAATCAAGAAAAGATGTGTAGAATTATAGGAATTAAATGTCTCTCTTCAGAGAAGTGTCATTAATATTCACATAGGTGAATAATATATTGTTGTGTAGCCAACACCCTGTGTATAACAAGATCTGTTCGTGTCAAAAATTTTCTTAAGAGACAAACCGAATGGCAAGAAGAGATTTGTATTATATTTAAACAAATTCCTTAAAGTTAAACATTTTAAGATGGAAAACTATCGGATAGCAACCCGTTTAATTCAGAAGAACATGTAACGTCCATTGACATTAAAGACGCATATTTTGTTATCAAAATCGATCCAAATGAGAGGAATTTCTTCAGATTCAAATATGATGGTACTTCATACCAATTCTCATGGTTGCCGTTTGGTTTGGCATCAGCACCATATTGCTTTACGAAAGCGATCCAACCTTTTGTTGAACACATGCGCAAAAAAGGCATATTGTCCGTAAACTACTTAGATGACTTTCTACTTTTAGCACAAACTAAGGAGGAATGCATTAAAAATATAGACTACACTATAAACTTTCTCGAATCTCTAGGGTTTGTCATAAATTATGAGAGAAGTGCTATACTTCCCTCTAGAAAACAAAAATTCCTAGGGTTTATGTCTGACACGATAAAAATGATTTTAGAACTCCCGCTAGACGAAAAATCAAAAATTTTAAATCTAGTACATACTTTCCTAAACAAGAAAACATGTAAAATAAGAGACACAGCTGCATTCATAGGGACATTAATATCGGCATGTCCGTAAATCAAGTACGGATGGCTATATATGAAAACCCTAGAGAGAGAGAAAGTTTTAGCATTGTCTCGACAGGGCGGAAACAAGTGGATGCACCTATCGGCCAGTACAGGAATATTTACTGACAGTTTGCTCACAGGGCGGGGTGCGTCCTCGGGAGATCAAAGTACAAACGGATGGTGGACGGATGGTGATAAAACACATCACATAAACTGGCTCGAACTAAAGGCGATCCCATATGGATGAAAAAGTTTTGAACTACAGCGGCATCATACATTAATAAGATGAGTAGTGTTCAACATCTCACTCTTTCGAAATTGGCGAAAGAAATCTGGCAATGGTACGAAGATCGAAATATCTGGTTATTTGCTTCGTACAAGCTCAGAGGAAAGGATAGCCGATCGAGAATCGAAGACAGAACTTTGTCCAGATTCGTGAAAGGCATCTATAACCTGAGACCACAGTTCCTTGTACGCTCACCGGTTTCGGTGCCGGCACTTCCTACCAAAACTTCCAACTATCATACACTTTTCACCACCATATCTTTTATTCTGTATCTATCTCTTTCCTTCTTCTTGTTTGTCATATGTTTGTATTTTTTGTAATTTTTGTTATTCTGTACTTTTTTGTTAAAAATTCAATTTAGACCGATAAACCTTTGTAAAAATTCTAACTATTTTAAACTCAATTTTTCTTTCCTACAACCAAAAATTCCCAGCGGCGAGCAGACTGTTGGGGTAACTTGTTTAAATGGAGCTTTTCCAATTGAGTTCGTCTCCATCTAAGCAACCAAATTTTTAAAAAGTGTTTTGCCATAAAGTAGATTAAGTTTTTATCCATTGTTTATAGTTAAGTTTCTTTTAACATGTTCAAACATATTGATAATTTTAAGCCGTCACAGGCGGCAGGAGTTTTTATCTCTTTTAATAATTTTATTAAGCCAAACCGGTCACGACCCGTCCAACCGCACTAACACCACGACGCTGCGCGACGTGGTTGTACGGTTGGCTCCGGGTCATGATCCGGGGAAGCATAAATTGTACAAGAAAAATTAATAAATATGTTGATGATGATGATGATGGTGCCGGCACTCGATCGGCGAAGTTAAGCAACGTCGGTCGGGTCTAGCGCATGGATGGGTGAGTTCTCGTTCAGATACGTCAGTCTATGTCAAGAGCTGCAATAGCCTTCACTGGACTGATACGGCTTGGCGAGAAAATAAGAAACAAAGGACTGATAACTTTACCAAGGAGCTCCTTATCAACAGACTGGAAGTCTTGTAAGGACTATGCCTGGATAAGGTACAAATAGGAGTACTATAATAGACCTATACTGGTCGCAGTAGGCAAGACCAATCGCCAGCTCCTCCATCTAAAATCTAATCTAAAATCTAACCTGAGACCCACTAGACCTAGATATAACTACACATGGGACCTTCAAAAAATAGTTTTAGATATGTTGGAGCAATGGGACAATAACAGCATTTCCCTGGAAAATCTATCTTTCAAATTATCCACTCTCCTTGCCCTCGTAACAGGGCATAGGATACAAACCATAGCCCTCATTAGGCTATCAAACATAGTTGAGGACAGCACAGGCATACAGATCCTGGTAACAGACACAATAAAAACATCAGGTTTAAAAGATTACAACCCTGTCTGCAGATATTTTGTTACGGGCGTTGCTTCAACACTACAACAATAAATTAACGTTACCAAGGACTTACGCCCGAGTAACGCAGATTTTCTATTTATAACACACAAAAACCTTATGGAGTGACCTCTAAACAATCCATTAGTAGATGAGTTAAGCAAACACTGAAAATGGCAGGTATGAACACGGATATATTCAAACCCCACTCTACTAGACACACTGCAACGTCGGCAGCACACAACCAAGGAGTTCACATTGAATTCATTATGCAGGCTGTGGGACGGTCAAAACAAACAACATTTACCAGATTTTGCAACAGGAAATTAACAGGAAATACGAAATTCATCAAGGAAATATTAGGTGCATAAGTATTAATACGCATATTTTCTTTATGAGGCCATAATATATTTTTAACAAACATTTTTAGAATATTTAAGTTAGTTTGTCAAGTTTTTTATAAATAGAATAAATCCTCATAATCGCAACGGTTCTTTAAACTTCGATCTGGTAAGTGATATAGAGGATTGGACGTTGATATATAATTAAACGATCAAACGAACTTACCTGTGAAGTTCGATCGTAATTATATGAGACGTTCAATCCGAATGAATATACCACTTTCCACCCTAACCTACAGCTCAACACTGACTGCCCAAAAAAGATGCGATTATGCGGTACCACCTGATTTATAGAGTATTAAATATGGTGACCTAACAACTAGTGGAAAAATGTGGTATAAAAACAATATATACCTGTCGACAATGGTGAGTTGGGTTGGGTCTGCGGGGAGCGGCAGTGTTGATTTTTAAACAGTGTGCGTGATGGTACGACAGCGGCGTACTACCTAGTAAGTGATATATTCGGATTGGACGTCTCATATAATTACGATCGAACTTCACAGGTAAGTTCGTTTGATCGTTTAATTATGTGATGATTTAAGATTATTTATACACTAATAAATTAATTGCTGCAAAAACTTGTTTGCCAGTCGTGATTGTTTGGTCTACTTAGGAAAACGGTGTTTATACCAAAATAGAATTTTACCAGAAATTGCGTTTTGAAACGAAGCTCCTCATTTGTTTTTGTGTGTATACCTGCTACATGTTACATTACTTATTTTCTTTTGACTGTTTCTTTTATTACTTTATTTTATACATTTAAATGAAAGAAATAAAATATATTATTATTATTATTTTTCGTCAGGGTTCATCGAGTTCTTTTTAAGAAATATATTCTCTTGAATAGAGATAAATAAGTTCCATGCTATAAATTTCTGGTTAAACACGCACAGTGTATCAGTTCAAACAGCATCCGAACGGTTGGAAAATAAATAAAAATTTCAGGTTGTCGAAGTTCATCTGTATTTCAATTCAATAACAGCAAGATCACTTAGCAAAGAGCATAGAAAACGTTCTGCGATGAGGAAGTTTGAAACTGCAATCAAATTGTACTTTAGAAAATACATCCTTAATGCAAAGAACTTAAAAATGAATTTGGCAGAGTTTTCGAGTATAACGAAAATCAACTCAAGAAAACAATATTTTGAAAACTGCAACGAAATTCCATTTTGAAAATACTTTTTAAGAAACTGCAACGAAATTTGTCATTAGAAGAAGTTTTTAGAAACTCACATAAAATTCTTCTGCAGCCGCGGGCTTTGAAGATAATCCAATGGCGGCGAGTCCAGCTTTCAGCATAAAATGTGATTATTTTTCAATTTTAAATAAAATTCTTATACTTAGTTCAAAATTTCTTCATAACAGAAGACAAACGTCTACATAGGGATGCTCTCAAGCGAGGCAAGTTTCTAGAGTCCATATAAGGTTAAATTACATAACTTACGTACTTCCTGAAACAATTAGAAGTGCATTATTCCACCGAATGATAATATCACCTATTAGAATATCCTAACCACAAACGACCTGTTCTTTTTACAATTAGTTAGTTCCAAAACCTTCCAACCCTGACCCAAGATTTACATACATATCCTTCAGGTAATCTGAATCTCTGTGTGTCAGTCGATTATAACAATCATCTCCATTGTATGAAGTTGCGATTGTTGCTATGTGTGGTGTATGCTGATCCGAGTCATTTTATATACAATTAACCTAATTAGACTTTGAATGATTTTATCCACTATATGTATTGCATTTGCTATATTCAATAAATGTGGATATTTATCAAACTCTAATCTTTCATTGATTACTTACAAACTTGACGACTTTCATGCGATTATGTTTCAAATCGGCAACTTAATTTAAAGCATCTGATGCGATTCATTCACTTCTGTTTTCATGACAGCGATTGTTCGCCGAATCTAGCGAGGTTATACATTAAGTGTTAATTTTAAGATGATGATCAAAAAAGTGCATAGCTAGTTTACAAGATTCGATGTAGCAACCGACGATAAGTAAATGTTTTCCTTTCTCGTCCTTAATGTCTGCGAGTCGTAAAGAAGCCACTCTGAGAGTGGAGGATATTTTCGATCGTTACAGAAGGCACTTCTTCTTTTGAAATAAAAATATGGTCGTGCTCTCCAGACATGAGGCGTTAGTCTTCCACAATGCTAATCTAAGAAAATTTTTGTTCGAATCCACACCATGAACAGCTTTCTAATAAACATCTAATTATTAAAACTCACATAAATAGCACTCTAAGATCCAATAGAATAGAGGCAATTCAATGCCTCTTATTCGAAGAAAATTTTAAAAAGGCGAGCACTATTAGGTTTAAGAAAACGAGTATACGTTAGAAAATGAAAAGACAGTAGGGTTGTTTTGATAACACAAAATCATCCTCACATAGTGTCAGTACTGAATAAATATGTGGGGAAAATGAGGCCTGAAAAGGCGGCCACATGTAATAATTAACCTGTCTGGGATCGACCAGTACGATCAAATGATCACAATATTTTGAACACCATACAAAACAGTGAGGTGGTCTAAAAAGCGCATTGTATCTGTCAGACAACTGCATATAGTATGCATTCTATCTTTATCAGATATATTGCAAAAATGAATTGGAAATCAATTCTCAAACTCCTATACTACACATTGCGGAATAGGGCCATAAGCATGTTTGAGAATAATACATGAAATTTGTTACTTAATCGCCAAATAATCCTAGTTACATGTTAAAGAAAATATGATGCCAAATTGTAAACATTACGGAACCACTTTCTGTTAGACCTTACTTGCTTTCCAGAATAGTTAAGTAACTATATTAAGTTAATATAAGTATATTAACTTATCTAATAATAAGAAGTTGGCATCAGAGGGCAGATATAAAATACAACCAAGACTAAAAACACATTCACCTTATTGCCTTCTTACTATATGTTCTCTTGAATGAGCAGAAAGTGTGGTTCACTCTTTTGACCTCGTCCCTTGCATTTGCAGAATTTTTGGCAAGCATTAGCGCTATTTTAATTTGTGTAGTGTTTCAGCAAGACCGGAAATCTTGTATTGTCTTGAAATTGCAAGAAAAAAAATAGCCTACACATTTGACTTGTCAAACTTACGATAGTTGACTTCCTGGCTTATGTTTAGACAAAACACGAAATTGACAAATTTCGTTTCGCAGATGTCTTCTTGTTCTAGAGACGGATTTTCAATGCAACTAACTAGCATCTGGAGTATATCATAAATATTTGTTATGTTATTAATAACTTTTCTTCATTTTGAGTCATGATCAAGTGGTACTACCATCTCACGAAAAATTACTCAGTTGACACATATCTGTCATTAGAATTTTATTATCATGCATAAAAACGGTCATACTCTTAGTAGTGTTAGATCTAGGTTCTGGCTCCCCCCACTCTGCCCACTCAGCTGATATAGAAAAAATAAAGGTTGCTTCTGATTGGTGGATCTAAAAGTTTCTATAACTTTTGAACGGGAAGAGATATTTGAATTTTTTAAAATGATTTCGGCAATAAACAAAAAAGAAGAGCGATTCATCAACTAATCGATCTAAATTAGAAGGGACTAGTTATCTTGGTTTAAAAAAAACAATGATTTCATGATTAAATTCTTTTTTATTCATTTTTTATATATTTTCCCATTCTCTTCCTTTCCTCTTTAAATTTTTTTTTCAGTCTTTGACATTTTGGGTGGTGGTTTTCTTATTATCTCTCGTGATAAACAATAAGATGTGGGGTTGTATGTGGGATAATTATCTTGATCCCAATTTTCTTCCTAAATTGACATTAAAAAAATATAACTTAATTTTACGCATTACATTTTTAGACACTTACACATACTACCACTGGCGTAGGTATTGATGATTTTGGTTGTTTATCAATGAGATCTTCCTCATCCCAATTTTCTTCCTAAATTAACATTAAAAAAATACAACTTAATTTTATGCATTACATTTTTAGACACTTACACATACTACCACTGGTGTAGATATTGATGTTTTTGGTTGCCTCTCAATGAGATCCTCTTCATCCCAATTTTCATCCTGAAATTAAATAATTAAAACACTCTAATTTTATATGTTGCATTGGTTTTAAATGCTTACACAGTCTACCACTGGTGCAGGAGGTAAGACTACTGGCAACCGATTATAATGTGTACAGTCATCCCAATTTTTATCCTGAAATTAACATCTTGAAAATACTTCTTAATTTTTAACATTTCATATACTTACGTGAGTGGAGACTGTGACTAGGGGTAGTGATCTCCTTAATCGTTTATCTGACATTTTGTAATCTATAAGAAATATCAGATAAGCATTTAATCAACATAATAATTTTATTTAATTCTGTGTTTTAACTTTTAAATAACAAATAACTATTATTGTTCAGATAATTACATATTAACAGAGTAAATTATAATGTTTATAAGATTATCATCTGAAAATATTGGAAAGGAAAATAGAAAAGTAAATAGGATGTAGATATATATTTTATTGATGACAAAATTGGTAAATATTTAAGAATAAAAGTAGTAAATAAATATATATAAAAATAACGTTACTTTCGTTAAAATTAATTGAGTGTGACTATATAAATTTTAAACTCTTTATAAAGTAATACAACCCTTGTTCTTGTACCGCAACGAAAAGTAAAAAATTTAGTTCGATAAGTCTATTTCTTGGGCCATGCTAAATTCACCGAGTTCGTATACGGCGTAATCATACACCAAATACAAGTCTCGGTGTTGAAAAAATAAACACATGCCGAAATTTACTGTGTCATAGCCACACACCTCGCAGTGCGTGTGGCCTTCGAGATGCGCATGCATTGCGTTTACATGAATCTCTCCGTTGCGATAAGAGACAGCAACTTCATGTAATAACCCACTTCGATACGTGCGAAAAAAACAACTGTAACAAATTACGTGATCAAATGCCCCTTGACTATTAAAAATAACAAAATAAAGGGAGCAAGTGGTAAACTGACTAGAGCAAAGATATTCACTTCCAGGTCGCATAATCCCTCTGTTAGCTACTGGAACTGGGGGTCTGAGGACTAACCGAGGTGAGGGAATATGCCGTCTGCTTCTAGGTTCCAGCCCCCGAAGGATACGTAATACATGGCTGTCACTACCTAGACCTGCCAAGCATCGATCATACGAGTCACCAATAACTAAATAGAAAAATATAAATAAACTGACATCAAATTTTGAAATTAGTTTATACTCACTGGTACTACATCTGGCTACTTCTTCTACTTTTTCGGACGTGATATTGATGGTTTGTAACTGTTGATGTAGTTCTTGAGGAACTGTTGTATTTCTTAGACTTTTAGTGTATTTATATCGTTCACATGTTAACCCACTTTATCTATTTCTATTTTTTAAACGTAAATGTCAATACTCATATTACCCAGTTCTTACCGTTTATACATTAGCTTTCTCTAATGATACAATAAGGTCATTTGCTATGTATGTCACTTTTCCATGGCTTCACTGGGAGATAATTTTTTAATTTTAATTTGTATAAATAATCAGTTGTGTTCAATTCTTGACATTAGTACTCATACATAGCTACGATCAGTAACAACAAATTTATTAGGTAAGTTATCTTATTTTCAATATAAATTTTTAGTTATAAGATTTTTCCATCACTTTTTAGAGATGGCACAAAACACTAAAAAACCTAAATGCTTTAGGTAGTTTTGAATTCGAAACTATAAAATTATCAGAATTAGAAGTAAACAAGTCCTACAAGATAGGGGTTTTCCGCAGTATAGATACTGTTTTTGGTCGAAGAATTCTGGTGGAGTTGTTGGATCTGGGTAAATACGTTTTTCTACCGGAGAGGTTTAAATCTATGGGAGAATCCGACATCGAGAATACCAATAAGAAAAATTTAAAAATACTATTTAAGGGTCAAAAGAAGTTGGAGAATGGACGAATGGCTAATGATATTGAATTCATAGAAAATTAAGATATGTATTAATATTAAGTTTTCTCTTTTTTATTCGTATAATTATATTAAATGAGTAAACGGCAAAAGTTAAGTTGGGATATAAAAATAACAAAAACAGCTTTTAAAGGTAGAATAACAACACTTGCTGTGCATAATAATTTAAATTTTA
Organism: Stenurella melanura; assembly: GCA_963583905.1. Classification (NCBI taxonomy): domain Eukaryota; kingdom Metazoa; phylum Arthropoda; class Insecta; order Coleoptera; family Cerambycidae; genus Stenurella; species Stenurella melanura. The sequence continues at coordinate 74,493,070 of OY757315.1, forward strand.
AGGATCCAACTATTTTTTTAAAGGAAGTTTCTTATATTTTTCCAGATATTATCCAAAAAGTTAAATTATTTCCATGTAAAATTAATGCCACATTTGTAGCTAATTTTACGTGTCCTAAGGGCAATGATGATGATGACTCATTATCTCAAGTATTTTATCTTACTACTAAAGTTCAAAATTATTACGATACAACTAATGCTGAAACTTGGTATGAAGAACATATTTACGATAAATTGTTAAAAAAACTGAGCGAGTTTTGTGAAAGAGGTTCGGGTTGGGCTTTGGAAAAAATCGTAGAGTTAGATATAAATATTAATAAGTGTTAATTTTTTTCTGTTGGAGCAACATTTATTGATCTTCCTCAGGAAATTATTAATAAGAAAGCCGTTATAAATATTCAATGTTTTGATGATGCATGTTTTGCTTGGGCAGTAAATTGCGCTTTTCAAAATATACCAAAGAATTCTCATAGAATTTCATAATAGACATTTTTCTGAACATTTAAGTTTAGATGGAATAAATTTCCCGTTTTCTTTAAAACAGTTAGGAAAATTTGAAAAACAAAATGGTATGTCAATTAACATTTATTGTTTAAAGAGAAAAAACTATAGAGAGAAATGGTTTGTGGGTAAAGAAATTAATATATCTTATGAGGAGGAGGGGGATTCTGGTGATGATAATAATGACTCTGATATTAATGCTAACTCAAAATATAAAATTGTGCCTATCAGAGTTTCTGATAATATTAAAAATATGCATGTAAATTTATTGTTGGTTCAAAAGGAAAATGAATTAAATAATGTGAATGAACAAGAAACTTCTTATCATTTTTGTTACATAAAGTCACTATCTAGATTGGTGAAGAGTCAACTTTCAAAAACAGAAAAAAATCAAATATCTCTTTCCGTTCAAAAGTTATGGGAACTTTTAGATACACCAATCAGAGGCAACCTTTCTTTTTGTGTATCATCGGAGTGGGGAGTGGGGGGTGAGCAGAGTAGGGGGAGCCAGAACCTAGATCTAACACTACTACTCTTCATTGCACCTAGACGAACTGCCAATTCTGCTTGTGACGTCATGCCTGACGATTTCGAATAGTCGAATCTGCTCTCAATTATTTTCAAGAGCATAAACGTACGTTGTTGATTTTGGTGTTGTAAAAGCTGTTCTGCTATCCACGCCATTCAAAAATGATCACAGACTTATCTACTATGTTGACATCAGTTTCATCTGAAAGGATGTTTTTAGAAACAACTCAGCATGAGAAAACTTCTAAACCGTCTAAATGATGACTTCTCCACAAGTCTGCACTGATTTCTTCTTGACTTCAAGACAATATCAAATAGTCTTGATTTAGTGAAACACCAATGTGGGGATGCTGCTTTATACTAATTTATTAGGACTCATTGGATTTTCTTTTAAAGAAAAATACTATCTTGGAATACAGATAAACAATTTACCATTAGAAATGTCTGCTTAAACACAAAATAATATCTGAACGGTCGAAAGGCAAAGCTATAAATAATAGTGTACTACAATTGTAACCAAACTCAAAAGTATTCATTTTGAGGATGTTATAGAATACAACTTATCACTATTATCATCGGTGTGTAGACAGCAAATATCGTGCTGACTCTCTACTCTGAATTCTAATTCAACAACAGAAAGATCACTTGTGATCCCTGTCATCCTAAACAAGACTGAATCTCAATGTAGCTGCTAAGGTAACCAAGGCGCTGATATATTACCAACCTATCACGTCCCATCCATCAGCCATCGCATCACCAACATTATACATTTAACATCTTCAGGCACATGATATTCTTATATCAAGTTAGACCAACAGAAATACATAAGATGTAGTAAGAAGCTGTGACAAGAAATCTAGAACTTATCTTGACGTTTCAAGATCACAAGCTACTATTCAATGTAATAAATGTATGTGTGAGATCTTATGTTATTCCATAGAAAACAAAAAATGTTACATGTCATGTGAGCAGTATTTCATTATATGAACATTCCTAAAATAAAGATGCAAATACAATCCAAAGTACCGCTAGTTGAATTCAAAGGATCAATAATAAACCTTAATTCAAATTTTTTGATTTGAAAAGATGACAAGGACCAAGGGTCCTGCCAGAAATGAGAACAGATGTACCGGGTATTGCTGCATGGACAAATTTTTCCCGCTGCTATAGAAACACGGAGAACTAGATATGCCTACAAAAAATGCCACAGAAGTATATGTTCAGAATACAAGGAGTCATTTCATCAATAAACATGACCCACTGAAAACGTGTAAGTACTCTTTTACAGAAAAACTTGGAAACCTAAAAAACTTGAAATTCTGAGGATATAAAATACTGAGGATATTGTTGCTTTTAGCTGTATAAAATGTTTTTATATTTCTCCGAGGTAAATGTTTTCTTGAAAATTATTTGTTATAAGCGCTCTAGAATGTTATTAGCTAACTAAAGTCTCAAGTGTATCCTATTACATACAGCTGCCTGGTTCTTAGAATCAGGTAAACCTAGAAGAGAGTTCACTGAAAAGGTAAAAAATAATAAAACATTACATTTATAAATTTTTTATTTCACAGCACTTTTGAAGTTGCTGAAAAGAAGCTGAAAATAGAGAATTTAATAGGGAAAAACGTAAGCATAACTATATTTATGCCAGTTATACAAACCAGTTTATGTATTTTTAGATGTTAGACAGGTTATAGTGGTCAGTTAACCTACTTGCTCTAAAGGTTTCTCTCATTAAGATATTTACTTGTATTAGATTATATATTAATCCATTAACAAAGCAGTACCACCAAGTAATAGTATCCATAAATACATAGCGTGATTTATATACAGGGTGTTTGGTAAGGCGATGCCGATCCTGAACAGGGAGGTAGAGGGGGTCATTTGGCATCTATATGACCAAACATACCTATATGAAAAATGCTACGGTTTTTTTAATATTGACAATTTTGTACTTTTTCAAAAAATCCCCATATTTCATCGTTTATTTAAGTATTACGTACTAAATTTAACTTTTGATATCCTGAAATATTTTTTTTCTTTATCCGAAATACATAAGCTTCCAACAAAACAAAAATGAATGAAAGTTTCTGTCGCCTAAAAAAAATAAAATGACATTTATTAGAAGAAAATTGTAATGGCAATTAAAAGTGTCGATTTTGGAAGTATTACAAAAATTTTTTATTCTAGATATTACAATTACTTTTAAAACTTCTCTATTGTATCCTCTTTAAGTGACAATATCATACATACCATCAAGTTTTACCAGTCACTAAAAATAGACAAAAGACCATCAGTCGGTAATAATTTTTCATTTCATCAAAAATTAAATATGCGCGTCTTTCAACAAAAACAAAGCTACCGTTTCAAAAACAGTCACGACCAGGCATTTGATTGTTAGTAATATCACTGACAGCTGTCAACGTGCGCATTTTTGTGTTTCCTTTAATTTTAACGAAGTTTATAGCTATCCTCAGTATTGTGTTGATTTCTACTGATAATTTGTTTTAAGTTTCTGACATATTGAGTAAATTTAATTTCAATGGCTACTTATAGTAACCAAGAGTATGCTGACATACTCTTTTACTATGGCAAAGCAAATGGGAATGCTTACCGGGCCGCAAGATTGTATAATAGACGATTTCATCCACATAGGAGGACTCCAGATCCGCGTGTGTTCAGCAACACTTATCGCCGAATAGCGGAAACAGGTAATTTACATCAACATGAGCCTGCTGTAGGACCTGTACGCCATCATCCCGAAGTTGATGACAATATTCTAGCCGCATTTGCTGCAGATCCCACAACAAGCATTAGAAAAGTGGCACAGCAAGTTGGATTGTCAATTTGGAAGACTTGGTCAGTAATGAATACGGAAAACAAACATCCTTACCATTATGCTTCAGTACAAGGCCTCGAAGAGGGCGACCCTGTACGGAGAATAGCATTTTGTCGGTTTTTGTTGAATGCTGATATTGAGGACCCCCATTACTTAAAATCCAATCTATGGACGGATGAATCAAAATTCTCTCGTGAAGGCATAACAAATTTTCACAATCTCCATTATTGGGCGGACAAGGGCGACAACCCGCAAATGAAGAAACAAACTTCCTTTCAAAATAAGTTTAGTGTCAATGTTTGGATGGGTGTAATTCATGGACATGTCATTGGGCCTCATTACCTACCAGATAACCTGAACGGGGACGCTTACCTCGACTTCTTGGAGAACGATCTTCCTCCTCTACTGGAAAATCTGCCAATTAACCTTCGTCACCGTATCATTTTCCAAAGTGACGGATGCCCAGCCCACTACCGCTTGACAGTCCGTCAATACTTAGATCGAACATATCCCGATCGGTGGATTGGACGTAGTGGACCTATTCTGTGGCCTGCAAGGTCCCCAGATTTAACGCCAGTGGACTATTACGTATGGGGTGGAATGAAGGAACTTGTGTATAATGAGGAAATACAAAGCCGTGTTCAACTAGTGGCAAAAATAGAACGAGCCGCTCTACAACTGCAACAAGAAATGACATTAAGGACAACCACTGCTGAAATTAGAAGACGGGCGAGGAAATGTATTAGAAATAACGGGTCTCATTTTGAACACCAAAAGTAATAAATTTGTTTTCAAATAATCATTTTTGTTTTATATGAAGTTTTTTGAAACGATAGTTTTGTTTTTGTTGAAAGATCGCGCATATTTAATTTTTGATGAAATGAAAAATTATTGCCGATTGACAGTCTTTTGTCTATTTTTAGTGACTATGTTTGGTCATATAGATGCCAAATGACCCCCTCTACCTCCCTGTTCAGGATCGGCATCGCCTTACCAAACACCCTGTATAATTACTCAAAAATGATTTATTATAAATCACTGCGTACAGCACTTTTAAGTTCATGCCTAGCCTGTCTAATTGATGCAGCATACAAAATAAAATTGAATGGTCCATTATCATTGAGGGGAGGAAGGTGATTTGACATGTTTGAATAGTTTGGAGGTCAAATCAAGTTAAGTAATAATTGTGCCAAAAATATTGAATTTGGTAATAACTCACTTGATGAATTACAGCACTCGTTACAGCACCTGTGCTGCAAACTTCATCTGCATGAGTTATTACTTACATTGTCGCTCATTAAATAATGTACTATTAATATCTTTGCAGAAGTGGTAAAATCCCCAATAAATAAGAAAATACGTGTTGTTTAATGTACAGCACTGCATGTTTTCGAATATTTGTCTAAAAAGTCGTCTATGAATATATTTGTATTAAGAGATCTCAAATCTAGTACAAGTGGTTCTAGTTATTCTGGGTCCATGTTCTTTAACCCAAATATATCGACTGTACGTTTAAACGAACAGTATGCAGATCTCTATTCTAATATTACTTCCACATCCAAAATAAAACTGAAATATTCACTTGAAATTTGGTACACGTTATTACAACATCTGGACCTATATTATATTTTGAGATGATTCCGTTGAAGGGTTGGGGGTTAAATAGTGATAGATAGGGGGAAATAAGTAAAGCAAGCTGGTAAGAGTATGGAAATTTGGGATTTGGTGTATATACTGGAAGCGATGGCCTCAGGTTTTTTATAATATTTTATATCCCCCCGCCACCCCCCACTACCTTATTAAAAGAGTTGATAAAATTAAATGTATATTTTCACTTGAAATTTGACTTGAAACAACAACTTAAACTAGATTATATTTTGACATGATTGCGTTGAAAGAGTGGGGGTAATTGGTGATAAATAGGGAAAAATAAGTAAAGCAAGCTTATAAGGGTACAGAAACTTGAAATTCGGTGTATGTCCTAAAAGCCAAGGCCTCAGATTTTTAGTAATATTTTTCAACCGCATTACCGCATATTTTATAAATGAGGCGAAAACATGTTTTTGCAACTGTACCCATAGTAAATTGTGGTTTCAGATTTTGTGCGGGGTTCTAAAATCGTATGTACGTTAAGACGTACAGTAGACACATAAAAATTGAAATTATCAAATTTCGAATAGATGTTCTAAGAAATGAAAATAGGTTTTCGTCTTCAGTGGCTTAACCTTGAATGACCTTCTTGCTGAGCTAGAAGAAAATATCCACACAAACTCAACTAACGAAATTGATATTGTTATTTTACCACCTACAAATGCGAACGATGATTTCACGGATGAAGATTCAGGTGATGAAAGAGGTGTCAATCAATAACTTACCATCATTACAATTATTGGCTGAAGCGGAAATTCGCAATGAAGATGAAGAAAATGCGGTTATAGAAAGCCAAGTGGCTGGGAAGGAAATGAAAGAACGTCAGAGTCTGGAGGATATGTGGGATGAAAGTGATAATTTGCCATTTTCACGTTTTGTAAAATTTAAGTGTAATAAAAAGAAACGACATAAATGGAAAAAGCTCGATATTGACAATAAGAAGATAAATGTTCCTTAGACACCAGCACTTACAGCTGCTAATGAATGTTTCCCTCTACAGCCGTTTGCCAAATTTTTTGATGAAGGTGTTATAAAACTCATAGCAGACTTTAGCAATATGCATGCTGCAAAACGAAATAGGAAAGCAGATATAACTTATGATGAGATGAAATGTTCTTTGAGAGTGTTATTGGTGAGCGGCTATTCCTCAGTTAGTAGAAGACGGATGTACTGGGAACATTCAGATGATTCTAGAAACATTTTGATTTCAAATGCCATGAGTGGGGATAGATAATATACTCAATATTATGTCTAACATCCACTGCTGTGGCAACGATAACCTGGATAGAAGTGATTGCTTTGCAAAAATGAGGCTTCTTTTTGACAAGAGGAAAGGAAATTGATTAGCAAATGCACTACATGTAGAGCAGCATCGCATAGATGAGGTTACGGTGCCATGTATTGGAAGACATCCAGCAAAACAATTTCCCAAAGGAAAACTGGCGAGACATGGCTATACCTTTTAGGTCAGTACGACATTTTATAGCTATGTCAACTGGTTTGAACCCTATCAAGGTGCAAAATCGGTAATAAAAAAGTATACACATAAGGAATCGGGAGCTGCAGTCGTCTTGAACTACGCTGATATAGTTTGTGCAAAGATAAATGCCCCCATATCACTTTTTCTTCGACAATTTCTTCCCAAACATTCCTCTAGTAGAAGAACTCACCGATAGAAAAATAAAAGCAACAGCGAATAGACGAGCAAACTACCCTTTATCATCAAACAAAATTTTCAAAAAAAAACGAGGCAGCTGGGATTTCCAATCTACGAACAAATGTTCCATTATTATTGCGTCTTGTAATGACAATAATTCTGTAAATACTATTTCAAATTTCGTAGGGATACAACCGACTCAGTGACACGTTTTTCATATACTGAAAAAAAAAACGAGCAGGCCTGGAACAACCTCAAGCTATAAAAGTGTATAATAAATACATGGGAGGAATTGACCATAGCGACCAGAATATGAGTTTGTACCGAACGGTAATTAGAGGCACAAAATGGCAACTTTCCCATTTTTCTCATATGTTGGATTTAGCACTATAAAATGCCTGGGTCCTACACAAAAAAACACAATGCAAAATTGGATCAACTAACGTTTAGAAGGAGGATCGCTAAAGCATTTCTTGAAGCTAACGGAACTAACCGTAAAAGATCTAGACCATCATTCCTGGAAAACATTGATTCAAGATTTGACCGGATTGATCACCTTGTAGGCACCCAAGAAAAGCCAACACGCTGTAGGGTTTGTCACAAAGCTGTTTCTTATATCTGTAAAAATTATAAGGTTGCACTACAAATACAGTGCTTTGAGACCTACCATACATCTTCTTCCCAAACGTAAATTAATTTGGTCAGTGTTTTTTTGTATTCTTTTAATAAATATCTACCCAATAAAAATTCTGTTTTATTTGCAACATACATATTCTAGACCGCCAAGTGCCTACCGTTCGTTTAAACAAACATCCATTTTATGGTAGATAGGTTTAACGAATATTATACCAAAATTTCAGAAAAAATAAAAACAATTTCAGGCATATCTGGGTTAATAAATTACCTGTCTGGCTGAGATCACTGCCTATTAATAGTTTAAAAGAATATTTTTTTTGTCAACCCTTTCACTGCTCAAGACGGATATACTCGCCAACAGGTTAATTGCTTCAGACGAGATGACTCATTAAAAATTAAATAGACTCTGACTACTCCAGTCGAATTTACTCGCACAGTGTTTGATCCATGTCTATGGGAGGGAGTCGGCCGAATGTAATCATGCTGCAATGGCGAATACGTCTAATCTTCTTTAGTCGCTCAGCAATATGCTAGTAGTGAGCACACGCCTATTCTATAATTCTAGTTCGTTATGTCAAAATGGTATTTAACAGATAAATAAGTAGAAGATATTCTAACAAGAAGTGATGAGACGTTGAATACGAGCAACTGTGCTCATTCGACGATTCATTGGCCCATAAATTATTATTATTATTATTATTATTATCAAGTGAATGAAAGTACTGTTATGAGTATGAAGAAAAGGTGAGAGGAGGAATGCCGATAGAGAAGTTCAAATCTCGTCCTAAATGAAGCGCTATTAAGGAAAATCCGTTTCAAAAAGCAGGAGAAAGCTGTGTTCATGACAAATTTTCCAGCATCGAGGTCAACAGCTAGCCGAAGGATAGGAAAATCGGAATTGAAAAACCATATTAACAGAAGAACAGAAGCAAGCTCGCATTCTGCTTTGTTTAAATTATGTCAATTACCCGTTGGAATTTTGGAACAATGTTGTGTTTACCGACGAAAAAGTTTTTCAGTTGTAATGACGAACATATTCTGGTGTACCGTCCTGCGAATACCAGGTTTCACAAACGTGTCTCCACGGAACAGGTCCGGGAGATTCTCTGTTAATGTTTGGGCATGAATAAGCGTGTATGGCCCTGGTGTAGCAGGTTTTTAGGGATATTTCGAAAAACGTTATGCTTCCTTCGGTAGAGCAATTATATCCAAACAACACCTTAATTTATCAACAAGACCACCACTCTATTCATACTGTCAGGATAATTACTCAATGGTTTGGGAACAATAATATTGAATTATTACCGCGGCCTTCGCACAGTCCCGATATATACCCAATTGAGAACATCTGGGGTTTACTAGTAAAAAACATTTGAAGACACAAGTGGATAAAGGTGTCATGTAACATTTTTAGAAAAAATAATATTTTTCGCTTAATATGTATTAAATATACCATATTTTTATTCTGTAGTAGTTTTTTTCATAAATTTGAATAAACAGGTAAAGTATCAAGAAGATAAAGATGTTATGTAACCTGTACGGACGTTTTATTCAATGGATAGGGGTGTCAAGGTAACATAACATTTTTATCCACTAAAAAAGTTGCTATTTGCTCGAAGGTTCTAGTACACTTGACACTTGATTTTGTTGAGATTATGTCGTGTTGAATTGAGGTGAAAAGTTGTTTTAGCTTTAGTCGAGATTTTTTTAGTTTTAAAATGTCCAGAGGAAAATATGTTTGTTCTTTAGTAGAGACCCAAACAGGAACTTGTGAAAAGGAAGGTAAGTACCTAATAGGTATTTTAATAGTAAATTAGGTCTCTTAGTTCATATTTTCGTTGTATTGTTATTTTAGACAATAAGATTGACTCAAATAGTAGTTAAGTAACCAGGAAGTCTGATGATTCTGTTAAAAGCGTTCCCATAGAACTTACTAGTATTCTTAAAAATAACAATGGTGAGTTACAAACATTTTAATTTTTATATTTTTCCAATGTTACATCAATTTGTAGATATTTTTAATCAGCCAAGTACCAGCAAAGATGGGTCATTTGCTAAAAAGTGTCTTGACACTTAACCCTTAAATTATATTACTACTGGAGTTACGTCTGAGGATGATGGTAACATAAAATTTCTTAAATTTTATTAATTGGCATTCTGTTAATGTTGCTTTTATACTTTTTCAGATTATTTTTTTTTTAGACTATGAGGATGTAACTTCCGGCAATGAATACAATCCTAAAAGTGACGAAATCTCATCAGACGAATCAGATAATGAACCTTTAAGTAAAAAAGATAACAAACATTCAAAATAAACAGGATTTAAGCAAAAATTTAGAGAATTGGTCTTCGGGTAGTAAATGTTTAAACATTGATTTAAATCACATCACTGCAGAGAGTCCATTTCGAGAAGGGACTGAAGATTATGTCTTTAAAGAAAAAATCGGTAAAGTTATTTACACAGAACTTCCCTCGTTATTTGTGCATGGCGGTCACTCTAAAAAATTATTAATTACGAAATGACATTGAGAATACAGATCGGAATATAGTTATTGCTATTATTACAAGAAAACCTGATAACTTTTGGTCAAAAAAATATACAGAGTGCTCATCCAACAGCAAAAGTTCAATACTAAATAACAGGTGCCAAATATGGAAGGCTTGCGCAAATACCTTTACAAATGTCCACCATGACTAAATTATTTCTTGGGATGCCATTATTCAATAAAAGTATATAATAGGTGCATATGCCAAATATTATTGCCCTCTGTCACATTTTCAATTCCACATTCACGTAATGGAGTGTAAGTGGTGGTCAAAAAATACAAAAAATTTTTTTTGAATAGGTTTAGAATGTCACGAAACGCGAAAATTTTAAATTTGAGCATAAAAAAATTTTTCGCTCTATTCCAGTGTTAAATTTTTTTCTAAAATGGTGAAAGGATGTGGCAATTTTTTTTTTCCGAAATAGGTTTTAAATGTCATGAAACGTGGAAATTTTAAATTTGAAAAAAAAAATGCGTCTATTCTATAGTAGTGATAAATAGATTACCTAAACATGTTTTCAATTTTTTTTTTAAATTCTTCAAAAACATTTTTAAATTTGTTTGAATAATTTTAGAATGCCATGGAAACGTGGAAATTTTAAATCTGAACAAAGAAAAAAAAATTCCATCTATTTTAGTGGTAAAATTTTTTTCGAAATTTTTAAAAAATTTTCATTTTTTTTTTAAATAGATTTAGAGCGCTATGAAACGTGAAAATTAAAAATTTTAAGAAAAAAATTCCATCTAATTTAGTGGTAAAATATTTTTCAAAAATGTTGGTGAAAAAAATTTTCAAATTTTTTTTTTTTTTCAGAAATAGGTTTAGCGTGTCATGAATCGTGGAAATTTTAAATTTGAGAAAAAAAATTTTTTTTTCATCTTGGTAAAAATTTTTTCAAAAATGTTGGTAAAAAAAGATTTTTTTCACTATTTATTCCGTTTACGGTCCACCCTGTATATTTTCCAGTGAAATTTCTACCATTTCTGCGCTGACAGTAGCGTCAACTACCTACCAAATTTGACCGCTCTCCGTCAAGTAGTTTTTTAGTAAATGCACCAACAGACAGACAGACAGACCGACAGACAGACAGACAGACTGACGGAATTGAAAAACCTATATTTTCGTAATCTCCGTGATCTGAAACGTCAGAATCCGTAAAAATCTCGGAGGGTAATTTTTTCTCGAATACAATACTTCCCTTCGGTATGCGAGGGAAGTAAAAATGATCATTTTAGTAGAAACAAATTTTTCAAAAATGTCGGTAAAAAATTATTTTTTTTTTAATAGTTTTAGAATGCCATGAAACGTAGAAATTTTAAATTTGAGCAAAAAAAATTTTGTCATCTTGGTAAAAAATTTTTCAAAAAAGTGGTGAAAAAAAATTTCAATTTTTTTTTTTTCAGAAATAGGTTTAGCGTGTCATGAAACGTGGAAATTTTAAATTTGAACAAAAAAAAATTTTTTTATCTTGGTAAAAAATTTTTCAAAAATGTTGGTGAAAAAAATTTTCAAAATTTTTTTTTCCAGAAATAGGATTAGCGCGTCATGAAACGTGGAAATTTTAAATTTGAGCGAAAAAAAATTTTTTTTACTATCTATTCCGTTTAGACGGTCCACCCTGTATATTTTCCAGTGAAATTTCTACCATTTCTGCGCTGACAGTAGCGTCAACTACCTGCCAAATTTGACTGCTCTCCGTCAAGTAGTATTTTAGTAAATGCACCAACAAACAGACCGACAGACGGACAGACGGACAGACGGACAGACGGACCGACGGACCGACGGACCGACGGACCGACGGACCGACGGACCGACGGACGGACGGACCGACGGACGGACGGACGGGCGGGCGGTACAGACAGACAGACAGACTGACGGAATTGAAAAACCTATATTTTCGTAATCTCCGTGTTCTGAAACGTCAGAATCCGTAAAAATCTCGGAGGGTGATTTTTTCTCGAATACAATACTTCCCTTCGGTATGCGAGGGAAGTAAAAAGGGAAATTGCCAAAAGAAAAATATTTCAACTAAAGGAAAAATCTTTAAAAATTCGTCCCAGAAATCCCGATGAGTGGTAAAAAAGAAAATCAACCATTGCTAGACAGAAGGGAGAAGAGTATATTTCTCAAACAGGAAAAGCTATGCCCAAAAAGGAAATAAATTTTGGAATGTTATGCAAACAGAAATGTAGACTTTTTTGCACTGATAGGTTTAACCCAGAAGCTAGAAAACCTATCTTAAATAAATATTATAATTTAGATATGAATGCAAAAAATGCTTTGTTATTTAACAGCCTAGCCATTAAACCAGTTTCAAGGCACAGAGCTAACGTTAAAAAGGCAAAAACATACTCCTTTGTTTACTCAATTACCTATAATAAAAAACCGGAGGTAGTTTGCCGAGATGCATTATGTTCCTTATATCAGTTTAGTCCAAAAAAAATTGAATTTATTCAAAAGATGTTATAGACGGGCCAATGTGCGCCGTCACCTGATAAAAGAGGTCACCATAAAAATCGGCTTCATAAATTAAAGGACGAGGTCGTTACATGTATTATAGAGCATATCAAAAAGTTTCCAGCAGAAGTCTCATTATTCCCGAAATAACAATAAATAAAAAAAATATTTATTGCCTATCCTAAATGTTACTAAAATGCATAAAATGTATTTACAAGAATGTGAAAACAGTAACTTAGATAGTTCCTACAAAGTAAAACTTTGTTCATATGTCAAAATATTTTCTACCAAATTTAATTTATCGTTTTACCAACCCAGAAGCGATACTTGCAGTGTTTGTGATGCGGGAAAAAATACAAAAATTCATACCGAAAATTTCAAAGAAGTTTTGAATGCCAAAAACATGACAGAAAAAAAAGCAACAGAAAACCCCAATATTTGCTACATTACTATGGACCTTCAACAAACTATGCCGCTTCCAAAATTGACAACTAGTAAGGCATTTTATTTGCGCCAAATGTGGTACTACAAGTTTGGTATTCACTGTATAACTGCTCTTGGATCTAAACCACATTTCTTTAATTGGACAGAAGAATAGAAATGATTTTGCCCACAAATTTAAAACCTTTTAAAGGTACTATGAAAATTCGGGAGGTTACTTGGACAAAAGAAAAGGAAAATATTATGCAGGGGAGAACATTGAGCTGTTATGCAAGGAAATAGACATATGTAACCATTATGGATTAGGAACTATCGATTTCCTTCTTTTGGAAAAAAACAGTATACAACCAGATGTTGAAAGCAGTATCCTTTAAAAAAAAAAGTATGGAAGTGGTGAGAAAGAGTGGTTGAATGCATATGTCAGTATGAGGTAAAAGGTGTATTCTGTATAATATTAAATCCTTAACTACTTCTTAGCTCCATCTACCTCAGGACTTTGTCAAAAGAAGCGTCGCCTTCGTTACTCAGAGATTTATTCTGACGACAGTGAGCCCGAGGAAAGAAAGGCATGTAAAAAAGAAGTCACCAATGTGAAAAATCCCGAACAAAATGATTACGTCGTTGTAAAATTAAAGGGAAAGAAGAGCAATGTCCAACATTTTATAGGTCTTATTCAGGCTGTTCACCCTAATACAGAATACGCAGTAAAAATTTTACAAAAATGTGGCCTGGATAAATTTACTTTTCCCGAGAAGGACGATATTTCATTGGTCCTACCTGATGAAATCGTAGCAGTTTTGCCTACACCTATGTTAAATAATAAGCACCAATATTTGCTCCAAAATTCAGATACATTTTTTGTATAAAAATGTCTTAAACTACTTTTCTTTTTTATATTTACATTTAATGTTTGATTCAACAATTAAAAGTTAAGTAAGCCTCTTATTATTCCTAATTTAATTTAACTATCACCTCCATTAATAAATCTTACATCCGTTAATTAGGTAGTTACAAAAATTCTATTTTTATAGAAAATAGTTCAAATTAAGCTCTATCATTTATGTCATTCTGTCTACTAAACAATAGCTTTGCTTCTGACAGGACATTATTTCATAAGTAGATATTTTCTCTTTGCAAAATTTTTAAAGTTAAAATACACATTTTCGTGAGAATGACCCGTATATTGATAATAGTAAAGTAAAGTAAAACTTGATACATTACACAAAATGAAAATGAATGCTTGTGCATTGTTAAATTGACTCGTTAATATTTAATGTATTTTCTTTATTTACATTGTATTCCACTGAATCAATTTTATTCAAATCTCATAGAGTATAATAATTTTATCCCCGGATGACTGTAGCGACGAAACTAGCCACAGCAGAGGCACATTTAATTGGCATCATGTAAACAGCAATATATCAAAACTTCAGCCTGGGACTAATTTTATTGTATCTAACACCTTCAAAAAAATTTTCGTTTAATTTATTCTAGCTCTAAATATTCACAAAATTTTACTTTAAAGTCAATACACAACCTTTCTGCAGGCCTCAATTGACCTTAATAAGCCCACAAGCCATCTCTATTAATTAGAGAAAAATAATTCTGTTGCTATTTTTATGAGGTTCTATTTGTGTTTCAATTATTTAACTAAATACGTTTTAATCAATTCAGTTACTCAGTTAGGTATAACAAGGCCTAGAGACATACATAAAAAGTTAAAAAATAATTCTAGCTGGTTTGACCTGCTGTGAACTAAAATTTCGTTCCAATAACATTAAAGTATCAATTTATCATTTTTGTATCTTCCTACATCTGATTATGCTAGAAAAATTGCTCTACGATGAATTTATTTACGCCATATTTACCAATAAATTTTTGAGAGACGCGTATCACTCACCTTGAAACCAATCAGACATTCTATCTTTTCCAATCACTTAACTCCTTAAAGATTCCTGCGAGGATGCTTTTCGCACTAGTTAGGGCTCTTCAGAAAGAGTATCCTCAAAACATTTCCAAATATTTTTTTACATTTGTTTTTGCTGTGGGGATCTGCCGCTGCTTTCTGTGCTATTTGTATATTAATGTCTTCAATGATATTTCATTATCCTTTTACTACTAGTGATGTTTTCACTTCACAAAGTTTCCGCCCTTGGCTAATATTCTCTTAAAAAAAATATTGTTGTCTCATCGTGTAGTCCATCGTTGCAGTCCGTTTATTGTATGTAGTATGTTCATATAGTGGAACCATCGACAAGTATTTTTCGCCATAAGATTCTGTGTTGTATCTGTGGGAACAACAGATTGAGGAGGAACTGGTCACTAGTTTTTGAGTTTTTGGGAGCGATATATTGTTTTCATTAAATCTGCAACAAAATACACAAATTTTAAAAGAGATAAACAATCGTATCTTCATTCAACAGTTAATACTAATCAAATAACTCGATATCAATTTGCTTAAGGATGTAAGCGAGCGATAAAAAATTCTAAAGAGTTCATAAAATTTTGGTAAATTGTCTTTATAAATTACTTCAATAAATTTCAAAACGATTCGCTAAACCATTTTTTATCTATAACGATTTTAATTTAACATGAACTCTTACCGGAGATGTGTTATTGAATATAACAGCTCAAAAATCCTTGAAAAATATATCAACACCTTTTCCAAATTTTTTACGTAAGTAGTTTAAGTTCTTAATAAGATAATTATAGAGTTTAGTTACCGTTTATTAAACGGTTCTCACGAAATAAATTAATAATCCCACTTTTCGTAAGGCGTACGTTAACCAATCCTAAAAACGTGGCAATATGGTAAGGTAAAGTCTCGTGTAACATCTGTCTTATCATCTTCTTGTAGGATGAATCTTTTCTCATATGTCTGTCTTGTTATGATTTTTCTTCGCCAGCGGAAAAGTTCGGCTGTTTTCAACATTTCTGCTGATTTTTCAGATAAAAAAGTGCACAGCACGATATATTTGACATTTTATGGACCTCGCATCCTAACCTAGTTTGATCCTATACTAAATAGAAATGGTTATTATTTCTGTAACGTAATTTTGTTATGGTAACGTACCGTCGTGCTACGAAATAATGAAATAACCGGTTATTCGCAACGAGCGTCATTACTCAGATTACGAATTACATCATGCACCGCCCTTGCATCCTTAAAAAACCGCCGACTCAACGAAACGTTATTTGCGTCTCGCGGAATACTAGAATTGTTTTGCATTATGTTAGTCTATTGTAAGCTTTCAAGCAGTAACTACTTAATTATTCTCTTCATGTATTAAAATCGAAATAAAGATATTTTGTAATAAAACTTTAAAAATTATTTTTAAAATGGCGACTACGGAGCTGTATATTGTTAGTGGCGCAGTCGTGCGGATTGAACATTGGTGAATTTTATTGACTGGAGGTGTTGTTTCGGAGTGGCTCTTCAAAACTCAAGAAACCCTGTCTATCGCAGACCTGAAAACGGCACGCAATAGCAATTATTCATCGAGGATTGGAACACAAATCGTCAAGTCTTGCAAGGAAAATGTACTTGAAGAGGACCGAATCTCCGAACCGGACGTTAACCTTATAGAAGATGCTCTACGTCGCATTTATTTTAATGTAAGTACAATCCATGTCTGTAGAAGAATTAAGTGATATTTTAGAAAATTTGAAATTAGAAAGCTCTTCAACTGACTCACAAAATCCTCCAAACTTCCTTCAAATTCTTCAAGAAAATCAAAATACTATTTTAAATTTAAATATAAATCAAGTTATGCCGTCAAATCAAGCCGCGCAACCAAATCAAAATACTACCAGATCAAGTATGCCTCAATTAAAGAATGATTATCTTAAATGTGTGCCAGAATTTAATGGCGATCCTAATGAAATAAATCGATATTTGTCAATTTGTGATTCATTAATTTCACATTTTTATAATTGCGAAAATACAAGTGATATTCAGAATACTTATTTGTTGAATTCGTTGATTTCAAAATTAACTGGTAACGCAAAAGTTGTAATAAACATCCAAAATGTTTCTACATGGGAAGAACTGAAAGAAACATCAATTAGAAAGTTTGCTGACCAAAGAGACGAATCATGTCTTAATAGAGATCTTGTTTTAATGAGACAATTACAAAACGAAATATCTCAAAAATTTTGTGACAGAGTTTAAGAAATTTTATTAAATTTATTATGTAGTTATATTAATGCACATGAAACTACAGATGATTCAAAAAAGTTAAAGCGAGATCTTTATAATAATTTGGCATTAAGAACATTTTTATCTGGGCTGAAAGAACCATTAAGAACAACCATTCGCTGTATGAAGCCGAAAACTCTTAACGAAGCTTTACAGCTTGTAACGCAGGAGGATAACGTTCATTAGTTCCAAAATTATTCTAGTAAAAATTTTGTAAAACATATTCAGATACCCAATAGACCACAATTACCAAATCAAAGACCTGTCGAAACTCCTCGACAATCTCATTTTAATGTTCATACGTCAAATTTTTATAGACCGAATTATTTCGAACATCAAAATTTTAATAACAATTCCTATTTTCCTTTCTATCTCAACTGACCATTTAAATTCTCAATTTGTGTAAGGAATATAAAAATAAAACATCAGATACGAACAGTTGACGAAATTCCGGTATACACCAAATCATATAGATACCCATTTACACATAAAAAAGAAGTCGAAAATCAAATCAAAACCATGTTAAATCATTTTGGTGTCCAAAAAAGCCGACGCCTCGGGAAAATAAAAGTGGAGAGTAGTCGTGGACTACAGGAAGCTTAACGAAAAAACCGTCGACGACAGGTATCCGCTACCGAATATTACGGACTTACTAGATAAACTCGGAAAGTGTCAGTATTTTACCACGTTAGACTTGGCGAGCGCGTTCCACCAAATCGAAATTGAGGAACATGATATTGAAAAGAAACTTACGAGATATTAATTCGAGAACTACAAGAAAATCAACTAAAATTAGCTTCAAACATCAAAATTCACTTACAATAGAGTTAACAGACCAATTCAATCAAACAATTCAACAAATAGATCATAATAAAAACTTGGAACTTAAAATCAACCTAATTTCAGATCGTGTATTATACAAGGAAACCACATTGTTTATAAAAGATATTATGAACCAAATTATTACAATGTACGAGATGATTAACTCAATATTGCAAGATATAGTAAATTCTACATCATTTTTGAAATTGCAAATTATGCATGCCAGTATTATAAAAACAAAAGAGTTGTTTAATGAATGGAAAAAATTACAAAAACAAGTAAGGAGAAATCAACTTCCTTTTGAAGTCACACTGGATAATATATTATTGTTCGAAAAAATTATAAAATTAGATGGATATATATATTGATCAAGATTACTTACATCCTATATATTCAAATAACTCATCCTTCAGAATTCAATTATTATCACCTTATTCTATCACCATTTTGACCCAGGGTCAGTTTAAGGCTATAATTACAAACAAATTTTTAGTAAATGACAGATTGTACTACGCATTTCTGAGTGTATAGAAGTAAAGAAGTAACCACACAAACCTTCACCTGTGCGAGATTAGACCTGCAAGAAATCAAGAAAGGAACCCCTTGCGAAATACAGCTACTAGACACAAGTAATTCTACGTGTGAACAAGTAAAATTTGCCTTATCCAGACCGATAATCAAACAACTAGATAAATCTGATCAGTGGATTGCAGTCTTGCCTTCTGAAAAAACGATTACATTAAACTGAAAACCAGAAAAATTACCGCTGGTACCTACCTACTAAATATTCCAATTGGTTGTCAAATAGCCACCCGCTATGAAACTATTGATAATACGATGCAATCGATAAGTCTGAATCAACCAATACTGTTTCTAAATCTAAATACGAATGCTACGAACACTCCAAAAATAAATATTAGCCTCCAGCTTGACAACATTGAACTTGATGAGCATCAAGAAATAAAAACACAAATGATCCAAAATGAACCCGATATGTCTTTCCAAAAGATGTCCCACGTGCCAAGCAATTGGACATTATTTATTTATGGCTTACTAATTTTAAAACTGGTCTATATTGTCCTCAAATGATACATCCGAAAATCCAAGGAGCATCAAACAGACCTTTCAACCGTTCAACTCCCTTAGTTACCCTCGGTAGTTGAATCTTCGGGGGGAGGAATTACATCATGCAACGTCCCTTAAAGAAACCGAGACGTTATCTGCGTCTCGCGGAATACTAGAATTGTTTTGCATTATGTTAGTTAGTCTATTGTAAGCTTTCAAGCAGTAACTACTTAATTATTCTCTTCATGTATTAAAATCGAAATAAAGACATTTTGCAATAAAACTTTAAAAATTCTTTATAAAAAGGCAACTACGGAGCTCTATATTGTTAGTTACGTTACATTATTATCTGAAATACCTGAATTTAAACAACGCTACGCGATCTCTTCTACTCACATTCCATTCGGCAGAGTTAATCGAATTCTTTCATTTTTATCTTTCCAAAATTACGTTATTCTGTCGCAACATATTTCTGGAACTACAATGACTATATTTACAAAATATAACATGACTTAGTGCCAACATATTTATCAGAATATTGTACCCTACACAAGATCAAGAGAAAATTTATACATTCCAACAGAACATGCAAGATATAGCCAGGTTAACCTGTTCAATATTGGATTTAAACAGTACAATGAACTATCAACTATCATGTCTGTAAAAAACTGAAAACCTCATGTTATTAAAAAATGCTTGTTACAAATATGTTTTATCAAATGTAGTATGTAATATTTAGGTTTATGCACATGATTAATTTCAAATTTCATTGATATATAACGAATTTTGATGATATACAACATGTAATGTAAAAAAATTATAAAATCTAGCTTATGCTATTAACAATAGTTATTTTGCTATTAATAATAGTTATTTATTAGGCTAGTGAGTTATGTTACATGTAAGTCATGCAAGAAAAGTTTATTAAGTGTCTTATATGTAATAACCCATGTGTCTAATACAACATGTAATGCAACACTTTCATATAAATACTTTTTTAGTGACAAACAATAAAATGATTAAAATGTCACATCATCGATTTTTTGTCAGTTGTCAATGTCAAAGTCAACAGTGTTTCTCCAAAAATATAAAATGCAAGTAGCTTATTGCTAAATAGATTCTGAATGTGCCGAGAAAGCTGTGATTGTTATCCATTTTGTCTGTAATCGGGGGTTTGTTTAATAAACATTGTGTAATTGAGGAGGTCCATTCCAAAACTCGCCTTCTCCGTATTTAAAAAAAAATGAGTTATCGGCGGTTATGGCTTCTATATATGACTCATTATAAGTGAGCGATAATTGAACGTTGTCAAAGTCCCCTTATCCTTAACTAAATACATACATAAAATTGACTGAATTTCCAAAACTCGCCTTTGCCTATCAAATGTACGTTCCAGAACTTGCCTTATCCTGGCAACCAATCAGCTTTGTCCATTTCGGACATGTGACTTCAATGTTTACCTACTAAGATTTTTTGCTATTCCGGATATTCAGTATTCATGCTGTAGTTGTTATTCCATGTTGTTTTAGAAAAATCATCTAAATATTGCATTATTAAATAGAGGACCTCAACAAATTTTTGTCTGTGTTTTTTTTTCATTCGTAATGGAAGAATTCAACGGTACCGTCAATCCAATTCAGCTTCAAAGGGGGAGAAAACGAATAAGTGATCCAAAAAAATGGACGAAAACCCTGGCGAAAATAAAGAGGTAAGTGAAGAGTTTTTAATAAAATAAGATGGTATTAGTAGAAATAATAAATAAACAAGTTATGAATTATCCAGAGAACATGGCACTGTAACGAAATTGCAAGATTCCGGAGTGAAAAACTGGAAAGGCATGACCAAAGAGTATCTAAAAAGTGTCCAATCATGGCACTTCAAGTTCTCTTCGGCGAAGAGATTCTTTATTGGGAAGAAAAGTGGAAAGGATAATATTGTCACTGTTAGGGGTGAAGGAAATTACATGGTGGACCTGGGTGAAGCCAGATCACTGTTCAAACGAGGAAAGCGATCTAGTCAAATGAAAGTTTCACAGTTGGAAAAGAGGATAACAATAAATCCCAATAAACTGACCGATGTTAAGAAGCTTATTTTAGTTGCCCATTTTGGCCAAAATTGGTTTCATGATGAAGAACTAACTTTTTTCAACATTTCATCCAAGAGAAAGAAGGAAATCCCGCTGTGAATGATAATAATGAGGAGTCTGGTGAGCAGTTCTGTGAGGGGGGACAAGAAGAATTTGAAACCTTAAAAATATAATATATTTTTTAATAAACTTCAGAGTTCATATTATTTTTATTCCTATAATAAAGATTTGTCTTCCAAAAGTGGCTTTAGGTATTGTTTCAGTATCATTCCGAAATTCGCCTTATCCAAATAGCCATGCCTAAACTTGCTTAATCCAAATTTATATTTCTAATTATTGAAAATTGGGCGAAAATATTTATATATTTCAAAAAATGAAATACTTCCTCCATACAGAGCAACATCAAGACACTCCGAATCAATACTTTTAGTAGTATATATGAATGTTATCGGTTTTTCGCATTTTCTGGAAAATCAGCTGACATGGATAAGGTGAGTTTTGGAATGGACCTCCTCAATTAACATCAAAATGGAAAATGATGAAAGATATAATATGGAAATTCCGACCGATATTTTGTAAAAAGCCAAAGAAGGTACGGCCAATTTAGTTCCAGAAAAGTCTAAAGTAACTTATTTTAAAGAATATCTACAATTTGAAAGTCGAATGAAAAAAAGAGGAGTTAGTACTGTGAACGAAGAAGTGCTTCTCGCTTACTTTCTACATTTGAGTAAAAAAATTGTACCTTCTTCCATGTGGACTAAATATTCTATGACTTTAAAAGAATACAGGAACTTTGATATAAGAAGGTCTGGAAAACTTATGACATACTTAAAAAGCCGATCAAGACATTTCAAAACCAAAAAGGCCAACATTTTGGAAAGAGCACATATCAAACAATATTTGATGGATGCCCTGACGATGAGCATCGTATGTCAATGGTACCTAGGTGTTTATTATGATGCTCTTGCTTTTATGTATTTATTTGTTTGGGTTTTTTAGGTTGCATTGATATTGGGAGTTTGCGGTGCCTACCGTTGCGGGTAATTCTACGTGAAACGTACTATTTCTGTAATTGGTATATAAAGTTATAGGAAATGAAAAATATCTACTTTTTTGTATTGCAATTGAAGCTTTTGTACTAATCTCTAAGAAACTAGTGTGTTTTCTTAATTAGTCCATTTAAAAAGATACATATATATTTTTCTATAAAAAAAATCCAGTCCCCTGGCTCTAATTAATGCATTTTCTAAAAATAAGTATGTAATTCTACTTACTGTATGTTTACGAAAAAAAAAAAAAAAAAAAAAAATTCCTGTGCATATCATGAAACTGAATATTACATTTTATATATTATTTAAGAAAATATACTCTTTAAATATTTTAGATACAATAACAACAAACGTAATGTCACGTGAAACTGTATCAATCTCCTGGAAAAAAAGCAAAAATATCTATCCCCCGGTATGCCAGAATATTGACAATATAAACAGGGGATTGATTATGTTTAAATATTTTATGATATTTTCTTTCCATGTTAGTGTCAAAAATATGGAAAACACACGAAAAAATAAACAATCAAGAGATGAGCTGCTACGAAAAAAAAGAGAAGCGGAGAGGAAGAGATACCAAAAAATAAAAAATGATCCGATTAAATTCAACATTCAAAGAGCAACAGAAAAAGACAAATATTAAAAAAGAAATAGTAGGGTAAAAGAAAACTTCAAGAAAATATGATGCAAAGAGAACTTAGGCTCAAACGGAAGTAATGGAGAGAATGCCTAGAAAATCCAGAGAAAAAAAGAAGGCGGAGAAGGAAATAAAATAAATGTATTAGAGAGAACAGTCCACCTGCTAGTGAAGATGACATTTCATTAGAGTTGGGCCAAATAAATAATTTAGTGCAACAAGTACAACAAAATCAGAAACAATCTTAAGAACATCATCTTCTTGTCCAATTTCTAGTCCTCCGTCTGCTAGTTTTGTTAGTGCATCTCATAGATTTTCGAATGATGACAAAAAATACAACAAAAATAAAGGAAGGAAACAGTTAAGATGGGATAGAAGTAAATTATACTGAGAAAACAAAAAATTACAAGAACAACTACGGTTACTTAATTTAAAAATAAATAAAATGAGGGTTGAAATACATGGACAAAAATTAAGTTGTGCAGTCCCCAAAGGAAGTCCATCTCCGAATACTAAAGTCCAAAACTTGACTAATGGTAAGAAGGTACCAGAGAAAGTCCTCAGAAGACTGATCTTCGCTGAGACGCTGAATAGTCAACTTAGTGTTGACCGCCGTAGTGAATAGACGAGAGGTCCAAACCAACATCTGGTAAGCAATAAATGCAAGTAATAAATGCATTTATTGCCCCATCGCATAAATATTGGAAATCCCGGGTATAAAACCCTCGCAGGCCACGATGCCGTCAGCGGCGGGTCCGGCAAACTGTGAATTATGCTCGGACAATTTTATCGTAAAGAGTAAGTGGATCGAGTGCAAAAATTGTGTGAAAAAATTCCACGTGAATTGTGCTCAAGTAAAAGAAAAAGTCAGCAAAGTAATAGCAGAGTGTAAAAATCTGTTATGGTTTTGTAACGATTGCATTGCAAACGTGCAAGAAAAATTAACCATCGGAGATGCGGTAGAGAAACTGAATGAAAAAACAAGTATTCTAGCAGAGACAACAACAAAACTGTTAAATATAATTGAAAATACACCCACTCAGACTAGCACAAAGTCCTACTCTGACATTGTTAAAACCAACGAACACAGCATAAGACTTACAAATAAAATTACTAACAACTTTCCCAGTGTTATAATAAAACCAAGGAAAAATCAAGATTCATCGGTAACAAAAAATGATAGTTTCCAAAAGATAAACCCAGCAGAACTAAATATAGGAGTGAACAATATCAAAGTGACAAAAACGGAAAACATCGCAATCAAATGCAGTACCAAGGAAGACACAGAGAAATTAAAAAATATTGCAGTGGAAAAATTAAAAAATACGTATGAAATAGAGGAAACAAAACTCAGGAAGCCAAGAATTAAAATAATGAGCCATAATAATGACAAAAACGAGGAGGAATTAGAGCAGTTAATAAAAAAACAAAATAAGTACATTGACGACGATGACGACATAAAAATTACGTATATAAAGAAAACAAAAACAATAGGATCGATAATCTTTGCTGAATGCTCCCCAAGTCTTTTTAACAAAATAATAAATAACGAAAAAGTTTACATAGGGTGGGAGAGATGCCCCGTTTATGAGGACATCAGTGTACCACAATGTTTCAACTGTTGTGGCTTTTACCATAAAAATATTAATTGTAAAAACAAAATTGTCTGTGCATTTTGTGGAGGCGAACATAGTAAAAATGAATGTCAAAGGCTGATCAAAAAATGCAGCAACTGTGAAGACGCAAATCAAAAATATAAAACTGAATACCCCATAAATCACGAAGCTGACAGTAAAGAATGCCCATCATCAAGTACCATCTACAAAATCTAAAAAATAATATAGATTACGGTCATCAGATACATGGTTAGACAACAAGAAGAAGAGGTGCTAAATAGACTGGATTCAGAAAGAAAAGGTGAATTAATTGGTGCTAGTGAATTAGTGAGCAAAATAAACACAAGTGAAAAACTTATAAACATCCTGCATGTAAATAAAAGAAGTGTGCGTAAAAATTTTGATGAATTGTTAGTTTTTCTCGAATCTTTCAAGCTTTACTTCTGCGACATCATTATACTAAGTGAAAGCTGGCAGATTGAATCTATAACACAATTCAATATTCCAGGGTACACGACGTATTATAATAACGGAGATATAAACAAATGTGATGGAGTACTTTTACTGGCAAAATCAGACTTAAATGCAAATGTCTCAACATACAAACTAAATATCACCGGTATAAATGTAAGTAGAGTAACCTTAGAAATAAATAATATCACAATTGGGCTAACAGCACGATATAGACCACCATCTACTGTAGTACAATCATTTATAGAGGACTTTGATAATATTCTAAATAACAACCTTGATAAAAACATTGAAATAATTGCCGGTGACATGAATACTGATATACTAAACCTAAACAATCCTATAGTAAATAACTATTTAGAAACCTTAGCTTTACACGGTCTTCAACCTTATATTAATTCTGCTACTAGAGTAACGAAGGATTCATCATCGTCTATTGACCATATCTTTGTCAAGAAAAATTTGAATTTAAAAAACTTTAATTATGAGTCATTTGTGATACAATACGATATCACAGATCACTACCCCATTATGATAAATATAGCTCAGAGAAACTCAAATAGCACGGAAACCCCAGCAGTCTTGAATAGAATAATAAAAACTGACCTCAGCAGACTACAGGAAATAGTCAAGGAAACAAAATGGGTAAATGTATTAAATGAAAATAATCCGGAACTAGCTGCCGAAAAATTGATAAAAGAATTGCGAGAAATAATAGAGAAATCAAGTACCTTAATATTTACAAAACAAAAACAGTATAAAAAAATAAAACCATGGATAAGTAATGGAATAATTATTTCTATAAAACATCGTGACAAATTGAAAAAGAAACTATTAAAAGACTTTACCACTAACAAAGAAGCTGAATACAGGGCTTATCGAAATAATTAAAAAAAAAAATCAATAACGCAAAAAATAATTACTACCAAAATAAAATAAATGAAAATTCGAACGATATGAAAAAAATGTATCAACTTATCTCTGAGGCAACAAATGAGAGCAAAAAAAGCGGCAACAATAATCTTCATATTCTTGATAACACCAGTAATAATTTCAATAGTGACAAAGACATGGCCAACTTCTGTAACAACTATTTTTCAAGTATAGGTTTGGAGATGTTAAATAAAATTCCACAATGCCATAACCGAATAAATACACACCTCAGTATAGATAAATCAATATTCTTAAATCCAGTAGATAATAATGAATTAATTAGACAAATAAGCAGTTTAAAAAACAACAGTTCTCCTGGACCAGATGGAATTACCGCGAATATCTTAAAAACCATACACTTATACATTATCTCCCCATTAAAACATATAATAAATTTAGTCTTTAAAACCGGGATAGTTCCTAGTCAATTTAAAGTATCCACTATAACCCCTATTTATAAATCTGGCAATCCCAAAATAATTAGCAATTATCGTCCAATAAGCCTAATTAATAATATCGCGAAAGTATTCGAAAAATGTCTTAAGGAAAGACTATTTAATTTCCTAAAGAGCAACAAATTACTCTCTCCCAACCAATTTGGGTTCACAGAGGGATTAAGCACTGACGACGCAATGTATGAAGTAATAAAGGAGGTAACAGATAACCTAGACAAAAGTAAAAAATGTATAGCTGTATTTTTAGATTTAGCCAAGGCTTTTGACACGGTACCTCACGAGAAACTTATTAATGTGCTTGAAAGCTATGGAGTTAGAGGCATTGTGCTGAAAGTCTTTAAATCCTACTTAACAAATAGAACACAGTGTGTAAAAATTAGGAACACATTAAGTGAACCAAAAAATGTACAGATTGGTGTGCCGCAGGGTACAGTATTAGGAACAATACTCTTCAATGTATATATTACTTCCTTAACCAACATAAACATTAATGGTAAAGTCATTTCTTATGCAGATGATACTGCACTAATTTTCAGTGGAACTTCCTGGGAGGACACAAGGGAGCGAGTAAAAATAGGGATCAAAAAAGTAAAAGATTGGCTAGATACATCTTTCATTAAACATAAGTAAAACAAATTATATTGCTTTCTCTATAACAGCCGCAAGTCGTCCTGGTTATAACGACATAAAAGTAGATAACTTAAATGGTACAATAAAGGAAACCACAAGTACTAAGTACCTTGGTATTGTAATTGACAAAAACCTAAAATGGGACTGTCATGTAACATACTTAACAAAAAGAATTAGGTGTCTTATACACAAATTTTATATTTTAAGATAATTCTTAAGTCAAAACCAATTACTAACAGTATATCAGACATTGGTTGAGTCTCTAATTCGCTACGGCATAATTGTATGGGGTAGTCTCTATAAAAACACCATAAAACCGTTATTGGTAGCTCAAAATACAATGCTGAAAATTATACTAAAGAAAAATAGATTATACTCAACAAACCTACTATACACTGATAGAATATGCAATGTTCGTAGCCTGTTCATTATTTCAACCTGCTGTTTTGTACACAAGCACGCAAAAGTTAAACACTATATTAATCATTGCTATGTCACTCGAAATAGAATAAATCAACACAACCATACCAATAAATAAAAAAACATAAACAAAAAGTTCATGAATTATTTAGGACCCAAATTCTATAATCTTCTGCCATTAAATATCAAAATAATAAGCAATATAAATAAATTCAGGAGTGTCTGCAAACAGTATGTCGTACATAATTATAACTCTTTTGCTCAAATTTTGTAAAAAGTTAAAAGACTCCATCACAAATTCTCTCCATTATATAAAAGTCCTCACACGTCGTTTTTCAGTATCCAAATCATAACTTCTATTATACCTCTATTATGTATTACTCTATTAAACAGGTCAAACATATGGTACATACGGGCAGTTATAGCCACATAACTGCCTAGGTACCTAAAATTGTTTATTATCTTTATCTTTATCGGTATACGACTACTCGACGAAGACTTTGGAGCATCACGTATGTGCATGCCTTCACATGTTTCCCATCCTAAAATGTCATATTTGTAATACTGATGTGTGTATAAGTATGTATTCTTAGCATATATACGTAGGTTAAATTAGTATGTAGGTATATACTTATTTCTCTTTACTTCCGCATCTATGATGTACCTAGTTGCGTTAAATATGTATTATATCGATTATTATTATTCATAATGTAATGTATCCTATGATTAGAAAAATTAAATTAAATTAAATTAAAAGCCAATTATAAAGAGCTTAAGACGGATAAAGAAAAACAGCTATTTTCTAATGCTGTATATGGAAAAGGACACATTTAAAAAAAATGAAACAAAACGTATTAGACTTTAAATCAAAACAGATACACCGTAATTCCGCCAAAAGTAAAACTTGATATTCACAATTCTTTTCAAGATGATAATAATGTCAGGGCAAAAAGGATTGTATAACAAAGTTTAAACAAAAAAACAATTAAGGCTTTTAACAGATTCAATAAAAAGCCTTTATTTAAAATTTTGTACCATCTATAAATATAAAATAAATTATGTATTATTTTGCAATTTTTGCAATTTAAGGCCTTATTGGGTTAAGAAATCCAATGTTTTACAGAGACACGCTATTGCGTAACGCATTCGAACATAGACTATATTGTGCTTGCATTGAATTCTAATAATGTTATACCATATAAATCGTCCAGTAGTATTTTGGAAGATCTGTGTTGCAAAGATAACAATGAGACATGTTTGTCGAGAGACTGTAAGATTTGCACAGATTTTCAAGTAAAATATAAAGAGTTTGACTTTGACAGGGAGATTACCGTATTCGAGTGGAAAATTAAAAAAGAAAAATGCACAGATAAATCTTCAGGAAAAGAGAAAATTACTCAGAAAACTGTTAGGACTAGAGAGGCGGTACGAAGCCTTGAAAATATGTTGCCTAAATTCTTCCTGCATATTTCAAATATAGAACACCAGTTTAGAGAAATTCGTAAGTTAAATAAAATAATGACAGCAAATGAAGTTCTTATTCATTGCGATTTCAGCGAAAATTATGCATGCAAATTCGCTGAAGAAGTGCAATCGTTGCACTTTGGAGGGTCCAGGCAACATATAACAATCCATACAGTTGTAATATTTTTTCGCTTAGACCTAAACATTAAAACAAATTGTTTTGTAACTCTTTCGAAATCATTGCTACACACAACACCAGCAATATGGACCCATTTAAAGCCTTTACCAAGTTGGATTTAAAAAAATCATTCCTCTATCAATGTGTTACATTTTTTAAGAGACTCACCATCCAGTCAGTACAGAAATAAGACAATGTCTTTCTTTTTACGAAATTTATTGCCTACTGTATTCCCAGATGTTCAAGCTTTTACCTAGAACTATACAGAGGCGAGTCATGGAAAGGGCGCCCCTGATGGTATTGGTGGAACTCTCAAACGGACTGCAGATCAGATTGTTGTTGAAGGGACTGATATGTGCGATATCAATTCAGTTTTTGGGATGTTAAAAAGGAAGTGTCTTGGTATTGAATTATTTCATGTCACAAAGACAGAAGTTTCCACAATGTCAAGTTGCTTTCCA
Source organism: Stenurella melanura (assembly GCA_963583905.1). Lineage (NCBI taxonomy): Eukaryota > Metazoa > Arthropoda > Insecta > Coleoptera > Cerambycidae > Stenurella > Stenurella melanura. The sequence continues at coordinate 74,522,810 of OY757315.1, forward strand.
GGCGAGTTGCAATCCTTTCGAGGAACGTTAAAAGTTCACCAGGTTTCAGGACAAATAAATCAAAATAATTCTGCAAATCTTCAGTTCAGAAGCAAATCTTGCTTTGAGTGTTCATCTTCGTCCCAATGCAAGCATTACCATATTGGAACTATGAAAGGTATAACTTCTAACTGTACAGGGTGCCGCAAATTGCTTGATTTTTGCTGGTTTTCCTATTTTCAGACCAGGTAGAGAAAAACTGACGTATGAGTCTAGAGCTCGATTTTTGTCAAACGCCGATTGGTGAAAACCGCATTTCGATATCTCTAATCGTTTCCGAGATATCGGCAAAAATTTACATTTGGCAGATTCCGAAAAACTGCCATAACTTTTTTATTTATGAATATTTTTTCAAACGGTAAAAACTTTCTATATGCACTTTTTGATGTAGAATAAGATGCATTTGTCAAAAACATATATTGCTTTTCAATTGTTCGATATCAAAGCTAACTTTGTTATTTCAAATGGAAACCATAGTTGGCTTTGACTTTAGAAAATAGGGAAAAAAATAAGCTTTCCAAAAATATATATGTCAAGATATGTCTAGTCATCCTTGCTGCCAATATAACACATTTCACTTTAAAAATGACATTTTTTTAACATTTAACATTTTAACCCAGTTGGCCACACAAAAACAGTTGCTTTGCATATCTAAAAGTTAGTTTGACAGTAAATAAAATAAGTGTTAAAGTTGACATCTGTTATAATCTCTCTGCATTATTCCAAAATGTATGAAAACTTTGAAAAATGCCAGATGTTTATATGCTATATTGAATCAGGCCGAAATTCTGAAGATGCATTAAATCTATATTTCGAACGTTACCCTGAACTCCAGCAGCCAAGCGAACAAATATTTCCTAGATTGGAAAATGCTTTGATGGATTATGGGTCATTTGTCAAGCCCAGACCTAAACAGTATGCTATTGAAGGTGGAGGTGGAGGCAGAAGTAATTGGAGCGGTTTTAGAAAATCCTGAAATTTCTACCAGAGAAATAACTGTAACTAAGGGTGTGAGCAAAAGCCGTAGCCAAAGAATTCTCAAGAAATATAAATATAAACCTCACTCCCAGGCTCACTCATCAAATATTCCCTGGTGATCAAGAACGCAGGATTAATTTCTGTAACTGGTTAATCAGAAAATGCAATGAAAATTAAAATTTTCACCGAAATGTCGTTTGGACCGACGAAGCAAGAGTAATCAGCAATGGAATATTTAATCGACATAATCGGCATCGTTGGTCGGACCATAATGAGCATGTTTTCCAATCTAGAAATATGCAAGGACGATTTGGTTTCAATATTTGGATTGGAATAGTGGGTCAACGAATGATTGGACCTTTTATTTATGACGAAAACCTTAACGCCCAACGGTACGTTAATATTTTGGAAAACATTGTTGAACCATATTTAGAAGACTTGCCCCTTGCCGATTTGGTACGAAAGTTTTATCAACAATACGGTGCACCAGCCCATAACGCGGCGGTTACAAGGAACAAACTAAATCAAATGTTCGAGGATCGGTGGATGGGAACAAGGGGGCCCATACCATGGCCTGCAAGATCTCCAGACCTAAGTCCTTTGGACTATTTTATTTGTGGTTTCGCCAAAGACCAGATATTTAAAACCATACCAGAAACGCGTCAAGATTTAGAGCAACGAGTGAGAAATACAATCGCTGGGATAACACCTTTACAACTCTTAAATGCCGAGAAATCAGTAAAGAAGAGATGTCAATTGTGCATCGGCCAAAATTGTAGACAATTCGAACACTATTTGTGATACTTCAATCGTTAAAGATTTGTTACCTACTTAATGAAATATGTTTAATTAATAAAATTAATTTAATAGAAAAACTATTGTTTTCATTTGAATAACTGAAACTCTTGTTTTCCATGGCCAACTCTGATAAATGTCATTTTTAAAAAGAAATGTGTTATATTGGCAGCAAGGATGACTAGACATATCTTGACATATATATTTTTGGAAAGCTTTTTTTTTCCCTATTTTCTAAAGTCAAAGCCAACTATGGTTTCCATTTGAAATAACAAAGATAGCTTTGATATCGAACAATTGAAAAGCGATATATTTTTTTTGACAAATACATCTTATTCTACGTCAAAAAGTGCCTCTAGAACGTTTTTACCGTTTGAAAAAATATTCACAAATAAAAAAATTATGGCAGTTTTTTGGAATCTGCCAAATGTCAATTTTTGCCGATATCTGGGAAACGGTTAGAGATATCGAAATGCGGTTTTCACCAATCGGCGTTTGACAAAAATCGAGCTCTAGACTCATACGTCAGTTTTTCTCTACCTGGTCTGAAAATAGGAAAACCAGCCAAAATCAAGCAATTTGGGGCACCCTGTACATTACCAAAGTATGTAAAAATATTTCAATTTTAGTTTACGGTGACCCCGACGCTCCTAAACCTCAGCCATCCATATCTGCAATATCTTCAACATCAGATGACACAATAGAATTGAACAAAGGTATATGACTCACACGACTACCTTTTTAGGCAAAGTATTATTGCTCATTTTTTGTGTTTTAGATCTTCACCCTAGTAAAATTAAAGTAGGAACTACCAAAGCTGGTTTCATTCGATAATAACAAGAAAATTCAATACCACTACGTATATATAGTACAGGGGGAAGTAGAGTCCGATTTAGAAGTTAAAGTCATGAGTATGAAGCTCATAGAGGACGATGGAAGAACGTTTAAAATTGTGGAGAATGATATTTCTTATACATCGTACGATCAAATCATCTGTGAACTGTAGGATCCTAAGATGTTTTTGAAGGGCGACAGAGTTTTTTACAAATTTGAAAATGCTGTTGATGTTTCTGAACGAAACTGTGTATTTTTTAAAAAAATTTGTTTTGATTTCTTCCATTTTTTGATTTTGATTTAAACCAAACAAACAAGTTCTATTTAATTTTTTTTCAATCCCCTGTCATCATTAGTCAATCCCCTGTACAAAAAAAGTTAAATAACAATAATCAACATTAAAAATAAAAAAATTGCGATGCTGATAATACATGTGAATTTACAACCCCAAAAGCTATAACATCCTCTAAAAATAATTATTAAAATTATTAATTTTTAAAATTGCCTTTCTAACTTCATAAATGTACATTTCTCGTAGAATTACCCACTTAAGCGTCGAAGATACCAGATACCAAGACGAATAAATCAAGAAATTTCACACTTTTAAATGAAGTATTTTCAGTAAATCCACTTGATTTGATTAGGAAATATGTGTCTTTAAGACCGCAAAATGTGTCTCACAAAAGACTTTTAGTAAATTATCAAAGGGTAAAGTACACTGTCCAATGCGTTGGATTAAATAAGCTCTCAAAAATTCCCAAAATTGTAGCTGATTATTTGCAATTGCCACATGCGCATTTGTATACTGGCCATAGCATGCGCCGTTCCTCGACAACTCTTTTGGCCAATGCTGGGGGGTGACATTACCACCCTTAAACGTCACGGTGGGTGGAAATTATCCACCGTGGTGGAGGGTTATTTGGAAGACTCAGTCTCAAACAAGATTGTTATTGCTAAAAATATACAGTGAGAGCAACCCAACGAGTCTGGCGATACAGACATCGTTACTAGTATAGAGAAAAAATGTGTACAGGGGAGCAGTTTTCTTTGTGAAAAATCGAATATTTTGACAATAAATGTAAACATAAATATAAATAAATAAGTGCTAGTGCATGGATTCCTTGTTTTGTTAATTTTCCGTATAATAAAGACAATAAATAAATTGCTTGGACTTTCTTTATATTAAAATTACTCTTTAGTGACTAAATCACTTTACCTCACTAGTGATCTAAAGTATTCCTTAGCTCACTACTTTATCTCACTAGTGATTTATGAACCACTTTATACCTTTAAAATCTCATCAATTAAGATCACTTTATATAGAAGTGTTGGATAAAGTATTATTATTTTAAAATGGGACCCATACTTGAGCTAATTCAATGAAACTGAACGCCAATTTTACCCTTTCCATGTTATGATTTACAAAAGACTACTATTTTTCAAAGGTAGGCGTATATTTAAATATATAAAAACTAAAAAACATCGATTTGGTATAAAGTTGTTTGTATTGTGCGATTGTGAAACGGCCATTTTGAATTTCATAGCGTGTGTTGGAAAAGAGAGTGAAAATCGATAAATCAGGAGAGATTTGGTATATCCAGTGCTGTAGTAGTAAAATTTTTGCGGCCTACCCAAGTAAAGTGCGTTCGATTCTTTTACAGCGATAATTACCACACAAGTCCCGCATTATCAACTTATCTATATAAACAACAAACCAATTCTGAATTTAGGAGCAGCAAACGTATTTTGTCCCTAAAATTGAAGGACTGCCAAGAAGTATGTATGTTTTGAACTATGCATGAAAATAAGATGGTAACCTCGTAAGAAAGACCGAATTACTGGTGAGAATTAAAGAAGCCACTCTGAATATCTAGTAGATTATAATAACAAAATGGGAGCCCTTGATCAAACAGACATGATGTCACTTAATTGTACACGTAAAACTATAAAATGGTATAAGAAACTTTTCAACAACGAAACCGACAATAGACCAAGTTCGTCAGCAAGTTCTATCAAAAACACCATCGATATTATGTATCACAAAACACTGGTTGAAACATTGTGAAATAAAATACTTTAAATTAACAGACTATGTATTAGTGAATAGTTTGTGTCTTAGTGATTCTATTCCTGGTGGAGTATGCATTTTTTCAAAGAATAATTTAAGCATTAAACCAATGTTATACAAAAAGTGTATCGAAACGCATTTTGAGGCAAGTATAACTATCTTAGATATTTTGAATGGTAAATCAAAATTATTTATAACAGCTTACAGAACACCAAATAGTAACTTTAAAGTCTTTATAAACGAAATGTATTAACTGTTGGGTGACAATTACAGAACAAACTATTATTGTGTTTTATGTGGCGATATTAATACAAACTTGTTTTCTGACGCCAATGAATCTAAAGACATTGTTAATCTTTTTACTGAATTTGACATGAGAAATTATATTAACAAACCGACTCGTATCACACAACTAAAATCTGTATTGTTGTGATATTCTCTAACACGACTATAAAATCTAGCTTAGTAGAAAACACACACTTATGAGATCATGCCTTTCAAGTATGTAGATTGGAGATGCCAACACCCACAACTTGTGAAAGTGAAACCATTTTTAGACGTGATTTTTTCGAATCCTATTTAATAACATTCCAAAATCTATTAAGAAATGAAAATGAGTCAGATATGTACATGTCCTGCGATTTAGATAGCAAATTTAATGCAATTTATTTAACTTTCAAATTTCATTTCAATGTCTTTCCACACAGAAAATTAAAAATAAAAAACCTTGGCATAGACGGGAAATTAAGCAATTACATGAAACTCTATGTGAGATGTCAGAAATATGTAAAACTACCAATAATAATACCATAAAATTCAGATATAAGCAATTAAAATCAATATATAGAGAGAAAGTAAAGCATGCAGCAGAAATTTATAATAACAATAGATTAAAAAACACTACAAATGTTATGAAGCAAAGCTTATAAATGAACTGGAAGGTATGACTGAACTGGAAGGTTCACAAATCACTTAAGGCAGATGAGCGAGACGTTACATCTTTTACAAGATATCTATAAAAAGAATCCTACATCCAATCTAAAATATCTTATAAATACAAAAAAGCGATCTACAAAATAGAATTAAATAAGGCAAAGATGAACGCGCGTGATAAGTATATCTCACAAAGTAAAAACCCCAACAAAGCAATGTGGAATATAATTAAAAATGAAAAACAACAGCCCCGTAAATTTAGTACCGATTCAAATATATCTCCCAACGATCTCAATATTTACTGGAACTAACTCTAACGTGGGAGAACTCACTAGTGAAATTAATTTTTCGGAAGTCTCATACAAATTCTAGGCATAATTAAAAACTTAAAAAATACAAGTAGTAAAGATGTTTACGACATAAACCTAAAAATACTGAATTCTGTCAAACACATAATTTTTATTCCGTTAACTAAACTCATAAACCAGTGTATCAAATGCAACGTATTTCCCACAATTTTTAAAATTTCAAAAGTAATTTCGATTGATAAAAAGGGCAATATTGACGACCCTACTAATTACAGGCCAATCTCAATCATACCTATTTTTGCAAAAATGTTCGAAATAGTATTAAAACTACAAATAACGTCTTATTTTGAACATTTCAAACTGTTTAGCAACTGCCACTTCGGGTTTAGAACTAAATATCCACTACACTAGCTATAAATTCACTAACCAATTTAATAAATAGGGGTCGAACAATGCGAAACTTCATATGTAAATTTCACTTTGTATGTATATTCAATCAGTATAAAATTATTTACTTATTCTAAATATAAATTGAAATATAAAACATCAACTATTACAAATAACAAATAATTGCTGACTATCTAGAATAGTTCGAACAGTGAATAGGATTTTATAATTGAGGAAAGACAATTCAGCAATATTGCAAAGACTGCACTATTGCTATGCCTATGAACTTTGGGGTCATTCGATTTTTAGTCTTGGTGAGGTGCAGTAGTGACATATCTCCTTCACCTATGGGTTCCAAACAATTAGCTATAATGTAAGTACAACTTTGTTAAATTTCATTCACCACCTTTATATTGTTACTAGTTAAAAATAAATGTTTTATTTTTCTAAATCACTTTTTTCTACCCTCTGATGCTACACCCCTAGTTCGTATGTGGTTTTGGCAAACCATGTATGCAACAATATATAAGATTAGGTAAAACTCATTTTTATATTGAAATCATTTTTATAATCTAGCGATTATAGTACAGGCAATGAAGGCAAAATCTTGTAAAAACCTCACAAAAATTAATAAAGGGATCATCTCCGGGATTTAACTAAATAATAACTTGTAGAATGGAATGATGCATTCTTTGCACTTCCAAGTTCCGGGAAAATTCAAAAAAATTTGAAAATACTTTTTGATTTTCGGTTTTTTTGCTCTAGCGGCTAAAATAATGAAAATAGAGACAAAAGATTTCAACAAAAGTTGTAGCTCGTCTCTTTCTCTACAAAGAAGATCCTTACAAATTTTTGTCTTACATACGCCGCGCGCCGTTTAGGAGATAATTCCAGTTTTCCACTTATAGCTTTGAGCCGCTCCGAAATGCGCTAAAAATGAGAATTATCCGAGAGTTTCGTACGACCGAACACATCGATCGATAATTCTTACTATTCAGAGCCGCTATAGAAATGAAAATAACATAAAATGCAGAGAAAAGTCTCAGCTTCAATGTGGAACTAATTGCAAAATTCATACAAATTTTTATGATAGAGAAAAAAGTGTTAGAAGGTGGCTTAGTAAGCTTTATACAGTTGATTTATTCATATCTTTGAGTTTTATGCATCCCACCTATTTCCCCCGTAACAATGGGTGCGTTTTCACTGCATGGATTCGATTCGACGCATTTTAATCTATACTTCGTGGAAATCCCATTGAAGAATGTTAAGAAATAAATAAGTTGTATATGTTTTACTGTATAATTGTGCATTTTCTGAACGTGTATGAATAATGTAGACAAATTCAAAAAATACTGCACGCATTTAAAAAACTCTAACGTCCTTCGAAAGAATATGTTTTATTGTATTTATGATCCAAAAATTAAGACTATGCTATTATTATTAATTAAGATATTGCGAATTGAAATCCAAAATTTGGAGGTGACTGATCGATGAGAGATATACCCTCTACTTTTATCGCAAGGCATTAATTTCCAACAAAAGTAATTGCAATAAAATGTTAATTTGATTAATATATCATTATATAAGAATGTATCAGCAAAATGAATTATCATTCTAACGACTCCCGGCAACGATATGAATAAATCTGTAGATCAATTCTACAAAGTTTACTAAGCCATCTTCTAACATCTTTTCTCTATGATAATTTTTTTATGAATTTTATGATTAGTTCCACATTAAAGCTGAGACTTTTCTGTACATTTTATGTTATTTTGATTTTTTTAAGGGCTCTGAATAGTAAGAATTATCGATCGATGAGCCCGGTCGTACGAAAGTCCCGGAGAATTCTCATTTTTCGCGCATTTGGAGGCGGCTCAAAACTATAAGTGGAAAACTCGATTTATGTTCTAAACGGCTTAAGTAAGACAAAAATTTGTAGAGACCTTTCTTGTAGAGGAAGAGGCGAGCTACAACTTTTGTTGAAAACTTTTTTCTCCATTTTCATTATTTTGGCCGCTAGAGCAAAAAAAAACGAAAATCAAAAAATGTTTCCAAATTTTTTTGAATTTTCCCGGAACTTGAAAATGCAAGGAATGTATCATCTCATTCTGGAGGCTATTACCTACTTAAATCCCGGAGATGATTCTTTTATTAATTTTTGTTACCCTAAATGGCTAATTTACCCGTACTAATTAATGATAAGAAGCATATTATATTACTAATTTTGTATTTTACATTGTATTTGTATTCTATATTGTATTATTAATTATAAATAAATTACTTACTTACTTACCTAGTAAAATACTTTTTAAATTTAATTTTGGCCTTTTTATGTTTATTTTTCTCATATGGATATATTATTATTTTATATGCGGGGTAATTATTGTAAACACATAATTTACAAGATACAAAATTGTCATTTGATTGCAAGTATTTTGACAATTACCCCAACTCATAGTCTCTTAACTTTAAAGAACACCAAACTGTTCATTTACAATTACCGCGACACTTATGGGGCAATTGTAAATATGCAAAGGCATATAAGAATTGATGTATTTGAGTTAAATGGGATTTTGATTACATAGATTAAACAGATAGCTCCCTTGAAACATCCAATAAAGGATTCATGATGGCATATTAGAGAAAGAGGACTAATGTTTGAAAAAAAAATTCTTCAGAACTTGCATAATCTCTTTACAAATACCCCACCTGACCCTAATGTTTCATTTGCTACATTTTGCAAATTACGACCATTCTGGATTATACAGCAAAAAGTATCAAACAGAGATGCGTGTTTGTGTACTAAGCATGCCAATTTCCAATATTTAATAGAAAAATTACATCAGATAAAACTAATCAAGAAGAAAACTTTTCGAATATGTCGAGAGTTGGTATGAACACATACGATATTTAATTGCATATAGGTGGAGAGCCGGCTGTATAGATATACATGAATAAAACTTAAGTCAAAATGTAGGTTTTGAGATGTACAATGAGTCTGTAGTGGGCTGCCAGGCTTAATTTGCCCGCAACCCTCCTGAGAGACCCTCGATTAAAGTTTTTCTTTTCTGTTTTTTTAAGTAATCGAATACATGAATTACTTTTTTATAAATTAAAGTACAAGCCTTCTAGTTATCAAAAAAATAGGCTGCCTCTTCTTATTTGCCCGCATCCTCCCATTCTACTTACTCATTCATACAAAGTTATTCATGTATCTTATTCATAAGAAATCTATATAGCGGGCTCTCTACCTAGGAGATGTTTAAACTGCAAAATTAAAGAGATTACTTCAGATCAAAATGACCTTGACGATATAACTTTTTATTATCAGAATAGAGAACTGGCTAAAAGCAGAAACCAATAAAAAAAATTACAACAACAGACAAAATAGTGTGCAGTTATTTAGAGTTTCTAGAAAACACAAATATGTATCTATCAATATTTCTTAAGCACGAATATAATGCCCACCACCAGCATAAAAAATTAAAGAATTGAAAGGGGCACTGAAAGAAAATGAAGCAATGCTAATAATTGACTTTTTGGAAAACTACAACTGCAAGTATAATGAAGAGGTGCAAAGTGTACATTTTGGCGCCTCAAAATCTCAAATTAGTCTGCATACAAGTGTACTGTATTATAGAAATGAAACAGAACTGTTACACTCTTCATTTGTGACTATTTCTGACGAACCTGCACATGGTGCTTGTGCTATTTGGGCCCACCTTAAACCTGTTATTGATAATGTAAAGCAAAATTCCTTCTTTAGATACACTTCACTTTATAAGCGATGGACCAAGTTCACTATATCGAAATAAATCAAATTTTTATTTAATTTCATACTTTGGAAATGTATATGGTTTAAAAAGAATAACATGGAATTTTACAGAGGCAGGCCATGGCATAGGTGCAGCTGATGGTATAGGCGATGCAGTAAAAAATGGCTATTCTAACTATAAGTTTTGTGACTGTGTGGTTGACACACATGTCATGCTTGTTATTGGTTAGGTTATTATTTTAGTTATTAATTTTTGTTTATTATACTGTAGCTGGCTGTATGGCTATAAGCCTTTATGCCAAGAAAAAAAAATTATAAGTCACGGACATGATATAACATCAGAAACTTTTCTAAATGTTCGGTCAGAGACTAATCCAAATTCAAAAATCAAGATAATTGTATTAATAAAAGAGATATTGACTCATACATTATTGTTATTTCCGACAATATAAAACCGGTAAAAACACAATTAAGATTCATCAGATTTGTTGCTATCAAAAAAACCGAATAATTAAAAATTGAGATATTTAAGTTGTTTCCAATATGATGTAACTTGCGTCTGTTCCCATTACTCACTTTCCCTAGGGGAAACACAATTTTTTGATGGGGAAATTGAAGAACTCGACTTAAAAGATAACGCAAGATCAAGTTGCACCCAAGATAAAATAAAATCTCAAGATTGGGTTGCTGTAATATATGATGATAACTGGTATCCTGGAATTGTGGAAAATGTTGATGACGATTATAATTTTATAACGGTGTCCTTTATGATGCCTTCTGGAAACAAATTCTATTGGCCGGAAAAACCAGACCGCCAAATTGTACCTGTGAATGGCATACTCTGTATCATCAAATAACCTCCAAGGCCGATTTTCAGTCGTCATTTTGTTTTAGATAATGTAACTGAAATATTATCACCTAAAAATTCTGTTTGTAACTAATGTAGTACCTACCTAGTTTTTGCTCTTAAAAAATATATTCTGATATTTATTGTTTTATATATAAAAATAAATATTTAAAATTGTTTTTTGTATTGTATTTTTCTGCTTCCCTCTAAAAGTCATTACTATCAGTGACCATCATTACCGCCTTTTGTTAGAAATGTATATATTTTTTATATGTTTATAAAGTTTTATTCATTAATGTATATTTAAATAAGCAGTCCAATAGTTAGCAAGAGATGTAAATACTGCTCTGGAGTTTGTAAAATCGCAATAAATAGGATTTTTTTGTTATATAAACAGCAAGCCGGTGTTTAGATGTTTGTAATAAAAATGTCAAGTAAAAACTATCATTGTGAAGGTAAACCATGTGGCCAACACGAAGATTTAAAAAAAATAACATTTAAGAGGGTAATAATATTTTACCAGTCTTTTTCTTGTAATTTCTCACATATTGTCTAATATTTAAGAATTTATGTTCTGCTAATGCTACGGATGTACATTACACGTCAAAATAAACGGATAATTTGATGCATATGTTATATTTTAAATAACTTTACATTTTAAAAATACTGATAGCAAACATAAAAGTTAAGAAATAATGCCCTTATACGTTTATGAAGCCTTTGGACATTTTTGAAAAGGCATAATAACACTTTTGTTCAGTACTTACAGGTAAAATTTTAAGTTTTGTTCCTTACAATAAAGTTTATTACCTATTCATTCATCTGAGAGTTATTTGCAATAGAAACCTGCAGTGATCAAGTCTCCCCTTATATGATCAAGTTTCCCCGTGGGTCTGGTCAAGTCTCCCACCTCATGTGGGGAAACTTGTGCATATTCTTATTAAGAGACAATATTAATTTAAGTAATTAAACGATACTTTTAATTTCCAAACATTTGTAAGTATATTGATATTCCTTTGGACGTTATCGTGCAAATAACTAAATAGAGTAAATTTATATATGAAAGATTGTAGAGCCAAAAAAAAACAAAAGTGTGATCAACTATCCCCCTTTTCCCTATTCTATTTTTTTGGGAAGGTTCACTTTTTGTGAACCCCTCCCTCCTTTGTCACATTTTTTATGACCCCCACTCCTACAAGCGAATGTATTTGTTGAATAGCCCCTTGGGTAAATGTTAGCCTTTTAATTTTTTTTAAATTGACTAGTCCTTACTTTGTGATAATGTTGGGTTAAAACACTTTTTACTTTGTTTTTTCATCACTGAATTTATTGTGTTTCTTTTGGTTACTTAGTTACATAGTGCAGTTTCGGTACACTTACAATAAATTCAGTGATAAAAAATAAAGTAAAAGGTGTTTTAAAAGATTATATTTATTTTTTGTTTGTACACTGAAGATTTTAAATGACCGAACAATACCTACCATAGTCAAGCTTATTATATTTTTCATATTTCGTACATAGGTATTTATTTTTCAACAGAATTTTGTATTATCATGAAATGCCGATGATATTATTTCAGCCCCAGTGGGATTGGTTTTACCATCAGTTCACGTGTTTTTGAAACGATTTTTTAAACCATTTTGAGGTAAGCTATTAATTAACTGTAGCAGTAAACAATTGAGAAAAATGCAGATTACTCACCAGTTTGAATATAATGCACTCATTAATACAAAATCAGCGTATCTATTCATATATTTTCAACCCACGTAACTTAAAAATCTTGCACAAACACCTTAACTCAAACAGTAATTCATCAGCAGAGGTCGGATTACAAATACAAAGTACTTGACATCTTGCAATTTGAAATTTGACAGACTACGAGGTGTTGTCCATCTTTCTCGCTAACACTGTGTCTCGTATTTCCCCACTCTATCAACTTACGCAGAGGAAGGGCATCAACAGATTTAACTTTTCGAACGGTTAGACAGGGTTGGCTTAGAAAATTATTAATAAAATATATATAAAATTCCAATTTTATAATTTTTGTACAGTAGAAAATCAAAGTATTTTATGCACAGGCACACACAAGAAAAAAGTTGTGTGTTTCTTGGACTCTATTGGGTAACTCATATTTATTTCAACGCACTGAATACGATTGTTACCAATATTTAGTAAATCCCAAAAATATCCTAAAAAAACGCGAATCTCAAATTGAGTTTGTCAGGTAATAATTTCACATAGAATTATACATAAAAATAAATATTTAAAATTGTATTTTGTTTTGTATTTTTCTGCTTAGTGACCATCATTGCCGTCACTCACCATCATTACCGTCTTTTGCTAAAAATGTATTTTTTATATGTTTATAAAGTTTTATTCATTAATATATATTTAAATGGCATAGTAATACTAAGCCAAAAACAAAAAATAAGTAGTCCAATAGTTAGTAAGTGATTCTTAGGTGTAAATACTACTATGGAGTTTTTAAAATCGCAATACATAGTTGTTTTTTTTTTGTTAATTTTAGGTCATAATATATACATAAGCCGGTGTTCATATGCTTGTAATGAAAATATCAAGTAAAAACTATCATTGTGAAGGTAAACCAGCTGGCCATCACGAAGATTTAAAAAAATAACATGTAAGGCGGTAATATTTTTCCAGTCTTTTTCTTGTAATTTCTCACATATTGTCTAATATTTAAGAAATCAAGCTCTGCTAATGCTATGGATGTACATTACATGTCAAAAATAAACGGATAATTTGATGTATATATTATATTTCAAATAACTTTACATTTTAAAAATATTGACAGCAAATATAAAAGTTAAGAAAGAATGTCCCTTATACGTTTATGAAGCCTTTGGACATTTTTGAAAAGGCCTGACACTTTTGTTTAGTACCTATAGATAATATTTAAAAATTTAAAATTTTGTTTTTTACAATAAAATTTATTACCTATTCATTAATCTGAGAGTTATTTGCAATAGAAACCCACAGTGATTAAGTCTCCCCTTATATGATCAAGTTTCCCTGTGGGTCTGATCAAGTCTGCCCCCCATGTGGGGATACTTGTGCATAATCTTATTAAGAGAAAATATTTAATTTAAATAATTAAACATTACTTTTAATTTCCAAACATTTGTAAGTATATTGATATTCCTTTAGACATTATCGTGCAAATAATTAAATAAGAGTAAATTTATGTATGAAAGATTATAGAGCAAAAAAAACAAACGTGTGATCAACTATCCCCCCCTCTTCCCTATTCTATTTTTTGGGAAGGTTCACTTTTTGTGAACCCCTCCCTCCTTTGTCACATTTTCGATGACCCCCACTCCTAAAAGAGAATGTATTTGTTGAATAGCCCCTTGAGTAAATGTTAGCCTTCTAATTTTTTTTAAATTGAATAGTCCTTACTTTGTGATAATCAATTATGTTGGATTAAAACACTTTTTACTTTGTTTTTTATCACTGAATTTATTGTGTTTTTTTGTTACTTAGTTACATAGTGCAGTTTTGGTACACTTACAATAAACTCAGTGATAAAAAGTAAAGTAAAAGGTATTTTAAAAGATTATATTTATTTTGTGCGCTGAAGATTTTAGATGGCCGAACAATACCTACTATACTCAAGCTTATTATATTTTTCATATTTCATAGATAGGCATTTATTTTTGTATTATCATGAAATATCGATGATATTATTTCAGCCCAGGTGGGATTGGTTTTACCATCAGTCCACGTGTTTTTGAAACGTATTTTTTAAACCATTTTGAGGTAAGCCATTAATTAACTGTAGCAGCAAATAATTTGGAAAGATGCAGATTACTCACAAGTTTGAATGTAATGCACTCATTAACACAAGATCAACGTATCTATCAATATATTTTCAACTCGGGTAACTTAAAAATCTTGCACAAACACCTCAAACTCAAACAGTAATTCATCAGCCGATGTTGGAGTACAAACACAAAGTAGTTGACATCTTGCAATTTGAAATTTGACAGACTACACGGCATGATACTACGATGTCAGTATCGTAGTATCATGCTACACGGTGTTGTCTATCTTCCTCGCTAAGACTGTATCTCGTATTTCCCCACTCTATCAACTTAAGCAGAGGAAGGGCATCAACAGATTTAACTTTTCGAACGGTTAGACAGGGTTGGCTTAGAAAATGTTTAATAAAATAAATATAAAATTCCAGTTTTATAATTTTTGTACAGTAAAAAAATCAAAGTATTTTATGCACAGGCACACACAAAAAAAGAGTTGTGTGTTTCTTGGACTCTATTGGGTAACCCCTATTTATTTCAACGCACTGAATACGATTGTCACCAATTTTTAGTAAATCCCGAAAATATCCTAAGAAACACGAACATCCAAAAAACTCCAAATTAAGTTTGTCACGTAATAATTTCACATAGAATAATTAGAAATCAATGATTTTCTACTTGTGGTGAGACCTTCATTTATACCAAATTGCAAGATTCTAGGTCAACCGAAAGTACCATATAGGTTTTGATGTCAGTTAGTCAGTGAGTTAGTCTGTCAGTATGAGAATACATTTTAAAAGGCCGCATCTTTTTATTGTATTGAGTTAGAAATTTGATTTTTTTTACAGGACTATGAGATACTTGGTATTAATTTCAACTCCATACCTCCAGCCGTTCCTGAGAAAAAAGGGTTTGACGGACGGACAGCAAAATTATCTTATGAGGATTACCTTTTTTCATTTTGAGGTATGGAGCCCTAATGGCCTAGATTTTCTGATTATTCTCGCGATTTACTAAAAATTAGTGGGTGATGAAGCTAGACGGGCACCGGATTTATGCTCACCCTGATAATAACAAACGTCCCCAGGACGTACACTTGGGTCCTCGTTAGGTCTGAACGTCCCGGATTTATATGGTAGGTCCCAAAGACGTCCGTTTGCTATCGTCCCTAAAACGTTCTGCTTAAACGCTTTAAGGTCATCCTGCTAGAGTCTAGTCCAGACAAACTTAAACGTAAGTATGTGAAATGACCTCTAGGGGTGATGTTTTTTTTAAGCAGAAGAGGACATATTTGAAAAAGGAAACTAAAAACTGTAAATATGAAATTAACATCATTAAAAAGTTTTACTGACAATTTTTTTTTAATAAAAAAATTTTTTCATTTCTTATGGCCCATTTAAATTTTGTCAATTTTATTTTTCTGATTTGTGAAATCTTATATGCATTTCAACTATCTCCCGATTTCAAGCCCCTTGATTTTTACCTCTGAGGCTATGCTAAGAATCAAATTTATGAAGAACCTATTCTCGATATTGATAATCTGAGGGAGCGAGTTATTGAAACATTTCAAAACATTAACAGAGGGCATCTGAGAAAAGCTACAAATCACGTTCGCTTGCGACTAATGAAATGTATTGATAACAATGGGGGCCATGTTGAACAATACCTTTGATGTTATTATTGTATTATCAGTTATTATTATTATGATGTATTATTATTCGTAAATAAACTTAACATGAAATCAAAGCTTGTCGTTTGCTGCCCCAACTAACAACATAAATCATTAGTGTCATACATCAGGAGAACGAGAATTTTATGTAGATTTCAAATCTGTAAAAATCTAATTGGCGCCCATAAGAAAATTGAACGTTGTATGTCGCATCTCAAAAACTACATGCTTTAGAAAAAAACTAATGGCACTACTAAACGGTAATAAAAAATTGCCTTTAGAAGGTCAAAGTTTTATCTTTGTACGATTGCTCGTTTCTGAGATATTTGACAAAAACTAAAATAAAAAATTCTTCTTTGCATTATTTCGATAACCTGACTTCTGGTTATGCTAGCAAGTAAAATTCTGATTTGCCATTCTCATTTTAACATTTTTAAATGAGAATGGCAAATCAGAATTTTACTTGCTAGCATAACCAGAAGTCAGGTTATCGAAAGAATGCAAAGATTTCATTAATATTTTTATATATATAGTTTTTCCTTCAGTTCTCATAGATAGCTTTTCTTTCCGTTTGCAAAATCCTATAAAGAAAATGTTTCATTACTATAAGCAAACAAATAATAAATAATTCACTTTTAAACATGCATAGAGTATATAGGCTCCAATACTAGTTAGCTAATAGATAGGTGAAGATCTGTTGTTTTTTATCAGTCAATGTCAATTATAATTATTTTATACCATTCATGGAAAATGTCTTAGTTTTGCATGGAACATCGTTATGAGTGGCTTTAGGCTTTTCTGAAGAGTACCCAATAAGGACGAAAAACGTTTCAAAGGCTAAGCATTTCCAAGAAACTGAATGAGATTTTATGAAAATGTTATTCATTTGAATGAAAAAATTTTTAAAGACAAGGTACGTAAATAAATTAATTTCAGGCCTTTGTTCTCATTTTTAACTGAATTTACATATCGTAGGGGATCATGTAGATACTAGTTTAGCCTGCTTAGCCGTAGGGGACTAGGTTGGATGCTAGTGTTAAAATGAGAATGGCAAATCAGAATTTTGCTTGCTAGCATAACCAGAAGTCAGGTTATCGAAAGAATGCAAAGATTTCATTAATATTTTTATATATATAGTTTTTCCTTTAGTTCTCATAGATAGCTTTTCTTTCCACTGTTTGCAAAATCCTATAAAGAAAATGTTTCATTACTATAAGCAAACAAATAATAAATAATTCACTTTTATTAATTATTTTTTCAGTTCAATCCTGAAGCCATCCTTGTCTCACTGAATCTGGAAGAATTTGTGTTCATCAACCCAACTTTAAATTAGAAATTAGCATACAAGCGCCATCTGTTACTTCTCTTGCTATACACCTACAAGTCATCTGGTACAACAAATATTATAAAAAGAAATCTATATTAAGTAAAACTCCTAAAAATCGATAAACAAAATTATTAATCGATAATTCTGATTAAATTAGAACTCATGAATTCATAGAAATGATACAGTAGAGTAATTGTGTAGATTTGTATTGTATTTAAAGAATTATTCGTTACCAGTAGTTGTCATCTCGCGTATTTATGGGTAACTAGACCATATCATATCTTACACGGGATCGGAACAGGTCGTCAGGTCCATTTTCCTGGCTAGGTCGTAGCATACAGACGTATTTGTGACCATTTAACACCTCATCTGGATTGGTATGTTAAAGATACTTTATAATATGAATGTAATTACCTTCTGCAGTTTTTGTTTTTATGTGTATTTGTAATTTATTTGTTGAATTTATCATAATTAAACGCGATGTTTGTTGATCACAAATTATTTCATTCGCGGCGCGTAGCATGTAAGATGGAGACCACGCGGTCATGTTAATGTATGAACGGGGTATTTCGAGACATGTGTTTAACTCGGTATTAATATATATTTGGAAGTAAATTTTATTGATGAATAATTGAGGTTTAATAGGGGTTTAAAGACAGTTCGAATTTAGTAAATTATGTTTTCGTAACCTTATCGAATAATTAAAACTCAAAGGAATTTAACTCGATATTAGTAGGGGCGAGAAGGGCATGTTAATGTAATTTATTTAGAGAGACACCAGTAATGCATTAACGTGGGGATTTTATCAAACGCACTAAGAGTGCCCACTTGTAACTAAAGTAATTTCAAGTGAAGTAACAGATAATAACTCTTGAAGGAATGAGGTGTTAAGTTAATCCTTAAATTTGTAATTTTACCAAAAAATTGGCTTAACCTTGTGCCAAAGAACTGGGCTGCTGGCTCCATGGGTTATTTGCCAAGAAGGAGTCTTTGTAATCCAAATTGTTGGAGTGTCTTGGTAGAGAATAGTCCCCGCTGGATGAGAGCACCAAGTTGTTAGAGTTTTGGTAACCGTTCACAGACGAATAAGTTCTGAGAAGTCGAGGGATCTCTGCTGGATGTCAATAATCGAGTGGTGGTAATACACAGTGAAGATTCGGTGAGACGAGGACCAGGGTTGGTTTCTGCAGGACGCAACCGGTGGTAATAGTATCACTTGAATTTTTCTACAGTATTTAACTTTCATATTTTTATATGACTACTGGCGCCTAACCTAAAATCAAAAATTTTTCTGAATAATTTAAGAACCACGATCCAGTCTCCACAAACAAAACGAGAACCGGGCAACCTCAACTTGCTAACCTGCTGGTGGCAGAAGTTGGTGGTACAATGTGAAAGATATTGACGTGCTTCTTTAAAGGTAGTTACAATGTCAGAATTTCTGCAAATTTAGCTGCACAAATTAGTAACAATTTAATCAGCACCCGAATATTCATTTCCATAGAATTTTCTCGAAAACTACGATCTTTAACCGAGATTTTAAGATGGAAGACAACCGAATTAAGACAGCTACTTCTGTATACAAGTTCATTTGTTTTACGTAAATTGCTTAAGCCTGAAGTCGTAAAACATTTCCTGGCTTTTCACTTAGCAATTAGAATTCTTGTTTCCCCGCATTATGTTATCTCACTGATTGAGTATACTTGAGCTCTGTTAAGATATTTTGTGGTCAATTTCAGTTTCCTTTACGGAGTACAAAATGTATCTTATAATGTACACGGAACATTGCACCTGGCCGACGATGTTCAAAAATTTGAACCCTTAGATAAATTTAATGTTTTTAAATTTGAAAATAAATTACAAAAAATAAAACAATTAATTCTACACATAATAAACCTCTACAACAATTAGTAAAAAGAATTAAAGGAAACTTCTCTACGAATTCCCCTTTTATTCGATTCTGTCAACCCACCCTTGTTCTCCATGTTCTCCATTCTCTCAGTTGTGCTGTATAATCTGTAAGGCGACACGATCCTTCCTATAGATGCGTCACTATACATGGGTTTAATATAACGACAAAACGACCAAACCATTGTGTTATTATGAATAGTGGAGATATATGCATTGTTGACTTCATAGCAACAAATAAGAATAATAAACCATTTTTTTATGGGCGAAAATTTCTAGATGTAGGACCTTTTTATACCAAACCTGAACCGTCCACTACAGTTGGGATTTATTTAGTTCAAAAATTGTCTCATGCAAAGTTGTACACCATCAAGGAAATAGCAAGCAAAGTAATGATGATACCTATCCAAATGTGTGGCAGTGGAGACTTTCATTACATTGCTGAGTTATTACACCACACTTAGCTTTGTAAGTTATACATGTTGGTGGTGGTAATATGTAGCAGTATGTTTAGGTACAGGAGCAGGCAATATCAGCCCCGCATTTGTCTTATCACAAATCTTTACCCATGCCCCAACACATCGTGTATTAGCATTTTGTATCATATGTTCAAAAGAATTACAAATTCAAGTAAAAAAAAATATCAGCCAAATCAGTTGAAAGAAACGAGTGGCTGGGGGAATGCGCAATACCTTTTATTATTCCACTACTTAAGAATATTATCTATACTTATGTGTTCACTTATATACCTGCAAATGAGAGTAGCCACCGAGTTCGAAAGGCAAAACTGGAAAATGCTTTACCAGATACAGCAAAATGGATTAAGTGGCCACTAAGGTTCGTCTTGGAAACAGTTTTCACTAAGTTATAAATGGGGATGAAGATAGTGATGTAGAAACCAGACGTGTAGAAAGAAATCGTATCATCTTTATTTCGTCTTTTCTGATGTGCCTACCTATCTACCTAATGAGTGTACAAGTACACTCATATTGTTACGTATGACGAATGCACTTCATGGACAAAAAAAAATAAAAATATCTTAAATAATTTTTATAATGCACCTATAGGAATTGTGTTCGTAGATATGACTGTTTTCAGCTACCTCAGTCGCCTCAAGAATAAGCATGTTGCCAGATCCACCTTCTTTAATTATTGAACCTGATAATGATCACTTTTCACAGTCTCAAGGAAATGAACATGACATACACTCAATGGCGCATGGTAAGTATAGGTACTTAGGCAAAATCTTAAAATGTGAATGTACAGGTATTTGTTATCATTAGATTTACCCGACGAGACAGCACATCTGCCCTAGTTGGATGTCATTCAATCCAAACTTGACTATACCATAGTGGCAGTAAAGTCAGCCAGCAACTTTACTTTACAGACAATCTCTGAAATTCATGAAGCATCGGCCTCAACTTCTAAAGGTTCATTCAGCGATTCAACCATCGTCGTGGGGACAAGCTTCATTGGATTTTCCTGGTGCTTATCTAATTCAATTTATTTGCCTAAAATTCTGAATTTTCAAATGTTAATAACTACTTTTAGGTGTTCCTTTGAGACTTCACCAAGATTTGCATATCCAAGATATGGATACATCACATTTCTTAAGTGAGGGAAAACATATAGACGATTTCTATAAAGGTCAGTGTTTATTTATAACAATGTATATTTTTAATTCATGTCAATGCTTCTAAGATTATGCTTTAATACGAACATTTTTTTCTAGCCTGCTTCTTCCGACTATTGGATAGAACTGCAGAAACTGGAAACAAAGTTGTGATTTTTAGAAAAACGAGTTGAGAGTCTGGTTAGTCAACGTAACAAACCTGAAGATGGTATTAATGACAAGGAGCGGTTCAACATGAAAGCTTTGGTGCCGTTGCCTGTGTCAACTATAGAAGGGCTGCAATTGTTAAATAAGACATTAAGGACAACTAGCCGTTACTTTACATTCCCTGTAAGTTTTGTATTTTTTATAATGTTCTGCACATTTATTTTATTAAAATAAAAAAATTAATAACTTACAATTACAATCATAACAATTGATCTTTTGTGCTCTACTTAGGCACTCCGGCTACTTTTTTTTATTATTGCAGCGACTCTTTATGAAAGATGCTTGTCCAATACCCAATTAGCCAAATTTTGACTCCAAAACAATCAGGCAGGAATTACACAAAGCGGTAGGTCATATATTATTATATATTCTCCTATTATGACGAACGAGTTAGCCCTACAATATCCTCAAAGATTTATCTGACTCACAACTAGAAATAAAAAATATTTACAGATTGGGGAAAAAAGCGACAGGATTAGACCATTAAAAGAGATACTAGATCACGCAGAAACTGTCATTAATATTTTAAGGAATAAGAGAAACCAAAAAATACTACAGTACGCATCGCATCCGACCAAACACCAGCTCAACAAGAAGTCTACAAGAAGGTAAAAGCTGACTTAGATGAAAGAAGGTCAAAAGGTGAGCAAGATATTTTCATCAGATATGTTAAAGGTGTTTCACAAATAATAAAGGGAAATTAAAAAGAAAAGAAGCATATTTTTATATTTTTATCTTAATCTGTATAATTCATATAATCTTACTTTGTAATTTTGTCCAAAAAATTTTACATATATATTACTCTAAACATCTAATACTATTATTAAAAGTTAGGGTGAGAAACATACATACATTCTATCAAATTCTTAAAAATGGATCCCTATATCAGAGACTACACAATAAACACAATAAAAACTGAAGTGGTGTCAAGCTGCGCTGAAGGTAATCAAGTTTTAAGCATTAATAATAGCTTCCCAAACTTTAAAGTACTACACAACAACATTAGAAGTAGAAATAAAAACCTAGATGAACCAAAGTGTTATTTAACACAGTTTACATTTGATTTTGAGTGTATCATCTTAACAGAAACCTGGCAAGTACAAAACCTAGATATGTTAAAATTGAGTGGATATGATACAATAAAAGGTTGTAATCAGTTTCATGTCATTAAAATAAACTCGTAATGGGGACCAACTAGACAAACAAAAAACCTTTATGGCTCTTCCCTCTAGGGGTACTTTGAAAAAACTGACCTGGGTTAACATATTAAATATTTTCTTAATATTATTGTAGAACATAATTGAGAACCACTGCTTTTCTTCCAGCCAAAATGACAGATTATATTACAACGGCTAACTTGACAAAAGCAACCGTAACAGAAGGTTCAAAATCGTAATCGATTATAAACTCCTGAAGTGGTTAATGTCTCTGAAAGAGCCAAATTCAAGATTAGTCCATTGGAGGCTCAAGCTGGGAGAAATCGACTACGAAATTGAGTATAGAAGTGGACAAAGTAACACCAATGCAGACGTCCCGTCACGTATTGACCTCCACGCAAAGGACACCTTCCAATATATAGACGAATTCAATGAATTTCTAACCAAATCTCGACATCAAGAAACTACCGATAATTTATCAATAATACGAAACGTCAGTGATCGACCAATAATGGATGACGTCAGAGAAGAGCAAGAACCACCACCACTAAGAAGAATAAAACGGACACAGAAGAAACAATATCTGCAGAAGAAACCGAAGAAGTTACCCCGGAGAAAGAGACACCGTTCACACGAGTCACGAATATTCAATTAAGAGATGCCGACATCTGAAAGATCCTTAAACTCGTTCGATCATCAAGTTAAAGTAAACCTTATTTCACTCTCCCACCAGACCGGACTGTAAAGAATTATTTCCATCGAAAAACCGACTTTGTGCTCAAATTTCTATTAATAATTTAGAAACGGATATCACTGACTTATTCAAAAATTATTTAGGCCCAAAATTTACGTATGCCATTAATTATGAGTGAGCCAACCACCAGTGAACAATCCCAGGCGAGAACTCGAACATTTTTATCCCCATAAAATGTGCCTCTATTCAGGGATGGAAGAGTTATATTAGGTCCTCCTTGTATAAACTCTAGCCAATGCTGCTAGAAGCTTATCTAATTTATTGTTAAACACTGACACTGTATAATTGGTACGCTTGCTTCCATATAGAATATTCAGTTCTGATTAAACTTTGCACCAAGTCACACTTACAATCTTTTATTAAATATAAATTTCATTTCCGAAAAACTGTTATTTTTTAAAAACTAGTTCTCGGTTGCGGAGTATTTGATTCATGTATATTTTGTGTTGTGAAATTTATTTTGTTGATTATATTATCTTTTGGGATATTTTACCTTCAGGTAGGTAATATACTAAATAACGATTATGTAAAGATTTAACTCATAAAATTTATCATATTTTTGTTACTAACTTTAGACAAATTTTGAAATTTCTAACATGCAAATATAACCTTAAAATAATGAATCATAATTAGGTCTTTATTTCCCAATTAGAAACTTTTTTACCTTCAGGTATGTAATATACTAAATACTGGCTGTGTAAGGATTTAACTCATATAAAAAGTACCATATTTTTGTTATTAACTTTAGGCATATTTTGAAATTTCTAACATGCACATGTAACCTCTAAACAATGAATCATAATTAGATATTTAGTTATCTTTATTTGTTTAAACTTTTATTTTCTATAGTATAATTTATTTATTCACATCTCCTATTTAGTGCTAAGATGGGTGATATGTGTTGGTCACATAGTTGTAAACATTACAACGTAAGGGAAACATGCTATTTGTTTCGATTTCCTAAGCACCCTAAAGAAACACGCAAATGGATAAAGGCTTTAAGGTAAGTAATGAAATTATTAGACTTGATTTTGTTACGTGAGTTACAATTTTAGTCGTTTTGAAGAACCTGGAAGAGGTGCTGTAGTATGTAGTCATTTCGTAGATGGAAAGAAAGAAAATGGCCCTACATTATTTGCATTTAATAAAGACAAGCAGCTTCCTACACATTACTTAACACCCGAGAAGAAGAAAAAACGAAGACTGACACATAAGATGGAGAACAGAGACGAAGTTGAAGAACACACTTTAGAAGTTGATGAACCTTCCACATCGAGACCATCTCTGGAATTTTTTAGATCAGCCAGTACCTCAGCTGTGCAAAACTCACCATGCTTGGCATTCACAAATTTGTATGAAACTCCGTCTACTTCTAATAGCAAATCGACACAAGGAAGTGATCCATTCTTATTATCTCCAGTAGCCGTTCAGGCTGAATTGCATCTATCTTTTGCGAAAAGATATTAAAGAAAAAAGTGAGCAGTTATAAAATTTGGATAGACTGTCATATGCTCATATTAAAGACAATGACAAACTTATCTTACTGTATTACCTGCCTACCAAACGCTATTTTTGAGGCATTATACAAATTAATAAAAGACATATAGAGATTAATTATTATCTCTAGTGGATATGGATAATATAGATAACATATGTAAAACTGATCAGCTGTTGTTAACTTTAATGAAATTGAGGCAGAATTTTCCACATGCCAATCTAGATTTCCGATTTAAAATATCAGAAGCAACTGTCACAAATATAATTTTTACTTGGTTACACGCCTTGTACCAGATATTATATGAACATTTAATGAAAGAAATTCCATCAAGAAGAAAAAATAAGACAATGCGGTAAGCATTGTTTCAATACATTCACAAATTGCAGAACAATTTTAGACTGCACAGACATATTTACGACAGTCAGTAGATCATCAATGGAAAGAGAAACTTACATATAGCTCATATAAGCACCGAAACACTCTAAAAGGTCTCGTTTGTGTTGCATCAAATGGAGTAATAACATTTTTAAGTGATTTGTATCCTGGTTCCACTTCCCTGTTAAAGAAATTGTTCAGAGCTGTGGCATTTTGACTCAGATGAAAGCGGGTGATTTAATCCTAGCAGAGAAAGGCTTTCTAATTAGTGACATTTTCCACCAGGTGTAAGCTTAAATATTCCTTCTTTCTTAGAAACTGCTTAATTTACTCCAGAGTAAACGAGACCGACTGAGTGTATTGCTAGTGTAAGAATACATGCAGAAAGGGTAATATGTAGAGTGAAATGTTATAGTATTTTAAATTTGATTTCACAAAGTTTAACAAAATATGCCGATACAGTTTTTAAACTTGTGGGTGCCTTAACTAATCTACAGCATCCACTAATAAAAGAGGTAGACGAATACTTTGAAAAATGTATTCATATTTCCATGTCCAAGCTATGAATATAGATTTGTAAACAAAAGTGTTGTTTGTATATTATGTTGAAAAAATTAAATGTTTTAATTACCGTAAACCGGGGTGACTTGAAAAGGCGGGGCGTCATGAACTAAATTGACAAGTAAAATTTTTAAAATTTCCTGACAGCTACCTGTTGGAAGCGGAACTACCAGACTCGGTAGATGTAATAAACAGATGCCTAGTTAGTTCTCTTAACCATTTGTAGACCGCCAAGAATGTGTTTACTATTGATCTAATTAATCGGAATTTTTGGTAAGAATTGTGCATTTTTTTCACCCTATATACTTCCTGTTGTGTAGCAATTCTAGTGAAAGTGATAGTCACGTTATATTTTTTTTCTTACGGCCCATTTGTATGTAAAAGAAATCGTAACCTAAAAATTTCCAATGAGATTGATTTCTGCCAGTGGCGTATCGTTTTATTTTTCGATGTCATTTCAGGGGTTACTTGAAAAAATGGTCAGGAAGTACATTCGGCGGCCAGGCAGCCGAAAATATAAAGACTACAGTGATGAAATGTTAGAAATTGCATTAGAACGATTTAGGAATGGTAATGGCAGTTTAAAAGATTTATCGGAGGAATATGGAATCCCATATATAACACTTTACAGAAAATCGAAAAATCTACATATGAAGAAACCTGGTGGGCAAATGGTTTTGTCAGCTGAAGAAGAAGCTGCTGTGGTTAAAGGTGTAGGCATTGCTTCAGACTGGGGTTTTCCGTTACAGTCGATCCATATTAGAGAATTAGTGCGCAATTATCTTGACAGGAAAGGTGTTAAAATTTCACAATTTATAAAAAACATGCCAGGGGAAGGATGGTTTGAAAAATTTCTGGAGCGGCGCAAAGATGATTTAAGACAAAGAACATCTCAGGCAATTAAAATAAGTAGGGCCAAAATCAATCATGAAACTATTAACCAATACTTCGATCACTTAATAACGACATTGGAAAATGTACAACCAGAGGCCCTTGTGAATTACGACGAGACTAATTTTACGGACGACCCGGGCCGCATCAAAGTAGTGGTTAGAAAAACGTCCAAGAGGGCAGAAAATATAAAGGATACGTCAAAGGCTGCTACGTCGGTAATGTTTGCTTGTTCAGCTTCAGGTGTAATGCTCCCTCCTTATGTTGTGTACAAGGCGGATCACCTGTGGTCGACTTGGACGGAAGGTGGCCCTGACAAAGCACGATATAATAGAAGCGCATCGGGCTGGTTCGACACAAACCTATTTGAGGAATGGTTTTCAACCACTGCCCTGCCATACTTTAAATCTTTGCCCCTTGGACCAAAGGTACTAATTGGAGACAACCTGGGCAGCCATATTTCTTTAAAAGTAATAGATGATTGTCAAAAAAATGATATTCGATTTGTGTTACTTCCGCCAAACAGTACACACCTGACTCACCCGTTGGACGTGTGTTGTTTCCGCCCAATAAAAAATGCGTGGAAAAAAATTCTGCGAAAATGGAAACTGTCTAATAAAGGTGTCGTGAGGAAGGAAATATTTCCTCGTTTATTGAAACAAGCAATTGATTCTATTGGTTGCCGCAATAGTGACAACATAAAGTCAGGTTTTAATGCAACTGGATTGGTTCCTTTGAATCGTGAGAAAATACTCCAAAAATTACCCAAGGAAAACTTACAAGATGACATAGAAAGTGAGATGGCCAATTCAATTAAAGATATTTTCCAGGAAGCAAGGTGTGGAAAAGCAGGTCCTTCCACATTGGGAAGAAAAAAGAAATTAAATATAAACCCAGGAAAAAGTGTTTCACGGGAAGAACTTGCAATGGTAATACCAGATCCACTCGAAACACCAAAAACTAAAAAACAGAGAAACACAAATAAGAGAATGATACATAAAGACAACTCGGAAGAACCAGAAACTAAGAAACCAAAAAAATCAAATAAGAGAATAATTTATGATGATGACTCAGAAGAAACTGATGGTAGTCACTTGGCAGACTTAAGTGTCGAAGACGAAATTATTGAGCCAGAGCAAAAAGACGAAGATATGGCCTCACATCAGGATATGCCCATAGAGTTTGATAATTTTAAGGAGAATGATTTTATAGAAGTAGAGTTAAAAAGTACAAAAAATATGCTGCTAAAATATTGTCGGCTAATGAACAAGATACTTTCACTTGCTCTTTTCTGAGACCAAGCAAAAAAGTTGCAAATGCTTTTACTTTCCCTGATAATCCGGATATATCTGAAGTAGAAAAACATCAGATAAAAAAAAAATTACAAAATCCTGAAATCTTGAGGAGAGGGCAAATCCGATTCAGGGGATGGAGACTTTAAATTATCTATGTGTTAAATATTGTTTTTTTTAATTATTTATAAACCTACCTATGCATTGTTTTGTTTTAGTTCTTTGTTACCTAGGTACCAATGATATTATTTTGTTATTTTAGAAACATTTATATTTTCGTTATATACCTACAATGAAATAAAAACCTACAAATTGGCACTTGTGACTTATTCCCCCCTTTTTCTTGCAAAACAAATGGTCTGAAATATTTTTAAAAACCATATTTTGTTTTCAAGTCGCCCTTTTAACATTTCTACTTGATAAATTAGGCAATTTAAAGGCGTTTTTCAAGTCGCCCCATAACGGGGACACATACATATTTTTAGACATAATTATATTGTAAATAATTCTTTATATTATTCTTATTACATAAAATCCCAGCTGAGAGTGTAACCTTTGGTAACAAAACAAAAAACACATTAATAATACGCAAAATATATAGTAATCAAATACGAATACATTTTATTCATCTTTGTACCATACAAACATGGAAACGCTCTTGTATGGGCCTACAGAGATAATACATGTAAAATGCAGTAAAAGAAATGATACAAGTAAAATATACAATAAAATATACCTACTTATTTAGATTTAGCCAATAAATAAATAGAATTACACGCAAACAACAGTAAATAAGAAATTAAAAAATGTAATAAACATCAAACCGCATGGATAAAATCACCAAATACGTTAATTGTAGAAAAAGTTTGACGCAGTAAAACTTTCTTAAGTTTCTTTTTAAAAATAACTTGAGACTTACCATTTTTTATTTCATCTGGTAAAAGATTATAAGTACGACATCCAGCGTTTATGGGTGATTTCTTAAAGAACTCATGCCTATTTTGGCAGGGAGATATGTCATCTCTTCCTCTGGTGAAATAATTGTGGAAATCTCTATTTCTTTTATATTTATTTTTGTTATAAATGTATCCCAAAAGTTTTAACAGATATATAGACGCCACTGTCATATTAACATTAATATTAATCATAATATTTTTTAAATATGTCACGACAAGACTCTTTATAGTCCAGATTCAAAATGAGTCGAATAATTCTTATTTGTTGGATAAATATCCTAGAGACTTCACTCGCTTGCCCCCATACCACAATATTGTACGTAATGGTAGAATTTACAAAAGCATAATAAACGCTTAAAATAGCCGGTATTTAAATTATTTTTTAAAGAGCCAATGACATAAAAGCTTTTATTGAATTTAGATGATGTTTTTTATCTATATGTTGTTCCCAGTGAAGATTACTGTGCAGTGTTATTCCCAAGAAGGAGGCCGTACTTACAGTTCTAATTGCATGATTGTTAAATGTTAATTTTTGATAACTGCTTATTATGCCTATTTTTAAATTCGATGCAATTGGTCTTAACATAGTTGATAATTAAACGGTTCTGATAATACCAGTTATTGAACCCCCTTAGTATTGTTTTTTCCTTTTCTAGGACTATGTCAGGTTTAGGGTCTGGTACGACGATGTTGTATCGTCAGTATACATGAAAACTTTACCTTCTGTAATATAATTCGGCAAGTCACATACGAATAATATAGGAATAGCAATGGATCTAGTACACTCCTTTGGGGGGGTGCCAATGCTCGTATCAAAAGTGTCGGACATTGCTTCTTCAATTTTAATTTTTTTCTATTAGAAAAGATTTTACCTACTAGTTTATTGGCCCACGTAGACCCAAATTAAAAAGTTTCACAGACAAAAAATCATCGATGGTATCAAATGCTCTCGTAAGATCAAATAAAAAGGCAGTAACATATTTGTTTTCATCTAATTCACATGTTGAATAAAGTCGATGGTACCTCATTCAGTAGAGTGGCCTTGCCTGAATCCATGCTGACAGTCTATCAAAATATTACTATGATGTAAAAAATAGAAAATGCGACTGTAGATTACCTTTTCAATAATTTTTGAAAAAACGCTTAATAAGGATCTCGGTCTATAATTTTCAATATTGTGTGGGTCGTCATTTTTAAAAATCGGAATAACTACAGCTTCCTTTAGAGCGGTAGGAAACTGCCCAAGTGAGATGGATAAATTAATAATATCGGCAAGTATTCGTGACAACTCTGCTTTGCATTTGTTAATTAATTTAACCGGAATTCCATCTAAGCCGGTAGACTTTTTGCCTGCGAGATTTTTAATCACCGACTACCTCGTCTTTGGTGACTAAATTAAAAAAATAGGTATTTATGTTAAAGACGGTCGAGAAGTACATTCACTTGACATATTATTTCCAAAATATTTAGTAATTTTAATCATATTTTATTAACAAAATAATTGAATATTGTACAACGTACGTTGCTGATGTGTGATATATCTATATAAAAATACAAATTGAACTCTTTTGATATTAACAAAGTATATATGTTTTACATCTGTATTTACCTAGCTCATGCTGATTATATATGTCACCAAATTCTGTATATAAAAGCTTTTTAGAATATCAATATTTTGAGCCCACTGTTCGTCTTCTTGTATTAAAAATATTTCAGTTTCCCCCGGTGTCCACATAGTTAAGTAATATTTATTTCTTTCACGTATATAATGAAGTCCCTGTATTTGATGGTAATAATTGTGATTCACATTGACTATGGCCGTTTCATTTCCATAATAAACAATATAATTTTTATCACTACGTAAACACTCAGAAATTGACAAATTTCCAAATTTATAAGGGCACTTCACTTCAATAATAGCACCTTCTCTACCATCGCTGACAATCCCATCGGTACTGGCTCCCAAAAAAACGCAATCATGTAACCACGCTAAGCCTGAACCGGTTTTCCGGACGATTTTACTTGTCGGACACTTTCCACAGACAAGTAATAAAATAGCAAAACCTCTATCTTCACCTTTTCCAACTTATCATGCGTTGCCTACGTTATCTCTCTCTGAACTGGTAGTCTTGTCCCAGTTGTTGGTAACAGAAAAAGAAAGAAAATAAATTCAAATATGGCCGAGGTTGAGCGTGTGCGTCAATTTACAACCTGTTCTACAAACACTGTAGTGGAAAGTGCTTTGGGAAATAGTAAGTAAATATTATAAAAACTATTTTCTTACCGCTATATCACTTTTGCATGATGTAGATTATGACTAGCGTCAATTTTCTGAAAAATAATCGTACTTTATTGGGGTCTCTCTCCCTCTAAAGTTGGGTGTCCGAGAAACTGGTCCTAGAGAATTAAGTGAGACCCGCTTTCGGAAAATGTCTCCGAGAACCAGTATCTGGCGTAAAATTTTTATCTGTCTTTGTTTATCACTTGCAATTCTATACCTGTACGCCTTACTCCCATTATTCAACTATATATAAAGAATAAGGTAACCAGTTGTCGGACGCCTTTTTTCCTAACTTACGAGGTAGACGTTGCACTCGTTTTTTGGACGTCCGAAAACAGTAGTTTTCAGATGCATTAGAATTATTATTATTTCCATTTCGTACATAGGTGTCCGAAAAATGTCGTTTTCCCCCTGGATTCATGTTTATTTAAAATTACACAAATTCAACGTTATGAATTCATTACATCAAATATGACCGAAAGTGAAATAGTGAGTTCAGAGAGCTCTAATTTCAAATGTTGTATAACTAAAGTGTTTATTAATTTCATCTACATAAAGTGCTATAGTGTTTACCACAAAAGCTTTATTCTTAGTGACAAATCTGGTATTATCTTATCAGGTGGAAATAAAATAACTTGTAAGGATGACAATGACTGGGTCGCTGCTAACCAAGAACTAAGTATTTTAGAGAAAACAATAAATGATCTAACTGAAGTTACTGAATTAAAGCAATATAACCTATTAAAATAAAAAAAGGAGTACTAACTTAACACCTCTTTCGACAGCCTGTGTGCGGCAAGGTAGTTTCCACAGGTCTCCTTCTGGCAAATTACCGGTTTTAATAATATCTTCAATATCCTCGTCAGAGAAGTGTTTTGTTAGAGGAGGCTCTGTTACCGCACTTTTGCCAATTTATTAAATCTATATAGCATTCGGCATCAAAATTGAATGTAGGAATTTCAAATCTTCGAATAATATTCTATGATTTCCTACCTTCGATTTTTTATCTTGATTTCAGTATTTTTCTGAACCCCAATTCTCTTACATGCCGACGTGGATCGAAGATCATCGAAATTAATATATTAGCCTTTGAAATGGAAAATGCACTAAATGCAATTATAAGTGATCAAAAAAATACTAATCGATGAACTAAAACAGGAGATAAAAAGACTGCAAAAGGACATAAAGATAAAAACCAAAGAAACAAAAACACTATTTACCCAAATTGATAAAGTTGTGCAAAAAACAATATCAACTAACACGGATACAATGCACAGTGGCATGGAATCACAGGGTTACACAAAAACAAGTAATAAACTAACATCACATGACAATTTATTAGCACCAAAGGTACGACATAATCAGGATAACCCTCCATATACGGAACAAATCTGTAACACTACCAACGAATTCAATATCAATAGAAACATGTGTAAAAAACAAATTAACAATACTATCGGATGAAACACAGAAGAGTCTCAATAATGTGACGTGCTTTCTTCCAGTTGCCTAGCGCATAGGCAAGTGGAAGCGTCACTTTGGCGCTGAACTGTATTTCGGTTAAATTCGATAATCTCGAGCGCCACCTTTGCAATTTTTACGTGGGGCAAAGGTCCCACATTAGCCTCCTAAACGCAGCCTGTTGCAGTAGGGCTGGGATAGCTACAGTGGAGACACGGTATGTCCAGGGGTCTGGACGGCAGATTAGACTTTCACTCACATTCAACAGTAAAAGGCAGATGTCGGTAAATAACAAAGTTTATTAACATACAATGAAATTTTTACAGAACAATAAAAAACGGTTAAGTACCAAAATACGGAGTTTATATATAAAATTAAAAAAACTTAAGATATGTCATTTCAATTTAATTTGAATCAGGTAGGGCGCCATTTTGTCACGTACGGGTAACCAGGCGGTGAGAAGCTAGTTAGCTACTCATTAATGCGGAAGCAAGCGGTGGTAAGCAAGCAAACGGTGAAAACGGTAAAGGAAAAAATTAAATCGGTAGAAAAACAGTAAGCGGAAAAAACTACACAAGTAAGTAATTTAAAAAAAACGGACAGCGTGCAAATACCAGGCAAAAGCAAGCGGTTATCTACAGTAATAATCATGCCTACATGATGCATTAGAGTGTGGGTGTGAAGAACTTGGCAAAATGAAATAAAACTGATACCAAATAAATAAAACGGTTTTCGGATTCGGTGCGGTGTGTAACTTAAGTCACACTCGGATCGGAAAATAAAACGGTTATCGGATTCGGTGCGGTGTGTAACCTAAGTCACACTCGGATCGGAAAATAAAACGTTTATCGGATTCGGGGCGGTGTGTAACCTTGGTTACACTCGGTTCGGAAAATACAACAGTTATCGGATTTGGTATCAGCTTGCGGCGGGGATTATTCGGCCTAGACGGACAGACAGCAATAATCAGAACGGTGGTATTTCGGTTCGGTTCGGTAATGTTGAAATTACATCAACACTTGATGCGGTGTTTGCCAAGCGCCTCAAACCCCACAGCTGGGTGCCTTCATTAAATGCATTTCGGTTCGGCCACGTGGTATCTTGTCGGATTTTATGCGGAAAATGTCTATGTATCAGAATATAATGTTAGTTAATTTATTTACGGTAGCCTAGATTTTATTCTCAATTCCCGGACTATAATAAATTTCTATAAATTATTTCAAAGTAAGGAATTTTGTTCCATTTCGTATCAGTACAAAATATTGGAAACAAAATGAACGGTAAATTAACAATAACACTACAATAAATTTCACAAAAATAATTTTTTGCAAATACAGATTTTATTTTGCTACGACCTAGCTAAAATAAAATTACGGTAATTAAAACTTCTACCCATTTGGTAGAACAACATATTATTTTATCGCAGTACCATCACAAATGGTCTGGATTAAAATAATAAAAACGGTAAACGGTACACAGTTTTCTCTCGAAGTATCATCCATGTTCTTTTTCCCATTTGGAAATTCTTGCGAACATGGCTATTTGGATAAAATCGGAGAAGTTGACATGTCCTAACTCGGACTCTCTTACTATATTGTAATAATTTAATAAATTTATTTAATTTCGGCTAAGTCGGGAAATAATAATTATATTCTGATACATTTAAACGGAATCGGTTTCAAATTATTGCTTTAAAACACACATGTCAGTGAATTATTCTTATCGGTGTTAATATAAAAAGGTCGACAAGAAACCAGCGGCGATGATAAAACGGTGTACTTACATGTTGAGAATATACGGAATAGTACCCGACTGGGCTGTTTGACGGATCGGACAGAAGTGATTTCAAATGTGCTCTAATGAAACTGATTTACGCAGCTGACTTATCAACGCCCTCAGTATCAAATCTTGTAATTAATATTAATATTATAGACAGCCCTCTCACTGCCAGGTTTATCAAATTACCTATTTAAAGCAGAAATCTGTTTCTCGGTTTCAGCTAGCTAAATTAGGAGAAATCTATAATAATAATTTACAATACCTATGATTCGAATGTAAGCGGAGCAAATAACGAAGTATATTATTAATGTATAACTGCATTTTTGGCAACGGAAAATTTACCTCGTTACAATAAAAAACTAAATAACACATGCAAGAAATTCCAAATAACCTTTATTATAAAATCAAATGCTACCTTATACAGTGATTGATAACATAGTTAACCTGACTGAAGATTTTAAACAAAGCGACCACATTGTAATAATGGCTGGGAAAAATAATTTTTACCCTAAACAATTCCCTTCTACCAGAAAAATAAACAGCTCTGCAACTCTAACATCATACTTGCATCTGTTCCGTACTCCAAAAAACAATTATATAAATAAGAGAATATATGAATATAACAACAACCTCAACATGTTTACTAAAAAACTGAACCGTATAGCTGACACGGAAACGTGACTTACTATGAGGTAAATCAAGAAAATTATATGCTAACCTTGAAACTATGGCTGTAGATATCTTAAACATAATAAATAACAAGCCCTCTATTAACAAACACTTAATTCATATCAATTCTGTAAATTCCTTGGAAATGAGCTCATCTAATTGGAAAGTAGTTACACATACACCAACACCGTAATAGATATCGTTGATCAAGAGGACACTATTATACGTGAAAATGGGATTTCTCGGGAGAACATATCAGTCAATGAAGAAATACAACTGTCAGAAACCACTGACAACTTATCAAATGTTAAGAAAACTAGCCATCAAAATAAAGATTTCTTACATCAAAGACTATCTCGACCCAAATTGAAGATATGAAGTATGAGAGTACCTCATATCCTACTCACCATAAAAAAGGGATAGACACTTATTATGACAAAACCATTAGGTTAAGTGGCTCTCTCAAAATTTTTTACATTAACATACAAGTGCATAACTAACAAAGTAAACGAGTTGGAGGCCTTTTTAGTAGATAAAGATGTTAATGTGTTGTGCATTAGTGAAAGCTGGTTAAACCCAGGGAGATTATAAATTTTGGTCTGTCAAATTTTAAAGTTGCTGCCTTCTACTGTAGAACTAAACATGTTCGTGGTGGAGTACTGATTCATATAAAAGTACTGTATCCTAGCTGCTGTAGTAGAAAAGGTAAACAATTTGTCAATTCAACATTAAAATGAAAAGCCACATCTTTCTACTACATTGTACAGATCCCCTAATTGAGTTATGAATCTATTATCGGGCTTACTAGAAAAGGCGCTATTGTTGACTAACAGTAAAAACAAAATAATATTAGTAGGAGACTTTACTGTTAGATTCGGAACTGAGCATAAGGATGCAACATCATTGTGTGATTTCCTAGCTACTCATGGTTTTAGGTCTATGGTAAATGGTGGGAAAAACTGTCTGACTGATAATATCTTTCTAAATTTTAGTGACTATACATCACTCACATCAATAATTAAAGCTAATATCTTTGATCATCATGGTCTTTCTTTAGAACTACAAAAATGTAACAGAGCCTTATTGCCCGAAACAAAAATTGTTAGGCCCCTCAACGATGTAGGTAAATTAAAGTTCTATGACACTGTCTCCCAGATAAACTGGAATTTTATATCTGACAAGTGTAGTGCTGATAAAAAATTAGACTAATTTCTAGAATTAATAGATGCATATAACGACGCATTTCCCATACGCACTTCTCGTAAAGCAAACATTAATAATAGGTATACAAATAAGTAGTTCTCAGATGACATAAAACAAACCAGGGAGCAACTAGCATTGTTGAATGAGATATATTCACTCAACCCGGCACAAGAACTCAAGAATTATCGTAATAAATTTAGAAACATGTACAAAAGTAAAATAAAAATATCTAAAATTCGTGCTAACGATACGGCAATAAAAAATTCTGACGGTTCATCTAAAGAAATGTGGAAAATCAAAAATAGCAAAAGACATGTGGTAAAAACAAAAAATTCTGTTATGATCGACCCGGACATTGCAAATGAATACTCCTCATGACCTCATGAAAAAACTGCCCCAACTGACCCAAGTTTCTACTTGAATAAAATTGAAGTGGCAGATGCTGCCTTCTCTCTGTCAACAGTATCCTATAAAGAAGTAAATGACATAATATACTCTTTAAAAAATAGAGACAGCAAGGATATATATGGTTTTAATGTTGACCTCATTAAGTACATTAAAGATCTGATTGTCATCCCGCTTACTAAACTAATTAATTACGCCATCACAGAGGGCATATTTCCTAGTTGTCTAAAAAAAGCACTCATACTCCCTATTTATAAAAAAGGAAACCCTAATGATATATCAAATTTTAGACCCATATCAGTACTACCCATTTTTTTTTAAATTTTTGAGAAAGTTATTAAATCCAGAATTACCGCCTATTTTGAAAATAACAATCTGTTTGTGATGTCTCAATATGGCTTCAGAGCCAAAAAAAGCACCATTGATGTTATATAGGACTACACTAGCAAAGTCACTGATTGTTTTGAATCTGGTGAGTACATTGTGAGCACCTTTTGTGACCTAAGCAAAGCCTTTGATTGTGTACAACACGAGCTGCTAGTTAGGAAGCTTGAAGTATACAAATTTGATTCCAATAGCATCAATATGATAAAATCCTACTTAACAGGAAGAACGCAAAAAGTTAAATGTGGTAATGATATATCCCAGGAAATAGACATAAACATAGGCGTACCACAGGAATCAGTCTTGGATCCTTTTCTCTTCCTAATATATGTTAATGACCTATCACTCAATGTACCACTTACCGATTTTACATTTTCTGCAGATGACACAACAATGTCTAATACCGGCAAGGTACTTAACGAGCTCATTGAGGTGGGTAGTATTACTCAATTGGAGTCTAAGAAATGGTTTTCTCATAATGGGCTTAGTTTAAACCTATCCAAAATGCAAACAATGATATCGTCCTTAAGAAATATAAAATCGATAATCCTGTAACAGTTAAATTTATGGGTATAACTATCCACTTTAAACTGGAAGTGTCATGTTGACTCAGTAGCAAGCAAATTGGCCAGTAGCATTTATCTATTAAGATTACTAGGTGATTGTGTCTCTAAGCCGACTCTAAAAACTGCCTACTATGCCCTGTGCCACTCGAGTATGTCGTACGCTACCCTGGCGTGGGGATATTCATCCTCATGGCGCCGGATTTTTGGACTACAGCGCGGGGCCTAAGAATCGTAGATGGTATTGGGTATAGTGACAATTGTAAGATCTCCTTCATTAACAATGATATTCTAACTTAGCCCAGTATTTTCATTCTTGAATGTGTAGTGCACATCAAAACTAACATGGACAAATTCACTGTACATAACGACATACACAACCACAATACACGAAACAATGATAAGCTACTTTTAAAATACTGTAGGCTGTCCAAAAGCCAAAAAAGTTTAAATTTCATTGCTCTTAAATTCTATAATACACTGCCCACAGAATAATAATAATAATAATAATAATTTATTAATTCATTTGCCATTTAAACAATGGATAGAACAAGTCATAAACGTCAAAGCAATAAAACTTTAGTTAATTAATGTAAGATAATTACCTAAAGTTAATAAAGGCTAATAAAATACTAGTAGCTTTTACAGTTCCAGGAAGTTGCATTTGCATATAATTATATTGATAATAAAATATAAAAATAATTAATAAAATACTAGTAGCTTTTACAGTTCCAGGAAGTTGCATTTGCATATAATTATATTGATAATTATCCCTTTACGGGGAATTTCCTATAATCTAATTTTAATTTTTAATATCCTGTTCTGGTAATCCTTTGATAGTTATAACACGAGTATTTGCTTACATATTTCAGTTGATTGTGAACTTTAGAAAAAGCCGCACCGAAGAGACATAGATGTCAAAACACGTGTCTGTGGATGTTCTAAAGTTTTGTGTTACTGCTATATCGGTAAGTGCTTTTGTTTTGATTGTCTTTAATAAAATACTAGTAGCTTTTACAGTTCCAGGAAGTTGCATTTGCATATAATTATATTAAATATGAATTATTCGCGGGAAGAAATGGTTGACATGATTTTTATTCTGGGGGAGTGCTCAAGGAACAGCCTCTTAGCATCCCGAGTCTATAAAACCAGATATCCTGAAAGGAGACACCCTTTAGAACCTGCATTTAGTAATCTTAGAGACAGATTTATCGAAACTGGTGAAGTGCAGTACAAACCTCATGAAGTTCCAGCAAGAAAAATGACTGATCCAGACAATTAACCTTAATATCTATGCAACTCCTAAAGATAAATACCTACTATGATATATCAATGGAAAGATAATTTAACACTTCATTAGATGACAGAACTGAAAATAGTACGTCCCATTTGAAAAAATTGAATTACGGCCTTTTTTATTAGCGAAACATTAAACTCAATTTTTTCAGCACTCTGTATAAGATTAATATTAATAATGTTTCTGCCCTACTAGCCCTTAATATGCTCAACATAACAGTATAAGCAGAATTTTGAAAACTCTTTTGTCTATGAAATCAGAGGTACTCAAAAACTTATCCGCAAACCTCACTTTTTGTCAAAAAATCTTTTTTATATCGTAAACGGTTCATTTTAAGTACCTACCACCTTAATAGAATTATGAATATAATTAGATGGGTAACTCGATAAAGGAAAAAAATATAGGGTGTTCCATTTAAAATAACGAAGTTGTTGCTCGGACAACGAAAACGGAGTACCCTGTATAATTGTACATATTTTCTGGTTATTCAGAATTGAAAATCAAGAAAATAATCTATAGACAATATATTTCCACCATTTCAAATACAGCCGTAATCGACCAAAATCAGAACTTTGGCGCACCCTGTATATGTATATATCCTTACATTTACTTTTTTTGTTTCTATATAGATATGCCAGTGTACTTTTTTCTTTTATTTTATTATTTTATGTTTTGTGTGATTTTTAATTATCTCCATAATTTCTGTATTACAGTATTATTAGTCTAAGTGACATGTAATTATTAACACTTATTCTCATCCAGTAATTGGTCTCTGACTGTTGGATGATGAAATAAATAAATAAAAAAAACAAGAGACGCAAGTAATATAAGCAATATAGATTATAAGCCTCAAACTAACAACATTTGTATCTTATCTCAAATAACGTAAACATTACATTATAAATCGTACCGAAAAGAGCTTTTTGGGACAGATTACAGTTTTCACTGGTTGTAAGAACATCTCGCTGTACGATTTTAATTTGTATTTATAGTAAATGTGAATAAAGTTGTTTCATCAAGTTTTAATTCTCTTTTTAAAAAGAGTTATTCAACAATTGATAACTTAATTCACGTATAAAACATAATATAAATATGTAATAATATACAATCAAATACTTAACACTTAACATAGTCAATAAATTAATTTTATAAATAGATATCGTTAGGAGATTAATGAATCGCACAAATATTCGCCCACGCTATAGTAGCACTTTTTAAGCAACATATTTTTCACACTGGATTTAAAAGTTTGTATTGTTTCTCTATCGCGAATTTATTGAGGAAGCTTACTATATAATTTGGGATCGAATTTGGGACCGAATATAGAATGATGCCCCCTAGCCAGTTTAAGAATAAAGTTAAACATTTTCTTAATAAGGCATTTTATTCCTATGACGAGTACCTAAATTACAGTTCCACCAATAGCGCGCCATGCTATAATCATTGTTTAACTGTCTAATATGTATGCTTTTTGTATTGTATTTATACTATCTAAAAATATGTACGTATTTATGTATTCACATATTAGGATGATCAAATTATGATCATCTTTTTTATTTGGTTATTCTTTTTACACTTTTATTTGTATTGTATTTTTTCTATTGTAAGATTATGACTTGTGTAAGTACTATTTTGTACAATAACACAAATAAATCTATTCTATTCTATTATAGGTAGGTTTATACCTAAAAGGGCTGGTCTGCTTTCAGATGGCGAAAACAAAACCGGCATTCAAAAAACAGAATCCAAAAACCTTTTGTACTTACTGCAATGCTTCACTTCAAGCAGCCCCGCAGGCTATTCGAGAAACTGGAATAAGTGTAAGAGAAGCCAGCCGGCGCAATAGCACGGCCAGAGCCACCATGCATGATAAATTAACTGAAAAATCTCCAGCTGAGAAGAAAAAAACCGGACCGCCACCATTGCTGATTGTGGAAGGTGAAAAGAAAATTGTAGACCGGGCCATACATATAGCAAAATGTGGCTTCCCGATCTCCAAAACCGATCTAATGGAAGCTGTAGCAAAAATTGCAACTGATACCGGTAAATCAAAATTTTTTCCTAACGGTATTTCTGAAAAGACCCCGAAATTTCCCAAAGGGAGGCAGAGGGAACCAACAGAGCGAGGGCTTTAATAACTGAAGAATCCATTCGATCGTGGTTCTGCACTTTGCGAATATATCTAGAAGACAGCAATTTTCAAGACATATTAGGAGACCCTAGTAGAATATTCAACGGGGACGAGTCAAGATTTTCCTTGTGCCCAAAGACTGGCAAAGTCCTCGGACCAAAAGGTTGGAAAAAGTTGTACGTAATTAAGTCCGGTAAGGAAAAGGAAAATGTCACTGTCCTTTACATTCAATGCATCAGGAGCAATATGTCTCCCTTTGGTAGTCTTCCCTTATGTAAGGCCACCTAAAGCTCTGGTGGAAAATGTCCTTAGTACTTGGGTTATCGGAAAATCCTACTCAGGTTGGATGACAGGGGAAGTTTTCTTC
The DNA here is from genome assembly GCA_963583905.1 of Stenurella melanura. Classification (NCBI taxonomy): domain Eukaryota; kingdom Metazoa; phylum Arthropoda; class Insecta; order Coleoptera; family Cerambycidae; genus Stenurella; species Stenurella melanura. The sequence continues at coordinate 74,564,321 of OY757315.1, forward strand.
GAGTACATCTTAAATGATTTTAACTCATGGCTGACAAGAAACGAAATAAAGCGACCGATTTTGTTATTAATAGATGGGCATAAATCATAAATTTGACTCTGCCGTTAAGTCAGTTTTGCGAACAACATATTATTTTATGCGCTTTACTCCCAAACACGACACACATATTGCAGCCGGCAGATGTGAGCGTGTTCAAACCCATACAGCAAGAATGGAAGAATACAGTTAAAAATTGGCAGGAACGCCCTGAAAATTTGAATCAAATAATCACAAAGATTAATTTCTGCAAAGTATTTGAAGAGACACTACAAAACACGCAAATGCAAAGTTATATTATAAAAGGCTTCCGTAAATGTGGGTTATATCCTTTTAACCCCGATAGTGTAGACTATACAAAATGTGTTAGAAATTTCCTTGAAAAAAAATTTTCAACAATAAATCGTTTCTGCAAGTGCCTCACAAAAAATATGATTTCAATGTTGCTAGGAGAGTAATCGAGTCAATTTCCAATGATTTGAAAAATTATGGTGTCAATGTAATCAACGAAATCGACTTCCAAGAATTATCTTGAAAAAAGATCCCAATAAAATTCAAGCATCCACTTCAACAACTATTTCAGCAGATGAGGGTGTGAATATTGCTGTGGGAAGTATTGTCCTTATGGACCATGTAACTTTGCTACCCGTTGATATAATGGAAATTGAGGAGGGTATGCTTTTGAACTTTGGGAACAATGAAAACTCAGAATTGGCAGTATGTACTGAATTGGAATAGTACCACAAGACAACGACATTGACACCGTCGATGAAGCAATAACTGCAAATAAGAGTAAAATTGCACCAGAAAAAAAAGATCACATTTTTAGAATGTTTTATAAATTTGAAATAATTCTCCCCAGCTTTACAAACATTTATAACAAATTTAGATGCCCTTACGAGTTTTCCGAATGTCTTCCTTTTCTGTAGAAGTGAAAAGTTGGAACTGTCTTCTAATACATCTAAACATTTTGGACATTTAATAATCGTTTTTTTCTTTTTTACAACAAAACCTGCTATGTATCCAAGAATGTCTTCAGAATAGAGTTAGATGTTACACCTCAGAACTTAGATAATCATGATCCCTTTGGGAAGGTATATAAAAATTTAACTCTAACCTGTGTCAGTCGTAAAATTTAAGGTTAAAAAAAATCATAAAAAACTTCGCCATCACAGAAAATTTTAAGAATACTCGTTCCAGAATAAGTTATAAACCGATTTTTCATAAGAAAATTAAAATGGAGTTTAGAGGTGTACCACCCATGAAGATGTTAGGTAATCTGGAAGAAAACTGGAGATTGTGGAAGCAAAGATTCGAGACTTACCTCTTAGCAACAGAAATTTCCAAAAAAGAAGAAATAAGCCAATGCGCGCAATTGCTTCCTTTAATAGGAGAAGAGGGTACGCGAATTTACAATACTTTTACGATGTCAGAACAGGAAAAAGATAAAATCAAACCATTGTTGCAAAAATTCGATGCTCACTTCAGTCCTAAGAACAACCTGACCTATTTAAGATACAAGCTCCTAACTTGTAAACAGGTGGATGGAGAAGGTATAGAGCAATATATTACGGAATTGAAAACCTAGCTCTTGAATGTGAAGTAGTAGCAGTTCCTCGAGGCAGCTTAGTAAAGGATTTGTTAATCTGCGGCCTGAATTCTGAGTCCTTAAGAGAAAAACTTCTACAGGACGATCCTGAAAATCTGGATTATGCAATTAAAATGTGTATCAACATGGAGAAGATAAAAGAGAGAAATCGAGAAATTCCTAATAGAAAAGAGAACGTTGAAATACACGAAATCAGGAGAAAACTGAAACAGAAATTTATGGACAAGAGAAATGCTGGAGAGAAGGAAAATGCAAAATGCACAAAACGTCAGCAGTTCCATGGTTATGGGAAATGCCCTGCCTACGAAAAACAATGCAGCAAGTATGGAGCACTAAACTATTTCGCAGCAGCGTGCACAAACCAACAAGAAGGTAGTCGACATGATGGTAAATTAAATAATACTAAGTTTAATTATAGCCACAGAAACTCTAGTTACCAAAATATTAACTCTAATTTTAGGAAAGATAATAAAGTAAATACCTTAGAAAATTATAACGAGGAATTCCCTTTTATAGGTATTGAGACTAATTGTAATTGTAAAAATTCGCCAAATGTACACGCTGTAGAAAACACAAATGATTTTTTGTTCATAGGCAGCATTGAGGCAACAAAACTAGTCTGCGATGTTGAGGTGGAATCATGGGTAACGGGTAACGGCACATGAAATAAAAATTACAGAATAATTCGGTATTAGAAAAGTATGGGGAAAGAAGATGAGAGGAATGTGTAAAATAAGAGTTGTACGTCAACGAAATGTTTCATGTTATATACACATATTTGTATTACCGTAGCATGTCATAAATGTTAAGTGTTATTTATAAATTAAAAAATGTAAGAAATTGAACCTACAAAAGGGGAGATAAAATGTGTGTTGCCTACATATGGCACATAAATGTAATGAGAACACAGTAGAAATAATAAAGCAGTTCACACCCAGCTGTCGTATGATTAACACGTCACTACAGGTCCCGTCCTTAGTGCAGCGTGCTCTACTCTCATGTGAGTCAGGCCATATTATCTATTAATATTATTATTATTATTATTATTATTGTTATTATGCCATTCAGCACTGTACAAGAAATTCTTGGCCAGGTGCGCATGGCTCTCCTGAGAATCAATCCAAAAAACATGGAATACCCTGTATATACAATGTTTATTGACACTACTCGATTTCTAACAATTAATTAAGTATGCAATATTTTCGAAAAAAATCAGTCACCATTTGTGGTAATCCAGAGCTTGAACCCTCAACGGCCGCAGCGCAAGCGTTAATTCGATTAATATATTTGATAAAAACTACTGTCTACCTTTATATTTTAAAAAATAAAACAAAAATAAATTAACACCATTTTAAAAACTTTATTTACATTTACATTAATGACAGATTGAGATATCTCTGATATTAAATTCAAATCTCTTAAGTATGCTAGTAAGGATTTTAAGCAAGACACTCTACATTTCATTCTTTTGCTCCTGCGCTGAAAAAGATTAATTTTCTTTCACTACCAACACAAATATGTTTATGTCATCACCGCTATATCAAATGTACCTAAATTACACAAACCTGGAAAGTCGACTTGATATATTTTGCACTAACCCATCACAATTAAAGAAATTTGTTTTTAATTGAAAGGATTGTTCATCCTAAAGACCCACATTTTCACTTCTGTTTTTTTTTCTTCTTGCTATTAATCTTTCTTTTTTTCTTAGGCAAAAGTACAGTTCAGAATTGCGAGCATTTGCTCTTACTCTTAACTTTTATTCTACGAAGGCTTATAATTATGTAAGGGAAACATTTATCAAAGGCCTACCATCTACGAGAACGTTAACTGGGTCACTGGGTGGTATGGGTCTATCGATGGTACACCAGGATTTACTGAGGAGGCTCCCCAAGAGTTACAAATTAGAGCTGCAGAGGCAGCAACAAAGAATAAGAAAATATTGTGTGGTATGGTAATTGATGAAATTGTAGCATTTGAAAAAGCTACATTAATAATTTCAGTTTGAATACTGTAAATTAACCTTGATTAGTTCACTTGTTTGAGTATGCAACCCACGATCTAGAATCCGATAGTGGATGGTTGCCTATCTTAATGAGAAATGGGTAGTAAACATATTTTCTTTAAGTATGATTTCGAGATAGAGGTATTACTCACGTATTCTTGTAGTGGAAATATTACATAATCGTGTAATTCAGTCTTTAAATTGCAAAGTCCTTTGTTGGCGCATTTTTATTGGCTAGAGAAAGAGTTCTCTAGATGCTCAAGTTGACAACACTGAGAACGGTAGGAGATTTTGGTCTGACTTTCGTTCTTCGACAGCGACGAGATTAGCGGAATGGCGGCGATCCCGGTATTGTAGTGAAGAATTTGGGTTTTACATCGCTGACACTGAAAAGGGATTTGATTTGATGTACCCAGTGTTTCTTTACCGTCCTGCCAGAAGCATTTTGTAAGTTCCAGGAAGGAATTCTGTTGCTTGTCGTAATCCGATCGCCACTTGTTTCGGAGGTTATGTAATACTCTCTATATGAGGTGAGCTCATATTTTACTTAGTTTGGTGTTTTATTTAGTTCTTATTTATTGTGATTATTACAGAGTGTTTTCGAGGGGCACACATTTTCGGAGAGGCTTATTATTAGGATAAGCATATGTTTGGTGCTGTCATATTGGTTATGTAAGGGGGCCCATTAGTTAGAGCAGTAATAGGAGGAAGTCTATTACTCAGATGTTTGGTTTTATGTGGGTCCGGCTGACATTTTGAGAAGTTTTGGTTGGAGAGTTGTTCGCAGCAGTCTCCAAGAGATTTGGGCAAAGTTTTGGGAGTGACACGGAGTCGCAGTTGCAGCCAACGTCGAGAACATCTAGAAAAGTGGTGACGAGTCCCGTTGCAGTCGTCACAGAAAATGCCAAGGCCTTAACCAGGTTTTTTTGTTCATTTTAGCCAAATATTTTAAAGAAAACATTATAGTTTAATTCAGTGGTTTTTGTTCGTATGTTGAAGTAAATTATACCACAATCTTGCAACTATAAATCAAGCTCTAAGTTTGTGTGTAGAATGATGATACATTTAAGAGTTCACTGTAAAACACCCATGGTACCGTGAGATGTTAATTTGCCCACTATTACGTCACACATATAAAATTTAATTCATGGTAAGTTATAATTCATAGTTGTACATTGGCAAACTCGTAGTTGCAAGAGAATCTCAGTCAGAGATCGAAGTTTGAATTCAAATTAAGTTTTTTGATCAACTGCATAGAATTTCTTTAATACGTATGAACCACGATTAAGTAAGGTTTGAAGTTTTTTATTTTTACTCTTTTTACTGTTGTACATCTCATGTGTGTTGTAATAAATGTCCAATGTTTACATGTTTTAGTTTTTTGCACTTGTACTCCTGATATTTGTTTAAATTTTGAGATTTCATAGAGTAAGGTAGAGTTTTGATATTACAGAGATATTTTGAGTATTCCATCGCATGGTTGCTAGTAACTTAATTTTGTTCCGAGCTGGCAAAATTATTTAAATAATATTACGTAACATACAGCCGGTGGCGCCCTTTTGAGTGTCCACACACAATCCTAACCCACGACCTTGTGCTCTCCACCAAAAATCGGCTGCCGTTCGCATCGGAATAACATGTTTTAATATTTAGGTATCAAAATATGTTACAAAATGTCCATTAAAAGAATGGTCGAGTGGACTGGAACAAAATTTACTGGTTCTGTTGATGTTGGAACAAATATAGACAGTGATAATTTACCAGAAGCTAAGGAAGTTCTTGTATTTATGGTCGTTTCCATCAATGATAACTGGAAGATAACAGTAGGATATTTTTTGTTGGATGGAATAAATGGGTCAGAAAAGGCTAATCTAGTCAATAAATCATTGCAGTTTTTACACAATACAGGTAAATATTACAATCATTAGTTTAATTTTTGATGGAACCGCTACAAACCTAAACATGGCTCATTCACTTGGAGCAAACTTAAATATAAGTAAATTTAACCATCCAGTTACTCAACAGAGTATATATCTATTTTCAGAACCTTGCCATATGCTTAAACTTCCAAGAAATGGTTTAGATAGTCAAGGTACTCTTGAAGACGATGAAGGCAACCTAATCGAACGGAATTATTTTGAAAATTTAGTTGAACTTCACTGAAGGTCTACAAACATAAAAAAATCGTCATATCCGCTGGAAACGAGAAAACATGAAATTGAAACTTGCAGCACAGACATTTAGTAACAGTGTTGCAGATGCCTTTCTTTTTTTTGTAATGACCTAAAATTAGATGAATTTAAAAATGCTGAGGCTACAGCCAGATTTTGTAAAATTGTTAATAATTTATTTGATATATGTAATTAAAGAAATTTACTGTCAAAATCAGAATATATTATACCATTATCTACTAAAATAGAAGGAACCATTTTGCCACATTTAGAAGTTTCTGCAGAAACTATATTTTAAACTTAAAATTAAAAGGCGATTTGTTGATAGTTGAGGCATATATAACGATTATGTAAAATGCAATGCTCCAATCTTAAAATATATTTTAACTTACAAATTGTCGTAAGACCACTTAGAAATGTATTTTGGCATTGTGAGAAGTAAAGGTGGCTCAAATAACAACCCTACAGCCAAACAATTCGAGGCTATTTACAAACGGCTTTTGATACATTCGGAATTAAAGGTGGTTGACACTGGCAATGCAATTGCTTTAGATGATACATCAATATTGAATGTTGACAATATTAAAAACATATATTTTAACGTGCGTCAACTTACAGACCACAATTACTCGCTATCACTGAGAAACGATTCACATGATAGGATCCAACAATGCTGCATTCTCTTTGTGGGAATTTGATAGAGGACGACACAGCCAGTTTAGAATTCGATTTTGATATAGCTTCCCAAAGAAACCATGATTATCTAAGTTCTGAGGTGTGGCATCTATTCTGAAGACATTCTTGGATATAAAGCGTGTTTTGTTGGAAAAAAGATAAAAACGATTATTAAATGTCCAAAATGTTTATATATATTAGAAGACAGTTCCAACTTTTCACTTCTGCAAAAAGGGAAGACATTAGTAAAACTCGCACGGGCATCTAAATTTGTTATAAATTTTTGTAAAGCTGGGGAGAAGTATTTGAAATTCATAAAACATTCTAAAAATGTATCTCATCCTAACATTAATATTATTAAAATTTTAATTAATAAACCATTATCAAGTTTAGCTTCAAATTTCATTAATATATCTAAGGATCATTATATGATAATGATCCTATTTCTAATCATTCCATTTTCTTTTGACAAAGGCAATAACTTCTCAGAACCAGTAGGCATTTTTATTTATTATATTATTTGTTTATATAATTTTTTCGTATAATAAAGTTATTACTTTAAATGGTATGGTTGGTTTTTTTCCACTCCAAGACATTATCCACAAGCCCAAGTAGTCATTATTTAGTCATAAATCATACCCTTCAAAACAGTACGCCACTGCACAACTAGGGCCCTCTCTGGGACTAATGCTGTGACAAAACAAAGAGTATATAGTTGAATTGGGATTGCTCCTCTATTCTTTAAACCTCGTTGGGATAGAAAGTCGTGTTGCGCACATTTAACATGGTGACGATGGGGTACAATTGACATATGTCAAATTCGGTTAGGGACAGGATAACAACTTGGGTAAGATTTGTTAATGAATTTCGGACTAAATATTTAGGGTATGATTATCAAAATAATTTATGGGATGAGATTCAAAAAAGAGATCAAAAGTCATTCGAGCGTGTGGAAAAATATTTTGCATGCATGATCGATATGTTTAATAGGCTTCCACAGAAACCTAGCGAAGAGGAAAAATTAAATCTTTTACGCCGCAATATCGAACCGTATTACATAGACAGGTTAGGTTTATCAGAAATTAAAAATGTTCAAGATCTATTAGGGAAATGCAACAATTTGAGATTTCTCGCGAGTTAGCTAACAAATGCAAGCCTACAAACAAAGTTTGTTTTCTTGAACCAGACTTAGCTCATGATAGTAATAGACCGAACTCTCCTCCAATCAATCGAACCATGTGACAACCTCAGAGAATCTCAAGTATAAAATGCTGGAATTGCGAATAAGAAAGGATATCAGGGTCCTGCAGGTGAATCTCCACCATGTCAAGGCTGCTTCGGCCATCATATGTAGGAGATTCGAAAAAGGAGGCATAGATATTGCCCTCCTGCAGGAACCCTGGCTTGTCAAGGGAAGCCAGTACGAGGTAAGTTGCTGTACAATACACTCTCAAGCAGACCTAGAGCGTGTATTGTACATAGTAGTAGAATAAGTTGTGTACTAATCCCGGTCCTTTGCACTGACGATTTTGTTACAGCTATCCTAACAGCGTCGACGGAAGAAGGAGTGAAGAGCTTGGTCATATGCTCCGCCTACTTCCGCCCAGGCGAGGAAAGAACCTACCCCCCGCAACTATTAGGTGACATTGTTGCCTACTGCGGGGACAGGAACCTTCCAATGGTAATAAGATGTGATGCCAACGCACACCACGTGGTATGGGGAAGCACGAACATCAACACAAGGGGTAAGTACTTATTACATACAATTCATTCTAGGTGAAGGGTTATTATTAGCTAATATAGGCAAGAAACCTACTTTTGTTACTTCGGTACGTAAAGAAGTTTTAGATTTAACCTTATGTATAAGTAATATAAACGATACAATTAAAAATTGGCATGTGTCGGAAGAGCCATCAGGCTCCGACCACAGACACATAAGATTTGATAATGTGACTCCAGCCTTGATGGAGACGAAGTTCAGAAACCCACGAGAGACCAACTTGGAAGGATATACAGAATCCCTCAGAAGGCACCTGCAGGGAGGAACAGCGTCCAGGAGAGAGTTGGAGAGCCTTGAGGTGGCAGTGGAACAGGTAAGCGAGGCAATACTAGCTGCTTACTAACTGCCTCGAGAAATCAAGGAAAAATAGAGGTAAAACAATCTGGTCTAATAAACACCTAGAAGGCATCAGAACAGAAGTGAGAACATCGTTCAACAAGGCCAAATCCAACCAAGACTGGGATACCTATAAAACAAAGCTCACGCAATACAACACTGAAATCCGCAAGGCCAAAAGAGACTCTTGGAGGAGGTTTTGTGAGGAGGTCGAGGATGGCCACAGTATTCCAGGCTGAAGTGGCCGCAGTACAGTGGAAATTACCAGGCAAGGAACTGTTAATCAGTCGATTGCCATTTTTTCCGATAGTCAGGCTGCTCTAAAAGCAATCGGTTCCATGCAAGTCGAATCGGGACTTGTATGGGACTGCATAAATGCCCTTACAGACCTAGGGAGTCAGAACAAAGTGACCGTGGCGTGGGTACCAGGACATAAGGGACACAAGGGAAATGAAAAGTCCGATGAACTGGCCAGAGAAGGCGCAGGTAACGCCCTTATAGGCCCGAACTCTTTTGCGGTGTGGCCAAGCCATGCATACGAGCATCCATTAACAAATGGGTGCAAATTAAATCTCTGGAATGGTGGAAAAATTTCCCACGACAGAGACAGACTAAAGAGTTCATTAAAGAACGATCAGCCAAATTTACGGAGGATCTATTAGGCCAAAATAGAAAGGCCATTAGAATAATATTAGGTCTTCTAACTGGTCACTGTCGACTTAATAGATATCTCAGTCTAATGGGTTTGGCAGAGGACGCAACATGCAGATTCTGCCAAGAGGCAGAGGAAACCTCAGTCCATGTATTGTGCCATTGTGAAGGCCTTCCTAGACTGAGATTCCAACTAATTGGTGATGAAAAACCAAGAGCTGATAGCTACACTAAAAAGCCCCTATCAAGGCTGTGGAGTCTGATACAAAGGACAAAGCTGGATAAGGAGCTCTAAGGAAAACAAACAGGAGCACTACAATAGATCCATGGGGGTCGCGGTGGTCAAGGCCAATTGGCCAGCTCCTCCTTCCTAATCTAATATAATCTAATGGTTAAGAAGTCTAATGGTGATTATAGATTTTGTATCGACTTTGTGAAAATTAATCAAGTTACTCGACAGGACGCAAACCCGCTTCCTTATGTCAACAGTATACTGGCTCGGTTGAGTAATGCTCGATATTTTTCCTCGATAGATATAAACTGCATATCATCAAATCGAACTTGAAGAGTCTAGTAAAGAAAGAACTGCGTTTACCGTGCCGACTCGTGGTTTATATCAATTCACGAGGATGCCCTTCCGGTTGCATAATAGCTCAGCAACATGGCAACTATATGTCGACAATGTATTGGGGTCGCTTAGAAGTTTTGTATTCGTCTATCTAGATGATATAATTATCACTATTCCAGATTTTGAGACTCATGTAAAAGTAACGGAATCTGTTCTGCTAAAATTATTAAGTTCCGGCCTTACAGTGAATCGTGAGAAATGTGAATTTCTCAAATCGGAGTTAAAATATTTATGATATCTAGTTACGAAAGACGGGTTGAACACGGAACCTAGTAAAATAGAGAGTATGGTTAGTTATCCCGTTCCCAAATGTGTTAAGCATGTACAATGTACATCGTTTTATCGGAATGGTAGCCTGGTATAGGCGTTTCATACCAAAATTTCCGTCACGTGTGTCAGCTTTAACTAAGTTAACACCAAAGAACTTTAGATTCGTTTGGTCTTCGGAATGTGAAGCTGCATTTCAAGATATCAAACAGTTGTTGAGCGCACATTTAACACGGTGACGATGGGGTACAATTGACATACGTCAAATTTACCCCAACATATAGAAAGTTGTATTATATGTTTTTTTTTGTTTTTTGCTTTTATTATGAAATGGTGCGCTACTACAAAAGAAAACTGACCGAGCGGATCTCGGCGAAAATGCTATCAAGAGTGCTATTAATGATGTGATTAAAAATAAAAATTCTGTTAGAAATGGTTCATGGCATTAAAAGAAACACTTTACTGTATCGCCTCAAAAAACATAAGGAAAAGCAACAGGATGATTTCGGTACAAAGGACAATGATGGTTATCTGTAGATTTCTAAATATGCAAGCCGCCAAGTATTCTCAGCTCAGGAAGAAGGACTTCTTGTTGGTGTTACGTACATCTGGGAACTTTAAGTATTTTTATTAAATTCTAATTAACTAAACTTAATTTTCGAGAAATATGTACAGGTATTTACCATACTCTACTAAATAAAACCCCAGACATTAAACTATCATTGGCAATCTATTTAAATTTAGGAATGAACACGTTTATTATATTTTCGTACACTTCATAATTCTAATAGTGACATGGACTCCGATAGAGAAAGTTACGATGAATTTGGGGATTTGGAAAATCTACAAATAGGAGATTATTGCTTGATTAAATTTGCCACTAAAAAACAACTTCGTTATTATGTTGGTCATATTGAATTAATAGAATCTGATGAGTGTGAAATAAAATTTCTGAGATGTAAAAATAAAGAAAATGGTACATTTAAATGGCCTGATGTAGAGGATAAATATTCACTGCCAGTTACAGATATTGAAAAGAAATTTCCAATACCACGACATGAGGGACGAGGTCTTCTTGTATTTCGCATAGACTTTTCTGGATATAATCTGTCTTAAATCACACAAATTTTTCTTTGAAAATATGTTTAATTTATACTCTTATGCCTCCATGCCTATGTTAACCATAGTTACTAATTAGACTTAAGTTTTTTATTTCTGCAGATTTTTGCTTTTGTACACGATACTTTATAATAAATTTTCTTGAACTTAACGAAAATGTTTTTAGTCTACCAAATATTGCAAGAGAAATTAGAAGTTTCATATTTTCATGCATTTACCCCAGATACCTTGTAACGTATTTCACTAGTAATTGATCCGAGGGTGGTGCATTTACCCCGGTCAGCTGGGGCAAATGCGTCCCCTGTCAAGGTTTTAAAAAAAATTATATGCTGAAAAGAGTGAGGACTTTAAAACCATTTTGATTGTTCCAGCGTCTTCCAATTATGTCAGAAAACTTCTCTAATAATTTGTATCAACGTATTTAACAAACTGTAATTATGAGACTGACCCGATGTCAAATTTCACGATGACGCTTATTTTTATATTTGCTTTTAGCAACTCGTTTTTGAATTGTACAAGTTATTACTTTTTATTATAGGGTAGGTTGGGGCAAATGAGACCCATTTGCCCCAACCTACCCTATAATAAAAAGTAATAACTGCGCAATTCTTGTACAATTCAAAAACGAGTTGCTAAAAGCAAATATAAAAATAAGCGTCATCGTGAAATTTGACATCGGGTCAGTTTCATAATTACAGTTTGTTAAATACGTTGATACAAATTATTAGAGAAGTTATTACTTTTTATTATAGGGTAGGTTGGGGCAAATGAGACCCATTTGCCCCAACCTACCCTATAATAAAAAGTAATAACTGCGCAATTCTTGTACAATTCAAAAACGAGTTGCTAAAAGCAAATATAAAAATAAGCGTCATTAAAGACATACGAAATATAAAAAATAAAGAATTAAGACAACTAATACTAACCGATTTTCATATATTGCCAACAGGTGGACATGCCGGTATTAACAGCATGTATAATAATATTAAAATACATTATTTTTGGTCAGGACTGAGGACAGATGTTGAAACTTTTGTAAAACATTGTAGTGACTCAAAAATTTAAATATTCAAAACCTAATAAGGAACCCTTGTCAATTACCAGTACAGCTGCAACAGGTTTAAAAAAAAAATCTTGATTTGGTAGGTCCTCTTAGCGTAGATGAATAAAATAATTGGTACATTTTGACGATACAATGTGAGATAAGTAAATTTGTCGAAGGATATTCAATACCAAATAAAGAAGTAGTTACGGTTGCTAAGGCTCTTGTGGAAAACTTTGTGTTACGATATGGTATGCCAGAACACATTGTAACAAACCAAGATACCGAGTTTTTGGCTGTGACTTTCAAAGAAACTTGTAAACTGTTAGGAATAAATCAATTAAATTCGACTGCATACCACCACGAAACCTTCCCAGCTAACATTGAAATACTGACCGCAGTCCGGCAAGCTGCTGTGCATGCTGAGGGTATGATGGCAATGGTACGCTAATACTTACCCAGTACATATTATGCGTCTGAGATTGATAGATAAAAATATGTGAATATAGCCCGACGCTAATTTAATACTGGCTAGTTTCGTTCTTCCCCTCCATTGGAGTATTACCGATCCGCCATCCATTAGACACACAGCCGATATATAATATATAAAATTATAGTGCGTAAATTGGGGTAAAAGATATAAAATATCTCATATTGCCATGACTCGATTGTTAAAATGGTTTCCTAGAAACCCAGTTCTTACAGATTTACCGCAGGATACACGAACGTTATATCAAACTCCAAGAACAACATTATTAAGAAACATGGGTGGTGGAACGTTTTATTATTTTGGTTTAAAGACAATTTATTTTAATTATGTGATAAATACGATTGTTCAGAATTGTATTTAGATTTTAATGTTGATGGGCTGCCATTACATAAGAGCACAAAAAAACAGTTTTGGCCAATTTTAGCTAAAGTTGGTAATTTACCCAAAGAAATTCCATTTATGGTTGCATTGTATATGGGTGAAAGAAAGCCATACATTTTGGTTTGTTAATTATTAATAAGTTGGTTAAAGTCAATGTAACATTTTTTGTTGTAATACACTGGTTGCGATAAATGTACTATAGTGGGAAAGAGAATCAATGGCCGTATGATATTTTGTGATATAATTGCCATTCAACATACCGATAAGTTATTTGCAGATAAAAAATGGTAGTACCATAAAGGAGATACTCCACTAATGATATTACCAATTGGTTTAATTACTGTATTTCCAAGAGATGCATTCCGTTTGCCTGGAAGTTGTAAGAAAATTATTATTTATCTGGAGAGATGAAAGTAGGTCTTACGGAATAAAAAATGCATCAAGAGTAAATATTGGAATTTTATAATTAAGAAAATACTAGCCGACTGAGTTTAATAGAAAACCTAGATCAATTCTGGATCTAGAACATTGGAAGGCTACAGAGTTTCGCCAATTTTTATTATATGTTAGATCTATAGTATTACGAGAAATTTTACCGTATAATATGTATTGCAATTTTATGTTGCTGAAATATGGAATTTCTATTTTATTGAATAAAAATTTAAACAGTTGTAACAATTATTCACAGTTCGATCGCGCCGTGTGAAAGAATCGGAAGTTCAAGTGGAAATAAACAATTATTCTAATTATTTTAAAATATTAAAAATTGTTTTCGGGTGTATGCATACAGGTAGTATAATTAAATAATATCAATTAGTAGTTATTAAGTTTTTATTGCTCTGATTACCTAGATATTGGTAGGTTTAACTCTTGTATTTGGAAAGTATTGTAATATTCTTTGCATGTTCGAATTTGGCTAATGTATTCAGGGGAATATGCAGAAGGGAGTAAACCCCCCAACATACTTAACATCGGTATAGTGCATGAGGATAATTCGAAAAATACAGCATATGTTAGATACAAGGTATCGAAATTTCAGAAAACCAAACTTGTTAAATGTAACCCTGCATCTACAGTCCCAGTCCAAGTTCAAAATAGTAACAGTAAGTCGTATAGGTACCACTGAATATTTTTTTTAAAATAATTCAGCAGCTAAATATATTAAAGGATTTTTATATAAATCGTAAAATGTTGATAAAACGAACCGTTTCCTATTTATTTGTAATTAAAACTCATTTATTACAACTCATCTAAAGTTATAATGTATAGAGGGCAATGATTAAGTAGAGATAAAATAGTGACGGTTAATGCTCATTTCGGCATCACCATGAATGAGGTAGGGTATAGCTTATGTTTCTTTAAGTGGTGTACCCCTTATAGTTGTAGATGAATTGACACATTTGTGCAGATGACTTTACCTGCAAATAGAGCTTGTTCTATTAAAATTGAATAGAATCACTAGTTTCTTCAAAATGCAATGGGTTTAACGGTTTAGTATTTTTTTTAATTTTCAACAACTTGGGCATGTTACTTCCGCATCTACGCCACTGATTTTCTGTTAATATCTTTTTAACTTGTACTGTTGATGCATTACATCAAGTTGGTGTACTAAATTTGAATAGGATATCTTTTGTCTTCAAATATATTAATTAATATTTTTTTTGTTTATTGAAACTTCGATACCCTGTGTCTACTTATGCAGAATTTTTCAAATTATGTCTATAGGGGAAACGCTATACATCATCGAAGTTTCCCCATTGAAAACTGGATCATCCTGTACATTTCTTAATTTTATTTCATGGCAAATATGGCATAAACATAACATTTTTAATAACATTTGAAATCATGAGGATTTTTGTTCCAAAAAAACCACGCCGTATGAAAAATCTTCTTGCTTCTCCCCGGGCACGAAACTCAAGATCAGATACCAGCAGTGAAAAAAATTGTTCTTCAGAACAACTTGAAAAACCACTTGCAAGAGTTTCATTTGGTAAGTCCTATATTGAACATATATCCGGTTCAAATCCAAAGCGCAGAAAACAAAACAAAAGAGACACAATAAAAGGTATTTCTGAAATTTCGTATTCAAGTGTTAATAAGGAAATATCAAAAAATCGTATATTAGCGGAAAGTACATCTAGTAATACTTTATTGAGTTCTCAAATCATAGAAAACACAAGTGAAATAAAGAAAAAGTATAAACAGAAACCAGACTTCTGTTATTATTGCGAGACTGAGGTTTATTGTTTTGCCAGACATATTACAAGAAATCACACCTTGGAAAGCGAAGTGCAAAAAATTCTTGCCCTTTCACCAAAGAGCAAAGAAAGAAGAAAATCTCTTGATTTAATTCGAAAACGTGGAAATTATTTAAAAAATTCTACAGAACTTTTTTTTTTTTTTTTTTTCCTTCTTCAATTCTTTGGGACTTCCTGCCACATGTATGTTTTCTTTCTAAGCGGTACTAGGGGAATCTACAAAATATATCACAATTAACCAGTATTTTACTGGTAAAAAACCTCTACGCCTGTGACGTTTACGTCAAAGGATCAGTTAAAGGTTGGTTTTTATAAATAAACAACACAAATAAGTATAAAAACTTGAAATTAAATATTTCGCCGACGTTTCGGAAATCTATTCTGTTTCCTTTTTCAAGGCTTTTTTTGAAAAATCTTTTTTTGCTGTGTATGACAAATACACAGCTCTAAGAATGTTTGTTATATTCAATATCCATAGATACTTACTATTTACATAGAACTGTTGATATAGTTAACAGTTTTTTAGTTTCTATACAATGTTAAGTTTGTGAAGTTCTTCTTTTAACATTGGTAGCCAAGTTGTACAGACATCTACGGAACAATTCGACACGCAATTATCCTCATTCAATAATATTATCGCGGATTCTTTAATTTTTCTTTTTTTGCTATCTGCCTCTTTTGTTAAAATTTTTGCCGAGTCCCAGTTTATTCTATGTCCATTCTCCCACGCGTGTTCGCAGATCTTGGACCTCTGAATTTCATTTTTTCTGATATAATTTTGATGCTCGCCCAATCTTACACTAAAAGGTCTGGATGACTCACCCACGTATTGTTTGTTGCACTCACACGGAATACTATAAATGCAGTTTTTTGAATTTTGCTCGTGGTTTGTTGGTTTCGTCTTTGTCAGAATAGATCTTAAAGTGTTGCTTGTTTGAAATACCGTCCTAATATCAAATCTATCACCGATGCGGCGCAACTTTTCGGATAATCCGCATACATAAGGAATTAACGCTGTGTAACGTTTTTCAGGTTTTTGTCGTACCTGATTATTTTCAATATTTATGAAGGTTTTATCGACAAAACCCCCAGGGTATTGGTTATTAATAAGAACTTCCTTTATAAACCGCTTCTCATTGTTTAGTATTTCATCATTAGAAGAAATGATTTTGGCCCTATCATACAAACATTTTACAACACCCCTCTTAACGTGCATCGACTGATTTGAGTTGAAATTTAAATATCTCTTGGTATGTGTTGGTTTTCTATAAACACTTGTTTCAATTGTACCATTTACTCTCTTAATTAAAACATCTAAAAATGGTAATTCATTGAAAAACGTTACACAGCGTTAATTCCTTATGTATGCGGATTATCCGAAAAGTTGCGCCGCATCGGTGATAGATTTGATATTAGGACGGTATTTCAAACAAGCAACACTTTAGGATCTATTCTGACAAAGACGAAACCAACAAACCACGAGCAAAATTCAAAAAACTGCATTTATAGTATTCCGTGTGAGTGCAACAAACAATACGTGGGTGAGTCATCCAGACCTTTTAGTGTAAGATTGGGCGAGCATCAAAATTATATCAGAAAAAATGAAATTCAGAGGTCCAAGATCTGCGAACACGCGTGGGAGAATGGACATAGAATAAACTGGGACTCGGCAAAAATTTTAACAAAAGAGGCAGATAGCAAAAAAAGAAAAATTAAAGAATCCGCGATAATATTATTGAATGAGGATAATTGCGTGTCGAATTGTTCCGTAGATGTCTGTACAACTTGGCTACCAATGTTAAAAGAAGAACTTCACAAACTTAACATTGTATAGAAACTAAAAAACTGTTAACTATATCAACAGTTCTATGTAAATAGTAAGTATCTATGGATATTGAATATAACAAACATTCTTAGAGCTGTGTATTTGTCATACACAGCAAAAAAGATTTTTCAAAAAAAAGCCTTGAAAAAGGAAACAGAATAGATTTCCGAAACGTCGGCGAAATATTTAATTTCAAGTTTTTATACTTATTTGTGTTGTTTATTTATAAAAACCAACCTTTAACTGATCCTTTGACGTAAACGTCACAGGCGTAGAGGTTTTTTACCAGTAAAATACTGGTTAATTGTGATATATTTTGTAGATTCCCCTAGTACCGCTTAGAAAGAAAACATACATGTGGCAGGAAGTCCCAAAGAATTGAAGAAGGAAAAAAAAATTAAGATAATGCCACAAATAACATTTAG
This sequence comes from Stenurella melanura, assembly GCA_963583905.1. NCBI lineage: Eukaryota > Metazoa > Arthropoda > Insecta > Coleoptera > Cerambycidae > Stenurella > Stenurella melanura. The sequence continues at coordinate 74,582,019 of OY757315.1, forward strand.
ACAATATCTACAGAACTGTTTAAACCAGTAAGGTCTTCCTCAAATACGCTCAGAAACTTGTTGCCTTGCAAAAGTTGCGTTGGATTCTTTTCAGCCAAACTCCTCTATAGGCATCGGAAGTTATGTGTTGGAACACGTCAAGGAAATGCATAGGTTGATGGACAAAATCCATTACTTTCACATATGCATGTTGACTATAAATTGAAAGATGAAGTATTTCCTCATATGCGACCTGACAAAATAAGTCTAGAGGCAAAATTAGATAAGCTTATTTGCGCTTACGGTGCCAGATCTTTAAGGACACATAGAGAAAAACATTCAGTGCCAGTTGTATCTCGGAAAATGAGAGAACTTGCCAGAATATTGGTAGAAATTAAAATTCTTGACCCTGCAATAAACAACTTATTTGAAGCATTACAATCAAAGTACTTCGATTCAATTGTTAAAGAAACTAAAATAATTGCCAATTATGATGAAATAAAAGATATTTTCAGTTCACCCACTTTAGCCATGAATATGGCGACTTCACTAAAGCAATGCTGTGATGTAGCATTGACGTTTGTTTTAAAAGGACCTAGACCAGACATATCCATATCTTGAAGCAAATATAAAAAATATGATTATCCTTTTCGAGGCTAATTGCAAATATGATGTATCTAGCCAAGCTGCAGATAATTTGCACATGAACAAATGGAATAAACTTACAATCGTACCATTGGCAGCTGACCTTAAAAAGATGAAAGAGTATTTGAATAATAGAGCAAATAATGCAGCAAAATCTTTAAAACAGAATCCAAAAGATGTAAAAGCATATACTATGCTTATGGAAACAATTGACTGTAAAGTAATTTTATTGAATCGTAAAAGACCAGGCGAACTACAAAGAACATTGGTGCATACATAATCATCTTCTTCAGCCGATAAGCAAGGCTATGAAGAATTTAATTCGATAGTGTCTCCTACTGAGCGAGTCTTATTAAAAAATATAAAACGCGTAACAATTAAAGGTAAACGTGGTAGAGGCGTACCAGTTCTATTTACAAATGAAGTTCAGGAGCATATAAGTCTCTTGTTGGAAATTAGACCTAATTTTATAGACCACCAAAATCCTCACTTATTCAGGAAATCTGGCACGATGGTCTCCATAAGTGGTTATAAAGTATTAGATAAGCATGCCAAAGCTAGTGGTATATCAAATCCCTCAGCTCTTACAGCGACCAGACTTCGAAAACAACATGAGAAGAGAACTGTTATAGACTGCCTGACGACGTCTATCAAACTGCTAAACTTTCCAAGTTACTTCTCGTAAAGGAAAAAGGGGCTGCTGCGGAATTTAAGGGTAAAATCTTAAACGAAATTGACCTAGATATGGAAGATCTATTAGCTGTTCCAGGTGATAAAAGTGATAATAACACTGACTCCGATCATCAGAATTTAATTCACACTGATGCGAATTTGACTTACACTGAAAAGATTGACAATAACAGTGACGAATGTGCCTAGTGTTTCGGGAGTATCATTGCCAAAAATTAAGAAGAAAAGAATACTAGTACCATGGACAGAAAAACAAAATAAAGTGGTGAAAGAATTTTTTTCTAATAACATTAAATGCAAAGTACCTCCTAAGAGATATGAATGTGGAGAACTCATTGAACGAAATCACCCACTATTTGAAAATATCATGGCTCAAAATGAAAGTATTTATTCAGAATGAATGTACGAAACAGAAATAGATATCTTTTAGATATTTAGATATTTTTAGTTTAAATATGTTCATTTGTACATTATTTATTGTCGACGTTTCGTCAACTGTTTGTTGGCTTTTGTAGATTGAGTTACATATTACATTGGATTAGACTGTTATATTGTTATTACATAGTTTACACTAACCAACGAAAAGTGGGCAAAACGTCAACAATAAATAATGTACAATTGAACACATTTTTTAAAAGAAATAAAAAATCATACATTCTAGATAGTTATGTAGAATTTTGATTTTTGATTTTAAGTTATTTAAATATACGAAGTTTTCTTAATCTTGATACTTGTGGCTCCTAATATCCTTTAAGTTTTATAAAATGTTTAATTTCTTATGTTACTAGAAAATTTAATAAAGTTTTGTAATAAATTACATTTTATTTTATTTTTACTTCGTTATGGGGATCGGTAACCAGCTAGTACAAAAACTGACAGATTGATTTGATACACATGTATCTCGCAGAAGTTTATATATTACTAATGTTTAATATTTTGTAGAACAGTGGCTAATATTCAAAGAAAGGAGGGAAGTAATAAATATGCCACAAATAAATCACTATATATTATAGTTTGTGCCTCACGTTGTATGGGCGGCAATTTACTACGTTGTTAAATTTGTATTATTTTTTTGTTTTTTGATTTTATTTAATTTCATGTATTATAAAAAATATTGTGACTAATATAAAATTTCTATGACTTGTATATATTTTATTTCTTTAATAAACAAATTATTATACTTACTTTTTGTATTGCTAACTTTTTTGTTTTGTTTTTACTTAAATACTCATTTTCAGCATGTAGACTCTCTTCTCAATGAATTATTTTTGGATATTTCACTGTTTCTTTTACAGAGATCTGTTTAATAGCTTACTGATCTTGTGATGTGTAAATTCACAGCACGTTACTTTTGCGTATCTTTGGTTGCATATTTTAGAAATCAAACAGAAACTTATAGAATTCATTTTTAACATGTAAAATTATTTTCCTTTTCAAACAACATAAACAGAAATAAACTTCAATCAAACAATTCCTTTGTTTAATTCCTTAAAACTACCTATCTAACTTAAATTACTCAATATTTTCGTACAAAATATTCAAATTGCATCAAGTTTTCCACTAGGGAATTTGGTTACTACAGGTTTTTATCTTTCTATGGCTGGCAATTTTTAGTTTTAATGTTTAATTTAATCTTAAAAATTATTATCGTACAATACAATACATGTCATTATATACCTACCTACAATATCTAGAAAGTCATATTTTATCTAGCTCTGGTATAGTTTAATAAACATTATAATATGAATTAAATTGTTTGTGTGTAAGAGGTTTCGCTTATTAAAACCACTGTAATAAATATCTGTAGTCATATTAGATTGAACTTTATGTGTTTCATAACTTTTAGGTCAATTATCTGATGTTTCCTTAAATATAAAATTATCCCTTGTTCATACATAATTTGCAAAGTAAATGTGGTTGTCACTTTACTACAAAATTCCAATTTCGTGGCCAATACCGCCTTGTTAATGAATAAGCGGACTACTAGTATGAGCTCCTCGATGAAAATCGTTATGCCTGCCACAGGTTGATTCAGTTTCAATTCTAACTTAATGAACAAGCAGCATTATTACAGCCATACATATGAAGAAGATATGGCAACACCGTCGGCAATAATATTGTATAATGTTTAAAAAATAATATATAGGACTGGCTGCAATAATGTATATACCGGCCTTCATAAGGTTTATAATTTTTACGGTCCCCATAAAGCGTCGTAAATAAAAAAGAAAGTTTTTTTATTTTTTATGATAGAAACACGTGGATCAGCTGTACAGGCTACAAAAAAATCAGCGGGTAGTTGGTAGGCTCCTGTGGGAGCCACGCTTGCCTGAACGACGTTTCGGCGGAATCTCATCTGCCATCCTCAGGTTCTCGCTGGAAGCTGCCTATTGCTGCTGCTCCTCGTTGCTCGAACTGAACTGAACACAGTACACACCATACGATCTTGTATTCGGAGAGACTAGTCTGTTACCTACAAACATTACGCTGAGAATCGATCCATTGTACAACTTTGACGACTATCCTTTAGAACTAAAATATCGGTTACAAGTCGCTTGCAATGACGCGGAAAATAATTTACTGGCATATCAGGAAGCAATAGGAGGAAAAGACAGAAAACTAGTCAAATACAATACAAAGAGAGATGAAAACACTAAAAGAAAACAATACATGGACTGAAGTTACGGATGGTCCGGAAAACACTAATATCATAAGCGTCAAGTGGGTTTTTAAAATAAAAGAAAACCAGTATAAGGGGTTGCTTAGTAGCCCGAGGATTCAAGCAGGATGGTGATTCGCAAATATATGCTACCGGGGCAAGAGACTATTCATCGTTGTGGCAAACAATATGAAGCTGCCTGTGTATCAATTAGATGAGAATGGAGCTTTCTTGTACGGTGATATTAAAGAAATTGTGTATTTGAAATTACCTGATGGAACGTTATATAAGTTAAATCGTTCTATATATGGACTTAAAAAATCGCCAAAATATTGGAATGAAAAATTTGATTTCTTTATCGAAAATGAAGGTTTTGTTCTAAAAATGATTTATGTTATTGAGATTAAAATTTTTTAAATTTTGTTAAATGAGAATTTAAAAACAAAATATTTAGGACTAGCAAGTAGCTATTTAGGTATAAATATAAAACAAGATTTGGTTAAGGGAATAACAAAAATAAATCAGAAAAAATATCTAGAAAATGTTTAGGAGAAATTTAGTACGACAAATTATAATAAGTCGGTGGAAACTATAATAGATCATAATTTTAATTTTGAAATTTTAAAGCGTGAAAAGTCTGAACGTGAATGTATTAAGAAAAAATGCAGACAGTTAATAGGAGGCTTACTTTACGCAGTTTCAGGGACACGTCCGGATTTAAATGCATCGGTTAATTTTTTAAGCAGGTATCAACACTGAGCTAGTGCCGCATTGTATAAAGCACTGAAGCGAATCTTGGGTTATATTAGATATACTTTAGATTTATGTCTTGTTTATAGTAGTAATTCGGAGAGGAAGATAAAAACTTTTGTTGATGCTGATTGGACAGGGGATCTACATCGGGCTATGTTTTAACATTATTTGATTGTGTAAGAACAACTCACTGTTGCATTATCCTTAACCGAGACAAAATATATAGCGTTAAGTTTCGCAGTATCTAAAGTGAGATGGATAAAGAAGTTATTGTCAGATTTTAAGCCAGAATATAAAGAACAAAGTGTAATATTTGAAGATAATCAGTCTGTAGTTAAAATTGCGGGAAACAATGAAAACAACAAGCGGATCAAATATGTTGATAAAAGATATCACTTTATTTTAGACAATGATAAAAGTGGAGTTATTGAACTGAATATATATTAAAACTTCAGATAATATTGACATTTTTATAAGGCCTCTGGGCAAATTGTTATTTCAAAAATTTAGAAATTGAATTGTACAATGAGATAATTTATATTTTAAATATTAGAAACTTGGGTAGGTGTATTTTTTCAAAGTGCAAGTTGATTATAATTTTTCATGTGTTAAGGTAAGAGATCATTATTAAAGTTTTTGTAAACCTAGGAAATGATAAAATATTTCTTGAGGGGGTGTGTTAAAAAGTAGCATAAAGAAAGCATCTGCAACAAGATATTTTATCTACATATTTCTTGATTTATTAAAAGTAGTTGGCAAACATGCGTCATGTGATGTAGTTACTTTTTAGTTCTTAAGTTGGTACTTATGTAAAATACAATGTCTTAACAAGTTGAAGTTAAATATACGGTATTTTTTTCTTTAGAAGTATTCGCGTGTTTATCTTTTACCCTTCCATTACTCACGTTTTCAACAGTTAGAAAGAGTTGACATATAAATTAAGAAAATAAAACATTATATAAGATTAATACTAATAATCATTTGTTAACAATACAAACCATGGTGTCAGGTTTGATCTAAAGGTTCAAGAAGTAAATATTAACGACAATATTTCTACGCAAATAAAAGATCAGCTATAAATTGCAAGGACATAACCTAGAATTCGAAAATCAAAAAACATGGAAGAATTACAAAAGCAAGTAGACGAATTAAAGAAGACACTCGCAATCTTGCAAATTTGCAATCCCGTCGCGGAGAAACAACAAAGCAGAGAAGAAACCACGTTGGTAAATTTTGTGCCAACAGTTGAAAAATTTAGTTTTGATAAAGCCGACTAGCCCCAATGGATTGCACACTATGAAAGGTACAGAGTGGTCTCAAAAATAAATCCACCAGACGAAAAATTCAAAGTAACATATTTGCTTCTACAAATAGGACCAGAAGTAGATAAGTTATTAGAGAAATTACAGAAAAGTCTGTTGACGTATGAAGAAACGAAAAATCTGTTCAATAATCATTTCGAAACCAAGCGAAATATAATTTATGAAAGGACTAAGTTCAATTTAAGAAACCAAATGGAGAATGAAACAAGTCAGGAGTATATTGACAGCTTAGTACTTCTATCTATATCTCCTGAGGGATAGACTGGTAGTTGATAAGAGACCACAAATTATTCGAATAATTGTAACTAAATGAAAAATTAACAGTAGGAAAGGCAATTGAAAAAGTCATCCAAACGGAAACAGCAAAAGAACAAAATAAAGAAATCATAGAACAGCTACTCGCTAGCGGAAAAATAGCTAAAGTCACACAAATAAAGAACAAAAATAAATATGAACAAGAACGTAGACCTGAAAGAGGCCAAGAAACAACAAGCAGGTACAAAAAGAATAAAAAGAAATGTACTAGATGTGGAGCTGTACCAGTACCTAAAATTAAAGAGTGTCCAGCGGTAAAGGAAAAATGTAGACGTTGCAACATAAAACGACTATTCGACTATGTGTAAAACAAAAATTGTCAAAGAAGTAAATGCAAGTGATACTAGTTCTAGCGAAGAAGAATCTAGTTCAAGCATTATAGAAATTAAAAAATATCGAATACATTTTCAAATCCTGGTTCGCAAATATTAAAATTATGGATAAAAAGGTACAATTTAAAGTTGATAGTGGTGCAGACGAAACTGTGATTACCACTAAAACCTACAAAAAGCTAGTAAAATGTGGAGAGGTCAAATTGAAAAACACAAGTATGAGATTAATAGGACTTGGAGAAAGAAATGAATTAAAAGTTAAAGGAACCAAAATCCCAATAAAACGGAATGAAAAAGAAACGAAACATGTTTGTAATAAAACTTCAGAAAACTTATTGGGAAGACCAGCATTGGAAGCATTAGAAATTTTAAAATTTAATGACAAAAATATCCAAGAGGTTAAAATAAAGGAAGAAGTTGAACGTTCAATAACCAAAGAAGAGGTTAAAGAAAAATTTCCTGAATTGTTTGAAGAACTAGGACGTCAAAAATTTGTTATTAAACTCGAAGAAGACACTGAACCAGTAGCAGGGCAGACACCTCGAAGAGTAGTATTACCGCTTTTAGAAACTGTCCGAGATGAATTGAACGATACAGTTAAAAAGAATTGACATGTAGAAGACAATAAAACGTTATATAAGATTAATACTAATAATCATTTATTAACAATACAAAACAGTACCTACGCAACGGGAAGTGACTCGGCCAACGAACTAAATTGGCTTACATTGCCATATAAAATGAAATGGAAGAATTTACATTCATACGAATGTACTGAAGAAGCACGCTGTCTGTCTCACCAAAAGGGCGAGAATTTTGTTACTCAAGAAGTCAAAAAATAGTAATACCATTCTTTATACTTCAATAGTTTTGCAAACTCTTGCATTGTAAATATTTATGTGTGTATATATTGTAATATTTTGAGCGATTTTTGATATGTAAAATATTTTGAAATTAAACAACTAAAGTCAATGTAATTTTAGTGACGTTGCAAGGGCTTATTTGGGTACATATTTTAATAATTATTTTTATTTGTAGGCTGAAAACAATAATACTGGACCACCAGTTGTAGTAGTGCTAGCACCTGCTAATAAGAATCATTGAAAAGAGGTATCACAGCAGAATTTACAAACTTACAATGTGATATATCCTGCAAACTAGCAGACCATACAGCTGATGGAATCTCTTAATCCTAAAATAGAGCCACCTGAAGTAACGGCAAACATCGATAACAACAAATTAGATACAATCATGGCAACCCTGGACACTGTTCTAAAAAATCAATATAAAATTGCGAAACAGTTTTCCAATCAGGTAATATTTGAAATGGCCATGAGAAACAGGAATCCTGGCAATGATGCTGACCTTTCAAGTAGCCAAAATAAAAGAATCTCGCCACTGCAGCCCATTGATTGCTTGGTAGACTTCAAAAAACTTAAGGACATATTGAAGAATACTGAAATATTTAATGAATATGTTGATAGTCTAAATTTCATATGTGGCAGAGATACGAAGACTACAGGTACTGATCACAGTTACATGTTAGTCGACAAATTACTCACGAGAAAATTTTGTACGTTGTGTTCATGGGCTGTTGGTGCAAAAGTTCCAAATATAAAGTGTCCGTTTAAATTTGACGAAAATGGGATTGGTATATTTTTTAAACTTGTGCACCTGGCAGATGCAAGATTTACGCTAGAAGACTGCGAAGATTTTTTTTAAAGTGGGACCAGAAATTCTGTAAGAAAAAATAATTCTTCCTACACCAGAAATTCAAGGAGTAAGAAAAAACCGAAAAAACCATCATATAATGCTCAAGTCTGTGAGAACGAGATGTATGGTAATGCATCAGTACCAAACACCAATGAAGAAGACCCAACCAATGGTACTTACATGAGAAAAATCGATTCTTTTGTATGTTACTATGTTTTAGTTTTTATTTGTTTTCGCCATATGAAGAATTCATCTTTCACTTTATTAGATAAACACCAAAAAAATGTAATAAAACTGTGTTTTTTAAAAACAGTTTTTTGTGAACAAAAAATATAACTGACGCTTCCAACAGGATCCACAAAACGCTAAAAGAAGTAATTTCTTGGGAACGTTGTGTCCCATACCGTTTTGTGTTAGTGGTGTATTTCAATACTTTGTTTCTGTGATCCGCAAGTCCCAGTTTATTGCAGACAACCCCAGTCCATTTGAGACGTCCATCGTACGTCAAGAATACCAGGAAGAGATGTCAATTCTTTTAGTTAGCCTGTAAGTCCAATTGTCCATTTTTTAAGTGATAACAATCACAATAAGCAACAATTTACAAAATTAGAATCTAATTTTACCACATGTCTACTTCCAATTCAAACGTAGAAATTGACGTAGAGTTAATTAATCAAATTAATCGTATCAACCTTACTAATGCAAATAATATAAATCAACCAGAAATGACTACCCCCCCCCCGGCTACTACTGTTCCTATTAATATTCAACCTCAGGAATTTACTCAATTATTATGTGCTCTGCCAGAGTATGGTCCTAATGATGATTTACAAATTTTCGTACGGAGTGTACAAGATCTACTAACTTTCGCTCACGGTAAACTTTCAGCTGTACAGACACATATTTTAGGCTGTACTATTAAAACCAAAATAGAAGGCGAAGCTAGAAAATTTCTTAGCTTACATAGTGCTACCGAATGGTTAGAAGTTAAAGAAATATTATTAAAACAATACGGAGACCATCTAAACGAGGATATTTTATCACTGAAAACATCTCTTATCGGTATTTTAGAACCTTATAACTCATATTTAAACCATTTCGAGTGCGGAACATACACAAAATGACAAGCTTTTGATAACCACAATAAAGAACTTAAATGGACAAATCATGCTAGACAAAATTCTAAACAACAAATACGCCAAAATAAACCGGAACTTCCCACACGTTCCGTCCGAACTGTTGCACGCAATATACCAAAACCTATTTTAACCATAAATTAAAGATCACCTTTCATGTCACAACCTCCCTTCATGTCACGACCTAACTTCATGTCGCAACCCTCTATGTCGATGTCGATTTCTACAAGAATTTCACATCCAAGGCTATTTACTCAACGCGTTTGGGTCCACCGAATTATTTATTAATGAAACCGAAAACACGGATTCTCCGATCGGAAATGAAATCGAATATTATGACGAATATCCAGAAAACGAGCAAACTGATGAAAATTTTATAGACTCAGCCTCCCATCATGTATTAACTTAAATAATGTTAACACTTTATCTCGATTGTCATTTTTCTATTTGCCCCAATTAAATCTTAAAATTTTAATCGATACAGGAGCATCGGATTCTATTATGAATCCCGACGCTGCCAAACCTTTAAAGCAATTTTACAAAAAATACTTTTTCACTATTTGGTCTATGAACAAGAAATCTAGTTCTTATGATAACATAATTTTTCCATTATTAAAGAACAAAATATCGTTGAAAATATTAAACTTAGAGTTATTCCATGGCATAAAAACTTTGACACGCTTATCGGCTCAAAGGACATGCTAAAATTGAAAGCTAACATTGATTATGAAAAACAATTATTAACTATTGGCAACATACAAATTCCTTTCTATTTTAAATACAATCAAAAAGAAATTAATTTATTAGTTACACATAGAAATCAAATAATCATTCCTACAACTTTAGATAAAGGTACCGTTTTGATACCCCCACTTAAGTTAAATGATTATGAAATACCCGAATGTATTGCAGAAATAAATAAATGCTTGATTAAAATTTACGAAAAACCTTTTCACTCAAAATTTAATGAAAGAATAAACGTTGTGCCTATTGAATTGTTTAATGTTGAGGTATCTACTGAAAAATTAAATTCACCTATTTCAGAAATGATTAGAACCGATACTTTAAACCCTGAAGAACGTGAAGCTGTTTTAAATTTATGTTCTCGGTATAAAAGTATATTTTATCACGAAAATTCAGACTTCTCATTTATCAATCGTGTAAAACACTATGGACAAAAGATGAAGTTCCAATTTTCATAAAATCTTTTAGATATCCCCGTCTATGCGAGAAGAAATCGAATTGCAGATACAAACATTATTAAAAAACAATATTATTAGGCCATCGATTTCCCCGTACAGTTCACCGGTGTGGATTGTCCCTAAGAAATTAGACGCCAGCGGTAAAAAGAAATATCAAATGGTTGGTTATTGACTATCGCAAAATGAACGAGAATACAATCGAAGATAAATACCCGCAATCTGTAGAAAAAACCGCATTTACTAATACTAAATAATGGGCGTTATGAGTACCTTCGAATGCCCTTCGGCTTGAAAAATGCACCCGCTACTTTTCAGAAATTAATGGATAATATACTTCGCGCTCATCTGTACATATGGATGATGTCATCTTTTTTTCGTTCTCTTCAAGAATATATACACCATATAAAAACGATATTTGAGGAGCTACGAAAAGCAAACTTAAAAATCCAACTTGATAAATCCGAGTTTCTATGCAAGCAAGGGCATAAAACCTAACCCCGCAAAAGTAGAAACCATCCGAAAATTTCCAATACCTACAACGGTTAAAGAAATCAAACGATTTTTAGGTCTTATCGGATATTACCGAAAATTTATAGCCAATCTTGCGAAATTAACATTCCCAATTTCCAAATGCTTACGTAAAGGAGAAAAAATAAATATAGAGAACCCGGACTATATAGCTTTTAATACTTGTAAAGAACTTTTACAAAATGCTCCTATATACCCCGACTTTAACAAAACATTTACGTTAACAACCGATTCATCAAATGTATCCCTAGAAGTGTTTTATCACAAAATGATCACTCAATTGCATACTACTCTAGAACCCTAAATTCAGCAGAATGCAACTATTCGGCCATTGAAAAAGAATTACACAGTATACACGACTCTGGTTGTCATTTTCGGCCATTCGTTTACGGACGACGCGACGTTTCATAATTGAAACAGATCACAACCCCTTAGTTTGGCCGAGCAAAATTAAGGAACCTAACTCTCGATTAATTAGGTGGAAGTTAAAATTAGATGAGTACAGTTTCGAAATTAAATACAGGAAAGGTAAAAAAAATTATATCGCTGACACGTTATCACGCATGGAAGTAAACATTAATGAAAACGACAACGCCTTAGATGATTTAGACGCCACTCTTAATACCGATATTTCTGAATCAGATTTAGCAGAAATAATTAATGAATTAGGAACCGCGCATACTGTAAGTAATAATGATCAAAGACTAGTGATTCCGATATCTGAACAACCTGTCAATTATTCCAATCGTAGAATTATTTGTTTACCACACAAATGAGTGCATACAAAGCACAAAAAGATATTTAGTAAAGACCACTACGTAATAAGATTTAACCAAAAGTCAGACGAGATGAAAGTCTTTAATGAATTTAAAAATGCCATAGTACCCAGTAAATCATGTTGCCTGTATATATAAGACAAGAACCTCAGACAAATATTCGTATATTAGAAAAATATCTGAATAATTCTGCAAAAATATCAATATCTAATACATATTTACAAGATTTAGAAGACAACGAAACTAAATTACGAATTAACTTATTTACGAAATCATAATGGTATAACTGAAACCATCTTAGACAAGAATATTATAATCCTAAACTGAAAACTTTTATTATTGAAACCATCAACAATTGTGAACAATGTTTAAGAGCTAAATATAATAGAAACCCCTATCAATTGCAACTCGAAGACCTTTTCCTAACCACAAAGCCATTCGAAACAATACATATAGATATATTCACATATTAAGGTAGGTAGTAAATTTGTAACCTTTATAGATCTATTTTCAAGATATGCCCAAGCATACCACATTAAGCAAACACATCATATCACTATCTTAAATAAATTTAGACATTATTTCTCTCATCATTCTTTTCCAAAGCGAATTGTTATGGATAATGCAACGCATTTCTCAAATGCTGTAATGAAAGAATACGCGAAAATGCATGGTATCGAATTACATTTTGTAACACCCTATAATTGTTATGGATAATGCAACGCATTTCTCAAGTGCTGTAATGAAAGAATACGCGAAAATGCATGGTATCGAATTACATTTTGTAACACCCTATAACCCAAATTCGAATTCGCCAATCGAGTGAATGCATTCTACTCTAATCGAGAAACTTAGAATCATAAATATTAAAAACCCAAGTGAAACACCTGCAAATCAAATGTTAGCCGCCGCGCCGCGCGCTGTATTGATACACAATCAATTCATACACACCGCTACAGGTTTTATCCCCTTTTCAATCCTATATGGGCCATATCTTACTGAAACATCATTTAATCGAGACGTGGCTATATACGAAAATTATAATCAGAAAAGAAAGGACGAAATATTACCATTCTATGACGAACTCTATAACGAACAAAAACAATGGGCTGAAGAACATCTCAAAAAACATAATATTGAAAAAATATCTGACACAATCGCTCTTAAAAATTGCAAAAGAGGAAAACATGGACACCTCTACCAGATAGGTAAATATTCAAAATTAATTCCAGAAAAAAATAGTATCAAAAAGAAATATATTAATAATGAAAAGAGTAAGGCAAAGTAATTTGTTATAGAATCTTTCCACTTCAAATGAACGGGTACTACCTAGAGTCCCTACGACAAGGAAAGCTCCTTAGCCATTCCCAAATTTCATTCCCAATTTAATTTAACACTAATACAACAAAACATTAATCAAATTACTCATAACAACCTTTTAATTGAAGCACATCAGTACACCACAAAGAATGTAATAGTATAACCTCTGCACTTATAGATGAATGTAATAATCTAACCTTTGCACTTATAGATGAAATTAAGTCAAAATCTGACAGATTGCAAGAAAATTATGATAAATTCATACGTATTAGAGAAAAACGAGGTTTATTCAACTTTCTCGGCAAAGGAATTAAATCAAACAGGAAATAACGGGATAACAGGAAATCTAGACGAAGACGATTTAATCAATATAAATGATAACCTAAAATTATTAGAAGATAACCAACAGGTCTCAAAAAATATCTCAATTTACTACATTTGCTGAACATTTAACAAATAAATTTGAGCAAGAAATGCACCCTATATCCGCCTTTCAAAACAATTAACTACAGTTAATCGACAAATTAGTAGATGAAGTACAACTACTTGAAACTATTAATTTACAAAACAGGTAAACATTCTAATTAGAACTATTAACTTAGCCAGACTCGATACACCTAATATCGAATTGTTCACTTTAAAAGATCTAAAAATTTTACAAAATTATCTGTTTACACAATATAGCCCAAAAATGTCACTACAACTAGATAAAAATCATTTGTTTAAAGAATTAGATAATTCTAGATTAACATTATTCTTGAACGACTGTGTGATTATTAAAAACTTTTCGCCGTGATTGAAGAGAAAATTAATTCCTTTTTCAAAGATCTTAATTCGTCATTTGACAATGTTAAATCTGATTTTCTTAAAAAAGCTGAAGAAAAACTAGCAAATATTATAACTCAAACTAATCTTCCATCTACGAGCACACAAAAACCTTCATATTCAGCAGCTCTATGCAACAATTCGCATGCTGCTGTGGTAGTAAAACCTAAACATTCTCAGGAAAATAATCAAACAAAAACAGATATCCTACAAAATATTAACTTGTCTCGCTCTGACATAAATATTAATAAAATTAAACATATTAAGGATGGCGGTATACTGGTGGGTTGTAAAACCACCGAAGAAGTTTCGAAATTCAAGAAAATCGTAGAAGAAAAGATGTCATCTGAATACGAAATCAGAGAAGTTAAAGGATTACATCCTCGTGTACGAATTGCAGGTTTAACGGAAAGACTTAATGCTGACGCTCTGGTGAAATTAATTCTCAAACAAAATGATGAAATTTTTCGAGACAAATCTGAATGCTCTGTCACAAAAATCTGGCAAACCAAAAAAAATAAGAACATGTATCAAGCAACGTTGCAGTTGGATATCACATCTTATAGGTAATTAGTAATGGCTATTTACTGGTGGGTTTAGATTTATGTAAAGTGTATGACGCTATCGATATTCTGCGTTGCTTTAATTGCAACGGTTTCAATCATTCAAAAAATGTCTGTAAAAAAGAATTGACTTGTCCTAACTGTAGTTTAAATCATGCTATGGATCAATGTAATTCTGTTAATCATAAGTGCATTAATTGTATCAATCTGAAAGAAAATAAGAAAGTTGACATAGACATAGATCATGCCGCCTGGGATCACGAAAAATGCCAGTCTTATAAAAACGCGGTTCACAAATTAAAAACTGACTTGGGATATCAATAGCAACTAATCGGCGATCCTTCAACAAATGAACTCACCGCTTCTACAATCAGCTCCTCATATCCAGTCATAGATGATAACAGTAATTTTTCCATTAATGATAGTCTATCAATCTACTATCAGAACGTACGAGGTTTAAATACGAAACTAAATTCTCTATATGATACTCTTCTTGCGAGTTCCTATGATATACTTGCCTTCCCGAAACCTGGTTGGATTCAAATATTCAGAATAATGAAATATTACACGATAATTATGTATTATTTAGATCAGACCGCGACAAGTTAGCTACCAACCGCAGCCGTGGCGGTGGAGTAATGTTAGCAGTACATTCATCTCTTAATGCGATAAATTTAAATTTAAAACACAGTAATTTTCGTGACTTGTCATTAATTGATATTGTAGGAGTAAAAATAGTATTAGATCATTATCACTTCTATATTTTTACACTTTACATTCCTCCAAATATGCCATCTGACTTTTACAATTCTGTTTTTGATACTTTTTGTGCTCTTAACTTTATTTACAACTCACATATCTTAATTCTGGGTGATTTTAATCTGCCTAATTATTGTTCTGATCACTCTAATACTGCATCGCCTGCTACTCAAATAATTTTAAATTTTCAAGACTTTTTAAATTTAGAGCAGTTCAATACTATAAGGAACTCAAACAATAAGTTACTTGATCTTGTTTTATCTAACAGGAGCTGTAAGGTAGTACAAGCCCCTGATATTCTTCTTGGAGAGGACCTTCATCATCCCGCTCTTCTTATTTATTATAATGTTCGTAGTATTGGAAATAATCGCTACAAAAACTATATATCTTATACTTACAACTTCAGAAAATCAAATTTTCCCATGTTATATCAAATGTTCTCTGATGTTGATTGGAACCTATTAACCGAATTCTCCGATGTTCACTCAGCTTGTGAGAAATTCTATGAAATATTAGAACCCATATTAAGCATCTGTGTTCCCATGAAACATATAACTAAACGTAGTTACCCTCCTTGGTTTAACAGTGAAATTATAAAGAATATAAAAGAAAAGCACAAAGTATGGCGGTTATATAAATCTAGCGATAATGAAGAACATCTCCAAAAGTTTAAACATTTAAGTCGTAAAATAAAATCCGATATGGAGACTGCACACAAAAATTACAGCGAATATGTACAAGAAAATATTGCACAGAATCCTTCTGAATTCTGGCGATATATTAATTTCAAAAGAAATACGTCAAATCTGCCAAAAAATTTCAAGTATAACGATGATATTTTCCGATCCTAATATAATTAGTAACTCATTTGCTGAATATTTTCAACAATCTTATTCTACTGTAGAACATTGCAATGTCGATAACGAACATAATGACCTTCTTAATAACTCATGCCTAAATATTCGTAATCTTACAGAAGATGAGGTTTTCAAGGCACTAAAGATGTTAAAGCCAAAACTAACCAGTGTTCCTGATAATATTCCATCTTTCGTAGTTCGTGACTGTGCAGCAGTATTTGCCAAACCATTATGTATACTTTTCAATCTATCTCTTCATACTTCAACATTTCCACAATATTGGAAACAGTCCAAAATCATACCCGTCTTTAAGAAAGGTGATAGAACTTTAATAACTAATTACCGGCCCATCGTAATTTTGAATAACTTTGCTAAAGTCCTCGAAATATTATTGTATGAACATATATTTTGCCATGTTAAACATCAAATATCTGAATTCCAACACGGCTTCTTTAAAGGCCGATCTACAGTTACCAACTTATTCTGTTTAACTGAGTATTTATCTGATGCAATTGATGATGGTAGTCAAGTTGACATAATCTATACAGATTTTTCTAAAGCCTTTGACAGACTTAACCATAGTATTCTTTTGCAAAAATTACACGTTTTCGGATTCTCAAATGACCTCATTAACTATTTTTCATCTTACCTAAACAATAGAACCCAATTTGTCTTATTCTGTGGCCATAGATCTGCCGAGGTTTTACCAACCTCAGGCGTCCCACAGGGATCTAATTTAGGTCCACTTTTGTTCATTATGTTTATTAACGACATTGTTACTGACATCACCCTGAACTGTCTTCTATATGCTGATGATCTGAAATTATTCTGTAGAATTTCGAGCATCGACGACTGTTTGATTTTGCAACACAATGTAGACAAAATTAATGAGTGGTGTATAAGAAACAAATTATTCCTCAACTCGTCAAAATGTAATGTTCTATCAGTAACAACTAAACAGAATATCATAAAATATGATTATGCGCTAGAAAATAACGTACTCTCTAGACCTGAAACATTTACTGATTTAGGTGTAGTGTTTGATGAAAAGCTGTCATTTACCCATCATATTAATCAAGTTGTCAAAAAATCCTATAAATCTCTTGGATTTCTTATTAGGAATACTTTTAACTTCAATAACGCCTCCGGTCTCAAACTATTGTATTTTTCTATTGTGAGATCTAATTTGGAATATGCGTCAATTATTTGGTCACCATATTATAAGACACATATAGATAAGTTAGAAAATATTCAACGCAGGTTTTTGAAGTATTCCACATTTAAAGTTGATGGAACATACCCGCCTATCGGTACTCCCCAATCTGAATTATTATCGAGGTTCTCATTAGTATCATTAGAAGATCGCCGTAAAGTCTCTTATCTAATTTTTCTTTATAGATTGATACATAATATCACCGACAGCACTTATATACTTAATATGCTTCCTTTTCATGCTCACAGAATTGCTTCACGTCAAACAGATTTGTTTAAACTAAACACGCCCAGGACAAACATAAAAAAAATTTCACCACTTCAAGGTATGTGTACTGCGTACAATGATATACACGGCCGCGTAGATATTTTCAACTGCAACGTTGCCTCTCTAAAATTATGCATCTTTAATAATAATGAACTCATTATTGTTCATTACTGTAACAATTGTACTTTATGTTCCTGAAATGTTCTTATATTTTAATATTTTACCTACTTACTCGATCTGCTTGTACATTTATGCACATCTTTGTTTCTAATTGTATATTACTCTTTTCCTTTTTTTTATTTTTTTGTAATCTTTTTTGTCCTATCCAGTAATTGGGTCTCTCGACCTGTTGGATAGCGTATCTAAAAATAAATAAATAAATAAATAAATTATCATATTAAAAATTCCCTTCCTGAAATCTACGTCTTTTTCATTATTTAAAATCTATCCAGTACCTAACCAAAATGACAGCATTATCATACCACCGAGCCACTTCTATCTCAAGGATTCAACTAAAGAAAAATGGTCAGAGGAATGCAAGGAGATAGAAACATTCTATTTGTGTTCACCCAACTTAATTAACAATTGTTCCCTAAAAGACGTTACTAGCTGAACTACAGCCCTTGTTACAGACTTTGATGCAACCACTATTATCGAACATGGGATATTAACTTTATTTAGGACACCCACAAGTGATTGAACAATATATCCACGACGATGTCATCACAACTACAGTTGAAGGACTCAATGTGTTAGCCTCAAATTACAGTATTGAAACATATTCTTTATAGGATTTTGCAAACAGCAGAAAAAATAACTATCTATAACTAAAAGAAAAACTTTGTGTAAAAATATTAATGAAATCTTTGCATTCTTTCGATAACCTGAATTCTGGTTATGCTAGCAAATTAAAATCCTAAAATGAATTTGTCTAATTTCTTATTTGACAATTCTCATTCTAACACTAGCATCCACACAGTCCCCTACGGCCATGCAGATTAACCAGAATTCAGGTTATCGAAAGAATGCAAAGATTTCATTAATATTTTTACACAACGTTTTTCTTTTAGCTATAGATAGTTATTTTTTCTGCTGTTTGCAAAATCCTATAAAGAATATGTTTCAATACAATTATAACCAAACAAATAATAATTCATTTTTAATCAAATTACAGTGTAATCATTGATTCGTAAATAATAACTAATACGTTTGTGAACATTTCAATACCAAATGAAATCATTCAGGACTTAAGTAAACCAACCAAAATATTGACTTTAAAAACAAATCACTTAAAAGACTTTACAAAACTTAATAGTGATTTAAAGGACATGAAAGAACCTATATTATTAGATCATATAGCCATTAAGTATCTCCACATAGAAATTACTAGTACTACATTTGCTATTATAAATAACCATTATATGCATTATCATATTTGTTTATAGGAAACAAATTATAAAATTACTATTTAAGCCCAACCCTGTTGTAAAAGTAGATAGGAAGGTATTTTCAGAATTACTTGGAGTCGAGGACGATCCAAAAACTACGGGTGGAGGAGTTATAAACCCAGGAGCCACACCATCAGCGTATTGTGACACCAGACTAGATAGACATCCATATCATAACATTCTTAACATGATGTATAATTTCTATTCTTTATGTTAGTTGCAAATTAGTCTCTTTGTAAGCGGTCTCGCTGTCGTATTTTTGAACTTGTAATAAAATTGTGTTTTTTAAAAACAGTTTTTTTCTGAACAAAAAACATAACTCATGATTTTATGGTATATTAAAAATATGTGTGTATTTACTAGCGTGAATAGTTGTAATATTATTTTTTAATAATGCATGTGTCATAGATACAATTTCATTTTTTAAAGCTACGAACCATTTGTCTTTAAAACGGCTTAAATTTAATGAAAAGTTTTCAAATTGAATAATTTTAGATCGTTCGTGTATATTAACATTTTTTACATTTGGGGACTTTTCTGTCTTTGGGATTTGATATTTATCAACATCCAGCCATTCACCCAATCTCCTAGCTATTTGTAGAAGGGGTAAATTTCCATTTCTGAGTAACTTCTTGATATAGAAAACTCTGATTTTAAAGGTATAGCATTAAAAGTCGACAGCACCTCAAATTTTCTTACTTCGTCAGTTAAATGTGAGAAGTTGTGTATATAACTCGTCATATAATCTTCACAGTTCTATATAGTTCTCTAACATTGATTTAGCCGAAAGAAAAAAGTGTATAAATATTTCTGTGATGGCACAAAACAACAAGAGAAAATATTGATAAACATCACTAGACAAAACGTTTTGAAAATTACTATGCTAAAGTTTAAAAGAAATGTGTGATATTCAGTATCTTTCCAGTGTGTAACTGTATCGCGTTCACGGAGAGCGCGATGAATTTCTGAAGGCATTTTACCACTTCGTAAAAATTTAGATACTATGTTAATGCCTTTAGCTGACCATTTTGTTGAGTAACTACCAATATTTCCATCTTTCCAGCCAGTAATAAGGCACTTTTTCATTGCTCCTAGATCAACAAGATGCAAAGAATCCCCAACAGGAAAATATTTTAACGTATCTATCGGCAGTTCATCTAGTGGAGTATCATTTTTATGATGTCTTCCATATATTCAATTTCAGAAACCCTCAATTGTTCGTAAGCCTCAGCCAACTCTGGGAAAATAGACAGTATGGGATATGTGCGAGTATTCACCAATCGTGGTCGTGGTACATTTTAGGCAGCCATGTTTAGCATTCAAATTCGCTAGCCCTAAGAAATGGAAAAATAATTTACAAAATCTACTTTTGATGTTACGTGTGAAAAATATTAATGAATTTTAACTGGCAAAGTACCCACCTTTAATAAATGCTCTTTCATGAGAGTCGCAAATAAAACTTTCACTTCAATTTTCTTTTTTGTTAAAGATGATGCCGTCTTTAAGTATTTGCTTTGCCTCATTAACTAAATTCTGCATATAGCTACATTGGCAGGTTTCCCAATGCCACTGTAGACTTCTGTAACTAGTGGTTTAACTTCTGGGATTTCGTGAATGTTAACATAAAATTGGCCAAAATTAGCACTTAGAAATTTTATATATTGGAAGCCCGTCCATGTTTATATTTAGGGAAATGGATTTTATATGAGAATAGTTTTCCAAACAAATCATTAAATTTGATATAAGTCCATGGTGCCAATAAGCGCCATTCTCAAGTGTTACCAAATTAATAACTTTTCGGGGAGTTTTGAGAAATGTCCTTGGATCTACAGGAGGGAAGATAGGAGTTCCATATTTTGAAAAGCTCTCTTAATGCAGAAAGATTAATGTTGAAAGACGATGTCCATATCTTAAGTTCTTCTTTTATTTTAATCTTCTTCTCATTTTCAGAGAGTGAAGGCATGGAATATTCCTCGTCGGTATCCACATCTCTTCATTAACACTATTAAGGTCGCATTCTTTTACTGGTTTACTGGTTTTCATTTTCTGGTTCAATATCACTGCTGACAGTTCGAGGTATTACTGTCTCTTCTAAATTGGCCTCATCATTAACATTGGAAGAATTACATGCAGGTTGGTCAAGGCAACTGCAAGACTGTAGAATTTTGTGGTATTTCTTGTTCACTAATCTTTTAATTTCTTTTCCACTGAGATGATACAGGCGAGTCCATGTTTTAAAAGTTACTGTGATTATTAAGCATTACGAGGTTATGTATAAACAGATTGTATAAGGCAGAACTTGGGATAACTTAGTTCCTGGGAACGGTACATTTTATTCTATAACTTCTTTATGTAGTTACAGGCTAATAATAAAACAGTTTCGTGCTTATTGTGCAATGTTTTTACATCTAGGTAAAGTAACTCTTTTATTACTTTGCTTAAAGAACTCCAATACAACTGTGCATATAACTTGCATTACTATTGTTTAACGTCGAAATTAAGAGTATTAGAATAAGTATACAACTGTTGGTATTATAATTTTAATAAGACTGCTTTTAAAATATTTTTATAACGGATTATATAAAATGTTACAAGGCCAGTGATCCTCGCACCGACCCTGGCAACGACCTACGCACCGCACCCAAGATCGCTAAAGAGTAAGTTGACCGGAAACATAGGTGCGACAGACGCAAGGGGAATGCTCTGACGTCATCTGTTTAAAACGATTCTGTACGCCATGTAAATGTCATCGTTCGTTATGTTTTATTTTCGTCTTTAGTGAACTGTTGTAAATGTTACTGAACTCTTTGTTGGATTAATATTTAATTATTTTTAGTGTTTTATATATCTAGTGTAGTGTTAGTTTTTAACGACTACTATAATACGTGCATTTGAGACACTTTTCATTTGTTTACATTTTATACATTCCTGTTTAGTGTGTTACAAAGGCTGCTACAGTATCAATTACTATAGTATAAGCCTAAATCGGTATTAATTATACAAGGTAAGTAATATTTACGCTTATTGAGTACTGGTGATGTAATATTTGTGACGAAGTGAATTTTTGTAGACAAAAATATAATTTAATTTAATCATAGACTTCGCCAATTTTCCCATCTTACGGCTGAAAGATTAGAAATTGTTCTGTTCATCTTTATTTAGCCCGCGACATGTAGTTTTCTATAGGGAAATAATGTAAGGTTCCGCAGCGATGAGAAGTTTTCTAAAATAAAATTTTAATTAATTCCGATAAATTATTCCGGATGGCGTGAGTCACAGTTAAATTATTCCCCACTTGGTATTCAACACCAAGTTGGAGGTGATTTTTACTTTCTGGGGGAACCAGCTAGTCAAAGAGACAGAAACGAGAGTTGATTTCTGCGAGCCTAAAGGATTACCACGTGAGGATCTAATATACCGTACCGCTCACCTGGAGATCACCATGTGTGTAATTCGATAGTCTCTGCCATCGCCGTAAAATATAATAGCAATGTAAGTTTTAAAACATTTCTTGGTATTTCCGTAAATTTCAAAACTAAATTTCATCTTAACAGTTAAATGAATTAACACGTGGGGGTTCTAAAATACCGTACCGACCGACCGCCCGCCTGGAGAGCACCCCGTGAAAGTTTACTTAACTGTGCCGCCCCGTATACCAGCAGTGTAAATTCACAATTTATTTTATTTGATACACTTCATAAATAATATTTTCATGATAAACTAGCAAATCTCTGTTAAATATTCATGGTCCGATTTGTCTATATTAGAGAAGTGTACGATAAAAATTATTTGATCCGAGATAAGCAACTGTTTCTTGCCCGGCGTTTTTACTCGCTATTACTAGATAAGAAATAAAACATTGAAACGCGTGATTAACAACAAGACTTTAAAACGATTTCAAATTTGATGTATCAGAATGTAAATATATTTTTCCGAAATACCGACGCCCATCATAGACATAACAAAATTTCTCCGTGTTAATGTTTGTCCAATCGGGGGCCCTATTAGATTCTCAAGATTTAATCCAGATAGCTATGTCCCAAATAATTTCCAAGGGAAAATGGACATAGAAGATATTTCGAGAGAATTATTATTTTGTCTCAGACTGTGGAGTCAAAATAATATCCGCCAAGTTGGTTGGAATGATAGAAACCCGCCGTTCGTAAATTTCTGTTTTTATTAAATCGAATTTTGCCGTGTAAAACCGTTCCAAAGCCTATTGTTTTAACTTAACCCTTGTTTCATAATTCATAATTTATTGGGCTAAAATAATATCCGACATGTTGTCGGATTGGTAGAACTCCGTTTTCCGGCTATTTTATTATTTTATTTTGTTTTAAACTATTTCATAGATTGGCGAATTAGGATAAAATCCGTTAATTTTAAATGGTTTTCAGTAATTTGTTGTAGTCCGAGAGTTCAGGGGAAAATCTAGGAGATACTCTGAATAAATAAATTATGTGTATATTTTGATACATAAACCTTTTCACTGTACATCTGGCAAGAAACACGTGGTGAATCTTATTTCCGAACCGAATGCAATTAGAGGTACTCAACTATGTGGTTTGAGGCGCTTGGCGAATCTCTCTGAACCGAACAGACACCGTCGAGATTAATTCTGGCTGTCCGTCCAGGCAGAATGATCTTTACCGAGGGAGCTGATACCGAATCCGATTACCATTTTATTCAGTATCAGTTCTCCACAATTTCATCAAGTTATTTACACCACATGCTGCCAATTCCTATCTGCCATGTATACAGATATGATAAATTCTGTCCGAGAATAGTTGTTTACTTTTACTAAAAATTTAATTGCTTTCTGCTTTACTGCTAATTTGTTTTGTCTTAACATCCACTGCTTGCTTGCTTGCTGTTATAACCGACCGTACCGCTTATTCCCGTTTTACCGCTTTGCCGCCTATCATTTTGCACACTATTTGCTTGGCTTTGTTGATAACCGAATTAATAAGAAAATATTAAAATCAGTAGTTTAATATCTTCTCACCGCCTGGTTCCTTGTGTTCGTAATTTCACTTGTAAATAAACCGAAATGATATATCTTAAGTTTTACTTGTAAATTTTCATAATATGACGTATCTTAAGATATTATTTATCTGAACTCTATAAGAGTATTTTGGTACCTGACCGTTTTATTTATTTTAATCATTATTGTTTGTTGTTGAATACTTAATATATTTTAATAAATGTTGTTATTTTCTAAAATGTGCGTTTTACTGTTGTGTGAATGAAAATCTAATCTGCCGTCTAGACCCCTGGACATACCGTGCCTCCACTGTAGCTATCCCAGCCCTACTGCAACAGGCTGCGTTTAGGAGGCTAATGTGGGACCTTTGCCCCACGTAAAAATTGCAAAGGTGGTGCTCGAGATAACCGAATTTAACCGAAATGCAGCTCAGCGCTAAAGTGACGCTTCCGCTTGTCTATGCACTAGGCAACCGGGAGAAAGCACGTCACATATTATTTCATTAATTTAGATGCCTAGAGGTGGTCTTACCTGCAGCGTAGCTGTGTGTGGTACTAATAATGAAAAGATGAAAGAATGTGCAAAAATAGGTCTTTCATTTATTTCCTACTGAACGAATAAGGAAAGAATGGATTAGGAGATGTTACAGAAATGACAATTTCCGTGGAGATAACAAACGCATTTGTAGTAAACATTTCGTAAAATATGACTATGAAGATGCTATTGAAGCATCTATAAAGGGTATTTTACCTAAAAGGCTTAAACCAGATGGTAGTTATGAACATATTTTATAGTTCAATTGTATTGTAGTTCTGCAAAATACTTTTATTTTTTAGCTCTACCCACATTATTTCTACAACCTGGAAAAGGTGATCTCCCTATCGAACAGTCAAGAAGGGAGCTAAAGCCCAAAAGAAAGAACGCAGTGAAATTGTTGAACAATTTTTAGGCTCTCAATCATCATATTCTACATCGCAAACTTTAGCAGGAATATCACAAAATTTACCGCACAAGTTCTGAAAATGAATATGAAACATTTTTACGTAAATTTAATTCTGCCATAATGGAAATCAATTCATTAAAAAATGAAGTAAAAGAAAAACAGATAGAAATTTATAACTTAATAGCAGAAAATTCTGAATTAATCATGGAAAAAAATTCTTTAACTAACAAATTACTTGAACATTTGGAAACAAATGTAAGGAATCTTCTGAAAGATTTTTTAACTCCCAATCAAATTGATATTCTCACAAAAAGAAGAAGGCAAACTGCTTACAGCTTACACACTCCGTTATTTCAGCAAACGTGCCTATATTATATATGTAAGAAATACCCTAAAATACCCTTTACCTGGTATATCCACACTGCATGATTGGGCAAGAGGCATTGAAAAGATGTTATTAAAATAATGAGCATCCATGGGCAAAGTAAAAATGAAGTGGACAGGCTTTTTGTAGTCTCATTTGATGCGATAGAAATATCAGCCAAGTATGAATATGATGAAAGAGAAAATGAAGTTGTTGGCAGACACAATTATATGCAAATGGTAATGGCAAGGGGGTTATTTGATACTTGGAAGCAACCCGTATACATATTTTTTGATACAGAAATTACAATGCAGATCTTAGATGAAATAATTAGTGCCCTATTTAGCATTAAGTAAGAAATGTGGGATTGTGGAAGTTGATGTAAATACAAAAAGAACGTATTATGAACACCCATTAAATTTAAAAATATATATTTTTTGCCGATATTCCACATCTCTTAAAATTAATAAGGAACTGGTTCTTGGACACAGGTTTTATATTAAAAAATGAAACATTGATATTAAAAGATACAGTTAAAACCTTGGTAGACTTAGCTAGTACAGAAATAATAAGTTCATGTCAAAAATTGTCATCACTCCAAGTTATATGTAGAAAGAGTCAAAGACAAAATTCTGCCCAGTGTGGCTGTATGGTCTATGACCCAAAGCCATTAAAAAAAAAATGCTGCCCAACTACTTTCCAATACCACGGCCACTGCCCTAAAAAGATATTTAGCTGAAGAAGATAAACAATTAGCCCAGGGTCTAGCAGATTATATAGAGATGGTAGGACTATGGTTTGACATATTGAATTCATATTCACCAAAGGCATCAGTTCCAAGCAAACGTCCCTATGGATACATTTAGAAGAACAGAATAAAACGTTAGAAAAAGTAATGAACACCTTTTCTGGAATGAGATGTCTCTCAAAAAATTCCATTCAAATTTTTCAAAAGGGAGTCATAATATCCACAATATCTCTTGAAAACCTTTAGAAAGATTTGGTTTCCAACATAAAATTAAATACATTTTAACACGTCAATTAAACCAAGACTACCTGGACATTTTTTTTTTCTCAGGTAATATTTTGGGAAAATTACTTTTAAAAATCACTAATATATACGTTTTCTGTTACAGCTAAGAACAAGAGGAGGCCTGCATGACCATCCTTCTCCTTTGAATGCCTTAGGTTAATACTTTTGGGGAATAACCCTGGAATAGTACAGAAAAATACTAATGTTCGTGTCGAAACTGACGGAGATTATGTACTGGCAAGTACATTTAAAAAGGCATGCCTTACAAGGTTCAAAATTACGCCTCCTATGTTCATTGACCAAGAAAATAAAGAATCTGAAGATGCACCTTTCAGCCAATGCAGCATTTTAAGTACCAGCAGTTCATCGGAAGCTTCACACAGCAACACAAATACGCCCGATTCTGAAAATGATGGTTTGATTTATATTGCTGGATATTTGGCAAGAAAATTCCAAGTCCAATATCCTGACCTAGGGCAATACACTTATGACAATACTGACAAAGAAATGCATACCTACGCTATGCCAACATGGATTAAAAGCTTATCGTTTGCTGGTTTAACCGAACCTACCGCCTCATGGACAAATAAGGTGACTAACATGAATAGGTATTTTATGTAATACCATAATGACCATTTCAGATGTAAAAAGATCATTGTAAAGAAAACAGTCGCTTACATATCAAAAAAAGTTGAGGTGCCGCTAGCTTTAATAAGAGAGTTTGTGCGGCAAAGGATCTTTATGCGAATTAATTACTTGAAAAAATCTGTCAAAATGAAACCGTTAAAAAGTAAATCAGAAGCTCAGGATTATTCTGGAAGAAAAAAATATAGAAAAATGTTGAAAACATCCACTTAGTATGTAAGAGTTTGTATGTATATTAACTATGCTTACAAATATTAATAAATGTATTGTACGTTAAATAAACTATGTAATATTAAAAATATGCATTTATAATTCATTACCAAGAAAAATAAACTATAGTTATTAACAATGGGAAACTCTTTTAAGTCGTAATTAGAAATAGTTATACCCAAATTAAACTATATTTTTACTTCATGGTTTGCAAAATATGGATTCTAGAAGTCTAAGTACATTATTTTAAGGCAATGCAATAGTTTTTTTCATCCTTTAAATAAGATACATTCGTTTTTAAAATTTTTAGATTTACCTATTCAAACTTTATGTTTATTCAGAAATATATAATTTTGTGGCAAATGAATAATTAGAAGAAAACTTTATATTTTATGACGTCCACTCGTTATAGGTGGTTTATTCAGTCATGGTAAACGCACTATATATATTCAAACAGTTAGAAGAAATGTCTAGTTTCATATAATGTCGCGTGTTTGCTTTAACACATGAAGTCACAAAGTGTGCTATGCTTGGTGCAAGGGTCGGTGCTCCGTAGTGGACGTACACTTAGTCCACTACGGAGCACCGACCCTTGCACCAAGCATAGCACCGTGGTCACCATCATTTGATAATACAGCCGATATAAATTTTGATGCGGTGAGTAGGTCGGTGCGAGGGTCGATGCGAGGGTTGGTGCTCCCTAGTGGACTTGTACTAATAAGGTAAGCTAAAAGGGGCCTTACACGTTCGGTAATAATGTCATTCCAGCAGGTCATTATAGAAACATCATAACTAAAAATTTCCCCCTCTTTCCCTGTCATTATTTTTCACACCTTACATGTTCATTATTACTGATATTATTTTTTCATCATTTTGTTTCAAGTGGTGATTGAAAGCAAAGTGAGAAAGTCGACATGCTTTCAATATACGGCAAATGTAAGAAAAATTCTGTTCAGGCCGCGGCGTTATCCTAACCGTCGCCAGTTTACAAAGGAGGAACAGAAACTGCGAAGAGCACCTAACAATTATGATGAGATATTTATTATAAATGAAAATACTGAAATAGAAGTATTAGCTTATGTAGAGGTACATCCTACATCATCTACATGGGAAATAGCCCATCACGCTGCAATTAGTCATCAATTAGTATGCAAAATTTAAAAAAAGCATAAGTTTAAAAGTTTTAAATACCAATTACGTCAACACGTCTATGAAGATGACGGTGCTAGAAGAATGATTTTTTGCAATTGGGTTCTGGAAAAGTATGGGCAAGATAGACAGTTCCACAAAAACATATTGTTCTCAGACGAATCTCGTTTCACAAATAAAGAGATGTTCAATGGAAATAATCGTCGGTATTGGGCCACAGAAAATCAACATTTAGTTAGAGAGGGAAATTTTCAGGAGCGTTTTGGTTTTAATGTCTGGGCGGGGATAAAGAATAACCGGATTATAGGACCTATTTTTTTGACAGCCCACTTACCGGAGAAAGGTATTTGGAGTTTCTTCAAAACGAAATTGAAGATGGTATAGATAATTTGCCTTTGGCTCAACAGGGGCAACTCTACTTTCAGCAGGACGAAGCGCCTCCACATAACTCAAGAAATATTGCTGCTTATCTTAATAATAGATTCGGGGAGCAATAGATTGGGACAAACGGTCCTGTTAGATAGCCCTTGAGATCTCCGGATCTAGCTTGTATAGATTTCTTTTTATGGGCTCATCTAAAAAATATTGTGTACTCGGCAGCTGTGTGGGCCTCTGACCTCTGGCTCATTCTTGTTGCGTAAAATAAAATATTAACACAAATCTACAAGGTTGATCAAAATTTAATTGAAGTTAGATATAAATAATAAATTTCTTAAGTAAAATTGTCATTCCTGCCGGTAACGATTACACATTACGGAACTTTTGTTACCGTTTAACCCCTACTAGGTAGAAGTTTCTGAATATCTGGGTGGCCCATACCATAATGTTTTTAGAAAATTAGTTATTTTGAAAAATGTGATTTTAATGAGTTTACAGCACCCTGTATGATGTATTATTGGACATATTGACGTTATCGTATTTTTTGTATGGATTACATTGGAACAAAAATAATTTTAAGATATTCGCAGCCATCTAGATTGTCAACTAAAATTCGAATTATTTTTCGTGCAACACTGTATAAATTGTTCAAAATAATATAAGTGTACCCAAAATGTGATCTTTATTTTAAAAATGTAAAAACATACAGGGTGGACCATTTAGAAAAGGTTATTTGGGGTCATTTCCGGTGAAACCGGAAGTGACAAATATGGCGGATAGGTTTTAAGAAGTTGGAAATCTTACCTAATTTCACCATACAAAGTTTCATCACGATACCTTTAAAAACAAGGAAATTAGAGGGGTGGCTCACTATTCGTTTAGACCCGGTATATTGTATTAAATACAAAGAAGACAGTGTAGAGAAAGACCAGATGGACAGATGGTACTGTGGGTACCTTAATTAAATAAACGCTTTTCGACGGGCTAGGCATCATATTTAGCACTTTTTGGACGAAATTTGGGGTGAATACGGCTCACACCTGGAATACAATTTGGAAAAAAAGACTATTGCTAGGGCTCGCAGAGTAAAATATTTCAAAAAATATTTTTAAAAAAAATTTAATTCCCGTACTGTATATGACTGGTATAAATGCAAAACCTGCCAAGTAGAAAAAAAATGAGTTATCACCACCAGTCAGTAGTTTATCTTCTTCTAGACCAAACAAGCAGTAATATATTTTCAAAACCCGCCAACTGTCACAATAATAATTCAAGTGCATATTCTGTCAAGTCTTTTCAACCAATAAACATGCAGCGCAGTATTACCTAATTCATGACCACGTCTTTAATTGTAATAATTCAATTTAGTTCCGTTCAGACATGAGTGTGTGAAGTACATACTTTGCTGTTAAAAGCAGAAAAAGTTAATCTCAGCCTAAAAAGCACAAAAGTCCGCCCTAAATTTCCAAATGTACACACAAAAATATTTAGAGTGAAATTCGCTGAAAATACGCGATTTAAAGTCATTTCACGAGTTATTCTACAAATAAAAGAACAAGATTTATCAGGACACCGTTCTACTTAAGTACTGCAGTCTAAACTTGCCAAAAAAAATCGGATCAGAAACAATGCTAGAGTCAAAAAATTTCTCAGAATTAAGTATAGCATTCAAAAATTTAATGAGAAAATAGCAAATGTATCGTAAAATATTTTTACGTATTTTGAATATGAAAAAGGACGGAATCCATGGAGTCATGAAGCAATTCTTGGCAGCAGGAAGTCCTCCAAAAGAAAATGGCGATGGATACAGAATAACAAATAAGAATGATAACAAAGAGAATAGAGTTTCAACATTTATAGGAAACCTTAAATGTGCTGAAACCCATTATTGTCGAAATAAAACAAGATATAGAAATTTACCATCTGAACTCAACATTGACAAACTGTTTAAAATGTACAATGCGTCCGTTGGTGGAAATCTGCAAGTGAATGAATGTTTTTTTCAGAAGTTATGTATTGTTGGTATATATATGGTGAATAATAAATGTATTATTATTAATATTATTAAATTATGTAAATACTCACTATAAGGCTTTAGAACTCCTTTGCAAAAAAAAAAAATCGGATCAGAAACAATACTAGAGACAATAGTTCTCTTACAATTAAGTATAGCATTCGACAATTTGATGGGAAAATAGCAAGAGTGTGTCGTAAAACATTTTTAAGTATTTTGAATATGAAAAGGATAGAATTCAGGAAGTTATGAAGCAATTATTAGTAGCAGGAACTCCTCCAAAATAAAATCGCGTTGGAGACAAAAATAAGAATGGTAACAAAAAGACTACGATTTCAACATTTATAGTAAGTCTTAAATGTACTAAAACCCATTACCCAGATAGCAGACTGACGTCATTTTGATGTCGAATTGAGGTGATTTTGGACCTTAAAGGTCATTTTACCAAATAGTGACGTTTCTCTGACGTTATTTTTAGACGCTACTTCGTCACCTGATTGCTGACGTCTTTTCAACGTCATATTTGGGTTATAAAATAACTTCGATTTATATTGTATATATACATTAAATCGAATATTTCTGACGATTTCAAACTGATCCAGAGACTTGTGCTGGAGTAAACCTATTAACCATATGCACGAGTGCAGGTAATTTTCGCAGCGAATATATAGTATTACAACTCATAAGAAAAATTAGGAATTTTTTAAATATTTTAAATATTGTCAACATGACAAATGAGTTAGTAGGAAGACATAATTTAAATTATGCGCTCTGGTTTCTCTTCAGGCCGAATAAATTATGCGCCTCTATGCTTACTCTTAATTGGTAGAATAATAAATAACTGAGTGACATTGCATGTTCGACGTACATGCTATCTTTTAATCTTCTTCTACACAATGAAGTTAAAATGATATGAACATATTCGAATAAATCTGAGTTTGATGTAGAAAATGTGAAACCCTGTAAAATATTTCCATCATGTATTTCGTTTCCGGCAATGTGCTTTAGTCAGGGCCTGGAAAGTTATAAAGAGCCATTACACGTTCAGTAATAATGTCATTCCAGCAGAATATTACAGAAAGATCATTACTAAAAATTTCTCCCTCATTCCCTGTCATTATTTTTCACACCTTACATGTTCATTATTACTGACATAATTTTTTCGTCATTATGTTTCAAGTAGTGATTGAAAGCAAACCGATTTTTTTGATCAAAGGATCACTAGGATTTTAAGAAAAAAATATGTCTAGCTATAATTATTGTCTTACGTATGAAACGTCATGGTAAACGTCGTTATTGGATGAAAGGATGTATGAAAAACGTAAAAATTATTCACATCCAATATTATTGAAGGAAATTAGTGATACGAAGGAAGTGAGGAATTATAAAAATTATTTTTGTATCGACGAAGACACTATTAATAAATTGTTGCGAATGGTTGAATCAATTTTAATACAGAAGAACATGTTATGTGGAGGAATTTGTCAAAACCATTTAAACTTCCCGCCATATTTTATATTTAGTTCCTTATATTTCCTATGTAGGGATATATTAAATAATGACAGTTAAAGTATGTAAAATAAAATAATGTAGAGTAAATGTTTCCTGTGTATTCTTATCAATAAATCATCAAGAGTTGATTACTTTGTTAATAGAAAAAGTAAAAGTGCAAAAGTTTATGGGCCCAGGAGTACTCTAACATTAGAAGTAAATGAATAAAAGCGAAATTAAAGATAATTTGTTGTAATACCATGGCAGCCAGCAACAGCAGTACATATCAGCTTCTCCAGTTAGCTTCAAAAAGAAGCAATTTTTCAAATTGGCAATTACCTGTAGAATGTATATTGGATAAAAGAGGAGTCAAGGACCTTGTAACAAAAGAAACGAAAGTAGATGAGTTAACCGGAGCCCCGCTTAAGGAATTTAATAGACGAGATGCAAAAGCTAAGTCTTTGATTGCACAGTGCCCTTTTGATCAATACATCGAGTATGTTGAAGATGCAAAAACCTCTTATGAAATGATGAATGTCTAACAAGTGTTTTTCAAAGAAAAAGCACACTGTCTAAACTACACTATCGTCGAAAACTACTCACTTTGAAATGTGACAAGGTCACCGAACTGCAAGATCATTGTCTTATATTGGATGGTCAAGTAAGAGATTTAGAAGGAGTAGAGGGAATACTTTGGAAGAAGATGACAAAGTATGCCATCTCTTATTGACAATGCCGGAACAAGATAATGTAATTGCAGTGTTAGAAACTACAGCAACAGCGTTGACTCTAGAGCTTGTAAAATGTAAACCTTTAGACATGGAATTAAAAATAAAAAGGATGAAAGAAAATAAGAGAACTCAGAAGAATCTTCATTTAGTGTGAATTTTAAAAGAAAATGTCGTATATGTAATTCTGAAAACTTTCTAGCAAATTCATGTCCCAAAAGGAAGGAAAGTATAGGCAACTTAATTGAAATAAGTAGTTCCGGTTTTACTAAATATTTAGGGGTCTACATAGATCAACATCTAAAATGGGACATACATATTAATTCTGTCACCAAACCACTTAGAAGCATACTAAATAAATTTAAATTCTTAAATAAAATATTGGACATAAAGCAAATGAAAATCATATAACATACACTAGTAGAGTCCAGACTATCTTATGGAATCTTGGGATGGGGTGGTGCTTTGAATATTCATATAAAAATGCTTGAAATAACACAAAAGCAATTTCTAAAAATAATGTTGAATATAATTCCAACGTATCCCACTAACCTACTTTTTACAGAATGCAGACTCTTTGATGTTAGGCAAATATATTTTTTTCAAATTATCGTTAACCAATTTAAAAATAAAAATAATTTGGAGTTACTCAGCCATACATATACAACAAGAGGTAAAACTAATTTACAAGCAAAAATTCCTCAGTCTGCTAAAACTATAGGTCAAAAAGTTATATCTTTCTTTCGCCTCGCCTTTATAATATCTTGCCAACTGATATAAAACAGTCTAATTCATTAAAACATTTTAAATATAAATGCAAAATGTATATTCTAAACTTGGATATAGATTTTATCCATTCCCTGATCAACATAAAAAAAAATTAAGAAAAATGGAGAAAAAAAAATTAATGTAATAGTCATGTTCAGATATACTAGCATTTAGATGTACTTTCAGAAATATTTTCAACAGTTATACTACATGTCTTGATCTTATATATAATAAGAAAGCACATAGATTCATTATCTATGAATAGGTGAACCCACGTACAAATTAATTTTTGTGGGTTTATTTTTCTGTTTATTTATAAATATTACTTTACTGTAGTGTTTCATCTGAATTATTATATGTTAGTTATTTAAGTATAGTTCTGTATTTATGTATCTACATATCTACTTACTTAAATTTTCAGAAATGTGTATTTTTATATTATAAATAAACATATTATAAATAAACACAGATTTATGGTGCATTTTTTGAAAATATCATTTCTATATGTATTTTTCTAAGATTTAAACATTTATTAATTCTTTCGAAATTATTGTTAGTGGGGTTTTGTTTAGTTAAGTCTGGTTCAAGTTTGTACAGTAGGAATTCTAGGAGACTTGTAGATTGCCATATAGTGCTCTCTGTCTTTCCTTTTTCTGTTCATTCCTGGAAGTTAGCAGACATGTTAAATGGTCGTGTAGCCGTAGTAGATTCGTATAAAAATATCCATTGGTAAATTGGTCGAGGTTAGTCATCATTTTAGTTATACGGATTGGGATTGTGTATCTCCTAATAGCTATGGCTTTAAAATGCATATTTACAGTATTTGGCTGGATGCAGGCTATATGGTGCCGGGTCGGCACATGGTGTTCGTTTTTTTATGGTTATAATTATGAATTAGGCCCATAGGGTAAGTTGTCGTTTTAAATTGAGATAAGATCTTGTTATTTATAAAATTGAAAAATTTTAAGCAACTTAGGATAAGCGACTTAGATTAGGAATTAGAAATAAGAAGTTTTATGGGAGTCATGTACCTATTAATATTTGGTTGGAAGAAAACGTCTTAAGTTGATGTAACCTGTCTATATATAAATATATTTTTGAAGCTTATATCGAAGATGTTGTAATGGTAGGTGTTATGGTTTTTCGTTTGTAAGTTGATGATTTGATCGTGTACTGAAGATAGGAACTTATGCAACTCACCTTCCCAAGCTTTCAGGGAAAGTTAAGTAGTCAATACTTATATATAAATGAATATATTCTTCTAAATTTACAAATATAATTTTTTTTAAGATTGGAAAGATAAATAGTGTATAATTGTAATTATATTAGTTTGTTAATATTTTTGTTAATACGGATTTCATGTGAACTACATGCAATATTGCGTTTGGTACTTATTTTCCATATTGGGTAAAATATGCCTTTTGTAATTTTTTTTATAGTTGATTTTAATTTTCTTTATTTACCTTGAACAAGTAAATTGGTATAATGTGTCTTACAAGTTAATAACAAAATTTGTTATAAGCTTCAACGACTGGTTCTCTTCAAAGTGTTTATACTTTGTACTAATATACTATTTACACAGGTTAACCATAAGGCTGAAAGGCAACCAGTTCAATTGTACGAGCTGGGAAGCTCACTCCTCAGATATATTATGCTAACCGAGGATTGGTAAGGTGAAGAGTCTCTTAACTGCGTAAGAACCCGTCGCAGATTTAGAATAGCGCCCCGCTTGATATGTGTATGAGTGAGAACAAATCTTAAAGACAGACTATAGTTTTGTTTGTGTGACTATTTTGCAGCATTTTTCTACCTTGGAAAACTTCGTTAGTGTAATCGTAAGTTTTAGGTACTGTTTATTTATTTTCTTCTCAGCTTTTCAGTTTATTCCGTACGCATATCTTAAGATAAATATTTCTCAAATATCTATAAAAAAATCATTTGCAGGTTATGTTTGTTTCATGAGGTAACTTTGATCGGCATTACTGGGGAACTTTAATCACAAGATCAATATTGTCCCAGCGATCTTAAACGAAAGTAATACCTACGTGTCTTTTTAAATTGAGGTTTTTTGTTTTAGAAAAGTTTGAACAATGCCTCGTAAACATAAGAGAATGCTGGGGAGTAGAACCTATTCCAATTACTCAGCTGAAAATATAGAAATAGCTCTGGAAAAGTAGTGGATGGAACTTTCAGTCTTCGGCATACTATTTAACAAATTTAAAGGAAAACATGGTCGAAAACCCGGCCGATCGACAGCTTTCACCTATACGGAAGAATTAGCTATATTAAAATCAGCTGTAAAATGTGCAGATTGGGGTTTTTCTCTGAGCCTTCTAGATATACGTATGATGGCGAAATATTATTGGACGAGAAGAGACAAACTGTTCATATGTTTAAGAACAATATGCCAGGAATTGACTGGACCTACAGTTTACTGAAGAGGCATAAAATATCTTATGGGCAGATATTAATGACAAACTTTAAAAGATCTAGAGCAGCAGTCTCCAGACAATCTTTAGGAAGTTTTTACAACAATTTAGAGAACATCGTGAAAAATATGACAAGCTCTAACATATTTAACTACGATGAATCAAATTTATCAGATGATCCCGGGAAACAGCGGTGCATTTACAGAAGAGGAGTGAAGTACCATGAAAAGGTAATGAATCACTCAAAAAGCTGTACAACTATTATGATATGTGGTTCTGCAGATGGCACTTTGTTGCCACCATATGTCATTTACCAGAGTGTGCACCTATATGACTCCTGGAAGGAAAGTAGCCCTAGGGGCTTTCCATGTTGTACTGATCCTTGCTGTAGTCTAGGTACAAGATACAATCGCACTGCAAGTGGCTAGTTGGATGGAGAAACTTTCAGAGATAGGTTCCGAACAGTATTTCTTCCTCATGCCAAACGATTAAAAGGAAGAAAAGCCTTACTGGAAGACAATCTTTCGTCCCATATGGACAGTGAAGTTTTGAAAATGTGCGCTGAGAATAATGTCGATTTTATGTTTGGTGCCCAACTCGACTCATTTGTGCCAACCACTTGATGTGGCATTCTTTCGCCAGATGAAAGGGGCACGGCGTTCAGTTTTAACTGAATGGAAGCTACAAAATTTAAGGCTGAATACTATTCCTAAAAACATTTTTTCTGCCTTGCTCAAGCAATGCCTTTTGAAGATGAATGCAAAATGATGCAGAAAATTCAGGCATCAAATTAAATTCAATAAATGGGTTTCGTGCAACTGGCATATTTCCTTTAGATCGCTAGCCAGTTATAAAACAACTACCTTTAGAAGCGGTAGCATAAGATCCAACCAACGCTGTGGAGTCCGCT
Organism: Stenurella melanura; assembly: GCA_963583905.1. NCBI lineage: Eukaryota > Metazoa > Arthropoda > Insecta > Coleoptera > Cerambycidae > Stenurella > Stenurella melanura. The sequence continues at coordinate 74,619,367 of OY757315.1, forward strand.
TTGACCGTTTTGCCTAAAGAACAACAAAACGAAAGAAGAAAAGACTTAAAGTTGCACCCGGTTGTAGTATATCTACCGCAGAACAAGATGATGACAATTTCAATGAAAATTACACTAGGGATAATCAGAACTGCTCTAGCGTAACCTATGAAAATGAATTTGAAGATCAACTTGAAGACGATGATGACATTCCTTTAAATGAGCTGATTACATCATCCACTACGGGAAACAAAAACGCAACAACACGTGGGAAGTAGGCCAGTACGTTTTGGTGAATTTTACTTCCCCGAGAGGGAAAATAACCTATAGATATGTTTGCAAGATAATAGAAATAGATTCAGATATTGTGGTAGTCGGACTGAAATCAATAGGAAAAAATAAGCCGAAAGTGAAACTTGTTCACAACGATGTGTCCGAAATAAAAGAGGAGGAGATTATTGAAATACTACCTAATTCTCTAGAAGAATTGGACGAAGACGACAACTTAATATTGTAACGCTCACGTTTTGAAACACACTATAAGTTAAAAATGAATTATTTATTATGTGTTTGCTTATATATATGTTACACTATAAGTTAATTTGTAAATTTCAATTATGTGTGCCAATACGATATAGCGCGCGATTACTCTATTTATTATTTAAATTATAAGATACTGGTCCTAGCATTATACGAATTTAAATTGTATCGGTTTGAATGACAAATGCTTGACCAATAGCGTGGTAGCTTGTACGACCAAGTTTAGCCAATAGTAGACGAGCATAAGCATACGCCAGCTCTGAAACGGGAGACGCTGAAAAAATAGCGAGCAGGCGGCTGGCCGTGTAGGCTATAAGAATTAAAGCCATCATACATTTGTAAATATCTGTATAAAGTGATTAATAACTGCCAATAGAATCAGTAAAGTAGTTATGTTATGTTATATGTATGTGTTTATTGCGTACCATTGCAGCTTGCAACTATGCAAAATTATTGATGGCTTCATTTCTTCATTCCACGTTTGGCCAGTTATATTTCCTATTGTATCCAGTGTTACCGTCTATTAAGACTTCTCGCACCACATGAGAAGAGTGCGTGAGTAATTTCGTATGAACGTTGTAATTGCGTAGCGTCTCGTCTTTTAGACATCTTCCATGTTTTAGGCATAAAAAACGCAGCGTTCAACTAATGAACAAGTTTATGTCGAAATTACTAATTGTCGGGCCATGTTTGCTATTAATTTTACGTACAACTTGTATTATTTTCATTTTGTGTGTGTCCATGTAATTTAGTTGATCTTATTTATGTTAACGTAAAAATTATTTGTTTATAATGCTCTGGCCAGACCGCGTTTAGTTTAGTTTCATTATTTACTTACTGTATGCGGATTCTTATTATCTATGATTTTGCAATGTATTTTAATCTGTCATATGGACTTTCAGTTATTTTACATGATTATTCTGACGAAAATTTTTGTATAGTTTACCTGCACCCTGATGTCACATGCTCTATCATTGCCTGTGTCTTTTCTGACTATTAAAGTAGTTAAATTTAATAGATGCGTTTTATTTCTAACAAGTAAATTAAGATACGTAACGTTTCAACATACAAGTTTGATAGAGATATATCAGTATTGGAAATAGCTGTAGAAGTATAAGTTTTTGTATTAAGGTACCTACCGTTCGTGTTTTCGATACTTAATGTTAATTTGTTATCGGTTTTAATGTTCCAATAACTTTAAAATAAAGAACTCGTATTTAAATCATCGTTTCTCTTGATCAAAGTTCCCCCAAAGATACATTTTGCCATAAAATCGGAAGTAAAAACGAAGTATTTTTTTAAAACGGGATAAGATAGTGGTGTGGGGATACTTAATCCGTTTGAAAGGCATGGGTGATCAAAGTATCCCCATTTTTAGTATAACTGTTTTTGTTAAACTTTGGAGAACATGGAGGAGACTTTATGCCGATATGGGAAGATTTTTTACAATTTTCTAAACTAAAAAGAAAAAATATATCCTATTTAAAAGACAAACATTGATCAAATTATCCCCATTCTACGGTAATGAAATTTCACACTTAGCCATTTAGTACATGAAAATTTTAGCCTTTGAGCTATGGCCGGTTACTGACATCAGTATTTACTTTGCGCGATAGTAGTCGGCCGGATAGGCGGTTTGTTGCTAAAGATGTTTTTGTGCAATAGTGTTTTGAAGGTGTTTTCATCGGTGTTGTAACAATAAAAGTAACAAATATAAATAACAGTGTGGTATTTCATTTATTCAGGGACTAGACTATTGAAAATATTTTGATGTTTTTCGAGATACTCCACAAATACAACAAAAACTAGGTATGTTACTTCAAAGTTACATTGGGCTATGAGATTTTAAAATTTGTATGTCTATTTAGAGCATTCAAAATTAATACTTCAATGTTTTATGCAGGGTTGGCAAAAACCCAGTATTTGTGGAATCGTAGGCGGGTTTTTGTGTCTTTGTAGGGGGTCTTTTTGTTTTTGTTGGGTACTCGTGTTTTCAAGGGTGAATGAATTTTAGTACATTTTTCCTCATGAATTCTAACCTAAGAAATTGCTTAATTCTGAATCCTCTGGATTTTTATTTTAATCTGGAGTATTTCTGCTTTTTGGGTGGTCCGCTTATTTCTAAATTGTCTTTTTTGTAGAAGGACAGATTTTGGTTACTATTAGGTAAGTGTTGATATTTTGTAATTTGTTATTTCCTGAAATAAAAAAATCGTATTTCATATTATACTATTGATGCTGTACATTATGATTATGAATCATAATTTAGAAACAATACAATATAATAGTTATTCATTTATTTTTTATATAGACAGAAAAATGGCCGAGCCAGTGGAACTAGACCAAGATAGTCTAGAAGCATCGGAGGTGGAAGAAGTTCCATATAGTAATGCCATAGAAGATGAGGACAATTGGCAAAATATATGTTCTATTTTCACCATAACTGAATTGGATCCATCACTTTTTAGAAATCATGAGGGAAATCCTACGTCTAGTAAAATTCAGAACGAACACGAATATGAAGATGAGGAAGAAACTTATAAACAAAATGGAAAATATGATGAAAATTATATTTCAGATCCAGATATTGATACCAGTGATACTGAAGAAAGTTATGGAGAAAAACTAGAGGAAGGGGAAAAACAAACAGAAATAGAAATTTAAAAAAAATCAAACAGAAATGAGAAAAGAGAAAAAGTGGACAAAGGTAAAAGAAAATATTATGGTGGTGGTCGTCAAAAGGCGCAGGAATGAGAGGGAGTATGTAGTTCGCATATTAAATCAAAATAGATGCAGGTTTTGTAACCAAGACGCAAGTTTGAAAATTGAAAGAATATGAACACGTTTGAGGAAATGTGAATCCTATACAAATTTTAAAGAAAATGGAACCGTTGAATATGAAATTTTGGAAGTAGAAGGAGAAGTTATGGTTACGGAGTAGGACAGTAATATTATGAATGTTTCTTATGCGACAGATAAAACTCATCAGAAAATAGACGTAAAGCAGAAATATACCTTAGAGGAACAAATCAAGAAAGAAAATCTATTTACACCAAAAAACTACTCATAAAAGAAAAAGAGGAAGAAACCTCTAAAGAGCAACAGCATCAGATTGACATAAACATTGCAGAGTTTTTTTTTATACCTGTAACACATTTGTTGTTGTTGACCAAATATTTTTTTGAAAATGATTAGAACACTGCGTCCAGGATATACCACCAAATAGAAGAAAAACTATCTGATGAGTTGTTAGATGTCTATAATATATATCAGGACAAAATAAATTAAGTCATTAGGGAAACTGTTAATCGACCTATTACTTTAATGCTCGACGGATGATCCTGCTGCAAAAATGATCCGATTTTGGACAGTAGTATATATACTGGGAAAAGCTCTTTTCTGTTGTCTTCAAAGGATTGCTGCTCTAATTAAAAAACTGCAGAATATCATGTAGAAGAGGCTGAAAATAATATAAAATAATATAAAGAACGATTTGGCAAAGATGTGTTTACTACACAACGAAAATAAAATGAAAATCTTTAGAAAAAGAGATTGTGAAGATTACCCTAAAATATTAACATATTGCTGTAACGCACCTTCCATGAATATTTGAAAAGAGCAAGTATCTCCACAAACAGTACTCAAACATATAGTGGAAATTCAGACATACATGCGAAACCATCACCAACCTCATGGTTTTTTAAGAAACAAATGTGTGCTTATGTCACAACTCTCAAATGACACCCGATGGAATTCACAGGTAGCTTGGGTGCATACATTTAATTATTATTATTATATAGAGATATAGTAAAAGAAAACCCAGACATTATAACAAAGAAAATAAATTATAATAACCTATATAAGAATTCCTTAGATTTAGAGTTACAACTAGAGGCAATTTGAAAGGCTCTTGATAAATTTCAAAGCGATGTGGTCAAGTTATCAGACGCAGCCCAAATTTGGATTGATTTAATAAATAACAAAAAAAAATATATAATTTTATCAAAATTTAAAGAAGCAATGGAACCATTTCATTTTATTGCTTAAATCATATCAGATAAATATCTGATCCAAGATATTTAGACAAACCTACTTTGGAAAGAAAACCTGAGGAAGATGCTGAGAAGTGGCTTACAGTATATTGCGAGGGCTACTTTCCAATGATATTTTACAAGCTCAAAGCTAAATTATGATGATTTCTGTGCTGGCACTCCGTAATAATGAGAGTGCACATCCGAATAATTACAAGAAAAATAAAAGGCCTTCATTCAATAAGAATGTTATAGTTAGAACCAACAACTCAAACTTAAACTTGAAAACTGTCCCAAGGCAAGGGCATCACCATGTTTACCGCATACATGCGGATATGACATCGGAGGAACTTGGAAAGCTTTTAACTGAATCTGCTCCCGATGTCTCCTTTAACTGCAAGTTGTGGAACAAAAATATAAAACAACTTCCTCTTTCAAGGTGTCATTTCCTCTCAATAAGGTCAATGAAGTATACAATCCACTGATTTGGCCTGACGGAGCCATTGTTCAGCGGTTCGCCTTCCGTAAAAATTCAACTTTTCAGCTAAGCAGCCTACCTACTGCAAATTAGCGCTAAGAAAGACGGACTTAGTCGAAAAATCAACTAGTTTTAATTTTAACTATGACGTAGTTTCACTTAATACTTCGGAAATGTAAAAAATAACACATATGACCGGTATATAAATAATATTGTTATAAATGACATGCAGCAAAATGTAGCAGTAAGTGTAGTTCACATTAACATACAGTGTGTATCAAACAAAAGAGATCAAATTTCTCTTTTTCTAGACAAAGATAAATATGACATCATGTATTTCTTTGAGCATTGGCTTGATTCAGATGCTTTAAATAACATTAAAATCCCTGGCTATACTTTAGCAAGCTATTTCTGTAGGTCGACAAAATAGGCCTGGTGGTGTTTCCATATTTCTTAGAAATAATATTAAATTCAAAACCTTAGAATTACAATTTTATAGTTTTTGGATAAGCTTGAGACTTTGCTTGACAGGCTGTCCAGTATTTATGTTAAAATAATTATAACTGGTGATTTCAATGTAAACTTTAGAATGACCTCAAGTAATTTAACTGATTTGGTATATTTCATATAAAGTTAGAGTAATTGATCGTTTTGCTCAGTTGATAGTAATCACAGGTAAAGTCAATTTTTCACAGATCACTTGGAGAAGACGTATAACTCATTATGGAATAGCCAAACTCGAGCTATCCCTACCTGAAATAAATTGGAACATGCAACAGGTATTATATAGATTTTTTATGTGATTCTTTGGTGAAAACATACCAGACCAGACATCAGTATTTTCCTCTAAAAAAATATTTTGTGAAAGATAAACCACCAGTAAATTTGTTTAATGATTCAATTCGTCATATGAGGGACAGTCTATCCTGTGTTAAAAACATTAGCATGGGTATTAAAGATACACATAATATGACTTTATATAAAAATTTACTTAGAGATTATAAAAATAAAATGAAAATTTGCAAAAAGAAAACTTGACAATTTTATAGGGAATTCAAACAATAAAGCCAAAGACAGCTGGAAATTAGTTAATTATACAAGAAACAAGAAGTCAAACCCTTCTTTAGGTCCAAAAATCTCGAATAATAGTTTTAACGATTATTTCTCCAAAGTAGCTGAGAATATTATTAGCTCTCTTCCAAAAGTCTACCATTATAATCATATCGCTGTCACTGTGTTTAATACTCCAAAGTCTAACCACTCCTGTTTCCTTAATCCTGTTACTGAGAATAAAATTAAATCCGCCATAGTAAGTCTAAAAAATTCAAATTGTACAGTCTATTATGACTTAAATAGTAAAATAATAAAATCAGCGATTGATATAATAGCTACTCCATTGACAATTCTAATCAATTTATGCTTCGCTGAAGGATACTTTCCAATAATTCTAAAACACACCAAAGTTATACCAATTTTTAAAAATGGTGATCTGTCTTTCACAGACAATTATCGCCCAATATAGATTGCATTTGGTAAAATTATTGAAATTATTTAAAAAATAGAATTTCCCTCTTCTTTGAAACAAATTACCTCTTAAATACCACTCAGTTTGATTTTAGGAATAATAAATCAACTACCAAAGCCGTTCAGGCTGTTATGAGTGGCATAGTCCCTGGCTTGGAGGGGAGGCAGCATTCACTGATAGTGCTGCACGACCTGTCCAAGGCATTTGACTGTGTGTCTCACAGCATTTTGGTGGAAAAGCTGGAAAAATATGGAATAAGGAGTTTGCCTTTGTCACTAATCAACTCATATTTGTCGGACAGAAGACAATGCGTTATATGTCACTAAATGTTGCCATAAATGGTGTACTCCAAGAATCTGTACTGACACCACTACACTTTAATATTTATATTAATGATTTTGTTAATCTTATGTCACCTACGAAAAGTGGCTTATTTGCTGATGACACAACTTTAATTTTATCAGATAAAACTTACAACAATCTGATTCACAAATATGACGAAGCTTAAGAGAAGGCTGGCTGGTTGGTTCACTGGCAATAAACTCAAATTAAATAAGGCTAAAACGGAAAAACTTTTACTTATCAATAATAACAGCTTATCTAAAGCGAGAACTGCTAAAATTTTGAGTGTTGTTTTTAAATTGGTCAGGTCATATTGATTTTCTTAACAAAAAACTGTCAAGTAGTATTTTCTTGACTTGTCATGAATTTGGTGGTCACTTTAAAATCTACGTATTATTCTTTATTCCACTTTAATTTATAGGGCGCGTGCATTTACGACTAACATAACCTCAAATATTACATTTTGTAAGTTTATACTCATTTTCGATGTTTTTATTCGCAGTTCTAGATTGGTACCCGTGTAACATTAATGAACTCTGTTACCATCTATTTTCGCATCTATGCATTTAAATATAAATATCGTAATTGTTCCAATGTTATCGTTCTAGTCGAATCTACATAGTATAACTAGTTGCCTACCGTAGTACTCCATGTGAGCCACGCATGATGTTGCTGGCAACGCGTCGCTAGCAACACAGAGGACGTTCGTTAATTTCTTAGACAAGCGAGTTCTTGACGGCTGGTTATAACTTTCTCAGGACGTTATCGTGGATTAAACGTATTGTTTTGTTAATGGAATTACGAAATACGACATTATGTGTGGAAAATAAACGTCGTTAGGGAGATTTATTAGATTTGTAGTTTACGCTGTGTAGTGGCCACGTTGAACATAACCATAAAGAGGTTTGGTCATCCTCGAATTTTTGACAGAGGTTTCGGGCTTGGCCATTTTGGTGACTTTTTCCGTTTGCGTGCCGAAAATAAGTTTTGTCGCTGAGCACGTGTATAGCAATTTTGCGAGTTTGCTCCTTTAATAGGATATGGTGCTGTAGTTGACAAATTTAGCAGTATTTTATTTTGAGTATTTGAGCATTATTTTCTGTTGGAAAGTACTGCTACGGAATTTTCGGGATAAATCAACTTGCTGGAAGCAAATTGGCATAGGATTTCTTTACGCCCACTCAACATCTATGGTATGCCTCTAAAATCTCTCTGGAAAATATATTTATAATGTTCGTTATTTCTTTATTGCAGGGCTTTCACGTATATCTTACTTTTATTTTACGTTTAATTATCACTTCTACTTACGTTACCTTTATTTTGGACTTTCACTGGTATCGTTTCCTCTACGTTTGGCCCTACGTCTTACCTTTTTGGTTATTGGTACATTTGAGGCTGGATAGTACGTTGTTACATCATTACTTGGCCTTAACAATGATATCACCGGTTAAGGTGATAACCAAAGGCAATTCAACCAACACACAAGTAGTGACGGCGAACGGCTAGCTGATCTGGTGCGTGGCTGGGATTTCGTGGGTTCAATTAATATATATATTTTTTTAAATCAGCCAGAGGGTGAACCAATATTTTTGTGATATTTTACCTAGCTAGTTTGTTCCAACACTCCGAGGTAGCTTAAAATGATGTGAATATTACAGGCGCCATCCACGGAAAAATTTAAGAGTTACTGCTACCCCTGTGATGTTGAAACCAACCGCAGTGGAAAGATTTGATCTTATGGCGGACAGCCAAACTAAAAAACGAAAAATTGAATTTTACGATAAAAGGTACTTATTTATTAATAACCTTAGAGAAATCATCAATACAAGAACAAATCAACGAATTTAACCAATATAAAAAGTATAAAATAATGTAGTCGGGTTGATAGCCACAACAATCGTTCAGTTTGTGATACTAACATGAAATTTGGCATGCTTACAAAATGTTTAGCACCAAATAGATTGTGATATAGTGCCAGTTTTGTTTTATTTTTTTTTGGTCACAACCTTGAAAAAATAAAAAAATAGGTGATTTATTATAATACGAGCAAAAACTACTGTTATGATATGTGTGAAAGATTGAAGGTAATGTATATTATATCTGTTAGATATGTTAACAATAATATATCTTAAACATTATGTATATATTTATACAGGGTGAACAAACTCAAGTCGGCAATATTGCCAACTTCTTTATTATTGAAGCTACGAGATCGGTTAAATTAGTGAACTATTGGTACTTTTCCGCTGATTAACGTTTTGCTAACAGAAAAGAAAGAAGGAAAAAATTGCTAGTCGATTAGGGTATAAATATAAAGGGTGTCCCATTAAAAAAAAATACATTTTTTGAAATATATCGGAAAAGCGATATTTAATTGTTTTTCTGTTAATCAGCGGAATAAATACTACTACTACTACTAGTTTACTAATAAATGTAACCTCCTAGCTTCAATAATAAAGAAGTTAGCAATACCGACTTGAGTTTGTTCACCCTGTATATATGATTTTTTAGCGCATGAATAAATTAAAAATAATAATCAATACATAACCTCCAAAAGTTTCTAAAAGTTCTAATAACGTAAAAACGCTTAAAAATGACGTACACCTATTCGGTAGGCTTTATGTCGCTTGCCAAAATAGGAACGGCGACTTAGAAACATTTTTCAGTCATGAAAACCAACTGTATTTTCCGTCATTTTCTGACAATGGTTATATGAGACACGGTGTTAAGTCGGCCTTAGCTGCTTGCTTAACAGAAACTATATTGCCTACAACAGAATCACCAATATTTACTGCCTCGATTTTTGATGGTCCTGTCATCGTCCAAATGTTGAAAGTTTGCAAATGCCGTACCTTTCAAGAGTATTATAAAAATGTTTTTTCCCCTACATTCTTAGACAGCTTCAAAATACCCAAAGACTTGATATTGTTTGGAATGTATACAAACCGAACAGTCGTAAACAACAGACCCGGCAAGCACGAGGATCTGGGACAAGATATGTTGTAACCCCTAAAACACCTACTCCATCTCAGTGGCAAGCCTTCTTGAGGGAGGATAAAAATAAGGAAGAATTATTCTCATATATTAATTCAGAAATACTAACGACTGACACCGAAAAAGAGATTATTGTAACTTCTGGAAACTTGGCGTATTCCACTGCTAACCGAAATCTAAAGTTAATTTCTCCCTGTTCCCATGAAGAGGCTGATGTTAGAATTTTACTTCATGCGTTTCATGCCGTTCAGGAAGGTCACGAATCTGCAATGATCCGAACAGTTGACACTGATGTTTTAGTGTTGGCAGTAGGGTTTTATCATGAAATAAAGTCTAAATATTTATGGGTAGCATTTGGCACTGGCAAGAACTTTTCTTTCATATCTGCACATGAAATTGCCAAGGGACTAGGACCACGAAAGTCAGTATGTCTACCAATGTTTCACGCACTAACTGGATGCGACGCCACTTCGTCATTTCTTGGCAAAGGAAAAAAAAACAGCTTGGGCAATATGGGCAAAATTTGATGATCTGACAGAGGCTTTGCTAGATATAGTTATCGGTCTATAATTGGTAACATCATTTCTTTCACCTTTTTTATACACAGGGCGCACTTTGGAGTATTTCCAAATATCAGGAAAATAGCATTTCCTAAGACATACATTAAAAATTATGCAGAGAGGATATGCAAAAATGCTGGCACAGTCTTTCAGTAGAAATGCTGGATGGAATTCCAGCATTTCTACTGAAAGACTGTGCCAGCATTTTTGCAAATCCTCTCTGCATAATTTTTAATTTATGTCTTAGGAAATGCTATTTTCCTGATATTTGGAAATACTCCAAAGTGCGCCCTGTGTATAAAAAAGGTGAAAGAAATGATGTTACCAATTATAGACCGATAACAATCATATGTAACTTTGGTAAAGCTTTCGAAATCCTGCTACATGATAACATTTATGCACATGTTCAACTGAAAATATCTACGCAACAACACGGTTTTATGAAAGGTCGCTCCACCGTAACGAACTTAATCTGCGCTACTCAGTACATTGCTGAATCAATTGATTCTCAAATACAGGTAGACTCAGTCTATACTGACTTTTCTAAGGCGTTTGACAGACTGAACCATAGGAAACTTCTCTGTAAACTTGACAAATTCGGATTATCTGACGGTTTACTTCAATTTCTTGAGAGTTACTTGACTGATAGAGTTCAGTTCGTATCATATAATGGATATAAATCTGCTGAATACCGAGCCACGTCAGGAGTACCCCAGGGATCAATACTTGGACCCCTTTTCTTTAATATTTTTATTAACGACATCGGTGATCACCTAGACGTATATTTCTTAATATATGCCGATGACGTCAAGATGTTGCATAGGATTAATGATTTTAATGACTGCAAAAAACTTCAAAACAACTTGACTAAGTTATCGGCTTGGTGCGATGAAAATGATCTTCACCTAAATGTTGGCAAGTGCAATGTTATGAGTTATTCAACCAAGGAATCCCCAATTATATATAATTATAATGTTGATGGCGACATGCTGAACAGACCATCTACGTTCAAGGATCTAGGTGTAACTTTTGATAAAAAATTAACCTTCACTAACCATATTGATGCTGTAATTTCGCATGCATACAGAATGTTAGGCTTCATTTTGCGTAACAGCCATGATTTTAATGATGCGAAAACCTTAAAGATGCTTTATTTTGCTTTCTGTCGGTCTAAACTGGAGTATGCTTCACTTGTCTGGCAATCTGGGTATAATACTCATAATGATAAATTGGGAAACATTCAGCGCCGCTTCCTGAAATTTTTAAACTGGAAAACTGATGGTACATATCCACCAATTGGAGCTTCTCAAAATCAATTACTTGAAAAATTTGATATTACTAGTCTTTCCGAGAGGCGTGAGTCCTTTGCTTTGCGTTTTCTAGATAAAATTATGCATAATAAAATAGATTGTAGTGAAATATTAAGCCAACTGAACTTCTATGTCTCACGGATTAATTCTCGTCATTCTCATACTTTTTATTTATCCACTCCTAGATCTAACGCATTAAAGTTTTCTCCTCTTTTTAATATTTGTACTAGTTATGATACTCATTGCAGTGAATTGGACATATTTGCCTAGCAGTCAGAAATTTTATCTACTGTTGTGCAGTCTAATCGCCTTCATAACTTCTATTTGTACTTTTTAGTTAGGTTAGGTTAAGTTAGTTTAGATTTCCATCCTATAAATGGTTTTGTACTGTTGGATGATGTGTGATTAAATAAATAAATAAATAAATATAAAAGACGAGTTTAGGGTGGATTCTAAAGCATTGAAATGTATCGAAAGATTTGTCATTCTGCTCTACGATAAAGCTACTCCTATCTGCTATATTAATGAGGCACGCAAATATCTTTTTACGAAAAAACAAAAGCCACTTCAGTCGCTCCCACCAACAAGAGAATCGCTTGTGCAACACGTTAGAAGAGCTGTCTTGCAAGGTGTCTTTCTTTGGAGACAAAGTTTGATCTCAAGTCCGAATATTCCTGATCCCGAGCAATGGGGGTGGAAATTAAATGAAGGTGCTTATCAACCGCTATGGAGTACATCGCCAGAAGCTTTGGTAGCTTGTCAAGAACTTCTTTTTTGTAAATGTAAAATTACCTGCAGCCAAAAGCGTTCATGTTCTAGGCTGCTAGAGCCGAATTAAAGTGCACAATATTGTGTTTATGTGATGGCGACTGTTATGGAACGGACAGTGAATAGTATTTTAAATTAAAATTAATAATAACAGTTATTTTTGTTTACTAGTTTACTTGGCAATAAAATTACACTTAGTACATGTATGCAGTCTGTCTAGATGTCCCATTTCCATACCAATAAATGAAAGACTTAAAGATTTCGAGAACTCTGAGATATACAACTTTGAAAAGTTATCTTTATGACAATAGCATTTTTTAGCATTATTTGTTCAGACCTCGTCGTTACCTACAAATACAAAAGGGGACACATTATATTGACAATTACATAAAATATTACTTAGAGTATGTTTTATAGTCATATATCTCAGAATTTTCGGAATCACTTTGGCTTTCGATAAATTGATGACTAAGATTTTGGAACACACTGTATATTTATTTATTTTTTCATGTCTTCAAATTTTAGTTTTAACGTTTGTTTTTTATAAAAGTGATAAAAGTTTATGTTATTAATAGTATTAAATAGACATTTCATGACTCAAGGTCACAACTGTCATTTTCGAAATTTTTCTGATTGGCACTATATCCCATTGTTTTTAGTACCTTCTGAACTGCCTGTCCACCAAATTTTATCTTAGTATCACAATCTGAACGATTCTTATGAATTATTGAACTTAGCAGGTCGACTAATGTTGTCAATTATGAAATAGAAATATTAAGTAATATTATCACAATTTCCAAGAGAAAATATTTATAGCTTAATTAATTTACCATTAAAAGAAAAAAATATGGGCAATGAAAGTTATACAGTAAATATTATACAACAAAAAATATCAATGAAATTCTCAGAATGTCACCAATCCTCCTGACGATGGATAGATAGTAGATGAGGGCTCCTGGTGAGTTCTGGTAGCTTTTCCCAAAAGCCTCTCCGAACACAGAAGGCCTCTCGACGTGGTTTGATGTCTTGCTGACCTGTATAACGCTAGGGTTTTGCTGTTGGTTTGGATTGACTGGACTAAACTGAACTTGACTAAACGGAATTTGACTAGACTATGAATGCTGAACTTGACCATACTGTGTTTGACTGGACTATCTGTCTTACGAAATCTAGCAGGCATTTAACCATCAAACGAGAGAAATGTTTTTCCTCGTGTAAATTAGGTAGATGAATTATTTAAATTATCTAAATTATCTAAACTATGTAGATACGTTATTTGTGTAAACTATCTGTGTAGATTTATGTGTATTTATTTAAATAATTTATTTATTATCTATTTGGCAGCAAAACTCTACGTTTGGGAAGACGAAAAAATATTATCAGCACATGTTTCAGAATTATGGTTGTTTAGTTAGCAGAAATGAAAAATATGGCTAAAGGCCGTTAAATACTAATGAGAGGAATCAAATAAATAAATGTAATTACCTTTTATTAGATAGATCACTAAGAGAAAGTTTGATAACAGCAGAAGTGACACAACTCGTGACTGAATGATTATCAAAAACTTTAAGTCAAAGTATATGCTGCTACAGAATTTGCTACAGAAATAGCCAATTCTGCTATCAGCCAGCTAATAAAAGTGATATCCCCTCTCAAGTCTCAATTAACATATTACCATACTATAAACTGAAAATTACTAAGAATTTGGGTCCGCGTTGTTCTATATAACCCATAATACTTCCCGCAGTATATTTGATTTAACCAATAATTAAGAAATATGTGCTGTGAAATACAGATATATTTACTATTCGATCGAAGCCCCTGTGTTCTATGAGAGCTGTTAGCAAAAACTGAAGTACAAAAAGAGTTAAATGGATGAAACATGAAAATATAATAAGTGTGTACATTCCTAAAATTGAACAGATTACCTACGATAATTTAATGTCTGGCGTTTTAGTTACTAGAGTATGGTAAACACCTGTACATATTTCTCAAAAATTCATTTTGCTTATTAGAATTTAATAAAATTACTTAAAGTTGCCAGATGCATGCAACAACGTGAACGTTGGTTTTTCTGTAACTTGGTTGTCAAGCTGTTGGTTGGACAGGGAATCCTGAGTTGTACCTATGAGATTCTCCTGCCTGGTTCCATTGGACGCTATACTCCCCTAGTAGGCCTACTGTATACACTGTGAAATCTGCTAACGGTAAGCGTCTTTAAATAACATAACGAGGGACCTGATACAACATACAACATACACCTTCCACGTGAGGCGTAGAGAGCCCGTCAGGCTCCTGGGGTACTAAATTGTATTTTACGACTGTCATTCGATCCACGTAATTACAGTTTACCTACTTATTTTGGTTAATATTTTACACATTAATTTGTCAGTGTTATTTAAATATTTTGCATATAACCAATTGAATTTTTAATAGTTTGAACACCACGCTTGCATTTTTTTACTTTTGTCAATTTAACCTATCGTTACTTACCTAGTTCACATTAACTTGCTCATTGTAACGTTATTATTCAGTAGTATAATGTAATTTTCTAATCCAGTATATTTTAGGGTCATATATTGCACAGTATTAGTTAATATTTTATTAGTTTGTGTTAGGTTAAGTGTGGACCACATATCTAGGTATTTTGATTGTGTGTCACATGATGTCTGAGGAATATAGTTGTTAGCGTACCTATATTTGATCATTACATCCGTTTATAGTAAAGCATTTATTTGTTTTCACCAGTGTACATCCAACACCCCAATTTATCGAAGCTATCCCCAAGGACTTGACTAGCCGGCCGTGTGAGCCTCTTTCGCCACCAATTGAATGCAGAGAGGGGACTGCACGTAAAATACAAAAATTTTGTTCAGGGCACAGGGTGACCACCCTACCCTGCAGTATAGCTGATACATCAGCCTCTAAAGTTAAATTCTTTTATACTATTCCCCCGTTTATCTGGGAGCCCTGCAACAACTCTCTCGGATAGGATACATGTAATTTTTATGTCATCGAATATTAAAAATAGACCGCTAATTATAAGTTGGATTTCCAACTAGTAAAAATCAATGATTTAAGAAAATTATATTCATCCTATTCGAGAGAGTTCATTAATGTTACACAAGTACCAGTCTAGAAATGCGAAAAAGGCAGCAAGTTTCTGTACGCCTTCTTTAAAATTTTGTGCATAGATTTAGTCATATTTCTGAGAGAAATTTATTTCAATTTTTCTCCTTTTCATGACGGACTGGCGGAAGGTTACCTACCCTGGAGAGTAAGGAATAGAGAGGGAGAAGGGACGTCGTGTGGTTGTGTCGTAAAGTGTGAAGAAGTGTAACGAACAAAAGAAAACTATTAGTAGTCATTGAACTATGTATTCCTATTTTACGGTTGTTTTACCCAGTTTTTGAATAAAAGTAGTAGAACTATAGGTGCTGTTGTGATTGCGCTCAGCCGACCGCAAGTCGCTCAGGGATCCTAACCCCCTATTTTTGCATTTGGGCCAAAGACCAAGAATATAGCCAATAGAATTTCAGAAGTGCGATATTTAAGGGCAATCGAAGAAAATTCAGGGTACATGTCCGGGAAAAGGAAATAACCTAAAAGGAAAGAGAAACGCGGGAAAGTCGCCGCTGATGCTAGAAAAGCCGCGAAAAAGTGTGTGAACATTGTCGTAAATATAAGAACAGAAAGACCCATATTCATAGAATCTAGTATCATGCGAACGTAGAAGTGTCGAAGAAAACGTGTTGTTGAATAAATAAGACAGTAGAATTAAGTAAACATTTAGATGTATTTTTGTGTATCGATTTTGACGAATTTCAACAAACAAGTGTGGCATCGGGGATATAGTAGCCATTAAAAGAAAACCCACTCATACGCGGGAAGCAACCAAAACACAGCTAAAATACAGAGGACTTTTGGTGGTTATAGAAACACTGCCGGCTATCGTCTAGAACAGTTGAATAACAAGGACAGATGAAGAATTTTTCAAATGAAAATATACAAGAACCACGAAGACGACAAATGCACCGATTATGATTCCGACGATACCAATGACGAAGTGGAACACGTGACAGTGGAGGGAGGAATAGAATCAGACGAGTCGGAAATAGGAACGGAACCTGAGTGTGATGAGGACGATAAGGAATGGACACCTGACCAATACGAAGAAGGAGAAAGTGTTGCAACAAGTGGAGGATGGCCGAAATGCGCTCGAAAGAAATCTTTGAGATATGACGACTTGGTTTGGGGATAAACCAAAGGCCAGGAATGACTGGTTGAGAGAAATTTATTTAAGTTTCCCTTCTTTTCATGATGGACTGGCAGAAGGTTACCTATCCTGGGGAGTGAGGAGTAGAAAGGGTGAAGGTGCGTCATGTGATTGTGTCGTAAAGTTTGAAAAAGTGTAGCGAACAAAAGAAAATTATTCGTAGAGTAGTCATTGAGCTGTTTATTGCTATTCTACGGTTGTTTTACCCTGTATTGGAATACTAAAAGTTCTATACATGAAATGTAACGTTTTTTGTGTTTTATTCCAACATCAAATTGTTTTCTAAAATTTCATACACAATAGTGCCCACTGTTACCTCCAAGTAACATTTTCCTAGGTGTACCAAGGGATGCATAGGGGACATTTTATAACAAAAAAATATATTAATAAAGTGTTTTTAAGTACTAATCACATGTTTTTTTTTTTAATAAAATTAAAAAAAAATTAAAATGGGGATTTAAAGGGTTAACTTATTTACTATAATTTTATGATAATGGCTTGTTTTCTTTAGATTGTTTAAATATTCTTTCATGTCGTTCTCCATCACGACTTTACCAGTGATTCTTCTTACGTAGATCCATTTCCTGCGTATTGCTCATGTTATTTTTCTGGATTTCCCCTAAATGTTGGCCTGTAGCAAATTTGGTTTCGGGAATATTTTTTTTAATTGCTTTTTTGTTTTGCTTATAGGTCACCTCAGCAATACCTTCATCTTTCTGCGTATTATTTCGGATATCTCTCATTGCAACTTCATCGTATGTTGTACTCGGTACATCATCTCCTAAATTTATCACATCGCGGATAATGCTTTCCTGTACTTTTTCTGGCAGAGCAGTGTTTTTGTTTCTTTGTCTTTCAATGGGTCTAGTCACATTTCTTCAGTTCTTATCTATCTTTATTTCTACTCCAGTATTTTTTTACATGATTGGTGATATCTTAGTTTCTAGTTTTTACTGGAATTCTTATCATTAAACAAATTAATAATTTGTTTTTGATATTTAATTATATTTCTTAATTCAGTAATAATCGTATCTTTTTCTGCTAGAATTTGTTTTAGATAACTTCTAACATAGTTCCTGTAACTTGCATGTTAGAGTTTTGAAATTCTGTTTCTTCCTGCATTTAACTACTTTTTCATATGCATGCTAGCAAACTGCATTTTTTTTCATTGATGACTGCTTTAAGCAGCTGGGATGGAAATATTCTTGGCATTTAACACATTTTACTTCTGTTTCTACTACGTTTTTACAACAACTACACAATATTTTATCACTTCTTTTGTCCTGATAAATATAACACTCTTTATTTGACGCTATTTTTTATACGACCACGGTGATTTTTTGAGGATAATTGGTGAAAAAAACTCCACCTTTATGCAGAGGAAAACGCACTAGACACTAGAAAAAGCTATGCAAGACATCAAAAATGGGGAATCTATATGTTTAATATGTTGTAAATATATAGTGTACCAAGTCCAGAGTTTAGGACCGGCTGAAGGGTCGTGTTTCTAATAACAGAATGGGTCCAAATCCATTTATAACCATAGAAAAGAAATAAAAAGTACTTGCATAAATAGTAGAAATTGTCAAATGCGGTTTCCCCATTAAACAAGAAGAGCTACTTTCTACCGTACAAAAAATTGTGATAGACAAAGGAATAAAAACACCTATTAAAGAGGTAGACCGGGGCAGAAGTGGTACTTGGAATTTATGTGTAGACAGCCTGAAATTCGTGCCCATACTGTAGAACCTATAAGTAAAGCATGAGCAACAGTGACTGAAGAGCATATTCGTAGCTGGTTCAGAAAGTTAAAATCTTATCTGTTAGAAATTCATGCTGCCGATCTTACGGAGGATCCAATTGGCATCCTTAATGGCGATGAAAGCGAATTTAGTTTATGCTCAGTAACGGGCAAAGTATTCGGTCCTAACGGGTTCCGCAATTTGTACGAAAAAAACAACATAACGGTTTTGGGCACTTTCACAGCCGATGAAAGAATTTGTCCTCCAGTAGTAGTTTTCCCATATGTAAGACCTCCCAAAACATTGATAGAAAATATGCCAGAAATATGAATCTTGGGAAAGTCAGAGTCTGGCTGGATGTGATCTGACGTTTTTTTTTATATATCGCAAATGGTTTAAACGATTGGCTAATAAAACAAAATATTAAAAAGCCAATTCTTTTTCTAGTAGATGGACATAGGTCTCATATATGTCTTCAGAATTAAGTGAATTCTGCGACGCTAATGGTATAATTCTCCATTCACTACCACCAAATTGCACACACATACTTTACGGGCAGTACTTGAGTGGCAGAGCAGGTCAGAAAACCTCAACTGTGTAATTACAAAATTAAACTTCTGTAGTATCTTCGCTGATATCTTAAATGATGCAAAATTACTAGAATATATAAAAACTGAATTTAGAAAATGTGGAATATATCCTTTTAATCTGAACGCGACATATTTTAGCAAATGCGTTCAAGATAAGTTAAAAAATCTTAAAAGAGAAGAAAACAATAATCTACTAATTTCTCAAGATCACCTGAAAGCTGCACAGCAAGTGTTGAATGCTATGAAAACTACGTTAGCTTGGCGTGGAGTTAACACTGAGACAATTCTGAATGAGAAAAAAATCAACAATTACCCAAGGAAGACTATGAATTAACCGAACATGATATTCTGGGATTTTTATGTAATTCATGAAGATGGAATTCTACAAATGGATCATCTGCTGCTTCATAAGGGGACCTTGAGTCTTTAGATATTCCGTTAGAAGAAACAATTACCTCAGAGCCTACTGCTAATAATTTCATCACAATTTTACAAAATATAGTAATAAATTCGGAGACAGTTAACGACAAAGCAATATCAACCACAATCTGATGTTTCTGTTGAAAAAATGTAACACATTTATATTGTATGGTAACTAATAAACAGTTGAGTATGGTGCGCATGTGCGTGTGTATATAAATGATGTATGTGGGAGAGCTAGCGGGGAGAGTCAACAACACATTGTTTTGTAAGACTCTGTGAGAGAGACACGCGCTAAGCATCGCGTTAGTTAATATTCAGGGTTGGGCAAATGTGTGGAAACACCTGATTTCTGGCTAAACTATAAGTGCGATTAAAAAATACCCGTAACAAAAGGTTTTGTAGTATTTTTATTCTATTCAGTGATGTACTTTGATTTTCAACAGCTATCCTATTTTTCGAGATGTGACGTCATCGACAGTTTCTTTAAATGGATAACCCTGTATATTTTTACATTTTCAGATAGACAATTTTTCATCAATTATAGTGATATAGGGTTTGGTGGGTGTGCGGCTTGTGGTTTTTTAAATATTAAATAAAATAGTAAAGCAAAGACATGGCCGTTTACATTTTAATTATTGTCAACAGGACTATCTGATAAAAAAATATTCGTTTTTTTCTTGCCATGCTTTTTGCAAACTTTCTTTAACCGAACTCAAATCATTCGTATTACTGTCAATTGCAGTCAATACTGTTTCGGTGTGAAATATTAACATTGTTTTTTAATTATGGCTGAACTAAATGAACGTGAAAGAATTACGTTGTTAATGATGGTTGGTTTTGGAGACAAGCAGAGATCTCTACAAGATGCATGCGATATTTTTAATGTAACATTCCCTGATAGAAATTCTCATATTTCAAAATCAACAGTTTCAAAGGTTGTGCAAAAGTTTCACGAAACGGGAAGTGTTAAAAATCGGCCAAAATCCGGTCGAAGTAAATCGGCTACAAATGAAGATATTTCACTTGATGTTCTTCTTAGCCTACAAGAAGAACCAAAAACTTCAGTACCAAAACTAGCCTTACATCACAATATTAGCGAGAGATCAGTAAGAAGGATATTGTCCAAAAATAAATTTCATCCGTATAAAGTACATTTAGTACAAGAATTAAATGAAGATGATCCTGATAGAAGGATACAGTTTTGTCAGGAAATGATCGATACAATTGAAATTAATGGTAACTTTTTCAATAATATAGTCTGTTCCGATGAAGCGACATTTTGCCTGAGTGGGTTTGTAAATCGACATAACTGTCGCTACTGGGCTGATCAGAATCCTCATTGGATGGAAGAAAGTCACACCCAATATCCTCAAAAATTAAATGTATGGGCGGGGATAATCAGAGGACACATCATCGGACCATTCTTTCTTAGAGAAAATTTAAAATCTTTATTTACAACTTTTACGCGAGCAAATTATTCCAGTATTAAATCGTTTATTTCCAAACCAGGCAAATCCTGAACGACTCTCAGATGAAATTTGGTATCAGCAAGATGGAGCTCCGCCTCATTATGGAGTTGACGTGCGTCAATACCTTAATGAAATATTTCCACAGAGATGGGTAGGTCGAAGAGGACATATTGAATGGCCACCGCGATCGCCAGATTTTGAGTCCTTTAGACTATTTTCTTTGGGGTCATTTAAAATCCGTTGTCTATAGGACCAAGCCTCAGTCGTTAGAAGAGTTGGAAGATCGAATTAGGATGGCTGTTCAAGAAATATCACAGCATGCTATTCAAAACTCTTTAAGAGCTTTCGTTGATCGAATAGGAAGGATATTGTCAGGCTGCTGAAGGTTTCCAATTTGAACATTTATTATGAATATTTTCTTCGTTTCTCAAAATTAAATCAATATTTTGTAATAAGAAATTTAATTATCATTAAGTAATAAATATTTATTACACTTTATTTTATTATTTTATTTAATATTTAAAAAACCACAAGCCGCACACCCACCAAACCCTATATCACTATAATTGATGAAAAATTGTCTATCTGAAAATGTAAAAATATACAGGGTTATCCATTTAAAAAAACTGTCGATGACGTCACATCTCGAAAAATAGGATAGCTGTTGAAAATCAAAGTACATCACTGAGTAGAATAAAAATACTACAAAAACTTTTGTTAAGGGTATTTTTCAATCGCACTTATAGTTTAGCCAGAAATCAAGTGTTTCCACACATTTGTCCAACCCTGTATATAGTTTGTATAGAATATGACGAAATAAATATATTACTAGCAAATAAATGCTCGTAATTATTGCAAACTTTTATCTTATAATCCAATGTTGTTCGTAGCATATAGCCAGCAAAGTATTTTGTTTAAAAATATATATGTTTCTGTACTTATCTATGATAAGTCTTTAGTAAGAGTTTGAAATAATTACGAGCATTTTCCTACTAGTAATATATTTATTTCCTCATATTCTATCTTGGAGTATTCGTGTAGGGAATTTGCATTTGAACTTAATTATATATAGTATGTATATAGGCAATCAAGCCTCAATATTTATAGTAAAATAAAGTCTTCTCTATTAAATGACCCTCACCTTAACATGGTAGCAGAGGTCCGTGGTTAGTGAGTACCGTTATTTTTACGTGTTCCCTATACGAAGGAAAGCACGTGTGATACAAAATGGCGAAAAATGGTGACGTAGTGATGCCTGTGTTTGATGGAGAAGACTATAGCATGTGGAAAGAACGTATTACGTTATTTTTGAAACTTAAAAAGTGTGAAGAAGTTATAAAAAGAGCAAAAACAAACACAGATAAATATGATTGATATGAAAATGATTTAAAAGCTATGAACTATATATGTTATATAAAATATTACAGAGTAACTTAGAGTATCTAGAGTCTATCTGAAATACAAATGCCTTATCAGGCATATCATGTTTCATATGGCAGCTGCTCCTTGTGGTTATCCAGCACCAATTGTTCCTCTGTTTTATATTAGTAGAACGGATTGCATAATGCAACTTTCCTTTGTTCTAAGACCCGTCAAGTTATCATTTCAAAAAATATCAATATATTTAAACTAGCATTTGAGCTTCAGTTATCACACTTACTTCAAACCATGAAATTATAATTATTATAGTTGTAATACTCATTTCATTTCTTTTACTTCATATCTGGATAGTGCGTACTATCCATTTAAGTAAATAAATCTTTAAAAAAAATCAATTGTGTTGATTGTGTGATCTAACAAAACTTGGCGCAGTCGGAGCGAATCTTCAAACACCCTGTACCGAAGCCTAACTACCAGAAAACTACCCTAGAGAACAAGGACAAGGACATCTGCAACAATGTACCTAACTGGAGGGAAAGCCTGGAAGAACGAGGAGAACTCTAGGACAGGAGTGGTGAATTCCAATTCTTTGAAAAAAAGAAAACCACAACGTAGCGCACAACAAATCAATTTCAAGCAACAATAGACAAATCAATTTCAAGCAACAATCAACCAAGAAACATTCAAGAATCAACAAGCAACAATTAGTTTTAAGAAGCCATCACTCAACGAACAACAAACAAATACATTAGCAAACAAGAAATCATCCCTGGTCACATAAGTTGGTGTCTTCTACGTCAGACAGACGGAGCCCGCTTTACGAAGTCGCATTCAACTACGAGACTCTGAACACGAACGTGACTTTCGTTTTAGTCAGATTCGCGCACAAGAACACACAATTTAATTTTGAACGAATTTATTTTACTTGGCTCGGCGAAAAAGTAACACCCTGTATTGATTTTACACGAATGATTAAAAGTCAAATTTTCTGGAGTCAAAATAACGATATATTACTATTCACGTTCTAACAATACATTTGTTTATCACTAAATAGGTTTGATGTAATTAATTATGTTGATTGGTAGCACTTTAGAGTAGAAATTTGCCTTTTGTTGTTGTTTGTCGCGTGGCTGGATCCCGAACTGACTGACTTACTGGCTCGACTCACTCGATTCGATTGTATGCGTTGAGCTCGTCTCGGTTTATATAAGATAAATCAAAGCTTCTGGAAGTGTTCGAAAATCGAAGACTCCGGGCGTTCTAGTCGCTCTAGACGTTCCAGATTGTTCGCCGTTCCCAAAAATTCGATCGGTAGAGGAGAGTGGCTCGTGCATATTCTCCAGCAGCGAAGACTTGCTTTTCTAATTATTCTAAAAATGTAAAAAGTGTTTTTTCTAGCTCGCGGGCTCTACAGAGCGACAGAGGGACGTTAATTCTTAATTTTGAAAATATAAATTACCCGATTTAAGAAAGGTACTTTGACAACTCCACGGAGATGAAACATTTGATGTAAGTACAGATAAGAATCAACTAATTTTATGTTGTGCTTTAGATTTAACATTTTTCAAATCCTTTCATTCATTATAATTTCAATTTGTATGTAACGTAATACAAAAACAACAGTTCTATAACCCAGATTAGCGAAAGATTCATTAAACTTATCAAGAAATTTAATACATTTCAAATATATCAGATTTCAAGTTCAATTTTACAACACAGAAATATCTGACTTAAGATTTATTTTGCATTCAAACGCATTCCAGCTTAGTAATAAAATATAAGTTTGTGGAACATTTGTCACACCAGTGCCGTATCATTCTGTTATTTTCACTTTGCAAAATTTAATTAAAATTTCATTTTTGTTCAATGTAAGTAATTAAAACACAGTAAAAATGACAAACAATCAAGTCAAGGCAAATGAAAACCAGAACGATATAGTAAATGAAACAGTACAGAAAGAGTGCAACTGTTTCAATTCACAAAAACAAACGAGCAATTGCAATGCATTTGGCCATGTGTCAACGAAATGTCCTAAAAAATCTGCGATAAAGATAGATGTAATCAACCAAGTACCTGTGTAAACGTTAGCATTATCGAAGTAGTACCAAAAAAATGCTGTGAAATTACGAATCGATGATATTCAGTTAGTCGCATTATTCCACACAGGAAGTGACATATGTGCTATCAGAGAAGATATTTTTACCAATTATTTTCATAATATTCAGTTAATTGAAGATTATATAACAGTCAAGGAAATTGGAGGAAATAAGGTGTCAACCTTAGGAACATTATGCAAGGATGTTGGTAAATGATGAATGTTTTACGTCGACAGTTCACGTTATTCCTACAAGTACTTCCAATTTCAAGGCAATAATAGGAAACAACCTATTGGAACAAGCTGACGTCAGTATAAGAAATGAGAGTATAATCATAAGGAGAAAAATAACTTTTCATGGAAATTGCCTTGAAGCTGAAGAAAAATGTGTTATAAATTATAGACCTGAGAAGATTAAAACAACGGATCTTGTGATGAAACTAATTATGATGATAAAGAACCTATATATCATAGAAGATTATCAGCACCCGAAAAAGAGGAGGTAGAAAAATAAATAGAAGAATGGCTAGAGGAAGGAATAATAAGACCACGTTTGTCTGACTATGCTAGTGCTCTTGTGCTGGTTAAAAAAAGGTAGTCGGGCTAGAATTTGCTGCGACTATAGGAAGCTACACACAAATATTGTAAAAGACGAATTACCCCTTCCTGTAATCGAGGATGTATTAGAGACCCCAAAATGTTAAATATTTCACAGAAATAGACCTGCGAAATGGATTTTCTCACGTCGCTATTGAAAAGTAAAGCATTTGGTACACATCATGGGCAATATGAATTCCCTTTGAACTTTGCAACAGCCCAGCTGTTTTTTAGCGATTCATAAGCCGTATTTTTAGAGAAGTAATGATGAAAAACATTGCAATTTATTATATGGGCGATATAATAATTCCTAGTTCCACTGAGGAAAAAGGAATAAGCGATTAGAGATAGTCATGAATGTTGCGAGAGATTACGGACTAGAATTAAAAAAATCGGCAAAGGTCTTTACACAGAACTTCCCTCGTTATTTGTGCATGGCGGTCACTCTAAAAAATTAATAATTACGAAATGACATTGAGAATAATAATCGGAATATAGTTATTGATATTATTACAAAGAAAACTTGATAAGTTTTGGTCAAAAAAATATACAGATTGCTCATCCAACAGCAAAAGCTCAATACTAAATAACAGGTGTCACATATGGCAGGCTTGCGCAAATACCTTTACAAATGTCCACCATGACTGAATTATTTCTTGGGATGACCACCCTGTGCATTTTTCAATAAAAGTATAATAGGTGTATATGTCAGATATTATTGCCATCCGTCACATCAATCGCGTAATGGAGTGGAAGTATAGTGGTGGTTAAAAAGTTTCAATTTTATTTTAATTTTTCAAAAATGTTAAAAAAAAAATTTTAAATTTTTTCTTCTGAAATAGGTTTAAAATGTCAAACGTAGAAATTTTAAATTTGAGCAAAAAGGAAAGTTTCCGTCTATTCTATACTAGTGGTAAAAGAAGTTTAAGATTTGAAAATTACATATTTTTTTAAATAGGTTTAGAATGTCATGAAACGTGAAACTTTTAAATTTGAGTAAAAAAAGTTTCCATCTATTCTAGTGTTAATTTTTTTCCAAACTGGTAACAAAATGTAAAATTTTTTTTTCCGAAATTGGTTTGGAATGTCATGAAACGTGGAAATTTTAAATTTGAGCAAACCAAATTTTTCGTCTATTCTATAGTAGTGATAAATAGATTAAAAATGTTTTCAAATTTTTTAAAACATTTTTCAAAAACATTTTTAAATTTGTTTGAATAGTTTTAGAATGCCATGGAAACGTGGATAGTTTAAATCTGAACAAAGAAAAAAAATTCTATCTTAGTGGTAAAATTTTTTAAAAATAGTAAACAAAATTTCTAATTTTTCTTTTAAATAGATTTAGAACGCTATGAAACGTGGAAATTTTAAATTTGAAGAAATAAAAAAAAAATCCATCTATTTTAGTGGTAAAAAAAATTTCAAAAATGTTGGTAAAAAAAATTTCAAAAAATTTTCAATTTTTTTTTTCTGAAACAGGATTAGAATGCCATGAAACGTGGAAATTTTAAATTTGAAGAAAAAAAATTATCATTTTAGTAAAAAAAAATTTTTCAAAAATGGTAAAAAAATTTTCCTTTTTTTTTAAATAGATTTAGAATGCCATGAAACGTAGAAATTTTAAATTTGAGCAAAAAATAATTTTTTCATCTTGGTAAAAAAAATTTCAAAAATAGTGAAAAAAATTTTCTAAATTTTTTTTTTTCACAAATAGGTTTAGCGTGTCATGAAACGTGGAAATTTTAAATTTGAACAAAAAAATTTTTTTTTATCTTGGTAAAATTTTTTTCAAAAATGGTGAAAATAATTTTCAAAAATCGTTTTCTCCCGAAATAGGATTAGCGCGTCATGAAACGTGGAAATTTTAAATTTGAGCGGAAAAAATTTTTTTTCACTATTTATTCCGTTTAGGCGGTCCACCCTGTATATTTTCCAGTGAAATTTCTACCATTTCTGCGCTGACAGTAGCGTCAACTACCTGCCAAATTTGACTGCATTCCGTAAAGTAGTTTTTTAGTAAATGCACCAACAGACAGACAGACAGACAGACAGACAGACTGACGGAATTGAAAAACCTATATTTTCGTAATCTCCGTGATCTGAAACGTCAGAATCCGTAAAAATCTCGGAGGGTGATTTTTTCTCGAATACAATACTTCCCTTCGGTATGCGAGGGAAGTAAAAGAATAAGTGCCAGTTTCTGACAAAAAAAGTAAACTTTCTAGGATTTATAATAGAAGATGGAAAAGTAAAACCGTCAGAAGAATAGGCGTTAGCCATTAAACAATCCCGGCAGCCTACGACGCCGAAACAAGTTCAATCTTTCCTAGAACTGAGCCCTAGGTAAGACCACAACCATCTTCCAACCAAGCAGAAATCTATGCTATAGATCTATGTGCCCAGGAATGCATAAACAAAGGCATTCGAAGGGCAAAGATCTATATACTTTCAGATAGCCAGGCAGCATTAAAAACTCTAAGGTCCTATACCTTTGAGTCTAAAATTGCCTGGAAATGCAAACAATCCCTGAAGCAACTGGAAAAAAACTGGCAAAAAAACAACAAGGTTAAATTGATGCGGGGGCATGAGGGAATAGGAGGAAATGAATTAGCCGATGCCCTTGCAAAAAAATGTGCTGAAGCTCAATTTTTTGGACCCGAACCGATTCGTGGCTTATACAAGGGACACATAACGGAGGAGATCTTAAAATGGGAAAAGGAACAGAAAGAATCCTACTGGAGGAATACACCAGGCCAAATACAAGCAAAAAAGTTTATCACTTATTCGACAAAGAATGCCAGAAGGCTTCTCGAACTCGAAAAGCCCTACTTAAGGCTGATAATAGGCTTCTTGACATGCCTGAGATATCAGCTCAAGAATATGGGCAAGGCAGACAATGATATGTGAAGATGCTGTGATACTACAATAGAAACTGCGGAACTTATTCTTTGTGAATGCAAGATGTTAGTCTGCACTAGGCTAAAGTATCTAGAATAGGTGGAATTAACGCCTGAAGACATAGAGAAAGTAGCCCCCAGGAAAATCACAAGCTTTGTAAAAAGCTTGGGAGTCCTGGGCCACAACTAATTGTAGGGTAATTCACAGAAGATCTTTTAGGTCGATGTTAGGAAGGGCTGGAGGAGCTGAACGACCCCCTAAACAATCTACAACAATCTTCTTAGGAATGACTGAGATTTCAGAAAATTTATCGATCATAAGTGAGAAAAGAATATTTTGTAAAGTTATGTCAATGTTACTTATATTTGAAACATATATGCAGTTTTCTATTGTAGTTATTTTTACTTGAAATGGACAATGAATCTACACTTAAGTAATTATTATGCAAAAAGAGATAAATCTTATAATACGCCTCTGCAAAGGCCGACTACTGGATATATGACAGGCGATTTTCACCGGCTGACTACTAGCAAAATCGTTTGTTTTAGAGAATTACTTTTTTCTTGTACACAAGCGTATTTCTTTTAATAAATAAATACATAGTAATAAACTTGAATTAACAAAGCATTATATGCCACAATTTGCAAAGGTGGCAGATGTTTCTAAGAGTTTTTATGCAATTGACAAAATTGAAAACCTCGTCCCTAAAGTGGACGACTACCGGCGTATCTATCCTACTCATACAATGTCACATATTCGATATTAAAAAAACTTGTTTCGAAATTTTGTTCAAAATGATTACAAACTTTCTGTTCTTTTTCTGTATTCCCAAATTGTTTAATAATAATAAAAATAATAATTTATTTTCCATAAAGACAACATTAAAATTGTATAGTGTGACGTTTTATTCGTGCGTCACACTTTGACACTCGAGCTTTTGGCACGGTACAGTAGCTCGGGCGCCACCTTTACGATTATTTCAAGTGGGGTAAAGGACCCACAATAGCCTCTTGACACAGCCTGTTTCAGTAGGGCTGGGATAGCCTCAGAGGAGATACGGTGTGTCCAGGGGTCTATAGGGATAGTGGACTTCACACATAACCAAAGCAAAAGGCAAAGTTCAAATTAGCTATATACAAATATTTATTATGCCTATTATGTACAATAGAGTGGAGTGAAATTTTTATTTTTTTAAAATTTTCATATACATAGGGGGGATGGCGGCCATTTGCATTCAGATTTGTGGAAAAGAAGTTTCAGCTAGAAAAAAATATATTTAGAGGGTTCACAACGATCTTGAAAATTTGAATTTTTTTTTTATTATTATTTTCTTATATATAAGGGAAACGGAAGACATTTGTATTCATAATGATGGAAAAAATTAATAAGCTTGATCAAAAAATATTACGAGGGTTCACAACGACCTCGAACATTTATAATGTATTGTTTTAGAATACGGAACGCAAAATCCATCTCATAATTTGGATACTCTAGCGAATTTTGTCGGTCGTGTTTATGTCCCGATGTGGTTCTCAATTAAATGTCACCCCTCCAGCACCGATGGGGCACGCCACTTGTGAAAAATGATTTCTCTCTCCAGATATCTTGACTCTAATATTAAAAAAGTGATTAATCCTGTCATTGAAAGAAATTCGTTTTACGCCCACCCAGAAAATGTGCTTCTAGCTATGATGACCGATCCAAGAAAATCCATACGTGAGTTAGCGTTCCGACGAGTGATGAAAGTGCGATTAGGAGGAACTCAAGCTACTATTCGAAAGTTTGTGGTATCAACATTGAATTTTGAAGCAAAGGATTACGCCGATTTAATTGATTGGCAAGGTATTAATGTAACAAAACCTCCCGCAACTAAATTTGTAGCAGATGAATTAATTTTGGAGGTAATTACAAGTGGTGATTGCAGCAGCATCAATTTTGCTCGGTACCCATGTCATACGCAAAGCGTGGAACGTTGTGTCAAATTAGTAACCGAGGCATCAAGTGAAGTTTTTGGGATTCAACGCAGAGATGGACTTATCAGATCGAGACTTGCAAGTTGAAAAATAATGCCCAAATTTAATACATAGAAACAATTTCGCACAACAGAATAGTCGTCGTGAACCCTCGAGAATTTTATTTTTTCAACCTGAATCTTATTTTACATTAATTTGAATTCAAATATAATCCATAACCAATATGTATTGGAGAAAATATACATTTTTTTTTTTTGCTTCACTTGTGAACCCTCAAGACATTTTTTTATCGAGCTGAAATTTTTTCCCCATTCATTTGAACCCAAATGGCCACCATCTATAGCATGTATTTAAAAAAATAATAACTTTTTTTAAATTTTTATTATTTCACTCCACCCTAATGTACAATGCTAGCTACCTAATATTAATTACAGGTTAAACTAATACAGAAACAAAACAAAAGCGGGGTGACGGTAACTGTTAGTTAAGCGAAGCAAGAGGGCGGTTATCAACGGTTAAAAATGGTTAAAAGCACAAAACGGTGAAGGCGGAGTAAAACAAACGGTACAGAAAGCACGGGCCACGACTACGGATAAACAGGCGGACAGGGCAGCGCAGATACCAAGCGGGAGGAAGCAACTAATGAAAAAGCACATACAGTTTATGCAACTCGGCTTATGCAACCTGGCTCGAGTACGGTTAGCAGAACACGGACTCACTCCTGGTCACGGGCGTTATTTTCGGTAGACGGATGTCCACGTGGCTTTCTGGCTGGCTGGGGACTAGGCCAGAAAGCATTCACGGGACTTCCCAGGTTCTCGCTGTCCTCTGGCTGTCTGGGGGCTAGGCCAGAGGGCAAACACGGTACCTGTTGTCCGCCGAGAATTTCCCAGTTGTTGACCAACCCACTCCTGCTCGTGTTTCCTTAACGGTTTAGCCCATTCGGAGAATGCACTAAACCGACAAGGTCCGTGTATCACTTTGCTTGGCAGAAGTCTTCGTGGCTTCCTGGCTGGCTGGGGACTAGGCCAGGAAGCATGCACGTGACCGTTCAGATTCTCGCTGTCCTCTGGCTGTCTGGGAGCTAGGCCAGAGGGCAAACACGAGAACCTGTTGCCAAACAAAGTATCCTTGCGGACACCGGGCGGAGCAGGTTACGGTTAGTTGGCGGATCCTTCGGGGTCAACGGTTTCGGCCAGGTTGCGTACCAAATAACTATTGGTTTACTTACTTCCTATTGACGGCGGTTTCGTGCGGACATTACACACTTCAAAACGGAAAGTGATTCAACTCAATGAATCTGATTCAAATTAATGAATGCCCACACTGCTAGCTGGGCGAGGTGTTCGCCGACGACGAAACAACTTAAGTCGGCGGTGAGTCATTAGCGCCATCTAGCGGATCCTATTGTTCTGTTTGTCTGGGTTGAACGACTGATCAACGGCGCTAATACTGGTCGGCGGTGGGGCCCTAACTCCACCTGGCGGATTTTATGTATATTTAATAATTAAAGAACAACGCTTATTTATGTTTGTGCCTAGTATAAAATCTAAATATAATAAAAATAAACGGAGGTTGGTGCTAAAATATTTCAGATTAAAGTTTGCTTCGTTACAATAGGAAGTCAAGTTACAATATATACCTTAAAAACTAGGTAAAAATCGCATACAGTGTAAAAACATTTAGACAGCAAAAACAATTTTAACTTAGTTTTAAAATTCAGTAAGTTTCTAGCTACTTTACATTCAGAGGGTAAGTTATTAAACAATTTTGGTGCCATGTAATTTGGAGAATTGGAGGTTAAATTAAGTCTTGTATATGGTATTCGAAACTCTTCCTTGCTACGCGTATTTGCATTATGAATATTTTTATTCACAGTAAACATATTCTTATATCGATAAGCATAAACATACATTTCGAGAATGTATAAAACCCCTTGAGGTTCATTTCGCCAATGGTGGCAACATGGCAAATTTACCGTTGTATACCAGTAGTGCAACATGTGGCGAAAAATATTATTTTTAAATACAAAGTTGGTTTTGATGTGCTAAGCAGCTGTAATGAATTGGTATATGCAAAAATATATTTAGAATAGGATTGAGCACGCCTACTGCGCATAACGTGTCGATTCCTGTCTGTATAGTACGTTTACGAATTCGCATTAGTTGACGTGTATTCTGCAATGTGTTGAGAGGTTTTGTGTGTATAAAGTTAATTTGTTACCTAATCACAAAACATAAAATGAGTGACGTGTCTTCAATGTTTGACGACAGTGACGTAGATCCAAACTTTTCCCCCAAACGTCTAGTGATGAATATGATGAAAATACGAGTGATGCAAGTGATGCTGAGGATAACATTGCAGAACCTATGGAAATGGGAGATTTTCAAGTTGTGCTGGATCCTTTTGAGGTAAATTAGATTTTTTTTGCATTTTTGTAGTAGCAAATACATATATTTCCAGGACAAACGGAGAACAGATTTGGCAGATTTTCGACCCCTGTTTGAAGGCATACATCTAGCGGTACCTGTAGATATGAAATCTGCGAGAACTTGTTTCGAAGCTTTTATGTCTAAGAAAGTTATTCAGAATCTATGTATTTGGACTAATGAACGTGCTTCTATGCACCTAGAAAATCAACAGTCTCTTCGGGTATATAATATAAATTGGAAAGAAGTTACGGTGGAAGAAATGTATGTATTTATAGCCCTCTGCCTATTTATGGGAATAATAAAATACCATGTGATGCATGACTACTGGAACCAATCGTTCTTATTTGGAGGACCAAGGGTGTTTACTTCCAATATAATGAGTCGTAACAGATTTTTCTCGATATTAAAATTTCTCCGGTTTAGCAACCCTAGGGCATATGTAGCGAATCGACCACTCACTCGCGTGGCTATGTTTTTTGCTGACTTACGGGACAACTGTGTCAATGTGATAGATATCGGTGAAACAGCTGCTATAGATGAATGTCTTCTTCTGTATAAAGGCTGCTTACATTTTCGGCAGTACATAAAAACTAAACGTGCACGTTTTGGACTCAAGCTCTTTTGTCTTTGCCCAAGCAATCCTAAGTTCAGAGGGTATACGTACAATTTCAGTCTGTATATTGGGAAAGATATTTATAACCTAGACCATATTCTCAATTCTGAAAGTTTGACTGTCCGAAAAAGATTGCGGTATATCTATTCCAAGACCTAATGGATCAAGGCCGTGAGATAATTTTAGATACTTGGTATATGTCTCGAAGACTAGCTGAATTTCTGCTTCAGCGGCATACCTATGTAACAGGGACAATCAAAGCAAATCGAGGGGTTCCAAAAGAACTGACAACTATAAATCTTGAGTCTGGGCAATCGTGTTTTGTTAGAAAAGATGATGTGTTGATAGTAAGATACAGAGATAAAAGAGATGTTTATGTCATTACAACAAAACTGACGGCGGGTTTTGTGGAGATATATCGTCATGTATCAAAAGGTGTGCAAAATATGCTTCAAAAACCACAGCATATTGATCATTATAACAGCAATATGGGAGGTGTAGACGCTGTGGATCAAGATATTGAGCCTTATAACTGTGCCCGCAAAAATTATACTTGGCTCAAAAAACTGGGGCTACATATGATACAGAGAATGGTTCTAAATGCAAAATGCTTGATTTTGAAAAAAAACTTTGTGAAGAGCTATTAGAATGTTACAGCCCCAAATATCAACAACAAAAAGCTGAAAGCTCTGGGAAAAGTAATGAAGATAATCATGTGTATGCTTGCAATACTAAGGAAGAGGGTAAGCGAAAAAAACGCAATATCTGCCGTGTATGCTACAAACAAAATAAAAAAAGAAAGTATACATCCAATTACTGCGCGGCGTGTTCAAATCAGCCTAGAATGTGTACGGAAGAGCACTTTGAGCTCTACCACAGAGACGTGTAATGTCGAAGCATTTCATACATATTTTTTTGCTTTTTTTGTATTTCTTTGGAGTAAACAACCAGCAACTTTTATGTATAATTAAACTTTTATGTTATTTACTTTTTTTCCCCATTTACCCGCCTCACGAGTCGACTATGCACGTTTAAAAAAACGTCTTTTCATGTTCATAGTATTGCGTTGTCCTAAACTGAGAAACAAACATGAATTCACGCTCTTTCACGGGTCAATAAGAAATACCCTTATGACCCCCCCCCCCCCCCCCCCCAGTTACGCCACCTATGAAATTTTTTGATTTATTTTTTTGTTAAATTGATCCTTTTACAAGTTACATTAAAAATTATGGGTCAATGCCGAATTAAAAAAACTTCATTTTTTCTGTAAACTTGGTATAAATAAGAAGTATGGGAAATCTGGCCTGGGTCTCAAGGGGATAAGCAGGGTAAATTTAATATATTATACTCTCTAAGGATCTCTTTGCAAGAGTGCGTACTAAGAAACACGAGCTGTACAACACATTATCCGTTTTTGAACAATGAAAACATTCTGTGATAGAGTGGAGTTCCCCCAGAACAGACACCATATCTTAATCTAAACTCCACTTGGGCATAGTATAATTTAACTAATTGCTCTCTGGTAAGCACGGTTTTAATATTATTAAATAAAAATGAAGTTGACGCTAGCTTTGAAATTAGATATTCACAATGTGATTTCCAAGTCAGGCACTCACCGATATGTAAACTTAAAAATGTTATACTCTCATGGGTACTTGATATAATCGATTCATTGACCTGAAAACAAATAGACTCGCATTTCTGTCTAATATGAAACAGATTTAACTGAGTTCTATCTGCATTGAAGTACAAATAATGTTGATTGAAAAACGTAGATATCTTTTCTACAACATTATTACATTTACTTTGTAACAGTTTTAATACCTAAACATTAAAAAGTGTTTCACCTGTGCGAACGGCGGCTACTTTTTTGTTGGAGAGCATAGGGTCGTGAGTAGCGAGTGTGGACACTCAAAAGGGCGCCACTGGGCTGAGAATAATGTGATTAAATAATCTTGCCAGCCAAGGAACAAGATTAAATTTCTAGCAATCATGCGATGGAAATATTAAAATTAACCAATAATGTCAAAATTTACAATCTTCTATAAAATATCAAAATCTAGGCAATATCAGGTACATTGGTGCAAATAACAAGAACATGTAGACATTAAACATTTATAACGACACAAGTGAGGTGTACAACAACAAAAAATAAATTAATTAAGTTACTTAACTTGATTTATGTCCAACAAAGAAAATTCTATATATTTGCCCTAACTACTCAAGTGATTTAAAATATATTTGCAAGGTTAACTCGCAACCATAAATCATATTATGAGCAACGAGTTATAGTTTTCAACAGTGAATTAAAAAGACATCACTACGAATTTATTTGTCACTAAAGTGTGACGTAAATGGACAAAAATTCATGTGCTAATAAATTACAATATTCGCTGTGCAACTCAGATGTTAATAATGTTCTAAAATAGGTATGCTGCCTTAAAATACTTCATGTACAATGTGACCAAAGGCATACTAACCTCACATGGTACTGTGCATTGTCTTTACAATAAAATCTTAAAGCATTTCAATATTCCAAACATAAGCTTAGCGTTAAACTATGGTTGCAAAAGTAATAGTATGAGCAAAGAAATCACCGAATAAATCTGTAATAATTTCTTCAAAAATATACAACCAAAATGAAACAGAAAAACCCGAACAGAGCCTTGGCATTCTCCTCGACTGCTGCAGCGTGACCTGTTACCACTTCCTGCACATTCCGGACGTTGACTACAATCATAAATGCATGCCGGACACCTGCATTAAATCTCTTGTAGACTGCTGTGAACAACTCTCCAAGCCAAAACTTCTCTAAACGTCAGCAAGACGCATACATAACTAAACTTGTGAGTAATAGACTTCCTCCTATTATTACTCCTCTAAATACTAGGCCCCATACAACCAAAATTACAGCACTAAACAGCTGGGCTCTTACATGTACTGCTAAAGTGCCTGATCCACACAAATTGTCTCTATCTTAAACCAAACATAAGCCTGTCCAAATAAATTGTCTCTGGCCTGACTCAAATAGTCTGTAATATTACAACAAATAAGAACTAAATAAAACACCAAACTAAACAAAGTAAAAGCTTACCTCACATAGAGAGTATTACATAACCTCACGAAACACGTGGCCTCAGAATTAAAAAAAACCAAACGAATTCCTTCCATGAATTGACAAAACGCTCACAGCAAAGCGGTGGAGATAGTTGGGTACATCAAATCAAATCCCAAACAGTTTTAGAGATGTAAAACGCAAATTCTTCAACACAAAACCAGAACCGTCGCCATTCGCTGTCGAGAAACGAATCCACCAGACCGGAAATCTGCCGAAATTGCCTCAGTGTTGCCGACTTGCGCACTCTTAGAACATTTTCTCTAGGCAATGATAATACACCACCAAATGAGTAAATAATCAATAGACTGAAAACATGTTTACTTTCGGAATGTTAGGAGTTTTACAGACGCCACACGCTACGCCCTTCAGAGTAAGAGTGGTTGCATACCTTTCTACGCCAATAAGTGAATTAATTAGAGTCAATTTACCGCAAATAAATTGAAATTAGTCATGTAGCTTTTTCAAATGCTACAACTTTCTAACACATTATGCATAGGATCTGAAATAATCACAGAAAGATCATCAGCATACATTGAAAAGAAATTATTATGCGTGACAATAAAATAAATCAAATGCTGAATTAAAGTTGACTATATTATATAGGTGATGCCAATTTTCATTTTGATGTGCTTGTTCAAATTTTAAAATAGCATTATCGTTAAAACTTCTTTTAATGTGAGATGTATTCTGGGAATTAGGTTTCTCAGAATGCAATTCTAATAGAACCGTTCTATGGTCTGAAATATTATTGTCTAGAACTAAACAAAATCCATCGTTTTTACAATTAATAGAAATGTGATCTCTACAAGTGCATGTAGTGTCTGTAACACGAGTTGGCCACTCTACCACAGATATTAAGTGAACACTGGATGGCACATTACATAAAGAATTAAAATAATGGACACTGTACATGTTAAAATTAAAATCACCACATAAAATCAATATTAGGCTTAAACAAATTACTTAGTACATCAGAAATTTTATTTAAAAAGATAACCTTCGTCCCTACAAGGAGACCTGTAACAATTTAAAATTATTCGGGTAGTTCCATTTTGTTTAAAAGTAGCAGCGCAAATTTCAAAATGCTGTTGAATACAAAAACTTTAAAGAAATATTTATTTTACATCGATGTCATCTTTTCACAAATTCCAACCCCTCCACATTTAAGAGAAGATCTACTAAATGAGGTTATTAATTTATATCCACTAATAGGAAATGTATTGCCTAAATCTGGTTTGACTCTAGTTTCTATACAAAAACTTTAAAATTCTTTCAGTTTCAGTAATATTGGCAACATCTGATTCGGTTGACGTTGCACACATTTCGGGGATTTTGTTTATTTGTTTTAAATAAAATTTTGTTCCTGTTTTTGAGGTTACATATGTGATAATTAATTAATTAATGACTAAGTATTTAATATTTATCCTTTGTAGCTATATTTTCTTAATTATGCATAAGGTTGTTCATACAATAGAAAAAACAAGCGAAGCAACTTAATAGCCGTGCCGGCAGGTGGGAGGAGAAAAACGTTCTCATTTGGTCAGCCATCAAACCAGCACTATTAAGAACGCCCGATTCGAAACCAGAGCCCGGAGGATGGACGTCCCAGAAGTGCACAGTTTGTGCTTCTGGAATTGCCATTTATGAAGCGGCATTATTAATAGAATCTGCATTTACTGGCTATAAGAATACAGATGATGAATATGCGTAAAACGGTCGTGCCAATTATCTCAAGGACCAATGGAGGTCAGGGGCTGAAAGTTTTCAAATAGTGTTCTTATGACTTGCCAATATTATAAGATAACTTATTTCAAAGATTGCTTTCTGGGGCCGTTTCGCCTATCTTATCCTGCTAGACCCTTTCTAGAACACTCAATACAGTGACTAAAAAGCAACAGAATCCAGATATTTTAAATAATGTTTTACTAAATGAGCTGCAAACTACTTATGTAACGAAACCCATTGGAAATAATGACGAAATCACAAAAATAGCTGCCAAGGAGATTGAACGAAATAAAAGAGGTTTTTCTTCAGTGTAATGTAATCATTCAGAGTGAATCATATAACAGAGAGGACATTCCTTCAAATATGAATAATGAGATGATGAGTGAAAGTAGGTCTCACTTAATGGTCGATTTAGTTGGTATGGCCGAAATTATACAGAAAATAACTCAAGGCAAATTATTATTTAAACTTTTTAGAATACTGCTTAACTTAATTGACTTTAACAGCCATAAAAACTGAAATTCCCACCATAGTCCTCACAGCTGTTCAAAATGAATGTGCAGGTTGTTGAGATTATGCAACCAAGTGTTCTTATATGTGTAATGTTTTTACAACATGGAAGATTTGGAAACCCCGGTTCACATTGCAGTAGCAAAGAACGGTGAAGACTTGACAGCAGTTAAGAAAAGTTATGTTAGACTAATAAATGACAGTAAGACAATAATTCACATGAAAAATGTATTATTAGTTACAAATTTAAGATGTAATCTTATGTCTGTATGTAAATTAGAAGAAAATGGATTTGTAGTAATGTTCAAGGATGGACAAGCAGTAATTAGTAGGAATAATGTAACTTATGCTGTAGCTGTTCGGAGAGGAAAACTTTATGAATTAATATTTAAATTTCACACTTCTGAATCTGCAAATTTAAATGTAAATGTTAATGAATTGTTAATGTGGCATAGATGGTTTGGACATATAAATAAGAACTATTTGTTGCACTTATTTAATAAAAATATGGTGTGCCGACAAAAATCAACAATGAAATGGGTTTTTGTGATGTGCTAAGGCAAAGCAAACTGCACTACCATATACAAAATATGCTCAAATAAGGTCACGGAGACCACTAGAATTAATTCATTCAGATGTATGCGGGCCAACGCATGATGGGTATAAGAACTTTGTGTCTTTTATCGATGACTATACTCATTTTGCAACAGTTTACTTGATAAGAAACAAGAGTGAAGTTTTTGAGTTATTTAAGGAATATAAAGCCTATGCTGAAACTCATTTTGAAATAAAAATAAGTAGAAAGAGATTAGATAATGGAGGTGAATATACATCAAAGGAATTTCAGAAATTTTGCTCGTCACAAGGAATACATTTAGAATATACGATGCCGTACAATCCTCAACAAAACGGTGTGTCAGAAAGATTTAACAGAACTGTTTTAGAAAAGTCAAGGGCTATGATTATCGATGCAGGTTTACCAAAGTATCTATGGGGAGAAGCTGCATATATAAATAATCGTTGTCCAACCAGAGTTATTCAATTTAAAGAGAAGACAGCAGCGGAATTGTGGTATAATAGAAAGCCTGATGTGAAAAAGTTAAAGTTATTTGGTTGTTATGCATTTTTACACATACCAGAAGAAAAACGCACAAAATTGGATCCTAAAAGTGTGAAACTTATGATTGGATATTGCACTAATGGTTATAGGTTATGGGATAAAGAAAATAAATGTGTTGTTGTAATGTAACTTTCAATGAAATGTCAACTTATAGAGATACGAAACAACAATTTGTGGAAATAGAATACGACAATAAAATTGATGTACAAGAAACAGGAGTACAGAAAACGAGATGAGAAAATCGACTGAGATAAAGAGTACTGAAAACGAGGAAAATAAAATTTTAAACACGGATCACGGAGAAATGGAATAAGAGGAGGAGAATGAAATGAGTGTCAGAAAAAAGAGAAATACAAAAATTCCCGCAAGGTTTGACGATTATGAAATGAACTTTGTAGCAGCTCTCTCAACAGGTTATTTACCATCGGAAGATCCAAAAACATATCAAGAAGCAGAAAGCAATGTGGAATGGAGAAAGGCAATAGAAAAAGAATTATCAGCACATCAACGTCAGAAAACTTGGGTAAGTTCAGAATTACCAAAGGACAAAACACCTATTGAAACGAAATGGGTATTTCGTACCAAAGAAGACGGAACCAAGAAGGCACGAGTGGTAGCTAGAGGGTATCAGATTAAGGAGGAGGATCCGTTCAACCCGTTATATGCCTCCGTTGCAAGAATGGCTACTATAAGAATTTTATTATCACATGCATTACAAAGAAATTGGGGAATAAAACAGTTAGACATACCAACAGCTTGTCTAAACGGTGAATTAGAATCAGAAATTTTTATTTATCCACCAGAGGGACTGACGATAAAATCTGAAACATTGAAATTAAATAGAGCCCTGTATGGTTTAAAGGAATCACCAAAAATTTGGAACAAACGGTTCAATGATTTTGCAATAAGAAGTAAAATGAAAAGATCGAATTATGACTGTTGTTTATACTACAATAAATCAGTATGGGTGGTAATATATGTGGACGATCTATTATTGACAGGAGAAGAGGAAGAAGTAGAAAAAGTTTTAGTATTGTTAAGGAAAGAATTTGAAGCTCGAGATATGGGTGAAGTTAAAAATTTTCTAGGGATGACAATAAACAGAACTGAAAGTACAATGTCTATTACATAGACGAAACTAGTAGACAAAATTTTGAAAGCGTTTAATATGGATCAAAGCAAAGGAGTAAATACACCAATGGAAACTGGTTTTCAAATTGATGCACAAGAAAACATAATTGAAGAACCTTATAGAAAATTAATAGGAAGTTTGATGTACTTGTCGACAACTTCAAGATCTGATATTTCATTTTCAGTATCATATTTGAGCATAGTTTTGGATAAGCCTACAATCCAATCCTGGAAAGCCGCAAAAAGAATACTCAGGTATTTACAACAAACGAAAACTATGGGTTTAATGTATAAAAAAGGAGACAATTCGATACAAGCCTATTCAGACGCAGACTGGGCAGCTGACAAAATGGACAGAAAAAGTGTGAGTGGCTCAATAATTTTCTATAGCGGAAATTATGTGAGTTGGGTTTCGAAAAAACAAAGTTGCGTAGCACTTTCTACGGCAGAATCAGAATACATTGCTGCTGCAGCAACTGCCCAGGAGCTAATAAACATTAAAGGTGTTCTAAGTGAATTTAATGTGAACAGTGAAGCAGCGCTATATTGTCACAATAATAGTGCTATACACATTGCAAAAAGTTTTGAAAACTCGAAAATTGACATTAAACATCATTTTCTAAGAGACCTAATTCATGATAAGGGGATTATATGTAACTATGTACCATCTTCTGAAAATGTCGCCGACATATTTACAAAACCTGTATGCAAAGAATCTTTTGTTAAGCTTAGAGAAAAGCAAAAATTATGTAACTTGCAAAGCCAAGAAATTTTGTGATTTTTTTTATGAGTATTGGATGCGAATTTATCATATTTTAAAGAATAGGTTAAATCGAGGAGGAGTGTTGAGATTATGCAACCAAGTGTTCTTATATGTGTAATGTTAGTTGCATATGCATAATAATATAAATAAGTTAGAACTCTGTAAAAGCAAGTCTGTCAAGTAAGTAGTTAAGTTGTAGAAATGAGAAGTAACTGTCGTAAATGTTGAGTTATTCAAGTTATTCATTAAATATTGTTAATTAGACATTCGGTGCATTATTTTATATCAAACAAACAAAATAGGTTTGTACATTAAATTAGATTAAGCATTACGTGCTATGAAAAAAGCGAAAGTGTGTAATAGTAGATTCCGAAGATTTGTCGTGGTGCAATATAAAATTGCCAATATGGAACATAAAAGATCTTTTAAAATTAGAACACGAACTTCATTTTCAAAATTTAATACAAAATTGGTAAGTTAAATTTCTGCATGTATATTCTTTTTATTCTTTGTTAGATGTTTCTTATTCTAGATTGAATATTTAATATGCAAAACTTGCGCGAAAGATGTGAAAAATTTAAGAAAGGTAACGAAAAGAATATTAACTACTTTATATACGTTAGATAGCATGAGTTTATTCAGTCGGCTAGGAAAAAGAAAAAAACTGCATTTTCTGAGTTGACCAGGACACTAAATGTGATTTTACAGCGTGCTTCAGATGGAAGTCAAAATTAAGAGAGGTCAATGTCATTTTTGCAGCAACACCGGTTCAAAAGTTTAAACCAAACAATAAGACGTAATCGGCAGTAAATTTTGGTTTAAAAATTAACTGTGTTCATTGTTGTTGTTTTTTTGCAGATCAAAATACCAAAATGTCAAAATTGTGCAGGGGGAAATGGAG
Organism: Stenurella melanura; assembly: GCA_963583905.1. Taxonomy (NCBI): domain Eukaryota; kingdom Metazoa; phylum Arthropoda; class Insecta; order Coleoptera; family Cerambycidae; genus Stenurella; species Stenurella melanura. Next base: position 74,661,650 of record OY757315.1, read on the forward strand.
GAGAGAACAGAACAACATGATTGCCAGGAGATTCAGGAGATTGAGAATAATCAAGATGGATTTTCTGATAGTTTACTTAAAATATAAAACAATATTTACATTAAGAGAATAATAGATGATTTAGTTAAATAATGTCGAACAATACAGAAATAAAATAATATTTTTATTTCGTGTACTTTGTTCACTGCTACACTGAGAAAACTCGTCCAATTAACCTATGTTTCTGAAAAAAATTTAATTGGTACTAGCAACTTTTTGCCTGCTACTGGTAACTCTAACAATAATAGCAAGTAAATCGATATTTCTGGACATGACATATTGTCACAAGTGAACAATTTTTCTGTCATTAATAAACTAGTACGCCAGATCTGTAAGTTCACTTGCAGGGAGTTGTTAATACGCCTGATATAGCAAAACAGTCACCTATAATTATTAAACTAAAATTTCTGGAAAAAGTTTGAACACATTTCTACCATAAGTGCACTGTTACCACATGACAAACGAACGGTAACCTGTTGTAAATGAATTTGTAAAATTAAACCGACCCCGGGTTCCGAATATATCCGAAATATTCCGAGAATCCGCCATTTAGCATTGTTGCAATTGTCTAATATGTGTTCCTGTGTGTATGTGCTTTATGAGCCTTTGTTTCATTATTTCAATATTTATATCTAAATGGATTATCAGAATTTATTAAATGAGTGGGGTTTATCAAACCATACGGACAGATTTGAAGGTATATACTTTAACCACATAAAAATTGCATAAAGGTTAGGTATTTTATTTGGGACTTATTTTAAATATGGCGACTTCTGTATTTTATTAGTTTATCTTTATTTTTATGTATATATATTGTTCTATTTTCTACTATCTATTTTATTTTTTATACGTTCGAAATTACTTTTTGAAAGTAAATTGAAATGATTTTATTGAGCGCCAAACAGTTTCTTAAAAGCTGTTAATATTATAGACTATAGAACACCATTAGCATGACCATCTACAATCTATAGAATGACTCTTACTCAGGGTCCAACGAAGTCGGTTCAATAAATGCTCATTGATCAAGATAACAATCTAAATAAATCAAACTCAGTATTGAACGAACAAAGTATTAATTTATTAACAAATTTGAACTTGGAATGTAATTAACAAATTTAAATAACAAAATCTAACTTAACTAAAATGATAAATATGGCCTTTATTTAAAATAAATATGTACCATGGATTTCTGATATTGTAAAGCTTTACCTTGTCTTTCTTTTGAGTCGAGTAATGTTAAATTATAACCTCTAACTGGTTATTATGATCCTTGAAATATAATGTCACTTGACTGACTTTTTAAACCTCTCAAGGCTTCTTCTTCTTCTTTTCTGGATTGACGTTTGTTTATAACCTCCAATTTATTTTCAAGATTTCCTTGAAATATTTCTATCACTTGATTGACGTTTGAAATTTCTTCACCATATGAATTTGCTAACTGAATTAACAAATACTTCCCTCTTCTAAATCTGCTTTCCGGATAATCTACTTCGTAATACTTTCAAAGTATACTCACTTCTTATATTTAGTCAACTTTTACAATTTATTCTTGATATCAATATATCTGGATTGTAATTTTCTAACCTTTAAATTATTCACCACTTTTCTTCTCTTTTCAATTTATTAATTATTCGAGGATGAATATTTCTCGCAGCTCGCTGTTCGGCGGTGTCTGATCAACTGATTTGTTATTTTTAGTCATTTCAATGGGTTAATTTCCAATATTTCAATTGTTTTTTTTCTATTTTGATCTAATATTTCAAAATTTAATTTTAATTTAAAATTTAAACTATTCAGTTTTGTTTGTTCTTTACCTTAAGTGAATACTGTTTTTAATTCTTTATTTTTCCTGATAAGTTTCTTATTCTACTTTTCAGGATTAAGTGAATAATTATAATTACTCGAAATATATTGACATATTACATACACTTTTTAAAATCTACTTATAACTACAATTAACAATTCCAATCTCAAATAAATACTAATTCATACATTTAGATGAATAGCAATGATAAACATAAAATGCTAGTAGTTAAAAACGTACTGCAGTTGTCCATACTGACAGAATACTTATATTATAAACTAAAACAAGAAATTGATACGCCAACAAACATTTAACATCATACTATTAGTCCTTTCTTTCTGCATGATGTGAAATATCATTTACAAAACACCTTTCTGCAATGATATTTGAAAATATCTGAAAACTTAAAATGTCATTCAGTGTTTTGTAATATATGGACTTACTATTTCTAAAATAATTACGCTGCACTGCAACTACTGTTGATAGTCTTTCATTCAATATTCATTTTGTGTAGATTTACAGTGTTTCTACACAAAATATGATTTTCAGCCCTAAGTTTTGACATGCATGTCAGATTTTATAAAATTTACTTTTTTGTTTTCCAATTTCATTCTAAATCATTTTAAATGAGATTGTGATTCTCTATCAGTTCATGTTTTATTATATACTATTTAGAATAACCTTGTTAAACTAAAATAACTTCATTTTATGTTTATTTAAATATTTTGTTCGTATTCAATATCAAGTTTCATTCTCTGCATCCTACTCGCTGAGAATAAGTAACTTGAATCAATTAAATAAACCACAGATATTCCTGCTTCTGTATGATCCGTTAAAGTAAAACTGTTATGGTTATTTTCCAAAATACATACAAATTTGTGAATTTTATTTATGATTTCAAACACAATACTTGGGTAGTGTTCCACAGTGTGGATACACAGCATAAAACCCCCTAAACTAATAGAATTTTGACATGTGAAAATTTTGTTAGTTTTAACAACATGATGTGACATTCACACTGTCAAAGTTTATTTACAATTTAAAAGTGATCTACTCAGGATCATTTGGATAACTTAAGAGTAATCTATCCTGGATCATATGGATAATTTATCCCCATGTGACAGCTTCCCGGTAATGATTCTTCCTTATTATAGTTTAAAACATTTTCATTTTCATTTAAAATATTACCTACTTCAAGTTGTTGCGCATAGCCCTTTGCTATTGTAGGTTCATAATCAATTGAATTTTTGTATTTTTGAGACAAAATTTTAAAAATTTTATCATATCTGGAGTAACGACTTATCAGAAAGGTTTCAGGCTTCTTATCATTATTTATTTGAACACATGTGGTTCCCACTATATGCTCACCGCAAAATTCATTATCATTATTGGACTCTATGCCATTTGATACATTAATTATTTCGGCACCTTTGCCATTCAATTCATTAACTATTTTGGCACCTTTGCCATTCAATTCATTAACACTACAGAAAGGTATTCTTTCACCTTCTATTTTTAGGATTCTTTCTCCTAATACAATATTTGCCTTTTTTCCTGATAAGATGTCGTCTCCCAATATAACATCATTTTCTATACAGTCGCCTATTTTTTTACAATTATTACCTACATTTAAAACAAGTTTATCTAAAAATCCTGATTTCTATTTCTATCATTTACTTGTGCTGTTTCTATTTTATTCATATTAGAGTGCGCGTTTTCATCTACTCTATTTCCCCTTTGAATATTGATATTAGCCACTTGTGCGTATGACTCATTATTTTTAACATAACCCCCTCTCTCTCTGCAATCATTATCATAATGACGTTTCTCAAAACCCTGCTTTTCATTCCTATAATTGTCATATTTATATTGACCATAACCTCCTCGTTCCTTTCTATCATTGTCATATTGACGTTTCTCATAACCCTGCTTTTCATGCCTATCATTGTCATATTGACGTTTCTCATAACCCCCTCGTTCCTTTCTATCATTGTCATATTGACGACCATAACCTTGCTTTTCCTTCCTATCATATTGACCATAACCTTGTCTTTCTCTTCTATCATTCTCATTCCTATTCTGATCATAACCCCACTTGTTATAATATCTACTATTATTTTCCCTATTCTGACTAGACTTCCTATCAAAACTCTGATGATAATCATCTAATTCTCTTAAATAATCAATTAAATCATCTAACTTTGCAATTCTTTGCGTAATAATAACATTCTGGATATCCCCTGAAAAATGCCTAGTTAAATATCTGACCATTTCACTTTCTGTGAATTTTGGTTCTAGATGTCTAATATTGTATACTTTTCTAAGTACATAATTTTCCCTAGAAATACCTCTATTTTCTACATAGTTACCATTAAATAGGTCTTGTCTTATTTTCAACTGAGTGTAATCACTCCAATATTGTTTTAAGACTAGAGCTTCAAATTCCTCTATAGTCTCAAACCTGTCCATTATAACTGAATACCAGATTTCCGCTTCTCCCTTTAACATGTCTTGTATGTTTGCTTTAGGTTTGCATTTACGTGTTGTGTTTCCATGTGTTGTTTCAAACGTGAAATGAAAATTTTAGGGTGTATACGGTTATCTCCGTAAAAATAAAATGGTGTTTTGTTGCATGTGTAAGTATGTGTGGGTAATTGTATTAATTGTGTACGTGTGGTATCCTTCAACAACTTCGTGTTCTGTTCTATCTTGCTATCCTGTTCTTTTATTTTGATATCGTATTTATCCTCCTGTTTCTTCATTCTGCTATCTACTGCAGTCATTCCATCTTCAAACATAGTTACAACTTCCTCTCTTATTTCTTTTGCTGCCTCGTTTACTTTAATACCAATTTCTTCGTTGACTGTCTCTCCCATTCTCTCCCATTTACTCTCCAAATTTTCAATCTTATTTCTTACTTCTGTATTGCTTTCTTCCATTTTCTGTATATTATCATCTATTTTTTTACCCATGTTTTCTTCCAGCTTTTGCATATTTTTGTTAATATTTTCTTCTAGTCGCTGGTTATTTTGATCCATTTTGTATTTATGTTGCTAATGTTTTCTTCAAAATTTTGGTTATTCTTATCCATTTTTGTATTTATGTTGCCCATTTTTTCTTCCAGTCGCTGGTTATTTTGACTAATGTCTTCTTTTAAAGTTTGGTTATTTTGATTCATCTGTACCTTCATTCCACCCATCATTTCCATGAGTTTCTGGAACATGTTTGTGTCTGGTTGTGTGTTTGTGTCACCAACTTGTGTTTGTGGAACTGTGGATGTACCTGGTGTAGTTTCTTCTTGATTCATTGTTGTCTTACCTGACTTTAACCTCATATAAATTATATTTGTTTTTAATTTGACAATGCCTTGTTGTCAAAACTATCAAAATAAGTTATTTGATCTATTATCTTTCTAATGTATGCTTGAAATGATAAACTATTCTTAAGTTGTATTTATTTAATCGCTTTCCTGATCGCCCCACGTTGGGCGCCATAAATGTTCTATTTTCTACTATCTATTTTATTTTTTATACGTTCGAAATTACTTTTTGAAAGTAAATTGAAATGATTTTATTGAGCGCCAAACAGTTTCTTAAAAGCTGTTAATATTATAGACTATAGAACACCATTAGCATGACCATCTACAATCTATAGAATGACTCTTACTCAGGGTCCAACGAAGTCGGTTCAATAAATGCTCATTGATCAAGATAACAATCTAAATAAATCAAACTCAGTATTGAACGAACAAAGTATTAATTTATTAACAAATTTGAACTTGGAATGTAATTAACAAATTTAAATAACAAAATCTAACTTAACTAAAATGATAAATATGGCCTTTATTTAAAATAAATATGTACCATGGATTTCTGATATTGTAAAGCTTTACCTTATCTTTCTTTTGAGTCGAGTAATGTTAAATTATAACCTCTAACTGGTTATTATGATCCTTGAAATATAATGTCACTTGACTGACTTTTTAAACCTCTCAAGGCTTCTTCTTCTTCTTTTCTGGATTGTTTATAACCTCCAATTTATTTTCAAGATTTCCTTGAAATATTTCTATCACTTGATTGACGTTTGAAATTTCTTCACCATATGAATTTGCTAACTGAATTAACAAATACTTCCCTCTTCTAAATCTGCTTTCCGGATAATCTACTTCGTAATACTTTCAAAGTATACTCACTTCTTATATTTAGTCAACTTTTACAATTTATTCTTGATATCAATATATCTGGATTGTAATTTTCTAACCTTTAAATTATTCACCACTTTTCTTCTCTTTTCAATTTATTAATTATTCGAGGATGAATATTTCTCGCAGCTCGCTGTTCGGCGGTGTCTGTTCAACTGATTTGTTATTTTTAGTCGTTTCAATGGGTTAATTTCCAATATTTCAATTGTTTTTTTTCTATTTTGATCTAATATTTCAAAATTTAATTTTAATTTAAAATTTAAACTATTCAGTTTTGTTTGTTCTTTACCTTAAGTGAATACTGTTTTTAATTCTTTATTTTTCCTGATAAGTTTCTTATTCTACTTTTCAGGATTAAGTGAATAATTATAATTACTCGAAATATATTGACATATTACATACACTTTTTAAAATCTACTTATAACTACAATTAACAATTCCAATCTCAAATAAATACTAATTCATACATTTAGATGAATAGCAATGATAAACATAAAATGCTAGTAGTTAAAAACGTACTGCAGTTGTCCATACTGACAGAATACTTATATTATAAACTAAAACAAGAAATTGATACGCCAACAAACATTTAACATCATACTATTAGTCCTTTCTTTCTGCATGATGTGAAATATCATTTACAAAACACCTTTCTGCAATGATATTTGAAAATATCTGAAAACTTAAAATGTCATTCAGTGTTTTGTAATATATGGACTTACTATTTCTAAAATAATTACGCTGCACTGCAACTACTGTTGATAGTCTTTCATTCAATATTCATTTTGTGTAGATTTACAGTGTTTCTACACAAAATATGATTTTCAGCCCTAAGTTTTGACATGCATGTCAGATTTTATAAAATTTACTTTTTTGTTTTCCAATTTCATTCTAAATCATTTTAAATGAGATTGTGATTCTCTATCAGTTCATGTTTTATTATATACTATTTAGAATAACCTTGTTAAACTAAAATAACTTCATTTTATGTTTATTTAAATATTTTGTTCGTATTCAATATCAAGTTTCATTCTCTGCATCCTACTCGCTGAGAATAAGTGAACTTGAATCAATTAAATAAACCACAGATATTCCTGCTTCTGTATGATCCGTTAAAGTAAAACTGTTATGGTTATTTTCCAAAATACATACAAATTTGTGAATTTTATTTATGATTTCAAACACAATACTTGGGTAGTGTTCCACAGTGTGGATACACAGCAATATATTATATAATAATAAATCTTTCATACATTTTGAATCATTTTTTTGTGCCCTCCTTATACGAGTTTTGAAGATGCACAATATCTTCACTTTGAAAAATAAAATCTAAATCAAATTCAAGTCTAAATATGTTTTACTAACCTGTATTTTAACATGCAAGTATTTCTTTCTATATATAAGTGTGCCAAGTAATATTATCTGCCAATTTTATTTAAAAAATCTTTGTTATTTTGTGGTGTCTTTTTTAATTTTTCTTTAGTTTCGAACATAAGAAGTTTTTCTATATATAGGTATATGTTATATGTATATATATTTTTCAAAGTTATACGGCGTTGGTAAAAAAATATATTTTATAGAATTTGTATACCTATATATAGAAACAAAAGTCTATAACATAAGCTCTGCGAGATTTACATTGGCTCTCATTTTCTGAAAATGATACTTTAAAATGCACACCCAACACTATGCCGTGGTAACGATATCACAATGTGAGGTAATATTGGAGGCTTTAGTAAGCGAACTTGCATTTAAAATAATTAGCCGGGGTTCCATGATAACTCGCATGATGATATCGTCACCATGGTGTATGCAGATGTGCAATCGGTTTTAGTGTAGCACCTATTCCAGTTAGTTTTTTTTATTAGCCACAAGTTAATTAGTTCAATGAAGGTAAGTGAACCCACCTATTATTAATTCGAAACTATAATAGTCACAAGTGAATACTTAGATTAGGACAGATGTAGTATTTCATAATGGTATGCAAACAGATTAATACGGATAAGTCAACAGTTTAATCACAGCAGCTGCAATGCTTACTTACTTCTACTGACCACGGAAAATAGTTTAATTACCCTAGCTGAAAAGTTTAATACCACTAAAACATAGTTTAGTGACTCCAGCAATCAACTTCACTTATTACTATTAAAATATTCGAATTATTTCCAATTAAAGTTGTTCACTTGTGGCAAGTCATTACTTTTAGAAATCTTCATTTACCTACGACAATTAACTTGTTTACCTGTCCCATATAGTATGCAACTGTTTAGCTGCCATAATTAAATTTTCATTTACCACTACTAAATTTTTTTCTCAGTGTACATAAATCTAAAGTATGAAGTAATGGGAAAAACACAAAGTTATTCTGATAATCTAGAGCAGTTAATTGGTATATATACCGAGATGGGAAAAGTCAAGTGGTCGCTAAAAAAACTGCTTTGATTTTTAAATGCTTTGCCACATGTATAAATTTTATTATCTTCAGAAGTTGCTTTAATTATATTTCAACGAAGATATTTACTAGGTAGTTACGCCACTGGTGTAGACACATGCACACATTTACACACAACATAAAGAAATCGACCTTCCTCCCCTCTCTTACGCATCAGCCCGCCGTCTGCATTCGTGCCTTCATTCGTTTACTTAAGTGTGACTGATGCACACATGATGCGGACTTATTTGTGGTTATCTGAATCTGTTGGTAGTAGAGATGTTATGTCACAGCTTTTTTCTGGAACAGGCAATACCTGTTACTGTTCCAAACAGAAACCTGTGACAAATACCTGTTCCAGTTCCAACCTGTTCCGGAGCAACTTTGGTTAAGTAATATGAGGGTAAGTAAGAACACTGCGAACTGTGAATTATGAAATAAAGGTATATTATGAGTTCTGTCTTAGTCAACTTGCGCCGTCGCAATATCACCACTACTAAGATCTGTGCATGTTGCGGTGCATGATTCATGATTTCAGTTTCGTTATATTTTAAAAGCGAGTTTGCGTTTGTTGAGGCGATAAAATTTATAAACCTGTAAACATGAATAGGCGCACGAGTGTAGTATGGAATTTTTTTTCCATTGAAAATAATAAAATACAAATTGCAAGATGCAACATATGTAAATTAGTTTTCTCATTTAAAACGTCCGTAAGCAACTTAAAAAAACATTTAAATAGAAAACATCCAACTGTTCAAAGTTTACCAAACCGCGAGAATAAGAAAAGCAGCGAAAGTGATTCAGAACAGGGTGTTAACACAGATAACATCAGTGCAGGTCCATCCAATGAAACCAGCCCTATTTCAACAGAGGTATGACATATGACTAACAACTTGGCACTTTGATTAGTTGATTACTTATCTCATGTTATTTATTTATTTATTTAGTTGCATAAAACAACGGTTTGAGAAATAATTTTTTTTGCAGGATAATCCTGAACCTATTGCTTCGACGTCCAGATGTACAAATACTACAAATGTTGTTAAATCAAAAGTCTCAAAGTCCACATCCCAAACAAAAATTTCTACTTTTATTCCAAGAAAAATAACAGCTAGTTCTAAAAAGAAAATTGACGCAGTACTATTAAAACTTTTCTATTTAGACTTTCAACCGTTCAGCATACTGGAAAATAAAGGTTTTCGGGAATTTCTAAAAGTTGTAAATCCGTCCTATGAAATTCCCAGTAGGCAAGTTATTTCACGAACCCATATACCGAGCCTCTACGAGCAATGTTTAGTTGATTGCAAAGAAACAGTAAAGAACATTTTAAAAGTGTCATTAACAACGGACAGTTGGACGTCGGAAAATAAGAAGGAAAGTTTTGTAGGAGTCACAATACACTACATTGACGATAATTTTAAATTTCAAACAATGCTGCTTAAATGTGCGGTTTTTTATAAAGCCCACACCAGCGACAATTTGGCAGAAGATCTGAAACAGATAACCAAAGAATGGGGCCTAGATAAGAAAATTGTCTTAGCTGTATCGGACAATGCCTCGAATATTAAAAGCGCAATAACGAATGGGACTGAGTGGAAGTTCTTCGGCTGCTACGCGCATAGTATAAATCTAATAGTCCGGGATGCATTAAATGCCCTTCCTTCAATAACAGATACCATAAATAAAATAAAAACAATCGTTTCACATTTTAACAGAAGCTCAAGTGCCACCGCTAAATTAATAAAATACCAGGAAAGGGCTGGTATTAAAAATCCTAAAAAACTTAAACAAGACGTGATTACTAGATGGAACTCGACGTTTTTTATGATAGAGAGATTCACAGAATTGGAAGAGGCTGTCCGCAGTACTCTTGCTGTGTTAGATACGGCACTGCCTCAACTGACATTAGAAGAATGGTGTGTATTAAAAGAATTGAAGCAAATTTTGGAACCATTTGAAGATGCCACTCGTGCAGTAAGTGGCCGAAACTATATGACGGCTTCGTTGGTAATAGTAATTACAGGAGGACTATTAGATATATGCCAAAAACTATTAGAATCAAATATGACAACTTCCTCAAATATAGTTATAAGAAAATTACAAAATGGTCTCAAAGAAAGATTAGGAAACGTGGAATATAGCAATACACTGGCAACATCCACATTTTTAGATCCATGTTTCAAGACATTACCATTTAAAAATAATGATGCTCTTGCACGGGTGAAGAAAAATGTTATTGCAGATGTAGCAGAAATAATAAAAAAAAAGATCTTAAAGGAAACCAAAAGAGACAGAAACCGAATCAGAAAAGAATACTCAAACAGAACAAAAATTGTCAGTATGGGCTTCATTAGACAAAATTGTCTCTGAAAAAAAGAGTAAGGCTTCAAATGAAAGTTCAACTGCAAAAGCAATAGTGGAGGTTCAAACATACATGGATGAAAACATTTTGGACAGACAAAAAGATTCTCTAGAGTGGTGGGAGGACCATAAATATATATATCCAAACTTAAGTTTGTTGGTGAGGGAAAAATGTTGTGCTGTTGCCACCTCTGTTCCTTGTGAAAGTTTGTTTTCAAAAGCAGGCAACATTCTAACTGATCGTCGAAATCGCCTAAGCTCAACAAAGGTACAGCAACTATTATTTTTAAACTATAACAGCGAATTTTGTAAATAAAGTTGATTTGGTTTTTATTTTCATTTCTGATAACAAGTGATAAACGAAACTATGATTTTTACGGTATTATTTAAAATAAGCAGTTACCTATATAGATGATATATTGTGCAGTCCAGAATGACTCCAGATAGAAATAATATATTTTTTGTTTGTATTTATTTTATTCTACTTAAAGAATGCACTTTTGTTTTTTCTTGTTAATTTTTTGTAAAAGATTTTTATTTTGTATAACAGAATTTATACTACATTATTTATATACCTATATATTATATGCTATTTTATTTATAAACTTTATTTTATTATGTTTAAATGAGTTATTGTTGTTTGTTGACGGAGTATTTCCTATTTTTTAATTTTTGTTATCAAATATAATAAACGATATATTTTTCTTTTATATTGTTCATTTACCTATTGCATTCAAATAATGTTAATGATGAAATAAATTACACGTTATATTAACTCCAGTCTCATGAATGCAAGAAGTAAAACTTGTTACGAATACAAATCTATTCGAGTCAAGCGAAGAAGTAATAAAGTTAAAGTATGTACCTAACAGTTTCGCGTTCACTAGCCATGCTAGGCCATCACATCACATTCACATCACAACACAAGTCGCGTAGAGTGGAGCTCGGAGCATCTCGCGTTTATGGAACTGGAACTGTTACTTTTTATATTTGATACCTGTGCCGTGGAACAGGTGGCTGATACCTGTTCTAAAGTCACAGGTCCGGTTCCATCGTAACATCTCTAGTTGGTAGAATTTCTTTTAATTTGTTTGCGAGATAAGCTCCTGTAAGTATTCCAAAATATTTGTTTCCTATTTATTTCTTTTTTCTGATTAAATAAACTACACAATAGTTAACATTAACTTCCTTGCATCAATAATATTAGATTACAGCAATGGGAAAATCTAAAAAGAAGGATAGGAGCCCTTCACTTGGGAAAAGAGAACTGAAAAAGCGAATAGAAAAGATGGAAAGGGATTTATGGGAACAGAGGAATAGAATTCATGAGAGAAAAGTTTCTCCTGGCACATCTCGTCCAAGATCTCGTTCACCCGTGAGGAGAACGCGACACAGAAGCCGGGATAGTCGCCGACGTAGCGGGAGTGACAGCACAAGCCCGAGTCCGAGCGGCTCGTCGCTTCAAAGGTCTGTGTCCCACCAATTTCTCAGCGCGGACCGTTGTTTGGACAGCGCGGCAGGCGCCAGTATTACGGGTGGTGACCGCTGCTTGAACAGCACGGCGCCTACCAGTGGAGTAGGCAATTAATTTAATTCTAGAAAACACGACAAATAAACAAGATGACACAATCCTACCTCCTCTAATAGACGCGGGGGGCATCGTCTGTAACCTGTTCCATGGCATTTCGATGACTAGAAGGAACCTAATCACCCAGTCCCTTAACAAGACCGCAAAGGACACTGTTGAGAAAACAAAGCCCGACGAATTTTTATTTGGCCCAGAACTTGGAGTAAAAATAAAAATGGCAAAAACCTTGGAAAGGGTGGTTAGGGACATGCGTCCCACCACTATTGTGGCCACAAAACCAAATTTTCCGTCTGCAACAAAAGGGGGAGGGCGCAGGTCATATAATACGGGAGCTCCGGGCCGTACTCAGGCGCAATCCTTCAAACAGCAACCATATGCTACTACTAGGAGTTCCAATTATGGTCAGTCCCATTTAAACAGCTAACGCCCGGCTCACCGCAGGAGAGAGGTGGGACCAGTCAAGGGGAAATCCTCCAAGAACCCAGGGAACCCGCGTTCTCATCAGAGGCGTTAAAGGTAAGAAAATTAGCTGGAAGACTAGCCCTCTTTTATGACAACTGGTTGCGGATAAGCAAAATTAAAACAGTTTTGTCTTGGATTCGTGGTTACAGGATTGCCTTTATACGTGAACCGTATCAAAAGGAAACTCCAAGGGCCAAATCATTGTCAGTTCATGATTTCACCCTCATGGAAAGGGCCATTATAGAACTTTGTGGTCCTTTGTGCATCCCACAAAAACCAATTTGTATCGAGCATATTTCTTGCTGATAAAAGTAACGGTAAAAAACGTTTCATACTATTTCTTAAAGGCTTAAACGATTTTCTACAGTGTCCCCATTTTAAAATGGAGGATCATCGTACCGCCCTGAAATTAATCCAACAAGGATTTTTCATGAGTACCATTGACCTAAGGGACGCTTATTTTTTTAATAGCGATTGACAAGCAACATCGTTAATTTCTCCGATTCACCTTTGATGGAAAACTATACGAATTCACATGCTTACCTTTCGTGCTCTCAACCGCCCCTTACTGCTTTACGAAACTGACTAGACCTATCTTAGAATCACTGCGATCTCAAAATATTGTAAAAAAACTACTCTGTGGTGGCCAGGTATTGGAAGTCAAATAGAGGACATGGTGAGCAAGTGTGAATAATATATCAAAGCCAATTCAAATAAAACTGAACCATTGATGCCGTTTGATGTTCCAGTACCGTTCTGGATGTCGGTGGGAACAGATTTGTTGGAAATTAAGGAAGAGAAGTACGTACTGGTCCAGGACTACAACAGTAAATTTATGGAAGTGGTAAAATTAAAAAGAACGGAAAGCAAATTCGTTGTAGAAGAACTAAAAATAATTTTTGGTAGATTTGGAATTCCAAGAGAGGTGCATGGGCCACAATATCATAGTTACGTTTTCAGAGATTTCGCACAGAATTACAACTTTAGATGGGCGTCTAGTAGTCCCACTTATGCCAAAGTTAATGATTTAGCGAAAAGTGGAATAAAGACTGCCAAAAGGATCATAAAAAACGCAGATGATTGGAATTTGGGCTTGTTGGCATATCGAAATACTGCTTTGAGTTGTGGAGCTTCACCCAGTGAGTTACTTATGGGGTGAAGTTTAAGAGATATTCTACCTCCCCAAGAAAAAAAAAATGAAAATGAATCGATGATAGAGTGAGATAGAAAATGAAGGAAGATAAAGAGAAATAAAAAGATAATTATGATCAACGGCATGGGGCTAAGAACAGAGCAGACCTGGTAAACAGAGAAGGGTATGGATTAGAAACAAAAACATGGAAGGTGTGGTTCAAAGCGATTCAGGACTTGGATCGTCCGTGGTAGAAACAGAAGACGGGGGAATGACTAGAAGGAACAAAGAGCACTTGTCTAAATTACCAAAGAGAGGCACTGAACAGCCGGTGTATGTGGAGGTAGGAAGGGCAGTTGCAAAACAATTAGACAAAGAACGGAAGAGTGAGACGCAGCGAAATGAACAGGAGCATCCGTCAGTTAGAAGAAGTGCTCGAACAAAAAAAAGACCTACTCATTTAGATGATTACATATCGTAAAGTGAGGAACGAAGAAAGGCGGATGTGTGATTGCCCTTTATAACTGGTGGGAATCATATATAATGGGATTTATAGAGTTGGGACCGTCAAGTAAAAAGGGACATTATTATGGCAGTATGTTTGATAGTATAACAGTTGTTGTAGTGTGGTGAATACAATAAAACATAACCATTCAAAACGTGTTTAAATCGCTAAAAGCACAGCACAGAAACGACCCAGGAAACCTGTTTTGGCAGCTGCCAAATGACTTAAATCCAAATTCTATGAGAAGAAAATCAAAAGTTGATAAGGCATGAAAGAAACCTCGAAAAAACAAGCGAATTGACAATGTCGTCCTCGAGCCAGTCAGGCGACCACTATTCTGAGAAAAGTGACACTATTAGTGAACAGTTTTCAGAGTTTTAGGATGATTTTGATGATATCAACGACGTAAATGTTCTAAATAATTAAAACATAAAGAAGAAAGAATATTATGCTGTGTATTGTGAAAACCAGTGGTATATTGGTAAAATTTTGGATATACTGAACGAAAACAAAAATTGTTCTATTAAGTTTCCCCAGGCAGACTTGGAAAATTTTGTATGGCCACTACAAGATCATGTTCACACGGTGGAAACTCAGTTTATTTTCTATGGCCCTATTAAATTATTGGGAGCCAATCCCTTCACAATTAGTAGAGCAAGTCGCTTGATAGAAAAAAAAATATGGAGCCTTAAACATTCATTTTCTAATATTAATGCTTATCATTACCTAGGGATATACAATGTGTCCCACTTTTCATGGTAACACCTTCATAGCTTAGTTATTAGTCATCTAATTTCAACCAAATTTAGATCAGTACCAAAGACTGTTACTATATCTCTTTTGAGTAAAACAAAACTTATTTCAATCATTGGCGTGCATTTTTATTAAGAAAAAAAAAGAGTTGATTTTTAGACCTCATATTAGGCACTTATTTACTGTAAAACTAATGCAATATATTAATCAGCATACTTTAAAACCCCCATATCCAAAATTCAACGACATTTTTCAAATACAATTAATATCTTAACGAATTAATTTTGTTGTCGATACTTTCTAATTTTCATTAAATAAATAAGAAAAATAAAACCAAGAGTTAAGAATTTCCGAATTTGAAAGTAGCGATGGCATGGGATGGTAGAGAAAGTAATTTTAAATAGAAAATGAAAAATGACTTTTCTTCGAAAAATAATTTGTTTCCGAGTTATTAATTATCTAATATTTAAAACATGTCATTTTAAAGGGGCTGTAATTCCAAAATCATAAATCAAAACGTCTTTAATTTTTCGATACAAGAGTTCGAAAACATGCTGATCAATAATATTTCATTAATTTTTCAGTAAAAAATGGCAATGATTTCTAGAGAAATCGACCCTTTTTTTCTTAATAAAAATGCAGCCAATGATACGTTTTGCTTTAATCTAAAGAGATATTTTAAAGCTCCTCAATACCGATTCAAATTTGGTTGACATTGGATGAGTAATAACTGAGCTACGAAGGTGTTTCCGTGAGAAGTGAGACACTGTAAGATAACTTTTTGTAATATTTTATAAATAAAATTTTAAAAAGTTACGGTGCTATTACATTGTTATTTTGACATTGTACATTTAAATAACCTGAACTAACCAAATTTGCTCCTAGTAGGTCACTTAATTAGTGTTTTTTTGATAATCAGAATAACAAGCAGAATTCATCTTGTTACTGTAGTACTCGCAGCCAGCTGTGAAAGAAATGAAATTTCAGTACACATAATTTGTTTTTATTGTCGAATCTATGTTGCGTAAGATTGGATTAATAAAGGTCTAGTGCATCGCTTAACTAATATAGAACGTTTTAAATCCAAGAACACAGGAAATACTTAGGAAATAATTGGGAATGTTTGGAAATACTCGAAGAAGTTTAGGAATAACTGAGAATACTTGGAAATAACTGAAGATACTCAGAAATACCTGGCAGTAACTGAGAATTCTCGGAAATACTTGGGGAATAACTGAAAATTCTTGGGAATACATGAAACAAGTCGGGAATAGAGGGTATTCCCGGAATACCTGTACACATCTTTGGGAGTAGCTGACCCCTCGAATGTACGTAACCTCAATACCATTGTTTATGTATGATTTAAGGTCAGTTAGGTGCATGTTGTTTTTCATATTTTTTATTATCAGTGTTATTTAAAAGGTTTTAAAACTTCTACTAAAAACTACATAATCTATATAAAGGTATGTATGTATCAGTAATGTTGTAGCATTTGAAAAAGCTACATGAATAACTTCATACTTATTTGCATTAAATTAATTCACTTATTAGAGTAGAGAGGTATGCAACCACTCTTACACTAAAGGGCGAAGCTTGCGGCATGTCTGCAGAGTCTTAACATTCAGAAAGTAAACATGTTTTCTTTAAGAATAGTTTGAGTTAGTGATGTTAATCGTATATTCTTGTAGTTGAAGTATTAGATAATTGTGAAATTCAGTCTTTTGATTATTGAGTCCTTTGATGGTGCATTATCATTGGCTGGAGAAAATGTTCTAAGAGTGCGCAAGTTGGCAACACTGAGGAAATTTTGGAGATTTCCGGTGCTCTCGACTTGACAGAGACACGAGGTAGGCGGACGGCGGTCTTGATTTTTGTGGAGGTTTTGGGGTTCTGCATCGTTATCACAGTTGTGGATTTGTATTGGTGTCCTCATAAATTCCTCACCATCCTGCCGCAAGCGTTCTGTAAATTCTAGGAAGGAATTCTTTTGGTTGCCGTAATTTCGACGCCACGTGCTTCGTGAGGTTATCTAATACTCTCTATGTGAGGTAAGCTTTTACTTTGTTTAGTTTGACATTTTATTTAGTTCTTATTTGTTGTGATTATTACAGTGTTTGGACAGGCTTATGTTTGGATAGGCCTATGTTTGAGTAAGACTTAGAGACAATTTGTATGGTTCAGGCACATGTTTGGCTTAGGCTATTAAGTGGAGCAGTATATGTAAGAGCCCAGCTGTTTGGTGCTGTAAATTTAGTTATATGGGGCCTAGTATTTAGAGAAGTAAAAGGAGGGAGCCTATTACTCAGAAGTTTAGTTAGCACGAAGTTATAGTTGTAGCCAACGTCGAGTACGCCTATGAAATGGTGACAGGTCACGCTGCAGTATTCACGTAGAATGCCAAGGCTCTGATCAGGTTTATTTTGTTTTATTTTGGCTGTATATTTTTAAAAGAATTGTTACCGTAGAATGGGGATACTTTAAATCATGGGTATATTTTGATCAAAACTTCTCCCGGTTGCTAAAGCGTGTACAGCTTCCTTAATTTTCGAACGCACCCCCTAGTCTTGTACAGTTGGCAACACTAGTCATGTCGTCTTAAGTTAGTGTATACCAGTACGTTTTCAAGACGCGCGTGTGGAAGTAACAGGTGGTTTTGTTCCCAAGAATATTTTGCAGCATTTTTCTACCTTGAAAAACTTTGTTAGTGCAATCGTAAGTTTCAAGTACAGTTTATTTATTTTCTTCTTAGCTTTTTAGTTTATTCCTTACGCATATATTAAAATACATATTTCTCAATTATCTATAAGAAAAATAAGGAGGTCATATTTGTTTCACGGGGTAACTTTGTAACTTTGATCGGCATTACGGGGGAACTTTGATCGAAAGTAATACCTAAGTGTCCTCTTAAATTGAGGTTGTTTGTTTTGGAAACCTTTGAAACAATGCCTCGTAAACATAAGAGACTTCTTGGGAGTAGAGCCTATTCCGATTACTCAGCTGAAAATATAGAAATAGCTCTGGAAAAAGTAGCGGATGGAACTTTTAAGTCTTCGAAAAGCATCACGACAATACAACATTCCATTTGGTACACTATATAATAAATTTAAAGGAAAACATGGTCGAAAACCCGGCCGACTGACAGTTTTCACCTACACGGAAGAATTAGCTATATTAAAATCAGCTGCAAAGTGTGCAGATTGGGGTCTTCCTCTAAGCCTTCTAGATATACGTATGATGCGAAATATTATTTGGACGGGAAGGGACAAACTGTTCATATGTTTAAAAACAATGTGCCAGGATTGACTCCAGTTTACTGGAGATGTATAAAATATCTTATGGACAGAGATTAGCGACAAACATTAAAAGATCTAGAGCAGCAGTCTTCAGACAAACTTTAGAAAGTTTTTACAACAATTTAGAGAACACCGTGAAAAATCTGCTAAGCTCTAACATATCTAATTATGATGAATCAAATTTGTCAGATGATCCCGGGAAGCAGCGGTGCATTTACAGAAGAGGAGTGAAATACCCTGAAAAGGTGATGAATCACTCAAAAAGCTGTACAACTATTATGATGTGTGGTTCTGCAGATGGCACTTTATTGCCACCATATGTCATTTACAAGAGTGTGCATCTATATGATTCCTGGAAGGAAAATGGCCCCAGGGGCTTTCCATGTTGTACTGATCCTTGCTGTAGTTTAGGTACGAGATACAATCGTACTACAAGTGGTTGGTTGGACGGAGAAACTTTCACAGATTGGTTTCGAACAGTATTTCTTCCTCACGCCAAACGGTTAAAAGGAAGAAAAGCCTTACTGGGAGACAATCTTTCTTCCCATATGAACAGTGAATTTTGAAAATGTGCGCTGATAATGATGTCGATTTTATATGTTTGGTGCCCAACTCGACTTATTTGTGCCAACCACTTGATATGGCATTCTTTCGCCCTATGAAAGGGGCGTGGCGTTCAGTTTTAACCGAATGGAAGCTACAAAATTTAAGGCTGAGTACTATTCCTAAAGACATGTTTTCTGCCTTGCTCAAGAAATGCCTTTTGAAGACGAATGCAGTGTCACATCGAAAACAAAATAATGCAGAAAATTCAGGCATCAAATTAAATTTAATAAATGGGTTTCGTGCAACTGGCATATTTCCTTTAGATCCCCAGCAAGTCATAAAAAAACTACCTTCGGAAGCGGCAGCAGAGGATCCAACCAACGCCGTGGACTCTCTGACCATTTTGCTTAAAGAACAAAGGTTTGGTGGGCCAAACCGTCCAAAACGAAAGAAGAAAAGACTTCAAGTTGCACCTGGTTGTAGTATATCTACCGCAGAACAGGTTGATGACAACTTCAATGAAAATTGCAACCTGTGAGAATGAATTTGAAGATCAACTTGAAGACGATGATGACATTTCTTTCAATTAGCTGATTACATCATCCACTACGGAAAAAATGCAACAACACTCGTGAAAGTAGGCCAGTACGTTTTGGTGAATTTTACTTCCCAGAGAGGGAAAAAAACCTATAGATATGTTTGCAAAATAATAGAAATAGATTCAGATATTGTGGTAGTCGGACTGAAATCGATAGAAAAAAATAAGTCGAAATTTAAACTTGTTTACAACGATGTATCCGAAATAAAGAAGGAGGAGGTTATTGAAATACTACCTAATCCTGTAGATGAATTGGACGAAGACGACAATTTAATATATAAGTTTGATAGAGATATACCAGTTTTGGAAATAGCTGTAAAAGTATAAGTTTTTTATTAGGTAGCTACCGTTTCTGTTTTTGACAATTAATGTTAATTTATTATCGTTTTTAATGTTCCAATAACTTTAAAATAAAGAACTCGTATTTGAAACATCCTTTCTCTTGATCAAAGTGCCCCCAGAAGATAAAAATTTTGCCATAAAACTAGAAGTAGAGACGATGTATTTTTAAAACGCCATAATATAGTGGTGTGAGGATAATTTAATAATCCGTTTGAAAAGCGTGGAAGTATTACCATTTCCAGTATAACTTTGATCATGAACTTTTTTTTCTCTTACAAGTTACTGATAATTTTTTGTTCAACTTTGGAGGACGTGGACTTTATGCCGATATGGGGAGATTTTTTACAATTCTCTAAACTAAAAAAAAAAAAGAGATATTCTATTTGAAACACAAAAATTGTTCAAAGTATCCCCATTCTACGGTACTGATTTATTCAGTGATTTTTTGTTCATATATTAAAATAAATCATACTATCATTTTTGCAATCATAGATTAACGTTAAGTTTATATGTGGATTATTGAAATGCTTTAAGATCTTGTTGTGAAGACTACGCATGGTACCATGTGAGGTTAGTATGCCTTTGGCCATTTTGTACATGAAATATTTTAAGGAAGCATACCCATTTTAGAATATTATTAACATCTGAGTTGCACTGTGAATGTTGTAATTTATAAGCACATGAATTTTTGTCCATTTGCGTCACACTTTAGTAACAAATGAACTCGCATTGCTGTCCTTTTAATTCACTGTTGAAAACTATAACTCGTTGTGCATAATATATGATTCATGGTTGCGAGAGAACCCCTTAAATATATTTTAAATCACTTGAATAGTTTTGTTAGGACAAACATATAGAATTTTTTTCATTGGATAAAGATCCAGTTAAGTAACTTCATTCATTTTTTGTTGTTGTACATCCGACTTGTATGGTAATAAATGTTTAATGTCTACATGTTCTTGTTATTTGCACTAGTGCACCTGATATTTGCCTAGATTTGGAGACTTCATAGTAAAGTTTAAATTTGGTCATTATCGATAGATTTTAAGAATTCCATCGAATGATTGCTAGTAACTTAATTTTGTTCTTGATTTATATCACTACATTTAGTATGCAGCAGGTGGCGCCCCTTGAATGTCCACACTCTTAATCCATGGCCCTATGCTCTTCAATAAAAGTTGCCGTTCGCACAGGTGGAGCCTTTTTTAATATTTAGGTATTAAAACGGTTACAATGTGTAATTTTACTAGGTAGTTTGTATTTTTCAGTTTTGCACCTATTTTATAGTGTTATAATTTTGCCTGTGTGTAATTTTCAATACTGTTCCAATTTTTTTATAATATCAGAGCAAATGTAAAACTATTACTTATTTCCATTGCCAATCATTTATAACATTAGGCCAACGTTTCCAGTATGTTTCACATTTATATTTTATTTAGAATTTCTTTCCAGGGGGTCCCATGGATCCAGGCGAGGAACACACACTACTGAATTTTATGAATCAAGTAGGTACTCCTGAAGAATCTGAATATTCTGAATCAGAATCATTCAGTTCTGACGACGATCAGTACGATCAGGGGGAACCCCACATACTTATGCTGATGGAAGTGAATCTGGCAGTGAGAGCTCAGATAATTCCATATCACAGAGTAATAATGTAAACGAGACTGCAAATGCCGATGGTGATACTAGTTATGATGAATACCAAGATGATACAGCGGACATTCCGGATTTTGAGAATGTAATTTATTAGTGCTAATATACATATTAAAATGCTTTCACAAGTCAGAAAAAATTGGAGTGAGTGAAGTGTATAAAATAATTAAAAAAAAACAACAAAGACAATAGTATAACTAGGTACATAAAATATAACATGAATAGAATGTGAGTAGAATATGACTAGTATACTTTTATATAATATGTATACAGTGCAGTATTAAATTAAATCAGAGGAGTCATTCTCCAGAAATTCATTACACATGAAGAAGAAAGCCTTGATTTTCATTTTGCTAATAGCGAAGAACAAAATAGTTGAAACGATCGTCTCTTCTAAATAAGAACTGTCGTTGATCATCTAAAAGCTGCTTCTCAAAAAATCTGCAACATTGCCAAAATCATTGCATAAATGAGAGCTTAATGCTGCTGAAAGGACAGATCGGTTACGAGCAATATATTCCATCGCAGAGTCACCGATTTGGAATAAAGTTTTTCATTTTATGTGTATTCTATAGACCTCATCGTGAATACAGGGTCTAGTACTAATATTCAGGAATTAGAGGAAAATCTTGACATGGAAGCGAATATAGCTCTAACTCTTATAGAGCCATACATGTATAAGGGATATAATATAATTCTCGACTAGTATTCAAGTCCAACCTTTTATTATGTTCATCATCAAAATGAAATAAATGCCTGTGGGACGGTTGAACTAATTAGAGATTACTTGCCCCTGCTTAAAAAAAATTAAAAACTGTTGAAATACTATATAGGTTGATGAATAAGACGTTAGCATTAAAATGAAAGGATAAACGGAAGGCTCTGATTCTGACGACACCTCTTAGAGCAGATATTGTACCTTTTCAAAATAAACGGGGAATTGAAGTAGGAAAATCCGCATGTATCCTAGAATGCAACAAGAACATGGGTGCAATTCATCGATGCGATATGCTTTACAGTTCCACAGAATCTGTCCGAAAATCCATTAAGTGTTATAAAAATATATTTCTTCATTTACTGGACATGCCAATACTTAATGTACAAGCTTTGTACTAACTGAAGACTGGGAAAAAGTTGCCCCTAATTGATTTCCACTTACAATTCGTGAAGCAATTGGTAGAAAAACAAAACGGTTTAGATTGGATATGTGTGAGGTAGAGGAAATGAAGAATCTCCACTACGTCTAATAGAAAGGCATTTCCCAGCTGTAGCAATGTAGCAACACGCAATGAACAGAATGCTTGTGCCTAGACGATGTGTGAGTTTTAAGAACCGAAAGCACAAAGGAACCACTTATAGATGTTTGAAATGCGACGTCGCACTTTATGTACTACCATGCTTCGCATAATTCTAAAAAATTGTAATATTGACGGAATTTGTGTTTGAATTTTTATGTCTGATAAATGTATTTTACTTTTAAAAATTTTTAAATAAAAATTTGATGAATAATATAAATAAAAATGTCATTGCTGTGTATTAATTTAAATGATACGCTACTGTTCAAACGTAACAAGCGGAACCCGCTAGCTCTAGCTGCGGGAGACGCTTTTAGCCTCCGAGCACCGCAGCAGCCGCACATAACAATACACTGCAAAAAATGTGCGCCGCAATGAAAAGGTTAATAAGATGTTTGTTGAGTTGCAACCTATGTTAAGAAATAATTTATGTTTTCCTTTCCATTTCACGAGATGTAGAACGATGGTGATAGATTGTTTGTGCCTATCTTAAAATTGTTAAAACCACAACAAATTAATAGCAAATAAACTAGTAACCATTGCAATTGTAAAGATTTCGAATTATACAAACTATGTTAGAAGTTGCCATTTATTGTTGTTACACTTAAAGATATTATTAATACTTCGTTTCAGATGGATGTTTTCCTTTTAATTTTGAAAACACCCATAATAAAACCCATTCCAAAAATATCACGCGCAACTAGCTATAAGGAGGTTTTAAGTTTCATTGAATAAAGGCGCCAATTTGATTGAAAATGTAATTAAAAAAAATGCTTATAGACAGACTTTCTAATTTTTTCACTGTATCTCCAAAATAAGTATCAAAAAAAGCTATTCTTTTCGTGCTCTAGAGTGACACTACCCCTTAAATCTAGATATCACTACCTCTAATGCATTAAGCTTATAGCTACATATTACTTTTACTCCTGAATATCTGCCCCTAACTCCGAAATAAGAGGCTGGGTCCATTTTTTCACACTCTCAGAGTAGATCACTTCGTTGCCATGTTTGCTTAAATGGCAGCTCCCCTGACTTTCAATTCATAGTCCAGTTCATCTCAATTAAGTAATTTACCACCATACTACCCAGACAATAAAAATATTATTTTTTACTGAAACATAATTTCCAAATAACGATACGAATATATTAAAATGTAAATTATATTGTTAGTAATTAAAGTGAAAAGTTAATACAAAATTAACGTTAGAGGTAAAAGTTAGTAAAAGTTACATATAAAACAGCAAAAACATACGGATAAGTATGCAAAATAAGGAAGAATGCATACACATAATTTTTCACTTACACCCACTAAACATGTATCTTCAACAAAACAAGAAAAAAGATAATGTAGTACTGAAGAAGGCATAACAACAGCTGCAATAGTCCACTCAGAGTAGCATGTATGCTCAGCAGAAGTACTTGCAATGACCTGCCGAGGAATACAACATGCACCAAGCGTCGAACGTCAGCTTGGACGTTGGTACTAGAGTGGAGTAAATTCAACAGGAGTCTTACAATGGTTTTGCAGAACTAGAGTAGCGCAGAGCAGCTTTGAAGGATGACGCCGCAGCGAACGCTGAAACAGATTTCAGTGCTATTTACGAGTCTTCAGCTTTTCTGGTCGCATTCGTTCTTAACCTTTATCCAACAATTATGGAGGATATAAGAAATGCTGAAACTGATAAGTATAGACTCGTATTTGGAAATGAAAACAATCATTAACCACCCGAGTTTGAGAATCAGTATATCGACAAAGGTAACATAGTAGCATATTCTAGCTTGGACCTTAATAAGACTCAAATGAATCCAGCCCATCAAACTCTCCAACAAACGGCTGAACAGCAGCAATATCAAAATCAGTTGGGACTTTCTGCCGATTCCAGCATTGGTTCTTCCAATATTCAATCGCCATATCCCGGCTACCAAGTCCAAGGCAACTACGGTAGACCAAGCTCCAATGGTTTCCTTAAGAATAGTCCCACCTCATCACAACCAAACATAACAAAAGAAAAGTTGATCTGAAATGGAAACAAATTGATAACAAATATGAAACGAAAAATTGAGGAAGAGTATTCAGCAACTTTGGCGGACATTAGCAAATATCCGGATTATTCACCGCACAGTAGTCCGAGTATGAGCAGTGGGAGTCCAGGATACTTATCGTTGAGTGGCATCGTGTCCAACATCAATGTCGATTCAACTGACTCTTCAGGATCTCGTGATGGAAGTTCTGGATCAGCCGTACAAATTAGTAAGCAGAGCCAGGCAATAGACGAATCAGCCGGACAACAAGGGATGCATTTTAGACAACACAAATCTCAAAACGAAAGGGTACAATCTCAGAATACCCAGAATTCTCAACATGGACAAACCTTCATGAACCATCAATCGAGATCTTGAGATCTCGAATTTCTCACTTGAATGAGAAATTCGATGCTCTCAGGCGATTTAAATAACATTGGATACTTACAGCAGATGGTCACCTTGCCATTTCGAAAAATCAGTGCACAGCAAGGTATAACTCATGCTATGAGTCAGGCGCAGGCAGCAACCTACGGAAACAGCGCAGTAGCACAAGTATACAATACAAATCAGACTATGTTGCATATGGAGCAGCAACCACTGCAAAGCCCAATGCAGCAGCAACCGTTGCAAAGCCCAATACAGCAGCAACTGCTACGAAGTCCAATGCAGCAGCAACCACTGCAAAGGCCAATGCAGCAGTAACCACTGCAAAGCCCAATGCAGCAGCAACCACTCCAAAGCCAGATGCAGCAGCAACCGCTGCAAAGCCCCATGCAGCAGCAACGATTTTTACAACGGACTACTACGATGTTGCCCCAGAACACGGACCTAATGCTATATGTGAATAGCAAGTTCTTGTACATAGAACAGGCATATAAGCGTGATATAGAAACGCTGTACGTAGATACTATACATAGACGATGCCTAATGCAAAGGGAAATACTGAAGAATCGATTGTTATTGGCACCAATTGTTCTAGATGCCCTGAGCCAGATCATTCGAGATAGAGAAGGATATATAGAACATGTGTTGGGAGAGGTACTATACATCCTGGAGTGTGTATCCAAACAGGTTGAGATAGGAAGGTCTACGAGATGCTACCAGGAGCTACCGGTGTTAGTAAACAATCAGACACGATTTACGACACCTATAACCAGAATATTACAGAACTATGGGCAGGAGATCAACTGTAATGAGTTAACCCCTCCGTTATTTTCTATATACGGGGAATGGATAGGATTAGTACCTAATCCGACAGTAAGACAACCACCCAAGGAACTGGAGGTAGCCGCCTATGTGAAGATTTCATTTAAATCAATACAGCCTATATGATCTCTTGGGCATACTATTTAACCACGTGTTACCACGTGTTAAGACTTTACATCATTTTCAAGCCATATGCTAATTTCTTTAAGGTTATAAACCATGCTAATTTATATTGATTTCTATCGTAGACGTTTTTGCTGGGCCAGAGTTTTTGTTCTGGGCCACAGGTTTACACGAAGTCATAGTTTTTTCTACTGGACGAAAGTTTTATACTGGACGATAGATTTTCACAATCATATTTAACTGGGAACAATAGAATTCTGTACTAGTAATTTTTGGACAAACTTAATTTTACCACATGGTTTAGATTTGTGAAATACCACATTGTACATCGATCTTGATTGGAGGAAAATAAATAAACAATTCTAAATGATATTAACAATTTTCATATTAATGCGTGTCCATTATGAAAGCACTAGGAGAATGCGACCATAACCCAAGATCATGGTCTAGGTCTCAATCGTGGGTATCGTGACCATGATTAGACCAAAGCCATGACCAAAGCTACAACCGAATGTCAGTTGTACACACGGATGCCGATGAAGTGGCTGTGGTATACACTTGTATTTGCGATCACAAAATGATAAAAGGAGGAAGAAAGATTTTGGGTATATCCTTTTATCCACAAGCATCTCAACATTCTATAGCGAACTCAGACAACATGAACAAAAGGCCCCGCACATACTATATGGAAATGGTTCCTCGGTAAAATTCGTTGAAATCGATCAAGGTCGGAAAATTGACTGTTTTTCCGAATATCGGGGGTTAGTTGGGTCGATCTGGCACGCAAAATCATCGGAAGCGACGCTTTTTCTTAACTTTTCTATTTGTGATATTATAAAGTCGGACCTCCCGAAAATTGTGGTGACTAGTGTGGGCGATTCACGGGTGGTGAAGGGGGGGAAATTGACATGTAAATGCGTAAATGCGCATAAACTGAATTTTCATTCGTCGAAATCGGTCGGATTTTTCGCTGCGGCGAGAACGTACCGAGAGAGACGTTTTCGCGTTTTTTCGCGGGGAAGAAAGCGACTTAGCAATTTGCTGTTTTTTTTTCCTCAATAGATAGTCGCGTCCAAAGAACTAATCCTAATTTCAAGTCTCTAGGTCAAATAGGTAGGGTGGTGGAGGGGAAAACGAAAATCAAATTAAAACTGTTGCAACTGCGTACTGGCCCCTAAGGCGTGCAGGTTTCGTGGTAAAAAAATCTGAAAGAGAATTGATTGCCCTTGAAAATGAGCCCCGCCCGAAGTCCCTACCTTTTCCTTGCCTTTCTATGGGCTAAAAACTTTGCGCTCCCTTCTAATCATCCGATCGCAATCTGGCTGGGGTCAACTCAAAGAGAAAAAAATTCCGCATCTGATGGCGAACAAATTTCTTGCCCCACCACTTTCCTTCCTGAAGAAAAATTACTTTTTCCTCAAAAAATAAAGAAAATTTGTTTTTCCGCAACTATTTGTTTATTTATGCCGAAAATTATAAACAAATGATAAAAAGTTGAAGTAGGAACATTAATACACAGTATCGCGTTTGCTGGGAGAGATATGTGGCCAAAATTGCTGAAGTTACAGCAGTTTTAATTTGATATTCGTTTTACCCTCTCCCACCCCACCTAATCGACTTAGCGACTTGAAATTTGGAAACAGTACTTTGGACCCCCCTATGTACTGGGAAAAAAATAACTCGCTAAATCGCTTTCTTCTCCGCAAGAAACGCGCATCTGCGAGCCCTTTATTTTTACCCCATACAATTTTTCGATCCGATTCAAACTAAGCGAGTTATGTCCGGAAAATGTGCACCGCAATGAAAACGTTAATAAGATGTTTGTTGAGTTGCAACCTATGTTAAGAAATAATTTATGTTTTCCTTTTAATTTCACGAGATGTAGAACGATGGTGATAGATTGTTTGCGCCTATCTTAAAATTGTTAAAACCACAACAAATTAATAGCAAATAAACTAGTAACCATTGCAATTGTAAAGCTTTCGAATTATACAAACTATATGTTAGAAATTGCCATTTATTGTTGTTACACTTAAAGATATTATTATTACTTCGTTTCAGATGGGTGTTTTCCTTTTAATTTTGAAAACACCCATAATAAAACCTATTCCAAAAATATCACGCGCAACTAGCTATAAGGAGGTTTCAAGTTTCATTGAATAAAGCCGCCATTTTGATTGAAAATGTAATTTAAAAAAAAATGCTTATAGACAGACTTTCTAATTTTTTCACTGTATCTCCAAAATAAGTATCAAAAAAAGCTATTCTTTTCGTGCTCTAGAGTGACACTACCCCTTAAATCTAGATATCACTATCTCTAATGCATTAAGCTTATAGCTACATATTACTTTTACTCCTGAATATCTGCCCCTACCTCCGAAATCAGAGGCTGGGTCCATTTTTTCACACTCTCAGAGTAGATCACTTCGTTGCCATGTTTGCTTAAATGGCAGCTCCCCTGACTTTCAATTCATAGTCCAGTTCATCTCAATTAAGTAATTTACCACCATACTACCCAGGCAATAAAAATAATTATATTGTTAGTAATTAAAGTGAAAAGTTAATACAAAATTAACGTTAGAGGTAAAAGTTAGTAAAAGTTACATATAAAACAGCAAAAACATACGGATAAGTAAGCAAAATAAGGAAGATGCATACACATAATTTTTCACTTACACCCAATAAACATGTATCTTCAACAAAACAACAAAAAAGATAATGTAGTACTGAAGAAGGCATAACAACAGCTGCAATAGTCCACTCAGAGTAGCATGTATGCTCAGCAGAAGTACTTGCAATGACCTGCCGAGGAATACAACATGCACCAAGCGTCGAACGTCAGCTTGGACGTTGGTACTAGAGTGGAGTAAATTCAACAGGAGTCTTACAATGGTTTTGCAGAACTAGAGTAGCGCATAGCAGCTTTGAAGGATGACGCAGCAGCGAACGGTGAAACAGATTTCAGTGCTATTTACGAGTCTTCAGCTTTTCTGGTCGCATTCGTTCTTAACCTTTATCCAACAATTATGGAGGATATAAGAAATGCCGAAACTGATAAGTATAGACTCGTATTTGGAAATGAAAACAATCATTAACCACCCGAGTTTGAGAATCAGTATATCGACAAAGGTAACATAGTGGCATATTCTAGCTTGGACCTTAATAAGACTCAAATGAATCCAGCCCATCAAACCCTCCAACAAGCGACTGAACAGCAGCAATATCAAAATCAGTTGGGACTTTCTGCCGATTCCAGCATTGGTTCTTCCAATATTCAATCGTCGTATCCCAGCTACCAAGTCCAAGGCAACTACGGTAGACCAAGCTCCAATGGTTTCCTTAAGAATAGTCCCACCTCATCACAACCAAACATAACAAAAGAAAAGTTGATCTGAAATGGAAACAAATTGATAACAAATATGAAACGAAAAAGTGAGGAAGAGTATTCGGCAACTTTGACGGACATTAGTAAATATCCGGATTATTCACCGCACAGTAGTCCGAGTATGAGTAGTGGGAGTACAGGATACTTGTCGTTGAGTGGCACCGTGTCCAACATCAATGTCGATTCAACTGACTCTTCAGGATCTCGTGACGGAAGTTCTGGATCAGCCGTACAAATTAGTAAGCAGAGCCAGGCAATAGACGAATCAGCCGGACAACAAGGGATGCATTTTAGACAACACAAATCTCAAAACGAAAAGGTACAATCTCAGAATACCCAGAATTCTCAACATGGACAAACCTACATGAACCATTAATCGAGATCTTGAGATCTCCAATTTCTCACTTGAGTGAGAAATTCGATGCTCTCAGGCGGTGGACTGCTGTCCAGATGTCATTTGGGCTATCACCAGGAACTGATGGGATCAAGCATCCAAGGAGCTGGGGGTATTGCAAGTTCTGGATGGTTGCTCGGTGGTGACAAATTGTCTAATTCTATGAGCGGTATGCAACATCTGGGTATGCGCGTGGGTGGCGTCATGGATAATCATGGAGATCCTAACTTATTACCTTCGATGCAAACTATGAATGCTGCAGCAGTAGATGCAATACCAAACTCGACAGAATCAAACTGTCCAAAAGGTAAAGGACCAATGCGTCGCAAAAGACAACCAAAGAAGGAACAAAACCGAATTCAGCGGCAACAATCTCCGGCTTCAGCAAGCTCTGCTACTGTTAGAAGATTGCCTCTTCAGACCACGTTACCATCTGGCCCTATTAATCCTTCAAAGAGGCATGTGACTGAATAGCAGCAACTAATACCACAATGGACAAAAATATATAAAAATCAACGGGGTCTTATGGGCTGCATAGAATTTAACCACCATAATAGCTCGCAGCTGGGATATTCAGGAATTCAGCAACCGAGTTGTAGTAGCTATTCTATGAAACCAAATTTACAACCAGATTTACAACCAGATTTAAATAACATTGGATACTTACAGCAGATGGTCACCTTGCCATTTCGAAGAATCAGTGCACAGCAAGGTATAACTCATGCTATGAGTCAGGCGCAGGCAGCCACCTACGGAAACAGCGCAGTAGCACAAGTATACAATACAAATCAGACTATGTTGCATATGGAGCAGTAACCACTGCAAAGCCCAATGCAGCAGCAACCGTTGCAAAGCCCAATGCAGCAGTAACCACTGCAAAGCCCAATGCAGCAGCAACCACTGCAAAGCCAGATGCAGCAGCAACCGCTGCAAAGCCCCATGCAGCAGCAACGATTTTTACAACGGACTACTACGATGTTGCCCCAGAACACGGACCTAATGCTATATGAGAGTAGCAACTTCTTGTACATAGAACAGGCATATAAGCGTGATATAGAAACGCTGTACGTAGATACTATACATAGACGATGCCTATTGCAAAGGGAAATACTGAAGAATCGATTGTTATTGGCACCAATTGTTCCAGATGCCCTGAGCCAGATCATTCGAGAGAGAGAAGGATATATAGAACATGTGTTGGGAGAGGTACTATACATCCTGGAGTGTGTACCCAAACAGGTTGAGATAGGAAGGTCTACGAGATGCTACCAGGAGCTACCGGTGTTAGTAAACAATCAGACACGATTTACGACACCTATAACGAGAATATTACAGAACTATGGGCAGGAGATCAACTGTAATGAGTTAACCCCTCCGTTATTTTCTATATACGGGGAATGGATAGGATTAGTACTTAATCCGACAGTAAGACAACCACCCAAGGAACTGGAAGTAGCCGCCTATGTGAAGATTTCATTTAAATCAATACAGCCTATATGATCTCTTGGGCATACTATTTAACCACGTGTTACCACGTGTTAAGACTTTACATCATTTTCAAGCCATATGCTAATTTCTTTAAGGTTATAAACCATGCTAATTTATATTAATTTCTATCGTAGACGTTTTTGCTCGGCCAGAGTTTTTGTTCTGGGCCACAGGTTTACACGAGGTCATAGTTTTTTCTACTGGACGAAAGTTTTATACTGGACGATAGATAGTAATTTTTGGACAAACTTAATTTTACCACGTGGTTTAGATTTGTGAAATGCCTCATTGTACATCGATCTTGATTGGAGGAAAATAAATAAACAATTCTAAATGATATTAACAACTTTCATATTAATGCGTGTCCATTATGAAAGCACTAGGAGACTGCGACCATAACCCTAGATCATGGTCTAGGTCTCAATCGTGGGTATCGTGACCATGATTAGACCAAAGCCATGACCAAAGCTACAACCGAATGTCAGTTGTACACACGGATGCCGATGAAGTGGCTGTGGTATACACTTGTATTTGCGATCACAAAATGATAAAAGGAGGAAGAAAGATTTTGGGTATATCCTTTTATCCACAAGCATCTCAACATTCTATGCCGAACTCAGACAACATGAACAAAAGGCCCCGCACATACTATATGGAAATGGTTCCTCGGTTAAATTCGTTGAAATCGATCAAGGTCGGAAAATTGACTGTTTTTCCGAATATCGGGGGTTAGTTGGGTCGATCTGGCACGCAAAATCATCGGAAGCGACGTTTTTTCTTAACTTTTCTACTTGTGATATTATAAAGTCGGACCTCCCGAAAATTGTGGTGACTAGTGTGGGCGATTCACGGGTGGTGAAGGGGGGCAATTTACATACAAATGCGCAAATGCGCATAAACTGAATTGCCATTCGTCAAAATCGGTCAGATTTTTCGCTGCGGCGAGAACGTACCGAGAGAGACGTTTTCGCGTTTTTTGCGGGGAAGAAAGCGACTTAGCAATTTGCTGTTTTTTTTCCTCGATAGATAGTCGCGTCCAAAGAACTGTCCTAATTTCAAGTCTCTAGGTCAAATAAGTAGGGTGGTGGAGGGGAAAACGAAAATCAAATTAAAACTGTTGCAACTGCGTACTGGCCCCTAGGGCGTGCAGGTTTCGTGGTAAAAAAAATCTGAAAGCGAATTGATTGCCCTTGAAAATGAGCCCCGCCCGAAGTCCCTACCTTTTCCTTGCCCTTCTATGGGCTAAAAACTTTGCGCTCCCTTCTAATCATCCGATCGCAATCTGGCTAGGCTCAAATCAAAGAGAAGAAAATTCCGCGCCAAGTTGCATGGTGCATAGATATATGACGAACCAATGAACAAACAGAAATCGGCATCAGTCGTTTGTTGCTTTTAGTGCATGCTCTGCTCTGCTCAGCGCTCAGTGCGACTTCGCGGACAGTGAAAGTGTGACTTGTATGAGATATATGAGTTGAGAATAGAACTTGTTTATGTTATAGTGATTTCTTTATTTTTTTTGAATGTTTTGCATAGCCAAATTAACTGTACGGGCAAAGGTAAGTCGAATATTTCTCTACATTAACGTTAAATACTATCTTTTTGTTAATCTGAGAGTTTATGCTATGAGAAGTAGACATTTTTTACTTAATCGGTGGACTACTATGCGGTAGAAAATCACTCACTTTATCTACCCAGTTTTGTCGAATATTAAAAGATCTTGCGAATATTTTAACAATTGAGCAACTCAGATATCTGAAGCGCTGACAATTAAGTACATTAATCAGCCACATATTTGAGGCAGTCTTGAAAAACATCCAAAATTACTTAAGTTCATATGTTTAAGGAATGATTTACTTATCAAAAGGAATAATAATAATAGAAATCATGTGCACTTTGTGTCAGTTTAAATTTTTTTAAATCATATACTGTTAAACCACCCTTTTAGAGGTATATCCATTTTTTTGTATAAAGTTTGTATTACTTTTTCTAAACACTGGGCCTGACATCTTTGTAATAAATGCTTGCCTGGTATATTAGATTTTCCTAATGTAATCCATTAAATTTTAATTTCAGATCTTCTGGAAATTGTTCAATTCACTATGAGCTGCAGAAAATATGCTAATAGTAAGTGGCACAAAAAGCCCAAAGGCACACAATCGTATATAATCCGGAGATCCCGGATAATTTTCTATCTAAAGAAGATATCGAGGAATTAAGTGATAATTCTTTAGAACAAAATGTGATTCCTTTTGATTGTTTTTATTCTGTATGTATACATATTTTTTTATTTTTGTATTTTATATTATATAGGTATATAAAATAAATATTTTTGTCGAATTTAGTTTTTTTTTTTACTTATTTGGGGTATAAAAAATATGTACTACGTATATCCACATTCTATCCTATAATGGCCTACATGAACCTTAAAATGTATGTGTTATGTACATACAATTTAGTGGAAATCTAACATCCCCGGTACGTTTTATGTACATATTGTGGACAAAATCGTACATGTCTTGTATGTAAGCTACGTCCAGTGTGCACGTAATTAAAACGTCTTTAAGATGTAAGTGTGCTCATTGGGAATAAAGCATAGTGAGTTTAACAAATTTTAAATTATATTGGTTATTATCTAAGAAAGAATTTATGTTGTAGCTAGCCATGTAAACACCGATAACCTTAGCTCAGTTCAATATCAGATCGCT
The DNA here is from genome assembly GCA_963583905.1 of Stenurella melanura. Classification (NCBI taxonomy): domain Eukaryota; kingdom Metazoa; phylum Arthropoda; class Insecta; order Coleoptera; family Cerambycidae; genus Stenurella; species Stenurella melanura. The sequence continues at coordinate 74,695,982 of OY757315.1, forward strand.
TTTGCCAAAATTTAATGAATTAAGAGACCACCCAGTACTGGCCTAGTACGTTATTCTAGCATACTTGAAGAATATTGTTCACCAAAGTCTACCTGGTTACAAATTTTTCCGTAGTAAAAACCCTCGTTTACTCTACTACAAGCAAGAGCAAATGGCTAAAAAGCGGTCGAATATAAAAAAATGAATCTTAACTTAGTCACTGAAAAAGTACATGAAATAACCTGTCTTTTGCCTAAAGCAAAATTCGATCCGACTTTTATGTCCAAACACATTCGAATTGAAAATATCAGAAAATCTGACTGAAACTATAATTTCAACCAAACTATTTAATATTTTTAGCTAAAATTTGGTAAACAGTTTTTGTGTGATGAAGACTAGTTCCGTTCCAAATTTCAGTCAAATCAGTTGAGATTTGATCAAGATAACCGAAATTCAATTTGTTCAATTTTTCTCGTATATATTGTTGTAATATGGACAATAGCTCCATAAATACTTAAATTAAAGGGGCAAATTCTAAGAATATTAAATCGTAAATTAAATAATAAAATTTTAAATACGTTGTTGTTTTAAATTTTTTATACGTTTGTTTTTAAAATAAAATTAGCTAAAATAAATATTTGTGATATGATACAGAAGCTATGACTATGGTATGAGAGAATTATCGTAGAACATGAGTGTATTCTGAATATCAAGAGTAGCAAGTCAATTATCAACTTAGTTATAAACTATAAAAAAACCGCTGCCTAAGGAATCACTACTTCCACATCCAGATTCTTCATCCAAGTCACTTTAAAGGAAACATCTTGACTATATTTGCACTCTAGTATATGGAAATTATTGGTTATAGAATTTTAATAATATTTGGGGCAGATGTCATAGAAAACTTTGAGGGGTTGGTTTCTACCATATTCGTTAAAAATGAAGTTTCTAGTTTACCCTACTTATTTTCCACTATTCACAATCTACCACCTCCCACCCCTTCAATGGAGTCATCTCAATCGGATGTCACTACAATACATACGTGTACTAACTTTCAAGTGAATATCTCAATTTGATGTTATCAATCCCATTAACAATGAAGGAGAGGTGGTGGAGTTTGAAAAATATTAGAAAGAAATCTGAGGCCTTGGTTTCTAGTATGTACATCGAATCCCAAATTTCTGTACTCTAGTTCCAGGTGTCGTTATAATACATACGTCTACCAAATTACAAGTGAATATCTCAATTTTATTTTATCAACCCCTTTAATAATGTAGTAAGGGTAGTGAGAGTGTTGAAAAATAGTATCAATAAATCTGAGACCTTGGCATCTAGGACATACACCTAATTTCAAGTTGCAGTACTCTTACCAGCTTACTTTACTTATTTTTCCCTATTTACCTCTACTTACCCCCACTCCTTCAACGCAATCATGTCAAAATATAATCTACTTTCAGATATAATTATAATACATAAATGTACTAAATTTCAAGTGAAAATTTAAATTTAATTTTATCAACTCTTTTAATAAGGGAGTGGGGGTGGTGGGGAGATGGAAAATACTAATAAAAAACCTGACACCTTCGCTTCTAGTATATATGCCAAATCCCAAATTTATGTACTTTTACTAGCTTGCTTTACTTATTTTCCCCTATATACCCCAATTTAACCCCTAACCCTTCAACGGAATCATCTCAAAATATAATCTAGTTCCAGATGTCGTTATAATTCATATGTGTACCAAATTTCAAATGAATATCTCAATTTTATTTTATCAACACTTTTAATAATGAAGTAGGGGTGGTGGGGGTTGAAAAATATTATAAGTAATCTGAGACCTTGGCTTCTAGTACATACATTTAATTTCAAGTTTCTGCAGTCTTACCAGCTTGCTTTACTTATTTTCCCCTATTTACCCCCCAACCCCTCAATGGAATAATCTCAAAATATAATCTAGTTCCAGATGTCGTTATAATTCATACGTCTACCAAATTTCAAATGAATATCTCAATTTTATTTTATCAACCCTTTTAATAATGACTTAGGGGTGGTGGGGGTTGAAAAATATAAATAATCTGAGACCTTGGCATCTAGTACATACACCTAATTTCAAGTTTCTGTAGTCTTACCAGCTTGCTTTACTTATTTTCCCGTATTTACCCCTATTTAACCCCTAACCCTTCAACGGAATCATCTCAAATTATAATCTAGTTCCAGATGTCGTTATAATACATACGTGTACCAAATTTCAAATGAATATCTCAATTTTATTTTATCAACCCTTTTCATATTGGAGTAGGGGTGGTGGGGGTTGAAAAAATATTTTTAAAAAAATCTGACGCTTTGGCTTCTAGTACATACACCGAATTTCAAGTTTCTGTACTCTTACCAACTTGTTCTACTTATATTCCCCTATTTACCCCAAATTAACCCCCAAGCCTTCAACGGAATCATCTCAAAATATAATCTAATTCCACACGTCGTTATAATACATACGTGTATGAAATTTCAAATGAATATCTCAACTTTATTTTATCAACCCCATTAATGGGGTAGGGGTGGTGGGGGGGTTGAAAAATATTATAAAACATCGGAAGCCTTAATTTCTAGTACATACACCGAATTTCAAGTTTCTGTACTCATACCAGCTTGTTTTACTTATTTTCCCATATTTACCCCTATTTAACCCCCAACCCTTCACCGGATATCCTCAAAATACAATCCAGTTCCAGATCTCGTTATAATATATACGTGTACAAAATTTCAAGTCAATATCTTAAACCGTTGCGGAGAAAACGTGCGGACAAAAAAAAAAGTTACAGACAGACAGACAGACCGACAGACAGACAGAACATTTTTTTTCGCTCAAATTTAAAATCTCGACGTTTCATGACATTCTAAACCTATTTCACGAATAAAAATTTTTGAAATTTTTTTTGCGATTACTATACTTCCAATCCACTACGTGGATGTGGAAGTAATAAAGGTTCAAACAACCTAGATACTGTTTAGGATGTTTATAAATTTGATAGAACTATTAGGACACGTTATATAGCAACAAATAAATATTAGAGATAACCAACCTTATGAAAAAGGATATTAGGTACACTGTGTGATCTAACAATTGTATTAAAAACTTTATTAAGTATGTGAATCACAGGTAGAACAATTTGAAAGTACATAAGTTTACTAAGACTTTTCCACGATCTAAAACAGAAAGAAAAGTATAAATATAAATAATTCAAAGTGACTAGAACAAATAAACAATGTTATAAACCAATAAATAGTGAAGTTATAAAATAAATTAGGTAATGAGAGACCTAAAGCCATTGATTTATAGATTTTGTAAAGACACTATTGTGTGTAATGCAAATTTGCAAGGAGTACATAAAAAATGAATTGGAAAGGCAAGTTTTAATGTAAGTGTTATGAATACATACATTGTACATGTTCACAGCTAAGTAGCTCTGATATTTGATAAGTTTTAGTGTTAAGAAAATATTTACAGCTGATAATCATATGGTATAAAAGGTTTTCATAACACAGTCTTGGAACTTTAATAAAAGTGATAATTTACAAAATTTTCCTACGTGATGTGCAAAGAACGTTTCACTGTTTAATCTCCATGTACAAAACAGATAATCAAATCATGTGTAGGTACTTTGTTGGTGCATGAAGACAGGCACTACCTGAAAAAGTTGTATGTTATTAATTTTTGTTAAAAATGGTTTTTATTTATGTTAGAGAAGGTTGTCAGATGCTTATAATAGAAGCAAATTGGGAAAATAGGTAATAATAGTGCTTTAAAGGCGTAAAATGTAACGACAACGAAATCTTGTGGAAATTTTAAATAACTTATCAAAGGGCACATATGGGGTATAGAAATATCCAGAAAAATTTCAGGATCCCTTTAATATAATAACTTCCAAGAAAATTAATCTAAGTTGCAAAATATTAAAGTATTTCAAAATTCAAAATCAAATTCTCAAAATCAAATTGCCATGCTTTGGTGATATGTCAAAATTGAGCCAATTAAAAGATAAAGTTAAGCGTGGGTTAAGAAAAAAGACGCTCTCTGGGGAGCTTCTAAAATTTTGATAACATTGATATAAACATTTAGTAAAAATTAAGTAGTCAATTGTGTATTCAAGAGAAGTTAAAAGGTAGTTAGACCTAAATTAAGTAACAACAGCTAGATAGAAGACCCACAAATTAAATTACGTAAGTTTTCGTATGTTGAAAAATCATAACCTGACTGTAGTTTTATAACTGAGCAGTTTCTCAATACAAATTATCAAGGTACGGATACTTACCTTTGATATTGTCAAAAAGTGCGGTAGTGATTCCAATTAATTAAAGTGAAACGTCCAGAAGCAGATACGGTTCGTGGGTTATCATTTGTGGAGTACTCCAGGGTAGTGTAAGGGAATTTTAAATTATTTATGGTACCATATAAAGTAAAATAAAGATATAGCTATTCAAGTAAATTCAAAGTATAAAGAATTGCAATTCGATTAATCAAATTAAGGACCCAATAAAATTTTAACTTAGTCAAATCATCATTTAACTTCTATATTTATTTGTGTAATATTCCCAATTTGATATAATCAGTAAAATTGTTATTTGTGTTAAACGGGCGTTTCTTTCTTTAATAATCATTTTCTTTCGGGACAATATAATAATAGTGAACTTGCTCTTGATTTGAGAGTGTTTCATGTCTCTTTGAAAAGTTTACTAAGCTAGAGTAGTCAGACCGATTTAAATTTCATGATTGTTGTGAACGATGCCGATGAGGAGGATGACATATCGAATACTAAATAGTAGTGGTTCTTTAAAAAATGCAGAGGATAATCACAATGTACATTTAAAAGAAAGTGGGGATAAAAATGCAAATCGCGGTGAACATTTGCCGAAAGAAAGTTCTATTGTTATGGACATTAAATGCGGTAAAATATTTTCTAAGCTCTGTGTTTATAATCTTACTTTTTCTATTTTAGTTTCAAACAGAATTGTTGGCTTGGAAGGGATATTCCAGAAATGCCTGAAATATATCAATGGATTACATATCAAGTTTGATAACTTGGAGGAAAAATTCCTTGCGGCAATACGTAACGCAGATATCGCTAATAATATAGAACAGGATGATAATGTTTTAGATATGGAATTTCCATTAAATACTGCCGACGATATTGAAAACTTGAAAGAAAAGCTGGGTGCTCCTATCTTTCGAAAATCCTTGGTATGTATACAGAAAAGTGGCAAATAAAAAAAGTCTTGTATTTCGATAATACATTGACTTGAACTTTTACATTTCCATTCCCCCACTTTTAGGAATTTTCGAACGGCCATGTCTCGAAAAATAAACATTTCTCGAAAAAAATCACCAGAGTAGAAACATCTTATTTTGGACCAAAAAAGGTAAACACAGTTTTTTTTCATTTTTGACCTAATTCTACAAGTTACGGAACCTGTCATAAAAGAGGTGTTTTCTACCCCTTCCGATGATTTAATACTCTAATCTTTTTTTCAACTTTTTTATTAACTTCATTGCTTATCTTATTTTATTATGTCCTGGTGAAGAAAATTCCTATTAGCCGTTATTAAAAGTTTTTTTAATCGAGGGCCTGCATTTTACTTAGTTGAGACTACACGCGCAGTAGCCTTGGGTAATATTCAGCATTCCTCTGATATGACCATTTTGATGTTAAAAAAAATCATGAAGATAACGTGCTCGTACAGAATGTTTATCATTAAGAATATTTAATGTAACGAAAGTATTTGTAATGTAAGAAAATTTCTAAAGAGAAATACAGAAGATGTTGTCCGAATCAAGAAAACGTGGTGCATGAAAATTTTGTTCTTATATAGAAAAACCTAAAATAATATTTTAAACGTTTGATGATATTTAACAATATATAATTATTTAAAGTCTCACCCCATGCGTCCACGAGATCCTTCCATATTAATATCCCCCTTAGAAGTTTAATAAAATTTCAAATACGTCCATCTGGATTAACGGCTCGAGTGAAAGAGAAGGAATTTATCCCATCGCGGAGTAGACTATGAAAATCGAAGTACCAGATTTGCATTATCCTGGACAACTAACAAAAGAACCGGTAAACACTGGTTTAGGGAATTTATGAGGCAGCACAAATAACTAAGTATGAGAAAACCTTAAGCCATCAATTTTTACAGAACCACAAGCTTCAACAAACACAATGTTGGGATATTTTTTACTAATTATAAAAAAACTATGAGAAAACATCATTTTGAAGCTGACGATATATATAATGTTGACGAAACTGGCCATAGTACTGTTCAAAATACCTCCAAGATAATTGCTCAAAAAGGAGACAAACAAGTCGGTGCTATTGCATCTGCAGAGAGGGGACATAAGGTTGCGATGATTGCATGTATCAATGCGCTGGGCAATAGTGTTCCACCAATGTTTATATTTCCTAAAGTCAATTTTAAAGCTCCAACTAATATCATGACTGATGCAGATTCTAGAATTAACCAATCAATACCAAATCTGTCAGTACAGGATGCTGCTGCTACAAATAATACCATTGTTGAGGCCCACCTCATATTTTTATATATACATGTATATTTCGTATTTGTAATGTTTTTAACTAGAATGTAAGTTTTATGTTACACAGCGGCAACGCTGCAAATTCACCTGAGATCCCATGTCGCGGGAATCAGTCTCATTACCGTTGTCTTACCAGTCGAGCTAACAGGTGTTTATTACCTGAGTTATTAAAATTATTATTTATTTGTCAATACACAAGATATTGTCAACCGTTTGTTAATATCAACAGTTCAATAACATATAAAGCACATATACAAATAAATGTAGTGTTTAATTTCAAATAATCATCATAATAACAATTCAAAATAAAAAGGGAACCGGTGATAATTCAGAGAAAATCTACTTCAAGGAATTTATCGACCCTACAACCATAATTAATCAAACTGCTCCAACTGACATTGTAAAGCCGGGTCGATAAGGTGTTAAGACAGCATTTAAATCTCCACAAGAAATTCGTCCTTATCCAAAAGCGCAGTCCCGTAAAAACAATTTTAAGCGAGAGAAAATGAAAAGCACAATTCTTACCGATACACCTAAAAGAGACAAGATCTATCAAAAACTTTTAGAGAAAGCGAGAAAAGAAGAGCTTAAAAGGCACAAGCAGTTAGCTAAATAATGATAATAATAATAATAATAATAAACGGCTTTATTCAAAGAGTGTAGATGTACATTTACAAGTAGATTACAAATAGCAATTTACAAGGCGAAGTTTAGCCATGTGGCTATTCTTACACGTATCCTTATAAATCACATACATAACTAATTAAGTTAAAAATAAAACATTAAAATACAAAAATACAATACAATATTACAATAGTCCAATGTAATAGGGGGACGGTATACACTTTATAAAATATATTTATAGAAATACTAAAAAATTAATTACTCAAAATAACAAAATAATAGAATCAATCATAAACACAGTGCAAAATGGCGCCCAAGAATATATTCTAGTTGCTGTTGGAATTAATGAACCAGGCTTTGATTTTTTCCGGAAGATATTAACTGTCGATAGATTTTTATATATGGGATCAATAGAGTTATATAAGGCTGCAGATGTGTAAGAAAAGCTACGTTGGAAAAGGGCTGCACGATGTTGTGGCACTGTTAGTACGTACCGATGTCTGATGTTTACAGTATGTACTGACGATCTGAAAATTAACTTGTCTCTCAAGTACCTTGGAATAGAATATTTTATTAAAGAAAATAAGAAAACTGCATAGTGAAATTTAACGAGTTGTTCCATTTTTAACCAACGCAACTCAACATATTTGCTTGAAACATGATCAAATTTTCTTAAGTTGTAAATAAAACGACAACAACAGTTTTGCAAGACTTGTAGTCGATTTTTGGTAGCTTGATCCAGGCAGTAAAAATACATAAAATTGCAATAATTGAATATAGACATATGACTAAAGTTTCACAAAGTTTTTTGCGTTGTTTAAAGTTCAAGATATGCTTGTTTGCATATAGTACTTTTAGCCGGGAGTAAAATTTTTGTAAAATAATTTTTATGTGCTGCATAAAACGTAATTTTTCGTCTATTATTACCCCAAGATTTTTCGCATGAGTAGAAAATGACAAATTTTCTTGATTAATATTTAGTTGAATAGAAGCCTTTAAGTGATCTCGAGTATGCTCTGAGCAGAATAGAATAACAACTGATTTGGTAGAGTTAATTTTAAGGTTATGTTGATGCGAATATTGATAGATGTTGTCTAAATCTTCGTTGATCAAATTAGTGGCAATAGCTGTATTAGATGGCTCAAAACAGTGAAGAAGTTGGGTATCGTCAGCATATGCTTGCACATGCGAACTAGTTACTACATTAAATATATCTGCTGTATATACAAGAAACAAAAAAGGACCAAGAATGGACCCTTGAGGAATACCTGATGAGATAATTTTAAAATCAGATATATTTCCTGCGACTGATACGCATTGGCAACGTTCGTTCAAGTAAGAATTGAAAACCGCAGGGATATCGCGTCGAAACCATAGTAATTTAGCTTAGCACAAAGAAGCGTGTGATCAATGGTGTCAAATGCCTTGGAGTAGTCTAGAGATACAAGAATAGCTGCCATACGTTTGTCTAGTGCGCTGATGATATTATCACTAAGGTTCAACAAAGCAGTAGTGGTGCTATGTGTTTTACGAAATGATTGATTGATGTAATGGGTATAAGTTATGCAGTAAAAGATATTCGGTAATCTGGTCGTGAATTTTTCTTTCTAGTATTTTGGAAAGAATTGGCAACAAGCTGATAGGCCTCAGATCCTCCACGGTTGCAGGATTTGCTGTTTTTGGTATTGGACAAATAATTGCAACTTTCCATTCTGTAGGAAAATAACCCTGTTCAAGACAGCAGTTAATAATATAAGTGATATGCTTTATGATTATTGGGATGCATAATTTTAACATGTTTAGAATTATTCACAGAAGGTTGAGTCTGCAAAGCGAAAATGCTTCGAGTCAAGTAGTGAGGATGATTTGGACGATGCAGTCTTTGATTCTAGCTCCTCTGAATATTCTAATGAAGATATGAATCAATCACAAGGTCAGATTGATGGCGATGCATGGTGCAATCGAAATAGGTAAATATGTGTTAATGAAAGTTATTGGTAAAAATGACAATTCACTACTATGTAGCAGAGATTGTCAGTAGTATTGATGATGATTCTGGAGAGATTCAGGCAAAATACTTGAAACGATTCAGGTCAACAAATGAAGGGTATAGCCGGATAAGAATGGGCGACCTGCTCCCGATAGAAACTGCCTATTATATCTATGGTGTTATATAGGCAAGTCAATGGGTAAACGCTGCACGTAGGTTCTTCAGTCCAACATTCAGCTGCTGCGGAGATATTTAAAAAAAATTGAACAAAAAAGGACTTAAAAAAATGTATTTCTCGTATACTACTTAACTTAGAGAGATGAACACAAAAATGATTGAAAGCTAACATCATGAAGAATATTATGCAACTACTTAGTTGCGATAAACTCTTATATACAGCAATAATAATAATAATAATAATAATAATAGAAAACCTATTCGAAACCTTATCACGTGGTTTCTATTGAGTGACCACTTTCTAATAATTACCATAAATATATCCTAATGCCGTCTTGTAGCACCAGTAAATTCATTAACATCGAAAAGGTAGAACACTTTCAAAAAAATATATATAATGATTGTGGTACCCATTTATGAATCATCAAATCTCTACATATTGTATATAAATTCGTATTTTCTGCCCCAGTTTGTCAATATTCGTCACCATCATCTATGACAACATTGGTATTGTTTTCCAAAGTATTTCAGCCGGTCTAAATATTCTTGAAAGATATCTCGCATGTGACAGGTAATAGACGATAGTCGCTATATGTGAACAGGAGCCGACAGTTCTATTACCATTAGGACAATCACAACAATACTGACAAATACTTTTGTAGTCTGAACTGTAAGGGACATATTCCAAGTAACAGTGATAGTTCTCACGGTTTATGTGACGAGATATCACTTCCATCTTTAGTATATTTGGCATTTCTGTAACATATCTAACTTGATGATTATTGTCGTCTCCAATTAATTCTGCTAAATATGCTAGAGCTTGTGATAATTGATATGAACCGGTAAAAAAAAGCATTAAGTCACGTTTTCTGAGTTGAGGAAAATCCATTACATCTGCACCCACTAATTGTCTAAATTCCTGTCGATTCCAACGTTTTGCAGAGACTTCTTCACTAATAGTGTTTCACACATCCATCCTGTTATTTATTCTGTCAATAATATCGTCACTTAATTCACCATCCGAATATAGCCTTTTTCCCAATGTGTGCAAAAAAACAACAATTCTGCAAAGGAGTTTAACATCCGGGAGCATCTCATTCTGCATAGTGTCGTGTAAAAGATTATATTTTTGAGCTATTGCCCCATGGACAGCTTCGATAACTCATCTATTTCGGTAACCTTGCTAGAAGCATTTGGTTCCTCTGTTGTCAGTTGTGGTCAATTACCCTTGAAGACTGGCATTATTGGAATAAAACCTCTATTGCTGCTATCCTCAGAGCATCCCTAAAACCTCGATCAAGAATGAATGAGTGAGTCATTAGGTTGTAATAACCGTTTCAAATCAGCAGATTCGGTCAATAATGTTTTCATTATCGTCGCGTCATTTTGGATGGCATAAAAAGGTCCGGCAATATCCACAATGTAACCATACATAGTGTAAATGGTTTATAAAGGGGTTGCTTTCTTTGACTGGAATACGACTTACGTTGATACTCATTGTTACTGCTTTTACCGTGGCGAATATAAGTGCCGTCAAAAATCAGTGCCAGTTGGTTGTGGTCGGTACTTAACAATTTGGTAGCTATATAACTTGTATGGTTTTTAATTAGACCATCTCTAGTATTTGCAGTAAACCCAAAATGTTGTGATAAAATATCTACTTCAAACCCCTTTAATATTTGTTTATAAAACTCGGATATTTGTTGCTCTCGTTTTAGACCAAAGACAGACGATATTATTCGATTTGAATTTCCAGTTGTTAACTTAAATATAAATACAACTAAAGCTTGCGTCACACTACGAGAATCTGTATCTCTCATCGACGTTAACATATTTCTCAAATAAATAATGTTCCTCCAAGTCAATCCAGTGAATGTTTTTAGTTTCTCTTCCGGTATGGTGTAGTTAGCTAAACTATTGAAAAGGGAATTATCACAGTCGGTCAGTAGTAGTAAAGTTTTCATTATGTAAAATGATGTTGCCTTGTTGCTGTGCAAATAATAAAGTTATTATGATTTACAACCGTATTGTCACATATCAAAATTAATAACTACTTTTCTATGCAAATTTGGCAAAATATCTTATTAGTATATTCCCTATAAATAAATACAAAAATTGAAAATCTAAACTAAAGAATTTCCAAATTTAAATCCATAATAAATAAACTAAATTCAATATCATTTATTTTCTAATCTATAAAATGTAAAGTATTAAAGCATTCATAACATATTAAAGGACGTAGAGTATCAGATTACAGTTACTAATTAATAACATCAGGTCATTAGTTTCCGAGCGCTTTACGTATGTAGGGAATATGTCGATCAAGCATTTATCAATCATATAAATAGCCCAGAATGAACGGGCAGTGGCAGTCCATTCTGGGAGTCCACCTGGGGACCCATCTCTCCCAACATGTGCCTTTGGTAAGGAAATATTATTTACTGTTTATTTTATATTCCTATTTTTGACTTTGTTGTTTGACTGCAACCATTTTTATTGTTTAATTAATAAATATTATTTATAATTTATTTTGTGTCTGATCATTTCCCACTAGGAAAACCTCTCGCAGGCCAAGTGGCCCCCTCATTATAACAGTCATAGACCAGCGGTCGTGACACTTGGTGGAGGCTGCCCTGCTTCGATTCGGTTGGGTTAATTCTCCATAATTAACTCTGCATCTTTGTTTTACTTTTATTTTAGCGAGGTATTACCTGAAACAGAAAAATATATTGTATAAGTTTAAAAAACTATTATTTTTTTTATTTTTTTTATTATTTCAGGATTATTTTTAGATCCATTTAAGGTATAATAAATCCTTTTTAACCCCAATTCCTCTGTTTAGTCTGCCTATGTATTCTTTATAGCCCGTATATCTGGCTTGGAATATATACAAGACTTTAACATTCCCTTTTATACGCTCTTTATAGCCCGTATATCTGGCTTGGAGAATATAAGAAACACGTCACATATTCCCCTCGTTTTGGCCTTTCTATGTGTTCTTTATAGCCCGTTTATCTGGCTTGGAACAGATACGAGGTCCTGAAACACTCCCCTCTTGTACGCTTTTTATAGCCCGTCTATCTGGCTTGAAGAGTATAAGAGTTTACCTTGGCCAAGCCCGTTGAATGATTCCTCAAACTTCGTTATTTTTTTAAGAATTCAAGCGTTCAGCAAATATTATTAATATTGTTATTTTTTTATCCCTGTAGTTACAATACAAGAATGTTTTATTTACAATATATTTATTTTTGTTTCTCTTAAATGCCACGTAAAAATAAGCGAGGCAAAAAGGAACGCCAAATAAAGGTGATTTGGAGATGACGACGACTAATGAAACTAGGATATATATTAAATTTTACATTAAATAGAATACATAGAAAATAAGGGTAAAATTAGTTGAATAAAAGGGTGGCAATAAATACTTTATTATTATTATTATTATTAATGCATTCTTGTGTATATGCACAAATGAGTAATTAATACGTATTTTTATATTTTTATCGATGAGAATATATCTAGATTTAATTAAAACAATGGTAGTATGAGTAGGGAGAGAAAAATTGCAACAAGAGCAACTCTTAAGCTAGCGGCAACTGAGAAGCAAGAAGAGGAAACCCCATTTAACCCTCCACATCGTAGCACGGAATTATTCAACGTTGGAGATCCCTTTGCTCGGTCACCTAAAGTATCCAGATCACCCACCCCAGTACCCAGAAATCAAAAAGAAGAGTTTGTCTACCCAGAGCCAAAGAAGAGGAACTTCACCCCTAACAAGGATAATTCAGGAGTAGCATCAAATTCAGAGTCCGAGGAGTTGGAGGAAGAGGCAGAAAACGCTCCACAAGTCGGTGACCTTGCAAATACAGAAGACATCTCTTCATACATTCCACCGGGGGTACAAAAGGTAAACGTAGCGGGACAAACAAGAACAATGGCGGACGCAACATTATCAAATAGCTTGATAAACCCAAGAACACCAGCAACACCAGCAACACCAAAATTCTTATGTCCTCCAACGTTTAACCCATGCAAAAACAATGCAACATCTTTCATAAAGTCTTATGAAAGAACAGCCGCAGCAAATAGGTGGGATGACGCCTGCAAAATTTCATACATGGAATCATTCCTAGAGGGGGCGGCAGATTTATGGTTTCAACGTTACAAAAGGTCGGAAGATAATGGAGCAAAGTCATGGGCAGAAATCAAAAATGATTTCCAAAAAGAATTTGCAGGCGACGACACAAAGAGGCTCTTGGAGAAACGCCTCTTTGAAAGGAAACAACAACCGCAGGAATCTATTACATCATATTACTATGAGTTACAAGACTTATTCGGAGAATATGACGATTCCTTTAACGTAGAAAACTTTAGGAAATTTTTCGAAAATGGCATTAACCATAAATTCTACCAATACTACCGACTGCTTCTAGAAGACAATATGGACTGGAATAAATTTAAGAAAATTATAAGAAAATTAGAAGACATCTCCCTGCCAAATATTACAGAAATCTCTTTCAATGACCAAAACACAACCCCTGCCAACCCAACTAGTTGCCACTGCAACTGCAATGGGAATGTATCAAATGGACAAGGGAACTCTCCAAATAGAAGACAATCATTTATGTCACCAAACCAGTTCCATGCCAGTAATAACTACAGGCAACCAGCAAGAAACTTCCAAGGGCGAAATGTCAATAGATTTAACAATCCAAACACCCAAAACCAACCCCAGCAGTATTCTCAAACTAGACAAAACTTCACAGGTATGCAAAGGCCGATTATAAACCATGCAAGATTCAACGAAAGAAGACAGGATTATGGTAGGCAAACTAACCAACTTCAGAGAAATAATAATAATCAATATATTCCGAACACAAGACACCATGATGGGAGACCAAAGTGTTACATATGTAATCGAATTGGACATTCAGCTGGGACATGCCGAGAAAATCAGAACCAATACCCAAACGGAACTGGACGGCGCAATTAAGCCCCGGCGTCGTCTTGGCACAAAAAGGGGGCACAGGAAATAGAAATAACATTTTAGCAATTAGTGTAATTATAAATAATCATAAGACAAACGCAATCCTGGACACAGGAGCCGAGGAAAATATAATAACAAGAGGGTTGCTAAAGCATTACTCGCCCAAAAGGAACCATTCAAAATGTCTTTTGGTAGCTGGAGGATACAGAATACCGACTTTAGGAGAAGCCAATTTTACCCTTACGGTAGGAAACTTAACTACTATATGTACAGCAACTGTCATCGAGACTTCGCCAGTTCCACTTATATTAGGAATGGAATTTCTAAATAAATTTAAATCAGTTATAGACTTAAACTCCAGGAAAATTTATTTTAATACTAACAGTCAAACCATAATGTTTTCCCTGTCAAAACAGGAGGAAACCCTAAATACGGATTCAAACATGGTTAATGTCACAAGGACGCCCTATATGTATAAAATGAAAAAGAAGCCTGAAAGATATTTCAGTTATAAAAGGGCATACCATGAGGAATGCCAAAAGAATATATTAACAAACTTAACTAATTACTATAAAAAACAGAATATCCCAACATCAAACGCAAGCAAAACAGTGGAAATTCACGGTACAGTGACGAGGAATGGAAATAAGAAAGTTGCTCAACCGATTAAAGATATTGTACGCTCTAATGGACAAAATTTTAAAACAAAAGAAGAAGCCAGAGCGACAAAATGTAACGAGGTAACTCAAGAAAAACAGGTACTGCAACCCACAAGAAATCAAGGTGTAAGTATTAGGGAGAAAGATTTCCACAGTTTCATAATGGGTAAGACCGACTATGAAAGGGAAATCTTACAAGTAAACATACAGGAAAAAACGATGGACATTTTTGATACACCAAAAGACTACCCCCTAGCTCACTGTGTTTCAGCAGATATAAAAATGGGAAAAGGTATTGCTAAAACGATGGAAGAAAAATTCCATGTAAAGAGACAACTGAGCAATCAAACCCTGACAGTAGGGGAAGTGAGACTAACTGAGCATCATGGAAGGAATATATATCATCTAATCACAAAAAACTTGTTTTGGAATAAACCTACCCTGGAGACATTATGGGATTGTTTACAAAAAATGAAATTTCAGTTACAAGAAAGAAACGTTAAGAAATTAGCAATACCACGATTAGGTTGCGGCCTAGATGGACTAAACTGGAAAACGGTAAAAAACATGATTCTGTGTATCTTTAGTAACATGGAAATAGATATCCTGGTATGCAATCCACCACATAACGAATTAAATAAAAAAGAAAGCAAAATATTAACTGTTCATGAAGATGACCGAGAAACGAGGAGAATTAAAAATAATAACGTGGAACAATTTAACATTGTGGATATTCCACGAACAAGTATCAAGGTAACTTTGAAGGAAGACTATAGGTTGGAGCCAAATATAGAATATAATATACATCTAGAAACTTCAGAGAAAAATAGCGAGATACTACAAGATATGGTTTTCAGAGAGAAAGAGGAGTTTTTTATTCCACGTCATCTTTTAAGCTTGGAACCCCCACATATTTCGAAGGACGAGATCACACTCAAAATAGTAAATATCGGACACAACACACAAAAAATTTTTCAAAATTCGACAGTAGGATTTTTTGGGGATAATGCGGCGGACAGGTTAACCACTGCCTTAACTCTGTTTTCAGAAACTTCAAATGAACAAGTAACCATAGAGGATCACGATCTATCACACATTGACGATGGAATTTTTAAACAAGAATTAACAAAACTATTAGATCAATTTTCAGATGTATTTACAAAATCAACAAAACACATGGGGTTGACAAATCTAACAGAACATAAAATTGATGTAGGTAGCAATGAGCCAATCAAGTGCCGTCCTTATAGAGTATCACAGAAGGAACGAGAAATAATAGATAACCAGATCAAGGAAATGCTCGAAAGTGAAGTAATAAGGCCATCACACTCTCCCTGGTCAAGCCCGGTAGTTCTGGTTAAAAAGAGAGACGGCAATACCAGATTTTGTGTCGACTACCGTAAGTTAAATAATGTTACTAAAAAATCTGTGTATCCAATCCCAAACATTGATGATATCCTTACATACCTGGGCGATGCACAGTATTTCACGACATTAGACATGTTTAGTGGCTACTGGCAGGTAAGGATAGAAGAAGACTCAAAACAATATACCGCCTTCATAGCACAGGGCCATGGGCTCTACGAATTCAATGTCCTAAGTTTTGGCTTGTGCAATGCACCTGCTACATTCCAGGAACTGGCCGATAAGGTCTTCCAAGGAATGAAGTGGAAAGATGTATTAATTTACCTAGACGACATTATAATTTTTTCAAAAACTTTAAATGAACACCTAGAAAAATTACATAAAGTCTTCCAACGATTACGCGAGGCAGGATTAACACTTAAGCCCAGTAAATGTGTCTACATAAAACCTAAAGTTAAAATTCTAGGGCATGTGGTAAGCAAAAAAGGGCTAGAACCAGATGAAGACAAACTCCGGGCCATTAAGGAATTTCCAGAACCTCGAACAATAAGAAACGTACAAAGTTTCCTTGGTCTATGCAACTACTATAGAAAATTTATACAAAATTTTTCTATCATAGCTAGACCACTGCATATAGCGACTAATAAAGGGGACTTCGTTTGGGAAAAGGCCCAAAAGGAAGCATTTGAAACGCTCAAAAAGAAATTAGTTACAGCACCAGTGTTGCAGCATTTTAACCCTAATAAAGGCTGCGAGTTAAGGGTTGATGCTAGTACAACAGGAATAGGCGGAATTCTGCTGCAAGAAGACGATAACCAACAAGCACATCCCATTGCCTACATAAGCAGAAGTCTATCAAAAGCAGAAAAAAACTACACAATCACGGAACTTGAAGCACTAAGTGCCATTTGGTCATTGGGCTACCTGCGCCATCTTATATATGGCAGACCAGTTAAAATAGTAAGCGATCATCACGCTTTATGTTGGATTAGATCGCTAAAAGACCCCTCAGGACGACTTGCGAGGTGGTCATTAAAACTAGCAGAATACGACTACACTATTGTACATAAAAATGGTGTAGCGCACAGAGATGCAGATTGTCTGTCTCGTAACCCTGTCTTAAAAGCAGAGGACGATAGCTATGACATAGAAGACGTGCCCACTTTTTTACTTTTACCATCTGATATCGCAAAAGAACAACATTCAGATCCTGAAATAAAGCAACTCATCGAGGCCATACAAGATAAATCCAATAAGTCAATCCCGATGGGGGTAATAAGAAGATCAAAGAATTTTAGGCTAAAGGATGGGGTTCTATACAAAATAAATACTTTGCCGGATGGGTTAGAAAACCTGCTAGTGATCCCCAAATCACTTGTCGGAGAGATACTCTTTTCACATCATTCAGAACCATTATCGGGGCATTTAGGTATTGCAAAGACTCTACATAGAATAAAGGATAGGTACTACTGGACTAATTTACAGAAAGATGTAGAAAAATTCGTTAAAGGTTGCACGGACTGTCAGGCGAGAAAAGGGCAACAGAACAGGAAACCAGTAGGTTTGCTACAACCTATACCTGTTGGGACTCCTTTTGAAAGAGTAGGAATTGACATTCTGGGACCTTTCAGAAGAAGCAAGAATGGAAAAACTGTGATAGTCGTAGCAACGGATTATGCCACACGTTGGGCGGAGACGGAAGCACTGTCATCAGGTAAAGCTCTTCCAGTAGCCAAATTCATACTGGAAAAGGTTATCACACGCCACGGGGCTCCGAGGCATATTCTTAGTGACCGAGGACAAACTTTTCGTTCGCAACTTGTTCAGGAACTTCTAAACTGCATGGGTACAACTAATCAATATACAACTGCTTATCACCCATCTTGTAATGGCTTAACAGAAAGATTAAATAAAACCTTAGGCGATATGCTTTCAAAATACACCAATACAAAACAAACAGATTGGGATGAATATTTACCACATGTAACCTTTGCTTATAACTCAGCTCGTCAAGACACAACAAAATATTCTCCGTTTATGTTACTCTATGGTAGAGAACCAGTTTTACCCACCGAGGCTAACCTCATGGAAACAGGCAACTCACAGGACGCACATAAAATAAGAGAAAAAGCCCTAGCGGTAAGAAGCATGGCAGTCGACAATATAAAGAAAAAACAAGCAAGCGATAAAATTAGATACGATGAAAAACATCGTCATCTAGAATTCAGCAAGGGCGACCAAGTAAAGGTGTTTACACCTGTAAGAAAAGTGGGTAAGTCAGAAAAGTTACTACTTAGATGGTTTGGTCCATACCGTGTTGTAAAAAGGATAGGTGAAGTAGATTATCTAATCCAAAAAGGACCAACTAAGAAGTCAAAAAAAGAGATAGTTCATGTGAGTCGCATCCTCCCGTACAATGACCCTTGGACCCCGGAAGTAGGGCTCACAAAAACATGAGGAGGCATACCATGAGAGCAAATAAGTAATTGTAGTGTAGTTTATATTAGTAATTGTATTTTGGTAGTATTTTTTACATAGTATATGTAGTATAGATTCTTATTTCTTTTTTACTAGTTAAGTTAAGAGTTCAAGTTTTTCACAAGCAAAAATGCAAATTTGTGCATAGACATAGGGATGCATACCTAACGCTATTTCTTTTTTTTTTTTTTCTTTTTCCCCTTGGGGCATGCTTATAATAAATATGAGAATTTTTTGATAACATATGTTTTTTGTACAGGTTGATTTTGTTGATTAAGCTATTAGCTACCAGCACCCTATCTCAGAATTTGGAGGTAACGGCAGGGGCATTTTGGAAAGCCCTACCATCAACAGTGAGTTATGAGGCCACCATCCCCTTAACCTATGAAGCAAGCTGGTATGAAAAAGAGGAAGATGAAAATGTGAAACTTAAAGGAAGTTGTCTCAATAGTACAAGTAGGAAAGCCGAATGTGTTATCTTACAAAATTTGGACTTATTAAAAAATGCTTATGAATTGGAGATTGCATCTCTAGAAAAAAGCTGGAATGTTAATTATCTTCAAAATTTTGCTGCCTCACAAAAAAGCTTTTTTCGTAACAAAAGATCATTAGATTTTTTAGGGGAAGGTTTGTCTTGGTGTTGTGGGGTTGCGACTCAACACAAACTTGATGCTTTCACAGCAAGGGAAGACATTTTAAGGGAACAAATTTTTAAATTAAATAAAGGTCTTTCAAAATCTATTACATTAATTTCAGAAGAATCTAAAAAAAGAGTATGAAAGTGCTATAGGTAAGGCTTTCAACACTACAGAAAGTAGGATTCATAAATTAGAAACATTTCTAAATGATTTTAAAAATACGGTCTCATTTCATGAAGATGAACAATCAAATTTAATATTATCTCTATTAAATAATCAATTTCAAAATCTTAAACATATTATACAAGTTACTAGGGCTGTGAAAAAACAGGGGATCTTAACTTCATGCAGACAACATCAAATACCTATAGCCATCCTTAATCCCACTATACTGTCCCATGACCTAACAAACTTAGAAAATGAGTTACAACAATCTAATAAAAGCTTAGCAATACCAATATCAGACATTTCAAAATTTTATCACCTCCCTCTTTGCGACTGCTCGTTTATAAAGAATAAAATAATAGTCAATATCAAAATACCCATTGCACAAACAAATCAATTTTGGGAATTATTTGAACTAGTAACCACACCATTTGCATGGCTAAATCAAACTTGCATCATAAATCATGATCCCATATTTCTGGCAGTTTCAAAAAATCTTCAAAATTCTGACAGTCAAATACGTCAAATTTCAGGCACAGGTTTACATCACTGTAAACCTTTTCACGACAAATTGTGCTTTCTACCTCGTTTTTCAGCCGACACATTACAAGGCCCAGCCTGTGCAAAAAAATTGTACAATGGTGCCACGGTCGAAGAAATTAATCATCATTGCCCCATGAGTTGTCATAAATCAGTAACGACAACTATTTCAGAAATAGGGGAGGAAACCTATGTTGTAACTCATCCAAAAAATATTACCAAAATTCTATGTCCCCATCGTAAACTCACATTCCCAGATCAAACCTATAAATCACCTGGTGCTATAAAAATTAATCTACCCTGCAACTGTAAACTTATCATGGAAAATGAGGAAATAATAACAAAAAGATACCCCTGTGCCGAATTACTACCTTATGAAGCTACTTTTACACATATAATACCAGCAGCCTGGTCAAATTTAAAGTCGTTCCTACTCAACCCCAAGCTTCAAGACAATACACCCCAATTTAAGAATTTTTCCGAGTGCTTAAATCCAAATTGGACACTTACGGTCCCCCACTTAAATCTTACATCAACTAATGACAATATACAAGAAATTATTGATAGTGTGGGAGAATATAGCAGATTTTCATACTCAGATACTTACGGTCTCCACAGCGACACCATTTTCCTAATATGGAACTCCATACTCTCAATAGCTGTAGGATATATAATTTTTGGCAGGCGTAACATAGCACTTCTCTCAGGTATAATTAATCCAGCCAATGGTGAGAACAATACTCCAATTCAGCATGACGTATTTTTCAGCATAATATGCTTAGCATTGACGTTGTTTATTTTTGGTCTTCTAATAAAATATCTCATCCAAAAGTGTCGTAATAGTACAGAACCTAAAAGTGAAAACAATTGTGAAAAGCCATTACCTGCGCCAAGAAATCTTGGTGCATCTCAAAGCCAAGATAACCCTAATAATCGATACCTGTTAGAGGTCGAGTCAAGTATATCGAACCTCTCACCAGGTGAACGTATTAATTGTTTTTTGTATATGACAAATGAAGAGTAAAGAATATACAAAATATATATGCACTGTGCAAATAGAATAATTTAAAATATTTACCGAGGTGATGAATGATAGTTTAATTGTTTTTTATATTATAAACGAATAATAAACAAGATATGTCATTATAGACATGCACTGTGCCCAGATAATAATTAAAATATATGTCGACAGTATGAATGGTACTTAATAAAACATTTTGTATGTCAATTTTGATGAGTACACACTCTATGTAATAGGTGTAATTGTAATAAATAAAAAGGGACCCAAGCCAAAATGAGAATGCGCACTCAAAATCTTGGAATCTTGTTCCCAGGATTATTTTGTTGGGTTATTTAAGTTAATGTTATGCAGAAATATTAAATAAATATCACTGCAATTGGTACTGGAACAAGGTTGCAAGCATCAGGCTTAAATAAAGAAAATGTTCCTTTATAAATTGGATTATTAATTAGTTAGGTGATAGAAGTAAACTTGCCAAGGGCAAAGGTTCAGTAAAGTACTCATATGAAAATATAAATGGCATATGATATGGGTCAAAGGCACAAATGTGTGAAAAGTTATTAGTTGTTCTTTCACACTCAAATAGATGGCTATATGGGTACATAAATTGACACTACGCCAAGAAAAATAACCATAAAAGTTTGAAGGTAAACAAGTGATGAAAATTGTGAAAAATAATATTTAATAATGGCGAAATAATTATTTTCTGTAATAACGTAAACGACACAATAGTTTTAATATATATATTTTTTTTCTCTTATGTGGGAAATAGAAGTCCAAAGGATAATAGTAATGATAGTTAAAAGGTTAAATTTCCTTGAAATAATAAATGTATTCTATTAAGAATATGGCTAGGTGATTCTTTTATTTAAGAGACGATATAGAGTTTTTTTCTGAGAAGCCTAAAATAATAAGCTACAGAATTAAAAAAAGTTAAAAAATTTGTCATTTTGCTTGCTTGTGAGAAACAGTTATGTGTAGAATTAATAACAAATCGATATACGATGTAAGTTAGTTTAGATATGGCTAGGTTAGTTCAAAACCATGGCTCAAATAGGAATTTTTCATTATTATTTGTTTTTGCCTCGTAAAAAATATTGAACGAAGAACTTACCTGTAATTTTCTTGTTTCATGACAACCACACTGGGCACACAAAATACCGGGCACACCATGGACCAGGCACAGAGAAGTCCAGTAATAGATAGTGACCAACTGATAGAAACCTACCCCGGGAGTCCAGAACTAACCATACCAGAGTTCGCAGCATCTCACACAGCTAAGGCTTTCTAGCACTAATTCCTCCTTCTGTCAGTATCTAACATGGTAGGACATACTTCTTGGCTATATTTCCAAACCTATAAACACTTTTAGGTTATTCTTGCCAACTTCCCCAGGTCCTAAGACTGACATGAAGTGTAATCAAATTAATAAGGATGAAGGCTACAGGTAGCTAACCAAAATCCACTTGTTGATGGAAAACATCTTACCAGGTCATCATTAAAACGTCCCCTACAACAAAGGGAATAATGCTCTACATGTTTAACACGAGGTTTAGTAAACCAGCATGGACACTTACCTTACTATCAACGAGATGTTCGCCCGAGCTGTAAGGAGTTCCCTGGTCACCCTTGGCAAACACGTTCATGGATTCTGGATTCCCAATCACCGAACATTGATGGTCACTACACAGTTCCAATGGATAGATAATTCCCGTACCCACAAACCAATTTAGCAGTTCACTTTTGTCAACTCAGCATCACAGCAAGTTCAAAGACGTTAAAAGTTATCTCCGATTTGACAGACTGACAGTGCCTAGTTGTGCAGGACTACCAACGCGAAAGATGAAAATAAACTATAGTGTAACATTGAATGAAGATACAGTACCGGACTTAGTGCTACGAACAATGTGTGCCCTCGAACTTTATATGTGGTATAAATAAACTCTATGAAAAATGAATTTGGACATTAACATAATTTTTAGTTATTCTAATTAATATTTTATTATAATCTTTAGCGAGAGGTAGCGACCATAAAGTTAAAATTAGAACAGCTAAGGTTAAACAAAAAACTTTATTGACGGTACCCCATCGCAATAAAATATTATCTTATTATACATTGTATTTTATCTTTGTTACTGTTTACTTATGCATATTATTTTTTTATTATTAATTTGTTGTTTTTTTTTCTTCTATTCATTAACTCAACTACTTGTGATTCAATTTTTTAGAACTGGAGCCCAGTTCTGCCTGGTGGGGAGAGATGTGTCACATATCAAAATTAATAACTACTTTTCTATGCAAATTTGGCAAAATATCTTATTATTATATTCCCTATAAATAAATACAAAAATTGAAAATCTAAACTAAAGAATTTCCAAATTTAAATCCATAATAAATAAACTAAATTCAATATCATTTATTTTCTAATCTATAAAATGTAAAGTATTAAAGCATTCATAACATATTAAAGGACGTAGAGTATCAGATTACAGTTACTAATTAATAACATCAGGTCATTAGTTTCCGAGCGCTTTACGTATGTAGGGAATATGTCGATCAAGCATTTATCAATCATATCAATAGCCCAGAATGAACGGGCAGTGGCAGTCCATTCTGGGAGTCCACCTGGGGACCCATCTCTCCCAACATGTGCCTTTGGTAAGGAAATATTATTTACTGTTTATTTTATATTCCTATTTTTGACTTTGTTGTTTGACTGCAACCATTTTTATTGTTTAATTAATAAATATTATTTATAATTTATTTTGTGTCTGATCATTTCCCACTAGGAAAACCTCTCGCAGGCCAAGTGGCCCCCTCATTATAACAGTCATAGACCAGCGGTCGTGACAGTATTTAAAATAAGTCTTTTATAGTAGTGGAAAAGCCGGTAGTAAGGTTACGTCAGACACATGGAAACATTTTTATGCACGAAAATTAGTCTGGACAAGTGCAGAAAAAATTCTAGAAAAACTGTGGAAAGTGAATAAGGAAAAATAAAGAAATATGTTTAGTAATCGTTATCAACAACTCTTTAATATAAAACCATTTGATCGGACGAGTTTTTTAAATTGGGAATTCAGAATAAAACTAATTTTGGAACAAGCAGAGGTGCTGAATATGCTAACAGATAATCCAAATAAGGGTGTAGCTGATTTGATAGAATTTAAAAAGGACACCAAAGCAAAAAATGTGTTGGTAAGTTGTCTTGTAATATGCTTGAAATGGTTAAATCTAAGACTACAGCCAAGGAAATAATGGAAACTTTGAAAGAAATTAACTATGTTCCAAAGAATTTCCAGAGGGAAAAACAACATAGATGATATATCGAGAGAAAACTAGAATACCGTTTACCGTTTATATTATTTTAATCGAGACCATTTGTGATGGTACTGCGTTAAAATAATATCTGTTGTTCCACCAAATGTGTAGATATTGTAATTACCGTATATTTTATTTTAACTATTTCGTACTTATACGAATTAAAATAAAATATGTTGTAAAATAATTTTTGTGTGATTTGTTTTAGTTTACCTTTCATTTTTTCTCTAATGTTTCGTTTTGACACGAATTGAAACAAAATTCATTACTTTCAAATAACTTTTTAGAAATTTATTATAGTCTGTGAATTGAGCACCAAATCTACGCTACCGCAATTAAATTAACTATCTTTATATTCTGGATACATAGAAATTTTAAGCATCAAATCCGACAAGATACCACGTGGCCGAACTGAAATTCATTTAAAGGCACCCAGCTGTGGGGTTTGAGGCGCTTGGCAAACACCGCATAAAGTGCTGATGTGATTTCAACATTTCCGAATCGAACCGAAATACCACCGTTCTGATTATTGCTGTCTGTCCGTCTAGGCAGAATAATCTCTGCCGTAAGCTGATACCAAATCCAATAACTGTTTTATTTTCCGATCCGAGTGTAACTTACCGCACCGAATGCGAAAACCGTATTATTTATTTGGTATCAGTTTTATTTAGTTTTGCCAAGTTCTTCACACTTACACTCTGACCGTTCATTTAGGCATAATTATTGCTATTGATAACCGTTTGCTTTTGCCTGGTTCTTGCATACTGCCTGCTTTTATTACTTACTGTGGTGTTGTTTCTTACTACTTACAATTTTTTTTCGGTAAAAAAAAAAACCAGCCTTTTCACCGATTTTGTTTTTTTGTACCGCTCTCACCGTTTGCTTGCTTACCACCGCTTGCTTCCGAATTAACACTAGTAACTAGTAGTCGGCTAGCTTCTCACCGCCTGGTTCTCCATACGTCACAAAATAGCGCCCACAGAGGGACCTAATTAGATCAAATTAAACTAAAATGGCATAACTTAAGTTTTTTATTTTATGTATAAAGAACTCCGTATTTTGGTACTTAACCATTTTTTTGTTGTTTTGTAAATTTTATTAAATGTTTAATAAATTATGTTATTTACCGGCATCTGCCTTTTACTGTTGAATGTGAGCGAAAGTTTAATCTGCAGTCCAGACCCCTGGACATACCATGTCTCCACTTTAGCTATCCCAGCCCTACTGCAACAGGCTGCGTTAGGAGGCTAATGTGGGACCTTTTCCCCACCTAAAAATTTCAAAGGTGGCGCTCAATACAACCGAATTTAACCGAAATATAGCTCAGCGCTAAAGTGACGCTTCCAGTTGCCTATGCGCTATGTAACTGGAAGAAAGCAGAGGTATAATAGAACCTCATTAGAAAAAGCACGATGTCTCATTTTTGATTCCGATTTAGAAAAGTCATTTTGGGGAGAAGCGGTGTTGGCATCGATTTATTTAGTAAATAGAACATGTACATTTACTTTACCAAGCAATGTCATACCTGCAGAGGTTTGGTATGGAACGAAGCCAGATTTAAGAAAAATAAAATTATTTGGTTGTACGGCTTATAACTTAATACCAAAAGAAGACAAAACAGGAAGGAAAATTGGGCTGTCACAGTCAAAAATTGTTAATGATGGATATTCGGAAAACAGATATAGACTTTGGGACCCTGACACTAAGAAAATAATAAGTGGAAGAAACATTGATGAAAAAGGAAATAAGCAAATATCTACAGTAATACTAGATAAAGATGAACAAGATAGAGAGAAAAATGTACAAGAAGAAAATAACGTAGAGAAAAATAAACAAGAAATAGACAAACACGAGGACACAGGGGGAAATCAATGAATCGAAAGAATCTGAAAAAGAAACCGAGCATGTGAGAAGAAGTAACAGAACTAAGAGGATACCTACTCGACTTGATGATTTTGAACCTACTCGAAGGCAATGTCAAGTCATGAAGAATGGAGAACGGCTATACAAGAATAGTAGGATTCCATTCGGTAGCAGAAAACATGGGAATTGATGTAACAACTAGGTGATGTTAAAATTATTGACTGTGAGTGGGTGTTTTTCAAAAACGAGGTGGACGGGAGTGCCAGAAAGAAAGCTCGTTTGTGGCGCAAGCTTTTCACCACAACTCACCAGTAGCTAGAATGGTAACAATACGAGTGTTATTATCATTGTATTTAGAACTTGATTTGTATGTGCAACAAATCGATGTAAAGTCTACTTTCCTTTATGAAACACTTGAAAACCCTGTTTATATGTATCAATCAGAAGGTATTAATGAAGAAGCTAACATAATATGTAAATTAAAGAAAGAATTGTACGGGTTAAAGGAGTCACCAAAATTCTGGAATAAAACTGTTCATGATACAATTAAGTTCAGTTTTCAGCGTTCTAAAAAAGACCCTTGTTTATTTTATAATTCTGAAGGTACTTATCTGTTGTATGTAGAACTTTATAATGTTTCCTAAAAGTATAAATGATATAGTTTTTCTAAAAACAAAATTGTCAAACAAATTTTTCAGATGGCCGAGTTAAGTAATAAAACACTTACATTTTTAGGCTTAGAAATTCAAAAGTTAAATGAGTTATTTATTTCTCAAAAAAAATTAATAAAAAAGGTCCTCCGTAGGTTCGTCAAATTGTAAGAGAAATGATACACCAATGCAACCGATATTATGTTTACATCCAAATAGTGAATCTTGTAAAGAAAACTAACCTTATCGTGAATTAATTGGTTGTCTTATGTATTCCATGCTAGGTTCAAGACCAGATTTGTCTTAATTTATTTCATATTTTAGCCAATTTCAGAATTCATATGGTACTGAACAGTGGAATTATTTGAAAAGTACTCTTAAATATCTAAATAAAATTAAAAACTGGTTCGAAATTCATAAGAAAAAATAATTCTGATATTCATATATATAGTTACGTAGACTCAAATTTTGCAAATGATCCGATGGACAGGAAAAGTAGATAGATAGATAGATAGGCGTTTATTTGACTACTTTACATATACAAATACATTTACAAGTATTACTGAGTTTATCTTAAAAATAAATAATAATGCAGAGTTTTGGAAAAGTAAAAAGCAAAGTCTTGTAGCATTGTCTAGCACAGAATCAGAATATATTGCACTTTGTTCATGCATAACCAAAAGTCTGCTTCTGAATCACATTTTTAATGAGCCTTTTGGAAATAATTTGAAACCCATTACTGTCTATGAAGACAATCAATTTTCCATAAAAATTGCCACTCTTGAAACGAAAAAAAGTAATCATATTGATACAAAATTGCATTTCATTCGTGAATGTATAATTCAAAATAGAATGAAATCAGTATGCATATGAACAAATGATCAACAAGCAGATTTGTTTACAAAGCTTTTGTCCAAGATAAAATTTAAAAATTTTAGAGATTTGTTAAATATACAGAAATGTTCATTTTAATTCTTGTTTGATTGTTTGTGGTTTTGCTAGATTCACTTAATTGTAGGGGGTATTCAATCATGTAAACCTAGCGTTAATATACGTTAATGCCGTCATCTGTCAGTAGTAGTAAAGTATTCATTCTGTAAAATGGTGTTGCCTTGTTGCTGTGCAAATAATATATAATAAGTTATTATATCGCGTACACTCGTCCAAATGGATATTACACATGTAGTTTCACTATTACAACTTTATCGAGCACAGGTTCAAAGAATGACTAATAAGTTTTCACCACTCTGTCGTCTAATCTTAGTTCTGCCAATTCATTACATTATTGTGCTTTATCGTGTACAGACGTAAAATTACCAGCAAGCAAATGCCAAAGAGACATAGACAAACATCTACAAGTGATGAGAGTGATAGCAGTGTAAGTAGAGATGAAGAGGAAGCGATCAGTGCGGAAGTTAGATCGCATAAACAAGAAGAATTTGACAAATAAAGGAAAACACAAACGATTCGTATGCCTAATATGCACAATAGTGATGACTCAAGTAATGGTGCCTGTGAGTAACACAGATTATTTATTTTCATATAACCTCCTCAGCTCACACCTATCATATATGATATGTGTGAAAATTATTTTATTATACCAATTTGAGTGCGTAAATGCACCTCGTTCCCACATTTATCATATCTGATAGGTTCAGAACATGCGCATAAAAATTTACACAGCTCTAGGATTTGGATTGCCGGAGTTTCTGCATTTATGAGGTTATGTGTAGCATTGACAATTACTGTGTATGATGGCTTTTGACCCTAGAAAACGTAAGTACCAACATATGCTGATTTTAGATGTTTTAAGTGATTCTTTAGGTATTTTATTTCAGTTTTATGCAAAACACTTTTAATATTTTATTATCATTAAATACCTGTATTGATAATTAGTTTACATATCACATGTGATAGCTTGGGACTGAATTTTAATTTCATACTTATTTTTGTAGGGCCACTCACGGAAAATGAATTGCAAACACTGGTCGACAATATTGATTTAGATCAATCAGACCTCGAAGATTTATTATCAGATGAAGGTGAGGAAGATGAACCTCAAGGTCGTAGCCAATCTCCTCATCCAGACGAGAATGATCCCGGATTAGTCATATCCTATCACACCGATGATTTTGATTCCTCCGATGATGAACCACTCTCAAACCTGCGGCCTAATTTCGCTAAGAATTGGAAGCGTGATTGTCTATTTAAACCTCCAACTTTAGTGCCAGAAACAAATCGCGAAGATGCCAATGAAGTAAGAGAGCCAATTTCGTATTTTTACCAATATATCGATGAAGACTTGTTTGACTCCATGGCACTTTACACAAATATGAGGGAAGTTAAAGACACTGGAAAATCTTTAAATCTTAGTGTTAAAGAGCTTCGTACTTTGATTGGATGTTGTATGTTAATTACTCTCTACGGTTTACCACGCATAAAAATGTTCTGGTCACGTGAAACTAGAGTACCGATAATTGCTGACAACATTTCTCGAAATCGTTTCTTTCAGCTACGTACACGTATGAAAGTAGTAGATGATAATGCTATTTCTATAGAACAGAGAAGTGCAGATCGTTTTTGGAAAATAAGACCTTTACTTGACTCAGTTCAAAGGGGCTGTCGTCTAAATTATAGGACACGTCAAGTTTCGCTTGATGAGCAAATGATACCATTCCACGGGCATATTGCAATGAGGCAATATGTGCGTGGAAAACCTAACCCAATTGGGTTGAAGAATTTTGTTATGACCACACCTGAGGGAATACCTTTAGATTTCTATATGTATGAGGGTAAGGGGTCATCTGTTGAGTCTGTTTTATGTTCAACACCAGAAAAATTGGATGTTGGGGGCCGAATGATTCTGAAACTTACCGACACTTTACCACTAGGGGCAACAGCATTTACTGATAGATATTTCACATCTATACCTCTCATCGATACACTGTTATCACGATCAATCACATTAACTGGCACCATCATGGCCAATAGGATTCCAAAAAAGGCCGAATTCTTGAAGGACACTACCCTGAAAAAATCGGGCAGAGGCTCGTACGATCAGCTTGTTCGAGAAGATGGAAAGATAAACTTGATAAAGTGGTTCGACTCCAAACCTGTTCATCTTGCGTCATCGTGTTCTGGTGTCGAACCAGTCGGATTGTGCAAAAGATGGTCGAAGATAGATTCAAAATATATTGAAATAAAACAACCTGGCATAATAAAAGAGTACAACCAAAAGATGGGTGGTGTCGACTTGCTGGACCGAGTTCTGGGGAAGTACTCTATGAGGACAAGAACCAAAAAATGGACGATTCGATGCATATGCCACTTTTTTGATTTTAGTACAGCTGCAGGATGGCTTGAGTATAGACAAGATGCAGCTAAGGCAAAGGTACCAAGAAAGGAGACTTTAGATTATCTAGATTTTAAACTGGCCATTGCCAAATCTCTTATTCATTTTTCGAAAACCGAAGACCACACCAGCAATGCTGAAGAAGCCGAAACATCGGATGAGGGAGCAGGGGAACCTCCTAAAAAGAAAAAACAACGAAGTGTTCATCCAATGCCCGATAAGGATTTTAAAAATCAGAATACTGGGCATTTACCCGAATTCATGAACAATTCTCAAAAATGTCGCTCATTTTGTCGATATCCGGGGTGCAGGAATCTAACCTTTGTAAAATGTACATCTTGCAAAATATTCTTATGTTGTTCTGTTGGAAGAAATTGTTTTTTAAAATTCCATAAATAAAACTTTCTTAATGTTCTTTTACTGATTTTTGTAGTGCTACAGTCCCAAGTTATCGTATATGATATGTCCTTTTTTGAAAAAACTAAAAAAAAATTTGATTTTTTTGCAACATGTTATCATCTTCTGAAGGTATATGAGTCAGGTAAGTAAGGTTTTCAATAAATTAAACGAGCCAGTCAATGGTGGGTCTGAGGAGGATAAGCAACCGATTGCCGAGTTGTTTTGCCTTCTTCAAAATAAGTTAACGTAAGCATCCGACTTCCGAGCTGTCTACGTTTTTTGATGAATGCCTTTTTGTTTGTTTTGAAATTATAAAAGAGGACACCTAAACAACCGATTACTGAGTTGTTTTTGAATTATTGACCTAAAATTACGTAAGCATTTGATGCTGATTAGTTTACGACTTTATTTTTCGAACATTATTTAGGGTTACAAATTAAGACTGGGGTATTTTTAAGGTGACCCACCTCTTGGGCGATATGCTAAGAGACATCCCAAGTAAAGGAGCTTCCCGAGGAGGTTTTGAGCCTGTTTGGCGAGGAACCCCTGGGAAATGAACCAACATTGGGGAAGAAAGTACAACCTATTATAGCAGACCGTTGGAATAACTATCTTGTACTTGGTATCGACAAAAAAGAAAAGGAGGATTTACAAAAAAAGTATCCCATACCAAGAAATATGATACTTCTACAAGAGCCTGAATTAAATTCGGAAATATTTGCATCAATTACCGATGCTCAGAAAAATCATGATAAATATATAAGTATAGTACAGAGTCAAATTTGAAATGGATTGTCCGCTTCGGCTAACGGCTTAAACAAACTTATGGTGGATCAGGTTGGCAAAGACGTAAAATCAGAAGTTATGCCCTGCATTATAGATGCGAGTAAGGTGATTGCTGATGCCTTTCACATGTTGTCGAAGAGCATAAAATTTCATATAGAATCTAATCTGAATCAGACCGTTAAAAAAATTCTTCGTGAAAGCAAACTGGACAAGTATTTATGTGGAGAAAATTTTTCCGAACAATTTAAGGATGCAAAAAATCATCAACGCACTGGAAAGGAATTAAAAAATGTCAAATACACTTCTACTCCATACAGACGTTACCCCAACATCTATGCGGGTGTACCCAAACAAGGTAATAGTAGCGCCTCTCGAAATCAACCGACAACCAGCGGTTCGTTAAACTACCGGGGATCGCATTTCAAGCCCAAGATGAAAATGACCCCTCAAAGGCATCAAGTGAAGCCCAGCTATCACCAAAAGAGGATAATACGAGTGAAGGAGATGAGCGTATATGCTGGCAGATTAAAGTTTTTTAGAAACAATTGGAAATTGTTAACCAATATCTTATCATGGCTTAAAGGTTACAAAATACTTTTTCATACAAACCCTGTTCAATTTTATTAACCACAAATTAAAAAATTCAACATGCCAGATGAAAAAAATCTGGCCATAGCTATAAAAAATATGGAGCAAAAAGGTATCATCAGTCAATGTAATCATACAAAAAAAGAGTATTTGTCTTTTTTTTCTGGTTCCGAAGTCAGATGGTACCTATCGTTTCATTTTAAATTTGAAACAACTTAATACATTTATTTCAAAACCACCTCATTTTAAATAGAAAATTATAAGTCTGTAAAAGACCTTATATTTAAAGATTGTTTTATAGCCAAAATAGATTTGAAAGATGCGTACTACATGATACCAATCGATGCGGGTTTTAAAAAAAGTTAAGATTTGCTTTTAACCGCATTCTTTATCAGTATAATGCTATGTCAATGGGTTTGTCAACTGCACCATATGTATTTACTAAATTGTTAAAACCTATTTTTAATAAGCTTAGGGCGAATGGAATTTTTTGTATAATTTATCTGGCCGATATTTTTCTAATAGGTAAAACTAAGAAGGAAATATATGATAATATCCTGGTTTTCTTGAGAATTTAGGATTTATTATTAACTATAAGAAGTGTAAGTTATCACCCTAAAATGAATCTAAATATTTAGGATTTATATTTAACAGCAAAAAACTTACTTTACAATTACCTATAGAGAAGATTAGAATATTATCAACAATTATTAAGTTATGTAGAAAATTAAGTGTTTCCATTAAAGACTTCTCTAAGGTGGTTGGTACACTCGTTGCGGCTTGCCCAGCTGTTCAGTATGGATGGCTTTATATTAAGTGTTTGGAACGTGCAAAATAACTTTCTACGTTCAAGACATATAATTTAAAAATATTAGTTTCCAGCGAAATAAAGAGAGATTTGCATTGGTGGGCAAATAACATTTTAGATTCCAGTAACAATGGAAATATAACAAACTTTCATCTTGAATTATTTACCGATGCTTCAAAAAACAGGTGGGGGGCTGTTTGTGGAAATGAAACAACACGTGGTTTTTGGGGTGAGAAGGAAGTACACAGCCATATTAATTACCTGGAACTTTTAGCAATTTTTTACGCTCTAGTGGGCTTTGCTTTAAATAAGAGTTATTGTAATATTGTATTCCGTGTGGGTAATAAAACGGCAATCGAATACATCAATAAGATGGGTGGCATTCGATTACAGAAATTAAATTAATTCGGCTAATTTGGACATGGTGCGAGGAGCGAAACATCTTTATATATGCAACCTACATTTTATCCAAAGACAATGTAACAGCGGACTTAGAATCACTGTCAGTTGAAACTGAATTTAGCTTAAATGAAAAAATATTTAAAGAAATTGTGTTACGATTTGGAGAAACTTCAGTTGATTTATTTGCAAGTTGTATTAATAACAAATTCATAAATTATGTTTCATGGTGTAGAGACCCAAACGCCACAGCTTCTGACGCGTTTACGCTAAGTCAATTGCGATTATTTCTATGCTTTTCCTCCATTTTCTATTATTGGAAGAGTCTTAAATAAAATAGTAAGGGACAGAGCAAAAGGAATTTTAATTGTCCCCCTGTGGCCCACATAACATTGGTATCCTTTATTTGCTAAACCTTGTGTGGAGGAACCGATTATTTTGGGACCTAATAAAACAATGTTGTTATCTCCTCTTAGGGACCCACACCCGCTATGGCAGCAATTATACCTAGTAGCGGGGAAGTTATCAGGGGATCGTTTTTAAAGCGAGGTATTTCAGACGCAGCCATACCAGTTATGATTAAATCTATAAGTGAGGCGACCCTTGAACAATGTGCTGGAACTTACAAGAGTTGGTGGCTGTTTTGCACTCGCAATCAGTTAGACATTTACACAGCGAATGTTCGAAACGTTATTTCCTTTCTTTATGACTTGTTTTTACAGCATGCTTCGTACACTGCGTTAAATACACATAGGTCTGCTCTATCGTTAATTTTAAATCACACTAAGGGGGATGAAGCACTAATCAAAAGATTTCTCAAAGGTGTTTATAGAACAAAACCCAGTTTTCCAAAATATAACACAACATGGGATCCCTTGCCGGTTTTAAATTATCTCAAAACATTGTACCCGTTAGATAAGTTTTCTCTGGAAATGCTTACAAAGAAACTAGTATCCCTATTAGCCTTGGAAACGGGCTAAAATTAAACTTAAGAATATTCATGGATTGGATTCTTCACACGTTAAGATTTATATTTCACAAATACTAAAGACGTCAAGCTATAATCGTGAGCTGTTCCAGAATTTGACAATTTTACAGTGTTCAGAGTTGTGTGTAGCTAGTACTCTAAAGGCATATCTGGAAAAAAACGAGTTCATTAAGGAGGAACACTAAAGGATACCTTATCCTTACATAGAAGCCCCACCACATAACTACCACTCGTCTATAAGCCTTCTTTGGGTTAACTAGGTATTACATGAGAGTGGAATTAATACAAATATTTTCCATACGCATAGCACTAGACATGCGACATCATCGGCCGCTTACAGGAAAGGGTTCAATATGTATCAAATAAAAAATACTACAGGATGGACACAAAATTCAAAAACTTTTCAAACATTTTATAATCGGCCTCTAGGAAAGGAAAAATTGAATTTTATACAAATAGTCAAAAATAATAATTGTTGATATACCTACAACTGTAACCGTAGCTTTAGATTTTTCCTTAGTTGATATACCTACTACTGTAATTGTTTAGGCTGTGAATATTATTTCTATCCCGTGTATAGACATTTACTAGAAACACTCTGTAGAGTAATTATAATAGAGTTTTAGTCATAAAAACTATACCATTTTTTTGGTACTATTCAGTCAGTCGATAAAAGACACTCAATCAGATCGATACGAAAAATTGTGCGCCCGAGTTTTAACGCATAAATTAGTCAGTTGTCAAATAGTGTAATAATAATTATACTTCCCGCTTTTTACTACATGA
This sequence comes from Stenurella melanura, assembly GCA_963583905.1. Classification (NCBI taxonomy): domain Eukaryota; kingdom Metazoa; phylum Arthropoda; class Insecta; order Coleoptera; family Cerambycidae; genus Stenurella; species Stenurella melanura. Next base: position 74,731,134 of record OY757315.1, read on the forward strand.
TCAGGTTGGTAGTACCTCTATTTCTCACCCGAGTGCAGCACAAATTGAAAGAAAAGTTTTCTGCAGCGTATCCACCGTATTGTCATCATCGCTTGGTCATTACTCTTTTTGTGCTCGAGTGCCGCGGTCGTGATCGCGTTCCTTTGTGTCAGTAAAACGAGTGATTTGTGAAAAATGGGTAGGCACCGACGCCGGGAAAGAAGTCCGGCGACCCTAGAACGAAAATTAAGGCGAATGCAGAAGGATTTGATCCGTCTTAGAAGGCGAGATAGTCGCTCGCAGTCGAGCTCATCGAGGTCAAGGTCTCGGTCTTCCAGGTCCCGCTCACGAAGAGCCTCCAATTTCCAGCTCGCACGATTCGGACTCAAGATCAAGATCCCCTCGGAACGACAGATCTCAGTCAGTGGCATCCAGGCCCACATGTACTGACAACAATTTTCTTTCAACCTAGCCCAGCAGGTGCTAGAGTTCACGGTTTACAAAAACCGTGCATATAGGCTGAAAGGTATGTTTCCTAGCAAGGAATATACTATTGGATCATGTGTAATAAAGCCTAATTTAGCCCAGCAGGCGCTAAATTCTGACAAAAACTTTGTTACTATTATATGGCTGCCAGCGTGCGCCACCTCTCGGCTAGTAGCGGTAGTCAGTAGTTGAGAAATAAGTCATTCCTAGCTAGGAAATTACTTTGCAGATACCTGCACCCTTAGACACTCCTGCCTGATGGGTTACCTACACGTCAGTTAAAGACGCTGTGTATGCAGGGGTGCCTATTAGACAGGCAAATTTGTTGTTCGATAATAATTCTAATATTTTATTTTTTATTAGATTTGGTACCAGAAGAACCGATCTCACATCTTCAACTAGAGGTACTGTTAGCCTTGGGAAAAGCAGGGGAGGAACCACTTGCCTTAGGTCCAGATATACACCCCTCAGTAGCTGAAATCTGGAAAACCATTCTTCAAAAAGGATTGGAGAAAAAGGGGGAAATCCTGGATAAATGTCCTACGCCAGCTAACCTCCAGCTTCTGGCTACACCAAAAATAAACCCTGAAATCAGAGTTGTTCTCTCTGAAGCTTGCGTTCAGAGAGACGCTAGGCTAGCGGAAGTTCAAACATCAATTAGTGCTAGCTTAGCTCTTGTAGGCAGTGAATTAACCTCACTCTTAGCCGAAACGGGGGAGCCTAATGTTCTCCCTAGAATCGAAACTTGGGAAAAGTTGGACGTTTACTGTGTGATGTCTTTCATACGCAATCGACATCGAGGAGAGCACTCATCGGTGTAAGCATCAACATGGACAAAAATTTAAAAGAGGCCATCTCAAGTGTCCCTGTCGATACTTGGTTATTCGGAGAAGGTTTGGGAGATCGTATTGCAAGGTTCAAGGCCTTACAAAAGTCATTGGAAGACCTGAAACCCAAACAAAAACTACCAGGAACTCAGAAACCAGTTAACACTCCTTTGAAACTTTCGAGAAATCAGTTAAACTATCGGAGTCTGCCCCGTCAACCTCCACACAATTTTTAGCAGGGCAGACAGAATCAACAGTCTCGGAACCGAACACACAGCAAGAACTCAACAAGCTACGCACGGAGGAACAAGGAAGGGAACAGCAGATTTCCGAGGCGCCACTAGTAAGCATGCATGCCGGAAGATTGAAATGTTTTCAATCACGATGGCGCCAGATTACGACTGATTTAAATATTATTCAGTGGGTTCAGGATTATAAAATTCCTTTTGCCAGGAAAGTTTTACAAATTTCTGCACCTCGGGAAAGAAACTGGTCTGTAAAGGAATCCCTTGAGATTTCCAAATGCGTTGATACATTTTTACGGTTAGGGGTAATTTCAAAATGTAAAGCAGTGCCGGACCAATTTATTTCCCCATATTTTCTTGTAAATAAACCGAACGGTTCCAACCGTTTCATATTAAATCTAAAAAACCTAAATCAATTCATTGATACTGAACATTTTAAAATGGAAAATTTCAATAATGCATCAAAAATAGTGGGACACAACTTTTATATGGCGTCCATTGATCTCAAGGACGCATATCTGTTAGTCCCCATTCACGAGCAATCTAAAATATACTTAAGGTTTATATTTAACACATGTCTGTTTGAGTTTAATGCCATGCCATTTGGATTAGCAACGGCACCATTTGTATTCACAAAAATTATGAAACCAGTAGTTGCCCACATGAGACAAAAGGGTTTCATGTCAGTCGTTTATTTAGATGATTTCTTATTACTGGGCAAATCTTACGATGAATGTTTTGAAAACGTGAAATTTTCAATAAAATTTCTAAATGAACTAGGATTTATAATTAACTATCAAAATAGCATTTTACAGCCCGCTCAAAGGTGTAAGTTTTTAGGTTTTTTGTTAGACTCAAATAAAATGCAGATAGAATTGCCACAAAAAAACGCAAAGCTCTCTCTACCTTGGTGCAGAAATTTCAAGAAAAATTCAGTTGTACAATTAAAAACTTTGCAAAATTATTAGGATCATTGGTAGCAAGCTGTCCAGCTATTGAATATGGCTGGCTTTATACTAAAATATTAGAAAGGGAGAAATATCTAGCCCTGAAGCATAACAATAGTTACGAGGCAGTTATGCCAATTAATAAAAAAATTAAAAAATACTTGCATTGGTGGACACAAAACATTAAAAGTGCAAACTGCAAAATTTAGAATTCTACCTACGCCTTAGAAATTTTTTCTGACTCTTCTTGTAAGGGCTGGGGGATCTTTTGTAACAAGAAAAGCTCACAGGGCATATGGTCTAGGGAGGAATCACGACATCACATTAATTTTTTAGAATTAAAAGCCGCAGTTATTGGCTTACAGTGTTTTGCAAAGGATTTGCGAGGTTGCCAAATACTGTTGCGTATAGACAATACAACAGCAATTTCTTACATAAATAGAATGGGCGGTATTCAGTTTCCAGTCTTAGCAAATCTGGCTAGAGAAATTTGGCAGTGGTGCGAACAGCGCCAAATTTGGCTTTTCGCATCATGCATATCCTCAAAGAACAATGTAGAAGCTGATTTTGCTTCTAGATCACTAAGATTGGAAACTGAATATGAGCTGAATCCTAGGGCATTCATGCAAATAACACAGGCATTTCAAAACCCGCAAATTGATTTGTTTGCATCCAGAATAAACAATAAATGCAAGAAATATTGTGCCTGGCTAAAAGACCCAGGAGCATGTGACGCGTTCACAATAAGTTGGAAACACCTATTTTTCTACGCATTTCCCCCCTTCTCAATTATCCTAAGAGTACTGCAAAAAATTAGAGAGGACAAGGCCGAAGGCATTCTAGTGGTACCATGCTGTAGTACTCAATCCTGGTACCCCTTGTTTACGAGCTTATGCCAACAAAAAATTACATTTAAACCGGATTTTAATTTACTAATTTCTGTCGATAGGAATCCACATCCGTTATGGAAAACCCTTTCCCTGGAGGCAGGGTTTTTATCCACCAGGCCTTTCAACACCAAGGCATGCCATTAGAAGCAGCAGACGTCGCTTTGAATTCACTCTCCGTTTCCTCAATTAAGCAATATTCCAGCTGCCTAAAAAACTGGTGGAATTTCTGTACTTCACGTCACATAAACCCGTTTGAAAAATCGGTATCAAATAGTCTTAGTTGTTTGAGTTATTATTTTAATAGGGAAAGTTCCTATCAGTCACTCAACACTTTGCGTTCTGCGTTATCCCTGATAATGGGCCCCGAAATTGGCTCCGACCCAATGATAAAAAGACTCCTTAAGGGAGTATATAAAACAAAACCTTCTAAACCAAGATATAGATTTACATGGGACCCAGCAATTGTTCTTAAGTATATTGAAGAGCTTGGCAAAAATAAACAGCTGTCGTTGGAATTATTGAGTAAAAAATTACTTACATTGCTGGCTCTCACGACAGCCCATAGAGTTCAGACCTTCTCTCTGATCAAAACAACAAATGTTTTACGCAGTCCGGACGAAATACAGATATTGATCCCAGACTCAATAAAGACGTCAAACCCGGATAATTATCAACCTGTTTTGAGACTTCCTTTCTATAAGAAAAATGTTAATATTTGCGTAGCTACAACCCTTTTATATTACATAGAAAAAACAGAACAGATTAGACATAATAGTACCTTGTTCTTAAGCTACAAAAAACCATTTCAAAAAGTGTCAAGTCAATCTCTTAGTCGCTGGATTAAAGAAACCATTTTCAAAAGTGGAATCAATACTCAAATGTTTAAGGCGCATTCAACCAGGCATGCTAGCACATCGGCAGCTAATAAGGCAGGAGTTAACCTAGATGAAATTCGAAAAACCGCAGGGTGGTCAGAAAGCTCCCTAACATTTGCCAAATTTTATAATCGCCAAATAGCAAATACCACATGTTTTGCTGAAACTATTTTAAACCTTACTAACTAGGCCTTGTAGCTACTAGACAGAGATATTGTTATGTATGAAATACTTGTTAAGTTCAGTGGAACGTAGCAGGATAATGGTTACGAAAAATCAATAATAAAGTTGTTTGTCTCTAAATTGTGATATGCTTTAAACATCTACCAACCTGATCATGTAGTAAAAAGCGGGAAGTATAATTAATGATTAAACGAACTTACCTAGTGAAGTTCGATCATAATTATATGACCGCCTTTTTACTACATGATCAGTCCCACCCAGGACTCTGCATTAAAAAATGAAAAAAAAAAAATAAAAATCCCAACTCTTTCAATTTAGAGATTTCTAGCTTTAAAAATAATGGCTGACCAAGCGATGATGACAATACGGTGGATACGCTGCAGAAAACTTTTCTTTCAATTTGTGCTGCACTCGGGTGAGAAATAGAGGTACTACCAACCTGATCATGTAGTAAAAAGGCGGTCATATAATTATGATCGAACTTCACTAGGTAAGTTCGTTTAATCATTAATTATTATCAATAACCGTGTGTTGTCTCGTTCCTGCCCATCCTATTACACATGAGACAAGGCCAAGACCAGTGAGAAGAGTGGTAAGTGATTTGTATAAATTGTAAACCACAACCATACAGTCTGCTAATCTCATTCCGTTAAATATATCACATTTGTTGTTCCACACGACCCGGATTGGACTTAGTTTTTATACCAATTGCTTTTTGAATGCATCTCTTTGATAGATTTTCGTATTTGTGTCAGTTTTCACTCGGAGAATTGACAATTTGCCTAGTACCGTATTTATGCGTTGAAATAATAGAAATTTTGCCTAGAATCGAATCCAAATATTTATTCCTTAAATAATTTGTTAAAATTGTGTTATAACTTTACATTTATTTCGTTATAGTTAAGAAAATTGAAACCTAATATTCAATTATTTGTCTTATAAAAACCTGCCTGATAATTTTATAGCACAAGAAAGTGTACCTAATTAGAGATAAATTTTGTTTTTTATATATAAATTTAACATCCTGCTCCTATTCTTGATAAATATACCTCGAATTACATTTTTTGGAAAAAAAGTTACTATTTTGATTGCGTTTTGTTGCATAAAATATCAAAGCTATACATACTAATTCATGGACTTGTTTGCTGGTAAAAACAGTATACCTATTTTTTTGTGTTCTTAATAAATTAGTTTTCAAATAAATTGCTACGCCATCTTTACAGATAAACATACTTATTCCTTTTTTTCGTACATTGTAGAAGATTACTTAAATAACTATTCTTTATTAAAATTAACCCTTATTTCTATACCGGTTTAATTTATTTATTTACACTCTGATTTATCAGAAGAACAAAGAGATAGATTTTTGGATATTCTAGATAAAACATTTCGAAAAAAAAGACAGAGGGAGGAATCTAGTGATTCAGAGTAGATAATGATAATTAGATTTTTGTTCCTGTTAGAATTAGTTCAAAATTAGTTGGTCAGCTATTAAGTTGTTAATAGACATTATATTTATTGAAAAATTAGTTGCTTAACATATGAACTGCTTTTAATTGCTGAATGTAAAAAAAAACCTTTCATCTCTATTTAAGCCTGATTATTGTCGAAACTGAACTTTAATAGTTAATAGGTGAGATATGCTTTTACCTTACTTCGAAATCACATTTTAATTTTTTCTCCAGCCGATAGTACAAATGTTTTGTATCTGTAGTGTAAAACCTACCTATACACATAATGTAAACTAGCCTTAAGAATATTCAAAATAGTAATGTCAACAAGCGTCTAGAGTTCGGTGATGGATTTTTGCAACCGACTAATCTACGCAGGCGCAACTACATAAAGCAGCTATAACCAGTGACTTGGTCTCTACTCTACTCTACTGTATTTTTTTATTTTTTTTTTTTATTTTAACGTCTTATTTATTTTAACGTCCTGGCGAAGTTTAGCTAAAGCTATTCCACCACTTAACCAGGACGGCGAAATGAGATACGGTCACCCATCCAAGTAACGGACTCTCCCGGCGTTGCTTAACTTCGCCAATCGAGTTCTCGCTACTTAAACTGGCACCGTACCTCGCCTCACTACTGTATCACTGTCTGTGCCACAGATTTCTGTGATTCTATGTTATCCTAACCTCTAAATATCCCCCTTAATTTAACTATCTATGTGTTTTGTTTATAAAAATAATATTCTTTTGCACCAGTTGTTCAAATAAATATCAAGGGTTTGAAAGTTTACGGCGACATGTTAAAAGAAAACATTCCCTTGATGTGGTACTTGCACCTACTGATAAAAAGTTTAAGTGTTGTGAATGTAAAAAAAAATTAATAATAAACAGTCTTTGTCAAGGCACGAAAGGAATGAACATAATATTAAATATATAAAAATAAATCAGTTATATAAATGTGCCTTGTGTGAATTTAAGGTGACCATTCCCTAGAAAGAGACATCCGATAGGGAAATATTTAACACTTTTTGGCCGTAACTTTCTTTTCCTTGTACGTATATTTAAAATAAACTATAAAACTACCTAAATAGAGCCTTAAGAAGACTATGACTATGAATTTTCACTCAATAAGTTCAGTGGTTTGCAAAATAGTTTAATTCAAAACTACGAAATAGGAAGATTAATATAATTTTTAAATTTAAATCTAACTATTTTGCAAACCACTGACATTATTGAGTGAAAATTCTTAGTAATAGTCTTGTTAAGGTTCTACTTAGGTAGTCTTATAGTTTTTTTAAATATACCTTCTAAAAAAGTTATGGCCAAAAATAGTAAATATTTCCCTATCGGATGTCTTTTTCTAGGGAATGGCCACCTTAAACATTATGAAAAAAGTAAGATACTTTCCCATACGTCAGAAAATATTTAAATGTAGTGTTAGAAATGTGATTTTGTTCCTATATTTAATTTAGATATCTGTGAAGTGACATTTGTGATTCACAATCTACCTTATGTCAATGTTCAGTGAAAAAAAGAAGAGAACGACAGATAGTTTGATAGATATAAGAGGACAATCTTTTCTAATGTATGAAAAGAAGTGCAGATTTAAAAAGTAATGTAGTATTTTAGTAGTTTAGTTTGTGGCGTTTTATTAAAAGAGAACGATCCAAGGGAATTTAAGAATATTTCTTACATGGTAGCAGAGCGTGGTTTGCACGTGGTTTGTTTTCTTGGATGTGCTGCAGCACAGAGTTGTTTTACACGTGAAGCTTAGCTTGAAAACCAAAATGGCAGATAAAAAGATGAACTGCTGTTAAATGTATTTGATGGAATAGGATACGATAAATGGAGATTTAGATTAATGTTTCTCGAAATGAAGGATTGCAAAGAAGCTGTTCTAAATGTAACAGTATTACAAATACACACCTTGAATTGATTATATCTCAAACAACAGCTAAAAGTATGGTTGACAAACTGGACGAAATATATTTAGTGAAAAACAGTGCCATGAAATTGTTATGTAAAAGGAGAATGTTGGACTTGAAAATGAATGAAACTGATAACCGTACAGAATTTTTTAATGAGTTTGATAAGCTGTTAAATGAACTTAAAGATGCTGGTGAAACCGAAAGCGAAAATGACAAACTAAATTATTTGCTGCTAACTGTTCCCGAAAGCTTATCGCATGTAGTAGATATTGTGGACGCTCTGCCGAAAAAGGAAAAATCAGTAGAATATGTGAAATCAAATCTAATGATAGAGTTTCAAAAGCGAGAGTGTAATAATAGTGGAGCCAAAAGTAATTTTCATGCATTCTGTTCCCATGTGTAAAAAAATGCAAGAAATCAAAAAAGTTATTACGAGGAATAATTGGAAGTAGTCAACAGCCAAGTTTTTCTGGTTATCGGGCTACTGGTCGACATAATGGAAATTATGTAAAGAAATGTATTAAGTGTAATAGGATAGGACATATCCAGAAATATTGTTGAAGCAGAAATTAATATCAGCAAGTAGAACGTTCAAGGTATCCAGAAAGGTAGTCACCATGTTGCTGGGCAGTTGTTAGCCGAACCGAACACCGAAAATTACACGTTTAATGTAGAAGTGCTGATGACAAATGCTGACTCCCAACAGGAACAAGAAGGAAATATCAAATGGTTCTGGACAGTGGATGCTCTAATCATACTGTAAATACAGATAAGTACTTTTCTAGTTTTGTTAATTTGGAAAGAGCTGTAAATGTTAAAGTAGGTGATGGCTATTTGCAAAATCAAACAAAATAGGTGACATTACTGTTTACTTTAATATTAATTGTGAACCTATTAAAACGAAAATAAAAAATGTATACTTTGTACAAAATATGAAACATAATTTGTTTCATGTATTATTGATAAAAATAATTCAGTTACTTATGAAAAGAATGTTGCCAAAATTAAAAATTGTAAAGGTGATTTAATTGCCACATCAGTAAAAGAAATAAACTTTATGAAATTGATAGTAATGTTCAAGGCCACAAGATTAATGCATCAGTATCATATGCTAGTACAATTGAAATGTCAAAAAAGTAAAAGTGGCATCGTATTCTCAGTCATACAATTTTAAAGATTTAAGGGATATGTGTAATTTACAGTTAGCTAAAGGGTTACCAAACAAAACTGAAAGTGAATTTTTAAAATGTGAAGTATGTTTAGAAAATAAAACGGCAAATTTAAATTTGAAAATAATAGAAGCAGAGCAAATGACGTACTTGGAACAGTCCATACAGATGTGCATGGTCCAATCACACAAACTGGCTACAAGAGTGAAACATATTTTGTTAATTTTATAGATGATTTTAGCAAGATTGCGGTTGTTATTTGTATTAAACAAAAAAGTGAAGTTTCTGATCGTTTTCTTCAGTATATTAAGTTAATGCAAATCAAATGGAGAAGAAAATAAAAGAAATTCATTTCGATAATGGACGAGAATACATAAACAAGGACTTCAATACGTTTGTAAAAAAATATATTTGCAACCTGGCCCTCCTTATACTCATGAATTGAACGGTGTTTCGGACAGATATAATAGGACTACTATGAATCGCTAGATGCTTGATGGCTGAAGCAAAAATTGGTAAACGTTACTGGTCGGAATTTTTCATCGCAGCTGCATATATAGGAAATCGTTTACTTGCAAACACGAAAATCGGAAAAATCCCATATGAAATATTTTTCAATAAGAAACCTGATGTATCAAATCTACATTTGTACGGAAGCAAAGTGTTTGTTAGAATCCCTGAAGAACGTCCAACTTCAAAACTACATCCAAACGCTGACAAACGATTTTTAGGTGGCTATACTGATGTAGGTTATAACATGTTAGTCGATAATAAAGTGATAATTAATCCTTGAGATGCCCAGTTTTAGTAAAATATTCATCAGGTTTGTTTATTTTTTTACTATACATATACCTATAATATTTTGGTATGTCAACAAGTACTACCACAAGAGGTTTGAAATATGTCAGATAAATTACGTTTACCTGCACACTTACTCATCATCATGATAATATTACAAAAATTAATAATAATGCCTTTATTTCCATATACTTTTACAAGTATTGGAATATAGTCACAAAAAACCAATATATAAATATCTACACACACACACACCATCACACACACATATATAATATTAATTAATGCTAAATGCATGAAACCATAAAAGGAATATTTTTTACGCTTTTCTCAAATCATGTTTTCTCAATAGCAGTAAATCGTATAATGGAATATTTATTTTATACATGCCCGAACTTGTTTATTTTTAGAAGATTATCAGTTAGCTCAAAAAAAATTAAAATACTTTAAAAAAAGTTCAAGTCTATAGTCTCACGGTGGGGACTTCACAACGAATAAGACGTAAAAGTTGGCCATACCAAACCCACCCAAACCCCCTAAGTTTAATAATGATGAGTATACTCTAACGTCACTTAATCCAGTTTCTACAGGAAATGACAGCGATAAGACATTAACATTCAATGCTAGTGTAGGCATTCCCAGTTGTCATGGGTGTAAAAAAGGTAATTTCAGTATTATTAACTAATCTTATATTATTTTGTATGGCGTTTTTTCTCTAAATATGACTAGTAATTTTTGTAAACTGTTAACGAAGATGAAAACATTAAATATTTATTGATGCAGCAACTCTTAAAACAATGGCCTAAATCCATTAAACCTGGAATGGAATCCAATTGACACAGTACAACAACTCCATTCTTTTAATAACAGTTTATTAGAGGAGAAGAATTTTGTGATGCTGTAAGTAAAAACTCACTGATATAACTAATTTAAATGGTGCTTTAATATAAGCATAATATATTGACAAATATATTCTTGATTGTAGTGTGCAGTTCTGCAAGTAGTAGGTGAGAGATATGTAATAAATACAAGATCAGTTATGTCTAGACTGTTAATGCATTCATTAGCCCTAAAAATAAATTGGACAGGACGTCACAATAAATGTTCCTTTTCAAATTTAACAAACGTGTTAAATTTAATAGTGGGCAAGTTGACAAAGTGAACTGTTAATTATTATTTTATTTGAACCTTTACTTAAATTTACTATGAATTTTAAGATAGGCATGAAGCGCTAAGGTTAGGACTTAACCTACAGCAACGTCAGTTGTTGCTGGAGAGGAGGGCACTTAGACCCGGTAGTATAATATGTCTTAAAACTAATTTAAATGGGGAACGTCCATTTGTTGGCGCGACCTGAAAAGCATAATTAGCTAATTAAAACAATAAGAGACAAACACAAAGAATAAATGTAAGAACAAAAATAGAAATAAAACAAATGTATTCGTACGTTACGATCTCCAAGTATGAGTGAATAATCTTGCCCGTGCCACCATTCGTGTTATTTATGTAAGTCACAAGTGATAGTGTAGTTACTGCAAATACTAGTAATGAAGTCTCGGACGTAGTTGGCTAGGTCCGGAATTATTGAACACCTATTATGTAGTTCAGTACAAACGAATATTATGAAAATCAATGAAATGAAATGGAATGAAAATCAAAGCAAATAACCACTCAACCAGGTGGATGCATTAGTCAGTAGTAATTATTACACAAACAATATGGACCACCAATGAGACCAATACGTACCTGCACTTTTATTCAGGTGCACAAGTTAGGATCTCACTCAAACCGGTGATCCAAATTTGGTTCCAGTAGGTTAAGAATGAGATCACACACATCATCTGCAAAACCCCACCCCCACCAATCGAAGATTGGCAAGTGGGGTGGAGTGGTGTGGGGTTTTGCCGGTGATGTGGTGAATTTTAGTTCTCTCATTGGTAAAGAAATGCTCTAAGTGGGGTAAATTGTGGTGGGGGGTTCTGTTCTCTCATTGATAAATGAAAAAAGGATGGGCTAGAGTCGTGGGGGGTTTTGCCGGTGATGTGGTGGGGAGTGTTCTAGTTTTCTCGTTGATAAATAAAAGCCCTAATTGGGGTAAATTGTGGTGGAAGGTATTTCAGAACTCTCATTCATAAGGAAATGCACTATTTCTTGAAAAACTCTGTTGAGCTACTAATATAAAAAGGGATACTCAATAATATCACTTCTCATTGTTGAGATATTTGTAAATTCGTTTATACAAGGTATAATTTAAAAAATCTTGAGCATAGCATTGCAAGATCTTGGTTACAGTGGTAATATGAATTGCAACGATAATGTGAAATCAACATATATTTGTGAATACTAAGAGAAATTTGAGGAAAATATCACTTAAAACACATTCAAATGATTATAGAAACATTGGATGAAGTGGGGTTAAATCTTAATATGCAGAAGTGCGAATTTCCTCAAAAACAAGTAGAGTATTTTGGGGTATATAATAAATGAAAATGGGATTAATATTAATTTGGTGAGATTACAGGAAATTAAGAACTATCCACAACTTAAAAATCTAAAAACATTAAGGGGATTTTTGGGAATGTTAAATTATTATCGCAGATTTGTATCAAATTTATCGGAAAAACAAGTTCCATTAATAGAATTATTAAAGAAGGGAGTAAAATGGAAACGGGATGAAAAGAAAGAAATGGCATTTCAAGAACTAAAAGACTGTTTTGCTAAAAATCTAGCGCTGTACAATCCTGATTATGAATAACAATTCATTTTAAGGATGCATCAGATTTTGATATAGCGGGGGAATTAGTACAGATTCGAGATGGGGTAGAAGTACCTATTTGTTTTGTTTTAAGAGTGCTAAGAAGTTATGAAACAAGATACTCAATCTCTAAGACAGAAATGCTTGGATTATGTTATAGAGTCATGAAAAACAGGTATTATTTGACAACAAATGAATTTATAATAGAGACGGATCATTCAGCGTTACAATATTTAATGAATAATGGATTTGCAAATAATAGAATTTACAGGTGGTCTTTATTATTACAAGAATATAAATTTATTATAAGACACATACCAGGAAAGAAAAATGTAACGGCTGATGCGTTAAGTAGAATGAGGGAGACCGATATTACCAAATCAAACACATTTTTAGTAGCTATAAACAGATTGAAAGATAATGACACGTTGTATGGTGTAGACAAAATTAGGGATAGTCAGGAGTATTTATTAGAATTGAGGGAAAAGATTGGTAATGTAATTATAAAGGTTACATGGTAAAAAATGGGTTCATAATAAAAACAATTGGAGAAAAAGAACTGTATGTAATTGATGACACGTTAACAACTGAATTAAGACAAGATTTACATGAAAGATTTGGACATATGGGAATTAGAAAGACGTGGAACATTTTTAGGGAAAATCATTATGCAAAAAATGATATTACAATTTTTAAAATAGTAATAAAGTCATGTGAATTATGGTGCTTAGGAAAGTATAAAAATCATATGAATTAAAATACAATTGAAAGTATCACAGCCACACAACCATTACAAATCATTGCTATAGATTACATATCAAATCTAATTAAAAGTCAACAATGATCACAAACATATACTTGTAGTTTTTGATGTGTATACAAAATTTATAAAACTATACTCTACCAAGAAATGCAACACAAATAGTATAATACGTATAATAGACAAATACTACAGAGAAATAGGTAAACCTCAAACACTACTGACAGATAATTCCACATATTTTGATAATAATAGGTTTAAAAATTTTTGTATATAAAATGGCATAAAATTGATTTTCACATCCATCAGACGGCCTTGTGCAAATCCAGTAGAACGTTACAATCAAGAAGTCATAAAATTTCTAAGACTATACACATACAATAAACATACTTCATGGCCAAAATATTTAAACAGAATTGAATACTATATGAATCACACATCACATTCAATCACACATATATCGCCTGTATTACTCATGAAAAATGAACTACCAGAGCGTCCACGGGAAATAGCAGAATCACAAGACCAAGTAAAATTACATGAAGAAGTAAGAGAAAGTTTTTTTTTTTTTTTCCTTCTTCAATTCTTTGGGAATTTCACTGCCACATGTATGTTTTCTTTCTAAGCGGTGCTAGGGGAATCTACAAAATATATCACAATTAACCAGTATGTTACTGGTAAAAAAACCTCTACGCCCGTGACGTTTACGTCAAAGGATCAGTTAAAGGTTGGTTTTGATAAATAAACAACACAAATAAGTATAAAAACTTGAAATTAAATATTTCGCCGACGTTTCGGAAATCTAATCTGTTTCCTTTCTCAAGGCTTTTTTTGAAAAATCTTTTTTGCTGTGTATGACAAATACACAGCTCTAAGAATTTGTATTTGTCATACACAGCAAAAAAGATTTTTCAAAAAAAGCCTTGAGAAAGGAAACAGATTAGATTTCCGAAACGTCGGCGAAATATTTAATTTCAAGTTTTTATACTTATTTGTGTTGTTTATTTATCAAAACCAACCTTTAACTGATCCTTTGACGTAAACGTCACGGGCGTAGAGGTTTTTTTACCAGCAACATACTGGTTAATTGTGATATATTTTGTAGATTCCCCTAGCACCGCTTAGAAAGAAAACATACATGTGGCAGTGAAATTCCCAAAGAATTGAAGAAGGAAAAAAATTAAGATAATGCCACAAATAACATTTAGACAATAAGTAAGAGAAAGGATAAACAAGACTGCAATAAAATACAAACAAAAACAGAATAGTAAGATCAAAAAGAAGACAAAATTTGAAATAGGTGATTTGGTAATAATAAAAAAATTAAGGGTACCAAGTAAGAAATACAAAACATGTGCAAAGTTACAATTACCTTATGAAGGACCTTATGAAATAAAAAAAAATCTGGGTAATAACACTTATGAATTGCTCAATAAACAATTAGGAAAAAAGGGGGAAGTTTCACATAAATTTGATTTATCCTTACCTTGAATAACTGAAAACTAGAATAATATAAAATAAAAATACAATTCAGATACCGATAAACATTGCTTAAAAAAATAAATAGTTTTAAAGCAAGTTATCTGAGGGGAAAATGACATGTATTTTCATAACTTGAGACAAAGATTAGTTTAAAACTGAAATTGTAATACGAAAAGTAAAATGTAAGTAATTGTTTTGATTGGATAAATAATTAACACAAGATTAAGAAGAAAAAATGCTTAGAGATAAAGAAATCAGTGCCTACCTTAGAGTATTTAGTAAAAGTATAATCACATTATATTCTTTAGAACCTATAAAAGTAATAATTGTAGTAGCTCAAAGATATCAACTCTGACTTTGAAGTGGAATTAAATAATTATTACAAAAGAGTTTGCATTTACTGCTAAGAAATCAAAATTTGAAACAGATCAATTAAATCCAAAATATCATTAAAATTCAAGTAGGATTAAGAATTGTTAAGAGTAGAATAAATAAAAAGCTTAACCAATAAATAAAAGAAGCTATTAGTGCAAAATTAATTAAAAAAGTGATACAAACCAAAATTTGAATTGATATAAGGTCATGACAGTGATTGTGACAGAATTAATTTCCTAACAAATGTCAGAGACTGACAGTATAGAATGCTTGCCAACATCAATAAGAATGACAAGAAATTATTAAAAAGAAGCAAGCGGGAAAAAACAAGAGAGGAGATCAATAGTTACAACGAAAGGAAAAAAAAAATATTTTTCGATGAGAAGAGAAAAGCAAAAGTATATATAAAAAAGTTAATCAAAGTAAAATAAGGGAAGATAAGAATAAGAAGAACAAGGACAGAAATAATGATAAAATAAATATATGGAATTAAAGAGTATTTAAGTAGAATTAAACTAAGGTGAAGAAGAAATAAGTTAGAATAAAGAAGAAATAGTAAAATAAATGTAAACGTGAATAAACCAAAATGATGATTTGGACAGAATAAAAATAGTTTTTACAAGTCAAAATAAGTTATAATAAAGAAGAAATAATAATACTGTGTAGTGAATCTATAGAAACAGTAGAAAAAGGAAATCTAAGGAGAATACAAACTAGTAATAATAAGTATTTAAAAAAATATAGAAAGAGAAGTTAAAACGGGAAAACAGAACGAGATAAAGACAACAACATTATATTGATGGTAAAAAACATGGAACAATATAGGAAAATCAGAAACGGAAATAATGAAATAAGAAAAGAAATATAAGAATAGGAGGAATAGAGGTCATGAAGTAAAGAATAGTATAAACTGAATGACTAAAAAGTGTAAGAACTAAGAAAAAGAAGTGAAGTAAGTTTATTAATAATAATTGACATTTGTAATAAATATTTTATGACAATTTGACATATGATAAAATAGGCTAAGCTAGCTAGTTAGGGTATTAGGAATTTTTAAATAAGAAATAATGAAACAATATCAACGATGTTGAATTTAATACTTATAATAAACATTTAAATATAAAAAAAAATTATTTAACTTTCAAGAATATCAAGCAACTTAAAATTTAAATTAAAAATAAAAAAATATTTGAATAATAGTAATCCACCAAGAACCCTGAGATGAGAGTGACAGCAAAATTAACAAATAAGAGCTAAAATTCATCGTTATAAAAAAAACTATTACACCCTTATCTGAGCATAAAAATAAAGGTAAGCAAAGAAAATGTATTACTAACAAAAAAATAATATTAAATTATTACTGATATTATTCTCATTATTGTCATTATTATTATTATTATTATTAGATACTACAAGTGCCACATAAACTCAATTTAATAAGAATTATTTAAAATAAATATATTTTACCCAACGTATTAGTGAGTAGTGTAATCATTATTATTATACTCAAGAAACACTAGTTGTTAATTCTATGACAATCTTCACTAAGCATATTTTGCAATTATATAAGACATCAACCAACTAGCTACATCTAGCGGTTACCACTTTAAAAGTATAAACAACTGTGTGGAAATTTATAGCTTAAAATAAACAACAGAAACAAATGTTATAAGATAAAATATATTCATAAATACAATACACATAAATACAATAATTACAAAAGTATATAACTATACACTGAAATTAATTCTGAAGTCTGTTCTGACACCAATCAAATACTTATGATTTTCTTCAATATCTGCTGCTTCTGATTGTAAGGTTTTTGTAAGTGTATTCACCTTATTACTCTGATACAACAAGTCATTAATTTGCTTATTAAGGATTACGCTACGCGTACTTAAACTGTTTGCATATTCTCTTGCGTTAGATTTAACGTAATCCTCAATATCTTGAGCAAATGCATTCGCATTGAGTGCTTGTTGCATGTTTTTATGAATAACATAGGCCGTCAATTTCTCGAAATTATTAATTGAAATGAATATTTCTTCATTTTCCATGGGTGGTTGGAACATCGCGACAGGATTGACTTGTGGGATCGGATTGCCTTGTAGGGTTAGATTGCCTTATGCAGGACCTTTTTTGAAAACTTGTCTTCCCCCATTGACTTGAATTGACCCTCTAAGTTGACTGGATTCCTCAAACTGGACTAACCCTTTGAATTCTCCGGATTCAATTGACTCCTTGGACTGCACGACACCTATGTCTTGGGTAGACCCTTGGTGGAGTGGCTCCTTTGATTTGCACGGATGGAAAACCCCTCCCCCCTGTAGTAGTTGTTGTAAAAAATGGATGTCACTAAATTCACCTTCTAAAATTATAATATCCCTGTCCATGGAATTGTTGCAATTTTCTGTATTAATTTCTTCACTCAACAAATCACCAAATGAAATCGGTATACTCATTGCAATATTAGTGTGAAATCAGAACTAATCCAGTAATAAACAAAATATGATATATATAGCAAGTTCTTCTTAATGTGGGGGGTATTTACGATTCAACTACTTTCAAATATCAAGGTGGTTATATGGGAGGTGATTATTGTTTATCAACTTTCAAATACCTGAGACGTGGCAATAAAACAATATATTGTCTAGACTTAGTTGCATCCCAACAACAAATTACATTAGGCCAAATAAAAGACAAAAAAATGTCATATTCTCTAGACAAATGGAATTTGTAATAAGACCGTTATTTCAAATAAAAAATATTTTATAGAACTTCTGATAATAACAAAAAATATGTTTTTATTTCGTGCAGTAGGTAAAGATCTTTAACTTTATTTAATATTTTAAAAGTCAATTCTAAAAGAACAATTTTTTTCTTGCAAACCCTGTATATGTATCAACCTTTGAAAACATGGCCATGCATATCTGTTTGCTAAAAATTAAACGGTGACTAAATTAATAAAAGTGAATGTTGATAAAGGTGAGTGTCCTACTTTTTCTGATTATAGGTAGTATGTGCCGATTAATTCCACGAAAATGGTGGTTCTATAATGTTTGTAATCCGTTTGATGCTCTCCCGAAGAAGGTATTGTCCTTAGTACGATAAACTAATTAAATAGTGTTGAAATTAATGTAGTCTTTAAAATACGTAAATAAAAATGCAGTTGAATACATTATAAACTCATTTAGATGCACAACATTAACCTTCAAAGTAAGTTGTTTACTAACTTCTATTTACTGATTCCGAAAAAAACATAACAAAAAATTATGTAGATATTAAACCATATTATTATTCACCATGTCTATAAGAATTAATTAAACAAGACACGTAAAATATTTAAATCCAGAGAGGAACTTGTTTACGTAATATGGAAATTAATGTGAAGAATTTGTAATAATTATTTTTATTCCTATTGTAATAATAATTGTTAAAAAATATTATTTTGGGACTAAATCAGGTAACTTCGAGACTTACTCAATATTTAATTTCTAATATGAAATCAAAGAGTACCAATTTACTTTTTTATTTATGTCTTAAAAGTCATGTTTCTTTTGTAATGTTATTTCCACATTCACGTAGTGGATTGGAAGTATAGTAGGCGCAAAAAAATTTTCAAATTTTTTTTTTTTTTTTGAAATAGGTTTAGAATGTCATGAAATGTCGAGATATTAAATTTGAGCGAAAAAACATTTTCTGTCTGTCTGTCTGTCGGTCTGTCTGTAACTTTTTTTGTCCGCACCTTTTCTCCGGGACGGTTTAAGATATTGACTTGAAATTTTGTGCACGTATATATTATAACGAGATCTGGAACTGGATTATTTTTTGAAGATGGTGGAGGTGGAGGGTTGGGGGTTAAATAGGGGTAAATAGGGAGAAATATGTAAAGCAAGCTGGTAAGAGTACAGAAACTTGAAATTTGATGTGTGTACTACAAGCCAAGGCCCCAAAATTTTTTACAATATTTTGCAACCCCCCACCACCCCTACTCCATTATTAAAGGGGTTGATAAAATAAAATTGGGATATTCATTTGAAATTTGGTACACCTATGTATTGTAACGCCATCTGGAACTGGTGTATATTTTCCGATGATTCCGTTGCAGATTTGGTGGTTAAATAGGGGAAAATAGGGGAAAATAGGTATAGCAAGCTGGTAAGAGTACAGAAACTTGAAGTTCGGTGTATGTACTAGAAGCCAAGGTCTCAGATTGTTTATAATATTTTTCAACCCTCCCGCCACCCCTACTCCATTATTAAAGGGGCTCATAAAGTAAAACTGAGATAATCACTTGCAATTTGGTACACATATATATTATAACGACATCACGAACTAGATTATATTTTCCGTTGAAGGGTTGGGGGTTAAATAGGGGTAAATAGGGCAAAATAAGTAAAGCAAGCTGGTAAGAGTACAGAAACTTGAAATTCGGTGTATGTTCTAGAAGCCAAGGTATCAGATTATTTATAATATTTTTCAACCCCCACCCCCACGCTCTCAATTATTAAAGGGGTTAATAAATTAAAATTGAGATTTTCACTTAAAATTTGGTACACGTATGTATTATAACGACATCTGGAACTGGATTATATTTAGAGATGATTCCATTGAAGGGTTGGGAGTTAAATCATGTTAAATAGGGTTAAATAATATAATATAATATTTTTCCACCCCCCAATACTTCTACTCCATTATTAAAGGGGTTGTAACAAGTCTGTTACAAATTTTCGTCAAAGACAAAAATTATTCGCTAATGCAAACATATTTTGTGTACCACTTTGTATATTGCAAAATTTCACTGTTTATTTAGTAGTAAGAATTAGTTACAGGACTTCTTTAATTTTGTATTCATTTAAATACAACACTATCCATCTTGCGATATTTTACCGTACTATTAAAATTAGTTTAATTGATTTCTGTTAAGATTCACAAAACACCCATGGTTGAAGAGATAATTTCCTTCTTTATTAAATTCAAATGCAGTACATTTAAATTATACTACTAGAGGGCGATAAAGAGTAATTTCGTCACCAGTTTTTGCGGTAAAGAATATACCTTTAAGTTTCATACCGTTTGGAAGATTATTCCATTTTGACTGCCCGGTGAAACTTAACTCAGTACGCGATATTTACCAGACATAGTCTACTTTTGTATATTGTTATAAATCTTGTGCATCACCATCTTCTGAGGTAAATGAATTTATTTATTAATTTTTTCAAACCCAAAGGCACCATCTGTGTCACATATTTTTGCTCGATGACCATTGACCATGTGTATTTGTGAAATCTAATTTTGGTTTCCTTTTCTTTGATAACGAAATAGTTCTGGAAGATATTAACCTTTTGAAGATTAAAACATTTTGAAGTTTAAATTTATGAAGATTAACCTTTTGAAGATTAAAACTTTTTAAAGTTTAAATTTATGAAGTTTAACCTTTTGAAGATTAAATTTATGAAAATTAAATTTATTAGATTACCTTATATGGCGGTTTAATCTATAAGCAGAGTATTTATTTATGGATTTCAATTAACAAATAATTAAAATTAATTAGAGTTTAATTTAATCGAGATTAAACGTTCAACATTTTCAGTATTTCAAAATATTTTCTGGTTATATTTTTTTAGTATTAATTTTCACTCCAGACCCGTGTGTAGAAAATCAAAATATCACGATCCCGTTTAGAACCATTCATGTAAAACCAGCTGAACTATTGCGTTATCGAATTAGGTGGAAACGTCTTGTCCAGTACTATTACTGCAAGCCAGGGAGCGGTAACATCTAGATACTCCAGCCCCAGCATGTGCTAAGGACACGGTGAGAGTTGTGTGTTGTTTAAAAGTCATTTCTCAGTGCTTTATTAAATAAACTACCTGGTGTTTTACTCTTGTATTTTGGCTATTTAGCCCTTATTCTTTAAATTACCGTTTATGTCTATATCTATTTTAATCATGTCGATTTTACATCGTCTATTTTGCAATTAAACCATTTTGGAATTTGTGAACATTTAGCTTAAGTATAATTTATTTGAACATCTTTTTTTTTGTACCTTTATTACAAATTTTCTCTTTCTAACTTAATTTGCTCATTCATTTATTTGTTCATCTCTACTTATATATTATATAAATTTTATCATAACAAAAATTTACTAGTTGATTTCTATGAATGAATAACTTACCTTTTTACCTTCTCTGAATTTGCCTGTAGGAATTTAGTTCTGATAAAAAGGTGTTGGTTAATATCAGTATACACGCTACAGGTGGCGTCCTAAATTAAATCTATAATTTGCACCCTCCTTTTTATCAGAATAGATTGTGTGACAGGTACTATTAATAATTGTGAAGTGTCTATTTCCACCAGTGATTACGTAAGCCACACATAAGTCCCAAAAAGGTAAGAAACCTATACCATTACTCTCAGAAGTAGCTAGCCGATAGCAGGAGTTCTTTGGTTGGCTTTTTGTCCCGGAGACTCGTCTAAGGGGTAAGGGGGGAATTGGAGGACTCCGAAAAATGCGACCGCTCCCTCGAACAACATCAGGAGGAGTGGATCCGTTACAGGGTTGATAAAATAAAATTGAGATATTCACTTGAAATTTGGTACACGT
Source organism: Stenurella melanura (assembly GCA_963583905.1). Lineage (NCBI taxonomy): Eukaryota > Metazoa > Arthropoda > Insecta > Coleoptera > Cerambycidae > Stenurella > Stenurella melanura. The sequence goes on from OY757315.1 coordinate 74,752,890, forward strand.
ATGTATTATAACGGCATCTGGAACTAAATTATATTTTGAGATGATTACGTTGAAGAGTTGTAGGTTAAATAGGGGTAGATAGGGGAAAATAGGTAAAGCAAGCTGGTAAGAGTACAGAAATTTGGGATTTGGTGTATATACTAGAAGCAAAGGCCTCATGTTTTTTATAATATTTTCCATACCCCCACCACCCTTATTAAAAGAGTTGATGAAATTTAAATTAGATTTTCACTTGAAATTTGGTACATGTATGTATTATAACGATTTCTGAAACTAGAATTTTGACATGATTGCGTTAATGGAGTGGGGGTAAGTAGAGGTAGATAGGGAAAAGTAAGCAAGGCATGCTGGTAAGAGTATAGAAACTTGAAATTCGGTGTATGTCCTAGAGGCCAAGGCTTCAGTCTTCTTAATAATAATTTTCAATCCCCCTACCACCCTTCCTCCAATATTAAAGGGGTTGATAAAATAAAATTGAGATATTCACTGAAAATTTGGTACACGTATGTAATATAACGACATCTGAAACTAGATTATATTTTGAAATGATTCCATTGAAGGGTTTGGGGTTAAATAGGGGAAAATAGGTAAAGCAAGCTGGTATGAGTAGAGAGACTTGAAGTTCGGTGTATGTACCAGAAATGAAGGCCTCAGATCTTTTATAATATTTTTCAACCGCCCCCCCCCCCAATACCCCTACTTCATTATTAAAGGGGTTGATAAAATAAAATTAAGATATTCACTTAAAATTTGGTACACGTATGTATTAAAACGACATTTGGAATTAGATTATATTTTGAGATGACTCCGTTGAAGGGTTGTGGGTTAAATAGAGGTAGATAAGGGAAAATAAGAAAAGCAAGCTGGTAAGAGTACAGAAATTTGGGATTTGGTGTATATACTAGAAGCGAAGGCCTCATGTTTTTTATAATATTTTCCATGCTCCCACCATCCTCTCCCTTATTAAAAGAGGTGATGAAATTAAATTTAGATTTTCACTTGAAATTTGGTACATGTATGTATTATAACGATATCTAAAACTAGATTATATTTTGACATTATTGCGTTAAAGGAGTAGGGGTAAGTAGAGCTAAATAGGGAAAAATAAGTAAGGCATGCTGATAAGAGTACAGAAACTTGAAATTTGGTGTATGTCCTAGAGGCCAAGGCCTCAGTTTCCTTAGTAATATTTTTCAACCCCCACCACTCTTACTCTATTATTAAATAAAATAAATTTGAGACATGCACTTGAAATTTGGTAGACGTATTTATTATAACGACATTCGGAACTAGATTATATTTTGGGATGAGGATGATTCCGTTGTAGGGTTGGGGGGTTAAATAGGATGCAAATAAGTAAATCAAGCTGGTAAGAGTACAGAAATTTGGGATTTGGTGTATATACTAGATACCGAGGCCTTAAGTTTCTTTCTAGTATTTTTCAAACCACAACATCTTCACTCCATTATTAATGGGATTGTTAACAAAATTGAGATATTCACTTGAAAGTTAGCACCACATCTGATTGAAATGATTCCATTGAAGGGGTGGGAGGTGGAAGATTGCGAATAGGGGAAAATAACCAGTGTAAACTAGAAACTTCATTTCTAATGTATATGGTAGACACCAACGCCTCAAACTTTTCTATGACATCTGCCCCAAATATTATTAAAATTCTATGATCAATAATTTCCACATACTAGAGTGCAAATCTAGTCAAGATGTTTCCTTTAAAGTGACTTGGATGAAGAAGATGGATGTGGAAGTAGTGATTCCTTAGGCAGCGGTTTTTACTTTTAATAAGTATTGTGTTTACAATGTAGACTTAATTCCCCCGCTTCAATAACCTTCTAATTGAATGACCTCATGAATTTCTCGAATTCTATGATTTGAATAATCGTCTCGATTTGGGAAGATTTCTTGGATGGTAACTCCAGCATGTTTGGGGTGAACATCGCTGAATTTACCTTCTAGGATTATCACCTAGCAAATAAGTTACATACTCATTCAATATCTATATTTAATATACAACAAAAAAATTACTAATTTATTTATAATGCTGCTGTACAACCTTATATTATTGAATTACTTGATGGGAGATTATTCTGCCCTTTAAATTTTGCCCTAGATAAACGAATTTACAAATAGGTATCTTCAAATGTTACGTATTGAGTCACCGCTCAGAAGTAATTATCAAGAAACAGTGCATTACCTTGTGACGTTCTCCCCGAGACAATCTTACCTTCAACACTTACCCTGAATTGCTAAAGTAGAGGCAGCGGCCTGCCAGCTGCAGTGCAGTGGTCAAAAATAAAAGTAATACTAAAATTGGGGCGCCACTTGGTTTAACACTACCACTACTTCAAAATCAAATATAACCAAGAAAAACCCAGGTAAGTTTGGTTTCAATGCTATGAGGTGTACTTGTATCAATTAAAAAAAAGTTAAAGGCTAAATTTTGCTATACAAATATACAGTCGTTTATTAGAAGTAATACGTTTCAAATTTTACAAGAAATTCAGTTCAATAATTCAAGTAAGTATATTGCGAAGCTGATGATACATTAAGCTAAAATAAACATTCCAAGCGTAACTTTAGCGCAAGCTTTACCGAACGTGTATACACGCGCAGCGTACAGTCGCAAAAAAAGTGTAAAATAATGAAAGTATTATCTAAAGAAAACTTATCTACTAAAGAAAAAGATTAGACACATAAATTAATAGGGAGCAAAACTTTTGCTCTGATATACTAAATTTAAAAAAATAAGCAAAGTCCACTGAGCTCTACTAGAAATAGTAATAAGAAAATATTTAAAAAAAAAATCATCAACTATACAAAAGATCAAAATAATTAAAATTACTTAATTATTGTTTTTCTTATAGGGCGAGCTGATATGCAATCAATCAATTCAATAAGCAAAACATATGATCAATAAGCATGCAAACTTAGCTGGTCCCAAGGTCAATCAATAGGCAGCTGGTGAAAAATCCTGCAAATGGCGATATACATGCAGCAAAGCGAGTGAAAGCAGCAAATTCCTACAGCAAAGCAAAAGCAAGAGAATCCTTAATCCATAAAATTCCAAACTCTATGTGTAACCAGTCTGGACCAATAAGACAACTTCTCTTCCTTGCCAGGAAATAAAGGAAAAAAACCAAAACAACAGCGATAAAAAAAAATCCTAAAATAGGATAAACAAGTATGAGTACCCCCATTCAAGGAAAAGATATAGAATTATACTTTAAACTACGTAAGTATACGCTTAAATGATTTTTCATAAATCTATAGCACTCAAAAAAAAATGATATAATAAGCTATCGTGCAATTTACTTTCAAAAGAAATTATATTTACTATAAAAAAATGAGTACAGTTTGATTTCTATTCAAGTAAGTACATGATATTAATTACTTATTATTATTATTCTAATAAAATATGGAAACCAAATCATAGAAGTTTAGCCACTAAAGCAATGGTAACTGTAACAAATAAATCGGTTACCTTAATTTTGTCGAGCAGTGTATACTCGAAAAATTATTAATAAAATGATTTTCACGAGATACATGTACTAATTAAATCTATTGATCACCACAAATTGTTAAATATAAAATGTGTAAATTGTATGAGCTGTTTTAACCAAAATTTAAGTAAAATAAAGCATTACCTCCTAACAACTAGAGGGTTTTCTTTCGAATTTTTCCTCCAACAGGTTTACTCCAGATGTTTTTGTGGATTCTAGTGTGAATGTGGTGTACAAAAGGCAGCAAATAATCCCGTTAAAACGGCTTGGAATTCCACAAAACTGAGCAAGTATTCAACTTTTTCAGTCACCAAAAAAGTAGATAAGCTATAGGGATTCTGCGCCAAAATCCCATGTTATTTCTTATGGAGGTTCATTCTGGTCATTTTTGTCTGATTTTACCCCCCACTACTTTTAGGCTCCGCCTTCGGGGAAGGTCCTACTGGTCGAAGAGATATTATTGGCCGATGTGTTTGGGCACATGATCGAGGAGCGTGATATACTATTGGCTGAGATTCTATTGGTTGCGGGGTGTAGGAACCTATTGGTTGAGATTCTATTGGTCGGGTGGTGTAGGATTAATGGGGGGATAGTGTTTCTATTGGCTGAGATGCCTAGGTATGGCGTTTCAAAGATGGTGGTCCGGTTTTAGGTCGTGGCAGCAATGGGGACTTAACAAATCGGAATTTAGGTAGAGGTTTACTGGTGGTGGAGGGAAAGTAATGGCGCTATAGCAAATAGCGATCTATTGGTAGAGAACGAAAATGGCTGACGGTGTATCAGATAGAGGTCTATTGGGGTATGGAGACATAGCAAATCAGAATGGTGAATCAGATAATAGCATAGTGGTATAGCAAATCAAATGACAGATGGCGGATCAGAGTGTTGTAATGATATTTTGATGAACATGATAAAAAGGCTGTATCATATGGTGATTAATTTATCGGTCTGTACTTCAGATTAAAGTATATATTTTTCCTGTGTAAATGAAATTCACATACAGGGGACATGGAGGTAATGAATTTTTTACGTTCTGGTTAATGTTTAAGAGAAATTCTATTTTAGATTTAATACATAATACTTCGGAAGATATTTTTATTATGAATATATTTATTATTATTTTACAAATTAAGTTAGCATATTTTCATACAGGATGTATATGTATATATGTGAACCGAGTTAACGTTTACTACATTTTAAAAGCAGTACACAAGCCTCAGATACAAATTCCGGGGGCCAGCCCAGTATACAAGCGTGCCACAATAGGTCATGCATTAGTTATTTATTTTTTAAGCACGTTCAGCTTAAGGTGGGGACATTTTTAGAAGAAATCGCGGTTAACAGAAGGTACCCGATGAAAATAGATACCTCTCCATAGGTGGCAAGGCGAAAAAATCGAAAGGCCTTATTTATTAGAGATATATTATCAATAGGGTGAGAACTAGGAGTTTCTAGAACAAACGGTATAAGATATAAAAATCTAAAACTTATACTCGTTTACTGAAGAAATATATAGAAAAACAGTAGAGAAAAAGCATGCGCAGTGGAGACTTTTAGGAAAAAATATCTGTCCTTAAAGAAAATCATGCGCTGTGGAGATTTATAGGAACATCATAGACAACGTAAGGATTATTAGGGAAAGAAGTCGTGTGTATATATAGAAAAGCATACCTACGCAGTAGGAATCTTTTATAGTCTCTATCTCTGACATCAGACTAGGGGAGTCCATTATAGCAAACAATCGTGAACATATAATAAAATACCCACCTAATGATGGATACTATATTAGCGTAATCAAATATTTCTGCATCATAAACCGTATTCACCGCAATACGCTAGGGTGACCTCTACATTACGTTTAAAAATAAAATATCAGGTACAATAAACAGAAAGCATAAAGTTCTATAATCTTACTTATCACATTACTGTTGGCCGATACTTCAAGGTTACACTTCTAAGAAAAGAACATCCACAGCTACCATAAGCAGGGCTAGCTATAGTTTAAGTGAATAATAGAAGAATCAAATTTATGGATACAAATTCCGGCCCACCCTGTATACAAGCAATTGTAATTTTCTCATTGAATAGTTATTTAAATATTGTTACATACATGAAACAGCTTAAGGTGGGTCATTATTAGATGAAATCGTGTTCAACAAAAGGTGCATGAAAATATGATGGATTTCTTATATTAGCACAAAAAAATATATTAAATTAATTTATATATTTTAAACTCTATAAACTAAATCATTCCAAACATAAAATATTGCCCATTCAGAACCGATACAGGCCTCAACAGTATTATTAAAATTTTTAAGTAGCGATAAGATAGACTAAACAAAAGTATTAATGTTTATATTAACAGAGGACAAGTTTCGACAAGTTTCCGGCGGCACTTTAGATGTGACGATATCCAAGAAAAAAATTATAAGTCATCCACGCAGCTGTGCTTCATATCGGGTTTAGGTTGCTGATACGGCAGATGATGTAATCATTGTGCAATTGGTTTGCTATAAATCCCTGGAGCAAAGCTCAGAAGCTCATTCCATGGTTCTAGCGTGTGCGCGAATCAACAAAGTTATTTTTCACCCAGTTCAACAATTATTAGTTAGTGTGTACTTCACCAATAAAATGTAAGTAAATATTTTTATTTACATATGGTATCAAGGTATCATCTTGCTGTGATTTGATATAGTATAATCTTTAAATCATAAATTATGAGAAACATATTTGAGTCCTAATTCTTTATGGATTTTTCTAGCTTTTTCCTATATGAACTTGCAATAATTTATTAGATATTTTAATAAAATCCTGGTTGTTCAGGATGATTTGAACTCTTAATGGTAAGGGGACACACTGTAGCAGAGCAGATTATTCGTTTGTTTATAATAATTCGGGTTATTGGGATCTACGCGCTAAGGAATTATTCACATTTGCTTTTATTTTCACTCCAGTTAATATTTTATAACCAGTATTTACATTAAAAAGCACGTCTCGATTGGGAATCGGTATTAACATCAGACAAGGCACCGTTTTATTCAACAAAAACATATTTGTTTTATTTCTAATTGCCAACGTATGGCTATTAATTATATATGAGTCATATCTTCTACTTAAGATAAAATTTATTGTCTGGGAGCTGTAGGAGACTTTTCACTAATATATGAAAATAAGCGTGCTTTGCATTAGGTGACCAGGGACGTACATAACTGTTTTAGCCTTTCTTGTAGCAGGAAGTGATTTATTTTTTAGTAGCTTTATTTCCAAAGGATTAAGTTCTTCGCGTTTAGACGCTTAGGACAAATAAAGTGATCAGAGGGGATACATTAGATATTTGGAATGTTCTTTTTCAACGACGTTTTAGCATTTCATGTAGTGTTATAATATATAATCATATTTATTATAGCTATTACTCCGAGAGCTGTGAAACAAAAATAATACTTTTCACTAAAATAGGGAAATTAAAAGTAATAACCTATTTGGGGTAATTATTTATAGTCCTGGAGCTGTAGGGGACTTTTCGCTAATATATAAAAATAAGCGTGATTAAGTGCTTTGTGTTTAGATGTTTAGCTTAAATTAAACGGTTAGAGGTATTTTAATTCAGTTGTTTTTCTATGTTGTTTTTAGCTTTGTAGTATGAAGTAATTTTATTTTTAGTAACTTTATTTTCAAAGGATTAAGTTCTTCGCGTTTAGACGCTTAGGACAAATAAAATGATCAGAGGCGGTACAATAGATATTTGGAATGTTCTTTTTTCAATGATTTAGCATTTTGTCGTGTAATTAATTTTTCCAGATTATTTTCAAGAGCAGTTAGAAATGTTTTAGCATTTCGTATGGTGTTATAGTATATAATCATATTTTTTATAGCTATTAGCCCGAAAGCTATGAAACAAAATAATACTTTTCACTAAAATGAGGAAATTAAAAGTAAAAACATACTTAAGATAATTGTTAATGTTTAAAAAGAAAGGGGTTAGCGAGAATAAGTATGTACCTAATGCTTTAGCGTTTGGGGCCTATACACTAGGCTAGACTAGAAACTTAGTCATATAGTAGGCACTGTTTTGACTTTTATTGCTACGGTTTTTCTATGTTGTGTTTATTGTGTCTTGCTTGATGTGTTATAGTATACAATAATTTTTATTTATGTACCTTTGTATTATGTATAGGTCGCGATAATGCCTACCGAGACCCAGTGAACTATACTGAATCGGTGACGGGCACGATATTTTTCTAGGAATTTTGGTTTCAGCCACGTGAATTTTTTAAATCCGTACGTGTTCGCGAAAGGCCTTCGGGCTACCGAAACCGCTCATATGGCTGTCTTGAAAATTGTTTTCAATGGATATTTTCTATACAGGCGTCGCGGCTTTAATTCTACCCATTATTAATAATAGCTTGCCACCCACAATTAAATATTAAGTTGATATGAATTCTATGGTGCTGGTATAACGTTTCAACAGTTCCATCTTCATGTAACATTTTTCATATTTCAATGATATTCTTCGGCGTTTGTGGCGCTTGTTTTTAGTCATATATATTACAGTTATTATATTAGAGTCCACCCACGAGATTTTTATGTGTTAGCTTATGCTGTTCATTAACCAAAAGATAGCTGGATTGGATGTCTGCATGTTTCCAGTCGTTCATTATTTTATATATTGTATGTCGCCCCAGGATTTTTACGTGGTGGCTGATACCTTTCATTAACTAATTGTTAGCTAGATTGGATGTGTGCTTGGTAACACCGCTTCATATTTTACTCATAATAGTAATAATTATATGAAGTCATTCTTTAAATTGTATGTGCTAGCTTATGTGGTTTATTAATTGATTGGTAGCTGGATTGATGTATTTTTTACATATAATAATAATAATAATAATAATGTTAAGTTGATTTGACGACTTTCTCTCTCCTGCCTCATTAAGTTCTCCGATTGGATGCGGGTTGAATGTTGTGAATGGCTTCTGATGTGCTTGGAGTCTTCTGCGTAAATCTATTTTTATGGACAAGCAGAGATTTGAATTCTATTTATAGATCTTACGAAGAGCATATTGCACCAATAATATTGCTCGTAGAGAAACACTATGTTGATGATTGAATTCTGAACAACTTTCAAAATGTCCATCACATTTCTTGTAAGCACAATAAGTTAAAGATGAATAGCTGATTGTAGTGAAATTTGGTCAGAAAGTTAGTGTTAGCTATTGTTTTGAATGAAATTAAGCAATTTATGTTATATAATATTGTAACATTGCAGAACTGACTAACTAGGCAATGTTTATTAACTTAATAGTAATATATTTGTTACAAATACGATAAGATTACGGGTCTTTCATTCATCTTACAGTTATGCTATGGTCATCACTCATTATTTAACTATGAACATTACTCGTTTCTAGAATATTCTTATAGTCATGTAAATCTTTTTCATCATAACCCTGGGGTTTCTTCATAAATAGCAGCTCGTATAGGCCCCGTCTTCCAGCATACTTTTCATTACCATTATTTATTTCAGCGTCAGGACTAATGTGTAATTCGAGGGAACCAATATAAAATTTATTCATATCTGAATCCAGTCTGACGTATGTTTTATCGAAATTCTTATTTTTGTTATAGAGTCCTATTATATAATGCTTAGCTAAAGGAGAATACTGCTCAAAATATTCATTTGAATCCATCTGATTAGTTGCTTCTTTGAGAGTATAGTCTCCTTCTTCTTCGTCTGCATTTTCCACTTTATGTTGTACTGGTATTTTTATTAATGACTTAACATTTTTTGCAGGTTTCACTATGGACTTTAGTTCTTTCAGTGGTTCGATAACTGGTCTAAATAATCGGTTAAGGGTTTCATCCTCCTGAGCTTTTCCTAATTTTAATGATAAATATTTCTTTCTAATAGCCCTCGATACTTTTCTAATTTTCTCTTTAAGTTCTCTATCTTTCTCCAATACATATGGTTTTACTCTGGGTGGCTTATATATCTCGAAAGTTATTTTAGTAGACACCATTGTTAAACAGAGTCTGTACGATTTTAAACAGGATCTGTATACAGGTCTGTACGATTTTATACAGAGTCTGTACGCTTTAAAACAGAGTTTGAACAGCTTTTAAACAGGTTTGTACAGCTTTTAAACAGGGTCTGTACGATTTTAAACAGGATCTGTATACAGGTCAGTACGATTTTATACAGAGTCTGTACGATTTCCAGACAGGCCCATTACGTTTCTTGTAAGCATGACTGAAAAGTCCTATTGTGTGAACAGGAATTTTGTGTTATCTAGAACCCTACAAATCGATTAGTAAAAAAAGTTAATTTATATTGCTACCAGTCCCTAATGTTTATCAACTTAACAGCAATAAATCCGATGCAAATGTTATAAGATGAAGCTTTTATTTATCTCGCTTACACACTGTTATATCATGCTTGGGAAGTTATAGTTCTGGGAGAAAGACGGTATCAATTAATTTTTAAGACATCATGTTGTATACTTGTGTGTTATCACGCTTCTCACTTGTTACAGATTACATCTCACCGACACAGATCGTCCCGAGGGTGTCTAAATAGAAGTGACAAAGACAATTTTTTTAGTTTCTCTCGAACTTTCAACTTAGCAAGATGTCTGCTAAAGCAATGTTAAAATATTTGTGCTATACCATCTCGAGCATAATTAGTGTCTTGTTATCTTCATATAATGAGGAGACTGCTGCTGATGGACTTAGGCAGTGTACCAAGGCGGTACGAAATGTAAAGTTACAGTTGAAAACGGCAAAATCTATCGGCGAAAAGCAAAGCCTGCTATCAACTCTGGCCCAGATCAAGAGCTTCCGAAATCAAATTAAGCAAACACAAAAACGTGGTTCTGGCGTATCAACAACAAAGGAAACTGCAAAACATCGAGTTCATTGGGACGACACGGAAACAGCTTTCGATAGCCGTATTCGTACCGGAGTGATCTCCAATTTAAAACATAAGGATCCACGCGATTTCCTTAAGGATTGCTTCGCCTTGTTCAAGAGACGTATCCAAAACGCGCTGAAGAAAGAGGAGGCAGTTAAGGTCAACGCAATTTTTTGTGGGAAGTTCGTCATAATCAAGGCCGATCGGATTATTGAGGAGTTTAAATATTGTAACACCAAGAACACTCCAATTTACCGTGACACCAATTTAGAAGAATGGTTCCAGGAAAATATTCAACCACCAATTTTAACGCAACTTGAACAATTCCTCGAGAAGGATAGTGGATGGGCGTTGCAAGCAATCAGCAATTTGGGGATTAATATCAACAAATTCACACCTCAGATTGGTTCCTCCTACATAGAGCTACCCAAACAAATATCTGATAAACATGCCTGTGTTAATGTTAAAAATAATGATGAGGCATGCTTCGCTTGGGCCGTCGTCAGTGCTCTTTATCCTGTTGATAGACAAAATCATCCAGACAGAACTTCATCATATCCCCACTACTCAAACGTTCTAAACTTGACTGGGATTCAGTTTCCTATGACCCGCAGGCAGATACCCAGATTTGAGAAGAATAATGACCTATCAGTCAATGTATATATTCTAAAAAAATTTAAAAAGCATTTCATAACTCTACCCACGTATTTGACAAAGGAGAAGAAGGATAAACACGTTAATCTTCTAATGATCCAGGACCAGTACTTTGATGACGATGACGATACTATTTCCACACCTGTCCGTTATCACTATGTATGGATCAAGAGCCTTTCACGCCTTCTTTCCCAACAATTAAGTAAAATGCGCACCAAAAAATATTTCTGTGACCGATGCCTACACTACTTCTATACCCAGCCAGCTCTGGATAAACATACAGAAGACTGCATTAAAATGAACAATTGTAAAGTTAGACTACCACGTGAGGACCAGAAACAACTAAGATTTAAGAATTTCAAGAATAAAGAAAAGACCCCATTTATTGTCTATGCTGACCTCGAGAGCATTCTTGTACCGATGAACTCTAACAATAAGTATCAGCAACATGTACCTGCAGCCATCGGTTATTACATAAAGTGCTCCTATGATGATTCCCTATCCTCTTACCATTCATATCGAGGGGAGGATTGCATGTCTTGGTTCGCTCGACAGATGAATGAATTCGCTGAAGATGTTGAAACCGTTTTTCTATGCCCACATGATATGGAATTGACTGCTGAACAACAAGCTGAATTTGATAAAGCCACCCACTGTCACATTTGTGAACAGCCCTTCAGTCCAGACGACCTCAAGGTACGAGACCACTTTCATCTGAGTCCTGAGAATAACTACAGAGGTGCAGCTCACAATGCGTGTAATATTAATTATAAGGATGAGGTGATTGTACCGGTTGTGTTTCATAACCTCGGAGGTTACGATGCCCATTTCATTTTAGAAAACATTGCTAATGACATGCCAGGTCGCATTGATTTACTTCCAATAACAAAAGAAAAATATATTTCATTCACTAAACATATTGATCAACATTTAATTAAATTCCGATTCATTGATTCATTCCGTTTTATGAGTTCCTCACTAGACACGTTATCCTCTTACTTGACACAATTTCCCAATCTAAAATCACAGTTTACTGAATTGGATAGCGAACAGTTTGATTTACTGACGAAAAAAGGGGTGTATCCATACGATTTTATGAGCAGTTTCGATAAATTTAATTTAGAATCTTTACCCGAACAACAGCATTTTTACAATAAATTAGAAAATAAAGATATATCAGATGCACAGTACGAGCATGCGCAACGTGTATGGTCTGCGTTTAACATTAAAGATTTAGGCCAATACACGGATTTATATATGAGAACGGACATATTGCTCTTGGCGGACGTATTTGAACAATTCCGTAGTAGTTGCCACCTATCATACGGTCTAGATCCCGCAAATTATTACACTTTACCCGGCTATACTTGGGACTGTATGCTCAAGTATACAGGATGTTCCTTAGAGCTTTTAACCGATATCGACATGATTATGTTTGTAGAACGTGGAATTCGTGGTGGGCTAAGCCAATGTTCTAAACGTAAAAGCGTGGCGAACAACAAGTACCTTAAAAATTTCAATCCCGCCAAACCAACCAAGTATTTATCATATTTTGACATTAATAACCAATATGGCTGGGCCATGAGTCAATCACTTCCATTTGGAGGCTTTGAATGGACCGATACTAACATTGATGTTACTGAAATCCCCGATAATTCTGACGCTGGTTATATTTTAGAAGTTGATCTCGAATATCCTGAATCTTTGCATGATTTACATAGAGATCTACCATTCTGTCCCGAACACAGTGCTGCCCCCGGATGTAAAGACACTAAACTTTTGGCTACTCTACATAATAAAACGAAATATGTCATCCATTACAGAGCTTTGAAACAGGTGCTAAAGAATGGCCTCAAACTAACGAAAATACACCGCGCCTTGAAATTTAAGCAATCCCCTTGGTTAAAATCTTACATTGATCTGAATACCCGGTTCCGTCAGCTCGCTAAAAATGAGTTTGAGAAAAATATGTTTAAACTCATGAATAATGCGGTATTTGGGAAAACAATGGAGAACATTAGGAAACATGCAATCGTTAAATTAGTTAATAAGTGGGAGGGGAGGTACGGTGCAGAGGCTCTAATTGCAAAACCTGAATTTAAGTCGGCCGTTATTTTCAATGAGAATTTGGTGGCTATCGAGCTGAATAAAACGGAAATTTACTTTTGCAAACCGCTCTATATAGGAATGGCTATTTTAGATATGGCTAAAACCACTATTTATGATTTTCACTGAGTACATGAAACCCGAGTTTGGTGATGACTGCTCCGTTCTTTATACGGACACTGATAGTCTCATATATGAAATTATTGATAAAGATATATACGAAATCATGCGGCGCGATTGTCATTCTCGTTTTGATACGAGCGATTATCCTTTAGAAAACAGATATAACATACCCCTCGTAAATAAAAAAGTTTTGGGTTTAATGAAGGATGAGTTTAACGGCGTACCTATAGAAATGTTCGTGGGACTTAGGGCTAAAATGTATACTATTAAACGAACTGGTGATGAGACCACTGCTCATGTAGATGTAACAAAAAAAATTAAGGGAATTAAAAAGTCTGTCATCAAAAATGTTATTACTCTCGAGGATTTTATAGAGTGCATTGATAATTTTAAAAATAAATATATTACACAAAATTTAATTAGATCAGAGAAGCATACTGTTTATTCTATGACGCAAGAAAAAATAGCTTTGAGTCCCCATGACGATAAGAGGTATTTAATTAATGGGTCGTATGAAACGCTACCGTGGGGTCATTACTCCATAATGAATGATGAGCCTACGGTTACTTGAATATGTGAATGGCCTTGTTTGTATGTTTTTTATATAGCCATATTTATTTATATTTGTATATATTTATATTATTATATTTTATGTTCTTATATCATAGCTTATATCATATTTTACATTTTATATATTTATATCTTAGCTTTATATTATTGTATATTTTATGTATTTATATTATAACTTTTCTATTACTGATTTACATCAGCCTAGGATTAGAATATATTTATTCACTTTACTAACTGTATGTATGTAATTGAAAAATATAGTACTTATTATTATTTATTGGTATTATTTATGAACCTGTCCCACACTCCTAAACCTTTTATTATTTGTTCTTCCACTACTTAATCCTCTGCGCTACCACCGTTACACAGAGTAGATGAGACATATTGTCTTGACTATAGTCTATAGGCTAATAGCTTCACAATTTTTTCTTTATACCTTTATATGGTTTAATGATCTAGGTGTAATCTAAAGATAATTGTAGTACGACGAGAGTAATTGGTGGTAAGATGATAAAAAGCAGATAATTACAAGTAAGAATGTGGCTGGTGGGAGATCTTTCATTGTTTAATCTCAGTTCTCTTATGCACTAAGCATTAAATATATCATTCTTTAAATCCTAAAGTCTTAGCTGCCCGCTTTTAGAATGTAGTAACTAGGTTCACATATATACATCATATATGAAAAATATCCTAACTTAATTTGTAAATAATAATAAATATAGCTAAAAAATATCTTCCGAAGTATTAAATCTAAAATAGAATTTCTAAACATTTAGCCAGAACGTAAAAAATTCATTACCTCCATGTCCCCTGTATGTGAATTTCATTTACACAGGAAAAATATATACTTTAATCTGAAGTACAGACCGATAAATTAATCACCATATGATACAGCCTTTTTATCATGTTCATCAAAATATCATTACAACACTCTGATCCGCCATCTGTCATTTGATTTGCTATACCACTATGCTATTATCTGATTCACCATTCTGATTTGCTATGTCTCCATACCCCAATAGACCTCTATCTGATACACCGTCAGCCATTTTCGTTCTCTACCAATAGATCGCTATTTGCTATAGCGCCATTACTTTCCCTCCACCACCAGTAAACCTCTACCTAAATTCCGATTTGTTAAGTCCCCATTGCTGCCACGACCTAAAACCGGACCACCATCTTTGAAACGCCATACCTAGGCATCTCAGCCAATAGAAACACTATCCCCCCATTAATCCTACACCACCCGACCAATAGAATCTCAACCAATAGGTTCCTACACCCCGCAACCAATAGAATCTCAGCCAATAGTATATCACGCTCCTCGATCATGTGCCCAAACACATCGGCCAATAATATCTCTTCGACCAGTAGGACCTTCCCCGAAGGCGGAGCCTAAAAGTAGTGGGGGGTAAAATCAGACAAAAATGACCAGAATGAACCTCCATAAGAAATAACATGGGATTTTGGCGCAGAATCCCTATAGCCTATCTACTCAAAAATACTACCAATGGAACTTCCAATTTGCGTATAGCGTGGCTAATTCTCCCTTTTCAAAAAGGATGAGTGTTAATACTCATTTTAATTATTAATAAACCAACACCAACGTTAAAACCACCTTTTTAAAAACACCCACTTGTACAATCTCAAATTCGCGACACTCCTTATCGCCTTACCACAAAAAGATGTTCCCACAAAAACTATTAGAAATAATATTTGATTTGCTTCGACATTTATTGACTGAAACAGCCATCTACCAACAACAATGGAGACTAACAAAAGATTATAGAGACTTCATATCAAGAAGACTACTTTAAAAAGTAATGTGTGAGCTATTTTAGAATACATTGTGATTTATTTATCAAATGAATGTAACTTATTTTACGAAGTTTGTGTTAATCAAATACACCACGTAACAACCTTCTGAATGAAAGTTGTGAAATACATTCCACCCCAATCTACCTCCATAGGACATTTTCTTACCATTTAGAGAACTACAATAATCCCCATCCCATCACTCCCCACCAACCTGTCTCATATTTCTATTTACACATCAATGACTGTACTGGAATACTCCCCACCGCATCGCTGGCAAAACTCCCCATCCTCTCTTTAGAACATTTACATATCATATATTTCCTATCAATGAGAGAACTAGAACCCCTCACCACATCACCGGCAAAACCCCACACCACACCATATGCATATGGCTGGTTATCGATCCCATCTCATCCTTTCTTCATTTGTCAATGAGAGAACCAGAACCACCCACCACAATTTACCCCAATTAGAGCATTCCTTTATCAATGAGAGAACTAAAACCCCGCACCACATCACCGGCAAAACCTCACACCACACCATATGCATATGGCTGGGTATTTCTAACTGTATTTTATTATTATAATATATTTTAATACTATGTTGTTCATAGACTCGCATAATTTTGACGCTAAAGATATGAGTTCAGAAATTGAAGACCCAGAGAAAATGTCTGAAATATCTGATAACAATGACAATTTATATAAATACGAAGATGCAGAAAAAGAAAACTTTGTCAGTGAAACTGTTGGCAAAGAAACATCTACGCTTCGCAATATAAAAAACTCAACGAAAAATGATTTGGCTACTAATGATCAAAAAAATTATGCAGAAAAAAAATCTTCAAAAGCAAATCTACTAACCAGGAAATATGTAAGTCTCACGATAAAGAAAACTTAGGGGAAAATGATTATGCTTCTGATGCTCAAAGAAATGTAGAATCTGATAAGAAAAAAACAGAGCACAAATCATCCACATCTGATACCACTGACGGTTTAAATGACGGAACAATTTATGATTTTCCTAGCTCGGGATCTGAATACATTCCTAATAGTGATAGCGGATCATCTGACTCAGATTCGGAAGCCCCTGAAGTAAGTTTTTTCATCAGCTGTAAAAGCAATTTTACTTTGAATATTAGGTTGCAAAAAATTCCACGAAAATTATTGAATATAATAACTGTGGTGTCCCATTCATTTGTCCCATATGGATGACCAGCAATAACTGTGGAAAAAATACAAATATTTTTACTGCTTTGGGATGATTATGTTATAAAATAATTTTACATTCTATAATTTTCGTATAAACAGTACCTAACTTAATAAATAAAGTCTACTGAGTGTTGTTAAAATGCAGCATTTTATGTGTTTAGAAATATGATACTATTCCCTCTATACAGGTAGCTACTAATATCGAAGAAATGTATAAAAATAGTTTGGGTACACGAGAATCAAGCATTACTGATAGGATTACAATAATAAGTGATATAACAATTAAAAATGCAAATTCACCTTGCAATCCAGAACCCTTACCGGTATGTATTTCTCAGGCATTTAATTTTAGAATATTAAAATTGTATGAGATTCTTGCTAAGAAAGTATAATTTTACTACTAATTATAACATGGGCATGTTTATAAAAATTTTAAATTTTTGCTTTCCTATATGTTTAAATCTAATAAATATTAATTTTTACTTTGAAGAGACCAAGCCATAGATACGATAGGAATTGTTCTGCAAGAGAGCGACCGACAATATGTCCAATATGAATATGTTATAAAAACGTTGTTACGCACTTCACTAGACACCTTTTTAGGCATCATGAAAGTCATAAAGTCAGTGTGCTTAAAACTTTAAAACCAGGATGTAAAGAAAGATTGGCCCTTGTCGCAGCTTTGAGGAAACAAGGTTATTTTATTTTAAAAACCGAAAAAAATATTACACGTCCAGTTAAATCTTCAAAAAAATTAGATGAAGAATATGCTGTATGCACTTATTGTTTAGGTTTATATACAAGGCAATTATTATTTAAGCACGTTAAGACGTGTAAAAACAAACCAAAGGATATTACAAAGAGTACCGAAAAATGTTTAACTGCTTCACAAACTTTCATGGATTTATTAAATTCTAAAAACAGTAATTTTTTAAAGTCTTCTAGTGTTAAAAATGAAGTGTTCTGTATTATGCGCCCTGATAATATTAGCGCAACAGTAAAGAATGATCCGCTTATCTATTCATACGGCGAAACACTTCTTTCAAAGCCTAAGAGACAACAGATTGTTAATATTATTTCCAGTAAAATGAGAGAGATGGGACGTTTATTAATAGGTTTGAGAACGATACATTCATTTGATGGCTTATGTGATGCTTTAAAGCCTGAATATTTTCGAAGTTTAGTTTCAGTTACGAAAGAAATAAGTGGGTATGACGAAAGCACTAAAATCTTTAAATCTCCATCATTGGCAATGCATATGGAGACCAACCTGAAAATCGTTTGTGATATTGCATATAAATTAGTTTTGGAAAAACGAAAGATTCCTGGTATAGAATGGCATGTCATGAAACAAGAAAAATTGAAATAAAAGATATGAAAAAGTTAATCGCAGGTCATTGGTGCAGCGAATTGTCTAGTTTAGCCTTAAAAAACTTGCGCGAAAAACATTGGGAAAAGCAATTACAACTACCTCTAGCCAGTAATCTTCAGCTATTTAATGAATACCTAAATAAACTTGCTAACGAAGCTTTTTGTCAATTAAAGAATTGAAGTAAATTAGAATTATTAGAAGTAAAACACATCATAAACAGTTAACAGAGTGCATTTTGGCTAAAGTAATAATTTTTAACCGCAAAAGACTTGGTGATGTACAGTACTTGACAATTGAGAATTATAACAAAGATTGTAATACAAGTAATCAAGAAAGCTTTGCAGATGCTCTAACTGAGGTAGAAAAAATTATGTATAAAAATCATAAACGTGTAGTTAGTGGTGGTAAAGGATTAAAATCTGTTCCAATATTATTTTCAAAACAGTCTCAAAAACACATAAACTACTTAATGAAAATACGACGAGAGGCAGAAACAGTGCCAAATTCAAACCCATATTTGTTTGCAAATCCCAGTTCCGAGAGGCGCTGGATGGATGGAGCAAACGCAATAAGAAAATTAGCTAACAATTGTGGCGCTTAACACCCCAATCTTCTAACATCTACTATATTTAGGAAACATATCGCAACCACTCTACAATTGTTGGCTTTGGATGACGATGCAATGGAACAGATCGCCACTTCCATGGGGCATACCAAAAAAACCCATGAAGACTTTTATAGGTATGTACATTACATATTATCTATTCCTTGAAGTAATATTAATTTTATTTTCACAAATGTTATAAAAAATATCAGGCCTTGGCTTCTAGTATATACAGACTGTCTATTTTACGAGGGCCACACCAAATATCTCGCTTAATATCTATTGTAGAAGAATAAAGTTTTAGAAACAGTTATCCCATTTTTTGTGAGCTATATTTCAGTAAAAAGAAATTTGAAATCCATAGCCTACTTTATGAGATATATTACAAAAACCTGAAAAATAGGAAAACCACAAACGGTTATAGCTTCCTTATTTAAGGAATGAAAGTTGACGGCAAAGACAATAAGAATAATAACGCGTAACAAAAAAATCGAAAAATGCAGTTGGCTTTGACATACGCTATTGTGCAAAAATGAAAAATACATATCTCAAAGTAGGCCATGACGCCATTAATTCCGTTATTTTGTTCTCATTCCAACGATATAAAACATGTCACAGACATTTTAACCGATAGTGTCAATATTTAATATTTTACGAATACCACAATTCATATAATTGAATCGTAACAATCAGCTGTGCCATAATAGTAAAAATTCACTTTATAATGATTATAATTCCGTAATTATTTATTACAATTTAATACAAACCAATAAATATCTCATAAATAAAAATACAAGTACAAAACGAACATCCAAAGAAAAAACGAAAAACTATGTATAACAGTACTACCTACTACTATATTGAAAAGAAATTGTGTGTATTTATTTTTCTAACTACAAATGCTCAAATTGTGCACCATGCATTCTGACACATAAACGTGCTCTACGAGACACGTCACGCATTACATTTTGGAGCATTTCAGGAGTAATTGCCTCACATGCGTTTCGAATTCTGGTTTTGATGTCCTCAATATTTTCAGGGGCAGTTTGAAATACCTTGTCTTTAATGTAACCCCAGACGAAAAAATCCAAGGGAGTAATATCTGGTGATCGAGCTGGCCATAGAATGGGTCCATAGGTGCCTATCCAGCTATCTGGCATAACTTGATTTAAATAATTTGTACATATTACAGCAGTGTGAGGTGGAGCCCCATCTTGTTGAAAATATGAATAATTTAATCTTTCTGCCACTGTTAATTCATAAAGAAAATCTTGAAATTCGTTTTGTAGGAAATTAAGGTATCTACGAGCGGTTAATTTGCCATCATAAAACTAAGGTCCAATTACTTTAGTCCCTAAAAGACCCAACCAAACATTCGTAGAAAATCTTTCTTGGAAAGCAGTCTCTCTGCACCAATGTGTATTTTCTCGTGTCCACTTATAATGCATATTTCTATTGAAAAATCCATTATTAGAAAAATTTGATTCGTCCGACCAAAGAATTTTGCTACATATCAGCGCGTCATTCCTTTTCTTATTTAATAACCATCTACAAAATCTTACTCTCCTTGGCTTATCTCCCTCATTTAAATGTTGAACTTTCCTCATTTTGTAGCATCGAAATCCGTTTTTTTTCAATATTTTTCTTTTTTTATGCGACAGTTTCTCTGAATTTGTCTCAAAGAGGTTTCCTCATTTTGGTTAACATAATTCATTACTCTATTCACTTTTCTTACATTATCCGCAACATGCGCTCGCCTTACTACTTTTTTTGAAAATGAACTGCGCGTTTTTAGATTTTGAACTAACTTCGTAAACATAGTTCGATTTGGCTGCGGAGCATCTGGAAATCTATCTCCGTAAACCGTGACTGCCATCTCAGCGTCAAAATTGCACTGACAATAAATGCTAATCATATCGAATTTGTTATTATTGGTGTACACCATAATTACTGATATAAAATTTGTCTTAGAACTCGACAACGCAACATACAACATACAACAGTGACAATCTGTCAAATTTATTAATAACTGTATACATTGTTTTTCACTAATTATGGCACAGCTGATTGTTACGATTCAATTATATGAATTGTGGTATTCGTAAAATATTAAATATTGACACTATCGGTTAAAATTTCTGTGACATGTTCTATATCGTTGGAATGAGAAAAAAATAACGGAATTAATGGCGTCATGGCCTACTTTGAGATATGTATTTTTCATTTTTGCACAATAGCATATGTCAAAGCCAACTGCATTTTTCGATTTTTTTGTTACACGTTATTATTCTTATTGTGTTTGCCGTCAACTTTCATTCCTTTAACTTTTTTCGTATCTTCTCAAATAAGGAAGCTATAACCGTTTGTGGTTTTCCTATTTTTCAGGTTTTTGTAATATATCTCATAAAGTAGGCTATGGATTTCAAATTTCTTTTTGCTGAAATATAGAAATATAACTGTTTCTAAAACTTTATTCTTCTACAATAGATATTAAGCGAGATATTTGGTGTGGCCCTCGTAAAATAGACAGTCTGTTGTAACAAGTTTTTTTCCGCAACTTGTTAATTATTTAATTAGTTGCCAAATATTTTCCATTCAGCACCCGTACTAAGAATAAATTCAATTTGTTGCCAAAAACTTATGTTTAGCGACCGTGCTACAATAACTGAAATAAAAACCAAGTTAGAAGCAACTGAGCATGTGCGGGCGGAATATTAGAGAGAGATGGGACTGACAGGAATTGAAAACCGGCACTTTCCGTCTTGACGTCGTTGAGGTGAGACTATTCTAATTTTTTCTCTTAAAAGACTTGTAGTTATTAGAGCCATCCTACAATACTTTGTTGAAATTTTTACTTTTATAATTATAATTCCTTAAATAATAACCTAGTTATTTTGAATTAATATTAAGCTGGCATTTAATTAAATTATTAACATATTTGAGGTTAACCTTGGTGGTTAATAAGAAACCACTTGTTAGTGGATGCCCCAGCAGTAGTTTATTTGTCATTTTGGTACAGTTCCTGCTGGATGTTTATGTATTATATCAATAATTTTTGTTTGCCAGTAGTTTATATTATATACTTACACATATATATATATATATATATATATATATATATATATATATTTTGGTATTTAGGGTCGCTCTAAAACTTTTTATTAGATAATCTCATTTCACGACTAGTATACTAATTATTGAATTTATTAAAGTACGAGACGTAAAGTCAATTTGTTTAAATTAATTTTTATAATAGTACGGAGACTATCTCCAAAATTTTAAATTTTCTTATTTAATTTTTTCTTAATGTCATCGATTTCCTTTATGCTGCTTTAACCATTTCATCATAATTTAGAATAATTTTGTTGATTCACAGCCTCAGGGCCAAAATTTTGTGATAATCTAGTAGTAGAGTATTTTTATTGGTGTTTAGTTTTTTTGTTTTTTTTTTTCGATTCATTGCTTAAATTTTACAAATTCTAATACCTATTTTTTTTGTAATTTCTATAAAATTTGTGACCTTGGCTTAACCAATGGTATTCCATTTTGTATTCTGCTAGATCATTCTTTTCAGTAAGTTTTAAAGTTAATTAATAATTTATTTAGCCATTTTAAATTTTAACCGATAGTTTTCTTCTTTGTGTGATTTAACTAAATTTGTATCAACTGGTTCCTGAATTATCATTGTTTTTCATGTAATAATCTGGATCGACCAACCTTGGACCAAGTACACGGTGGATTTGCTATTGGGTGGATAAAAATTGTAACTGGCTCGACATCTTCTCAACGCAGCGTCTCCCTGGAACATCATCGTTGAACAGGACACGATCAATAAGTCCTCTCTCCCAGGTACCTGTGGCCATCTCCAGGGTTCGACCTCGTTGAACTCCACTCCCACCGCCAAAGTTACGTAAGCTACATTCACCGTGTCTCTTCTCTTTTGTCACCTTTTTTTTTGGTCAGAAGATAACTTTATTAATTGTTAAACCAGTTGATCTTTTCAATTAATTTTTTTGTAGAGATTTTCTTTTTAAATAATACAAAATTTTATTCTCTAGCTAGTTAATTTAACTTATGTCATTTTTTTTAAATGCATATTTAATTGTAAAGATTTTGTAAAATTTTTTTTGTAATTTTTTCAATACATTGTTATTTTGTTTTTGATTGTTTCCTCCTTAAACAGTTGCAGGAATATCAGTTGTAAGAATACGCTGGCGCCCAGTTTCTTTGTTTATTTTTGTTTTGTAACATTCAATAACTTATTAAATAACTCTTCTCGCCACAGAGTGACCTTCGACCAACCCCTGAGCTAACCGGTTGCTACTCTTTCATAGCTTCCTCAGCACCCCGCTGAGAAGTTGTGGTTGCACTGTATATACGTGTACCAAATTTTAAGTGAATATCTCAATTTTATTTTATTAACCCCCAACAAAAAAAAAAGAGATATTCTTAGGATTACTATAACTTTCACGACACTACTTGGATGTGGAAGTAAAATATCAATTCAACCATTCTCTACAGAAGTAAGTGGGAGCGACCGTAGATGCGTCTGCATACACTTGTATTTCGATACGAAAATTCAGCATGGTCAAGCCCGGTTAGTATTTGGACGGGTTATCCGCGCCAGGGAAATACAGTGTTCTCGCTCCATGTACTAACGGCTCCGTACTATATTAACATATTTCCAGTGTAATGGAAGTCAATGGTCTTAAATAATTTTGCAAAATTTAGTTATTTTAGTATTCGCAGTTGAAAAATAAATGACCAAAAACTTTAAACTCATAATATTCGTGATGAGCTGCTACCATACAATATTAAGATAGGAGTGTATTTAATTCGTTTACCTAATTTGAATAAATTGGACCCTATAACCTGTAAAATGTTCCAAAAATTTAAAAATTTAGTTTGATAACTTTTGTGCTCACTTTATAACGGAACCACGAATTTTAAAAAAAATTGACAGTATTTGTCCCATTAATTTATTTTATCCGTTTTAGGCTACCGCAAGGTATTTAATCAAACAGCCAAAGTGGCTAAAATATTGTTACTAATGAAAAAAGGTAGAGGAGACCAATTTCGAGGAAAACAACTTAACGAAATTGATATTGGGAATGAAATATATCACAGTTCTGAAGATGATGAAGAGCCTGTTATGCAAAAAGTTTTGAAAAAAGTTTCAGAAAGAGGCGAAAAGGAATGTCTCAGGAGAACTTAGACAACATTCCAGAGGAATTTTCAATACAAAAACAGTCTGAAAAAGCTTGTACAACCGAATCAACTTTAGAAAATGAGCTTGTTAGAAAAAAAAACTAAGGGTAAGTAATACGTAATGTGTTTTTTGTTTAAGCGAGCCATATGATTTAACACCATAAACATTTAAACTCTTATCAACATCATTCAAGTATAGTTCTGTATGAAATATGTGGATAAAATGTGATGCGTTCATTATCTCAAAATTAAAAAAACATCTTGCCGTAACAACATTGTCATAATTACTTCTTAAAATTAAAAAAATATATTTTATATACTTGGTCCTGAAATTTGGTCTTGGCTCGTGTTAGAGCCATTCAGCGCACAGGTAGTTGAACGAGTTGATGTGAGTATGCGCGAGGACTCGACACCCGCGAAGGAAGGCGAATTATTAGATTATTAGATAAGTAGACGTTGTAATGTAAAGAGTAGTAAAATAAATGTTTTATAAAAGTTGGAGTACAGTCTTAATAAATAATAAATCGAAGGAGAAAGAAATAATAAAAGATACATATTTATGGTCCATCTCACGGATGAAAATCAGTGAATAAGTGTTAAGTAATTCATTAATAATTAACAAGAAATTGTCGACGTGCAATAAGATCGTCGTAGTGAAAGCAAGCGCATGGTTCTTGAAAGAGAGGAAAGATTGGAGAGTCCCCAGTAAGAGTGAGAAAACAGAGGTATCGCCAGATTTCCAAGCAGTGGAGAGCGGTAAGGCAACAAAGTGAAATCCCTAACCACCACCGGTCCTACAGTAAGTTGATTTATTCTAAGTTTTCCAATTAAATTACTTGTTTATATACCTGTTTTCAATCAACTGCCTTTTTTATTTGTGTTAAAATGGCTGAAGGCTCGATTCAACAATTAAGAGCAAAAAGGGGTAATCTCAAATCAAAATTAACCAGATTAATAACTTTTTTCCAAACACTTGATAAGGAAAATGTAAATGATGAAACTATAAATAATTTGCAATTAAGACTTGATAAGACAGAACCGTTATGGGACGAATTTAACGAATTACAATCAAAAATTGAGGAAATTGAACCGTCGCAGGAAAATGAGGCGGAAAGAGAGCAATTCGAAAATAAATATTTTGAAATAGGAAGTAAAATAAGAGCTTTAATACAAAAATGTCAATTAAGTAATGAAAGTGTCGATGTGGTTAATTCGGCTAGACATAGCTCTTGTTCTAGCGGTCATAATGTTAACAATGGCACGTCGTTGGTAAAATTACCTCCCATAAAACTACCCACTTTTGATGGTCAGTATTGTAACTGGCTTGAATTCAAAGAATTATTTATAGCACTCGTGGATCAGGATGATTCCCTGTCAGGTTTACAGAAATGTTACTATTTAAAAGATTGTCTCTCGGAGACAGTAAAAGACAAAATTAAGTCAATTGAGGTTTCTGCACAAAATTATGATAGGATTTGGAAAATGTTGCTTGAAAGATACGAGAATAAACAATTAATTATTCATAACCACATTCATTCAATATTTGAGCTTCCTTCTCTAAAAAAAGAGTCCCATAGAGAACTAAGAAATCTAAATGATAATGTAAATAAACATCTCAGAGCTTTAACTAGCCTTGGGGAAAAAACAGATTGTTGGGACAGATTAATAATATACTTGTTAACATGTAAATTTGATCCATCTACCAGGAGAGGTTGGGAATCGTACAAATACAAGGGCGACTTACCAGAGTTACAAGATTTACAAGACTTTTTGAAATTAAGATGTGATGTCTTAGAAAAGATGGAATTAAGTACTAGCAGTTTAGATAATGCAAGTAATAATAAATCGAGTCCTAATAAATCTCAAAATCGAAATCAAGGTTATAACAAAAAGTCGTATGCTAGTAACACGTTAGCGTCCACGAATGACAATAAAAATTATAAATGTTATTTTTGCAATAATGATCATAGCATTTTTAAGTGTGAAGAATTTTTAAAGTTAAATCCAAATGATCGGGTTGCAGAAATTAAAAAATTAAAATTATGCCTAAATTGCATAAGGCCGTCACATCCTTCTTGGAAATGTAAATCGTCAAAATGCTTTAAGTGTCAAAAAGCGCATAACACCATTTTACATTCAGATTGTTTTAATAATCAAGGTTCGTTAAATAAATCAACCGCTGGTGCAAATTCTCCGGAACAACATGTCAGGTTACCTAGCGCGGCGATTGAAACGCAAGCAGAGACAAGTGTAACCTTGAATTCGCAAGAACACAGGTCTAATTGTTGTCAAGTACTGCTATCTACAGCGCTTATTAGAATAAAAACAAAATCGAATAAATGGATTACTTGTCGCGCGTTGTTAGATTCGGCATCTCAAAGTAATTTCATTACCGAGGATCTTTGCAATAAATTAGATCTTCCAAAATTAAAATTAAATCATGCTGTCAAGGGTATAGGACAAGGTTTAACAAACATTAGCAATCAGGTGGATGTATCAATAAGATCGAGTTATAATAATAAGTTTAGCATGAATATAAGATGTTTAGTATTGAATAAAATAACAGATAATCTGCCGTCGATATCTTTCAATAGAAACTGGTTAGAAATTCCGGCTAATTTTAAATTGGCTGATCCAAATTTTAATGTTTCTTCAGAAATTGACATTTTACTAGGCTCAAATGTATTTTGGGAAATTTTATGTAGCGGCCAGGAGCGGCTTGGCTCAAAGGCACCAGTTCTACAAAATACTCAGTTTGGATGGGTAGTGGCTGGCAACTTGCAAATACCTTTAAACCTTAATAAAACGTCAGTTAGTTGTTGTACTACAAATTCTCTTCACGCATCAATTGATGATAAATTAATAAAATTTTGGGCTTTGGAAGAGGTAAATAATAAAAATCTCAATTTGAGCGTTGCAGAGAAAAGTTGTGAATTAAATTTTGAGAAAACTACCATTAGAGATAGGTCGGGAAGATTTATTGTAAACATTCCATTTAAAAATACGATACAAAATTTAGGAGAGTCTTATGAGGTTGCGCGTCAGAGATTTGATTTATTGGAAAGAAAATTTGTGAAAAATAGTGAATTAAAATCAGATTACTGTTCGTTTATTGCCGAATATGAAGAATTAGGGCATATGGCGGAAATAAAAGATTTCGAGGCGGTGAATTATTCGGATGGATATTTTTTACCACATCATGCGGTGTTAAAAAAGGATAGTCTAACAACCAAATGTCGTGTTGTGTTTGACAGCTCGGCTAAAACTAGTTCTGGACTGTCGCTTAATGATGTACAATTTATAGGACCTAACTTACAGCAGGATGTCTTTTCTATCTTAGCTAGATTTCGCACTTATAAGTATGTTATGACCGGGGATATCTCTAAGATGTACCGACAGATTTTAGTAAATGAAACCCAAAGGAAATATCAAAGGATATTATGGCGGGCGGAGCCTACAGAAAAATTAAAAATGTTTGAGATAAATCGGCTTGTATATGGAAACGCTTCGTCTCCATATTTGGCAGTAAGATGTCTATTTCAATTGGCATATGAAAATGAAAATAAATTTCCTGAGGCCTCTGAAATAATTAAAAGAGACTTCTATATGGACGACTTGTTGACAGGAGCAAATTCCGTTGAGGAAATATTAAAAATACAAGCGGAGGTATCACAAATACTAGCTAGTGCAGGATTTGATTTGCGCAAATGGTTGTGTAACAATAAAGAAATTATGAATAAATTTCATATTAATAATGACTTAGATGTTAGTGTTTTGGAATTAGGAGAAAATGAACAAAATAAAACTTTAGGGGTTTATTGGGAATCAAATAATGATTTGATTAAATATAAATTAAATAATAATACCTGCTATAATAAGGTAACAAAAAGAATAATTCTATCAGTTACTTGCCAAATATTTGACCCTTTAGGATTATTGGGGCCAATAATAATAACCGCTAAATTAATAATGCAAGAATTGTGGAAATTAAAATTACAATGGGATGAGGTTATTCCTACAGATTTGGCTAATAAATGGAAAAGTTTTCAAAATGACTTAACCGAGATTGTTAGTTTAAAAATTCCGAGACAAGCTGTTTTTTCGGAATATGTGAAAATAGAATTGCATGGCTTTGCGGATGCGTCAGAAAGGGCGTATTCAGCATGCAACTTAGTACGTTGTATAATGTCATCGGGTAAAGTTATTTCAAATTTATTATGCGCCAAATCGCGAGTTGCGCCGATCAAACAGATCAGTTTGCCGCGTTTAGAACTATGCGGTGCAGTGTTGTTGGCGAACTTAACAAATAAAATAATTTCGATATTAAACGTAAACTTTCATGGATATTATTATTGGACAGATTCCATGATAGTATTAGCTTGGATCAGAGGGCCATCTAGCAAGTGGAAAACTTTTGTTGCCAATAGGGTCAGCGAAATTCAGACTCTGACGGAGATTTCGGCATGGCGACATGTACCTTCTAATGATAACCCGGCCGATTTGCCATCTCGGGGGATATCCATGAATATTTTAAAGGACTGTAGATTGTGGTGGCACGGGCCGACATGGTTAAATGAGGAAAATTTAACGTGGATGTTAGATTCAAATTTTAAAGTAACTGAAGATATTCCTGAGCAAAGGACAGTCTCTTGTGTAGCTGCAAGGGGGGAATATGACTTAATAAAAGGTTTGATCACTAATTACTCCTCACTAATAAAATTAGTCAGGGTTACGGCGTATATCTTACGTTTTGTGGCTAATACAAAATTAAAAAATAAAGAGGAAAGGTTAGTGGGGGCATTGCAACCAAAAGAACTTGAAAATTCATTACATGTGTTAATAAAACATTCCCAAATTGAAAGTTTCCCTCAAGATTACTACAATTTAGAAAGTAAGAAACCTTTACACAAAAAAAGTAAAATTATTTCTTTAAACCCGTTTATGAAGGACGGTTTATTAAGAGTGGGAGGTAGGCTTAGGAATGCTCAGGTAGCTTATGAAAAAAGGTATCCAATTATTCTGCCAAAAAATAATAGATTAACTACGCTTTTGTTAAGATATGAACACCTGCGTCTATTACATTGCGGAGTGCAAGCACTGTTATGCTCAATTCGAGACAAGTATTGGTTAATATCAGGAAGAAATTCTTGCAAGAAAATAATAAATGAATGTGTAATATGTTTTAAGGCGAAACCTAGGGAAAATACTTACCTGATGGGCGATCTACCTGATGTACGTGTGAACAATTATTCACCTTTTGTTAATGTGGGGGTAGATTATGGAGGACCCTTTTTATTAAAAGACAGGAAAACGAGAGGTGCCAAATTAATGAAATCTTACGTGTGTTTATTTGTTTGTATGAGTACGAGGGCAGTGCACATAGAGCTCGTCTCCGAATTGACCACTGAGGCATTTCTCGCGGCTCTCAGTAGATTTGTAAATAGACGTGGAAAACCTAACAACATTTTTTCTGATAATGGGGGAAATTTCGTTGGGGCAAACAATGAATTAGAAAAAATTTCCGAATTTTTGAACACGAATAATGAAAGTATTGCAAATTATTTAGCAAACGATAAAATAAAATGGAACTTTATACCTGCTAAATCACCTAATTTCGGTGGCATTTGGGAGGCCGGGATTAAAAGCACCAAATATCATATTAAACGTTTAGTAACACATCCTCTTACGTTTGAGGACTTCAGTACATTGTTGACACAAATTGAGGGTATATTAAATTCCCGTCCCCTTTGTCCCTTAAGTCAAGATCCTAGTGACATGTCCGCATTAACACCTTCCCATTTTCTAATTGGTAAACAAATTACCGCTCTCCCAGAAGTCGACCTTAAGGATATTCCGGAAAATAGGCTGAGCAGATGGCAACGAGTCCAAGCGTTGGCGCAGCATTTCTGGACCCGGTGGAGCAAGGAGTACTTGTCCGAACTCCAAACCAGAGTCAAGTGGAGGGTAAACGCATCAAATTTAGTAAAGGTTGGTGCCTTGGTATTAATAAAAAATGACAAAGCACCTAGTATGGCATGGCAGTTAGGCAGAGTTTCGAAATTACGACCTGGAAGAGATGGAGTGGTTCGTGTGGTTGACATTAAAGTGGCCAGTGGCGAATTGACTCGCGCATTGACAAAAATATGTGTGCTTCCCATTGACTGTTGATACGGCATAGTGCGGATTGAGACAGTTTTCGGAAAGTCGTGAGCAGGAAATGAATGAATTGAACAGATATTTGTGGTACATTTATATTTTGAAATACGATTATTTAAGTTAGATTCTATTTGTTTTAATTAGAACACTAATTTTGTTATTTTGTAAGTACTGGGTACTTCCAAGGCGGGCGGTATGTTAGAGCCATTCAGCGCACAGGTAGTTGAACGAGTTGATGTGAGTATGCGCGAGGACTCGACACCCGCGAAGGAAGGCGAATTATTAGATTATTAGATAAGTAGACGTTGTAATGTAAAGAGTAGTAAAATAAATGTTTTATAAAAGTTGGAGTACAGTCTTAATAAATAATAAATCGAAGGAGAAAGAAATAATAAAAGATACAGCTCGTCCTGTATGTTCGAGAATAATTTCCAGTTATAGACTTTTTATCTGGTTTACTTACAATTTTTTTTTAATCTTCTAGCTATCGTAGAACTCGAGATATCGAAGTCCAACGCACTATTGCCCCACCCTCTGATATATTGGAAAATTAAAGGAAATCAAAAGGACTGATAATAATATTAGTGATTATTAATAATTGAGGTCACCGAGAAACCTATGTTGAAACTATTTTAAACAAAATGCTCTCTATATATGTAGTTTTCGATTGTTTTTTTTTGTTGTTGTACATTGCAAAATATTTTCAAAAAAATTTCCATTAACTATTCCCTTTAGACCATCTGTAAATTTTTCAGTGAAAGTCTAACCATCTCTTTGCTGGCAGTAGGGTCAATTACCTACCAAATTTCACTGTTCTGTGTCAAGTAGTTTTTTTTAGTTAATGCACCGACGGGCAGACAGACAGACAGACTGACGGAATTGAAAACCATATTTTTTCGTAATTATATGACCTGAAACGTGAAAATACGAAGAAATCTCGGCGGGTGATTTTTTTCTTCAGTATGCGAGGGAAGTAATAATTGTCACAAATATACATATAATTATATTTTTATTACAGGATCGTTAGAGCCTTGCAAGGATGTTGGACCAGCATTTACTGGAAGATCAAAATGGTCCGCAGGGGAAAAATCGCCTGCCAATATTTTCAGAAGCATATAAAAAATAAAATTACGCCGAAGAAACATGAATGCGAACAACTTCTATTGCTACATCCTACAGTGTTTGTGAATAAAAACTGAGTCCGGATCAAAACGTATATTTATAATACATTTCGCAAGAAATAATGATGCTATATTTTTGTTTTAAATGTTTTACAAGTTCTAAACTAAATGTTTTTTTGCATTTATATCTTTGGTATACAGTTTATTGCTTGTATAAGTTTATTGCTTGAATAAAATTGATTCAGACCAATGATTAAGGATTTTTTTTTATTTTATAGTAGTTTTATTGTATATACAAATATGTATTTTTTTATTAGTTATTAAAGGGTTCGAAAATGAAATAATGGCTTGTCAAAACTAGACTTTGCTATTTAGATGTACAAGGATTTTATAGTAGTTTTATTGTATATACAAATATGCATTTTTTATTAGTTATTAAAGGGTTCGAAAATGAAATAATGGCTTGTCAAAACTAGACTTTGCTATTTAGATGTACAAGGATTTTTGTTTTTAAATCATTAACTTTGGGAAAACACGCAAGAGGAAAAACATATTTAATAAACCCCATTAAAGCTTAGCAAATTTTCCAGGTTTTATGCCCATCTGGAACTTTTGTATGACAAGAACTATCATATGATAGGTTGATTGTTATTTGATTGTAATGTATCGCGATATCGGACACGGAAGACGAGCCGAACGAGCTCTGCTGTGAAAGTTATAATAAACCTGTAAATGATGAAAACTTTATGAAGTGTGATAGCCTGTGTCATTGTGTGTTTCACTACGAGTGTTGTGATGTAAGAAAATTTGTTATAGAAATGATCAAACTTGTGGATTCGATAAAATGGCTGTGCAAGGTATGTCTGAAAATAGACTCTGTTATTCACGCATCCATACAACAAAAAGTTGAAGAAACATTGAATTCGTATTTTAATAAACTTCGTCTGCAATTGGAACAAGAAAAAGAAAATCTAATGGAATCGATTATATCCAACATAATTACGCAGTCTAAAGATAACAACTCTAATAGACCAGACCCTCATATCAGTCCAAGCAAAAAAACGCCGCTGATAAAAAAAGTCTCAAAAACAGTCAAGAAATATCGTCAACTAGTATCTCTACATACAGCAATATAGTGAAATCTTCCAATAAAAAACCAACCTCCAGTAGTAATTCTATATTAATAAAACTTCGCAATGCTAATCAAGTCCCAGCTGATGTACTAGCCGAAATAAGGAGTTATCAATTGCAGTCAACAAAATTAAAACTACTAATTCTGAAGTTTTAATTAATTGCGGCAACCCGGAATCACTAAAGAAGCTTAAAGTAAATCTGGAAAATAAAATAGGGGAAAATTGTGAATTGTCTACATCAAAAATTTTTAATCCAAAAGTGATAATTTTCGGCACAGAAAAACTTCAAAATCCAATAAATAATGAAAATCTGGCCTCTGAGATAATAAAGCATAATAATATTTCCACCATTCATCCTGACTTCAAATTCAAAATAGTACGGAACATCGACCATGAAAATTCGACAGATAATTGCCGCAGTTGATGCCAAAACAAGATTATCGTTACTGAACAAGAATTACATTTACGTTGGATGGTACCGCTGCAAAGTACAGAATTCTTACCACGTGAAACGATGCTTTAGTTGTAATTTTGGCCATATATCAAAAGAATGCCCTAGTAGACTTCTAGTGTGTATCATATGCACCGATGGACATGAAAAAAACCTGTGTACATCAAATATACAAAAATGCGCATTTTGTATCAAATCTAATAATCAATATAAAACTAATTATAACTTTCACCACTCTGCAAATGATCCTAAATGTCCATGCTTTGTCTCCAAATTAAATTTAGTAAAATGTAGAACTTTGGCTAATCTAAGTTCCCAATCAGAATAGCAATCAGCAAAGAAAGTCAATAAGCCACACTACAATACACTACATATCTGTCATCTCAATATTAGGTCTTTAAATTTTTGACAACTTTTCCTCTCTTCTTATTGAATAACAACTTTATATCATAGCGATAAGCGAAACCTGGCTAACTTCTAGTGACCCATCAGGAAGTTTTGCTATGCCCCAATACACTCTGTTGCGGCAAGATCGTACTAGAAGAGGAGGAGGCGTTTGTTGGCATGTTCATAAAAATATTAAACATAGCTTAATAATTACAGATTAGATCGAAGATAATGACCAGAAAACTAGCTCTTGGTGTAGGATATCGTCCCCCTCTATGCAGCATTGCATATTTAAACAACTTAGAGGAAGTTCTTAGTAACATTTCAGGCGTAGTCGATGATATTATCTTTGTTGGAGATTTAAATATTGACTGTTACAAAAAAGATACAACTCAATACAAATATATCAGTAATATATTGAACAGCTTCAACCTTGTGCAACACATTAATGAACCTACTCGTATAAGCGACACTAGTTCAATACTTATCGATATAATCTGAACCAATACAGAAGATAGAGTTATAGAATGTAGCACACTTGATATGCTCAACATGTCTGATCGCAGACTAACTTACTGTAAATTAGATTATAATGTAGCAAAAAATCCACCTCGAAAGGAACTTATAGAGTTTATCGCTTCTTTGACTTAAATGAATTTGCCAGAAATGCTTCTTCTGTGAACTGGGATTACATAAATACACGGGACGGTTACTTCCACACATCCACCAAGGCCCTACGTCACTGACACCATTAAACAAATTAATTAGGCTTAAGGATCGTGCATATAATAAATATAAAAAAGCGAAATCGGAAAATCACCTACAGGCTTTTAAAGATTTCAAAAATTATCTATCTCTGACAATCAAAAATGAAAAAAAAAGCGTACATTACCCATCAAATAAATTTAAACAAAAACAATCCAAAAAAACTGTGGAGAGACTTTGCAAACTGGAATGTACATAATAAACCTCGTAATGAAACTTACCCTGATATCAACAACGTCAATGAGATAAACCAATTTTTTGCAAATATAGCAGCCGGATCCATAAATAATGACACCTTAGATTTTTATCAAAACAACATCGCCAATCCCTCATCAACTGAAATGGAACTTCCTGTGGTTTTGGTGGAGGAAGTAGAACAAACCCTAAAAGAAATTAAATCATTCGCCTTTGGATCTGACAACATCAATTTGGAAATGGTACGCCTTGTTTTTCCATACTGTAAGAATACCATAACACACATTATAAATAAATCATTTAAACATTACACTGTTTCCTCCATTTGGAAAATGTCGATAATAACTCCTCTACCTAAAGTTTCAATAGCTACTTCTATAATAATGAGCCTGATGTTAATGCTTAAATATTCAAATTGACGGATATTTTTATTTACTATACCTATATAGAAGCTAAATTGAGAAGCCACTAAAAAGAGTGAACAAAAATGTTTGATAAAAAAATTGAACCGCTTTCAAAAATGCCGCTAAAAATTGCGAAATAAAATTTTACCATCGGCCAGTTAATTCGATCTTATTACCTAATTTTTATTATTTTAGAAGCTGTGTAGATTGATTTGGTCGAATCTATAGAAAAGGGAATTAAAGACGCTATCAAAATTTGGCTCAACCATGCTCCTCAGAGGTATAAGGCGAAAGTAAAAAAACAAAATCAAGATGGAGCATAGAAAACCTATTGTAGGACGAAGGTAATTATTTCGAAGGGTGGCTTTTTATAGAAAAATACTTTATAAGTTGCTCAAAGCATCAGCAAGTCAGGAAATCAAATGTCAAATAGTAATGTCAATGATAATTTGCCTTCTAACTTTAGTCTACGAAGTTGAAAATGTTGAGTTGGTACCTGAAATACGACAGCTCAAATTGTTTATTTAAGTAACAATTCTGAAAGTGAGAATGGTCCAAGATTATCTTTAATACTTCACATACTATCACCATATCATTCTGAACTTAATTTTATACTTTTAAACTCTACCTACTTATGATTTTCAAAATAACTAAAGTTATATTCCTTCTTTAATTTGATATGAAAGTAAAGGAATTTATTATTCATCACTGTGGTAGGTGATATTTCCAACCTTATTCCAATACTTAAAAGGGTGTCTTGGGTTGCCATGTACCACAAAAACTAACAGTTGGCTGTTTACATTAATAGGGTAGTGGCCCCCCGTATACGGTTTCGACAAGAGATGTCAACATCTACAGTATCAATAGCATCTATTAATTTTATAAATGTTGATTTTTTCCATTCTAAATAAATTTAAAACATGTAAATTATTACACTCGATGATCCACTTGTCTGTATTTAATTTCTTAGCTTACATAGAATGCTCATAAATGGCATTGGAGGCCATCAATAAAAACTTTATTGTCATCTAGTAATAAATCTTTCTTTTCGGTTTAAAAAAAAAAAAAGTTCGTAATTAAAATAATTAAATGTTTACTTTTATTCATTATTTTTATTTTCGATTACGATGATTGATATGCTGCGGATCAAAACCAAACAACATTCAAAACCGGTAAATATCGCTATTTTTTAAGCAGTGACGTCGTGGCGTCATTAGACGTAAATCTTAATACAAGGGATAAACCAAGGGCATTGCCAGAGTAATTACCGGTAGATCGCTTGAAATTGGCCATGGTTGCATTTAGATATTTCGTCCAAGGACCCCAGGCGAGACATTAAACAAAGATGACGTCACGGTCTTTCAGTCCAGGAATTAGGAACGCCCCTGGCTTTTGCGTGTGACGTACGTGTGACCCACGCGCTGCCAATATGTGGTGAATTCTCCAAAACGTGGGGAATTTGACATTGATGTGTGTAATGTGTGGGGTAATTCTTTAGTGTGGGGATTTCGGGGAATTTCAAGTTGAAGTCGATACGGATCTAGTAATTTGCAATTTGTACCTAGTATCCTAGTATCTCATTCTATTCTTTGTCTGCTTTCACTTTCTATATCGATGTGATGGCTGTGTACCGTAATCTGCTGCTCAGAAATTATAGCAGAGCAGCAGTTTTAAGGCTACGCGAAGAAGTATGCTATATAATATCTGTAGTTTCACAGAGTCGTAACCTTAAAACTATGGCGATATTTTTGACATTGACCCTATTGACACTTGACACTGCTAAGTAAGTTGAGTTGGCAGTTAGTTATCTGACATGTCACATGACATCTGTAATCTAGTAATCTGTATCTGAAGGCAGCTGTTTGTTATACGTAAAAGAATCCTGGTTGTTTCTCTGCTATTTATTATTTGCGGCCAACGCGAGTAAAACATTTACTACTTTATGTAAATTGTCTCTAGTAATTAATGCACATACTTAATATATGTAAAGAAGGAGTAAATAATTGCATGGATAAGTGGCTAACTAAAATTAGTCCTAAGAAAAAGGACTCCCCCCTAACGATATATCTTACAGTGAAGGTAACATTGTATAATTAAAAATAGGTTTCGGGTTTAGGTTTAATTTCAATTCTAATTCTGTAGAAATCTTGTGAACAACCGTCGTCTAGTGATAATGAACTACATAAACATACAACACGTAGAAGCCAAGACAAGCAGGACGAACAAAGCGGAAGCGAAACTGATGATTGGCAAGATGAAGCTGAGTTTGGAGAAGATGATGTAGAGGAGCAGCAATTACAAATAAAAGAGGTATGTCAGGGTTCGCAAATGGTCGCTTTTTAGACATAAGTCGATAATTTCGATGTAAGTCTCTAAAAGTCACTAATATTACAATTTCGTCACTAAAGTGTCGCTATTTTGAGCGTTATACGTTCTGTTATTAAATTCTTTTCTACGGACGCCTATCTTTGCGAATTTGTTTACTACTAATCCTCAACTGGTATAGTAGTTGGGTTTTGGCTGACCCAGAGCATTTTTAAATGCTTAGAGTTACGTAGGTAGAGGGGGTAACTCTCTGTAGCTCCAGGTATTCCTTGAGAGTATTACACAGTTCCCAGTGCCATGTGACCGATTCAGCTATCATTTGCAGTTTCGGTGGTAGACAGCATTTGGGTCAAATTTGACCCAACTATACTGGTTGTATTCCCTCCTTTAAAAAGTAAATTTAATAAAAATGTCCCAATATCTAATTGACGCTGAATTAGCAAACATTTTAAATAATTTATCTGATGCCAGTGATACTAAGGCGTCCTTTCAAAATGATTTTAAAGAAAGCGGTAGTGATCTTAGTGGTGTAGAGGTGGAAAATGAACATTCGGATCATGGCACCGATACAGAAATAGACGCTGATGACAACGATGGAACACCATACGACGGAGTAGCAGAATATTTTTATGGTTAAAATAGGTACAAATGGTCCAATATTCCCCCTGCAAGTTCTAGAACAAGAGCTGAAAATATGTTAGTACATCTTCCTTGGCTGCTAGAAACACACCTACTACTCCTTATGAAGCATGGTCACTTTTAATTATGGATAGAATCCTTGATATAATTGTAAAGAACACTAATCGATAAATTACCGATCTATGTATAAAGTATGGAGACAGCTGGTATTTTCAAATCAGCAAATGAAGATGCAAACAGTTGGTGGGCTACTGACGGTACGGGGAGAGACAGACACCTTTAGACTTACGATGCCTTTGAAACGATTTCTTTTCCTGCTATCAGCTTTACGATTCGATGATCCTGACACAAGAGAAGCTAGAAAAGCTGGTGGCGACAAGCTAGTTGCAATTTCAGAAATTTTCTATGATTCTGTTGATAACTGCAAAAGCAATTGCAATTCTTATAGATATGTAACAATGGATGAGATGTTGGTGGGTTTCAGAGGCAAATGTAGCTTTTGCGTTTATATAAAAAGTAAACAGCAACGATATGATATAAAGACTTTATGTCTCTGTGATTCAAAAACACACTATGTACTAAACGCATTTGTGTATACTGGCAAAAATTCGAATGTTGCAAATCCTAGACATCTTTTCATACCTACATTGACTGTTTTGAAACATATCGCCACAATGATGGGAAGTAATCGGAACATAACAGCAGATCATTGGTTCACTTCCTTGGAACTCCTGCAAGAGCTAAAACAAAATAATTTAACATATATGGGTACGATTAGGAAGAATAAGCGAGAAATTCCTCAGCAATTTTTGGCGAATAGAAACGTGAAGAGAATTCATCTATATTTGGCTTTACATGAAATAATACCTTGGTCTCTTATGTTCCTGTCAAAAAATAGAAGTGTAATACTTGTTTCAACTTACATCACGATAAGTCAACGAATGATAGAACGAAAAAGCCAGAAACCATAGAATTTTACAACTCAACAAAAAGTGGAGTAGATTCTCTAGATCAGAAGTGTACTGTTTTTTCATGTAATCGCAGAACCAGACGATGGCCATTTGCAATTTTTTATGTGATATTGATTGCAGGTGCAAATAGTCATATTTTATTGAACTTTGCTGTCAAAAATGATGATCTTTTATAAAAAAAATGAGCATGTCTTTAAGACCGCCCTCGACAGACATACATACGTATCAAGATGATTTGCAAACATATTTATCAAATTTAAATAAAAAACATATTGAATTGTTTATGGGAGACATAAATATAAATTTATTGGATAAATTCTCAAACCCGGTTAATAAATACATAAACGTCTTAGCTGAGCATGGATTTCTCTCATATATTAATATACCTACCAGAGTAACAGAGCAATCCCAGAGTTTAATAGATCATATATTTGTTCGCAAGGTAAACTGCAAAAATAATCCTTTATTTACATCTGCAGTTTTTCAAACTAATATATCTGATCATAACACTATCTTCCTAAATATAACCTTTCCTAATACCAAAAGAAATGCTCCTACTAATAAGACTAAGTTCACGGTAAAAAAAATTGATTATGATAAATTAAATTCTCTGTGTGAGAATGAAATATGGACTGAGGTTATCAATTGTAACGACACACAAATATCATACAATAATTTTATAAATGAATTAAATAATTATATAATACTAGCAACAATCGAACATTCTGTACACAATAATAAAAATTACAAGATAAAACCTTGGATAACCATTGGATTGATAAATTCGATAAAAAAAAGAGACTTCCTAAAAAAGAAATGAAACAATACATATACAGAAGAACTGTGTGATGAGTATAAAGCATATCGAAACAGATTAAACAAACTTATTAAACAAACAAAAAATCAATACTATAAAGAAAAACTTAATGCAATAAAGGGAAATTCTAAAAAAACATGGGAGCTAATAAATGAAATATCAAATAATAGCACAAAAAAAACAATAAAAAACATACCTATTAAAAATAAAAACAGTGATATAATATCGGAGAATAAAGAAAAAGTTAACTTTATAAATGATTTTTTTACCAACATAGGACCTGAAATGGTACAAAAAATAAACAATTGCAAGAAATTAACACATAACTTCCTAAATGACATATCGGTGCCACCCACCTTATTTCTTCAACCAGTAGCAGATACAGAAATAATTAATATAATTTCTAACCTTAAAAGTAACTGTTCTCCCGGACCAGATGGAATAAAATCAGAGTTAATAAAAAATTTACATAAATATATCGTCAGACCACTGGTTCACGTTATTAATTTAACCTATAAAAATGGTAATCTGCCTATACAGTGGAAAGAATCAATTATTACACCCGTACATAAATCAGGTGACCCAGAACAATTAACAAATTATCGACCGATCTCTGTGATAAATAATTTTGCAAAAATCTTCGAGCAAACTCTAAAAAAGAGATTAACCTCATTCTTCCATCTACACAATGTGATAACGAAACGGCAATATGGTTTTATAAATAATTCAACACGGAAAATGCTGTCATAGATTTCCTCAGAACAACTGTGGGTGCTTTGGACGAGTCAAGAAAGTGTATTGCCATTTTTCTTGATTTGGCCAAGGCTTTCGATACAGTATCACATGACAAGCTCTTAAACAAATTATATAACTATGGTATCCGAGGACCAGCTCTTAATATTCTGAGAGATTATTTGTCACACAGACTACAACGTGTCAAAATAGAAAATTTTATAAGCTACCCACGGGAAGTGACAGTTGGTGTACCGCAAGGAACGGTGTTGGGCCCAATATTATTCCTTGTCTATATCGACAGCATTAGCCAAATAATAAATTTTAAGGGTCATCTTATCTCTTATGCTGATGATACTGTCGTTATCCACACAGGTGACAGTTGGAATGAGGTATACAGCGCTGCAGAGCTTAGCTTAAAAAGTAAACACATATGGTTAAGTTTTAATTTACCTTAAATGTTGCTAAAACTAAATATATAACTTTCACTTTACTACAAAAAGACCAACCTGTAGAAAAAACACTGAAGATACATAATATAACTTGTACAAAAACAGTAAACTGCGATACGTGTCCACTAATAGAAAAAACAAATTAAATTAAATACCTAGGTGTTATAGTA
Organism: Stenurella melanura; assembly: GCA_963583905.1. Lineage (NCBI taxonomy): Eukaryota > Metazoa > Arthropoda > Insecta > Coleoptera > Cerambycidae > Stenurella > Stenurella melanura. Next base: position 74,793,699 of record OY757315.1, read on the forward strand.
GATCAGCATATGAGATGGGATGAACATACTTTCTATATAACAAAGAGACTTAGACAGCTTATTTATAAATTTTATACCTTAAGGGAAATTCTAACACAAAAAAATATGTGCATCCTCTACTATTCTTTAGTGGAATCGGTTTTAAGGTATTGCATTAGTGCCTGGGGTGGTTTGTTCAATAACGTCCTAAATAGACTACAATGTACACAAAATACAATTATCAAAATAATTTTTAGGAAAAGTAGGCTATATAGTACAGAACTCTTATATAATGAAAGCGGCATATTCAATATAAGAAGTATATACACTTACCAGTGCCTAATATGGATGTTCTTAAATAAAAGAAGTTACATCTCTCAAGAAATTAGGCAAACTAGATTTATTGAGAATTTATCTATTAAATTACCACTATTTAGGAAAACTCACACTCAGAGATATGTCTTCTTTTTCGCTCCTAAAATATACAATCAGTTTCCTGAAAAAAATTATAAAACTAAACAAATATAAGCTACATATAAAGAATTTTATTAAAGAAAATTATGATATACTTACCAAGATATTTAATCCCTAAAAAACATAATACGCACGCCTCTACTCTCTCCACTTCTTTGTCTCTCTTCACTATTATCAATTGTTTATTTTTTATGTATTATCATGTATCTTATTTTATTTTATTATTCTCCATTAATATCTCTTATTTTGCTATTACCATATTTAACAGACTAAGTAATCTAAATGTAATATTGCTGTTTGTCAATTTTTCCGCTTTACCTAAAATTCCTTAACGAAATAAGAAGAACAACACAACACAAGCACCGTATAGTGCTTAGGTGAGTCTTCTTCGCTCGCTAGGGATGTTCATAATATATATTAATAAACTGTAAATTGTAAGGTAATATAATAATGTAATAATGTAATGTAATATTATAAGAATATTGTAATACTTTGCATTTGTAAAAGTGTATATTCTTACTTCAATAAACTTCAAACTTCTATATTTTATTATTATTTATTTATTATTATTTATTACCCAACAATAAAGACTACTTTTTAGTTTTGCTTATAAAAATTTGTACAATATATGTAAGTTCCATAATTTTTAAATCCCATTTTTATTAATATAATAATAAAAACTGAATTTAATCAACTTATGATAGATAGATCTGTGAGTAACTTGTAAATTTAAAAAATAAATTCCAATATCTCCAATTTGGCTTTATTAATATGTTTTATTATTTTAATTTTATTCCAGAAATATGGGAAAGTGTGTATTTATAGAAAATGGTTACAAAAAACCGATGTAGCGGATAGGGTGGTTGGGAATTGGGCTCGTAAACATGACAAACAACCTACGTTTTGCATGTTGTGCAACAAAACATTTTTAATCATGTCGGGTTTTAGAAAAACAAACCAACATGCAGCTGATTCTGCCCATGCGTTGCGTTTAATGGGCAATCGAAAATACAGATCTATGGTGGTAAGGTAAGAGAACAGTCTTTGACAGTGCCCTAGTCATCGTCTTATTTTGACTTTGATTGCGTGTACTAACCAAATGATTCAAAATTCCTACCTACTATTGACACCTAGTGACATCTAGAAATGTTCCTTATGAACAACAGAAATGCCCAGTTTGAAATAGCATTACATTATTATATGTCTTCAGTTGAAGTTTGCATGTCCAGAGAACAGCGTTGTTTCTTCAAAAATTACTAACATTTTGTTAAAGGGCATCCGACTTAAGTAATAAATTTTGCAAAGTGAAGGTTGGGATTATATTACTGCATGTTGTATAGGTAAGTGAATTTATGTGTATAACACTGTTTTACGGCACCTATATAGTATTTTTCTTTTAAATTGAAGAAAAATGATAGGTTAACCACTGGTACAAAAATGTATGGTCTAGTCATTGACCAAATGGACAATGACTGGAACAAGGTAGCGTTTACTTATTTTTCTACAAAATCTCCCTACAATTAAATCTCATATTCTGAATAAATAATGTTCATGGCATAACAAATATGTGCTTGGCTAGTGTTTGACCTATAAAATGTAGTCTGTTTCTTATTTTATTAATATGTTTTTTAACGGTCATACACTGGAACAGATATATGGTCAATAACTAGATCAAACACAGATCAAGCAATGGGAAATATACACAAATTATTAAAATAAACTTTCATCTTTCGTAAACTACTTAGGAAGAAAGAAATGATACTCATTCGATCGAACAAGCTTAAAAACATTATATACATTTTATTGACCTAGGGTTATTTTAAAATCTGAATTTAAAAAAAGGTTCACAAAGAACACTGTCAATTATATGAACACTAATAGATCAATCATAGGGATACTTCTAATTTGATCCATTATTTTTTCAAAATAATATGGCCCCTACCAAAAAACCATCTTACACACCTGACGACTTGCAAATTGCTTTGATGGCTATTGAAAATGGTATGAGCTATTACAAAGCCTCACAAATCTTCAAAATACCCAAAACGACATTAATTTATAAACGCACTGGTAAGATGCCAATGAAACGTAAAATGGGTCCTGAAACATATTTGTCTGCTGCAGAAGAGACATTACTCGTTAATTGGCTTTTCCATATTTCAGGCAGAGGATTTCCAGCTTCCAAAAATATTTTATTGGATAGTGTTCAAATGTTAGTAAAAAATATGAAGCGACAAATTCCTTTTGTCAATAATAGACCTGGTCGGCGCCGGTATGATTCGTTTTTAAAAAGGCACCCAGAAATTAATAGTCGAGTATCCAAAATTTTATGAGCGGGCGGGCTAAAATATCAGAGCAAAAGATTCGACTGTGGTTTAGCGACATTCAGAACTATTTTGAAACAAATTCACTTTTAGGCATTTTAAATGATCCTACACAGATATTTAACTGTGATGAGACTGCCATGTTTTTAAGTCCCAAAGATAACAAGATTTTGGTGAGAAAGAGAGAAAAAGCAGTGTACAATTTTATTAACAACGACGAGAAAGAATCCATCACAAAATTGTTAATAATGTTCCTGAAAAATGGGGCGTTGGCCATACTGACACTGGAGGTTTTTTCTGAATATATTACGAACATTTTTTATCCTTGGTTAATACAAAAAAGATCCAGTTTCCTGTTGCCCTATTTGTTGATGGACACAAATCCCACTTAACGATGGCCCTTAGCGAATTTTGTTCAAAAAACGAAATAATTTTAGTATCCCTGTTGCCCAATTCTACACACATTCTCCAACCATTGGACGCGGTATTTTTTCGTCCACTAAAAAGTCAATGGAAAACACGGTCTTTCACCGGAGAATGCGAAATAATAGAAATAAAGTTACGCGGAAGAATTTTGCTACCATTCTACACAACGTAATTTCTACAATGGAAAATAAAGAAAATATAATACAACATGGTTTCGGGACATACGGCCTTTTTCCATTCTCAGCTGAGAATATATATTATCAAAAATATTTCAAAGGTGCATTAGCAGTTTCGACTTATGTTGAAGGAAGCACCGACTCTGACACTTCTCACAACCGAAAATATAATATAGATTTGTTTGAATTTCTTGAGAAAGATATTTCAGAAAAAGTAATACTATTTAGAGAAGCTGGATAAATTTGGAATGGCGACTTAGAAGATACTGGCTTGTATTACTGAAATTCAGTTTGGTACTTCATAAATAGAAAATTATACTGAAAAATTAATCACACAAGAACATGAACAAATTCCCAATACTTCTGATATGCCTAACTTTAATTGTGATAACAATACTTTCATCGACTTAGAAGACTATGAAATTACTACAGAATATCTGCTCGACACCTACGAAAAGTGTTGCACGAGAGCCTGTTGTGATACATGTACCCCAAGAGACTTCCCAAAGAAATATGTGAGATAGTAGCACCGATAAAACTAAAAACATATTTAATGGAAATTTGCAAGAATATACTGCTATGCATGGAACATCAACAGACACACGTAAGAAAATCGTATAGTTGGAAAATATCACCATGGGTGCTAAAACTGGAACTCCAATTGAAGTTGGTGAGAATGCACTGAGGGTAGAACGTACTGAAGAAAATCATGAAATATTAACAAAAGAGAATAACTTCAAATCTGACGAATTCTTAACAGTCATGGATGGAACTCTAGTCAAATATTTCAACAGAAGTCAGAGTTCAATACAAAGGAGTGCTCCGACTAGTATTGATCAAAATGTGAATGAAATCCAGTGTCACAGCGAATGACGACCACAAATGCGGTAAATCCGACAGTGCCAGCACCGTTTATAAATAATTTAGAAAAAACTCCAGTTAAACCTTCTGATCTATGCCAGGACTCGACTCCTCCAAGCAAATACTGACCTTTTAAGAAATTTTTATTCTGGCCTTCGGAGAACAATAAGGTTAACAAAAGTTGCAAACAAAAGAAAAAGTTCCCTCAGTTGCGTCATCAGAACAGTGGCAGACTTACCATACAAACAAAAAAACGAGGAGGAGAAAATAGAAGAGGAGAAAGAAAAACGAAAAATAGAACGCGAAGAAAGAAAGCAGAACAATTTGGAGAACAAATCTAAGAAGAATGTTATGAGAGCCAACAAAATATCAAAACCTGATGTACCATGTGAAACAACAGTAACTGAGAGCAGCAGGCAAAGAGACGGGGCACATGAAGTCACAAAATATGTCATTGTTATATATGATGATGCTCTCACCCAGGAATTATATTATAAATCAGGCAAGATGCCAAAGGTAAAGAATTTAATGTTAAAACAATGCAACAGAGCGGATTGAATTGGAAATGGCCAGAACATGAAGATATTTTATGGTATGAAGAGGAAAATAATATGGAGAATATAGAGCCACCAAAACTAGTTACCAAAGAAGGTTCCTATATAGGAACCTTCTTTGGTAACTTGTTTTGGTTGCTCTATATTCTCTATAATATTTTAAGGAAATGTTAAAATACCTAAGAAATTGAATCAAAAGTTGAGACTGTCTACCTGGTATTTTTGTTAATTTACTTACTTGTTTTTGTTATGTGAATAATGAAATATATTTCTATTACGCAGTCCACTAAGTATACTATTCTTGTGAAATATTTCTCCCAGGTTATTCTGTCCCATGTCTAGATAAAAATGTACAGGTCCATTTCTAGTACTATCACTAACGTACCTTAATCTTCCCCTGGTCAATGATTAGTACACCTATACATGGAGCAGTTTTTAAAAAATAATTAAAACAAAACATAAAATCCCATCGACACGCTGAAAGATCATGGGCAAACCAACCTCATGAAATGTTTGCATTTTTATAAATGCAAATGCAAGGTTTCTGCAACCCACCAAACTTCAGATTGGGACTTAAGTTCGCAATCACTGGTACCGTTACCATAAGGGTTTTTCTTTTTCTCTGCCTGCAGCAAGCATGACTCAAATTCAACCCAGTCATCTTTTAATTAACGTTATTCAATTTTATAAATAAATGATTTATTCATAATTATTTTGTAGTAACTAATTTAAAATTTTTCTTTCATGTAATAAATAGGTGTAAAACAAAAGTGGTGAAGTAATATTTCAATTTTTTTTTAGATCAACCGCATCACAAGCTTTATTATATATTCGGTAAGAGATTCTGCCATTAAACTCGAAATATTATGGTGTTCAAGAATTGTTGCGTCTAAGTGGTCGTTTAAACTCTTGTACAGGCTTAGCCACCTTTTTACAAACTGTGAGACCAGGGGTTCCAGAAGGTTTTTCTCTATCCACGATAAAAATAAGATATATGATCACTGGTGCGTTGGGGTCATTTTTTTAAAAAGAACTGTTGAAAGATTTAACCAAACACAAGTGCGTTTACACCATCCACTACGACGAAACAACTAACAGTAAGAACAGAAAAGAGCCGTAAATTAGAGTTAAATTATTTTCCAATAGAATAAATAACATTATATATTGTATCCTGTATACGTATTTTTTGAGGCATGCAACTGGGGAGATTTTATGCAACTCTATTATAAACGCAACATGCGATAATGGTTTATAGTTGAGCAAAATACTTATGGTAGTGATGGTCACAATGTAAACAAAAGAGCTTTTAGATTATTAATTGAAAAAGTTAAAGTTCGAATAAAGCTGTAGTTAGACTTTGGAACGTGCAATATACATATTATGCATAATGCCTTTTTGAGGACTCCAGAAATTTGGAATGAGTTGCTCAGAATTTTTGACATCTCTTTATTATTACTTTGATGGATGGTCTGCCCGCAGAGAGGACCACGAGAAAATTCAGGTGGAACTAGTTGCTCCCACCCACAGTTTTATTAAACATGTTTTCTCAAGGTGGTTAACAATTTGGCCGAGTATAAAGAGAATTTTGGAGCAATTGCCTGCGATTAGAGAAATTTTTTTACAATATTTGCCATTAAAAGGCTCAAAAGATTCATTACAGAATACACACTATAAGTATGTTAAGTCATTTTTAGATGAAAAACAGAGGCTTTATTGTATTTTTTCTCATCGTCTGCAAAAATGTTTTTAAAATGCACATCTTTTTTTCAGCGTAATGAACCTTTTATACATCTTATGTATGATAACATAAAGGAGATATTGAAATTTTATATAAAATATGCAAAGGTGATGTTTTTATAAATTTTCAAAAATTGGACTCAACAAAAATATTTACGGGAGTAATTTTTTTAGATTTAAATGAAATTATTCCCATGCTTGGTGACATAATTCCATCATTACTGTATGAACTTGATGAACCACTGCGTTTAAAATTTGCAACACATGCCAACTCATTTTTTGCAACCTAGATAATAGAAAAAATCCCTCTCTTTCAAACAAAAATGAAATACTTAACAGTTCTAAATCCTAAAAATTTGTTGAAGTCCTATGCTGATAAATATTTTTTTAAATGTTTGGACATGTTACTCCTTGAAACCGACAGAAATGTTACTATAAGCGAATTACATCTTTTAAACGCCGAAATTAATATGAATCATATTAATATAAACAATAATGTAACAGATTTTTTGTTTGATAAAGTAGGCAAATTTACTGACTGAGGGTAATTACAAATCTTTCAAAATCACTTTAAATGCGATTATATGTGCCCAACAGGTTTAAAAAAAAAATTATAACAATAAGCCAGAGAACGCCATAATATCCAAAGACCTTATGTCGATGACTCGTGTAGCACACAGTGCATATAGTACATATCTTCTGAATAAAAATAAATACCTTTAAAGAAGCTCAGAGACAAAGTTTAGAAACAAAAATGAACACGATTTCTGAAGAAAGTAAAGAATTAGTACAAATGGGGGAAAACTTGAAAAAAAAGAAAAATGAAACCAGTGATGTAACAATAAATTTATTAGATGATGTAAAGAGAAAATTTATGATAGTTAATGTACCCAACACCCTGTATATTGTTTTTAATATATTTTAAATGTGATGTAAATAATTAACCTTAGTCTGAATCAATATTGTGTAGTTCTTAAGAATAATGTTGTCAACAAACAATTAATTATATCTAAGACAAAGTTGCTCCACCGTTATCATTGTATACAAACAAACATTCTAACAAAGAAAATCTAAAAGTTCCTATTTATAGTACATTAAGATTATTTGATACTCTAAGAATTATGTCTCACATTGTTTACTGTTTCTTTCCTATTTTTGTAGACATGTCAAATAATCATTATTCTAATATTGTCGCTTACGTCAAACCCCTCACATATAAAGTACAGTATAGTATTGTATCATTCAGAATCCATAGAAAATAGATAGAGAGTAGATCCATAAAAAGTCAGTCAGTCATTCTAAATCAGACTAGTCAACTATTGTAAACATTTATCAAGTATTCTTCAAGTTCAGCAACAGTTAGTTAGTACTAGTATTTTAAGTTATATTATTATAACCATCGATTTAATAACCTTACAAAATAAATCTTCGTTAAAAGTTGTGCCAGTGTTTTCCTCTGAAGCAGTCCATTACAGTTAATAGAAATAATAATAATTCAACAATGGCTCATGCCTGCGCTTTACTAGAAACAGCACTGAGTTGCCAAGAAAAGGAAATTGCGACAGATAAAGAACTTCAAAAAATCCAAGGAAATCTTCTAAAGATAAAAATAAATAATTTGGATAATTTTATATCTAAGACGTTAAAAGCAGTAGTTTAATTTTTCATTTAACTTATGTTAGTAAGAACGATATAGTATTTTTGGTTATATCACAATACTGTTTATTACATTTATAGTTTAAAATATTAAATTAATATTTTAATACAGCTACTCTACTTGAAATGTTATTTTATTTATATTTAATGCATATGTATTACAACATTGTTTATATTATTGAGATAAACGTTTTACCAAAGGCAATTGATATTTATTAAAATCGAGATGATTCATGTCATATATCTTAGTAAAAATTCTCGTGTAAAAGTCTAATCTTATGGTAGTTCGATATATTTTCTTTTTCAAATAGGTCACTAAATGGTCACTTTTTGTTAATGGCAAATAGTAACTAAGTCACTTTTTTTATAGAATATAATTTGCAAGCCCTGGTATGTGCTAATATTCATTTTCTCAGTATACCTAAAAATCTCCATCGAGCGAGACTTTGCAGTGGTGTCTGACACTTATGGGCCAACGTAGCAAGCGTATTGTGGGTAACTTAGTTCCAGGCATAATATACATTTCACTGTGATGTGCTTATTACCAGGACTAACAAATATTGCTTATCAGTAGAAAAAGTAAACAAAATATCAACAAAGTTTCGGTGAAAAGAGTAATAGTCCGAGTCCTAGTCGTAATGTTTACAAAATATTCTTGGGCCATCATTTCTGTTCTTAAAAAGTAGTACGTAATTAAAAATAAATAACCATAAAAATTGCATATTTATATTTTTAGGGAAAAACGGTGAGAAAGTTGAGAAGCAATAAGAAAACGAAAGGAGATAATAATTCAGCGAAATATAAAATTTTATATTTCTTGGATGCAAATGAAACAATTTGAGGGCTGGCTAGCAAAGTCGAATGTCATTAAAAATGGAAATGAATATGCATATTGCAACATATACAAGATGGACATTATTGCTCATAAAAACTATATACGATCTTTCGGCAAGACATAAGAAAAACTTCAGTGCCGTAGCAAAATTACCGAAATAGTTGTTAATAATCCTCTTCAAGAAAGCACTAAACGAGCGGAATTAAAATTAAATGACTTCTTAGTCACCAATAGTCTGCCATTGCAGCTACTGGTTATGTTGAAACAGGGGTTAGGAGATAATTTTAGAGAGCCGCTTTTTTCCAAATTGAGATAACCTAGTAATTTCGTTTCCGTTATAGTAGACGAAACTGTAACAAATGCAATAAAAGGGGTTAAGAAATTATAACTGTTCGTCATAAAATAGCGCGATGTTTATAGAAATTTAAGATATTCGTTCCCAGAATTTAAAAGGTGGTAAAATATTCATCACAATGTAATATTATAATATTGAAACATGCAAACAGCAGAAAAAATAACTATCTATAACTAAAAGAAAAACTTTGTGTAAAAATATTAATGAAATCTTTGCATTCTTTCGATAACCTGAATTCTGATTATGCTAGCAAATTAAAATCCCAAAGTGAATTTGTCTAATTTCTCATTTGACAATTCTCATTCGAACACTAGCACCCCCACACAGTCCCCTACGGCCATGCAGATTAAACTAGCTTCTACATAACCCCCTACTATTATTATGAAAATTCAGTTAAAAATGAGAACAAAATGAATTTATTTATCTACCTACCTCGTCTTAAAAAAATATTCATTCTAATGGATTACATTTTCATGAAATCTGTCATTCTGTTTCTTGGAAATGATTAGCCTTTGAAACGTTTTTCGCCCTTATTCTAGAGCCCATCATTTTACGATTTTAATTTGCTAGCATAATCAGAATTCAGATTATCGAAAGAATGCAAAGATTTCAGTAATATTTTTATACAAAGTTGGACGTGTCGACGAAAAAAACCTTGTGGCAGTAATTGCAAAACCTTGTGTGTCATAGTTTCCAAATCCGAATGAGTTTATGGCAACCCCAGTATAGGCCTTGCTGGAGTTAATAGCGTCAAGGCATGGGAAAGTTGCAGTCATTTTCAAATCATTTTATTACAAATGTAAAAATCACACGATCAATTAATCGAGAATGAAGTAAAAACGCGTTTCGGTGATATGTAAATTAGTCAAGGCCGGGTTATCTCATAAATACTGTAATTGATTAAAAGAAGGATTCACTGTATATCAGGGAGAGCGAGATGTTTTCTCTTATTCTCTTAATTTTTTAATGTACGATCACTATATATTCTTTCTTCTTGCTCTTATTTACATAAGAATGAAAATTTAAAAAAAACGATAACTCACCAGCACGATACCAGGGGAAAAATACGCAAGAACCTTCAAATACCTACTATGAATAAGAATATCGGTTTGAGATCTTTTCAATACTTAGCTCCAAAATTTTACAACCTTCTACCTACTAAAATCAAACAATCAAAAAATCTAAAAACATTTAACAAGAAATGTAGAAACTTTATAAGTAATCATTACTCCTTTAAAACTTTTTTTTAGAAACCAGAATTATTTATCACAAAAAAAAATAGCAATATATACTTTGCTATTTACTTTAGTTATAGTAACTAGATTGTAACTAGATAATAGATTGTAACTAGATAGTAATTAGATTAATGAATCATACTTCTTCAGTATACACACTTAAAAAAAATTATTAAATGTAAATAACTCAATATACACTTCCTAGGCACATTCAAATGTTCAGTCATTTAGGTGCCTGTACTAACTGTACAAGCATATATAAATTGTAACTTATAAATATTATTTCGAAATTGTATTTCATTGACAAACTATTGAATAAACTATAGAATAAAACTATTGAATAAAAACTATTATATGATAAGAAGGAATATAAACACCAAAGGGTGTTTTCATCTCGCTGAAATTAGCTAGCTGTGTATATAAATTAGATTAAGTTGCGATTAAATATTGTATGTTAGAATTAGACAAATTCACGGTCCCTATCTTACTTACAGTAATTCTTACATGACAGTTGTCAGACAAAGCAGTACTCAAGTTAGGTACACAAAAGGGGCTGGACCGCAACTCACTGCTCGAGGTTGTTTGGGGTTTGACGTTTACGTTCCTAGTGGTAAGATTGTACTTAGAAATCGGTTAATAATTTTCTGTGTTGGCTGGTGTTTGTGATTTACAGGGTTGGTCCTAAAAATTAGATTGACGTCATAATTTTCTTAAATTTTTGTTATTTTGTTAACCTTCATATGATTCAAATTAATCTCAGACAACTGACGTGTGTTTAGAGTTTTTGAGTATGTGTACTTTGATTTTCAGTTTTAGTTTATTAATTTTCCTACCCCTGAGGTAGCCAGGTTTGATTATTATTAGTTAAAATTTCCTTAATAATTCGACAAAGTTAGTATTAGCATATTTTTTCTTGGGTTCTTTTGATTATTTTTATTCATATTACCAATCGATTAGTTTCGGTTCTTCCCTTTTGTAAATATAGCTTAAGTGTTGTGGACAAGTCGAGTTTTATTTAACACACAGTAAATAAAGAACCCACTTAAGTCATAAATACTAAGGTGAGCTTTCGAAGGGCTGTCAATCTCTCACTCGCGAGATATGTATAATTATTATTTCTTGTATTAGATAGATTATATTTATGAGAACATATTCTGTAATTACGAAAAGTGGCCAGTGTTGACTTCAGCATACCTATGTACTGCTTGTGTGTTACCAAATCAAAGTTGCAGTACAAAAGTCTTTATTTGTAATAAAGTAATTTGTTTTACATGACACAAATAAAATATGAAGAATTAGTTACTATTTTGTTACTTTTAATGTTTACTATAGTTAAGTTACAGAAAATAATGTTCCTTACATATCCTGCGATAGTTTAGCTGTATTTATATTTTTTTTTCTAGGAAGTGATGTCCTATTACTACTAAGGGACATTAAAATCACTTTAAATGTGATGGACGAAAGACTGGCGAAGATAGAAAGCCTTTTAGAAATACCAGGAATTGTTCCTGTTAAGAAAAATATCTTGCCTAAGCTGCCGTTTGCCATTGTGTAGGATATACTTACTTGAATTGAAAGACCTTCTTAAAGAAAGAGAATATGAAATTCAAATGGTAATAACTATATAAAATATTGTAACAATTAACTGGTAGGTAGTAGGTCATAAGTGTATTTTCGGAGCGTACCCTGTCTCGAGATCGAGGTGCGTGTGTGACGTTTGGTTCTGGGAAGTGGTGATAGAATCAAGGGTTGATAGATGTCGTTTTTTTGACGTTTGACAATTTAACATAGTTTGTTCATATTTACTGAGTTTTAATGTTTCCTCACACAGTGTGGATGTTTTGATCTTTATAACACGTTCGAAGAATAAATACTCTTTACTAGGAAGTATCTACGTTTTATTTAAAATTTAACCTCCCGTGTTAACATATTAATATATTGATCTATACTGGTGTCATTACGACATCCTAAACAAATCAAATTTGAGTTTTGTTAGTAGCTTCTTAATACCGGCTGTGCTGCTAAGAATCTATAACAGCACTATCGTTTTATTATATTTCAGCCTCGCCTCGTAAATAAGGATGGTGTAGTAACTCCACTTATCGTCAAATCTCACACAGTTCAAAGATAAAATCAATATTTATGTTAGGTCCTAATATCGATACCTCTCGGTGTGTACCCTCCACATATGTATTCATTCTTTGTTTGTGTGTCAAGTCATTCATATAGTGTTACGGTGTCTTTTAATTTACAAAAAATGCCTAAAACAAAGGGCAAACGCCGTAGTCGCAGTTATTCCAGAGGGACTCGAAAAAATTAAGAAAACTAGTGGAAGATATTGATAATAGACCGAGAAATATGGAAAATCACAATCATAAACGTTCTCGACGGCTCCGTTAATCCTCGTCTTCATCGTCTGAGTCGCCGTTAAGTGTTGGGTCTAACAGGTGTTCCCCTGCCCCGAGTTCTACGAACGGATCTAGGGAGAGTGACTGTGATTTACCGACACAAAATATTTGTAAAAACCAGGACGGTTTTGTACCTGCTGGTAAGTCTTATTAAATTAATTTTTATGGCAGCAAACATTTAGTTAAGGACATTAGATTGGTAAAAACACTTAAATTGTATGCATAGGGCATTGAGCATCCTCCTTTTTTCTTAAGCATACTTGGGGTAATGAGTCCCCGGACATTTATAATGCAGATATATAGTGTGATATTTTTAGTCTGGTATCGATGAGTATACCAGACTCTTATCTAAAACGATGCAGATGAAGTATCGATAAATAGCCAGGTATCGATGAATATACCAGAGCTTTTATTTAAAACGATGCAGATGAAGTATCGTTAAATAGTCAGGTATCGATGAGTATACATGCACCCCAACTATAATAATGCAAAAGACGCATTGTTAAATGATATTGCGTGGGTTTGATGAAAATCCACGGGGGAAAATATAGTCCGGTATCGATGAGTATACCGGACTTTCATAAAAAAATTAATATAAAAAATGTTGTTGAAACATTTTTCCTTCTTTTATTTTTCATTTATTTATTTATTTACTTATTTTATCTCACATTACTGTGAGTAATGATGTTTTTTCTTTCATCTCCTCAGACGGAATGGAGATTCACCAAGGTGAACCTCCATCAGATCAATTAATAAGTAAAGACCAATCTAATGTTCTCAGCGATGACATTATTGCAATTCTGGGTCAGCAAGAGGGAAACTCTAAACATTGGGACCCCGATCTTCATAATGACTTATTGATTCGATGGAAGAACATTTTAGCTTCAGGTCTGTCGGATGAAGACAGAAGGAAAATTATTACTAAACACCCTCCTCCTGAGAACTTAAGGTTATGGCAGCCCCACAGCTTAACCCAATGATAGAAAAAGCTGTATCAGCTACGTATTTGCAAATTTACAAGAGCAGGTCTAGCTGTGATTGGACACATTTTCAGCTGACTGCAGAAGGGGGAGGGAATAGGCAATATATAGCATTGCTCAATGATGCAAGCATGTTGTTAGCTGATGTTTTTCATTCACAAACCGTTACTTGTCGGGGTTTACTTGCGGTGAATCTAAATAAAGATTTCCAGGGACCTAATAAAGAGATTCCCACGGACTTATTTTTATTCGATGAGAATTTGGAAGAGCGCCTTAAAGTTTCTAAAAACATAGAATATTCTGGCAAAACAATCAAACTAATTCAAACCAAGGCAATGCAAAAAACCTCGGCTTTAAACTCCAAAGCTTCTCCTCAACGTCAGCACGGGAAACGTCGGGAGAGAAGTCAATTTTACCAAGCAGCGCCCATACACAGGCAGTACAAATACAACAACGTAAACAACAACGGAAAAAGACATATCGTCGTCAACAGCCGAGTCAGCAGTAAAGGTGGGTAATGCTGGTAGGCTAAGTGCATTTATATAATATAATATGGTCTAATTTTTGTCAGGACAAGTTGGTTCTAAGCTGGGTTCAGGGGACTAAAATATTCTTTATTAGCTATCCAAAGAAATGTACATTCAAGGAAAACTTCTTCGTCACACAAGGAAAAGACAGCCATACAAGCTTGTGTTAATAAACTTCTATCAGATCCTGTTATTAGTGTAGTGTAATTGTGTGATAAACAATTTATTTCTAATATAATATAATTTGTAATCATTTTAAAATAGAAGATCATGGTACTGTAGCAAAATTGATGAGAGAAAACTGCTTCATGGGTACAGTTGATTTAATGGATGCCTATTTCATACTATCTATTCACAAAAAACATAGGAAATACTTAAGATTTGAATTCAATGGGAAAATATATGAATATAACTGTTTGCCATTTGGCCTAAATATTGCTGCGTTAATTTTCACTAAGTCAATGAAACCCGTCATAAGTTTTCTTAGAAAGAAGGGTTTCTTGTCAGTTACAAACTTAGATGATATTTTTTTTTGGGCCACGTACACGGAAGGTTTAGCTAATGTTACAGACATTATTAATCTCCTGACCACTCTGGGGTTTCTGCCAAATTACGAGAAGAGTAAATTAGTTCCAACTCAAACCAAGTAATTGATTATCTCGGTTTTATTTATAATTCTGTAGACACATCTGTCAGTGCCCTAGCAGAGCAGTTAGTTCAAATGTTTTCATTAATAAAAAGCTGCTCTATTAGAGATTTCGCCATTTTTTGGCTAAATTAACTTCTCTTTGGCCTGGTATAAAATATGTTGGCTTTACACTAAAGCATTCCAACGAGAAAAATTTCTGGCACTACGTAGCTCAAACGATAACTATGATGCAAAAATGAATCTATCTTCTCTGCTCTCTAACGATTTCCAGTGGTGGATTCGTAATTTGAGTAATGTAAAAAATTGTATCCGGATTGACAAATTTGAGCTAGAAATTTTCACGGACTCATCGGAGACGGGATGGGGTATTAACTGCTTGGGAAAGAAGTCTCATGGGATTTGGTCAAAAGTCGAAAAACAACACCACATAAATTATTTAGAACTTTTAGCTGTTTTCTTTGCACATTGCAATATTCTGTGCTTTAGCCTATATTAATAAGATGGGCAGCGTATAATACCCCAAACTTAACAGTCTCTCACGAACCATATGGCAATGGTGTGAAGAAAGAAATCTATTTCTTCACGCCTCTTACATTAAATCATCAGATAATAAGGAAGCTGATACTGAATCTCATAGTTTGAAAATAGAAACAGAACGGTCCTTAGATACATTAACATTTACTAACTATTTCTCAGTTTGGTCAACCTGATACTGACTTCTTTGCTTGTAGAAATAATACAAAATGTAAAAAGTTTGTTTCAAAGTTGAGAGATCCGGACAATTTTGCAATCAATGCTTTCACATTAAACTTGGAAAAAAAATTGCTTTTATGCATCTCCGCCTTTTTTCCCTAATTTTAAGAGTGCTAAATAAAATAATTTCTGACAGTGCTAGAGGCATCCTCGTTGTTCCTCTCTGGTTTTCTCAACCATGGTACCCGGGTTTTTCGTCCCTGCTAGAAGGTAAACCTATTATTTTTAAACCTAACAAGAACTTGTTGTCCTTCAACGGGGTGGAGGAAAATTACCCTGGTGGCCGGAATTGTAACATCCAAGCACTGAAACTAGAAGATGTACCCAACGAATCTCTAAATATATGCCTTGCATCAATTACAGATGCTACTATTAATCAATATAACGTTGGTTTGCGGCTCTGGTGGAAGCATTGCAACCGTGAAAACGTACAAGCGTTTACTCCATCAGTGGCATCAGTGCTAAAATTCCTTACTCTTCAATTTAACAAAGGCTCTTCTTTTAGCACCTTAAACTCATACAGGGCTACACTTTCGCAAATACTAGGCCCAAATATAAGTGGATTATTTGAGAATTA
Organism: Stenurella melanura; assembly: GCA_963583905.1. Classification (NCBI taxonomy): domain Eukaryota; kingdom Metazoa; phylum Arthropoda; class Insecta; order Coleoptera; family Cerambycidae; genus Stenurella; species Stenurella melanura. Next base: position 74,810,205 of record OY757315.1, read on the forward strand.
AAGGATTATTCAAAGGGTTGTGCTGTTTGAGACCTCACTTACTCAAGTACAATAAAACTTGGGATCCTGCTGTAGTTCTAAATCATATAAAGAACACATCGGCTCAGACCCATTCACTAGAAGAAATAACATATAAAACTGCTATGCTTCTAGCTTTAGCCACGGGTCAGCGAGTTCACACTTTAGCAAGTATTGAACTAAACAATATAAAAAGGTTTATGTATAGGCTAGAGTTTCAAATTACTAAAAGAATTAAAACCTCAAATAGCAATAGGATCCAACCCACTGTTATCTTGCCTTTTTTCACTGATGATGTCAATATCTGTCCAGCCAAAACGTTACTCTTATATTTAGAAAAAACTAAGGCCATCCGGGGTTCTAGTAATAATTTTTTTTATAACATTTAAAAAGCCGAGCGGCTTCTACTCAAACTATTAGCATATGGCTAAACACCATGCTAAAAAGAGTGGGTTGAACATTAACTTGTTTAATGCGCATAGCACTCGGCACGCAGGGTAAATGCGCCTAATACCAGCCACATCCAGTAGTCAGCCACTACGGTAATAAACTTGTTGTAATAGAAAAACCGTCAATCTTTGACTACAAAGTTTGGTTGTCCAGTGCTCAGCCACATTTCCAGCTAGTATCTGTCAAATTTCAAAATCCTAACCTATCAAGATTGCACGTGGTGGCTGATGAGTGTATTGTTACTAGGTGGCTGTGAAGACGTGGAGAAAACTTGTATTTTTGCTTAGCATTAAGTTGACTCAGAATAAGACTTCAACATAATAAAGGAAGTGATACAAGGTTAGTATGTTTTTTCATTTATTAATTAGAGTTGAATTAATGTTTAACGACGTTTAAAATGGCGAGAAAGAGTGAGAAACGTTTTTTTTGAGGTGGCTGGGCACTGGTAGCTGAAATATGTTAAAAATCAATTGTCAGCCACGTGGCTGACGACTGGATGCTTCAAGAAATTTTCAATTTTGAAGCAAATTTACTGGTAACAAAACATATTTTTCCGCGTTATTTGTTAAATGGTATTTTATACAAAATTATTGCACTAAGCCAGTAGTCAGCCACCACGAAAAACAAGTGTAGTTAGATGGCTGACTTTAGGATGTTCGTTGTCTTATACTCAGCCACTTATCTGCAGATATATCATAGTAGGTATTTTTAGCAACAATTTTTATTTTATTCAAATTAGGGCAACTATGGGACGCTATAAAACCCGTGAAGTTCATAAATACGCTGAAGAGGCACTAGCAAATGCATTAAAAGCCATTAGAGAGGACAATATAGGGATAAGAGAGGCAAGCAGGAAATACGGGGTTCCTCGAGGTACAACCAAGACCGACTTCACGGACGGGTAAAAGAGGGACCACGTAAAATGGGGCCCAGTACAGTTCTCAGTAAAGAAGAGGAAGACGACTTGGAAAAGTGGCTTGTTGAACTGACAAAATGTGGATTTCCACAAAAAAAACATGACCTTCTAACCACTGTACAGAAAATTGTGACCGAGAAAAACAGAAAAACGCCATTTAAAGAAAATAAACCTGGAGAGAAGTGGTACCAGGGATTTTTACGAAGGCATAAAAAATTTAGTTTAAGAGAAGCTGAGGGTCTTACAAAAGCCAGAGGTCTCATTACAGAAGAAAAAATTAGGAAGTTGTTTTGGGAATTGAAACAATTTTTGACAGATAATAATGCACTGGACATCTTAGATGACCCTTCGAGAATAGCTAATGGAGACGAAACAAGTTTTACTATGTGTCCCAAAACAGGGAAAGTTTTAGCACCAAAGGGTTATAAAAATGTATATGACATTAAGAAAGGTAGTGAGAAAGAAACCATTACTGTTCTTTTGGTTTTTTTCTGCAGATGGTAGAACAATGACACCAATGGTAGTCTTCCCATTTGTCAGACCAAATAAAGCTCTTGTGGATAGTGTTCCGTCGGGATGGTTTCTAGGCCGCTTCGAAACTGGGTGGATGAAGAGTGACACATTCTACGAATATGTTGCAAATGGGGTAGATAAATGGATCGATGATAACAATATTACAAGACCTATATTACTGTTAGTTGACGGTCATAAATCACATATGTCGTTGGAACTTAGTCAATTCTGTCATGACCATGGAATAATTTTATATGCACTGCCCCCAAATACCACGCACATGATGCAACCGGCAGACGTGAGCGTTTTCAAACCTCTTAAAACGGCTTGGAAGAAAACAGTAAGGGAATGGCAAACAAAACCCGAAAATGTAAATTGTGTCTTAACTAAATGTAAATTTTGCCCCTTACTAAAGCTGGTATTAAATGATGAGTCGCTTCCTTAAGCTATAAGGAATGGTTTCAGGAAATGTGGGCTATATCCATTCAGTCCAGAAGCCGTGGACTACTCAAAGTGCATTCAAAATCGCTTGGAGCAAATACAAGAAAATAGGCAAGAAATTAAAATTACAGAAGAACAGTTCCTCACTACTACAATGGTCCTGACAAATTTAAAAGAAGTATTTGCTGAAAGAGGTGTTGAAACTGATATTGTTATCGAGCAACTTCAACTAATAACGCAAGAATATTATCCAGAAAATCCACCTGCTCTTCAAGAAGTAAGACCAGTTCAATCTGATGGAGAAATGTTAGCAAATGCTTCAGTTCTAACCAACGCAACGGCTTGATAGAGTTCGATGACAACTTAGATTTTGTTTCATTTAACTTTAACGATTTATTTGACGAAAACAATGAACAAATTAACAGAGATGAAAGTGCTTCAATTGTTACAAATATTTCTCTCGATGAGACTATATTAAGAGAAACAACCAAGATGAAAGAACGTGAAATTGAACTAAAAGAGACTGAAATAAGTAGAGTAAAGAATATAGGAAATGAGACGTAACAAAATGAAAAGGAAGAAAATATTAACACAGAAACAATGAAAGAAAATATTATTCAACCGATTATTGAGATAAAGAGAAATGAAGAAACTGAAACCTCTAAATCAAAACCAAATAAGAATGAATCAAATAATTTTACCGATTTAAATAATAAAAATGAAATGAAAATGAAAAATGAAAATGAAAACATACTAAATACTGAAAGAGCACCAGATAAAAGTTTAGAAACAGAAATCGAATTAACTGAAGTGGGTGAATTTGAATTGAATAAGGAAAACGAAAATGGGAATTTACAAAAAACAGAAGCTAAGGCAATAATTCTACAAAATGTTACAATTTCTCAGAATGGCACAGTAAGTGCTAATGATCAAGAGGGCAAAAAAAATAATAATACGAAAGACCAATCTAAAAACCACCGCTTTTTTTTCAGAGGCTTTATCTTTGCCAACCCCTCTGCCAAAAAGTGCCAAACGGAAAAAGAATGATCACTTGCCTGCCGCTATTTCTTCTGATGAATTTATAAAGTGTTTACAGGAAAAACTTGATGCAAAACAGAAGGCTATCAATGAAAAAGAAGCGCGGAAATTGGAAAGGCTTAAACGCATTACAGAAAAAGTTAAAGCAAAAAAAAAACACCTGTACAAAGAAAACAAATGAAAAGTAAAGTCCATGATAGTGAATCGGAAAACGAAACACCTCCATTAAAGAAAAACCGTCGACTCGTAGAAAAAAAATCTGTTAAAAATTTAAGTGAGAATAAGGAAACAAATAATACTAGTAAAAAAAAGGAAGTGTGCTCGAATTGTGCTGCAATATTGGAGAGTGATACAGAAGACAATGACCTGAAAAACATTGGTTGCGACAGATGCTCTAAATGGTATCATTTAAAATGTACGCCATTTCGGGGGTATAATTATAATGAAGTAGAAGATACAGAATTTATTTGTGACTTGTGGTTAGTCTAGATAAATTCTTTTTTAGAAAAGGGAAAAACAATGCTTTTAGATGTTTCAAATAAAAACTGTATTTTTATACACTCTACATATGTTTTTAGGTTTTTTGTTAGACTCAAATAAAATGCAGATAGAATTGCCACAAGAAAAACTCAAAGCTCTCTCTATCTTGGTGCAGAAATTTCAAGAAAAATCCAGTTGTACAATTAAAAACTTTGCAAAATTATTAGGATCATTGGTAGCAAGCTGTCCAGCTATTGAATATGGCTGGCTTTATACTAAAATATTAGAAAGGGAGAAATATCTAGCCCTGAAGCATAACAATAGTTACGAGGCAGTTATGCCAATTAATCAAAAAATTAAAAAAGACTTGCATTGGTGGACACAAAACATTAAAAGTGCAAACTGCAAAATTAAGAATTCTACCTACGCCTTAGAAATTTTTTCTGACTCTTCTTGTAAGGGCTGGGGGATCTTTTGTAACAAGGAAAGCTCACAGGGCATATGGTCTAGGGAGGAATCACGACATCACATTAATTTTTTAGAATTAAAAGCCGCATTTATTGGCTTAAAGTGTTTTGCAAAGGATTTGCGAGGTTGCCAAATACTATTGCGTATAGACAATACAACAGCAATTTCTTACATAAATAGAATGGGCGGTATTCAGTTTCCAGTCTTAGCAAATCTGGCTAGAGAAATTTGGCAGTGGTGCGAACAGCGCCAAATTTGGCTTTTCGCATCATACATATCCTCAAAGAACAATGTAAAAGCTGATTTTGCTTCTAGATCACTAAGATTGGAAACTGAATATGAGCTGAATCCTAGGGCATTCATGCAAATAACACAGGCATTTCAAAACCCGCAAATTGATTTGTTTGCATCCAGAATAAACAATAAATGCAAGAAATATTGTGCCTGGCTAAAAGACCCAGGAGCATATGCATGTGACGCGTTCACAATAAGTTGGAAACACCTTTTTTTCTACGCATTTCCCCCCTTCTCAATTATCCTAAGAGTACTGCAAAAAATTAGAGAGGACAAGGCCGAAGGCATTCTAGTGGTACCATGCTGGCCTACTCAATCCTGGTACCCCTTGTTTACGAGCTTATGCCAACAAAAAATTACATTTAAACCGGATTTTAATTTACTAATTTTTGTCGATAGGAATCCACATCCGTTATGGAAAACCCTTTCCCTGGAGGCAGGGTTTTTATCCACCAGGCCTTTCAACACCAAGGCATGCCATTAGAAGCAGCAGACGTCGCTTTGAATTCACTCTCCGTTTCCTCAATTAAGCAATATTCCAGCTGCCTAAAAAACTGGTGGAATTTCTGTACTTCACGCCACATAAACCCGTTTGAAAAATCTGTATCAAATAGTCTTAGTTGTTTGAGTTATTATTTTAATAGGGAAAGTTCCTATCAGTCACTCAACACTTTGCGTTCTGCGTTATCCCTGATAATGGGCCCCGACCCAATGATAAAAAGACTCCTTAAGGGAGTATATAAAACAAAACCTCCTAAACCAAGATATAGATTTACATGGGACCCAGCAATTGTTCTTAAGTATATTGAAGAGCTTGGCAAAAATGAACAGCTGTCGTTGGAATTATTGAGTAAAAAATTACTTACATTGCTGGCTCTCACGACAGCCCATAGAGTTCAGACCTTCTCTCTGATCAAAACAATAAATGTTTTACGCAGTCCGGACGAAATACAGATATTGATCCCAGACTCAATAAAGACGTCAAACCCGGATAATTATCAACCTGTTTTGAGACTTCCTTTCTATAAGAAAAATGTTAATATTTGCGTAGCTACAACCCTTTTATATTACATAGAAAAAACAGAACAGATTAGACATAATAGTACCTTGTTCTTAAGCTAAAAAAAAAACATTTCAAAAAGTGTCAAGTCAATCTCTTAGTCGCTGGATTAAAGAAACCCTTTTCAAAAGTGGAATCAATACTCAAATGTTTAAGGCGCATTCAACCAGGCATGCTAGCACATCGGCAGCTAATAAGGCAGGAGTTAACCTAGATGAAATTCGAAAAACCGCAGGGTGGTCAGAAAGCTCCCTAACATTTGCCAAATTTTATAATCGCCAAACAGCAAATACCACATGTTTTGCTGAAACTATTTTAAACCTTACTAACTAGGCTTTGTAGCTACTAGACGGAGATATTGTTATGTATAAAATACTTGTTAAGTTCAGTGGAACGTAGCAGGATAATGGTTACGAAAAATCAATAATAAAGTTGTTTGTCTCTAAATTGTGATATGATTTAAACATCTACCAACCTGATCATGTAGTAAAAAGCGGGAAGTATTATTAATGATTAAACGAACTTACGTAGTGAAGTTCGATCATAATTATATGACCGCCTTTTTACTACATGATCAGTCCCGCCCAGGACTCTGCATTAAAAAATGAAAAAAAAAAAAAAATCCCAACCCTTTCAATTTAGAGATTTCTAGCTTTAAAAATAATGGCTGACCAAGCGATGATGACAATACGGTGGATACGCTGCAGAAAACTTTTCTTTCAATTTGTGCTGCACTCGGGTGAGAAATAGAGGTACTACCAACCTGATCATGTAGTAAAAAGGCGGTCATATAATTATGATCGAACTTCACTAGGTAAGTTCGTTTAATCATCAATTATTCATCATATCTAAATCATATTTGATACTGTGTGGGTGACTTAAAGCTATATGATTTGTCACCATTCATTTTAATATTATTGCCTATTGATTTATATGTTTTATAATATAATATAATAATTCATTTTTAAATATGTTTTATGTCATCGTGCATCTCGGGCTGTAGATTTGATGCGTACTTCTAATCTTATTAAAGTAATATGTACATTTATGAATTTTTATAGATTGTATTGATTTTCTCTCCACGATATTATCTTTTTAATAACAACAATTTTTTGCGCACGCTGGATGAATATCTCATTTTTTATGTTCATATAACTTTTAAATAATTTTCATACAATCCAGATATTATAATTTACACTTTATGAAGACTTATTTTTTTCTCCTCGGACTGTTTTCAACATTTGGAAATTTCATCACTAATAATTAGATTACACTTTACACGTACTGTATAAAACATAGATATAATGTAAAGATTTTTACTGGTTTACTTAGTATATCATACTTTCTTTTGTAGGAGGATTTCTTAAAATTTATGGGGGTGGCAACCCAAAAATTTTCATAAAAGGAAACCTAGAACAACTTATTTCTAATTTTGTGAGCCAGCTTTGTTGCTGGACGGGAAAAAACGAAATTTTAAGTTAAAAAGTTTAAAATTAATGGATAGATTTTTCTGTAACTAAATATATATGTTTATAGAATGTGAATGATTTAATGTGTCCACATTGATATAACTGAATATTTGCTTAAATATTAACGTTTCAAATACTAATTGTAACTGGATTAAAATGTTGAAAGCAAAATTAATATTTTAATTTAAATCTTTGAATATTTTAATCCATTTGCTTATAATAGCAATTATATTTCATTGTCTTTGGATAGTTATATATTTTTGCAGCTGTTACTAAACAAAGCTACCCTTATTTAATGAATCTAGAGTTTGAAAACACAATAATGACATGGTTTCAATACGCCAAACTGCGATATGAAGGAGAAGAAAAAGACCAAATATAAGTATCCCCATACTGTTTTAAAAAATTGCAGTTGGTTAATTTTCTGTGTTTGCTGGTGTTTGTAACTTACAGGGTTAGTCCTAAAAATTAGATTGACGTCATCATTCTCTTAAATTTTTGTTATTTTGTTAACCTTCATACGATTCAAATTAATCTCGGACAACTGACGTGTGTTTAGAGTTTTTGACTATGTGTACTTTGATTTTCAGTTTTAGTTTATTAATTTTCCTACCCCTCAGGTAACCAGCTTTGATTATTGTTTGTTAAAATTTCCTTAATAATTCGACAAAGTTAGTATTAGTATATTTTTTCTTGCGTTCTTTTGATTATTTCTGTTCATATTACCAATCGATTAGTTTCGGTTCTTCCCTTTTGTAAATATAGCTTAAGTGTTGTGGACAAGTCGAGTTTTATTTAACACGCAGTAAATAAAGAACCCACTTAAGTCATAAATACTAAGATGAGCCTTTGAAGGGCTGTTAATCTCTCACTCGCGAGACGCGAGTGACTGTTCACCGAAAGTGTGGTGCCGGCAGAGAAATCCAAAGAAGGCTGAGCACAAAGGTAAGAGCTCCAATTGTAAGAACTCAAAGTGTATACGAAAGGCCTCGCAGAAGTTTCCGCGTAATTCATTAATCAAATTAATAAATGAATTAGTGTTCCGAAAGACATTCGTATAGACTTTGAGGTAACTCCAGTGTAAGCTCGATTGGCTAGGTGGATTATCATTTCTTGGTAGTAGCACATACGCTAAATAGGTCTAATCATAAAAGGATTTATACATTTTTTCTATTTCTACAGATATTTTATATCAACATAAATAATATATGCCGTTTGTAGTTAAAGTGATAGTTTTTAAAAAATGTCTTGATAATGGGGTAGTGATGTTTATATTACTTACGATAACTTAACTAACTTTTTGAATATATTTAGACCCTTCCGCAGTGGCAGTATCTGAACGAATTAAACGTAAGACATATTGGATACAGAAAGTTTCAATGGTTGAGCACCACTAACCATTGCGTCGTAACAGTTTTTGTTTTTTCTTTAATTATGGCGCACCGCTTCTAAAAATATGAAAAAATCTACAATAAACTACTCATAACAATGTATTTTTGGTAAGAGTTTTGTGTACGCGAATCATTATTTTAATGAAAAGGTAAATATTTTAATTTTTTAATATTTTTTTTGTATTCGAAGGAGGCAGCCAAACCAGCTGTTTTTTTTTCTAAGATGCATTTAAATCACAAGTACATCGTCAGTTTTTTTCATAACAATGAACGCACAACTTGCAGAGATAAAAAATTAAAACGAAAAATTATATTTATTAGGATCCAGGGGACTACAACTCGAGGAAAACATTTCCTTTCCTACTGTCGATCTACTGACGCCGAATTAAGTCGACACGCTTCTGGGGCCATTTTACCATACTTATTTTGCTACACCCTTTCAGAAGATGATGCCTTTAGAATGTTTAATAGTTTCTGGGAACTCGCAAATTGGGATCTTCAGGCGGCATTCAGTTCTTCATATATTAAAATACAAAAATTTTTACGCAGCAAAAATTAGGCCGTTTCTCATGAGACGAAGTCTTTTACCATACACCTAAAGAATAAAAGGGTTTGCAAATAATCTTTCTCAAAATATTAAATATTAGTAATGGAAGATATTCTCGTGTAGTAAATAGTAAATCAGATAGGGTTTACAGCATTAGATAGGAGAGATAAACATTTAAAAAATGTACCAATGTTATACTGAGTTTTGTGCTGATAAAGAACTAAAGCCGATGAAGGCATGGTTTTATCGTCATATATTTAATACAGAATTTAACTTGTCATTCCATCAACCACATACAAATACATGCCACTATTGTAATAAATTTGCGATATTCCTACAGCAGCTGAAACTGAAAAAAAAAGGAAGGCCATAGAAGCTGAAAAGGACTTACACCATCGGAAAGCAAAAAACGCGGGGCAAAGAGAAGAGCTAAGGCCATTGAAAAAGATTCGAACAATGCAACTATATCTATATATTTCGACCTCCAAAAAACATTACCTACTCCATATCTAACAACAAACAAAACTTATTATCTAAGAACTCTCTGGATGTATAACTTTGCAATACATGATCTTGGCAATAATACGGCGTACATGTGCACATGGGATGAGAGTACGGCTTCGAGGGGCTCTGCAGAAGTTGTCTCTTACTTATTAAAATTTATTAAGGGGTTACCAGAAAACATAAAGGAAATTAAAAGCTATTATTTTCTAAATCACTAAAAGCTATTGCGATTCATGTGGAGGCCAGAATGAAAACAGAAACATCCTGAAATTTTGGATGTATATTGTAAGTACTACTGATATAGAATCTGTAGACCATACATTTATAGAACCAGGTCACGCATATATGGAGTGCGATGAAGATTTTGCTTTGGTAGAGAAGCACAAGCGTTACGTTCCTTATGTTGTTGTTGCTAGCGAATGGACAGCAGCTATAAAGGAAAGCTGCAAGAAGTTTGTGGTCCAAGAAACGAAGACTTTCTTTTTGTGACATTGAAGGTATATCATGACTTAAAGGAAAGATACAATGGATAAACATATTAAATGGAACCTTATAAAACGGACAAGGGTAGAGAAAAGCACCCATTTCTGATGAAATTTAAAGAAAGTCTTAATAAGGCTTTCGAGTTTTATGAGGCCGATTGGTCAGCACAACCAAAAGTAGACAGGCCTAGCAGACCAAAACTTAAGCCTGTGTACAGTGAGCCTATTAAACTAAAATACCTAAAATGAAAAAACTTAATAGAATTATTAGAATGTGTGCCTCCTGTTTACCATCAACTTTTTTAAATGTTACCTTATGTAGAACCGCCGAAAAAAAAACGAAAAGGAAAAAAGAAAACAAATAATCCACTACCAGACGACAATGATACTCAAGTGCAAGAACAAAATGATACTCAAGAGCAACAAGAGGGTAATACTCAAGAGGAAGAAGATGAAAAAGAAATATTTTATTTGGTATCTGATGATGAATACTAATAAGAATAAAGTACCTGGTTACTTTTTTACTGTTACAATATTAAACTTTCTTGTAATAATATGATGTCTATAATAATGCACTTATACTTGTTTTACTCAAATCGACCATATGGATCAAAGTGGTAGAAATGATATATTTTTTTTCTGGTATAATGTATAATTTTGTGTCTCAATATTTCATCAACATTTAATGTTAGAGGAAATTGCCCAAATATGGGCTAGCGCTGGTAATATGGGCTAGGTGGTTAACGCGGCTATCAGCAGCAGTTTTCTGTAGCCGACTATGGCAAACGACAGATGCTAATGTTAAACTTTAGTATGTAGATGGCGCTGCATTTGCTTAATGTTATAAACTGATGTTACTTATTATCGTGATTTGATGTGAACAAGAACTTTATCAGGTGAAATTATTTTTGGTAATGCACGAAAATTAACAGTACTTTCAAAATAATTCCTGCACTAACCACCAGCTAACTAATGAGGCTCTTATATGTGCGATTAGCTTTATCATAAATCATGCACATTTGGCCCTAACCTTACTTGGTGCGCAGATGACCTTTGTTTCTAATATGGGCTATCCCATGTTTGTATTATGGGCTACCGGCCCATATTTAGAACCGGCATTAATGATCATTTCACATTTTTTTAGCATGCCTAAAAGCAAATTCCAGACAAAAAGCGGAAGCAATGGAACTCAGACGATATGCAGCGTGCCACAGTAGCCGTCCGGTAGCAGGAGATGGGCACCCTCAAAACCTCAAAAACATTTAATGTGCCTCGATCTACTTTGCAACGTTTTGCAAAAAAGTTCTAACTCGACCCAGAGGAAGCCGCTACAATTAAACTAGGGCGCAAAACTGTACTAGATGATGAAGTCGAGGAGGAATTAGTTCGCTATACTTTGTTAATGGAAGCAAAATTCTACGGGCTCACAAGAAAAGATACGCCTTAGCTCAGAGAAACAACATTAAACATCCTTTTAGTGGTGGTGCGGCAGGTAAAGTCTGGTTACGCCTTTTCTTGCGACGTCATAAGAAGGTTTTGTCAGTACGACGTCCAACAGGCACTTCATTTGCCCGTGCAAGAGGGTTTAACAGGGAAAATATGCCAACCTTCTTTGACCTTCTGGAAAAATAATACACGAAACAATTTTACTCCCCTGATCGCATATTTAACGTAGATGAGACAGGCCTCTCCATTGTGCAAAACAAGATAGCGGAAGTTGTAGGACGAAAAGGCAAGTGACAGATTGCATCTTTAACTCCTGCCGAAAGGGGTTCCTTGATAACCCTCATAGCATCAATGAGTGCCTCTGGTCAATTTGTTCCACCAATGTTGATATTCCCCCGCAAGAACCAGAATCAGCAACTAATTAAAAGAGCTCCACCGGGTTCCATTATGGCTGTACACCCATGTGGATGGGTCCAAAGCAACCTTTTCATTAAGTGCTTCTTACGTTTTATTAGTGTCGTAAAACCTACAAAGGAATCACCAGTTCTGCTGGCTCTAGATGGATACAGCCACACACGCAATATATAGGTGATAGATATAGCTAGAGCTAACAGATATAGCTAGAGCTAACAATGTCACTATAATTGTCTTACCCCCCCATTGCACCCATAAGTTACAACCACTCGATAAAACATTTGTGGGGGTTCTTAAGACTTATTACAGCGAGGAAATTAGAGTTTGTCTACGCCACAGTAATCGCCCACTGGCCGCATATGATGTAGCAGATCTCTTTGGCAAAGCTTATTTAAAATCTCAGACAGGAGAGAATGCCGTTAAGGGTTTTAAAGTCACAGGCATTTATCCTTTGAGCAAGAACATATTTTCGGAAGCGGATTTCATTTCTGCCGAGATTGAAGCTCTGCAAAGAATTCAAGATGTCAACTTGATGACGACCTTCAGGTGCAGGAGCAGCTTCCAAATGATGAGACCAACTCGGATTCGAATACATCAGAAATACTGACGGCTTGCGATCCTAGAATAATAATTGTTAAAAATACTAGTCTCATCAAACATCTGTAAAAAATCAAACCAGTCTGGTTTCAAGATCCTCTATTTCTATTGGATCTAAGTCACACCCCTCATCGATCTCGGCTTGCATTCCGGCAAGCAAGTTTTACAAAACACCCGTTAACAATCAAAACAATTCTGATTCAATACAATCCACATCCAAACCGACGCAGCCTACAAAATAAAAGTTAGGGAAGAAAACTTAAATGTCCTATCTATCAGCACCTAGTACATCCAAATCGTCGAATAAACCTAAACTTTTTCAATCGAAACAAGTCTCATTCATATCGCCATTTCAGATTTCTCCTGTGCCTTCATTGAAGAAAAGACTAATCGTGGACGCAAAGCAAGTAAATGCGCAGTAGTTACCTCTTCACCGTATAAAAATGAACTGGTCCAGACGGTCTAGACTCTTGAAGATAAAGCAAATAAAGCAAAAGAGAAAACAAACAAAGCAAAAGGAAAGGGAAAGAAGGTTTTGGAAGCCAAAAGAAAGCCGAATTTAGCAGGATCAGTTGAGAAAAAGAAGCGCAGTAAAAAGAAGGCGCCCACATCCAGCAACGAGTCCGAGGAAGAAAACAATAGTTTCGTGCCTGCAGATGATGACAGCAAATACGAAGAATTTCGTAACTCCCAGACTTCACCAGACGACGGTGATGTAATTTGTCTGTTTTGCGATGGACTTTTTTCAAGTGATACAAGGGGTGAAATATGGGTCCAGTGCCTAATGTGCGACATGTGGGCCTACAATCATTGCGCAGGGGTTGAAAAAGACGAATATGTCTGCAATTTCTGCAAATAGATAGATACTTATTGTATTATTTAATATCTATGATTGTAAAACTAATAAATTTTATGATTAATTTTGTTTTTATATTGATACAACTCAGCTAAAATTGACTCCCACGTTATATTTGGTGGTAGCCCATATTTAGTGGCAAGTTCAAATTTCATCAAAAACTGCACCCTCATTAAAAAAACATTTACACCCATTCTATTTGTTAAATTATTGCGGTATGCGACCCAGTGCAATATACTGGGTCGCATACCTAGCCGACCCAGCTACAGTTTAGAGTATTTACTTCAAAACTGGACAAGTATTTATTGAGATATGATCTAAAAACAAAAGGGTGGCCCATATTTGGGCCCTTTCCTCTATTAATAAACATGTAATAATAACAAAGTTATCCTCTTTTAAATGAAACAGTAAATTTTTTTTTGACATTAAACTCTGTCAGCTGTTTATACATACCAAATATGTTTTTCGTCACTTATACCACTTCATTTGTGAAAAAAAAGATAAAAATGATGCAATCAGTGTAAGTGCGTGGGTGAACGAATTACAAGACACACAAGATTTCATTTTATTTTATAAACCTCAAAAAGAGTATTGTGAAGAATACCCAGCTTTCGACCAGATGACTGTGTTAATTACAATGAAAAATGCTCAGATCGAAATGCTTCAAAGATATGGTCACGATGCTTTATGTATAGATGGAGCACATGGTTTGAACAAATATGATTACGAGCAAGTTACACTATTAGTTTTGGACGACTTAAGGCAGGGTTTTGCTTGTGTCTTTTTAATCTTCAATCGCCGCGACCAAGATGTTTTATCAGATTGAAGACAGACAAGAATGCATTTGAAAATTTGCTTACAGTCGTAACTAGTCAGCTCATAGAAGATCCAGTTACTCAAGATTTTGGGCAATATTTTCAAAATGAACGTGAACTGTGTTTCATCCTGGGCATTTTATTCCGACTTAATTATAGCCTCAACACCAATATGCATTTAGAGAGGATGCACAAAACGATAAAATATGTGTATTTTCTTGGTAAAAATACTAAGAGGTTAGATAAAATAATATGCGCCTTAATGAAGTTCGTGCGAGACCGTCTATATGATGAATCATAACCCTATATAAGAGGAAAATTACCAAAATGGTAGCCGATCTTCGGAGTTGCCATAAAAAAAGTGAATCTATTTCTGACCGACACACACTTGAAGATACCGACTGTCGGATCGAATATGTATTTTGTTCAGAAAATTTGTAAGAAATGTGATTGTAGCTGACATGCCAAGAATGCAGAACATGCATACATATTTTCTCCTGTAACCGCATTGATTATAGTATGCAATGGAACACGTGTAAATACATTCATTTACTGTGTCAACATTTAAATAAACATAAACATGAACATTAACCAAATAATGCAATGGACCCGAAGGTGGACATCGCCTTAACATCAGATGACATAGCTTCAGAGATAACCTTTTTAACTTCAGAAATATCAAAAATAAAAGTATGTCTCAGAAATCGTTAGTTGAAGAGATTAGTGAGTGGAATGGAACCATATAACTCAGATGATTAAGTCTACTTCAAACTGTAAAAAATCATGTAAAATCAATTAAGGCTAAATTATAAGCTGAAGATGAAGTGGAAGATACCGACCATTTTCCCCAATTAGTAGGATCATGTTCTGATGAGACGAGCACCCCACAGCAATGGAATAATTCCTGAGAGGCTATTTTCCACAAAGAAAAAGAAATGGACAAGGTCGACACAATCAGTAGTACCAAAACCAACAGCTGAAGAACAAATAAAATTGCCATGTTGCTTTTAAATAAAACATAATAATCATAAGTTTTGAATGTTTTTTAGATCTATATATTTTTGTAAATAAAAGTAATACTTACACACCTACCTACAAAATCTATGATTGGACAAAAAAAATTTCCTTTAAATACCGAGAGCAAATTGATAGGAAATTACCTGCGTATTACAAATATTAAATAATTCCTAATAATAAATATATCTTTACCATAATAGGCTTATAGCCTCTGCGTTTAAACAACAATAAACAATAATTAATATAATAATAGCTACTCTATTATAATTTCTAAATCTAGTTTCAAAAAAATATATATATTTTTTACTAATAGAACTTTAGATAGATAGCTACATAATATAACTACATACTTGCAATATCAGTAGTGTTCCTACGTTTAAATCGGTCGCCGTAACTACTTCACTATAATTGATGGGTACCTACTAACCTGTACCAGAATCTATTTCCTAGTCTCTTTGTCATATATAAGACAAATATCATTTACCATTTACCTTATAAATCATTTTTTTATTCTGTTTAACTATGAACACTGCAAACTGATAGCTATTGTATGTGAAGTAATTTATAATATATTTAACAAAACATTTATGCCACTCCAGGAACAACAAATAGAATGATCGCCGATGAACAGCAAGCATGTTTTAAATAATTCTAAGACAATATTGCACTTTTAACAATCTATACTAATTTAAATTAATATGTTTTGTGAAAGAAATAAAAATGTTTTGCAAAATGCAAATAAAAGTGTTTGAAACCCTTTATAGGTTGGTGGTACCACTGTGGAATCACCGGATATAAGGCTCAAAGTGTAATGGTATAACCTAGTACAATAGATCTAATCGACAGATTGTTATGCTCCAAGCGATAGGTGGCTATATTTCGGGACCACTTTCAATACGCAGGAGCAACATTCTATAAATTTTATAAAATTGGTTCCATTTGGTGCCACTTATCATTTCAAAGCAGACTTTGTGTTGTTTTCATGTCAGTGATTCTTTTTAATGAATAATTTGCTATTGTTTAGTGACATACTTGGTTTTGTGAACAATTTCACACAATTTGTTGATATAATTCTGAATAATTATAAACAAGTTACTCTAACCTAAAAATGGAGCATTTTTTGTATTTTTTTTTTTGTAACTTCTATGCATTAAAAATTGATTGTTGATTTTCATGTTTAGTGTGTATACGTTTAATTTCCCTTGCACCGTAAGAAATAGGGAAATAAGATAGTATAAAAATATGTTGTTTTTAAAAAGTTTTTTATTTCTAAACTGGTACATAATTATGTACCAGTTCCTCAACAATGACATTATGAATAATCACATTTCATCTCAAGACATGTTTGATCATCATAAATTTAAATTAATAATAATGTGTTCTAAGGTGTATATGAAAGTACGTTTACATTTTGAGGCCAAATTAAAAAACGATGCCACTACTAGTTGTTGACGAAAATATACAAAATTAATTTTGTTTCGACTTGAATAATTTATTACTTTTGTACAAAGTATTGTAAACCATTGTTTTATTCCCTTGTCCCTCAAAGTTCCTTGCATATGCTTACTTTCACAGAACAATTTGTGGATAGAATTCCATTTCACTAGGCAATCCACTAGTAATAAGTACAAAACAGAAATGCAAAGTATTCCCTTAAGAATGCTGAAACACGTGTTACCTAACTCATAAAAACGAAATCGTAGACTCTGAAACGATGGAAACTGATTTTCTTATCAGACAAGCTCAAATAGGTAAATAAATTTAACTAACCATTTTATGTTTTTTCTTTTTATATAATATACTACCCTGCCATTCGTTCCTAAGTCTAACTCGTATTGTATGATTTTACCCTAAAATCAGAAGACGTAAACACGAGCAATGCAACACCTAGCTAGCTGCAATGCAATATATATTTGACGAAAATATTTTCCTAATTTTGAAATTATTGATTCTCTTTTCATTTATAACTTATTTGGCCTGTTGTTTAATTAAGATAATAAGATGTCTAATTTCTGCTTCAGATTCAGACGTAACAAATATTGACCCTCAGTCTGAGGACTCAACCAGCGCGAACTTTACAGATGCCTAAAAAACAGCAGAGAGGAACCGTCTGGCAGTGATGGTAGTAAGGTAGTAAAACATATTGGAAAAATTATATGCAACAAGTTTCAAGAAACCAACCCACCACAGAACCAACAATAACAACAATACCATCGGAAGGCAAAAAACGCAATTGGGGCACAGAAAAGAGCTAAGGCCCTTGCAAAAGTTCGAACAATGCAACTATATCTATATGTTTCGACCTCCAAAAAACATTACCTACTCCATCTCTAACAACAAACAAAGCTTATTATCTAAGAACTCTGGATGTATAACTTTGCAATACATGATCTTGGCAATAATCAGGCGTGCTTGTACACATGGGATAAGAGTACGGCTTCCAGGCTCTGCAGAACTTGCCTCTTGCTTATTAAAATTTATTAAGGGGTTACCAGAAAACATAAAGAAAATAATAGCTTTTAGCGATTCATGTGGAGGCCAGAATGAAAACAGAAACATCCTGAAATTTTGGATGTATATTGTAAGTACTACTGGTATAGAATTTGTAGACCATAAATTTCTAGAACCAGGTCACACCTATATGGAGTGCGATGAATATTTTGCTTTGGTAGAGAAGCACGTTCCTTATGTTCTTGTTGCTAGCGAATGGACAGCAGCTATAAAGGAAAGCTGCAAGAAGTTTGTGCTCCAAGAAATGAAGACAGAAGACTTTTTTCTTTTTGTGACATTGAAGGTGTATCACTACTTAAAAGAAAGATACAATGGATAGACATTAAATGCAACCCTTTAAAACGGACAAGGGTAGGAAGGAAACCCATTTTCGATGAAATTTAAAACCATTAATAAATCTTTCGAGTTTTATGAGGCCGATTGATCAGCACAACCAAAAGTAGGCAAGCGTGGCAGATCAAAACTTAAACAGTGAGCCTATTAAACTAAAATACCTAAAATGGAAATACTTAATGGAATCATTAGAATTTGTGCCTCCTGTTTACCATCAATTTTTTAAAACGTTACCTTATGTAGAACCGATGAAAAACAAACGAAACAGAGAAAAAGAAAACAAATAATCCACTACCAGATGACAATGATACTCAAGGGCACGAAGAGACTGATGTTCAACAACAAGAAGAAAATAATGCTCAAAAGCAAGAAGAAAATGATACTCAAGAGCAACAAGAGGGTAATACTCAAGAGAAAGAAGATGAAAATGAAAGATTTTATTTGGTATCTGATGAAGAATACTAATAAGAATAAAGTGCCAACACACAGGATTGCCTTTTATTTTATAAACCTCAGAAAGAAAATTGTGAAAAATACCCAGCTTTACGACCAGATGACTTTGTGTTAATTACAATGAAAAATGCTTAGATCGAAATGCTCCAAAGATATGGTCACGATGCTTTATGTATAGATGGAACACATGGTTTAAACAAATATGATTTAGAGCTAGTTACACTATCAGTTTTGGATAACTTAAGGCAGGGCTTTCCATGTGCCTTTTTAATCTCCAATCGCTGCAACCAAGATGTTTTATCAGATTGAAGACAGACGTGAATGCATACGAAAATTTGCTTACAGTCATAACTAGTCATCTCATAGAGGATCCAGTTACTAAAGATTTTGGGCGATATTTTCAAAATGAATGTCAACTGTGTTTTATCCTGGGCATTTTGTTCCGACTTAATTATAGCCTCAACGCCAATATGCATTTAGAGAGGATGCACAAAACGATAAAATATGTGTATTTTCTTGGTAAAAATACTAAGAGGTTAGATAAAATAATACGCGCCTTAATGAAGTTCGTGCGAGACCGTCTATATGATGAATCATAACCCTATATAAGAGGAAAATTACCAAAATAGTGGCCGATCTTCGGAGTCGCCACAAAAAAGTGAATCTATTTCTGACCGATACACACTTGGAAATACCGACGGTTGGATCGAATATGTATTTTGTTCAGAAAATTTGTAAGAAATGTGATTGTAAGCTTTAAATAAACATGAACATGAACATTAACCAAATAATGCAATGGACCCGAAGGTGGACATCGCCTTAACATCAGATGAAAAGCTTCGGACATAATCTTTTTAACTTCAGAAATATAAAAAATAAAAGTATGTCTCAGAAATCGTTAGTTGAAGAGATTAGTGAGTGGAATGGAACCATATAACTCAGATGATTAAGTCTAAACAGCACCTTCAAACTGTAAAAAAGCATGTTAAATCAATTAAGGCTAAATTAGAAGCTGTAGATGAAGTGGAAGATACCGATCATTTTCCCTAATTAGTAGGATCATGTGCTGATGACAGAGCACCCCACAACAATGAAATAATTCCTGAGAGGCTATTTTCCACAAAGAAAAAGAAAGGGAGAAGGTCGACACAATCAGTAGTATCAAAACCAACAGCTGAAGAACAGATAAAATTGCCATGTTGCTTTTAAATAAAACACAATAATCACAAGTTTTGAACGTTTTTTATATCTATATATTTTTGTAAATAAAAGTAATACTTACATACCTACCTACAAAATCTATGATTTGACAAAAAAAATTGACTTTATATGCTGAGAGAAAATTGATAGGAAATTACCTGCGTATTATAAATATTAAATAATTCCTAATAATAAATATATCTTTACCATAATAGGCTTATAGCCTCTGCGTTTAAACAACAATAAACAATAATTAATATAATAATAGCTACTCTATTATAATTTCTAAATCTAGTTTCAAAAATATATATATATATATAATCTTCTTTCTAATAGAACTTTAGATAGATAACTACATAGTATAACTATATACTTGCAATATCAGTAGTGTTCCTACGTTTAAATCGGTCGCCGTAACTACTTCACTGTAATTGATCAGTATCTACTAACCTGTACCAGAATCTATTTCCTAGTCTCTTTGTCATTTATAAGACAAATACCATTTACCATTTACCGTATAAATCATTTTTTTATTCTGTTTAACTATGAACATGGCAAACTTATAGCTATTGTATATGAAGTAATGTATAATATATTTATCAAAACATTTGTGCTATTCCAAGAACAACAAATACAATGATCGCCGATGAACAGCAAGCATGTTTTAAATAATTCTCAGACAATATTGCACTTTTAACAATATATACGAGTGAAAGAAATAAAAATGTTTTGGAAAATGCAAATAAAAGTGTTTTAAACCCTTTATAGGTTGGTGGGACCTCTGTGGAATCATCGGATATAAGGCTCAAAGTGTAATGGTATAACCTAGTACAATAGATCTAATCGACAGATTGTTATGCTCCAAGCGATAGGTGGCTGTATTTCGGGACCACTTTCAATACGCATGAGCAAAATTCTATAAATTTTATCAAATTGGTTCCATTTGGTGCCACTTATCATTTCAAAGCAGACTTTGTGTTGTTTTCATGTCGGTGATTCTTTTTTATGAATAATTTGCTATTGTTTAGTGACATACTTGGTTTTGTGTACAATTTCACACAATTTGTTGATATAATTCTGAATAATTATAAACAAGTTACTGTAACCTAAAAATTGAGCGTTTTTTTGTACTATTTTTTGTAACTTCTATGCATTAAGAATTGATTGTTGATTTGTGGTGCAATTCAGAATAAAAAAGAGGGAAATTAATTACACCTAGTAAAGAAGTTATACAAGTATGCATGTATCTGGAGCGGTTAATAAGACAGTATAAAAATAAGTTGTTTTTAAAAAGTTTTTTATTTCTAAACTGGTACATAATTATGTACCAGTTATTCAACAATGACGTTATGAATAATCACATTTCATCTCAAGACATATGTTTGATTATCATACATTTCAATTAATAACAATGTGTTCTAAGGTGTATATGAAAGTACGTTTACATTATGAGGCCAAGTTAAAAAACGATGCCACTACTAGTTGTAGACAAAAATATACAAAATTAATTTTGTTTCGACATGAATAATTTATTATTTTGTACAAAGTATTGCAATCGATTGTTTTATTCCCTTGTCCCATAAAATTCCTTGCAGATGCTCAAATTCACAGTCCAATTTGTGGATAAAACTCCATTTCACTAGGCAATCCACTAGTAATAAGTACAAAACAGAAATGCAGAGTATTCCCTCAAGAATGCCGAAACACGTGTTAACTTATAAAAACGAAATCGTAGACTCTGAAACGATGGAAACTACTGTTTTTATCAGACAAAACTATACAAACACAAAGGGGTAAATAAATTTAACATTTTACGTTTTTTCTTTTTATATAATATACCATCCTGCCATTCGTCCCTAAACCTAACTCGTATTATTTGATTTTACCCTAAAATCTAAATACGTAAACACGAGCAATGCAATACCTAGCTAGCTGCAAAGCAATATATATTTGACGAAGATATTTTCCTAATTTTTAAATTATCGATTCTCTTTTCGTTTATAAATTATTTGGCCTGTTGTTTAATTAAGATAATAAGATGTCTAATTTCTGTTTCAGATTCAGACATAACAAATATTGACCCTCGGTCTGAGAACTCAACCAGCGCAACTTTACAAATACCTAAATAACAGTAAAGAGGAACCGTCTGGTAGTGGTGGTAGTAAGGCAGTAAAACATGTTGGAAAGATTATGAATATGCAACAAATTTCAAGAAACCAACCCACCACAGAACCAACAATAACAACATTGGAATTCTAAAAAATTAGCAGTAAAAAAAATCTAGTTTAAATGCTGTGAAAGATGCCAATATAGTACGTACATCCGAGTGATATGCCAATCCCATAAATATACAATTTTCATGCTACCAATATACCTTTCCACCATGCAGATCACAAAGAATATAAAAATTGTGCAGTAAGTATAATGATGTAAATCACTATCTAGGCATCAAATTGGAGGACAAATTTTAGACGATAACCATCAGTCAATCTTGGAAGACTGCAAACAAAAGCTACAAGGGGAAATTGTATCCATGTCTTTGGATGGATGGAGCAACATTCATAATGAACCCATCATTTATTATTCAATTATGACCCCAAGTGCAGAGTCATATTTAGTGACTACACTGAGAAAAGTCTGAGCAAAAAATTCTTTGCTACGAATTTTTTAACTACAATAGCAATCATTTTATTTAGGTTAGAAATATCTGTTCACTATCCAGAACAAATCACTTTACTGAGTGTATTAGCCCTTAAAAAGTACTTTTATTAGTTGCTTTACTAGAGCACTGAAGCATTCAGCTACCATTAAAAAAGCAACAAAAAAATGTTACTGTGGTAAATAAAAATTTTGTAATTTTTCCTATAATAATAGTAATAATAGTATAATAAGTCAAAATGTAGGTTTGAGGTACACAATGAGATTATAGTGGGGTGCCAGGTTTAATTTGTCCGCTACCCTGATACACCCTCGATTACAGTTTTTTTTTCTTAAGTCATCGAACACAAATAAAATTTTAAATTAAAATAGAAACCTTCTAGTTATTATAAAATAGCCTCTTCTTATTTGTTCGCATCCTCTCATCTTGGCGTCACTACCGATAAAATTTCTTATATGGAAAGTGGTTCCCTGTAGATCTGTGGTAGTATATACAAAGTTTTTCATGTATCTTATTTATAGGAAATCTGTACAGCCAGCTCTCTACTTATACGCTGTGGACCTCAAGCACGATACACTTAGTAAATGTCACTTACTTGTGCGGGTTGAATAGCATATATTATTATCACAGGAGACTATTGGGTAAGTCGTTTTTTGTTTTTGCTTTCTTAAATCGCAGGGTCGATTCCATCGGTGTGTATAGTAATATGAGAAATTCCCATGTACCTATATGAGTACAGTAAAACGGGACGAATTAAATATACAGGGCGAGTTGAAAAACTCCGCTTTTAAAAATCGAGACACTATCTCCTCATCGAGCCATAAGAAGCGGAACTACGATATTATAGCACAGTACAGAGTACCTATTGCACGTTCGTTCTGTGATGGTTTTTTTTTTTCAGATTAGTGACTTATTTCGATTCGTTGTTGAGTCGTTGTTTAGGACAGACGTGCATTTATGAGAGCTTCGACCCTTTTTAAGTGTCTAATAGTGCAGAGGGTAAATGGTCAAGTTGCATAAGTGGGTCGCATGTGTTAATAAATAATAAATATTTCGGGAAGAGTAATTGTGTACATTTCACCAAACAATAGTAAATCACATAACTGGTTAAATACAAGACGAAAAATGAACAATAAGTAAATAAATGAACTAGCAGTTAAAGAATGTGCGTTGCTCTGAAGAAACATAAATCATAAGTTTTATTTTAGTGTACATCTTACACTCGAACAAAGTGGTAGAAGCACTACCCCACCAGTGATCATATTTATATTACCTCCGTAAAGTAATATGGATGACTCTGAATCTCACTGAAGACCAATTAAATCTATATAACTTGTTTCTTTTGGCAAATAATAAACAAACACTAGAAATTACAACTAAGATTGAGTTAACAACAGCAAGTCTGACAAATACAATAGAGATCATCAACGAACAAGTTGAAATTTTAACAAAGAAGTGCATTTATCTGGAAAGGAAAATTCGCAGAAACAATATTGTAATTTTTGGCATAAAAAAACCAGCCGAAACACACTGCGGACCTACTACAAAGCACTGTAAAGCTAATAAATAGTCTACTTGGTACAAACATCACAGAAGATCATATTAATAATATTTTCACAATAGGTAAATCTCATAACCCACCTATTGTACTAGAATTTATCTCCTATTTAAAAAAAGATAACCTTATTTAATAAAAAAGATAATTAAAAAAACTTAAAGAACAAGGTATATCAATAACAAATGATTTAAGTGTGGATGATAGAGAGGATCAAAAAACACTCAGAAAGCACTTACAGATAGCAAGGTCACAAAACCGCGAAGCAAAAATCTCAGGGTATAAATTACTAATAAACAACATTCCGTACACCCCAAAAGAATTGAAACAAATAGAAGAAAAAGAAATAATTAGCTCAGAACTTAGCGAGGAAGAGAAAGAAGAGGAAATAAACCAAGTAGGACATAAAAACGCACAAGAACAAAAGAAGCAACAATATATAGAAAAAACTACTAAAAAAGCAAGCGACAGTGACAGTAACTCTCAACCAGTGGTGAAAAAGGACTTGACGACCCAAATCACAGAAAATAAAAGGAGTGGTTCATACAGTCCAAAAATTACCAGGCCCAATCTAGATGTTAAGCAAACTCGAAGCAGAAGCATTAAAAGATAAGAGTACGACACCGGCACCATCATTTTCTAGGAAATGGACCAAGGCAAAAAACAATAAACCAAAGGAATAAGAGAACAGACAGAATAAAAACACGTGCAGTTAAATAAACTATATATATTTGTTATGTTAAAATTTCAGATAGGTACCTACTTAATTTAATCGTTTATTTGTTTATTAGTTTTTTATTATTTAAGAACATTTTGATTGTAGATTGGCTTAATATATTAGAAGAACACAGTGAAATTAGGACTAAGGTATCTCAAAATATTAATGATAGTATTAGAGAAGAGGGGAATTGCCTAAATATAATTCATTTTAATATAAGAAGCATTAGGAAAAATTTTGATGTGCTTTTAGTTTATTTGGAAGAAAAAATAAAATTTATTAATATAATTGTGCTCTCAGAAACATGGAATATAGAATCGGTATGCGATTTCTGGATTCCTAATTTCAAAAATATCAATAAATTTAAAAAGGAAATTAAAATATATATTTTAAAATATAAACACATATTTGACAATATCAGGTAAATTTATCAATCTACACTTACCTGTATATATGTACGTATATATTAATGACGTTTCCTAATGCTTTTTTATATTATCAATATCTTCTAGTTAATATTTCATATCTAATACAAAACGTAATTTTACTTTTTAGTCCTTCTTTATTTTTTTTCTTCTTTCTTCTGTCTTTATTCTTTTCGCAGTTTGTCTTTAGTATTTTGCCGTAATTTCATCTAACTTCTAATGTGAATAATATATTGTCATATACTCATATATAGGTTAAATAAGCATTTATATAAATATAAGAGTATACGCGTGTGTGTGTGTTTCGGTGGGTGTGTGTGAGTACATATATGTCTGTAAATATGTGTATGTATATATGTGTGCATATATACACATGTGTGAACATCTCTTACAATTAGAGCAGTCCTATCCCTCTTGGAAAGTTGCAAGAAACTTTACAAACAAGCACATCTAGTGCTTAGGTAATTTTCTTTGCAACATGTAAAATAATGCAATAAGTATGTGTTTTTTATTTTAGTATATCTTGTGCACTCTACCTAAATCTAACTAATTTAACAATAAATTTCAATTTCAATTTTATTGTAAAAATTTTTCGAAAAATAGGTAGGAAAATGATGTTTTCTTGTAACTTAAACACGTCCTGTTGTGTATAATACCGTGTGCGTATGTAGTATTGTTTTTTCTGGCTGCTTGGTAACTGCCTATCACTAACTTAACCCCAAATCACACTTGGCGCGATATTTCTTCCAGTGACGTATGAATGCATTTTATCGTTACTTTTAGAAAACCGCTGCCTAAGGAATCACTACTTCCACATCCAGATTTTTCATCCAAGTCACTTTAAAGGAAACATCTTGACTAGATTTACACTCTAGTATGTGAAAATTATTGGTCATAGAATTTTAATAATATTTGGGGCAGATGTCACAGAAAAGTTTGAGGAGCTGGTTTCTACCATATACGTTAAAAATGAAGTTTCTAGTTTACCCTACTTATTTTCCACTATTCACAACCTACCACCTCCCACCCCTTCAATGGAGTCATCTCAATCAGATGTCACTACAATACATACGTGTACTAACTTTCAAGTGAATATATCAATTTTATGTCATCAATCCCATTAATATTGAAGCGGAGGTGGTGGAGTTTGAAAAATATTAGAAAGAAATCTGAGGCCTTGGTTTCTAGTATATACACCGAATCCCAAATTTCTGTACTTTTACCAGCTTCATTTACTTATTTGCCCCTAGTTACTCCTATTAATCCCAACCCTTCTACGGAATCATCCCAAAATATAATCTAGTTCCAGATGTCGTTATAATACATACCTCTACCAAGTTACAAGTGAATATCTTAATTTTATTTTATCAATCCCTTTAATAATGTAGTAAGGGTAGTGGAAGGGTTGAAAAATATAATTAAAAAATCTGAGGCCCTGGCTTCTAGGACATACACCGAGTTTCAAGTTGCAGTACTCTTACCAGCTTGCTTTACTTATTTTTCCCTATTTGCCTCTACTTACCCCCATTCCTTCAACGCAATCATGTCAAAATATAATCTAGTTTCAGATATAGTTATAATACATAAATGTACCAAATTTCAAGTGAAAATTTAAATTTAATTTTATGAACTCTTTTAATAAGGGAGTGGGGGTGGTGAGGAGATGGAAAATACTAACAAAAAAACTGAGACCTCCGCTTCTAGTATATACAGCAAATCCCAAATTTCTGTACTTTTATCAGCTTGCTTCACTTATTTTCCCTTATATATCCCTATTTAACCCCCAACCCTTCAACGGAATCATCTCAAAATATAATATGGTTCTAGATGTCGTTATAATACATATGCGTACTAAATTTCATGTGAATATCTCAATTTTATTTTATCAACCCCTTGAATAATGAACTAGGGGTGGTGAGGGGCTGAAATATATGATTAAAAAACATGAGGCCTTGGCTTCTAGTACATACACCGAATTTCAAGTTTCTGTACTCATACCAGCTTGCTTTACTTATTTCCCCCTATTTACCCCTAAATAACCCCCAACCCTTCAACGGAATCATCTCAAAGTATAATCTAGTTCCAGATATCGTTATAATTCATACGTGTACCAAATTTCAAATGAATATCTCAATTCTATTTTATCAACCCTTTTAATAATGAAGTAGGGTTGGTGGGGGTTGAAAAATATTATAAATAATCTGAGACCTCGGCTTCTAGTACATACACCGAATTTCAAGTTTCTGTAGTCTTACCAGCTTGCTTTACTTATTTTCCCCTATTTACCCCTATTTAACCCCCAACCCTTCAACAAAATCATCTCAAAATATAATCTAATTCCAGGCGTTGTTATAATACATACGTGTACGAAATTTCAATGAATATCTCAACTTTATTTTATCAACCCCATTAATCATGGGGTAGGGGTGGTAGGGGGTTGAAAAATATTATTGAAAAATCTGAGGCCTTAACTTCTAGTACATACACCGAATTTCAAGTTTCTATACTTGCAAGCTTGCTTTACTTATTTTCCTCTATTTACCCCTATTTAACCCCCAACCCTTCACCGGATATCCTCAAAAAACAATCCAGTTCCAGATCTCGATATAATATAAATTTCAAGTTAATATCTTAAACTGTTCCGGAGAAAACGTGCGGACAAAAAAAAAGTTACAGACAGACAGACCGACAGACAGACAGACAGAAAATTTTTTTTCGCTCAAATTTAAAATCTCGACGTTTCATGACATTCTAAACCTATTTCACGAATAAAAATTTTTGAAAATGTTTTTGCGATTACTATACTTCCAATCCACTACGTGGATGTGGAAGTAATTAGTTAAAAATTACGTGCAGAGAATGGGTATGCATGTACCAACATTCAAAAATAATGAACCAGGTGAAGGTGCATGGAGTTTTTTTCAAAAAGACATAAAAGGAAACTTTCAAAATTAATGTCTCACTCTGTAAAACAGAGCAGGGCTAAGGTTGACCATAGCACCTACAATAAATACCTCGACAACTTGTCTAAAAATCTGAAAGATATCCCCACAGAAGCCATCATAAACTATGACGAGACCAATTTCATGGACGATCCTGGTCAAGTTAAGGTGGAAGTCTGAAAATCATGCAAGAAAGCTGAAAAAGTGATGGACACGAAGTCGGCCACCTCTGTTATGTTCGCATGTGCGGAATCTGGGCCTTCCCATTTATGTCGTATATAAAGCTGACCATCTGTGGTCAACCTGGACTGAAAAACCTGGTACAAGGTATAATAGAAGCCGCAGTGGATGGTTTGACGGAAATATCTTCTAGGACTGGTTTGACCCCGTGATTCTTCCATATTGTAAAAACTTACCAGAGGGTCCAAAAGTACTCATTGGGGATAATCTGGCTTCCCACATATCTTTGAATATTATTACGAAATGCGAAGAGAATAATACCAATTTTAGCCGCCAAACAGCACGCATTTGACTCAGCCCTTAGATGTCTGTTTATTCGATCTATAAATCGATAAATATAATTTCGGATGTTGAAGTAGCTGGTATAGTTCCACTACATAGGCAAAAAATTCTTGAAAAATTGCCTCGAATAGAACAGAAGGAAACTGCAAATGAACCTATAGCTAACTTTTTAAAAGATATGTTTGAAAAAGCTCGATTCAACAAGATTGGTTCTACCAGAGGACAGAAAAAAAAGTTACATGTGAAAGCAGGAAAGAGTATTTCCCAGGTACAACGAGTATCTCCTATTCCTCCAAAAAAAATATATTTTTTTTCAGAATCAACAGAAAGCAATCTGGAAGAAACTATGGTAGAAGAGGACAATAACAATAACCCTAAAATATTTTCTGATTTAGATGATGGGAATAGTGGAGAAAATGACCAGAATATCTCGAACATTGCTGCAGATTCAAGTGATAATCTAAAAATTGATGATTAAATTTTAGCCAATATGAACTCAGATACTGGCGAGAAAAAAAGATTTGTTTAAAAAATTATTAGCACCCACGAACACGACACTTATATGTGCACATTTTTAAGGTAAAGTGTTAAAATACAACAGGTTTTTATTTATCCCGAAGTGGAGGATATCAAAATTGTCCATAAGTAGGAAATTGATAGAAAATTATCAAACTATCAAGTGTTGAGACGTAGACAAATTTAATTTAGAGGATATAATATCATTTTATAAAATATTCACCAGTAAGTACTAAATAGAATTCCTGTATAATAAATAACAGTTGTAATTTTATTCTGTCATTTATTTAAATAAAAATTCTATTGAAACAAACATATTACATCTTTCTTTAACTAATTTGACTCACAAATGTTTGTTGACTAGTATTTTTGCTTTATTTTATTTTCATCTCGCCCTTACCTGACCCCGACTTGCAATTCTCATAAGAAAACAGCCTGTTTTCAAGTCGCCCCATTTGCGGAGCGACTTGAAAATAAGCAATTTTTTTTTGGGAAATGTAAGAGCCTACATTCACTATAAGCTTCCACTAGTGTCCAAAGTAACCTAAATTAACCTCATTATCGTGATAAAAAAATGTAGTAGACATACACCCAAATATTGTGAAAAAATTGTCAAGTCGCCCCTTTTTTGCGGTAACTAATTTGAAATATGTAATCTGGATATGTCGAAAGAGTGAATCGCCCCTTGCATGAGGACTTTCAAGAAACACAAAAATTGGTCATAATGTTCTTCCTAGGGTAAGTTTTCTTTGCCGATTTGAAATAAGTTCTAAAGAAATTTATTACATATTATTTTTAGGGCTTGGAATTTTCTTTAAATAAATATCCTGTAGGAAAAATAATTTTGTGCGCTAAAAATAAATTAACAACATGAACTGAGAAATAAACTAACCAAACTTGTTATTATTGAGTTGTATGCCGTGTATGGAATTAAGAAATAAGTCTTACGTTGTTTCCATCCGAAAAGCACGTTATATTCCATACAATTCAATAAATAAAAGTGCTCCCAAGAGAAAGCTCTATACCAAATTTATTAATTCAAAGACATCCCTTAGATTAGCAGATTGGTCATCCAGCGGAGAGTCATCACCCATAGATGAAATAAATATCGGGGAAGAAAAATTTGATGACGTTGAAAGTGGCTGGTTTAATTTTCTTCGAATTGGCATTGAGCCAATAACTCGACTGTTGGAAGAATGGGAACAGACTTATTCCATAAGAAAAAGGTTTCATCTGAATGCAGATTCAACTAAAATATATGGCTGTTTTCCATACCAAGCCTCAACTGTGGACTTGAATTGGTAGGTAAAATATCGTAGTAAAATAGGCAATAAAATATGACAATAAAGTGATTTAATTATAAAGAACTGAGAAATAAACTAACCAAACTTGTTATTATTGAGTTGTATGCCGTGTATGGAATTAAGAAATAAGTCTTACGTTGTTACCTTATATAATTATCATTATATATTGGTATTGTCGGTATAGATTTTTATCGAGATTTTTGTAAACAAATCTGTACCCTCACAGCTAATAGAATGACATGTTAAAATTAACCGAGCTAACCGCCTAAATTAATTTATATGTATATAATTTTTTTTGCATTAGGGCAGAAATACTTAAAAAGGCTTCAAATGAAATAGCGGTGTTGTTTCCATCCGAAAAGCATGTTATATTCCATACAATTCAATAAATAAAAGTGGTCCCAACAGAAAGCTCTATATCAAATTCATTAATACAAAAACATCCCTTAGATTAGCAGATTGATCATCCAGCGGAGAGTCATCACCCATAGATGAAATAAATATCGGGGAAGAAAAATTTGATGACGTTGAAAGTGGCTGCTTTAATTTTCTTCGAATTGGCATTGAGCCAATAACTCGACCGTTGGAAGAATGGGAACAGACTTATTCCATAAGAAAAAGGTTTCATTTGAATGCAGATTCAACTAAAATATATGGCTGTTTTCCATACCAAGCCTCAACTGTGGACTTGAATTGGTAGGTAAAATATCGTATTAAAATAGGCAATAAAATATGACAATAAAGTGATTTAATTATAATGTGGAATTTCTGAGAAATAAACTAACCAAACTTGTTATTATTGTATGCCGTGTATGGAATTAAGAAATAAGTCTTACGTTGTTACCTTATATAATTATCATTACATACTGGTATTGTCGGTATAGATTTTTATCGAGATTTTTGTAAACAAATCTGTACCCTCACAGCTAATAGAATGACATGTTAAAATTATCCTAGCTGACCGCGTAAATTAATTTATATGTATATAATTTTTTTAGCATTAGGGCAAAAATACTTAAAAAGGCTTCAAATGAAATAGCGGTGTTGTTTCGATCCGAAAAGCATGTTATATTCCATACAATTCAATAAATAAAAGTGGTCCCAACAGAAAGCTCTATATCAAATTCATTAATACAAAGACATCCCTTAGATTGATCATCCAGTGGAGAGTCATCACCCATAGATGAAATAAATATCGGGGAAGAAAAATTTGATGACGGTGAAAGTGGCTGCTTTAATTTTCTTCGAATTGGCATTGAGCTAATAACTCGACTGTTGGAAGAATGGGAACAGACTTATTCCATAAGAAAAAGGTTTCATCTGAATGCAGATCCAACTAAAATATATGGCAGTTTTCCATACCAAGCCTCAACTGTGGACTTGAATTGGTAGGTAAAATAAGCATAGAAAAGCAACACTCTATGGCAACTAAGTATCTAAATCTAAGAATGTTTCTCTATACCCAATTAATGGATAACATGAATAATACCTTAAGAGTTTGAAATAATTACGAGTATTTTTGCTAGTAATATATTCATTTCCTCAATTCTACCTTTAAAATTATTAAAACAAACGAGAGATCAATTATGCATCACTTGAATGCAACAGTAAGTCAACTTAATGACCTAGGATGAAATATGTATTGTCAAAGTTTAGCCAATCAAATAGCACAGAACTTTCTACTCGTGTTAAATCATTTAGAACATCTGGAAAATGCTCTAGTAAATTCTTATTGAGGAATCATACATCATTTTTCATGTCTCATTTAGATTTATTTTTTGAACCGCTTCTCAAGTCACCGAGGTAACTCCTTGAAAATCCAGAATGATTTTGTGTTAGGTAAAGATATTCAGACCAAAGTCAAAAGAAAAGCTAATTTATATTCAGTTAACCATCCCACTCATTGATATCAGAGACTTTGAACTAGTCCACCTAATTCCCATTGCCTTTAACAATACAATCCATATACCTCCAAAACTCTATCTAATAAGGAGTATTGATTACACGGCTCACTTATGGAAAGAGACCACTTGCTAGATGATAAAAAATTATTACATATGCGATGGAGAACTTTTACCTTGGACTTCCAGTTGTCTGCTTGACTTTTTAGAAGGAAAATAAACTACACACTGCACCTTACAAAAGATCATAGTAAATTCAGATCTTTTACTACGGGTTACAAACGACAAGATTATCTGCTTAACACGAGAAGAAATTTTAGTAAAAACTTGATGCCCAGATCAAGAAATAGTTCGAATAAATATCCTCAGCGAAGTGACGCTCGAACAAAATTGTAGTATCATTATTAGAAATACTACTTATTATATAGACGATACTAAACTTAGAGGACGTCCATTTGCCGAAGATTATGGAACCTGTCTCCACTACCAAATCCTGCCCTCGAAGAATTTCCTTCGTACTTAAGTGAACCATCTGATTCACTAAAACAGCTGCAACCATTAAGTTAAGACTTTGAAACACCTGGCCACCATACCTGGATTCTGTATTTTCTTATCTTTGTAATTATCCTTATTATTATAATTTATGTCTTCTTTAAACGTTAGAAAATGAAACCCTTTAAAATAAAGATTGTAAATAAAGGCACGCCGTCCTCTGAATCTAATGCACTCCAAGATTGAAACCTTCCTATAAAGGATATCAATCTATTTTAAGAAGGGAGGAGTTATGTTGTTATGGTTTACCACTTACTTTTATTATGATAAAAGCTTTAGTAAACATCATAATAACTATTGTTAAAAACATCCCTGTCATCTCGATGTCCTTGAAGACCTCAATCGTATTTTTAATGGGGATGAGAGTGGATTTGCCTTTGGTGCCCAAAGGTTACAAAAACGTTTATAAAATATACATTCGTAAAGAAGCCTGAAAACAAGTGGCAAAAGAAACCTGAAAACATAAACAAATCTATAACAAAAACAAATTTTTGCAGTTTTTTTGCCAAAGCGTCGTATAAGGTCGATATGGAAATATGCATAATAAACGGATTTAAAAAGTATGGGCTTTCCATTTCAACCCAACAATGTTGATTATACAAAATGTATTAAAGATAATTTACAAAATGTATTTAAGAAGAAATTACAACTTTCTAAGCTACTACTGACTCATGCAGACTTCAGTGCAGCTAAAAGAGTCATCAAAGAAATGCAACCACAACTGACCAAATATGGGATAAACGTGGATGTTACTTTGAATGAAATATCTTTTCTCGAAGAGAATATTAAGACTGATATTAATACTGATAAGACTGATCCTAATAATAATGAAATTGATTATAAAACTAATGAGACTAATTCTAACACTAATGAGACTGATAATTCAATATATATCGTTGCCAATGTAGTAATCGAAAATCAAATTCTGATACCCCCTAAAATTATTATACATAGCAATGAGGTTATCACAGATGCAAATTTAATGAATCTTGAAGTTATTTTCCTTCCAGATTTGGATGCAATTTCTAATCTGAACATACAAACCGATGGTACAGAAAATGAGAACAATAGAAGTAATTATAATGAAGGAAGCAAAAATGGCAACCAGAAAGTGAATGAGAATGAAATGCACGATGAGGGATCTGAACAAGACAAAAAGTATGAAAATGAAACCGGAAAAAAAGACGAAGAATATAGCATCAAAATCGATATTGAAAAAGAAACAGATTTGAACAGAAATCTGGAAGATCAAATTGAAGAGCAAAAAATGTGACACATAGATACTGAACATGGACACGAAAATAAAAACAGAAGAGAAGAAGAGAAGAATAGAAATAGAGGCAAAGAACATAACATCAAAACAGATATTGAAAAAGAAGTAGATTTGAATAGGAACCTGGAAGATGAATTTGAAAAGCCAGAAATAAGATATATAGATACTGAACATGAAGGATAAAAATCAAGATATCGATAATAATGAATATTAAGACAGAAGAAGCAAACCAAAATTAATGATAAACAATGAAAAGAAAGTAAACGATAAAGACAGTATGGAAAATAACAATCATCGGGATAAGAATAACGAAGAAAATCACAATTTGACAATACAAAGAAAAAGTTCACTTTCAAGTGACACTTGATTGACTCATCTCTCGTATCCTGAAGAAATCGTTTCCAAGAATAATGGTAAAACTGTCACAGAGAGATTGTCTATTTCAATCTCTTCATAGACATGGAAAGATTATTATCAAAGAAAAGAAGATGCCAAAAAGAAGAAACAGGAAGAAATCATAAAAAGAAGAGAAGAAAGGAAGGCCAAGAATATCAATAAAAAGCTGGATAATGATAATAAAACATCAAAAAAGCGTAGAAAGCAGGAAAATTCTCAAACTGTTCGAATAAAAGAAACATGTGCAAATCGCGAAGATGAATTAGATAGCGAAGCAGAACAAGATGGAGAAAAAAACATTGGAGGCGACACCTGTTTACGATCGTTTCATCTTTAATGTACCAATCTCAGTGATATGATGTATGAAGAAGCCGCGAATACAGATTATCAATGTGATTTTTGTAAATAATTGCAACAAACATTACCTACCTATGATATAATGGGTGTCACTTTGTCTAATAAATAATTAAAGTCTGTTGTAGACATTCTTGTAAATTGGCCGGAAGGCTCTGCCACTAATTCAGTCAACTGTTCTTTCATACTTTGCCTGTAGCAAATAACAATGAAGTACATAAATGGGCCAAAATGTGAATAATATTGCGGATAAATACACAATATTGCTATATTTTATAATTAGGTATATTTATTTATTTCGTTAGTGGTAATCCGAAATATTTAAAAACATACCATTTTCTATTTCGATGCATTGGGATCATCCACCATAACCATTTACGCCATTTTTTAATTATTTTTTTATGATACGTGTCTAAATATCTGTAATACATAACTGATGGCACATAGAGCAACATCAGCAGCAACTTCTGTGCCGTCCATCTCCTCGGAGTTCACAATTGCAACTGATCTAGTGAGAGTGTACATAGTCGCACTCGAGCACATGCCTCTCGGACGACAGGTCTCGGGACACCTAGCGAGAGCACTTGGACGAGAGTGGATAGCCGCCATTACGACCTTACTTGTTGAGACTGAACTAGTCTCGGTTCCGTATTCTTTTGTGATTTATAACTGTGATTAAACATTTTAGTAGCGTTATTCGGTTTCGAATTTATTCAAATATTTACCCACATATAAGTAAGTATGGCATAGCAAGAAGATTTTGCTACGAAGAATGAGTTAACTTGCGCACAGTGGCTGATTCAGATTCTAACTGTATTGCGTGTGCATACAATAAGTTTCTTATTCTGTAGTGCGTGGCTGTGTAAACCAGTCTCAGAAATACTTCTGTTTTAAACTGTAGATTATATAAATTTCTATATTCACAAGTAAAATGAAATGTCAATGTCTATTGAAATTCAATTATTATGTATTATAATATGACTTCCGGATAAACGTTTCAAATAATACGGGCCCCATTTAAATTTAGTCTTGCCTCCGCACTGCACGTAAACATGTCTGACATCTCGCTACTTTATGTGGAAATAATGGATTCGATGTGTGAAGTGAATAAAACTTAAATGTCGAATTCGAGTTAGCAATATCGCACCACTGAACACTGAAAAGCGCTTTTCCTATTTTCAGAACTCGTTATTTTCTTTTCTTTTACTTTTTGCACCTATTTACCTCAACGTAAAATGCTGGACCACACTTATAAATTTCGCCACCCCGATCGCTAGTGTTGCAATGCACGGAGCGGATAAGTTGTTATATATAAATGGAGACAACCATGAGACGGCCGAGCACCATATGGAAATTGACTCGCTTTTTGCCAGAACAACCAAGAAAATAATTATATACTTACATCCTTGTTGTACATATTGCTTTCGCATCAAGCCATCCTTGTCTCGCAGCTGGGAAGGTGGAGTTAGATGGCGCTAGCATTGCTGTGTTACTATTGGAATCATGTGTCATGTCACCTCTGCCGCCATATTTGTTGTTTTCATAACGAATTTGTAACGTTTGTGCCTTTTGTAAGATTTTGTATATGTGTAAAATGGACTAATTTTGAAGCTAATTTAATAACATTTTTTTCCTGCATTTGTACACCAGATTATTATTGTTTATTAGAAGTAAAGTACTAATGGTCTTCCATTAGTGCTTTCCTTGTAATAAATAATTTCAAGTTGCTTCGGCGCGCAAAAGAGCCCAACTACTCACCATTGTTTGTTCGGAGATGAGGAATTTTTAGGGTGTACTAGTATAAGTATCATTACTGACTTTTTCACTATCTAGACTTTACATTGTTCTCGGTACCCTAATCGTAATGTACATATTTTTCAAGATTTTCTGTGTAGAGTAGGCTGATACTTTCTTGCACGTAAAGTATCATACCTCAGTGTTAATACCAATACATTTTTGCCTACATATGAACACTACATAGATATTGCTAGTTACAGGAGAAGGAGCAATGGAAGAGCAACTCCAAGCTGATCTGATCTTCAAAAGAGACCAAGTACCTCTCGGCGTTCTGTATTCCGAGGCATTGAAGGAATATTTCTTATTCACACTACTCCTAGAAAGAAGCGTTTAATAAGTACGGTGTTAACAAAAGAAGGGCACATAAGAAAGTTGAGGAAATTATGCAGGAAAAAGGCCAATGACATCAAGGCCTTAAGCGATCTTCGAGATGCTCCTGTTGTAAAAAATTTATTTAAGGGCATGTCAAATACAACTGCGGGTTTCCTCATCTCCCAGTTACGCTGTGCAAAACGGAAACCACACGGCAGAACCACCCAGGAAAAAGTGATTGCCCTAGCAATAATGAAAAAAGTCCAAGATGTTACAACTTCCTGAGAAAAATTGTGGCCCTTCCAGCGAAAACCACTCTGTTGGCGATGTTGCACAAAGTACCATTTCATTCCGGTATCAATGACCACCTCTTCAAGCACATTGCAGAGTGCATAACTACTGAAGCAGACAAATACTGTGTGCTGTTGTTCAACGAAATGGGCATCAAGAAACATCTGCAATAGAATAGAATAGAATAGAATTTATTCCCAAACATATATATACATTACACTAAAATAAAATGCATATACATGGTAAGTTGCGCCTCATGGAGCAGTAGGGAGACATAAGCTAAGTTAGCTCAATACCAGCAAATTTAGATTATTATAAACAATAAAGTAATGTAATATAATAACGCTAGTAAATTTAAGATACTACAATATGATAAGTCATTTAGATCTTATTATCGGTTTCGAGGAGCTGGATAGCAATTGCAACTCTAAACAATTGGCAAACAGTTTTCATGCTACAGGGTTTAATGCGCAACTGGAAGCAACCAGTTGCATATTATTTTTCAAATGAAGCTTGTCATCCGGATGTCTTGCAAGTTTGTATTACTAGAGTCATACGAGCATGCCAACAAATAGCAGGGGTAGATGTAGTGGCTACGAAATGCGATATGGGGTCCAGAAATGTCAAAACTTTCAAACAGATGGGGTCATCTGTAGAACGTCCTTATATCAACTTTGATAACAAACGGATTTTTACCAAGGTTGATCCACCGCATTTTCTAAAGTATCAGTATTCAGAAAGCATAATCTACGGTTACTAGTTAATGTGTCTGGAAAACAACATATAACGGTGGCCTTCTTTGCAGATATTAGAAAAGCATATGGGATTGGCCAAAGATGGCTTTGGTATTTCGAGCAATGCAAAATTTGCCATGAAAGTGCACATTGCTGCCCAAGTAATGAGTCACACGGTATCAGCATTTTTGTATACACTGTTAAGTCGAGGTAAGTCAAGCAATGATATTTACATAGAGACATCTGAAGTAATTCAACAATTTTACAAATAAATTGGACCAGCATTCCCTGGCAACAGCTACGTTTGTCAAGGAAGTGGACGAGCTGCTTGACAGCTTCAGTGGCAGTAAAGCTTCACCACCTGATGGAAAATCTCTAAAATGCTGAATAACAGAGTAATCGCTTCTCCACTTGAAGTATTGGAGAAAAGCACTTCAAATGGTGAATCGTTGGCAGTACCAATGATTTACCAAAAAGACAGGCTCAAAACCAGCAAACCACCTTCCCAGATTGGTTGGTTAATTAGTTTGAATGCCATTAGGAGAATTTGGAGGTACCTTAAACCACAAGGAGTAACTTCTTTAAGACCCCGCTCTCTCAATCAAGATGTGGTGGAGAATTTATTTGGTGCTGTTCGCGGGGGTTGTGGAAGCGGAAATAATCCAACGACAGTACAGTTTTCAACCAGCTTCAAAACCCAAATTTTAAATGGATTAACACTACAAAAAGTAGCTGGAAGCAATTGTGAAGAAGATGGGCATGAGTTGCTGACACATCTAACAAAATTTGTAGGCTGCATCAACTCCCGTATCCAGTACATCCCAACAGACATTAGGTCAAAATGTAGCAGATATAATAGCCACAGCAGTGCAACAAGGAGAATCAGCAATCTTATCAGTTGCTTATGTCACTGGCCTCATCGGAGAAAAACTTCTGGAGCAAGTGAATTGCGTAACCTGCCAACACCAGTTACTGTCAAGTTCAGAATTGCCCCATAATTTATTTATAACTTTTAAAGAGTTGTCAGATACAGAGTGCTTGAAGTACCCTTCAGAACCTTTGGTGGTGGGTCTAGGTTAGGCCATCACAGTTTTAGAGGAGACATTGAACCACTTCTGTAATAAGCCTAAGATTTCTGTTGTGGTTCTTGAATCCAATGTCGATCAAATGAACTTCTCAAGGCTGTCTTGTTAGGACCACCGTGAAATTTTATGCAGGGACATTGTGCGAACTGTATGGAAAATAAGTATTTCCTGGTGGTAAACCCGCAAAAGCCAAAAAAATGCAGAAGCTCGCAAATATGCAAGGCCAGCTAAGCGTAAGCTAGACATTCCGGCATCAATAGTTGTTAAGAAATATTTTATTACATTAGGTACTACAGCTTGTTGACTTTAATTTTATTAATAACCTTAATAGGTATATTCACAAAATTTTGATTTCGATTAAAAATGATTAGATTTATTGGTATTATAAACTACTGTAACGATAAAAAAAATTTGTTGTCTTAGTTAGGCATTCATAATAGAAATTGCCCCAATGTAGTGAGGCTAGATAACGTTCTTGTATCACTTTTCTAAAATGTGCAATATGCTTCTGGATGAGCTAAGAGGATTTAATCGCAGCTTCATTTTATACAGGAAAAATCAAAATGATACAGAGTAGCTTGACAAAAAAAATCAAAAAAATTGAAGTATTCTTCTATTACTAACTTTGCCAATAAGAAAATACCGCTGGATTTTCAAACACTCCTTCGAAGACCCCCAGTGAGAGTGTTCAAGAACATTCCTCGAAAAAATTATCTACAACCATTGACACTCTAGAAATTGAAGATCATTCCAGGGACAATTTCGAGGATAATTCCGAAGATAATTTTGGATAGGGGGAATGGAAAGAGGTTGTGGCATTAGGGGAGACTGCAACCTCATCACTCTCTGCCCCAAATCATATTTACAAATTTCAGTAGAAGTAGGCGCATAAAATCAAAACTAATTCGATGTGCCATACCCTCAGATTAATCTAAAATTACTGACTTCCTCAAAGCAATAACTGTCAAGATTGATTTATTAGCTCTTGAAAATGAGATGAATGAATTGAACGACGTTATGGAGAAAATTGATAGTAGTAGTAATAGTAACAATAAGATTAACGAGTGTAACAAATATTCCTTAGTCATGATATGTTTAATTGACTTCCAAAAATAAAGTTTTCAGGAAACATGGCAACAGATTCGATGAAGTCATTAAACATTTCAGTATTTATATTTTTCTGGTTGGAGGAAGAAAAGTGTACGAAATCTTGCAAGCCAATTTGTCTCTACCTTCAGTTGCTACGGTATTTCGTGATTTAAGGAAATCAAATGAAAGAATTGATGAAGGTACAGTGAGGATTATGGACCTTAAAATTTTTTTAATGGAAGGAAAGTACGGAAAAGTACTTTGGCTTGCAGAAGATGGAACTAGATTGTTAGGAAAAGTTCAGTATGATAGTGTCACAAACAATCTTGTTGGTTTTGTTCTACCATTGTAATCTGATGATGGTTTACCAACTCAAAATAAATATCAACCAATTAATGAAAGAGGTATAGAACAACATTTACGCACTATACCAGTATCACATATAGCATATGTCATGATGGCCCAGCCCTTGGTTACCAAAGGAACTCATTTACTTCTCAAGATGTTATCAACCGATGGAAAACTATTAAAAATGCAGCAGAACAAAAAGGTGAGTAATATCTTTTCTTATATTCTATCTAAATTACAAAACCAAAATAATTCCTATGTTTATATTTAAACGAGTATTCAAATTATAGGTATAGTATTCCTCGGGATGTCAGGTGATGGTGACTCGAAAATTCTGAAAGCAATGGAAGAGAGTTGTCAATTGGGAATAAATTTCGTTCGGGATTCCAGTCATATAGCCGATTTTTTTGCTATGCCTGAAATTTCTTTGTTCAAGATACGATACATAGCGTAAAAATGAGAAACCGTTTCCTTAATAGAAAAATCACTATGCAGATCGGAAACTTTAATATATCTCTCGAGCATTTAAAAACAGTAACACAAAATTTTGGTAAAGACGTACACTGTATACATGAAAAGAAAAAAATCTGGATGGGAGAGACAGGAAGAATTTTGCTGGAGTCACTAGAATCTGCACTGAGAATGTCAGGATTTTGATCCACGATGCGGTACCATCCAGTGAAGGAACACATATATACTTGAACATTATGAATCTGGTTGTTGGTGCGTTCACAGAGTTGAATTTGACTCCACATTAGAGGGTAGAGGATATATGGTATGTGACATTCCTGTTGAGATTGTGGAGAAATTGTATAACCAGCTTTAAAACCAAGAAGTCTACCAAAAATACTAACCGCAAACGAGGTCGTAAAATAACTACCAAAAAGCCTTAAAAAATCCGCCAAAATACACTCTAGGGAATTATTTTATCACAAGAAACACATACACGGTCATAGAACTGAATGATAATGCTCTTGTTTTGCTGTTAACTAACAAGCGTGATTTTCAAAATGGACAAAAAGAGTTTCTACCTCACCTTTTTTCGACGCAATCCTGTGAGCAGGATCTCAGAACTTTAAGGTTTATGACGATAACTAAATCGACTAGAGTTAACTTTACAATGCTAGATATTTTATATCGTATAAAAAGAATTGATCTTAAGGAGGAATTAAACCTACAGCTAACGTTAGAGGGAGTCAACCTACCCAGATTTTCTAAAAAACATGTAAGTTTCATTAATATCAATAATTACCAAACCTAAACTTTTTACAATTTTCAGCAACTCAGACTCCATTGAAATGTAAACATTACAAGTGAACCATTGTAGGACGGCCGATAGCCGCGCAGATAGACAAGAAATAACGTCGCTGTTGGATAGAGACAAGTTTCTGAAGGCGACTACAGACGTAACTGCATACTTGAACGGTAATCATGCGCAAGTTTATTGTACAAGTATACAGGAACAATTTTTATTCCGAATTGACAATACTCTTATTCAGAGCTGGGTAGTAATCAAATACTGAGTATTCAGAATACTATTCAAAATACTACTTTGGTATTCGGTATTCAGTATTGAATACTCTGTGCTTTTCACTGCCTAAGTATTCGGTATTCCTCAAACTGAATATTCATTATTCAATACTTACATGTGATATTTTAGTCCAATAAATCTGTCGAAAATATCGCTTTTTTTTGCAAAAATTATTAACAGCAAGCCAAGGTATGTAAAATATCGGAAATTTTCCGTAGAATTCAATGAACTATTTTTAAAACAAATGACGAACTTGCGTCCAGTTTTTTTGCGTTAAAAAAAAAAGTTGGCTCTGCACAAAAAAAAGTTTAATAGCAGAGTTGTGTAACTTTTTAATGCGGATCGAGCAGGCCCAGTCCGATCTTAGAAAATTGCAAAATTATTTAGTTATTGCAAAAAAGACGTTAAAAATCGCATTTTTTTGAAATACCTGTATCTCCGTAAAGAAAAGATATTCTTTAACGAAACTCAGTGAAAGCATAGTCCAAGATATATCGAATACAAACATTTTTACAGATTTGCAAAATATTACAAATTTCTTGCAGAAATCGATTTTTTCGAAAAAAAGACGATTTTTTCAATGTCCAATAGCTCATACCGGTCTTCATATTTTTATATCGGACCAGTCCGAAAAGTTTCTTCAACAGTTGCGCTAACCTGTGTAGTTATTGCGCATATATCGAAGCGATCCCTAATATGCGAAAAATCGGTAAAAAATCGATAATTTTTTTTACCCCAAAAAACGTTGAATATTTTTGACATTTTAAATTATATTGGAACACCATTATTGCCAATGGATAGCTGGCATTTTTCTACAAATTTACAAAAAAAAAAAAAATTGCCCTCGGACTCTGGAGCCGAGATAATTTTTTTTTTTAAGAAATTCTTGTGGCGCCATTTTTTAAGGTAAAGGGCTGAAATTTGCAGTGGTTATTGTACAATACTTATATTTTCAATAAAAAATCTTCGCAACTTGATCGGCCGTTGCTGAACATTGCAAATTCAATGAAACTCGGAGCTCGATGCTGTGGCGTACGCCTGCAGCTGCCGAAAACACGGCATAAAATGTTCAAATGTGTGTTCAACGTGTGACGATGAAATTTGCTCAAATATTGAGGAGAATAGAGTCGTCGCTGATGATATCGACAAAGAAATAGACGAGCCAAATATCACAGAGACTGAGATAGAAAGAGATGAATTTTCAAATGATGATAACGATAATGATGATTGTGATGACGATAATGCGGAAATAATATTACATGACGTTTACCGTGACAGTAGTAGTGGTAATGAAGACGAGTCTCCTATTAAAAAGCAAAAGAAAAAAAAAAATTAATTCAGCGTATTCTACAAAAACAATTCGAATACATAAATGAGACATAATAAAATTTTGATGTTTCTTTGGTAATGTAACAAATGTAATAAAGCGTAAAGGAATTAAAATTACTTGCCATACAATAGCACGATTTCGTAGATAGTTTGGGACGATATTTGACAAACCCCAAAATGTTATCGAGGCGGGCGATGTACTATTAGATTTTTTCAGCCATAGCTATGAAGTAATCTGTAGTAAATTTGCTAAGTCGGAAATATTTTATTACCAGTAAAATACCCCTCATAAACTGATAAAAATCCGTTACGATCGATGTCATCGTCAAATTGCTTTTTATTAGAAATGTAACAAACGCGCGGGTAATTAAATGAGGTGAATGTGTAAAATAATCAAATCATAAAAGGGGTAATTGATTACAAGAATTCCCCAAACTGCACATTAGGTAGGAATTAGTTGCTTTTTCCTTTCCTAAGTCCACTCGTAAAACAAATAGGTTTTTTAATAATAGGTATAATTAGCTAGCTTAGATGTAGAATATTTTAAGTTGTTTAAATGCACGAGTTATACTGAAGGGAAGCCAATTTGGCCACAGTTACTAAAGAGAACGCCACTTGCCAGGCGAGTACTATGTCGGTACATAATTTCTACTATAGAGGACGCAACCTTCCGGATGACTTGATGCCTCTAAAAAGAGGCGGACTTTCATTCATTGATCTAGATTGCTTTGGGGTGGATAAGGACCACTAACTAAAAATTGACAAGGATAATCCCGTCCGGAAAGAAAGACACTTTCCGATCAGCTACTGGTGGTGTGACATCGGCCTACTTTTATCGTGATAATTTTAGTATTCCCGAGTATAGATATTTGCATTTTTGAGCTTCTGTTATAAAATTTAACTTCATGTCATCAGATTTCTCAAATTAAACGTTACCTCGTTCATATTGTCACTGGCAACTGGCGTTTCTGCACTAGTTTATAAAGAAATAATTAACTTCATGCTAGTTAAGGCTATTGTATTTTTTGGCCCTTCTGGCAATCAGTTTGAATTTGAGTGTAAATGATTTTTTCCTTTAACAAAGTATTTTTTCTTGCTTAAGTTCGAGACTACGGTCCAATTTCCTTATTTGTTTAACTTTTAAGTTGCATTTTCTTTTGTTTTAATTTAAGTATTAATTATTGTTGTTCTATTTTCCAAACTGATTGTTCTTTTGTAACGTGTTCTTTTATCCGTTTTCAGCCCTTTACTTAAAAAAATGGCTCCACTAGAATTCCTTAAAAAAAATTATCTCGGCTTCAGAAGGCCGGAGAGCAATTTTTTTTTTTTGGAAATTTGTAGAAAAATGCCAGCTATCTATTGGCAATAACGACATTGCAATATAATTTAAAATCTCAAAAATATTCAATTTTTTTTTTTTTTGGTAAAAAAAATTATCGATTTTTGACCGATTTTTCGCATATTAGGGATCGTTTCGTGATATGCGCAATAATTGCACAGGTTAGCGCAACTGTTAGAGAAACTTTTCGCACCGGTGCGGTATAGAAATATGATGATTTTT
This sequence comes from Stenurella melanura, assembly GCA_963583905.1. Taxonomy (NCBI): domain Eukaryota; kingdom Metazoa; phylum Arthropoda; class Insecta; order Coleoptera; family Cerambycidae; genus Stenurella; species Stenurella melanura. The sequence goes on from OY757315.1 coordinate 74,855,112, forward strand.
GCAAGAAATTTGCAATATTTTGCAAATCTGTAAAAATGTTCTTATTCGACATATCTTGGACTACGCTTTCACCAAGTTTCGTTAAAGAATATTTTCTCTTCACGGAGATACAGTTATTTCAAAAAAATGCGATTTTTAACGTCTTTTTTGCAATAACTAATTAATTTTGCAATTTTCGGAGATCGGACTAGGCGGGCTTGATCTGTATTAAAAAGTTACACAATTGTGCTGTTAAACTTTTTTTTGTGCGGCGCCAACTTTTCTTTTTCAACGCAAAAAACTGTTTTTCGCAAACTTTGGCCGCCATTTTGAAGAGGACGCAAGTTCGTCATTTGTTTTAAAAATAGTTCATTGAATTCTACGGAAAATTTCCGATTTTTTGCATACCTCGGTTTGCTGTTAATAATTTTTGTAGATAAAATCCCTCACTTACTGGACTATTTATGAATACCAGCAGTATTCAAGAATACTGTGTATTCATAATTATTTGTAATATTATTCTGCTCACAAATATCTGAATATTTTTTCTTATTAACAGGTGGTATTGATAAATTCTAGGAACAAGCAGCAGTCATAACAAAGTTTTATCACTTGGACAAACATTAAGCTACCCAGTAGTTACACGATGGAGTTCTCTTTATGATTCATTAAATCAAATTATATTTATTAAGAGAGATGTACTTCGAAATTTGGAGATTCGGTCTGATAAGATAGAAAGATTAATATTTAAGGAATTGGAACTGATTTATCTGCAAGAATATTATAGTATATTGAAACCAATTGCCAAGACACTTGATTTTCTACAGGGACAAGATAATACTTACTTTGGGTACCTTGTGCCATCTATTACTAGCTTAAAAGTTAAGTTGAAAAAAAAAGAAATTAACATTAAAATATTTGAATACGGTTACGGATGCTTTAACTGAAAATTTAAAGGACAGATTTCGATGGTGTTTTAAACTATCGCCAAATGACGATGGTGATGGTATATCAGTATCGGAGAAAGCTATTGTTGCAGCAGTTACTTGCCCTGATGTTAAATTAACGTAGTTGAATTCTTCTTCTGAATATACAACGCTAGATGTTGCTGACAAACATGAACTAGTCGTCAAAGTCGGCGTTGACATTGCCATAGAAAGTGGCTATGGACAACTTTAACAAGGATCTAGATCTGAAGCCAAAGCAAACGTAAAAAGAAACAGTTTCTTTCAATTCGATGACGATGATTCTTCTGATTCAGATCAACCTGATCAACGTGAGCCTGAGTCAACGCAATTAACGCACTCACATCCAACACCAGCACCTAGGTTACAAGAGGATAATGAAGTAATTAGAAGGACATTTTTTTGGAATTACTGCAGTATTTAGATGATCAAAATGTAACAGTCAATATGTTCCAAAATTATCCCACTATAATGGAGGTGTCTAAACGGACCAATTCAATTTTGCCGTCATCCGCTCCAGTTGAAAGAATGTTCTCTTTCGCAACAATTATCAACTCTCCCCGTCGAAATGCTATGAGTGATGCTTGTTTTATTAAAAGCCAATAATTTAATGTTGAAGTAGAGGTGTTTGGTGGTTACATGTTACTGTATAATATTAGTACTTAGGCACTATTAATGTTAATAAATAAATAAATTAAAAATGTCTCATTCTTTTTATTGTTTACTATTTTAACTAAGAATTTTACTGCTTCATTAAGTATTCATGGCATTCATGTCATTATGAATACCGTGAATACTGGTATTCAAGTACTTTTAGTCTAAAGTATTCTGAATACTGCAGTATTTAGAATACTTTTATCTATAAGTATTCAATATTCTGTATTTAAATACTTTTTCAGTATTCATACCCAGCTCTGCTCTTATTACCTAAAGGTTATATAGAACAATTATATTTCTCTAGGAGACTTATACTTAAAGGAATAGCTAACCTTAAATCTTAAATTTCAAATACATTATTACAAATATTAAATATGAAACATGACATTGTCCATATACCAAAAACATATAGTGACAACCAAACAGATTATTAGAACCCGCTAGGCGGTACTTATTCTTTTCCTTGGAGCAAAGTCATTTCCCGTGGACACCTATGGTCCTAGGATTGCAAACAGGTACCAACAAGACTATAACGGCTATTGTAACATACTCCGTAATGTTCCATCTCAAATGGATTGTAGAAATCGCTTCCGTGTTGAAATAAGTGATAGGCCTAGACATGAGATGTCAGCACCGACATCACAACGATTTAAAATATTGTATCGAGTCAACTCGATTCTAAAAAACGTTCTCTTACTGTTTTAATTTCCGAGCGAGTAACATGTGTTTTTAACCTTCCGGCTTAAATTTTATTATTCAGTCGCTTAAAAAGGATATTTGAATGTAAGTAGTTGTCTCAAATTTTAATACGTTCCCATTTTCTTTTAGATTATGGATTGAATATTCCTAATTCCATTATTCCTATTTATTATTCTTTTCTTCAAAATTAAAATGAAAATTTAAAAAAAATTAAAACCTACTTAAATTCCTTTTAAGTTTTCTTAAAGTCTTCGAATTTCACCATTTACTGATTTAATAAGGGATTAATTTACAAGTTTCTCAGTTTATCGATTTACCGAATTAGGTAATTTGATACTTTACAATTCTACGGATTCACCTTTAATACCTTTTCAATACTTTTTGCTGTTTTTATGAACACATCGCATTTGGAGAATTCTAGAAATTAGCGTTCACTCATGTCACATGTATGAGAGAGACAACAGTACTGCGATGTCACCAGCTACATGCCGAGTATCAACAGGAAACATTTCATGAGCTAAGTACACTGTTATTACTTCTTTCCAACAAAATTTCGTTTAACCTTCATGTAATTAACTGCCGCTAGACGGGATGTTGAATTAAATAAAATTTCATGTTTATCAACCACAAATATAACAGTATTGAGCCTATACGAAGAATTTGTGTAGTTTTGCTATTTTGTTAACTTCGTGGTAGTTGTGTCGGATAGGGTTTTAGACGGTAAGAAACAGCATTGTTAATGAAGGTTTCATTAATTTTAGTGGGAGAGACGATTTTGTGTTTCAATGCTGCCATAAAATCGCCGGTCAGTATAGCCTTATGCTATTTAACCCCGTAAATGTTTCTTATTTTCTGGCTTATACCAGTTTTACCGTTAGTTAGTATCGTATCGTATCGTGATATTTTGGCCATGGGGTCATATTATCTGTAGCCGAGAGGCATGTATTATTGTAATGAGATTTTGTAAATTTTAGGTTAGTTTCGAGTATTGTTAGTAATAAGTTTGTATAGTTCTAGAAGTTGTCTATAAATTGAAGTTTCTAGTGATAAACAAAATTGTTTTATAGTTTAGTTGCTAAGCGTCATTATTTTAGCCATGCGTGTCACTTTTTTTACTTACCCTATATAAATTTCTCTCACTCTAGCAAAACGTGGCTACCTTTCTTATTATTATTGTCGAGCAGTTTAATGAATGTGTTTAAGTACAAATTTAATTAGATGTCATCTCTAGTGTTGATTTAATAATTCCCACTTGCTATCATTTTATATAGTCCGGTAAATTCTACCTTCTTTTTCCTGGCGGTTGGGATATGTCATATGATAATTATTAAATTGCCATCAGGTTTAGCAACACATTCAAACAATATCTAGCAAAAAGAGAACTGCTCCCTATTTTGATAGTTTGTCATGTATGTCAATCTAGGTTGCCAGTTATGAGAAATTCATAGTCTCGTACCCTTACCTTGAATTAACCTTATGTCATTGCGAGTAGTTTAAAATTTTAGTGAATAAATTTGGTAGCTTAATGCGAAACCGCTTAAGGTTTATCTTGTTGTTTTTCGCTAGAACTATCTCTTATCTAATTTGGTGATAACCGTTACACGTATAGTTACCTGTAATTTATATTTCTTATCGTAAAATTTTAACCCTACTTCTAAATTTGACTAACCCGTATTTCTTCTATTAGTAATTTTACATACGTGTCTGTTGTTCAAATTGTTTTTTGACCTCATTATTTAATTATCCGTGATTTATATTTGTTAATCGATATTAAATCTACTTCAATTTTACCTGTCGTTTTTCTGTGTGTTGTCTGTGACGTATCTTCCTTTTTTATAAACCTCCTTTAGGTTTTGGTGCCCAAGGTACTTTTGAATATATTTTTTTGAATACAAAACTTAGATTTTAAACACTTAAATGAAATTTTCTAACTTAAATTTTTTTTATAATTTCATCGCTCTTGGCCTTATTATTTAAGTTGTCGTTGACGCTTACCCAGGCTCTTGCCTCCTATAATACTGGCTAGCCGGAGCCTAATTCTGTTTGGTGGTAGGTTCTCATATTTGTTTATTTGAGCCTGTGAAACTGCCAAACAAAATTAGTTTTATTGTGCTATAGGCACAATAGTGAGGTGGAAATATTACACTATGTAGGGCCTCCTCTCAGATTAAGTAATTTATCAGGCTATTTAAGCTCTAAGATGAAGTTGAACTAAAACTGAAACGCCTAAAAAGAAGAGATTTCGAGGTATAACAACCCTCTATTGTTCGAATACTATATAGAGCAAGAGCCCGCGACGGCCAGACCTTAGTTAAATTATAAAGTCTAAAAGTTTCTCTGTGTATGTCCACTATACAGGTAAGAACGATCCCAGGCTATGAAACTTGGGTGGCGGTGGCTTTGACAGGTAACAGGTAGTAAAGGTGTGTAAAATCGTGTCTCAAATTTAGTATAGTATAAAGCTCAGTTTTCATATATTTTATTAGTGATGATATTAGAAATTGCCTCGTCCACAGCCAGACAGTTAGTACAGTTGCAACCCCCTGCCAGGCACCCTTAAAGTAGGGTTAATTTTAATCATACTTTAGTTATAGTATAAAATCTGAATTTTATATATGTTACTTGGAGAACTATAAAATGATGTTTCCTCAGTAGCCAGACAGTTTCGATAGTTCCCCTATATTGCCAGACACGTTAAAGGTCTGTTGTAGGTGCGAGCGCGAAGGGTATATGCGTAAGCGAGTGCGAGTGAGATAGTGCGTTCGATCCACGGCGATCTTTTACTGCCTACTAACTGTCTTTATTCTATATAGTGTGGTGAACTGTTATACGTACAGCAAACGTTTTATTATTTATTTGTGCAGTTTTTATAAATTAAATGTGATCCAGTTCTAATAATATAGTGTTATCATGGAAGAGGAAAGCAATAAGTTAATTTGTTTTGTTTGTAAAAAAAGCGATGGCAAAATAATATTATTTTCTGTAGAGACATTAAAAAAATGCCACACTATTTTGGAAGTGAGGAAAAAACACAACCTCAAGTACAAAAACATTACTTTGCCTGATGAATATACTGATGGGGGTTATCACCGGGAGTGTCATAAAGCGTTCACAGGGCTTATGAAAAAATATTACACTTCTGAACCTGTACGTTCTAAAAAAAAAAGTGCAAATGAACAATTAACCAGTGTAGTTGCAGACAACATATCTGCAGTCACGCCGTTGACACCTGAGTTGACTACAGACTCATCAACAGAATCTCCAACAGCATCAGAGCAAAATTTATTTTCTGAATCAATAGAACCACAACCTTCAACTTCTCAAGAACAATCTCAATTACAACCTGTACTTACAGAACCTTCAACAACATCACAAGCTACTTTAATTTCTGAATCAGGAGCATCTCAGTCTACAACTAATCGAGAAGATCCTGACGTTAGTAATCCAGATAATAGTGAACATAACAATGCACCTGAGGACGTAAATATTCCAACCGAAAGTGATGCTAGTATCAATAACTCTGAAATCGTTTGTATATTTTGTAATAAAAAAAAAAAAAAGTAAGATCTAAAATGCTTCCACTTCATGCAGCTGACACAAATCAATTTAAATCTAGTATCCTACCCAGGATTGAAGGTTTGGAAGAGTATAATCAATTATTAATTACATTGAATAATTTTTCTGCTCCAAAAATACATTACCATACTGATTGTCGAGTCCATTTTAACAATAACATATCTTTAAAAAATAAATCATCCAGTAAAAGTGAGTGGCACTATCATCGAGAATATCACCAAATAGTTTTTAGTGAAATTAGCAGCATCATTGAAGAAGACGTCATAAAAAAAGGGCGCTGTTATTTATTAATATATTTACACGAATTATATGTTAATTCGTTGGAACAAATTTTTCAAGAAAATTCCGTGGAAATGAACTTCACTTTTACACCACACCAACTTGAAGAAAAAATTATGAAAATATTTTCTAACGACATTAATTTTTTTACTGTTCGTAATAAAAAAATAATTGTACCTAAGCATGTACAAGCTGTAGATGATACAGTATTTGAAAACTTACAAACAGAAAATGTTTTACAAAAATCTGCATTGATTCTAAGAAAACTAATACTTGGAATAGAAAAAAACAAATTACCCTCTAAAAATATCACAGCTCAGCATTTGATTGTGTAATTTATGGAATCCATAACGGTCAAGTGAAGACGTCAAGGCACATCATGTTAGGTATGACTTTCAAGAGCTTAACAAGTAGTAGCAAAATTATTGATATGATTGACAGATATGGACACTGTATTAGTTATCAAGGCGTCGAAGAACTTGAAACAGAAATCACTTATACTTCAATTGAAAAGTCTTCCTTATGTCCAGAAAAAATAAAAAAAAATCCCAATCTTTTTACTGGTGTGGCATATGACAATTTCGACCGTTTTGTAGAAACTACAAATGGAAAGGATACTCTACACGATACTGTAGGCATTATCTATCAAAACATTGATTTAAATGCAACTGAAGAATCTGAAACGTCCGAAGCTCCGACTCCAAGTAATGAAAACAATTCGCCAAAAAAAAAAAAGAAGAAGAAGAACTTTTGAGGAAATAACTGTAGATGAAATTCCGTATCCTAAAAAACCAAAAATGACAAGTGAGCTACAATCAACGGTTGAGGATGAAGAAACGATTGACTGTCAAAAATACACTGAAATGGACAATATATGGATGGTTAGTCATGCTTTGGAATTACCTGATGTACCTATGTGGGTTGGTTTCAATAGTCGGATTTATGATCGTGATGACTCACAACAACTTATCTCTTATTTAACTCCAATCAATGCGTCACCAACCAGTACATCCATAGTTTTGGAAACTATGAAACAAAGTAAAAAAATTGCTGAAGATTTACAGCAACCTTACATACAGGTAACGTACGATCTTGCGATAGCGAAAGTCGCTCTTCAAATACAAGCTACCGAAAAACCTCAGTTTGATAATTTATTCATCCATTTAGGACCGTTTCACATAATGATGGCTTACTTCAAAGCCATCGGTAAAGTGATTAGTGACTGTGGATTGAGCAATGTTATGGTTGAGAGTAGTTTGTTGGCAAATGGTTCAGTGAATGGGTTTTTGGATGGAAAACACTTTAACCGTTGTAAAAGATTACATCCTTTAATTACATTAGGACTAGAAATACTCCATTTTAAATCGTTTTTACAACATGGCAATATAACTTTAACAGATGATTTGATCGAAGAAGTGAAAAGGTTACAAAAGTGCGAAGTATTGTCATTTAACGTTGAAAATGAAGATCTGAAAGAGTTGATGAATAATTATGAAATTTATAAACAACAAAGTCTTAACGGTGAACATGGAAAAACTTCACAATTTTACATGATATATATAAATCTCATACATCATTACTTAAACTTATCCCGCAGCATTCGAAGTGGACATTTCGAGCTTTTCAAATCAGTGTTGCCTAAAATTACTAATCTATTTTTTATGTGCAACCAACCAAACTATGCACGGTGGACTGTGAAATACTCTGATAATTTATCGGGAGTTGCAGAAACTCATCCTGATTTATATCAAGGATTCCAACAAGGTTGTTTTGGTATTAAAAGAACCACGAAGCCGTTTTCAAGACAACCAATCGACTTGGTACTAGAGCAAACGATAAATGCAGACGCTGCGAGAAGGCTGACAGGTGTTATACACTTCACTAATTCAATTTCGGCACGACAAAGGTGGGCCCGAAACCACGATGTAAGATCCACTATAATAAGTCAAGTTTGTCTCGAACTAGGATTACAAACTCATCAAGATATTTCAGCAGATTTAAATCTCCATAACATCCGTAAAAACACCAAACAACTGCATAAGTTTATGGCCACTTTCGAACGATTCATTAATCCTTTCAGTAATGAAGTGCCGAAAGACCAATTAATTAATATTTCTACCGGAAAATCTGCATCACCGTCGGTTGAGGAATTTATTTTAAATATTGAAACAAATGGAGATTGTCATCGCAAAACTTTCATATCTGAATGTCAATTGGATATTAGCAGATTTGAGAAAGCTATAAAAAAAACATCCATTGATAATTTTTCCAAAGACTATAAGAAAGTGAAGAATGTTCGAGTAGGTGGTAAAATTCAAGAAGTTAAAATACAAAGAGATTTATTTGGACGTATGCTAGGAATTTCCATGGATTATAAAATAGATATATCGAAGATTTTATCATACCCAATTACCTCAGTGCCATTGTCAATGTGTCATTTAGATGGAACTATTTGTAAAACAGATAAATCAGCATTGATGAAGTGCTTAGAGAAAGAGGCACTACACGAGCAACCACGTCACATTGATGTATTAATAATTGATGGGTTTTTCCTACTGCACACGATGAAAAACATTCCAAAAAGATTTGGAGGTATTTCTAAAAAAATGTTGCAAATGGTTACTCAATTACAAGCGTTGAGAATTGATGTAATCTTTGATCAATACTTTACACCATCTATTAAAGATTATGAGCATTCTCAACGGTTTGAATCTGCACAATTGGAGTATATAATAACTGGACCTGAGCAATCGCGACCAAGTGATTTTTCAAAAGAACTAAAGAATTCAAATTTTAAAGAAGCTCTTGTGGATTTTTTTATTTTACATTGGGCAACTGATGAAATGGCGTCATTTATTGGTAACAAGATTATACACGTAAACTTTAGAAAATGTCATTCTTTCACAGCTAATAATTCCAAAGTTGTATCAAGTATTGATGAAGAACTGTCATGCCCGGAACATGAGGAAGCAGACACAAAAATAATATACCATGCGTGTAATATCAACTATCCAGCGAATATAGTAATTCGAAGTGTTGATACAGACATTATTGCTATAATGCTTGCTCATATGCACCACCTAAAAAATGATTCGTTTGTTTGGATGCTGACGGGAACTGGAAACAACTTAAGATACGTGGACCTAACAAAGATACATGCAGAATTAGGAGCATCTGTTTGTCAAAGCTTACCTGGATTTCACGCAATAACAGGGTGCATTATTCAGAAAAGGAAAATTAAAACCTTACAAACTATTGAAAAAATCTAATGAATACCAGAAAGCTTTCATCAAGTTCGGTGACAGTGAATTAATTGAAAATAAAAATGAACAAGAAAACGTCTTTAATATTATTCAAAAATTTATATGCAATATATACAATGTTCGTAATATCATTGATGTTGATGCGGCTAGACTTCAAATCTTTATAGATTCGTATACAGTCTCTGATGTGAATGAAGCTTTTAATCGAAAAAAATTGCGAAATTTCGACGCTAGCAGTTTACCACCTTGTAAAAGTGAACTATTACAGCAATTTTTGCGAGCAAATTATATTTGTACTATTTGGAACAATGCTCACCGAAAAAATCCAACTTCTTACGGACCAGAAAATAATGGTTGGGTACTGGAAAATGACCAATACCATTTTAAATGGTTTGAAGGGGATCAACTACCAAATTATGTCAGTGATTCTTTAACAACTTTGTCAGGTATGTAATTATGATGTTAAATTATTATAGATACATTTAAAACTATTCGCAATTATGTTAACTTGGTTTAATTATTACAGAAAATGACGAAGAAGGAGATATTGACGACGACCAATCCACCGACAGAAGTAGCAGTGATGAGGATGATGAAGATATCGACGAGAACGATAAAAATAATTGAATATTTTTTTAAATTTAATAATAACAATAATAATATTAATAATACATGTTTAAAATATTATTCTTTTACTTTGTATACAATAGCTATAATTATAATTAAACTCGTTTTTCATTGAATATTTTACTATCACAATAATTATTCCCTCCTTATAGTATAGAAAAATTGTTTGCAGAATATTGAAAATTTTATTGAATTAAATATTTAAATGAAGCTTATAAAACTCTACAACGTAATTTATTACATTTTTGGATTGTTGATTTAAAGATTTATTTGCGTAAAATTTTACTAAATAATTTTTTTAAAACTTAATTTTTGGTCTCTAATAATTTTAAATAATAAATTTTCTTGATAAATCTAAAAAATTGTTTATCACAGAATACAGAATAAAAAACAGCTGATGGCCAATAAAAGATCGCCGTGGACCGAACGCACTATCTCACTCGCACTCGCTTACACATATACCCCTCGCGCTCGCACCTACAATAGACCTTTAACGTGTCTGGCAATATAGGGGAACTATCGAAACTGTCTGGCTACTAAGGAAACATCATTTTATAGTTCTCCAAGTAACATATATAAAATTCAGATTTTATACTATAACTAAAGTATGATTAAAATTAACCCTACTTTAAGGGTGCCTGGCAGGGGGTTGCAACTGTACTAAGTGTCTGGCTGTGGACGAGGCGATTTCTAATATTATCACCAATAAAATATATGAAAACTGAGCTTTATAATATACCTAATTTGAGACACATTTTTACACACCTTTACTACCTGTTACCTGTCAAAGCCACCGCGACCCAAGTTTCATAGCCTGGGATCGTTCTTACCTGTATAGTGGACATACACAGAGAAACTTTTAGACTTTATAATTTAACTAAGGTCTGGCCGTCGCGGGCTCTTAGACTAATATGAATAAACCAACTCACCTCCAACCATTACGAAACCCTAAACGATATGGAGACGTTATCTCCCAGCTTGGCAACTAGTACCTTTAACATCTCAGTGGAGAACTTCGATGATATGTACACAACTTGGTCCACACCAAACACCAAACAACAATACCATCTAATGATTAATTAGTATGAATTATATCCGTAAATTACGTCGATTTATTTCAATTGCATAGTTTTAATCGCTACAAGTCGCCATTGCCATATATCGGATTAACTGATATTCTTGTTTTTTTTCTTCTTTCTTTATTTTTACATCCTAAAGTATTTTACTCACTTCGACACCAGAGAACAGCACAATGCAGAGCCTACTTAATCTATTAGAACGAGACGGGTAATTACTATGAAATATTTACGGATACTTAACAAGGTTACTGTACCGAGGAAGGGGGTTATTCCACTGAGAATGAAAATAAGAAAATAAAGGAATCAAAACCCAAAGTGAAAAAAACGTATAAAAAAAGTTTGTTTCTGAATGGTTCGATCTAGCAGAATTTAAAGGATGGTTAATGAAAGACAATACTAAAGATCCTGCCATTTGTAAGGTATGCAATGTAGTAATGAAGGCAGGTAAATCCGAGCTTAAAAAGCATTATGTTGGCAAAAATCACATAAAAAATATGGAACTGAATACGAAAAATCAGCCTATTGAAAAATTAATTTCACAAAATTCAAAGGTAAAAAATAATCTTCCTATTTCTTCTGTCGAATCTCTGGTTGACCTGATTAAATCTTTACCAGACAAATCTGTCCCATCACAAATCTCTTTAGCCAAACAAAAGGCTACTAACGTAATTAGGAATGGTTTGCGACCATTTTTCAATCAAGACCTGGCAAGTGAACTAAAAAACTATTTTTTTTTTTTTTGGTTGACGAAACAACAGATGTAAGCGTAAAAAAGCAGCTGGCAGTAATAGTTAGCTACAGTGATAATTTCAAAACCAAAGTAGATGTAATTGATGTAGATGATTGTGCTAATTTGGAGTGCTATTGCTTTGTACACACAGCTAATACACACCCTACAGGAAAATAATATACCGCTTCAAAACTGGATCGGATTTTGCGCAGACACGACCTCAGTCATGATAGGACAGCACAACTCTGTATTACAACTGATAAAAGAAAACTATCCACAAATGTTTGTTTCAAAGTGTGCTTGTCATATGATCCATCTCGGGGCCAACTATGCATGTACAAAGCTTAGTAACTCTCTAGAAGATTTGTGCTGTAATGTGATCAATTATTTTAGTAGAAGCCCCAAAAATAATTCTGCATTTAAAGAATTTCAAGCATTTTTTGAGGTTAAACCACATAAAATGCTGAGGCCCTGCCAGACCAGATGTTTGTCCCTTCAAGCATGCGTTCAAAGAATTTTAGAGCAATAGGATTCCTTAAAGCATTACTGGAGAGCTTTAAATTTCGAAGATCCAACACATGCGAACAAACACATACTAGAAACTCTTGAAAACCCTTTGATAAAATACTTAATGCACTTCGTAGATTTAATTGGTTTTTTTTTCAAGCCGATTATCCCCAATGTGTAGAACTGAAAGCTTAAACTGAGGACTTAATCAAGACATTGGCTTTAAATTTTATGAAAAGCACTTACGTGAAAACAACTTCTGCCTATGATATTGATCCTCAGCTCAAAGAAGAACATTGTGATCTAAATCATATTTATTTGGGCGTGGATGCAACAGATTTATTTTTGAGGCAAAAAAATAAGGCACGCGCTGAAGTTGAGAAACTATTAAATTCAGCAAAAATGTTCTATATTGAATCAATAATGCAAATAAAGAAACGATTTATATTTGCAGATGTGCACAATGATTCCTCTTTCTTGAATCCTAAAAATGACAATGATTTGGCGCCTACATCACTGTATGCTATTGCTCAGAAATATTTGCCTCATCATATTGACATGAATTTTACAGAGCTAGCAGGGAGTGGAGAAGTCAAAGTATTTTATTTTCCGAATCTGATTTTACCACTGCAGAGTATTGGAAAAAAATATTCGTACACTAAAATATTGTACATTTGCCGATATTGGTAAATTATTTTATGTCATTGCCTTTTTCCGACGCAGCAGTTGAAAGACTGTTTAGTTATGTCAAAAACATCAAAACTGACAAGAGAAATAGAATGGATAATGACACCCTGAGTTCAATCCTCTGTGTAAAATATGGGTTGCAACGGACAGGAAAAACTCGATACAATTAATGAAAAGCCAGTAGAAGTGCCTCGTTCAAAATTTGGCTACGGAAAGTGAGGCAAAAAAAATAAGGCTGAATGCTAATAAAAATATGGATAATCTGTAAAACTTGTAACATGCGGAATGCTCAATAGCATCCTTCGTTACACTGTTAATATTTATTAGAAAGATTATAAGTTCTCGGAAATATTATTCCCACAAACTCTAGTACTAATAGAGTGCACTTACTCTTTAGACTATGATGAACATACGTCATCTGTCAGCAGTTAACGCTCGCGAATACTAGATAGCGCACAAGGGATGAGATTTCAACTAAATAAAGCCGGGTGAACTCTTTCTCGTCGAACCATTGAACTAATTAGACGTATTTATAATTTTGTTTGACCTGTAATGGGGTTGTTAGAATGTGAAAAACCTCGTGATGATCACATGAGGTAAGGTTTTAATTATTATACCGGTAAATACCCTCTAACATTTGAAATATTGTTTTAGGTTTTTCTCATAATTATAAGTGTAAGTGTTTTTCTCATAATTATAAGCATAAGTATTTTTCTCATATTCTTATAAATTAAGAATTCATTTCTTAATAACCAAATTTATTCACGTCTAATGATTTTAAAGTAGAAGTATTTCAACGTTATATTATTTGCTTTAAGCAATATTTAAGATTATCTACATTCAATTTGCGATACCTACTACGTTTTCCACTAAGCAAGCAATATTCATATGAAGTCAACCTTTCTATACTACATTTTGAATTGGAATATACGAAAACATTCTGGGCGAAGAGATTTTCTTCATTTTGTCTTAGCGACAAATCTTGTACGAACGTTCCTACGATTTCATAACCTCAAAATAGGATTAAGGCAGCCACATGTGAAACATAACTTTTAAATCCATAATCATCGGAGAACAGGACCGTATCTAGGAGTTCTTTCCATCAGGATAACAAAATAAAAGATAAGTACTTTTGACTGTTACCAGTAAAAGGGATTATTTTCACATGATTGTTGAGCTATAAGAGCCAAAAGTGTCTAAATTTAACATATTAGATTCAAGTGAAATCTATTATATTTTTTGCTATTTGCATTTTAAATCCGCTGTTATAATTAAACCCATTATTGTATATTAATTCGTAGTTGCTTATATCTTGAATTCGTTGTCGCAAATACTTTGCCGTAGTATTGTTTTCGTAGTTACTTTTATCGTGATTCCTCATAATCAATATTTCATTGTAGTATTAAAATGCACGTTTGTTAGTGATATAGTAAGTTGTGGTTCATTTTGTTGTAACGAGTGTGTCTGTTTATAAATTTTGAGATAAGGTTACGAGACATATCTTTTGTAATATAGTTATTTTTTCTCTCGTAAAGAATCTCATGTTCCAAGTTTTGATGTAATATATGAATTTTAGTATTGAGGTGAAAGTTACGAGACGCATCTTTTGTAATATATTTTTGGTTCTCGTACACGCCTCAAATTTGCCTTGCCGTTGAGCAAATTGTAATATAGAGTATCTTGTAATACAGTATATTTTTGTAATATAGTTTCTTTTGTATATATTTCTGCCTAGTATTTTACTATACAGTATCGTTAATGCTGTGATAGTTTCACCTTTTGTAATATAGTACTATTGTAAAACTGTAATTTTTGTCTTTTGTTTATCTTTATCTTTAATTTTCCTTGATTATACTAAGTAATCAATGGCGCACAAGCCTTGAACTCAACGCCCTTTTGCTCTCTGTGTTTACTGTGCTAGCCAGGTGAAACCAGTGACGCTAACCACGTCGCTCGTAGGGTGGCCCACATAAGAACCACTTGGGCAAACTAAAACCTTCCTTAAATAGCCACAAACTATATAGTTATATACCTATTCCGTTACTCGCTGTACTGTATATTTATTTTGTTACTCTTGTTTTGGAAAGAATTTCTCATTTTTATTTATACTTTACTAATTTTATACCCTATAAAACTGTGAGAAACGGTTAATGATTATCTTTCAATATATAAAAAAAGTATTAGCGTAATTTCCCCTTTTTCTTTCCCTTTTGTGTCTAATTTTCCCTTAATGTGGAAACACTGGCTCTGTCTTGGTACATTAATTCATAGAATGCATTTTCCTTTATTTGCGGTGATAAATAATTTTATTTATGGGAGGAATTGATAACCCACACATTAAATTCTTTGGTAAAACAGCGGATATTATATTGATATTTAAACACTTATCTAGGCAATTGAATAACAATATACCTACCTATTTATTCTGCATCACTGCTACATTTTCAATTATGCTTTATGAGGGAATTACAATCAAAATCGATTTTTCGCCATTATCTCATTTCCTATGCGAAATACGACATTTAAGGTTATTATAAAACTTGTAGGCCATAAAATTATCTACAATTATATTCGTGTCCAGTCCGAGTATATTAACTTGCGTATTCACCTGTAGTCCGCACCTGGCTACCTATCGTGCACCGAGTTCAACGAATCAAAACAGAAACCGCTACAGCGCCCTCTCTCATCCGCCCATCGCCGGCACCCCGCGGGCTGCTATTCATTCGTTTCTAGTGCATAGTACCGTGAGGTCGTACTACGTTGGAAAATAAATCGTCATGTGTAAATTCGTAGCGAACAGCCAATTACGTGAGTGCTATAAAAGGATACATAATTAATATTTTAGGACATAAATGAAAATGGGCAAATCAAGAAGCAGGTCATCTGAGAGACATTTTCTAAGCAAGGAAAATAAGGACTTACGGAAGAAATTGGAGAAATTAGAGAGAGAAAGGGATAGACATAAAAGATATGAGACGACAACGGTTCGCCACGGGCACCGTGAAGGCCGATATCCGAGTAAGACGGATTTACACAGGGACATATCGAGATATCGGTCCCGCTCTCGTCACCGTGGAGATCGATCTCCCAGTGAGTCGATTCCACGTAGAGATTATAACCATCGGAAGAAATACGGAATTTTCCGTTTTCGATTTTGTAATTCCGTAGATGGGGGTATTTTTAAAGTTTTATTTTGAATCATTTTCTTCAGGCTACAATTATTCATTACGCCAACATCTGAAATTCTCCCTTGAGCACCAACGTGTACATTAGGGTGGTCCAAAATTTTTTTTTTTAATTTTTGCTCAGGCCACCCTATAATTTTGTTACCTTTCCCCATTTTGTTAATGTAGTAAAATTTCAGGTTTCTATCCTCAGTGGAAGGCGGTGCTCAAGCCCTATTTTGTTTAGTTTTGTTGGCACAACCGATTCTTTGTTACAGGTCAGAAGTGAGAAGTCAGAAAGAAGTAGAAGTCATCTGTGCTGACGAGTGTCTAGTACATATCCCTTAAAATGGCCACAACACGTCAGAAAGATGAAATTTTTCTTCTCGGTTGTCGAGACCGGGAGTCATTATCTCGGTTTAATCAACTTCCAACGCTAAGATAAGTACTGTTACGTTTTCACGAGTTCTTAAGAGTGGAAAAAAGCGTAAGACAATCTGCACATCTGGTAATCGAGGAAGTAATAGAGGTTTGGAAGAAATCTGGCATTCCAACTAGACAACCGAAACACTGTATTGAAAAGCTGGAAACAATTCATAATAACTGGTTGCTTTTAAAAAAAAATAAAACAAGAGCTTCTCAAGCGCAGAAGGATCGAGAAGACTTGTTTGCCAAAGAGCTAGATAAACTATTTGATATTGCCCACGCAGGCGCAATCAATTCAATTAGAATCACAGAAGACAGGGACTTTCTTGTTGACCAAAGAGACGAACGCAAAATGATAATGACTTCGGTAGATAAGAAACTTGAGAGGCAAACAGAACGCAGTCAAAAGCGCAAACAAAGAGCTGAGGAACTGAGATTGAAAGCTGCTGAAAATGTTGAATGCACATCGGCATTTTCAAGCCTACAACCATTTCATTCCAGCTCCAATGGCTCTTCTAGTGATGCTCACGAAGATGAGGATGAGGAGTATACTGTGTCTTTTCCAAATGAGAGTAAGAGTACTGATAGTTTGCCTTCGACTAGTAAAATATTTACACCACATGTTACGAGTGCCTTAGATCGTAACAAAATTACTGATCGAGAGGCAATGAAATTGATGATTCCGTTTGCTGCTGCACTTGGTTATGACCCATCCTCTCTCCCGATTTCCCGAAGCACGATCTGACGAGCACGAAAGAAAGCCAGAATAGAATTTAATGCTCACATCAGACAAAACTTTGCGCCGGATTATCCGCTTGTAGTACATTGGGATGGAAAAATATTGCCCGACCTGATCGAAAAAAAGAAAGTAGATCGCCTTCCGGTACTTGTCTCCGGAGATGGTTGCGAAAAATTGCTAGGTGTACCAAAACTTACAGCAGGAACGGGAGGACAAACAGCTGATGCTGTTTTTAACTTGTTAGAGCAGTGGAATGTTAAGGAACAAGTCCGAGCCATGAGTTTTGACACAACCTCCGCAAATACCGGTTACAAGAAAGGAGCATGTACTCTCCTTGAAGCGAGCATGGGCCGTGACCTGTTATGGCTTGCTTGTCGACATCACATGCTGGAAATAATACTGTCTAAAATATTCACTGTGTGCTTTGGACCATCAAGCTCTCCGGAGATACCGTTATTTAAAAGGTTTAGGGACGTTTGGCAGAATATTTCGCGTGAAAAGTACGAAGGTCTTGACTCCAGGTTGGATACAAAACATTTCGCTCGGGGTACTCTGGAAGTTCTAAAAAAAGCTGTAACTGGAAAGAAACAAGCCCGAGATGACTACAACGAGATTATTGAACTCACAATGGTCGTTCTGAATGAACCACCTACGACGATTCATTGGCGATCCCCCGGACCAATACACCATGCACGCTGGATGGCAAAACTGCTATACGCCATGAAGATATTTTTGTTTAGAAATCAGAATAATGTGTTTAAGCTGACCATAACAGAAGAGGGGCAGCTTTCTCGGTTTGTCAGTCTTGGTGCGCTTGTTTATACCAAAGGATGGATTGAAGCCCCATTGGCAGCATATGCACCTGGTGGTGACCTCCAACTGTAGAAAAATTTCAAAGCGTACGAAATCATTGATCCTGAAATTGAAAATGCTGCAAAAACTGCCTTAGAACGTCACTTGTGGTACCTGTCTGAAGAGCTCGCATGCCTTTCTCTGTTTTTAGATTAGGTGACTTCTGTTGTTCAAGGAATGAAGAATACTGGAGCCGATTCTCGCTTGGTAAGGGGAAATTCCACGGTTTTAACAACAGAGGCAACCTTGAGAGATTGCAACAACCAGAACATCACAAGTACTCTCTCTTAAACATTAAAGATTCATTCTTACAATTTCCCCGGGAAGCTTCGAACGATAATTTTGATTACCTTCAAGGCAAAGATCAAGTTAGGAACTAACGAGTAGTAAACGATACAGCAGAAAGAGGTGTTAAATTATTTGAAGATTATAATACGTTGATCACCAAAGATGATGCTGAAAAGCAATTTCTCCTTCATGTTGTTGAACGAAATAGGAAAATAGTGTCGTCTGACACCACAAACAGTTGCTAGTAAGCGTAGTTTTTAATCAAGAAACCTAGCATTTGTATAAATAAATTTACAAATAGTATTACATGTGTTCTATGTTTGTTTATAAAGTAAAATAAATATTACTCTATATATATCGGCATTTTTCTTCATATCCTATTTCTTACTAAAAATAGTTAATTTTCTGGTTAATTTTGATATTATTAAGTGAATGAGCACCGGTTTCTCCGTAAGATACAAAGTTCAAATTTTAGACACATAATGGCGAAGACATGTGTAACAAAATGAAAGGGTGGCGTGAGCTCTAGCAGAACCTTTTTTTTAACCATATGTGCTTGGACCACCCTAGTGTGTATTAAAATGTATGCGGCACTGGTAATTATTTCCTTCGGAATCGGAATGTTTAAGACACGAACTCTGTGCGAACACTGTGGATAGAGATTTTTGCAAAGGGAGAACTATAAACGTACACACCCAAATTTGATACAGTAACCGTTGCAGTTACAGTTAGAGTTCGCCTGTGAGTACTCGGCTTCAGATCAACCGTGATCCGAGTGATACGACGTCTACTCTGATAGGGGCGGATCGAGATGGAATTATTAACCAGGATGATTCTTCCACATTAATTTTATTAGATGATACCGGCATCTCAGAGGAGACTCGGAACATTTTAGGACCTGATACTAGTAAACAGAATAATCAGACCTTTAGTCTGCATACGGCTGTCGACGCTATTTAGTCGCATATATTAGCCTTCGGTTTATCTAAAGATGATACGGACAACTTTTTGAGAAAATACGACCTCCCGAGAATTGTAAACTTCTCATTCCCCCGACAGTAAACCCTGAGGTTGCAGCCAATATGAATTATCTCCATTGTGCAAGGGACGAAACCCACGGCTCTTACCAATCCCAATTAAGCGGGGTTCTATCAGCCCTGGGTGTCTCAAGAGTAGGATCTTAGAGTAGGAACTTTCTATTCCTAAACATATAAGGGAGAAAATATTAACCGGTATTGCAGATTCTGGTCGTATGCTATGTAACATTTTTAATGAAATATCTAATAAGCCGCGCCAGCTACTTTTTCCACTCACAAATAAACAAATTAAAAGCTTGGCATAAAAAATATTATGTAGTAATACATAACAATATTAATTTATGAAGAATTAAAGTTGGTTGTTCTTGTCAGAAACGCTAACATATTATAGGTATAGTAACATATTATAGGTAAACGCATAGATGTTTTGTGGAAATTCAAATAGACTGTTACGATCTAAAAATCAAAAATCGTAAACGTACCTAAGGCACATGACATGAGATCCCTAGGTATTACAAATCCTAGAGTACAGTGAGATAGGGGTGACAATAAAAAGATCACCTAAGGAGAGAAGTGTTTTATTAAACAATAATAATAATAATAAGTATTAATTATATACAACACACACAACACGTACAGTGGACAATAAATGGAAAATATAAGAAAAAATATATATATAGCAATTAGAATTATGAGAAAAAAAAATTTCGGTACAATTTAATTTATTAACACAGTATCAATAATTGAGAGAAAGGAATTAAATATTAAATATCTAAATTGTTCCATAAATAATTTAACTACACTATCATAACTACGCTACGACTGACGTGAAATATTGTTAGGTAGATAAGAAAAATTCTAGCGACTATGATTCGCTAGCGATACTACAATTTTTAAAAATGAGTCACTTAACTTTGTGGAGTCGGTGCTACCAGGTGCTCCGGATCAGGAATAGGTCCCAGCGATGCCTCGAAGTAGATCTCCCAGGTAGTGGTATAATTTTCCAGAAAATATTCTGTTATAATAGTTAACTAAATGCCTTGTAAATTATTTTCCTCCAATCAAGATCGATGTACAATGTGGTATTTCGCAAATCTAAACCATGTGGTAAAATTAAGTTTGTCCAAAAATTTCTAGTACAAAATCCTATTGTTCCTAGTTAAATATGTTTGTGGAAATCTATCGTCCAGTATAAAACTTCCGTCCAGTAGAAAAACTATGGCCTCGTGTAAAACTTTGGCCCAGCAAAAACGTCTACGATAGAAATTAATATAAATTAGCATGGTTTATAACCTTAAAGAAATTAGCATATGGCTTGAAAATTATGTAAAGTCTTAACACGTGGTAACACGTGGTTAAATAGCATGAACTTACCCAGATGTATTCTGGACGTTGATTTAACTTATAAATCCGATTTCAATCTAATCGACGCGCGACGGGTTGAAATATTACTAGCATGAATATTTTCAACACACGGTGAAATAAATCATAATCCGATATTAAATTATCGATAAGCACAAGAATGGCTCCTGACGTAAAAAAACACCAAGTTACTTTCGCCTTAACTTTCAGGAAACCAAAAAGAGCTACTTCTTTAATTCATCAACTATTTATAGCCTTATGATTACAGAAAAACTAATTCGTTGCGTGCGGCTATCTACATTCGCGTTGCCAACCTAAAAACTCTTATACTGGACATAGAAATAAATTGTTCCTTTTGACCTACTAGATTTGTGAAATTATTGTACATGGAACCTTGTATTAAAGCTTATTTAATTAAATAAATGTGTTTATTGTTGTTTATGCTTTGAAATGCATTTAATTTTTATTTAAAACTTTTAGAAAGAGATGGCTTTCATAAATTAATCAATCGGTACTATTCACGCCATCTGTTGATAGACTAGCTAACCTATTTACTCTAATACTTTTGTACGTACAAGAGTGTAATGTGGGAAGTCTACCTACCGGCTGTTTCCCCCTTTTAGAGTGTAACAAGACTTAAGCATTTTGGTTTCATATAGTACGAATGAAAATGTATGCCATATACCTAGTTTGAATAAAGTTTAGAGCACATTTTGCTATTGGTTGACTACAACAATGAATGATTTGTTTAAATTAGTTATACTTTAATAACATAAATAATTTTTTTCTCCATCTAGAAAATGAAGTAACATTGGAAAATATAATACATTTGTCAGAAGAACAGATTAAAGAACTGATACCTTCAATGGGAAAAAGAATACAATTTTTGAAACATTGAAAACATTATAAAGAAATAATGTAAATATATATATAATAATGAAATATATAAACTTATACAGGGTGATTCAGGATGAAAGAGACGTAGTATTATGGTAGAGAGAGTTGGCTTAGATAAATTAGAAATGGTTATTAAGAACTGCCTGAGCCTTTTTTTTTATTGAAGTACAGGGTGATTTATGAGTTTTGGCCAATATACTTCTTAAGGTCATATCTTTTAAACGACTTGCTAGAATCAGCTCATATTTTGGTTGTAGTATATTATTAATTACCATTTTATATGCATAATCAAAGATAGAAAATTCCGTGGTCGGACTAAGTAATTCATTTCTTTGGGCACCTATGAAAAAATTCACCCTGTACTTGTAGTTTGGAATTTATCCACTACTAAATTATGAAACTACATACAAAAACGATCAAAATTGTGTATTTTGTTTTTCTGTCATACGTTTGAAACATACATATTAAATAAACGATCAATTGTGCAATGCAGGTTTTCACGGCCGTTGTCCAATGAAGTAGTTTCTTCCGGGTTTTGCCGCGGAAGAAACTACTTCAAACGATCAATTCTCGTCAAAATCGAAAGAATGTAAAAAATAAATTATAAAATTCATTATATCTCCCTTATTCAAATTAAAATATTTGTTCTTGATAAATTTTGTTATTCTTTTATGTGAAAGAATTTTTTTTATAAAGGTGATTTTTTCGAAAGAAACCTACAACAAATAAAAATTATTTAATTTTGTCTCGAATTTTTTTATTTTTAGAATTTAAAAACACAAATAGTATATTTTTTCATAGATGTCCTAAAAATAAAAATTATTTAATCTGCCATCGAAATTGTTAATTTTTGGTTACGGTTTCGCATTAATCATGCATGAAATCACAAAATGTTCCAATAACAAATGTTTTAATTCTAAATCGGAATAAAGGGTAATTTTATAAGTTTATTTAATACATCCCTTCGATTTTGAAGAAAACTGATGGTTTATGTAAAATCCTCTAAAAGTGTGGCAAAAAAATACACGATATCAATTATTTTCACGTGCAGTTTCACAATTTAATATTAGAATTACAAAAAAGAGATAAAGGGAAATTCACCCTTCATAGGTGCAGTAAAAATAAAAATTACTTAATCCGGCCATAAATCTATATATCTTTGATTATGTATGTAAATTGACAATAATTATACACACCCACAATACGAGTTGCTTTTAGTAAGTAATTTAAAAGATGCGACCTTAAGAATTATTGGGCTCACAAATCACCCTGTACTTCAATAAATAAAGGCTGAGACATTTTTTAATAATCATTTGTAATTCACCTAAGTGAACTCTATCTACCACAACAGTATGTTCCTTTTGTCGCAAATCACTCTGTATGTTTATATTTATTTTTTTATAATCTAAATTGATATTAAATATCATCAATAAATTTTAGGAAATTGAAGAAGCCGAGAATTGTAGTGAAGCAAGTACGAGTACTTGCGTATCTTCTGAGGGTGTAATAATATCACCTTCTGCCATTGCCCAAGATACTTCACTGCAAGATATACCTCAAAAAGTTGTTCCTCAAGATGTATTTGTAGTACATCTTATTACAAAAAAAATGGAATTTTAAGTGGGTGTATGATAAATAAACTCGTAGATATACATTACAAAATATATCTATACTCACATCAAAAAGCAGTAAGTTAGGTCTACTTATATAAAATGTTTTATGTTTTATACAGGGTGATTCTGGATTAAATACGCATATGTCAGGGTGGCAGTAAGCCTACCTTTGTTTCGGAAGTCAGCAAATACTGCTTTACTCTTAACTTATGTGCAGCATGGAAGTTGGTCTTCGTTTTAATCGAATTTATTATTTACAAGATAGGAATATCTTCCATATGCCTTTAATACTTGGTCTTTCAAAACATCCTAACGATTTTTAGAAAAAATTACCTCATAAATATTTCCCTTAATTATTTCCACTTGTGCGTTCTTCTAGGATACCATAAGAAATCTAATATAATAATTATTATTGAACATTTCGAATCATCCCAGAGTAGCATTTATATATTAATCTATTTTCGAAATTCTAATGAATTATATCAGCTTTCTATATTAACTAGATTGTGAAATAAAGTAATGATTTTTTTTCCTGAGCTACGATGTGAGCTTCCAATCTAACGGCAACACTTTTTTATTCGCCATCGCTCCCAAAATAATACGACCAGGTTGTGGCCGACGACTTTCTATATTTGTTTAAATATTTTAGCCGATTAAGACACCAACAGTACAATATAATATGAGCTAAAATAACCGAGTGTTTTCCCAATGAATGTCCAACAAAATATTACAAACCATGAAAAAAATTAACAACGCGGCCATGCAAGCGAGAGGGAAATTGTATACAAAGTTAAATACATACTGTACTACAGTTCAGATAAAATATATGTTAGGAAAAGAAAACCTCAGTCAGATGATGGGCCGAGTAAGAAGAGTACTATAATATCTACAGAAGGTAATATGGGGTATACTTTGAGATAGTTAACATATTAAATAATAATAATTGTCAACACAATTGTGGTGTGGTTCTGTAATCTGTACTTCATAATATAATTAATATATCAGATCAGGTCAGCGGTAATAAAAACTGGTGAGTTATTTTTAATACTAAAGGGATTGTTAAAATTATGATGATTGCGATTATAGATGAACTTTTAGTTTAGGATTTAGATTTAATTCTACTTTGGCCGAAGTCACGTACGTCCGCGTCCGTTGAAATGAGCAATGATAATAATAATACCAATAACGATTACATCGTACACCCGGGTAAAAATGATGACAATACATTAATGTGGCCACATTTTTTAATCGCTAGAAATAAATTGACTGCTCAGTGCAAAATATGCAGGAAATTCATTTCCATCAGAAAGGGTTTTACAAAAGGACTTCACGTCCATTATAATTCTTATAAAAACTTCACATAAAAAGGCTTATTTCACTTATTCCCCTCACCTTCTGAAATACCAGAACAGTGGTTAAATAACAGATTTAATACTACCTAGACGATCAAAAAAATTGTTACGGAGTTTCAGTATGGATTTTGTAACAACCTCAGTACAACAGACACGTTTGAAATGTTAAACATTAGAAGACAAACAACTACTGCTTGGAATATTCTGTGACCTATTCAAAGCATTTGACTGCGTAAACCAGTTTACATTGTTAAGAAAATGGAATACTATGGAATAAGTGGAGTAACGAATAACTGGCTTAAATCATATCCAGACAACCTCCAAATCGTAGTGGAAACTTGCGCACTTACTAATTCCTCTTACAGAAAATACCATTCACAGCCTGAAAACATCAAATGCGGAGTACCTTAAGGGTCCATTCTGGGACCACTACTGTTTTTAAATTACATCAATGACCTGGCATATAATAATTTATCGGCACAGTTCTCATTATTTGCAGATGATACAAGCATTTCACTTAGATATCAAAACATCTGACAAAGGACGAAATAACTGATATAACCAACTGGTTCACAGCCAACAAATTAGTCCGTAATCTGGAGAAAACTGTCAATATGCTACTTCGACCCAACAAAAATACCCCACAAACAACTTTAGTGTCAACCACAGGTAATATCGAACCCGTGTTAAATATCAAATTTTTAGGGATATATAACGTAAACGTACCAGTACCTGACACTATTTCTAAACCTGACACGGTTATTAATTTTATCTGAAATAAGCTAAAAGATGACTTTAAAGCTATTCTGCTTCAATATTTAAATTAGTAACAATATCACTGACAAACATTGGTGTTGTGTTGGTAACATTGATTTCAACATTTTTATGAAGTGATGATTCATAAGGTTATGTTTATTTGTCTGTCACAACGATTTTGAGTAAGATCTAGGTTAGAAGAAATAGTGTATAATAAGGTGACTCTGCTGTATTTTATCAAACTATATTCATTTATAAGTCAGGTTATCGAAAGAATGCAAAGATTTCATTAATATTTATATATATAGTTTTTCCTTTAGTTCTCATAGATAGCTTTTCTTTCCACTGTTTGCAAAATCCTATAAAGAATATATGTTTCACTATATTCATTTACGTATTGTATAATAGGAAAGGAAAGGAAACATGTTGGGGTTTGATTTTAAACGATATATGATTCTTAGGTTATGATTGGGGGTGTCAGGTATTGGCGTATAAAAATATAAATACGTCCAATACCTGACACATGTGTCTGCTATTGGGTAAACTAGAAATCATGCAATAATGATCTCTATAACATATAGTCAAAACGATTATAATGCTGTGAAATTATCAAACTAATATCTTTAATGCTTCCAATACCCGACACCCCAAGTCAGCCACTAGAACTAATAGGTGTCAGCTATAGGAATATATATAAATATATGTATTTTTGCAGATTCGTCATGTCAAAAAAAAAATTAAAATATGACGATGAACAGATGCAGCAGGCATTGTTGGCAGTTAAACAAAACAATGTCTCAGTCAAGTCAGCAGCAAACCAGTTTAATGTCCCAAAGACGACACTCCACTACAAAGTTACAGGAAAGTATCCAGAAAAACGTCGTATGGGACCGAAAACGAATCTTCTTGGGGAGGAAGAAAAAGTTGTAATAAAATGGACGTTCAAAAGTGCAGTTAGGGGCTTTCCAATAACTAAATCTCAACTGCTAAATTCTGTTGAAATGTATATAAAAAAACTAAATAGGAAAACGTCTTTTAAAGACGGGAAACCAGGAGAGAAATGGTTTAAACTATTCATGAGAAGACATCCAGAAGTAGCACGTAGGATGACACAAAATTTGGGCAGAGCAAGGGCATCCATAACTAAGGATTGTCTAAAAAAATGGTTTGATGAAATAAAAACTGAATTTAAAGAACACATGGACATTTTTCAGGATCCAAGTAGGGTGTTTAACACTGACGAGACAGCTACATTTTTAGCTCCAAAGGGAGAAAAAGCTTTAGTGCGTAAAGGAGAGAAAGCTGTTTATTCCTTTACAAGTAATGATGAGAAGGAGTGCCTTACTTGTCTGATAGGATCTAATGCTCTTGGTCAATTAATGCCCCCAATAGTTATATTTAAATACGAACGAGTGCCATCAGTTATCATAAATGAATTGCCCAATCGATGGTTTTTTGGACGAACTGAATCGGGATGGATGACTAGCGAATCATTTTTTCAGTACATTGCCAATATCTTCCATCCATGGTTGGTAACCCAGAATATTACATTACCTGTAGTTTTATTCGTCGATGGTCATTCAAGCCATTTGACGTATTCCTTAAGTGAATTCTGCAGCCACAATGGGGTATACTCGGTAGCCCTTCACCCTAATGCAACACATGTCATCCAACCAATGGATGTGGCGGTATTTCGACCCCTCAAAGAGAATTGGAAACAGGCAGTGCATTAAAATAAAAAATTCAGGAGCCAAATTGAAACGCGAAAATTTTGCACCACTCATGGACAGCGTACTACAACAGCTAAAACCTGAGTCATTCATTAATGGATTCCGACGCTGTGGACTCTTTCCATTTGACAAGAATGCAGTAAATTATGCCAAATATTTCAAAAAGAATATTGTCGAGCCAAATGTCCAGGAGCATGTTTCGAAGGAGATGTCGCGTATTTATTTTAAATTTCTACAGGCTCGAATTGGTGTTGAAAAGGTTGCAAGGTTTGAAAAGAATGAACAAAATATTGGCGATACATCACTGTACTTGTTGTGGAAAAAAATGAAAGAAGAATGTGACTTGGAAACGAATATATTAAAAGAAAGAGAAGTTTGCACTATAGAAGAATTAGAGAATGATATGACACGCATAGAAAAGTCGGACAATAATACAGAAGAAATTAATAATTTAAAAGTAACTCCTATTCAGGGGTTAGAAGCGACAGACGTTTCGGAGTCATTAGGAAACATACAAAACACACTTGAGAACATAACGAATCAACAAATAACGCCGACAAAAGATGATAAAGATCTTTCTTGTCACTATACAAGTAATCAACTGCCATCGCCATTTAAAAATTATTTTATTTTTCCCGAAAAGTTAAACGTTGGAAAAAAACGGCAACTAAAAGAAGTTATGCCATCAGTAATTTCAGATGAAAAAGGAAAAGAATATTTTAGGAAAAAAAAAGAAGAGCGAGATAGAAAAGAACGAGAGAAAAATGAGAAAAGACAAAAGAGGGAAGAAACAAAACTGTTAAAGAAACGAGAAAAGCAGGAGAGGAAACATAAATTGGAGGAGAAAAAACAAATGAGACTAAACCAAACGGCTGAGAGACAGAAAAATAAAAGGAACCATGTTACTGCTTCTGAATCATCTGATTCATCGATTGAAATGACAATAGAGTCAGAAGATGAAGGAGGTAACTGGGACCAACCATTGAAATCTCAGATAGAGACGATTTGAAAAAGGAAGAGTTTGTAATAGTAATTTATGATAATGAATATTACCCTGGTCAAATAAAAGACATTAATCCTATTAAAAAAATATATTTAGTTAAAACGATGGTACAGAGCGGTTTCAACTTTAGATGGCCAGAAAAAGAAGATTCATTGTGGTATTCATGGGAGGATATAATAACCAAAATTGGAAAACCAAAACCAATCAACGCAAGAGGTAGTTCCTATGTATCAGAACTGAAAACTTATATGAAATAACCATATGTTGTTTAGCCCCTTACATGTTCTTTTCTTATTTTACTTTGAATAAATTCTGCCAATCAGCTCTGTTTCTGTAAATATCCTCTGTTTAGTTCAAGTGTCAGGTATTGGTCCTTATAAAGTCAGACTTAGCGCCAAGCACAGGTACATATCAGGTACTGGACAAAAAAAAATAATTTCAAAATATTAAAAGCAGAAAATAAGTTATATATTAATCTTAGTGATCAATCTTATGTTACAAATGATAATTTGACGTACGTATTGCACAAATCGTCGATCGGTAGTTCTAAATAATTTTTATGAATTATTACGTGAAAGATCGACTCTTAAGGTGTGAGGCATTGGTACATTTACGTTATATCGATGAAAAACTCGATTGGAAATACCACAAATGCTCAACAAAACTTATCTACTTCAGTATTTGCGTATTGGCTTTAACGCAGCAAAGGCAGTCTACTACTATGCGTAATTCTATTCTGTTACAATATGGAATTGAGTTCTGGGGAAATTCACCAAATGTAAATAGCACTTTTCTAATTCAGAAACGTGCCATTCGCGTCAGTATTTTTGAGAAAAATATGAAATCAAATGCTCTTATGAAGTTTATCACAATATTGTGACTAAGGAAATGACTTAGGCATGAGGAATACGAAAGTTGGGAAATGTTTTTGCTACATAATTCCGCACATGAAACTGTGTGAAACCTGCGAAACTTGTTCAATGTCTCAAATACAAGGCGACTCAAAGTAGACATGTTTACGAAAAAGACAAGGAATCATTATTATCGAATGGAAACTTTTAAACAAGTATTTTGTTCAAGAGCCATTGTGTTCAATCAAAGGTATGTACCCTTAGGCCCACAAAATAAGACATCATATCGGGGACAAAGAAAGAAGTTATAATAAGTACTTATTACAAGTATTTTTTGGAAATGCGTGATAATGAAACAGTTGTCTTGTGGGTAGATAATTGCTCTGCGCAAAATAAGAATTGAACGCTATTTTTATTCTTAATATTTATCATTAATTCAGAAGAAATCTAGACAGTTAAAATTATTTTATTAAGTATTTTGAGCCCGAATATACTTCATGTCTGCAGACAGTTTCCACCATCAAATGGAGCTGTCAATAAAAACACAATAAAAAATTTACGCCTCCCATGATTCTGTTGAGGTAGTGAGCTAATTCTAAAAATGTAAAGGTAATAACTTTGAATGACTTTTATGATTTTAAAGACTGTTCTTCGATTAACAAGCTAAATAAGCAAAACCCGCGCTTAAAACAAACACGTAAAAGATTAGAGAGCATTAAAAATTTAAGGCGGCCAGTTCCAAGAAAGAGTCATTCGATAGGGAAATATGTATTATTTTTGGTCATAACTCTAGTTTTCTCACTACTTATATATGTTTTTAAATATAAGACTGCCTAAGTAGAACCATAAGAAGACTATTACTATGAATTTTCACTTGTAATACCACTAGAGGTCAAAAAATTTCCGGATTTAATTTGACCTCGCGTGATATTCGGTAAGAAAATTCCACACCAAATTGTTTGAAAATCAAATAATTAAAATTTTATATCGATTTCCAACAACGTCAATTTTTGTCTTCATCCAGCAAGACATAGAAGGCTTAGTCGACTTAATTATTTAGTTACCATGGCAACTAAGTGAAACCCTAACCTAAAAATTATTTCAGTTTTGAAGTTGTCAAGCGGCACGACGTAAAAAAATATTTCGCTTCGGTCAAGAAAGCAAAGAAAATATTCGCCAGGGGATTAAGCAGTTGACACCCGCGAATACTTGGAAATCGAAGTCAAGCGTATGGAAGCAGTTTACAAGTTTTTGCGCAGAAAAATCGTATGAATTCGATAGAGCGGATATACGTGTGGAAGAACTGGCGCTTATTCTTGAAGACTATGGGTTCAACATGCGAAAAAAGAACTCCGAAGACTACAAGGAGAGTGTTATCAAAGTTTTATGGAACTCCACAGCCAAGCAGTTGCAGGAATATTTTTTTGACAGGTATAATCGCAAATTCGATCCATTCTTTGACATAGAATTTGTGAACGCAAGAGCAGCAAAAAATGCTAAACGTCGGAAACTACAAATGGATCCAACCAAGAGAAAGGCAAGTTCCGCATTATCAGCAGACGAGTTGAGAAAGATTATTGAGCTTTGGGATGAAAATACTCCGGAAGGATTGCAAAGAAAGTTCTTTCACATTGCTGCTCATGAGTTGGCCTGGAGAGGAAATGAAGGAGCGGCAGCAACAATAGAATATTTTGTGGAGGAAATTGACAATCAAGGGGAACCAACAGGCCGCATTGAGTATAACCCGGTTTTCTCAAAGACCACCCAAGGCGGTAAAAAAAAAATGGCTGACAGTAAATGGCTAGTACGGAATACACTCAATGAAGAAATATGCCCAGTTAGACTGTTCAAAAAACGAGCAAGCGAGGACACCTCACCAAAACGAACCGTTTATTTTTAACTCCAAATCCAAACTGGCAGCACCGCAATTCTAAAGGCTGGTACAAGAACAGCCCGGCTGGACAAAATACAATATCTTCCTGGTTCAAATCGGCGGCATCATTGATTGGAATCGATGTCAACAAGATCAAGATAACAAATCATTCTGCAAGGGCCACTGCTGTTTCAACTTTAGCCAAAACGGGAATTGGAGAACAGCAATTAATTAAAATAACAGGGCATAGTAGCAGCCACTCCATAAAATCATATCTGCAAATAGATTCGGGCCATCATCAGGAAATAATTGACGCAATGAGGTCTGCTTCAACTTCTGCAAAGACAATTCAAGAATCTCTAAATCAAGAACAAGCAACTACTTCCAATCAACCTGCCATAGTTTATAATAATTGCGTTTTTCATATAAACAATAATTACAATAAGCAAAATAATATAAATAATTAGATTTATTATTACTTGTAACCACTTATATTTAAATAAAAAACTGAAAGCTTATTTTTTTGTTATTTTTTAACTGCTAGAAACTCTATTTGATTTTCAAATACTTAGGTTCATGAACAAATTTAGATTGGGTCGAAGTTTTCTGATCATCCTAGGTATAGATTACAAGCCTGCGATAATTCTTAATTTCTGCTCTTTGTAGTTGCATGAAAATGGCAACCTATATATTTTTCTATTTTATATCAATTTTGAGTTACTACAAGTGATAGAAAGTTATAATTTTATTAAATTTAATGTGCTTTGCAGTATCGGTAATGGTTTCTCAGCCTGCCCTATGAGATATTGATTTTTATTTGTTGTAGTTACACGGTAATGCAGTTTACTAATGAAACACATTATATTCTTTGATTTATTATTTACTTTGGGCTACTACAAGTGGTAGAAAATAAAAATTTTTATTAGTTTTATAGATACATACATGAACAGATTCAGTTTGTCTTGTCACCAATGGATTCTTAGCCTATAAACTGTTGATTTCTACTGATTGTAGTAGCTCAAAAGTGCCATTTTAGGACTTAAAATATTATATTCTTTCATTTTATAGTTACATGGGCTTACTACAAGTGGTAGAAAATCATAATTTAAAAGGTTTTTCGGAACGCTGCATGAACAGATTTACAGCGCGTCACAGTTTTGGCAGCAATTTAGACCTTTAAATTGTGGATTTCTACTGGTTGCAGTTGCACGAAAATACCATCTCAAGACACAACACAGTATATTCTTTAATTTTACATAAGTTTTAAGTAACTACAAGTGGTAGAAAATTGCTTTTTTGCGTTTTTATTAACTTTTCATACGCGCTTTATTGGTATGGAATTCATAACCAGCGCG
Source organism: Stenurella melanura (assembly GCA_963583905.1). Classification (NCBI taxonomy): domain Eukaryota; kingdom Metazoa; phylum Arthropoda; class Insecta; order Coleoptera; family Cerambycidae; genus Stenurella; species Stenurella melanura. The sequence continues at coordinate 74,887,458 of OY757315.1, forward strand.
CAGCGTCAGCAAGCGTCAATCATAGGAGGCTGTGATCATCGTTTTTTCATTTTTGACAGTTCAAAACATCAGAAAAATTCGCATTTTGTTGTAATAAAGAATATTGTGCAACCAGTAAAACCAACAAAATTTTTTGTTTTAAAAATGAATCGGTTTGAAAATCATACTATATGCAAAATATGCGTGAAATTGTCTGATGTAATGATCAATCATCGTGCGATGACTGATTTACCCGCATTAATAGAGGGTTGTGGTTCCTACTTGAAGAAAGAAAATTTGTTTCGAATTGTTCACGAATATTTTCATCTAAACTACTCAAAATTCAAAGTGCTAAATGGAAAAAAGGTGAATAAAATAGTGTCTAAATATTATATATATTTCATTAGACATAGACATTTAATTCATTCCATTTCAAGTACTGCATTTTCGCCACTAAGAAGAAAGGAGGTGTCCAAAGAATATAGAAAACACCTTAGCTTTGTAATTGAAATGTATCAAAATTATCATGTAAACAAATAAAAACCAGAGTGTCAAAAAAATATTCTAATAATATTATAAACGCCAAAAAAATTTCCAGTATAATTCGCTGTTGGGTACCCACGAGGAAAAAATTTCCACTAAAATTCATCTGTTGCCATGGTGATGTCAAAAAAACACGTTTTGATTGGTTAAAAATTATAGGTGTGGAATTTTCACTCCAATTTACAATTTTCAATTCAATGCCAATCGTTTCCAAAATAATTAGATTTTAAACTACGAAATAGGAAGATGAACATAGTCTTTAAATTTAAATATTTTGCAAACAACTGAAATTATTAAGTGAAAATTCATAGTAATAGTCTACTTAAAGTTATCGCCAAGAATAAAAATAGTAAATACTTCCCTATCGGACGCCTCTTTCTAGGAAATGGCCACCTTAAGATATAGAACGAGTAAATGTCATAAAGTTTCAAATACTGTAACTCTTTCACTTTCCTGAATTAGATAATATAGAGGATATTTGTTTTCTTAATTGTAAATTTTATAAATGTCTAAAATTTAATGAATATAAACTGTCCCTAACAAATGGACATAATTGTGTACAATTAGAAAATGGTAGTATTGTGAAAATATTATACTTTTGTAACAGTGAAGTTTCGAACATTGTTGGAGAAGAGTTAGTACCTGTGCAGTCAATTAATAATTATGCAACTGATTCTATATTTTTATCGCATGTCTATGTCAGAAATATTTCTAATAAAATACGTGCCGTGCCAGTCTTTTTGAGATTTCTTATAAAGGTACCGTAGAACAAGGCTATCTGGGAACAACGGGGCAATACACCTATCCAGTTAGGGCAAGCGAGCGAGATATATACAGCCTAATGTGCGTTGAGTGAGACAATAAACTAGTGCGTGGTACGTTGTGCGCATTCTTGTGGCAACTGGCTGCCTCTGTATCCCAGATACGCATTGAACGTACGACAGTGTGCAATAATATACTTATTAAATAACATTAAGTAACGTACAATTTTAAATTTGTGAAATGTGGGAGAAAAGTTTATGTAGATTTAAGGAATTTAATTTTGAAACGGCAGCATCATTTTTTAAGGAAAATGGGTGGACTTTCCGACAAAAGTGTAAAGGTTATAAATTTTTCGTGGAAGGTTATATACACGATGTATATACTCATGACTTAACAATCAAAGGAAAATGCTACAAAAGTCAGAAAAAGAATGCTAAACCACATGAAATGTGTATGATTTTTGAAAGAACTACAACGTCTAAACAGGAAACATATATCGTACGTTTTATTTGTATCAAACTATGTTATAACAAGATTAATTATTATACTTACCTACCGACCTACCAACTTATTTAAATTTGGTTTATTTTTAGAAATTCTCAGTCTTATAACCATGTTGTTGGCTTTGCATATTTGTTACAAGAGTTAACTGGAAAGCAGTTAAGTGAAGTTCCAGAAGATGATGTATCATACAAGTCAGTACCTATGGTATGGAATAAACCACGTGGAAAGAAAATAGAAGCAGAAAAAATCTCAGACGCAATATTTCAAAAACCAACAAATATCAAAAGAAAAAAATATCCTGTGCAGTCAATTTTATTTGATTCCTGAACTGCAGCTGTAAAAAAAGTGACAAGTTGTGAGATTTTAGAAGTTAAAGAAGATTTAAAGGCCATTAATAACAGAATTCCCTTTTCTTATTTATTAAGTCAGATTGAAGAAGCCGACACAAAATTGTTGACAGGTATCTATGAATCATATCAATTTTCGGAAACGTAAAAAACATTTATATTTGTTTCAGGCATTATAGCTCCTGCGGGATCTATATTAGAATATCAGTTGCAACTAATATAGAAGAAAATAAAAATCACAAATTACAACTACCTTTATTAGATTCCGAGATGAGCAACGTATTCTTAGCTATCCCACCAGTGCATATTGATGAATTCCTCGGAATCACTTTTAGCACTGCCAGTGAGATTGAACATAAAACGCAATCTCAAGCTAACTGTTCACTGTGGCATACTGAAACAAAAAAACGAATTACTGCCTCTAAATTTGGAACTCTGTGTAAGAGAAAGAAAATAGTAGACGAAAAGTTTTTACATTCTATTATAAGTAATGCAGATATCAGTATGTTGCCACATGTAAGACATGGTACACAGTTTGAAAATGTTGCAAAAATGAAATATGTTACATTAAAAGGAAGACATATTTTTGATTGCGGATTGATCATCCATCCATATTGACCACACATCGCAGCTTCACCCGATGGAATAGTATTTGGTGAAACCTTTGGTTATGGTGTCGTGGAAATCAAATGTCCAAGTGGAAGAAAGTACACGAGTTTAAGTGAAGCGTGCAAAGTAACTACATATTATTTGAAATCTAATACGAATGGTGAAATAAGACTCAAAAGAACGCATGATTACTTTTACCAGGTACAAGGTCAAATGTTTATTTCTGGTACAAGATGGAGTGATTTTTGTGTATACTTTAGCCATACTGATGAACTGTTTGTCGAACGGATAGAACTTGATGTATCATTCTGTACCAAAATGTACAATAAATTAACAGAAATGTATATAAAACTGGTTGTACCAAGTTATCATAACAAAATAAATTTGTAAAATATACACATTTTCATTCCAAATTTTTATTGTTTATTGCACGTTCTACATGTATTTTCTCAGCTATCATTCTTGTTTTTCTTACATCTTCTGAACTGAACTGCATGCCAGAGATTCGAAATGTAGGTTTCGGTTAAGTTTACATCTTCAAATTAAAGAACCTACGTTAAAACCTTTATCTGCTAATATTACATCTCCTTTAAATAGCTCCCCTGTGATAACTTTCTTTTTAACAACTGATAAATATCCGCTATCGGTTATAATTTTTTTATCAGATATAGGACCTGTGAAAAGTACAGAAATAAAAATAATTGCGCCATTAGGGTCAATCATAAGAAGTGATTTTAAAGTTGTTGCTCCCCTTATAATGAGAGTAGCACTGGCTTTGTCTTACCATTGAAGATGGTGTTTCAATGTAAAATTCGGGTACAGTCAATACTTCCAATAACATTGGGGTATTTTATTATAAATTGTGGTAATGCATTTGCTCGGAGAATATCTCGATGTGGCCATATATTTAGACTGCCCAATCTTAAATACATAAAATTTATCGAAGTTAAAAAAGCTTTGTTACCGTTGATTTTGATACACCAAACATATCTGATAAAATTTCATAATCCAGTGCCTTTCTTAATTTCATTAGGGTTAAAAAAAAAATAGATTTGCAGGTGACAACTTCCTTGCGTTTCTTTTTATTTTAGATTTCCCTGCATACAACAGTACATCAGAAGAATCTTTTGAGGGCAAAATAAAATTAAAAGCTATTAAAAATATTTCATATGTTTTCATTCCAGTGTAATATAATATTTTTTTATCGCTCTGGCAAAATGTTTCTATGGAAATAATTGATCGACAATTTGTCTGGATTTTCTTTTCTATTATTTCGTGGGCCTTTTGAAGTTCACTGTTGCACTGTTTCAGATGACTCATTTGTTCATTTAAATTATTAACATGAGATTTTAAATTTTGATTTTCAATTAGTATTTCCGTGGTTGGAGAGAGCATAACATTGTTTTGGTTGTTTAAAGTAGGGTCTTCAGTAACTATTTCATCTTCTGGAGTGATCGAGTGCTGATTTGACGAAGACGGTGAATTTCTTTCTGGGGCCGCTATTTTTCTTTTTGAATAAATAGATTCACGTTCGACGGTTTTCTTCGTCCATGTAAATACAGATGGTACTACATTTTTCCGAAGTTTCAAGACATTGCCAGCATACCAATAGTCTGTTTTTAAAAAATGTTCAGAGCAAACCTGACAACCAAAAATTGTTTTACCAATGAATATGATATGCTTATAATACTGTTTTACTAACCTTTGTATTTTCTTTAATTACAAATGGACGGGGGTTTTTTTACAGATTTTCTACTTTCGCGTCGTACTGCGTGTAACCATTGTTTACGTAAAAGTTCATTCTTTGGGAATGAGTGAAACGACAATTTGCATTCTTTGTTTGCTCGATTTGAACAATTTGGTACACAACTAGCATGAACCATAATAATAAAATCACAAATTTACTCGATGTTTACACTGTCGTCTACCTCTTACTAATAAAAATAGAAATACGACCCAAGAAGAAACACTAATAGTAAACTGCACAGGTACTAGCGAAAGCAATCGTCGAACAATTGCCACAAGAATGCGCGCGCACCATGGTGAGTGACGTATTCACAGCCGCTTAACAGGATCGGTCTATTTAGGAAATTTAAATTTCGCGGGCAGCTAATAGCCGTTAGATGTGAGAAAGTTTGACAGTTGAATTCTGGAAGTTGTTCGTACATACCGATATAGACTTCCGTATATCTCTCACATTGTTTCGCGCCATCCGAATAGTTATTTTAATTTGACAATGAAACAAGTGCAAACTAGTGGAAAGGGCAACGGTAAAAACTTTCTGTTGGTGTGGTGAACAGGTAAATACAATTTCCTTCAAACCTTGACAACAAATTCTTGGATGCATTGAGAAGTTATGCTACTGATTGCAAGTTTTAAACAAATTGTTTACATTTTTTTTTCTTTACACAATTAAAGTGGGGATATTTGGAGTGCTATATAGGGGTAATTTGGGAAAAATCTAGAATACATAAATTAGCTTTTATAACTTGACGTAAGAAGGTGCATAGGTGGTAGGTAGTGTTTATATGTAATTTTCATAATATAGATATCCAGTGCCGTAGATATTGGGACTGTAGTTGGGAATATATAATAATAATACCTAATTTAATACTTCTCAAATAAAAAATTACGAATGAAATTTGTAGAATATTGTAGAGAAAATGTGAATATATTTTTGTATCTCATTGTTATAGATCGTAATGGTCCGCCACTATAAAAAAACATTAACAAATGTTAGAAATAGCAAGCATCATCCCTCTTATAAATTTTACTCAGATGCGAATTTACAAAACGCAATAAGGGATGTGAATAATTGGCGCATGACAATTCTTGCTGCGTCAAAGAAATACTGTGTGCCCAAATCCACCATTGGTCGATACATATTGAATCAAAATCCGTCGCAAACTAATGCAGGTCACCCTAATCACCCGAATATACATACTAGTGGTTCCAAGGTGGGAAAAAGTGTTTTGGAGGTCAGACCTGAAGAATCGGGCAATCGCGCCTCCTTTTCGGATTCGCAATGTATACCACCATCTCTTAGAAGCCCGGTCGGGCAAGCATCTGCCTCAAGCTCGAAAAATATCTTTGGAGGCATGGAAGGTACGGGGTGGGCCTTGCTCACGGAGAATTGGAAACAAGAAGACAGAAATTTACTGGAGGGAGCGTGGAGAGAGTCCTCTCTAAAGACATCCTCGAGTCCCTGGAAACAATGGATTCGGTGGTGCTCGCAAAGCAAGAGTTCTCCAGCAAAGCCGAGTGCTAGCCTGCTTGCCCTTTACCTTTCGTACTTATCTAGGGTTAAGAAGTTAGCTCCCTCGGCAATAAAGGTACATAAATCAGTGGTAGTGTCGTTTGGGGACCCCTTGAATGAAAACGATTTATCATCTAGTCCGTTGGTGCGGCATATGATTAAGGCCATAGACGCTTCTTCCCCTCCATCGAGTAACAAGGTTATATGGAATGTGAAGTCATTAATTTGTTGGGCGAAAAGTGAAGCTGTGGACGAATCTAACATTTTTCAAGTCTCTCGAAGGCTGGCATTGATTTTACTTTTATCATCAGGTCGTCGGATTCATGACCTGACTCTTTTAAAGATCGACGATGAAAATATGACGTTAGAGGAAGATTATGTTTGTTTCTGGCCTATTTTCGGATCCAAGGCGGATAGTGCCTCTCGCCGCCAATCGAGCTGGAAACTTTTGAAACATGAAAATAGATCTCTAGATCCGGTCTACTGGACTTCGAAGTTTTTACTTGTTTCAAATTCGGAGGAGAGCTAGGAGTGATCTGCATAGTCTCTTCATTACATCGCGGGGAAAAGTGGGCCCAGCATCCAGAGCTATTTTGGCAGGTTGGGTGCACTCTGCCCTGAAGTCAGCGGGAATAAAGTTTCCCCCCGGAAGCATCAGGTCAGCCGTGGCATCGGCAAGGTGGGGGAGTAATGTTCCTCTGGACTCTATCCTTAGATGTGGAAACTGGGCCGGAGAAAAGAATGTGTTCAAACATTATTTTAAACAGGTCCAGAGGGATATCCCATTCAACAAGACCGATTTAATCAATGATAACTCCTTCATTCCAATTTGATTTGTATTACTTATAAGTTTCAGGATTATATTTTGTGTTTCTTTTTTGAGGATATAACCACTGTTTCATTTATGTTTGATTTAAAGGAGTAAATATTGTTTCACACCTTGCTTAGCCTTTGTCTTCGTTGTCCTCTCTCACAGTACGCTATCATTTCTTTTGTCGTCAGATACCAAACACTTCTCACAAGGGTCAAGCCGACGGCACAGACCCTAAAATATAAACGTTTTTCCCCCGAAGGGTACAAAACGAGTATTTTAGGTCTTGCCTAGGCTTGACCCCATTAATGTCTTGACGACTTAATCATATGGAGAAGGTACTGAAGAATATCTGCTCTGCGGCGTGTCAGCCTAGGAAGCGAAGGTGGGGGACAGGCAGTGGGAGTAGCGAGCGCAGCAACTAGACGGACAAAAGTGAATAGGAGAACGCAAATCAGGTAGTAAAGAGTTTAATGTTATATTTGTTTGCTTCCCATCAAATGCCACGCATGTAATGCAGCTGTTAGGCGTGGCGGACTGTCATTACTAAATGAAACAAAAAAACAGGTGGGCGAAGGTTTAGAAGACTTTCCAAAGATGCATTTCCGGCTCTGTTGAGGGAGTTACAGGGAAACTTGGAAGAAGACGATAAGGGGAAGGGAAATATTATAACGGGATTTATGAAAACGGGCCTATATCCGCTGAATGTATCCAAACCGAAAGATAGAACACCGGCAAGAGATGCTACCTATGAAGAGGCTTCAACAGCTGTCTCGGAATCAGTTGTTCAAAATTTTAGAATTGCGTTTTCAAGCAGAAAGTGGTACTTCTAAACGTAGAAGAAAAAAGTTATAGTCGAAACGAGCAAACGCGTACTATCTGTGGACATTAAAGAAGCTACTATTACTACCACGCGAAAGTCAAGAGACAAAACAGTAATACCAAAATAACCATGGATTGTAGGATGATGATAATTTCATAATAATTGCAAAAGCAGGGCCGTCACGGAAAAAGAACTACTAACTATAACATCCGTTGAAGAGGATGATGATATTGAGTCTTCATGTAGATACTTTCGGCGAGATTGATATTTCAGAAAACAATGCGAATCAAGCCTCGGAAAATAATGATGTCTCATTTAACGCCAGGTAGTTGGGTTCTGATTAAATATTCAAAGCAGAATTATTATGTAAGACGAATCATTATTCAGTCAAATTCAGATGACGAAGATAATGAGGAGCCCTTTTACCACGTATTATTTTTTTTAAAATACCGTCGAAAACCTCAGACAATAATCAACATAAATTTGTGAAACCAGCCACCTCTGATGAAGACACAATAACTGAAAGTATGATCGTTAAAACTTTAGCAAGCCCTGTTAAGATTGGCACTGACAAAATGGATTTCTATCAATTCTCTGAGAGTTTTTCGTTGTATAGAATACCTATTTCATATTCTTGACAGGAAAATAAAATGTTTGTGTCTTTGATACATCTCACATTCTAAGTTTCCATTTACAGTGGAGAGTATAGTTTCTTAAAGTTTTGATGTCTCAGAGTGAGAGGGAAGAATATTTATTTTTGTTTCATTAAAAATATTTAGAGAATCAAACATGGTAGGTATCAAATTTAAAATGACAACACATTTTAGACAATTTCAATTATTCTAATGACAGCGACTAGGTATAATAAATATTTTTTCTAGAACTTCGAAGAAATAGTTGTATTTTCGTCCCGCATATGCTTGTTGAGAGTCATTCCTTTACAGTGCGAGGAAAAAGAACATTGTCATGGACGACGGTGAGTTTAAATAAGTTATTTTCTCAATGAATGACGTTTTAAAACTAAATGTCAAGAATGTTTTCAATGATGTTATTTATAATTTTGTGGTTTTTTAACAGTCGTAGGAAATATTAGGTACCATATCTTGGGAGAAAAGTGCCTTTTAATCCCTGATCACATAGACTTAAAAGATGCGCACTACTACTTCCTTGGTATATAATATTCTATATTTCTTAATTTTGTTGGAAAATCAGTGACATTTAGGTATTATTATTGTCTAGTCCATACAGTGTTCCATTATAACAGAATTGACAATTAAGAATTTGTGTTATCTCTACTCATTGGAGTAGTAGGTGGTGCCTAATATTGTTTTAAATATCACAATATTTGATTTTGAAAAACTAAAAATAAGTGCCTTTTTCTCTTTCATTTCATAAAACCCCAAATTTAAAAAGCCTTTGTACAGGGTCTAAACCAACCAAGTAATTATATCATTAACAAATGTGTGTGTGTTTATGTCTCGATGGCACTGGATATATCCAATTAGCCAGTCAATGATTAACAAATAAATTGTCAAATTTTTAATCAACTGGGCATAGCTATTTTTCCCTATTATAGTTGCAGTTATATTGTGTCCCAGTTAAAACTCCCAGAGCCATTTTCTCAATAACTGAAAGTGATATTTGAATTCTGTAAAAGGTACCTATGGGGGGTTAACCGCTTGTGAAACTCTTTGTACATCCTTCAGGAACTCATAGGGAATTCATGAGGAACTCGAAGGAGTAAAGAGTAACTCAAGATGAACCCAAGAGAAATTCGGAGAAATTCTATAGGAAAATGGGGGAACTCACGAGGAATTGAGGGAAATCCATAGGAAGTCAAGATGAACTCAGCACATTTTTATTTAAAGCGCATGCGCATTAATTACTTATTTGTCATCTGACAGTTGCCATTTATCAACTAGGCATATATTAATATTACCTTCACGGCCCCATAATGGCAAAAATGTGCTCCAACGGCATGAGTATTAACTAATAATCAGAGATCGCGAATTTTATCTCGGTGACGTAAAAGTCAGGGTTGGCTCTGTCGACGCAGAAAGATTCTTATGCAAGTATGATACAATTTATTTTACCTCGTACCTTTTCTAGGGAATTCCGTAATACCTGAAGTTAATATGGGCAGTTCATTATAAACACTCGCTCGAAGAGGAGGTATTGAGAGATGTAACATTGAACTAAAAGACACACACCCCCTTAAAGTACCACACACCTATGTAATTTTTCACGGCATATAATGAATATAAAAGTATATTATTAATATTTACTCTAAATGTTCTGAAGTTAACCTTCGCCGCCTGTCATTAAAAATCCATTTATAATGAGAAAAAGACTGCTCATCGTCAACAGATGTCATCGGGGCGCGTACTTAAAATATGTGAAATTTCTTAAAAGCGTAAAATTTTCCTCCAATGCACCCACCAAAACATTTGCTACCTTCTCGCCATAAGCATTGGGGGTTTCGTCCACATTAATCCAGATGTATTTCCCAGTAAGCTCAGAAGAAATTTTGTCTAACATTATCACACACACGCTGATAAACATTTTCTTCTGAGTTTCGTTTCCGACGGCATCTGAACATTGTTATATTTGCCACTATTTGCCAAAAATTGTATAAAAAGTGGATTATTTAGTTTTGACCAAGGTATGTTACATGCCACCATCACTTCCACTAAATCTAAATTGAAACTACCTTGACTGTCACTACCAGTAGAGGCACTAGCACTTTTGTGGGGAAATATGTCTATTAACATTTTTAGATATCCAAGAAATTGTTTTGTCGTAACTACTACAATAAAGATCTGTTCCATCAAATTGGGGTTCTGGGAAATCGCGAATCCACGTCTATTGCAGCCTGAGAAGCCCCAGATATTTTTGTATACCACTGACTCTGTATAATTTCACACCAGGTTTGTAGGTACATATGTACATACAGATCGCTAGATTTACACAACGGTTTGCAACACTGCGATCTGGGATGGTCTACCATTTCCTTTTATTAAATGTTGACGTAAATGCCAATAATGAGCAACATGCATGAATTTTAGAAATGCAATAATTTATTATTTTTTCGTTATATATGTTATATAAGTTGAGAAAGTAATGAAGAAAAGGTATAAAAAAATGAGTAGCCTAAATAAACGACTTTGAAATTCAAAATTTTATGGGAACATATCCACGTGACTGAAAACACCACGCTATTGGTCTGACGTCATTCGGCATAATGTCTAATGGTCGTCTATCTACCAAGGGGTTAAATCGTAAATTGTTTTGTGTTTTGTAAATGTGTATTGATATTTTCATAAAATAAATCATTCATTTATTTATTTATTTTAATTATTAAGTGGCAAAAATAACGGACAGTGGGTTTTTACGGGGCCAGAGTGACAATTTGCCCGTTGTTGATGTGTTTATGATGACAAACTTTTTTGCTACTAATACTGATTTTATTAGTGCAGAAATTGGAGGTACTAAAGCAACAAGGTATGTGTCATTCATTATTCTAAACATTAATTCAATTGTGCCCATTTTTATCCTTTTACTGTAGTTAAATATAACAAATTATTTATGTACCTAACCGCAAAATAGGTAAACAAGGCAATGTTTTAATGTTATATTAATTTATATTTTTCATCTTAGAATGCTTTACTTTTTTATATAATAAATACCTCCCGTCACTTACTAAGTACGTACTTTTAGGTAGGTAGGTACATTAATAGTAAAAATAACTGTTGACATGCATAGGTATATATAAATATATAACTGGATAATATGTAGGACGTCGAGAAGTTACATTATTCCCACCGTTCTTATACATTTATACATTTTAATTCAAGGTTCCTATTAACAGAAGTTAGTAAACTTTTGTATTCCTATAAATAGGAAAGTGACCAAATTCACCATGATATGTAAACAAATTATCACAATAATATTAGGGTTAGGTACATATTTTCATAATATTATAATTAGTTTTAATGGGTAAATTTACATCAAAATGATCCTGGCAGCAATATAATCTTGAGGATGACGATAATTCTGCATTTCGGTCGTCTCGTCTCATAGTTCTGCTCCATTTCTTCCTAACTTTATTGCGTCTAGGCACATTAAAAAATAACTTTTCTGGAGTTTTTATTGTAGTATTTCTACATTTGGGTACAATACAATATTTATAGCTACTTTTCTTTGTATTTTCCATAACACAACATAAATAATGTGTACACATTCGCAATCACAATACGTTTTCCGTCGGTGCGATGTGCCCGATGACGTCACACATAAGAAGCGCGGAAACTTCTCCATTTAAACGCAGTTAAATTGACAGCTGCAGTAAATAATTTTTTTAACCTTTAATTAGAACATAAAACAAAAATAAAATACTGGAAAAATAATGTTTTTTAGTGATCTATTCATCTGTGATGCTTAAAAAAATTATGCATTTTGCTCATTGCCACAGTGTAGGTAAAAAGCGATTTTGAAATGTTTCACAATTTCGGCGGCGTCGTATAATTAAAGCAGATAAAACCACATAAGTAAAAAACAAAAGTACCTCCGTACACTGGAACTTAATATTGACACTTGGTCGGGGTCGAACGCCTTTAACACTGCAAGTATAAAAAATTAACTATATTTTAAGGTTGTCAATAAGTTTCACAAATGTAGCAGATTTCCAATAAAAGTAGTTTATTGGTACGTATAAAGATTTTAAATGAAATATAATTCGCTCTCACACAAGATTCACACGGTGCATGGCAGTTTTATGTTATTAATTCTTAACTTTGTTTGTTGTATATGATTTAATATTATATAAAAATGGTTTATTGTATCGAAAAAAATATTTTATGTTGTCAGCAGTTAATTGGGTGTTCATATTTAATTATTATGAAAATAAACAAAATAAACACGCCACGTATTAAACAGAACAGGAAATTGTGACTTTGATTCAAAATTGTCGTTTTATTTGCTAGATATGTTTTACATGTTTCTGTAAGAACTATTACTATCTTTAAGTTAAATTTATTATCAAAAATACAATGTAGCTGGCAATAATAAATAATTCACCACTTCGTCATTTCAGTAAATATTTGCGATATTATACAATATTACGTCTATTTGAGAGCCGTCTCTGGCACCGAGATAAAATTTCCGATTTCTGCCAATAATTATTATAACAGGTACTTGTCTAATGCATCCTTATTGTCCATATTTGCACATTCAAAAATCAAGAAAAGCTGAACCGATTTCCATTCTGCTTTCTGTCCCATATTAGGCCAGGGAAATTAGTATTTCTCTCCTCTCATTTTTACCGTTTGTCCCATTTCTAGTACACAATGCTGCTTTATTTATATAAAGCGTGCCGTCACATGTCTTTCTTGATGGCGAATATTTAATTTCAATCCATATTTCTTTTGAAATTATTTAAAAACATTTTTTTGCCGAAAAATTGTTTCAGCTATAATACCTATATAGGTACCATAAGTATTCTATATTATTCGACTTGCAAAAAAAATTGAAACACCCTAATGGTAACTTTACCATCAAGGACATATTGCATCTTATTGGAAGGATTCAGACAATAACCAACATACTACACGTTCAAATCAAATGAGCACACTTTCTGTGATATATCTCTATACAAATGTTCGATTCCTTGTCCTTCCATAACCGAATCAAAGCAAGAATCAAATGACCTTACTAAAATTAAGTGAAAATAATACGGAAGTATTGAAGACTGTTCTGTCGGAAGCAGATGAGAATAAACTTGATAGTAATATGGGTGAGCACCGTAAGACCCCATTGCTCAATAAAAAAGAGAAGCTTCGCCTCCATCTAAAAACCTCAGAATCCAAATAAAAAGATGAAATGTCAAGTTCTTGAGGAGTCCTCAGAAGAACTCGAGACGTCGTCAGAAGAAGGTAAAGAAATTATCTATGAGGGCAGTACAAATACTGAACGGTTTAGTTCAAGTGGAGACGAATGGGATGGTGAGGAACAGTATATGGATGAAACTACTAAACAGGAAATCATACCTGAAAAACGTAATGATAATTATTCTGTGTTAGAAAATACCCGGGAAAGACTAAAACCTTAACTGAGGGTAGTAAGACTGAGATCAACTTCGATAAAGGCTCTATAGGTATAGATGATTTTACTTTGGTACAACTAACTTCTGAGGGGTACCAAAAAACTCTTTGTTGGAAAAGTGACAGAAATGAATCCGTTAACAGGTAATTTATCAGGAAGTCAGGGGAATTTATTACGAAGTCAGGTGAATTCATCCATTGGGGGAAATCTTTTGTACACCTCTTATGGTATCGGTTAACCGCCCAGGCACCTACCTATTGAAGAGACAATATAAATGACTACAGTTCAGGGTGAAAAGCATCTTTCTACAAATTGATGTGTAATTGAGGCGTTGCTATGCAAAGAAAATTTTCGGTCCCAGGAGCCTTAAAAAGAGCTGGATGTAATGGAACAATATAGTTTCTTTAACTACCAAAAATGCTATAACTTTTCTAAAACAAATCTTAGATAATAAAACGTTTAGGACATTTTTCATGGTAAAAAGAGTGTTTTAAATTGTAATGAAATAAAAAAAACTTCTGATTTGATCGGAGATTACATTATTATTTGTTTTTGAATGAAAAACTCGAGAGAATATTATTTTAACCATTTTTTAAAAATGCCAACCATTGATAATGTTAAAAAACCAATTATGAGGATATTTTTAAGTTCGATTGATTTAAATAAAAATTATGACGATTGTCGTTACTTAAAAAGTTGTATTCAAGTCTAAATATATAACTGCGAAATCAGTCATTTTTCGAAAATTGCTCATAATTGCAAAAGTTGGTACAATGTAATGTTTCATCACATACACTTAGAGCCAGAGATTCAAAATTCAGTTTCTCTTTCATGACAAGTCGATGAAACTACAGACATATTTTGCCCTTCTCAGTTATCAGGTATTTTTCGATATGCGCACGAAAGTAAAATATTAAGGAACATTTTGCGGGTGTTTTTATGTAAGGAATTTATTGAATGAACAGTTTGAAAATTTTAATTTCAAGAAAAAATTAGTCGGATAAACTTATGATGAAGCATCCGAAATGTCATTTAAATGCGTTACAGTCGCAAGGTTCCACCAGCGTTGTTCACTCATTGTTACGGTCATCGATTAAATTTAGTTCTGCAAAATGCAGTTGGCCATGTGCAAGAGTATAAATTATTTTTCGGCACACTTTCCAGAATTTCTAGTTTTTTTTCTAAATCGACCAAAAGAACAAGCATTGTTGAAGATGTTTGCTCACGTAAAATTCCACGAAATAAGCAAACTCGTTGGAATTTCAAATCACATATTGTTAGCACAGTTTTAAAACATCGAGACTATTTGCTTGAAGTTTTTGAGATAATTACAGGGAAGTGGTGATTTTGATTTTGCGAAAAATGCGACAATTCGGGAAGCATTTGGATATTTAAAATTTTTAAATAATTTTCATAACTTTCTTTTAGTTTTTTATCTAGTTTTTAAGCAGACTGATTTAATATATTCTATTATTCAAAATAAATCTAGTGATATTTTATATTGTAAAACGCCAATGGACAACCTTTTAAGTACAATAAAAAAATATCGAAATGAAGATCAATTTCGAAGGTATTTACGATAACACGGTTAGTGTTCTAGGTTCACCGTCAAAAAAGTTAACCTTATTCTTCCCGGAAGCAGGACAGAAAACTTACAATATAAACGTTTGTATTATGAAATTTTGGATTTAATAATAACTCAAATTGAAGTGCGATTTTCTGATATGGAAAATTTAAATTTTCTTGGTCTTTTAGATACAACAAAGTTCACATTTTTAATAAACGATATCCAGCCGATTTATTAACAACTTTGTTTAACAACTATCCAACTTTTTCACAAGGATAAATTAGAAAACGAATTAAGGGTAATATATCTTGGGAACTTCTGTACTTAGTTGATAAACTTAAATTTATTTTTTTAACTCGTTGCAAACAGAAATTCCGGAAATATATAAATTGATACCTTTAATTCTGTCAATACCTACAACATCTGCTTCGGTTGAGAGGAGCCTTTCGGCGCGGAAGAGAATACAAATTTTTGCCAGGAACAGCATATTTCAATCGCGTTTAAATAATATTTCAATTATTTCAATAGAAAGAGAATTGGTAAAATCTCTAAAGAAAACTTCAACCTCGATGAAGCTATAGATCATTTTACACAAACCAAGGATCGACATAGAATTAATTTACAAAAACATCTTATTAGTTAATTACCAACAAAGATCACGTCGAATATGAATATTCATGGATGTTTAGAAGTTACGGTTATGTATTTCTTTTGCTTTTTCTGTTACTTACTTTCCAATATTTTCCAAAGATTTTATTTATTTGTTTATTTATTTCATCATTTATTTATTTTAAGTTGTTAATGGGACATGAATTTCAGTTCCATCCACCGAGTCGATATTTATAATTTATTATTTGTTGATTCATTCTAGAATCTATTTTGTTCATTTCTTCATTTATTTATTTTTAGTAGTTTTTTATTTCAGTGGGTCATGAAGATCCATCCACCGAGCCGAATCCGACGCCCGCGAGAGATCGGTAAAGGTTTTCCAACTTCAGTTGTGAAAGTGCACGCTTAACTCGATTATTAGTAGGCTATCCGATAACCTTGAATTGTAAAAAAGGTCAAGGTTAACCGATGACCTTGAAGTCTCACAAAAATTTCGCTTGCGATGCTCTTTCTCCCGCCACCCCGTGTGCACATTCCGTCCACTACTAGTGCCCATCCACAGCTAAAAACCACAGGCCGCCACTGCCAGAGCAAAAGTCACAGATGTAATTTGTTGATGTATTAAAACCAAAACATGTTCCATAAGCCTATCCTACACACATTGTGCACCTGTACCACACTTCATTGTGACGACCTCGTTCTCCATAAATAATACAAATGTGTTTCTCAATGCCTAACATTTATCAGTGGTATAACTTCTTCGAAAAAAAAGCGAATTTTTCTGATCAATCGGAATTGCCCAATAAGCACGCATTTCAAACATTTCGCAGTTACAATCTAGAGGTTATAATTTTGGGTGATAGGTAGAGTGCCTTGTAGACGTCAAATATCAGATTTCTATATTAAGTAAACAATTATTCAAATAAATTGCATTGCTACATAATACCGAATATTTACTTATCTAAAGAGTGGAGAATTTTATAAAAAATCGATAACAATAACAAATGTCAATATTACTGCCGACGCGACGGTGACGTTCCAGTGCCGCACTGTGAATGACATTGTACATGGCTCACGATAGAGGTCACGCTGATTAGACATTCTAGTAATTGCAGGGTTTAAATCATTATGATCGGAATTCCCCTTGCTTGCTCCTAAAGGTGTTATCATAAAATGTTAAGAAGTATTAATTTACTAATTTCGTAGTTCTTTCTTGATAAATCTTCCCATGACTTTTTTAACACTTCCATTGACAACTACCCATGTTTCATCTATAAGTACAATCTTTCGAACTTTACTGTTATAGTTTTCCATATATTTTCCTAAAAATTGAACCCTTTTATTAGTTTAAAAACCAGTGTGCAAAATCGACTTATTTTGAATACCTCCTAACAATTGTGGTATCCTGAAGAAAATATAATACTTACCCAAGCAGCATGATGCCGTCATTATGACGTCAAATTTCGGTAAAAGTTACGTCACCGTAACGTAAAATTTCTGTCTAATTTGATACGTCATATTTGCGACGTGAAATATTAGTCACCGAGACGGTACATTTCTGACGTTACAAAAAGACCCGTAATTTACACGTCATTTTTGTGGCCAAGTGTAAAATATGTTATATCTTATCGGGGCTGCTAAGAGTTCACATATGTATTCAAAAATTTTTCATTCCAAATAATAAGAAAATTATATATAAATATAAATAATGAACAAAGACTCCTAACGCTTGCTGCTACCGTTGCCAGATTTAGTGAGTCGTGTTAGTAACATTTTGCAGTTGGTACCTATATAGTTACATCGGTTGGTATTTGAAGTTGTAGAACTTTGACGTTTGACATTTGTGTTCCTCATGTCGATGGCATATGGTTGCTGCTGCTATTCATTAATTTATTTTGTTGCTGTTTGTGTTTGTACGAATTGTACGAAAGTATAGCAATACTGGTGGGTAAAGTGTAGATGTGTTATAAATGTTATTATAATTATAAAAATTGAAAGTTTTTCAGACGATGTACGTTGTGGTCGAATTCGAAGACAATTTGGGGGTTGCCGTAGTCCGAGAGTCGTGGTTGACGCCACTGAAAAAAGAGGTATTCTGGCCGCCATACAAACAGAGGACGCAGTACATTAAGGCTTTAAAAGTTGGAGAAGATATAGCTGAATCTTGGCAGTGTTATAAAGTCAAAAGAGTATTTTATGAAACAAGTAAGTTTTACAGTCAGTGATAATCTTTTTTAATGCTACACTGCAGTATACTTATTTTAGTTAGCCCTAATCATATTTTAAAATTTGGTGTAGATTACGTCAAAGAGTTTTTGAATTTATTTGTAAAACACTCTGAAAACCTGTACGGACCACAATTTTTAATCTACAATGTATATTCTTTATGTCATTTGGGTGACGATGTTGAAACATTTGGAGCCTTAGACTTGTTTTCTGCTTTTTGTTTCGAAAGTTATTTGGGTTATATGAAAAAATTGTTAAAATCACCTTTCAAACCCTTGCAACAGGTCTGCAACCGTTTATTAGAACTTAATTCGGCTCAGCACAATATAAAAATTGAGAAAAATGTACGGTTTGAAATGGAATATTCACATGGCCAGTACAAAACAAGTATATTTGGGACCTACTGTCTAACTATTCATAATTATTGTGTAGCTGATTCATACTGTATGATAAGTAACTCTATCGTTGTGCAAATACACAACATATTAAACAACGATAAAGGTAAATTTATTGTAGGGAAAAAATTCAGTTCATATTGCTCTTTGTTTGACTATCCAACGTGTTCAAAAAATTTGAATGTATTTATAATTAATGGCCTATCTGAAAATACGGAAATATTTAACATTAGTAATATTACTGCCAAATGTTTAGTTCTGCCATATTTAGATGGCAAATTTGTTTCTTTTTCTTTATTACACAGTATATAACTTTGTATATTTTTTGTTTAGTTACCATTTGCATATCATATATGTTAATAAGATTATAATAAGTATATTTATATTAATAAACATTTGAAAAGAGATTAGAATTTTTATTGTGTTATATGTTACCCTTACTTAGATAATCTCAAACTAGTTAAACAAATTCTGACATTTTACGATCCAAATATCTGTGTCCTTTCCTTTATACAGGGTTGGGCAAATGTGTGGGAACGCCTGATTTCTGGCTAAACTATAATTTTTATTAGAAAAATACCAAAAGTATTCATAGTATTTTTATTCTTTTCGATGATGTACTTTGATTTCCAACAGCTACCCTATTCTTTCGAGATATGACACATCATTGGCAGATTCTTGAAATGGATGACCCTGTATATTTTTACATTTTCAGATTCAAACACTTTTTCATCAATTATAATGATTAGAGTTTGACGGGTGTGCGACTTGTGGTTTTTAAATATTAAATAAAATGGTGTACTTAATAAATATTTATTGGCTAATGAAAATTAAATTTATTACAAAAAATTAAGCACTAATATTGAAAAAAAAAGAAAATATTCATAAATATTTCAATTTTTTATAATAAATTTAATTTTCATTAACTAGTAAATAATTTATTACTCCATTTTATAATTTTATCAATATTTAAAAAAACAAGTCGCACACCCACCAAACCCTATATCATTATAATTGATGAAGAAGTATCTATCTCAAATGTAAAAATATACAGTGTCGTCCATTTAAAAACAACTGCTCGAATAATAGGGTAGCCGTTGGAAATCAAAGTACGTCATTGAATAAAATAAAAATACTACACAAACTTTTGCTAAGGTATTATGTAAATAAAATTTATAGTTTAGCCAGAAATCAGGTGTTTCCACACATTAGACCAACCCTGTATAATGCGAAAACACGTTACCTTATATGACGTCACAAAACAGTTCTTATTATCACGTCAATAAGACGTCACAGTTCGCACGTTATTATCACGTCACAAAGTCACGTCTCTGGGCTGTGACATTCTCACGTCATTTATGACGTATTTGTTACGTCATTTCTAAAGTCGTGCGACGTAACGCATGACCGAAATTTGACGTCATAATGACGGCATCATGCTGCTTGGGTAATATCCGTAGGTCGGGTCACAAGTCCCCAGCGTGGTTTGATTTGGGCCCGGTGCCATGGAATAATAAATATTTTTTACCGAATGAATACCTGCTAACAACTGCGGTATACGATCTGTACAATTCTGAGTTGATAAAAAAAAATTTTTTACGGGTACAGGAAAAAGCGCGGCAAATTTTAAAATTGGTCAGGATCCAACCGAATGAACACCACTTCTACTTTGCGGCAAAACATTTGTTATAAATATTTGAAACCATGTACAAAAAGTTACAATTTTCCCATGGTCCGAAAAAAGTTACAAAAATTAAGCAAAAATTGAAAATTTTACAAAGCACCCATGAAATGGAAAGTTCTCGACGGAAAACGCTAAAAATTGGCATAGGCCTTCGGAATATCATAAGAAATAACATACATAAAAGTTACGCCTTTCTGCTCCCCGACTCGCCTCCAGGAGGCCCATAAATACGAGTCCAAAAGGATACATTATTAATTTTTTAGTGCGTAATTAGGGTATTTTCATTAATCTGAAATGAAAGTGGAAATGCTTATATTTGAAAAATGCATATTTTTTAAATATTTTTGGCACAGAAAAAAATATGTTATATAAAACTATAAAATTATAATTTTAATTAGAAGTTTCAATTTTTCATAATGACGTCACTAAGCGAAAACTAGGTAAATCACCAAAAAACTATTGGCAACACTGACACCACACTGTTAATCTGGTAACAGTGGTGTTACTCATTAATTTTCAATATTTTGTTTGTTTAGCTATTTGTTTGAAAACATTCTATACAAGCATACAAATATGGAAACTAATTATGTAGAAGGTAGATTAAACGTCATTTTTAATGAAATTTTACACTCATTCACAGGTCGATATTAGGTGCTACACAAAACTGAACATCTGTTTATGAAACAAACAAAAAATAAGGTTATAGTTACATGAAATGTCAAATCACAAATCACCAACTTGAAACTCCCAGAAATAAGTACATTTGGAGCTCTATTTGAATTATCGCTTAATGACGTCATGAAAGTTTAACTAATTTTTTTCCGGCTTAAATAAAAAATTAAAAAAGAAAGAAAAAACACGTATTCCTTATTTTTATTTCTAGTTTTCAATTTTCAAATTAAAAAAAATATGGGAAAATACCCCATTCTGCCGATTGTTTAAGACATGTTTAAAGCTGAAGGTAATTAACTGTTTACATCATCGTCATCTCTTCGATAAATATAGGTTAATATCCCCAAGAGGAATATCTGTTAGTTTTAGTAACTTATCAAAATTTTCATCCATGTCTTCAATAAAATCTTGTTTTTCGGTAAGGTGAACCGGCACAAATATAATAATGGGGTAATTGTAATAATCCTCAATATTTACAGAAATATGCATATTTGATACTAGCGCTATCTAGTGTTGAGTAGATTATACAATTGTGGTACATGCTAGCTATAAAAGATCTGGTTTTTTACCGACCGGGAGCATGCACCACGAATTTCTGCATCATATGTTTCAACAAGTGGTTGTACGAGTTGCCAGCAAGAACTACAATAAATTGTGTACAAGTGGTTTTTGCAAGTAAGTCCTCCAAAATATAGTCGTAATGTTTACTTAATGATTCTTTTCCACATCTACAAAGAAAATGGTTAATTTGTTCTTTTGATTTTGTAATTTGCCTTATGTTACAATTGCCCCCTTAAAATTAACAGTAGGGGCAAATGTAATATACATAGCTGGGGTAATTGTATAACAAATTATTACATTTATCCCTTTATTGCAGAGTGTTTTGAAAATGGTTCGCCATTACGTGAAGAAGGGCACTGCGGAGCAAAAGTATACCAAAGAGTCTTTAATGTTAGCTTTAGGCGACATTACAGCTGGAAGGTTGACTATATACGCGGCATCCAAGAGGTATAATATTCCCTACCCAACTCTGTATACACACAAAAAAGGTACACGGGGAAAAATCTGCAAAAATAAGGGTCGCCCAACTGAATTGCCCCTAGAAGAAGAAACTAAATTGGCAAATGGATTAAAAATCTTAGAAAACTGGGATTTGGACTGTCTCGCAGGGAAGTTTTGGAAAGAGTAGGAGTGTCTGTTATGCAAAATAACATTAAAACATCATTCAAAAATGGCATCCCATTGTTTATCGGCTTTAAGAAGAGGCATAAACTTAGCCTTAAAGTACCCCAAAATGTAGAGTATTGTAGAAAAATGGCAGTAGATCCATTTCTAATTTATGGGTATTTTGAACTCTTAGAATCAACACTTAAAGAACTCGACTTGCGTGACAAACCTGACAGGATATGGAATTTAGATGAAACAAGCCTTTCAATTGATCCAGAAAAAGTAAAATTGTCGGAGGAATTGGCGTCCCAGCATCAAGAATGACTAGCACTTCTGGAGAGAAAATACGACAGCGTTGGCAATGTGTAATGCTGGCTGGAGGAAAAGCACCACCTTTAATAGTGTTTAAGGGTGTTCACATATGGGATCAATGGGGTCGCTTCCGAAGATAAAACATACCCTGGTACTGTCTATTCCGCTACGAAGAAAGGCTGGATGGTTGCAGAAGTTTTTCGTAATTATTTCATAAATTCAATAATACCTGCTGTAGGGGATAACCGCCCTGTTTTAATATATGACGGTCACGGGTCACACGTTGATGCTTCTTTAATAGAAACTGCTATTATAGAGGGGATAACAATATTGAAATTACCGCCTCACTCGACACATCTTTTACAGCCCCTGGATCTAAGTGTTTTTAAGTCTTTTAAGGCACAATGGGATGCAAAGTTAGCTGTATGGCAACGACAGCATCTTGGCCAGAAATTACCAAAGAAAATATTTTCAGAGTTTTTATGTGAAACTTGGAAGGAACTTAAACCGGAGTTGATTGTGAACGGTTTCAGAAAAGTTGGAATTTTTCCTTTTAATGCTGCAGTTGTTCCAAGACAAATATTTCCCCCTTCCGCTCTGAAAAGATGGCACCGACTTACAAGCAAACAAGAATAATGAATTAAATCGCCCAAATGACGAGCAAGAAGCCGGCCCATCTAACATAATTAAAGAAAACATTTCTAATCAAAAACCCAACAATGACAATATTACATTCGAGGAATTATTATTAACAACAATCACTCAAAAGCCTGCACCTGAAAAAAATTAAAAAAACAGAAGTTCTTACAACTGAACAGGTACTTCTAAGACTTAAAGAAAAACAAGACGCGAAGACAATGAGCACTAAGAAAAATAAAAAGAAAGTGCAAGCTGCAAGTAGCGATGAAGAATATGAGAGCCCCGAATATGTGGAGTCAGATGATGACAAGGAGATTTTTCAAGAGGAAAGCGATTTAGAAGATTCTGATGTTGAAGACGGTTCTTGGGTACTTGTTAAATATTCTTCAAAAAAATATGTGAAACATTATGTTGGCCTAATTACAGATAAAACTAGCAGTGACCGGAAAGTCAAGTTTACAAAGTCCAGTCAAGATCACTTCATTTGGCCTGATGTTGAAGACGAAGATACTATATGTTCCGAAGATATTGTAAAAGTATTGCCACAACAACTAACAACCAGACGTGGACAGCTTCAATTTAATTTAAAATTTGAAGGTTTCAATCTGAAATGAATTTATTTTCATATTTTTTACATTATTTTGACTTTTATTCATATTTCCAAAACTATTCATAATTTGCATTATTAAACCTTCCTTATAAAAAAGTTTGTAGTTCTTTTATTTTTCACCTTATATGAATAATATAGCAAAAAACTGGTAATCCATTATATTTTCACATTTACCCCAGCAAATACGCTAACTCTTATATATGTATTTATTAAGCTTCACTATTACATTAACCCCTATGCGCGGGGCAAATGCAATATATTGACAGCGTTTTAAAAAATACATATAATTTTTTCTCGTTAGATATCAAGGAAATTCAACTTCACCATCCAATTAAGAACTATACGGCAAGTTGAACCAAATTTTTTGAGAATTTATTTCTAAATAAAGTGTCAGCTACAGATCCTTTTCTAGCAACTATTAAAATTTTATATTACATTTGCCCCGGTTCACCTTACCGGGATATTTGAGTAATGGAGTAACGTTTTTCTTTCAAAAATTCTTCTAGAACTTTTAAGAAACGAAACAAAGATGTTATAAAAGCTTGCTTATCGAACACAGATAATTGGATATACATCCTGATATTCAATTGGTCGAAGATAAAGATGTTGAGTTACCTTTATCATCTGTAGAACACCTGTCAGCTTTCAATCTGAAAAGTTTCT
Organism: Stenurella melanura; assembly: GCA_963583905.1. Lineage (NCBI taxonomy): Eukaryota > Metazoa > Arthropoda > Insecta > Coleoptera > Cerambycidae > Stenurella > Stenurella melanura. The sequence continues at coordinate 74,911,735 of OY757315.1, forward strand.
GTTTGATTTTGGTATAATTTTTCAAACACAAAATTACCACAGTTGTTCCATGCTTTGAAATTATTTATATTCAATATCTTACAATCTACATATATTCATTTATACAGTATGTTTATAAAATATCAAGAATATTTAAAATAATATTTCTTATTTTGGTTTCAGATAGTATCATGTAATACTTTCTTTTTAGAATAGCTGTATCCAATATAAATTAGAATTTTCGGTCTCATATCCTAAGATGATTGGGGGCAAAGATGAGTCGATACAACACGTAGAATTTTAACAAAACTTGTTTGTCATGATCTAGCCATAAAAGTCAATTGGCCAGGTCGGACTGAGAAGCCAGCTTTGAAAGATTAAAAAAATGTTGTTAGATCTGTCATTGGTAAGTACAAGAGACATCCTTGTACAATAACAATAATATGAAGCATAATAAAAGTTTTGCCTAACTAATAAAGATTTGCCTGATAACTAATAACCTCAAATGTAATATTTTGCTTTTATGATGGGGCAGTCTCTATTTGTAAAATTTGATATTTTTAAATTATCAACTCTAAAGCGAGAGAAGGTGTGGGGTAAAAGACTTCTGACAGAGCAGAGCAAAATTTTCGGACAAAACTATTAATAATGTAACTTAAATAATTGTATGTAGACCTATTGCGATTGGCACCTTAACTAACGTCTATAAAACATTTTTAGATTCTATAAGGTTAAATCGTTAATGCAAAGATACCACCAAAAAAATATTGAAGACATCCGGAACACTTGGTTACGAGGTTCAATCGACCGTGGTGAAAGATAAAAGAGGACCACTAACAGAAGAGATGAAAATTAATTATTATTTATTTGATAATAAGTCTACTGAGCTACTGTACCTGGTTCAGGATAACTGATCGTGAGCATTCACAATTCTGATTTTCAACTTGTAAGAAAGTAAAGAATAATTTTTTTCAGTATCAATACATGCCTTTCTTAGATCTTCTATCTGACATTTCCTACCCTTCTTAAAATTTCCTTGCATAAACTTTTTTGAAAAACATTTCAATTTGTGGGCGACGTGTTTCACTTGTGTATAATAAGAGTTCAAATAAATAATAAAATAAATTAACGAAAATTAGATAATTATTATGTTAATGTTTTGCAAAAAATACATTTTTTTAAACTGTCTGTAATTGATTACTCTTGTATCAAAAGTAGGGAGAATAATACTGTTTTACAAATGGAAACAGACATTTCTTTGAAATCGCGTTTAACGGCCTAAATCACGACCAATTTGTCCAAAAAAAATAAACACAACTAACTTCTAGAAGTTCCACTCTTTATTCTTGCCTGTGATTGATGGTGACGAAGCCATGTGAATTTTGTAGATAATTACATTATCAGAAAGTATAGAAGCTTGCCGATAAAAGCGATTGCTACCCTTCTCTCTGCTTCATTCTCCTATATGTATTTCCTCGACTTTACAATTGTGTTTATTTTTACAGGATTTAAGATATTTAACAAAATATGAAACTTTGAATTGTAGGTGACAAAGGCAATGTTCCAAAGTATTAATAAAAAGATAAAGTCGTTACAATGACTCTTTGGATGCAAGAGATAATGATGCATATGCACTAGTGTCTACTTGAATTTGAGAAGTCACCACACTTGCATGTACTATCCTAAAATATGAGGATTGCAGATGTAGGGTCAGTCCTGAAATGAATATAATATACTAATAAATGCAATTAGGTATCAGGGGCAATTTTTTCAAAATTATATCCACGCCGCTTTCAGCAATTAAATGACAATGATGTCTTCTTTTACATGGGCTCCTATGACGTGACGTGCAGACGTATGTTATTTTAACTCATATCTTTGCTAGATCATTTAAAAATTACTATAGTAAAAGTTTGAAATTGTTTTTTTAAATTATTCTTCCGTCACTATTTTCCCCCTCTGCAGCTAAACTGTAAATTTTTATTTAGCATTTTGTTACTTACAGATAAAACTTGAAATAGAGAAATAGAGAGCATTTTATAGGTAGGTAGTGGCAATGGGTATATGATTAGTTATAATTTTAATTAACTGTTAATTGAAAAACGCAGGAATTGCTGTAATTGAAGAAACGATTTTGCTTTTCAAAAGCTATTATTTAACTTGTAATGTTACTTAGTGTGTTAGTTTGTTTAGGTCAAATATTGCAAACCAAATTTCGACTAGTTCTAATTAAGCTAGAGCTTTGAAATTTTGCACACGTATATAAGTCCGATGACAATACAAGATAGTATAGCCATTATCGGTCTAAATCCAATATGTCGGACGTCACAAGACGGCGAATCGCCTTCTTCTTCACAAACCCCTTGATATGAGTATCAAATGAAATTGTTTGACGAGTAAAATACGGTAAACTATGCGACGTCATTCTAAATTCAATATGGCGGACGCCCCAAGATAACGGAGTATCCTTTTCTTCACAAACCACTTAATATGTGTATGAAACGAAAGGCTTTGATGAGTAAAATACGATGAACTATGCAACGTCATTCTAAATTTAATATGGCGGACACCTAGGATTGCAAATTATCTTCTATTTTTACGACTCCCTTGACGTGGGTATCAAATGAAACGGATTGACGAGTAAAATACAATAAACTATGCGACGTCGTTCTAAATTCAATATGACGGTCGCCTCAAGGTGGCGGAGTATCTTTTCTTTCACAAACTCCTTGATATGGGTATCAAATGAAAGGGTTTGACGAGTAAAATATAAACCATAAGACGTTATCCTAAATTAGGTGTTTTCACTATATGCAAGTTAGCTTTTCAATATTATTAAAATGAAGTACTTAATGTATTAAAACGTTCTCCTGCAATTAAAAGTAATCCGTCGTCTATTAAACTAATATTTCAACAAATAAATAACATACAATTTGAATATTTGAACAGCTACGCAAAACACACCATCATTGGTGGTGGCACTGGTGACGTCATCAATTACATCAAACAGTAATATCGGATGTACGAAGTATATAAACATAGCATTTCAAAGACTTTTTGTACGTTTTACCTGTGATTTAATGCGAAATTTCTAATACAGGATTCGTAAGAGCTACTTCAGGAATTTACCGGCGGTGGAGGTGTTCATGATCGCAGAATTTATGAAGAAAGATGAACGTTTTAACATAGCCGAAGTGAGGGGTTCTAAAGCTGCAACGTAAGTACCAAACTTTTTTATTCTCTTTGTATTTATCCATTATTACTTTAACGTAGTCTATTGATTCCTATATTATGATTATTTTATATAGTTGCTCAATATAATATACATACAAGGTGATATTATATAAACATAACCTATAAATGTTGCTCAATAAACTTGTAATGTAAACAAAGAATGGTAGGGAAAATCTATTCTATTCAAACAGTCTTTCTTTTTTGGTACACCAACTGCAAATAGGTTACTTTAATAAAAATATATTTACCTTTATTTTATGATTTTAGAGCTTCACGGGAAAGTTATGGAGATAGTGCTGTTGGTTACGTGGAATTAAAGCGTGAAGGCTCCTTATGCACAGTTAAATGCCGAATATGCCCTGAACATAAAATAAAAAGCAAAGCTTATTCTGCAGTTTTAGTTGTAGATGAAATTAAGGAAGGGGTAGTAGATGTTTTCTGCAATGATTGTCCTGCGGCTGCTGGTAAGTGAGCGGACCTATTTTATTTCATTATGTCATGTCAAATTAAAAGTATAAAAGTTACTTGCAAACTAGGAAGCTAGATAGTATTTTGTATGTTAAGGTAGCATTTTGACCTTATGTCCAATATAAAACCGTAAATTATTGCTCTATACATTTTTGCACGCTTTATAACCTAACAATTTGCGCCCTTGATCCACAGATACTATTAAGTGTCTAAACATTGGCTCTTTGAAACCTGACAATTTAGACAAACTAAGGGCAAATGTACTTTGAATGTTGACAGAGTGAAATGAAATTTGTTAACTAAATGTCACATCTATTTCAGGAGGATGCAAACACGCTTTGACATATTTAATGTGGGTTCATCGTAGGAGTGAAGATCCTGCTCCAACGGAGGTGACATCATACTGGGCCAAAGCACGTTTGTCAGAAATTGGATCCACTACAAAATTTTTGACAGTGGAAGAAATTTCCCGAAAAATGTAAATGTTGACATTCCAGATACATCCTTATTTCGACAGGAATTAATAAATATCGGAAAAAAACAGCAAATCGATTCTCAATTTTCCCGATACAATTTTGAAATAGACAAATTTGTGCCTCTTTCTGTTTATCAGATGATGCTGCAGTTTCATTTAGAAGAAGGTACAGAAGCAACCGCATTTTTAAATTCTATGACCCGGAAGATCCCTCATAAATTATATGAGGAAGCAGAGGCAGCCACTAAGGGACAGAGTCACACACCCTTATGGCATGAACTAAGATTTGGTAGAATAACTGCTTCTAAATTATATGAAGTGGCTCACTGTAAATCAGATGATGGTACGTTAGTGGAAGCAGCGGTTGGAGCCTACAAATTAAAAGATACCGTGGTTATGAAACGAGGCAGATATCTCGAGAAGTATGTTTTAGGGGAGGTGCAAAAAAGGTTGAAAATGAAATTTGAAAAGAGCGGTTTATTTCTGCTGCCTCTCTGCCCTATTTTGGGTGCAACTCCAGATGGCATTTCCGAAAATTTTGTTGTAGAAATCAAGAGTCCATCGTCTAACAACGCTTTCAAACAGTATATTAAAGATGGGCAAATCTTAAACTAATTTAAAGCTCAAATAAATTTGCAGATGAAGGCTGCTGATAAGAAAACAAGTTTTTTTTTGTGTTGCACACCCAGACTTCAAGCGAACAAAGAATGTAGACATCTTGGAAGTAGATTACGATGAACAATTTACAGAAGATTTAACTTCAAAGAGTGTAATGTTTTGGAAAAATTGTATTTTCAAAAAATTTGTTAATAGTTTATAATTAAAAATCCATATTGATAACTGTGTGTTGGAAATAGTTTTGCATTTTTTTATTACTTTAATCCTAATTTCCGTTTTCTACATTAGAGCGTATGCCAGGTCACTGTCACTTTTCGTTACTCAAATAATATTCATGTAGGATAATTCCAAGGTGCCCATGTGCATTTTAATTTAAATTGAATGCCTGAAACTATAAAATGGGTTATATTGCTAGTTGTGTTGTGGGGCCAAAGTGGTTTTTTAAGTAAGTACATTTCAGAGATGATCAAGCCAGCAGACAAAATGTGTAAAGTTTAGAAATCAAAACATTAAGAACTGATAACTAATAATATATGTTACATAAATTTATACGGTGATTTTCTATAAACGTTAGTGTACATGTGTTACCTTAGGTTGAATAAATGTTTTCGGAATAATAAATATACTCTTGATAAAGGCCTAATAAGCCGAAACATATGTAGAGTATTTATAATATATAGATTGATTCATCTAAAAGCAGTGTTTAATTTATAATTAACAATTATAATAAATATAGATGACAATATTCAGTGAGACATTACCATGTTAGTTTATATTGAAAATTTTTACTTACTTTTCATTCTATCCGTAGATGGAAAATTGGTTGTCATAAGTTGTATAATTTTGGTTTATGCCAAAGATAAGAAAAAAAAGCATTTTTAAGTTTATTTTTATAGTTGGAATCATTTATTTAGTAATAAATGAATAGTGTTAATTACTTCAAAAATATTTATACAAAATGTATAAAAATAATTTACATTATATTGTATCTAAGAAATTAATATTGTCTAATTAACGGACTCTGAAGATTTATCAAGCCTGCCGCCACTCTCACTACATGGTCTGTATAGCCAACTAGATCATGATTAATAACAGAGTGAGGTTTTACATAATTAAATTCACGTATTCTCCGAATAGCTTGTTCAATGTGAATGCGCCAACTAGCTATCCTTTTGGCTCTAAAACTTCCAATCTTGTTGGTGGCGTGGCACTGAATACACTAGGCGGTTTCACTAATCTACAATATTTTTCATTTAATAGTCTGTCTATATGATTAAAGCCACGATCCGCCATAACGGTGCATCCGGGAGGAATAACATCTAAGAATCCACAAGTTTCCACTAATAAAACATCGCTTATTCTACCACCATATCCAGCTGAAACGTAATTAATAAATCCATCCGGGATTAAGGATATAAGGTATTTTAAAGTGTTACATTTTTTATATTCTGAACATGTCAGGGACTGTTTGACTGGATCGGAGGGTTTTTTCAATGTGTATTTCGAAGCAATCTATAATTGATTGAACTTTACTAAATCTGATTCGAAACGGTATTGGCAGTAACTTTTTTATTGCCTCTTTATCTGGCCAATATATTAGTGTTTTCATAAAACCATCTATTATAATTAGGGACTTCTTAAACATCTTCGAGGCATTAGATAATGACATGCCAAAATGATCTCCTAATCTGGAAAATGTATCATTCAGTTTTATTTTCAACAATGTAAGCAGAATATGCTCTTTTTTAATAAGAGACTGAGACTGAAGCAGAGATATAAAATGTGGATACCACAAATCTGGTACACCTAAATAACTTTTCGGCCTTCTCTCAATAATTGATAAGGTTGCTTTTAAGGATTTTTCTTTCTCGTCAATTCTTTGAGCTATTAATATCTCCTCACGTGTTTCTATGTCAGTTGTACTTGTAGTAACACTACTTAATTGACGCATTTCTTCCTCACTGGAACTGGTACTTTCTATGACAAGCACCTTCTCTTTACTACATTTTATTGGAGATGTGCTAACCTCCTTCGACATTATAAACTTAACTGGAGATGAAGCAGTATCCTGCAGATTAATTTTATTAAGTTTACACGTTACATATTTGCTGCGAAATGATGGTCTTGCTTGAACTGCTGGGAGTTTATGACTCGGTTTCTGAAATAGGCATTTTTCTTCACTAACCAAGCTTGTTGCGGGGTAACGTGGTTCAGCAAAGAAATAGGCTTGGTTACATTCTGCCTGACTTGTGGAAGGCTCGGCTAAAGATCGAGATTGTGCACCAATTGTTACATCAAATGCAGTGTTACTATCATGTTTCGTTGGAGTTAGTGCCTCTCCACCATGTAGTACTTCCTTGATTATGTTTCTTCGAACGTTTTACAGTTAATGAACGATCTACAGAAGATGCAGCTCTTTTCCTATCTGGCTGACAATCAAATATATGTGGGACAACTTCCTGCTTAAGAAAAATCTGACCTCCCATTAATCTATAGCGAATATAGTTCTCCATATCCTCTTAGAACTGAAAACAAGACTTTCTTAGTTTTACAATTTTCTTAAAATTCGAAAACAGGGTTAGGTAGCTAGTCATTCATTATTTTAGACTAATACTCATGCATGATAATTAAGTTTTAAACTTACTCAACTTACTTTAAAATGATCCTCAAAGCAGAAAAATACTGATGCTGTTGTAGGTGGATCACGTCTAGCGGCTTTAAACCACTTTATTTTGCGTTGCTTTTGTTTTGGTACTGTCACGAAAACCTTTTCAGGTGCATTCTTGGATGTATTTTTGCATCCTGGCACGAAACACCACGAAACATTTTCCATTATAAAACGTTAGGATTTTGCAAAATAACATATATTTATAATACACAACCCATGTTTGTTTACCAATAATATAATCGCTGATGTCATCAGTGCGGGATTCATGTGACATACGGTTTTTGGCGGTAAAATTTAAATTCAAATTTAAAAGGGCTTATTTTAAGGAATAAATCGATTGCTTGGGAAAATTCAATATTTTTTAAACATAATTAGGTATTATCTTCACAGTCAAAGAGATTTTAAAATTTGTGGAAACACCGAATTCAATATGGCGGACACCCCGAGATGACGGGGTATCTTTTTCTTCACAAACCTCTTAATATGGGTATCAAATGAAAGGGTTTGACGAGTAAAATACGATGTCATTCTAAATTCAATATGGCGGACGCCTTAGGATGGCAAATTATCTTCTTTTTTACTGTCTTGACGTGGGTATGAAATGAAACAGTTTGACGAGTAAAATACAATAAACTATGCAACGTCGTTCTAAATTCAATATGACGGTCGCCTCAAGGTGGCGGAGTATGTTTTCTTTCACAAACCCCTTGATATGGGTATCAAATGAAAGGGTTTGACGAATAAAATATTATAAACTATGTGACGTTAACTCTAAATTCAATATGGCGGACGCTCCAAGGTGGTGGAGTGTCTTTTTCTTTACAACCCCCTTGATATGGGTATCAAATGAAATGGTTTGACGAGTAAAATACGATACACTACGTGACGTCATTCAATTCATACGGATGCCCTAGAATGGCAAATTATCTTTTTTTTCTTCCGACTCCCTTGACATGGGTATCAAATGAAGGGATTTTGTCTGCCTGTTTGTCAGTAAAATAAGACGAAAGAAAAAATCAAATTTTATAAAAAAATATTTTTAAGAAAAAGCTTTTATTTTAAAAACTACTAAAAAGTAATATATATTTTTTAAATTCATACAACCGGAAATCAAAAGCTTTGGCGAGCGGTCAATTGCTACAGATTAAAAATAACAATTCAAAATGTTTACAACAATTGATATAAAATTATTAATTTTGGGGCCCTAAATTTGAAATAAATCTCAACAGTTGGCATTGCTTGCGTCACCCTATGCTTAAGCATAGGCGATATCCTCTTGCTGTCTGCCCCTAAAATCGTCACCAACCACCTTAATTAAAAATACTTTCTTTTCGAACGCAGTAAAATTTCCGAACACACCTTGATTACGTAAAATATTTTCAGATATATCGAGACGCCCGACAGCGGTCTGATCAGTCTTTAGACATTGTTTCAACTAGCCGGTTGTCTTCAAGATTATTATTCAAGAATGGAAAAATTCACAATAGTTAAAGATTTTGTGAAGAATGTACGTCGCTTCAATTTACCTGGGCGCACACTTGATTTTAAAACTAAGCCTGTGCCAAAGAATGAGGAGCCTGTGTCCTGGGTAAGAGAGGCCATCAACCTATGGAACAGGTAACCTACGATAACGTCTGGAACACTATCAGCAGTGTTTACCAATCCAACTCCACAGAACTATGCACGGAGACCTTCTGCCTGACTGACATCGGTGAGGATGCCGACCGGAAAAGGAAACGACAGGGCAGGTAAATATAATTCTTTCGAAGAAGAATGTGGCATGCTTCGGGCATCATAGTGATTAAAAATAAAGACAACCTATGCTTACCTAGAGCTCTAGTGGTTGTTATTGCATACGTTAATAAAGACCCAGAACAGGTGAGAGTGCGTAAAGACACTGGAAAATTGCAGATTCACAGAACTCGTCACCTGGGCGCTTATGCAGGTGTTGTAATTCCTGTGGTATTCCAGAACTTCAAAAATTCCAAGAACATTTAAACAATTTCAGACTGGTAGTGTACAAATATGGGACAAAAGTGCGTAGCACCATCTTCAAGGGGTCAACTGTCGGTTCCTCTTTAAATCTTTTGTATTATGAGGGTCATAACAACGTGATAACCTCTTTTACTGCAGCGTTCGTTTCTAATTATTATTGTAAACTTTGTCATGTACCCTACAACATCAGGAACGATCATAGGTGTGGTGGAACGTGCTCTTGCTGTCAACAATCTCCGGCTTGTTCGCAGGCGGTAAAAGTTACGTGTAATAACTGCAAGAGGTCGTTCAGGAGGCCGAACTGCTATGACAATCACAGAAAATTCCGCACTCACGGGAAAAGCACAGTTTGCAAGCAGATAAGAAGATGTGAGCAGTGCTTCAAACCAATTAAAACAGATAGGAAACACACTTGCAACGAAATCTATTGCAAAATTTGCAGAACACACATGCCACTAGACCACATATGTTATATGCAACCAGACGTCCTCTATGTTTTCTACGACCTGGAGACAAGGCAGACGCGGATATTGGAGAACGGCGATCGCCTCCATGAAGCAAACTTGTATGCCTGTATAAAGGAGAATAAATTACATTTTTGTAGAAAATGTGGATACAGGTTGATTATCTACCGTGACGCCGTTATTGAAAATTTTGTGAAATATTTGATCGAAGCACGAAAAAAATCTAAACAGGTGGTAGTTCTAGCACACAAAGGTCAGGTATTTAACCACCAGCTTATTTTGAACTATATTTTAACAATGACAGATCTAAAGCCTGAATTGATCACGAGAGGTACCAAAATAATTTCAATGGTGGTGGGAAACGTTAGGTTTCTAGATTCTCTTAATTACTTCCCCATGGCATTATCAAAGCTGCCAAAAGCATTCGGCCTCGAAAATGGATTCAAAAGGGCTATTTTTTCCGCCTCTTCAAACATTGAGGAAAACAAAAGTTACGTCGGTTCCTTACCGGCTATACAATTCTACGATCCCGACAATATGAAGGAAGTTGATAGTGAGGCATTCTTGAAGTGGTACGGAGAACTTACAGTTGAAGAATTCAAGATGCAGCGTGATTTAGAAGAATATGCAGTATTCTTCGGACGTGGAAATCCTGACGGCTGCATGTCTCAAATTTCGACAACAGTTACTGCAAACCTGTAATGTTTGCCCCTTCACAAAAGCCTGAACCATCGGCGTAATTTCCTGAAGTCAAATACCATCGGCATCATTCCAAAGGGTGCTTATAGGTGGAGGGATAACCAGAGTAAAATAGCAATTCAGTGACTTATATGGGAGGAAAAATTAAGGAATATAGACATTCTGCATTCTGCGAAACATCAAGAAGCTACGGTGCAGGGTGTTAAAGTGGATGGTTATTGTGTGAATACTAAAAAGATCTTTGGGTTTCACGTGTGCTACTGCCACGGTTGCACCAGCTGTTTCAAATATAACAGAGATGCTCCCATGCACGGAGACTCTTTCGCCACAATAAATTCCCGCTACGAGTCTGTGGCTAAAACAGGACGACTACGTAAGTTAGAATATAGGTCACAGAGATGTGGGAGTGTAAGTTTAGAAGACAGCTGAAAGAAAATGAAGAACTCCGTATTTATACCGAAGGACACCCCTGTTAACTTTATCGCCTCTAAATCCACGAGATGAATTCTACGGTGGTAGAACCAATAACACGTGCGTATTACTAGTGTCGTCCTGGAGAAAAAATCAAATACATGGACGTATGCAGCCTGTACCCGTGGTAATGTAAATATGGAAAGTTTTTCATTGGCCATCCAACAATATTTGTAGGCGACGAATGCAATAAATTAGACTTTGAAGAAATAGACGGGGTGATCAAATGTAAAATACTACAGCCCCAAAATCTCTTCCATCCCATATTAACATCCAGAATGAATGACAAACTAATGTTTGTTCTTTGCCGATCCTGCGGGTTGACAATGAATCGGGATGATTGCAACCATTCAGTAGAAGAGAGAGCACTTGTTGGAGTCTGGTCTACGGAGGTTAAGAAAGCTACGGAGAAGGGGTATCAAATGTTAGAAATATATGAAATTTGGAGTTATGAAGTAGACCAATATGACAAAACCAAAAGAACTGGGGGTTTATTTACGGGTATGATGAATCAGTTCATTGGGATTAAACAGCAAGCTTCATGATTTCATGATAGTTGTTCCACAAAAGCAGAGGGATCGCTACATTGAGCAGTTTCTCGAAAAAGATTGTTGAAAACCCTGGTTAAGGTCACTAGCTAAGCTGAATTTAAATTCGTTCTGGGGCAAGCTGGGTCAAAGAGAGAACCAACTAAAGACAGCCATATTTAACAACCCCAGTGAGTTGTTCGGTATGTTGACAAATGCATCTATCATTGTGAACTCTGTACTGCCAGTGGGAGAAGATACGCTGATAGTTAATTGGGAGCACATTGCGGAACCACACGCCCCTATAACAACTGTTAACGTTGTCATAGCCGCCTACGTTACAACTCAAACCTGGCTAAAGCTGTACAGCTATCTCGAACAGCTAGGTGACAAGGCCTTATATTCTGATATGGATTCTGTCAAACACATTTCGAGAGAGTGAGAATATGATGTGCCTACGGGGGAGTTTATAGGCGATAAGAAGAAGCAAGTGCAGAAGTTATCACGAATTCAACTCAGCCTTCTACTTTCTCAGTTGCCGCCGCAGTTACTACATCTGCTGATGATGAGTCACAAGTGGCCACCATTCGTTCTTCAAGTACTAGCAGGATGCAAAAAACTGGCACCAAACGAAAGGCAGCGGAAGAAAATTCAGACTCAAAGGTAATGGGCGAAGCACTGAAGCTCTTGCAGACATCGGTAAATACCGCAAATGATCCGCATTATACATATGGGTTATATCTGGCCAATGAACTGAAAAAATAAGACCAGCGCACACTGGCGCACGTCAAACGAGCCTTTTCAAACATTCTATTTTACGTAGATATAGGACTACTTCCTGCTCCTACGCCATATGGTAGTACGGCACAACTTCATCATTTCCTGGCTACATCAAATCCCACATCACCCAGTGATGCTCCAAGTACTTCTCGAGGCTATTTATCCCACGCTTCTACCACCCCAAGCCCTCTACAGAATTCCCCCCTGCATGAGTTACATCGGACCTCACACTTTGACTCTAATTCAGACTCTTTACTCACTTATTCTACTCTTTCCTCTGCCCAGAATTGCGAGAAAAGTATGCATCTTCAGCAGCCACCAGGCACATCACAAAATACCACCGAAGATGACATTGATGTAACGTCCGTCTTTTTAAAATTTCGAACTTAACTATATTTTTTTGTAAAAATCTACAGTGCAGCGCATGTTTTCGCGTCATATACCAATTTTGTAAACAGCTTTTTTGTAGATTAATAAAAAGTAAATAATGTTTATTTTTATAGGGAACCCAAGAATAAAATAAAATAAATAAATAAAAAGTACTCTCAAAGCTCTCAAAGAAGTTTCATTCACAAATGTTTTAAACACTTCTTAAAGTCGTACTAAAAAGTAAAAAATTATTACTTTGTCAAATAGTTACTTTAAAAAAAATTTCATGTGCGACTGCAAGAAAGTTGAAAACTACTTTGTGAATTAAAGAAGGGCAAGTAAGAATTACATTGTGAGTTAAAGAAAGGCCAGTAAAAAAGGTAATAACAATAAATATATCTTACCTTTACATATTTCTTAAGTAACTCAATTAATGCATCACAAACTTCTGAAATAATTTTTGATATAGTGCTCTTTGATATTCTGAAAAGGTATTGTAAACTGGTGTACGAATCGCCCGTGGCAAGGAATCTCAGCGTGCTGCCAACCTTTCCATTGAAGTTACCGCTTCCCTCATGTTAGTATCAATTCTTCTTATTTTGGGATCAATCTGTGACAAGAGATATTCAAAGTCTTCTAAAGTCATCTGGGTAAAGTTCCTGATCGTATCCTCGATGGGTTCCACTGTCATATCCCTTAAAAGCTGGTTCCCAGTTTGCAATCGCCGACGAAATATTTCTTTGGTCCACCATCGATGCTCTCTTTTTTCTTTTTCTTTTTATTCTTCGCATAAAGCATCGCAATGACAGCAAATGCTGACGCTCGAGTAGGAGATACGAACGACATGCTTGCCTCGCCAATACTGGCGGCTCACCTTCATTTCGCGAAACGTTTCGCCTCGTGTAAATGGTTAGGCTGAAACAGCGACTCGCGAGTCACTCTCGCGAAGCAGTTGCGCAAGTCAATTTCGCGCAGTGGAACGCCAGCTTTATAATTTCCTCATTAGCTGACAGTACGATAAAACAATATAATGTAACATATAAAAAAATGGTGGTCATACTGTTACAGGTATTGAAGTTTTTGCTAATAACCCAAATAAGATTTAAGTCACGAGCTATCTTAAGGAGGAAATTATAGCACACTCAAAATACAGATCATTCAACAGCGAGCAGATTCATGATATTATAAAAACGTCAGCTCCCAAAAAATGTCAACCCAAGATAATAGCCCCCTATTTTAATGAAAAACCAAACCTATGCCTCGCTTCACTGCTAAAGTATTATATAACCATCATCGATGATATGGGGAAGGGACATATCAGTTTAAAAAAACCACATCACTCAGCCACAGCTCAAACGGTCTCAATGTAAATAAAGAAAGGCCCTCATACACAGAAGGGAATTGTGAACGATTTGTCCCGCCACGGATTAAATCTATTGTCGATCTATTGATTGATGTTTATTACGTTTGTGGCGGGCGACGGATTTGATCGGTAAAACATCCGATGTGTCACAGGGCATCGCTGCAGGTTAAGTCCTGGACATATACGGAAATATCAATTCTGTTGGAAGATAGTAAAGGTGAAACATGAAATGGGCTAAGGAATTATTAACCGAATTTATAGATTTATATAGGGAGAAATCATGTTTGTGGAAAATGAATGAAAGACAGTTCGTACATAAATAAAAATATGAAAACAGAGGCTTATGATGATTTGGTTAATTTTTTTTAAACAAGAATTTTACCACCACTGTTGCGGAGGTAAAAAGGAAAATTCAAAACTTAAGCAACGCCTTCAGGAAGGAGAGGAAAAAATTGAGGATAGCTTAAGAAGTGGATCGGGAACAGAGGACGTATAATACACCAACACTATGGTAAGTTATGAGGCTGCATGTAACTTGTAAAAAAATTATAGGTGTTACATATTAAAACAAGTATTATTGTGCTCTAGGTATTATGATCTGCTTCTCTTTACTAAAGATCAGGATACGCCCTTGCCATCATTGGACGATGTAAATTCCCAAAGTTTAGAAACAGACTCGGAAACGCAGGTGGAGTCTAATGATGACACCGGTGATTTAGAAATGGAGGATTCACAAGTTGGAAAAGAAGAGGTATTTTTAATAAGTTACTATATAGTACAATATTGTATATGTTTTATTTTATTTTAATTGACTATTATTAACAATTTCAAAAAAAAATTGTTTTTTAAAAATAATTATTTGCAACAATTCTAAATTAATATTCACAAACTCTTAACATCTTATCTTGCCACGAAACTTTTCCCTTGTTGTTAAAATACTCCATATATTCCAGTATGTTTTCTTTTGCAGTATTACAGGGGTTTTTAGTACTTTTACCTTGTAATGGCGGCATTGTGTAATTCAAATCACTGAAGATTGTATTTGACTGTAGAGATTCTTTATCGAGCATGTCAATTTCTGTAGAAGTGGCATATGATGGACTGCTTTTTCTTAAATAATTATGCAAGTAACGATTTGCCAATATAAAGTATTTAATCTTGTCTGGATCAATATTGATGGTGATGTAAAATTCGAAACACTGTATCTATCAATCTAAACGCATTTTTTCAACTACATTTCTTGCACGCGAAATTCTGTAGTTGTATATACGTTTATCTCTCGTTCAATTTTTTTGAAGAAAGGGTTTAAGAATATGAGAATGAAGAGAGAATCGTCAGCTACAAAAAGAAAATTTAAATTCTCTTCTGCTTCATCTGCCTGGGGTAAGTTTAAAGCTCCATTTTTTAATCAGTGGCAGAACGAAGTTGCATTAAACACATCACCGTCGGATATCCTGTCTTGCTTCCCAACGTCAACGTATATAAATTAGTAATTATGATTAAGTAACTACTGCCATCAATACAATGCTGTAAAACTTTCTGTAGTAGTAATAAAATGCTCCAGATCCAGGGGGCGGCGACACAGTCAATCATATGCCAACGAGTTTTAAACCCAAGTGCAATATCCTCCCATATTTGCATTGTTTCCGGCATCTACAAAGAAAATATATTTTCAGGATTTAAAGCAGTCTACTGTAAAACAAATTAAAAGAATAAAAATATTGCGATCCAAACTTTACAAATTTCATGAAGGTATGCACTACAACTTTGTCCATTCCAGACACATCTGATGAATACGATACTATGCAACAAACTTTTGCAGAATCTCTCATGCACAGAGTTGTAACACTATAGGCTAGATAACGAGAGATTTTGATTCTGGCCCATACGCGTGATTATTTTTGAAATCGCTTCATTTTACTACAAATTAGTGAACCGCTTGATTTTATAATTAACAATTAGTGAGTAAAATAGATCCCTTTTCTATATTTCTTTAAATATCTCCGTTCCTGCTAATTTTGAGTACAACATATGCATTAGGAAAATTGTTCATTATGAGATTCTCTCAAAAATGAGCACCGATAGAGGTCGTTGGGTCCAACTGTTAACTTGCAAGTAGCTTCCAAAGCTTTCAAAATACGTTACTTTCACTATTTCTTTACTCGAAATCAACTGCACATAGAGAGATAAAAATTGAAAATTGAAGATGTGTCTATTTTGTCCAGATAATGTACAAAAAATTTCAGCAAGATTGGTTTAATACTTTTTGAGTACCTAATTAACGATCTATTTTTTTGAAATTCTTAATTAACAGTTGTGCCATTTTTTGTAAACTCCATTTCTTATTGGGACTCATTTAGAAAATTCAAGAAACTATTGAAAAATCGCAATTTTTGAAGATTTTTTGAGGTTCTCTACGCGTGACCCTTTTTATGCGCGACATAAATAAACAAATTTCTTGTTATATTTTAACTTCAGAGAATCCGCTCTTGCACATCTAAAAAGCTGCTATTTCTTTACAAATTTTAAAAAAAGTTTGTACTAACATGCGCAGGAGCCGAGATATTTTTTTTTTCAAAAAATTCGTGAAGGCGTATTATACGTCGTACAGTGGGATATCATTTTTCAATAGTATTTTCAATTTTCTAAATGAGTTTTCTAGTTATAAATTGACTTTACAAAAAACGGCACAATTGTTAATTAAGGATTAAAAAAAAAATTATTGTTAATACTCAAAAAATAATAAACCGATCTTGTTCAATTTTTTTGTACATTATTGGGACAACATAGACAACATCTTCTTTTAGCCCTCTACGTGCAGTTGTAAAGAGTAAAGAAATAGTGAAAATAACGTGTTTTGAACGCTTCTGAAGCCATTAATTACTAATTGCACCTAGCGAGCTCTATCGTGCTCATTCTTTAGAGAATTTCGTAACGAATAATTTTATTAATGCATATGTTAAACTAAAAGTTAGCAGGAACGGAGCTATTTAAAGAAGTATATTAATTGTTAATTATAAAATCAAGCGGTTCACTAATTTGTAAGCAAACTTATGTGTGTTCAAGTACAACCTAAAACGAAGCGATTCCAACAATAATCTCGCCTATGGGCCAAAAATTTATTTTTTAGCATTTTTTCCTTCCTGCCTAGCCTGCTAGGTTCATTAAATAAGTTAGAGGAACATGTGGACATAGCAGATGTATGACAATTTAAACCCCAAACTTTAAACACATTTCACTCATGGCAGCCAGTAGAACATAGTATTCTTTTGCCGGTCACTTCTCTAAATGATACTTCATCAGCAGCATCAAGTTCAAATTCAACTACATTATTTTCATTCTCGTTCATGCTGCTGCCCGAGTAAGACGCGCTGTGCTTCCCTCTGTAGAGAAACATTTTAAACAGCTGCAATAAACAGTGGTCATAAATCCTTCTGGTTATCTCTTAAAATAACGACCGAAAATATGTTTACCCGAGAACAACTTAGTGATATACAAGTGATGATTAAACAAACAATCGAACAACTACTTAACGACAAGGCGTTTTTAATCACTTTTGTGGAAACCATAAAGGAGAAATTAGAAATAAATGAAATGCAAAAATAAATTAAACAGCTAACTATGGAGGTACAACACCTCAAAAAAGAAAATAGAGCAACAGAAGACAAACTGGAAAAGTTAGAACAGCACCGGAAGAGGAAGATAATAAGAATGCACGGAGTGACCGAATCCAGAGGGGAAGAAGTACCTGAGAAAACCCTAGACGTTCTGAAAGGTACAATGGAACTGGACATTAAGAAAGAACATTTGGAAACCTATTTCTGAACAGGGACAATAAGAAACGAAAAAAAGTCTATCTTAGTGAGTTTTACAAGGAAGGACATTAAAAGTATAGTGCGAAATCGAGGAAAACTTAAAGGAACGGGTATCTCCATAACAGAGAACGTCACTCCCGGAAAATATGCCCTGTTTTTACAAGCCAAACAAAAGCTTGGCAAAGAAAATGTGTGGATACTTGGACGGGAAATCCGAGCGCGAATTGACCAGAAGAGAATGCTAATAAAAAATAAGGCAGATCTGGACCAACTACAATGACACTTATATCAGCAGGGCGGCAGCAATGTGGGTAATTAGTACTCTTTGTGCAATCTTAGAATACAGTTTAGACGTAAGAATAAATTAATAAGGTAGTATAGGTTATATAGATAAAAAAAAATAAAATATACAAGTATGGCGGGTATAGAGATAGCGATGAATATTTTGGGAAATTATAACAACATTGAAACTAAAGAATAAAATGATTTTGACGAACTTAAAAAAAATTCAAACGTGGTGAATAATTTTTCAGTAGTACATTATAACATTATAAGAAGTATTAGGGCAAGTTTTGATGAACTTTGTGCTAGTATAGCTGAAATAAATAATGGCGACGGAAGTGTAGGGATAATTGTTTTATCGGAAACCTGGTCTAGATCGGATATAAATAACTTTTGTATGGAACTATAAATCTTATTATAACGAAGCAAACTATAAAAAGAATGATGGGGTTTTTATTTTTATAAGAAATGACCTGTGTGCAGATGTGAGGATTGTAAAGCTTACTGAGGCAACAATCCTAGAATACAAACTTACCTATAATAAAATAAAAGCTATAGTCACAGGCATCTACACTCTACAGACCTCCTCCCACAAATATAAATATGTTTATTGACGATATTGAGGATTATATAAAATCTGTGAACGATAATGATGTTATAATCCTGGTTGGCGACATAAATATTAATATCAAAGATTTAACAGACCTTTCTGCCCTAAATATGCAAATATGTTGGAGAATGGTTTTCGATGCCAAATTACCCAACCAACATTTATTGTCAAGTTTACGTTAATTCGTCGTTCTAATAGGTCAGAATTTCGGTTTGACTAATTTGGTGATAGTCATTTTTACTTAAAAGTAACCACAAGTTTACCAATATGGGGAAAAAAATTAAAGTAAATCTGAAGTCAAAATTAGGCAAGTTAGGACATTTTGTTCAAGATGTCAAAGACATTTAAAAGTAACATAACCCTGTCAGTAAGTCAAGTTGTGGTAATTTTAACGTAATTATTCTTTATTTATTACTTAAATAATATTTAGCCATACCACAAAAACAATTAAAAGAAGGGGAACTAGAATTGCAGGTTGGTTAATAACTACAGAATGACCAACATGACGCCAACGTTTTACGTTATAAGTTGTACATGGTTTTTCGATGATAGAAATATACTATTGGTAGGGGACACATGAGTGGATTTAATCAAATTATATTTGGAATGGTATCTCTCACCGTGTTTGGAAGAAAATTATTTGCGGAATAAAATTTACTGTAAATATAACTATTGTACTTCTAAAAAAAAGTGTGCGCTCTTAAAATAATTACAAATGAAATAAACACATTTCCCACTGGCCTTACTCCCTTAACGCCAAGCCATTTTTTAATTGGAGATGTTCCTAATGCGATTTCACAAGCAGATGTTAAAGATTTTACCATGAATAGAATGACACATTATCAAAGACTCCAGCACATAGTGCAACATTTTTGGAGCCGATGGAGTTCTGAATACTTGTCAATATTACAACAACGTCGTAAATGGAGGAGTCATAAAGTCACTGGCGTTAAGATTGGCAATATGGTAGTTTTAAGGTACTTTTAGACGGTCAGTTCAGTTCTCCGTTCAGTTTCAGTTTCAGTTCAGTTGTCAGTTATCTTATGTCTAAACACAAAAAAATGACGGAAAAACTGAAACTGATACGGAGCTGTGGCTCGATGGGTTTGCCAAAAGTTTATGTATCAGTTACCAGTTAAAATGATGTGTAAACAAACCTGTCCGTTCTTGTCTCAGTCTTCGCAGGAGCCTGGTTAGACGTATATCTCGCGCAATGTCAAAACACGACTTCCTAACGGAGTTTATTGAGCTTTATGAAAAATACCCATGCTTGTGGAAAAAAAAGGACCCGCAGTACCATAACAGCCACAAAAGAGAGGCATGTTACAATGTTTTGTTGAAGAAATACAAAGAACATGATAAAAATGCGACTGTAAAAACAGTTAAAAAAAAAATTAATAGCCTGCGTTCAGCTTATAATAAAGAAGTCAAAAAAGTTAAGGAGTCGGTTAAAAGTGGAGCCGGAAGTAGCGAAGTATACGAACCGTCTTTGTGGTACTATAACTTATTTGGGTTCCTTAATGACCAACAAGATGTTCGCCAGGGCATCAACACTATGGATGATGATGATGAGGATCCAGAAGATACAGTAAGTAATTAATACATTAATCATTGTATATTTTTTATTGGTTTGTATATTTACATCTGTTGGAACAAGTTTTGCACATTATACCATATACCTTGTGCGAACAACTTCATCTTGCCAGTCAACCTGTCCTTCATTTACAAAATATTGCACATATTTATTCCTAGAAACTTTCGCTGAGTTACTAGCATTCTTTCGAGTAGTGCCCATTTGAAGACTTACTAGCCCTTGCACCTCAATAACTGGATCTCTGTCCGATTCCTTCAATTCGGTTGGAGTGTAAGAAGTGCTCGACTTTTTTCTTAAAAAATTGTGTAGATAGCAGCATGCCAAGACAACAATATCCATATTTTCCATGTCTTTTAAATTTATAGCTGTATGGAAGATTCTAAATCTGTTGGCCAATATTCCAAACGCGTTCTCAACAATACGTCTTGCCCTTGACAATCGGTAGTTGAAAACCATCCGTTCATAATTCAACTGTTTTTTGTTGAAGGGTTTTAAGAAGTTGGTTCTTAATGCAAATGCTTCGTCTCCAACGAAAGCAAATGGCAGCTTTGTGCTTCTATCCGTTGGGCTCTCATCAGGAGGTAATTTTAAAGCATCATTAATTAAGGTTTTATAAAAGTTAGTATTGTTTATTACTCCGCCATCTGATATGCTTCCATTTGTTCCGACGTCGCACATAATAAATTCGTAATTCGAATTCACGATAGCCATTAGTACAATGCTGTGAAACTTCTTATAATTCCAAAATAAAGATCCACTTTCTGTTGGTGGGATTATGCGAACGTGCTTTCCGTCTACAGCTCCTAGACAATTTGGAAATTGCCATCTGGTCTGAAAATCTTCGGCAATTTTTCTCCATTCGGCTTCATTTGCTGGCATCTGCAAGACAAATTACATTAGCTCGAATTAGATTACATTTGTACATGTTAATTTTAATGTTTGTTTCTTTCTAGGAGGATTCACAATCTGTTGTTGAAAATGATGTACTTGAATCAGAGGACAATTCCACACAAGAATTATCTGATCAAGAATCCATAAGACAGTCTATTGCGACAGCCCCGAGTAGGGAAAGTAGAAGTGACATAGAATTCTCACAAAATTCTACTTCACCATCCCCGAGTACAGGAAGTCAAGGAGACCAAACATTTCCACGACCCTCTAATATGATAACTCCAAGTACAGGAAAAAAAAGACCGTTAGGCAATTGCAAGAATGTGTCAAATAAAAAAGTCCTACAATTGGTGGCTGATAGGCTGACTAAGAACGATGCCACTAAAGAAGAGATGCACAGTTCATTTGGCAAGCATGTTGCGGAGGAACTAACCAATATGGCACCCGAAATGGTACCCTTCGTAAAAAAAATTATAAACGATGCTATATTTGAAGGCCACATGAAATCCTTAAATAGAAGCTCCGCAATCATAACTCAGCCAATGCAACAAGTATTGTGGTCAGCACAGCCACAGCGAGGTCAATGTTCAACAACACATTCAACACAGGGCCAGTTGTCGACGGCAGGGTCAATGCAGTCGCAGAGCCATTTTTCGGAAATCAACTACACACCAACCGAAAGACCCTCACAAGATTATACTACGGCTAGTTATTTTTCACAGTTTCCCAACACATTTAAAAACACATAATGCACCTACTACATTTATATGATTCAATAAATATCTGACATTTCAAATCAATCGTTTTTCTTTACTTTCGACATAGCACTTACTTACCTTTATATAATTCTTGAGTACTGTAATTATGGCTTTACAAGTTTCAGGTATGATCACACTTAGACTTGGAGCTGATATTACAGTAGGAAATCTAAGACTTTGGTAAGAACTCCCAGTTGCCAAAAATCTTAGAGTTGCACTTAGCCTTTCGTGTGGTGATATAGCTTCTCTCATGTTGGTATCTTGTTTTTTTATAATCGGTGTCACTAAGTGCAGCAATTCTCCATAAGCATCCTCACTCATTCGTAAATAGTTTGACCAATCAGAAGGTTCAAAGTGAAGTTCCTTCATTAAATTTACATGAGACAGTGATATTCTCTTTAGGAGCCAGTCTTTGCTCCATTTACTTCTTTTTTTTCTTGGTTTCTTTAGTGCCAAGGCCAAAGCTACCGCAATTAGGCATTCTTCATCCATGGCGACTGTACTGTGCACGACAATAATGAAAACTAAACTGATTGTCTAAATACAGCGTTATTTTTTAACTGAACTGACAACTGAACTGAAACTGAACGGAGAACTGAACTGACCGTCTAAAAGTACCTTTAAAGGAAAAGAATTCTCCCCTCATGATTTGGCCACTAGGTAGAATTGCATAGCTACGTCCAGGCAGTGACAATATAGTGCGTGTAGTTAGCATACAAACTGCAAGTGGTATATTAAAAAGAGCTTGAGCAAATATTTGTAAGCTCCCGACTGAGACAAATATAAGTGATGACACAAAATTACATCATAATGATTCAAAATAAAAATACTTCCGTTCTCGTCATCTCTTTTTTGCATTGTTAAATGAGTTATTATTTCGCAACGCAAGTATTAATATGTTTGTTTTATTTATTGAAAGCTTAGCATTTCAAGGGTGGCGGCTATTTAGTCTATATTATCTAACTTAGTTAAGTTAGTTGAAATGTTCCCACTCTATATGATAGAAGTACTAACAAAAATCACTCTACTCATGAAATTTTAATGTTTATATATGTTTGAAAAATAAATAATTTTATTAAAACGTCAAATGAATTAATATCTATACACAAAAAGAGAAAAACACGCACAGGACACTTTCTTTTATTTAAGAATCCTTGAAAATGTTCGGGATAACGCACGATAAGAGATTCTACTAGACAACTCGTGAATATATTAAGAATATTAAAAAATGTTATGGTATTGACTTGAAGGATGGCTGTAGACACAAAGATGATGCAACAAGTATTCATAAGTATGTCTTTCATCTGAGGAATCATCTTTGACATTGTTTTATAAACTACGGGGTATAATAGAGAATTACCCAGACATCACACATGCAGATTTTTGTCTTATTTTCATGAATGGAGTTCAAATAGATATTTTAAATAAGTTTAGAAATACTTCAATACGGGATACACGGACTTGACTCATATTATTTTGAACTAACGACCCTATTAGTAAAAGATGAATTTGGTAATGGATTTCCAATTGTTTTCATGTTTTCAAACAGGAAATATACTTTTATTTAAAAATTATTGTTTGAAAAAATTAAAGAACGTGTAGGAGTTATTAACTCCAAAGTTTTTGTCTGACATTACAAACACATTTCTTAATGCCTGGTGTAGGTGTGGTACCTCTGTTAAATGGTTTATTGTGCGCTTAGAATGTGGATAGAGTCTGACAAGTAAACCTTGGCAATATTAATGATCCTGATAAAATGTCACACTTACAAAATGATAAAAGAACTGCAATATACTTTAAATCCCGACACATTTTTAAATAGTATAAATAATTTTTTAGATAAGATTTTAAGCGACTCAGATACTTATAATTTTGGAATATATTTTCAACAACATTACGCTGATAATTTTAAAGAGTTGGTTTATTGTAATAGAAAGGGTTGTGGGGTAAATACTAATATGATCATTAAACATTTTCATAGGGTTTTAAAATATTGTTATTTGGGTGATAAAAAAATCAAAAGATTGGACAACACTATTCACCAGTTATTAATACATTTAAGAGACAAGACTATAGAAAGAATTACTAAAAACTAAGAAAAGGCAAATCTGTTAAAAGTCATGTAACTTCTAGCCTTCGAGCTGCTTTAGTTAGTGATTTTACTGTATCTCAAAATAATAATGTATTTACATTGAAAAATCAAAGAAATGATGAATACATTGTAGAAGGGAAAAAAATGTAAGTTTCTGCAATATTAAATGTACTTTTTCTAATATATGTATACATTCATATACATGTAGGTGTATCGATTTCTTAATAAGAAGCACAATTTGTAAACATGTTCATTTTGTGGCATTACAAGATACCGAAACACAACCAGGATATTCATCACAGTCTGTAGGTATGATGATCTGTAAAACTATATTGTGTTTTAGCTGTTAGCAATATTCCCTTAAATAAATTTGAAACAGACAACTCTAGTAAAAAAAGAACCAGGAAATAAAAACATTATAAACTAAAAGACATTTGTTTCTACAAAAACAAAGACGAAAAAATAAAAATATGCATATTGCATATAAGCAAAGGCAATAATAAAAGAAATATTTAATAGCAGTGTAATAGTATCTTGTCATCCAAAAGAATAATCGTAAGTGTAACGTCGAAAGAGTAGTTAGAGGGTGCCTTTTGATAAATAAATATTCAAAAATAAAAGTAGCGTTTTGTTAATATTGATTCTGTTGAGTTGTTCTTTGGACATTGGTAACCATGTTGTGGAAAAATCTACCAATACAATGGAAGGTCCACTTGATATATCGTTTCATTTGTCCCCCATAAAATACCTCTGGTTATGTGAAACGAGAAACATAAAAACAGTTCACGGTTGAAAATACACATATATTATATTGGTAATAGTTCCCTAGATACATCTCCCAAAATGCACACATGCATTTTTACAATTCTTATTTCAAATTGCGCTATAATTGACAAAAACATAAAAATTTCGTTTCATATATACCCGGTATGACGGTACTGATTAATCGTACAACTGAATTATTAAATGAAAGTAGTAACTATGAACGAGCAATAATTGTTTCTAATGATGATTTTATTGGTCAAACTATTAGTAACAATGATAATACTGTGACAATGAAGAGATTTTTACAAATAAATATGAACAGAAAAATATTAAGACAATTGTATTGCCTCCAAGAATAAAGAAGCAAGGACGACCTAGATGACATGAAATGACTGTTATGGGCTTGAAGAAGAAAAATAAAAATTTTCCAAACAAAATTTGTATTAAAGTTTAAATACTGCAATTTTATTTATGGTATCAGCATTATTATATTAAACAAAATCCATTGCTTACTTATGAATCAATTGAGGACATACAATGTAGAGATGATTTGAAAGATCAACTACAATATGTAATATTAGGTAAGTATGTATAGCACGATGGAGTGAAAAAAATCTTCTTTTTTATCGCCTATATCACCACGAGTTGTCTATGGTAAAACTACATAGTGTGCAAAAGCTGGCTGAATTCGATCGTCATGTTCAGGTGCCCCAAAAGCATTTTAGTTTCCATAATGATCGTATATCTTCTATAAAAGGACAGCAACTAATGTCTCTATTTTGTTAATCTGTGGTACACAAACGTACTACGCATGCGTCGTTTATTGTAGACAATCAGGCGCAAGTTTACATGATTTCCAGATAGTTACAACTGAGGTTAGTTGCTTTTAAATCTTCCTAAGTGTTTCTTGATATATGTTTTTAAGTGGTTACACGCGTGTCAGTGTATACCATGCCTAGAACAAGAACAAAAGTCCATTTTCCTGTACTTGGAGCAATTTACAGACAATGTGTTAAACCAACATACTCTCGGGTTATTTATGTATTCGGTCGAAATTATTGCAAAATCAATCAAAGGAGCCGACTTTTCAAGAAATATGGAAAATATTGAAATTAAAGCCAAAATTATGGAATAAAGCTTCTATTCCGATACTCTCCTATCAATAGATTTTACATTTGTTAAGAAAATATCATACGGCATACCTTAAGAAGCCAATTAAGTCTAGAATGAGTGTAAGCTACAAATTAATAGTGGATAAGGTTAGGGAAGATGCTGAAAAAAGGCTATTTGATATCTGCGTCTGTAAATGTAAAGATTTTTTGCTTGTACTTGCATCAAGCAAAATAAAGTTCCAAGAGGGGAATACGAATTTTTTATAGATCAGAGAAGTGCAAGGAATATGATAATTGGTGGTATCGATATTGGGACAACTAAAC
The DNA here is from genome assembly GCA_963583905.1 of Stenurella melanura. Classification (NCBI taxonomy): domain Eukaryota; kingdom Metazoa; phylum Arthropoda; class Insecta; order Coleoptera; family Cerambycidae; genus Stenurella; species Stenurella melanura. The sequence continues at coordinate 74,938,088 of OY757315.1, forward strand.
AACTGCAAAGTAGATTTGAAAGAAAGCTGAAAGATTCTAAATCTACAAGAAAGTTGTAAAAGATGACACAATGTAATCCGACACATTCTCAGATTCTTCCATAACAGATGATATGGATAGCTGCAAAACCAGACCCTCAACATCTATAGTGGTACTTCTTCTAAACAGATGAGGTTAAACATGTGCACAGGGGACACATGTGATAGGACTGGAGTATCAGACAGATAGGCAGTAATTTTAGTTAGTGTAGCTTTAAAAGACATGGGCTTAGTAACGGGAACAGTCTTCAAAAATTACAGACCGAAGTAAAATAAGGAGAGAAAGAGTAAAATATCGCAATGAACAATGCAAGTTCAAGCAAGACAGGAAGTGCTTGGTGTGTATTTTAACGGCCGTAAGGACAAAACTCTAACACAGGAAAAGTGGGGCTCCAAATTTTATAAATTCACAGTTACCGAAGAGCACAGTGTATTGATTTCAGAACCCGGATCTAAATACATTGGTCATGTGAGCGTAGTAAATGAGACTGCCCGACAAATATAATTCAGTATAATGAATTTCCTTCCAACAAAAAACGGCTAATATTGTTTCTATAGGCTGTGACAGCACAGTGGTGAACACAAGTCTAGAAATGGTGTTATTCGTCAGATCTAAATAAAAATTGGTAGACCTGTGCATTGGTTTGTGTTTATGTTACATATTAACGAACTACTACTAAGACATTTACTCCTAAACATGGAGGCCCACTAAACATGAAAACATTACCGAAATAAAACAGTAATGTATCATCGTTACTTTGTAACATTATTCAATAGATAATTTTAACGTTTATATAACAAGTATGTTATAGATTATGTCCCAGTCAGCAATGTTACAAAGTTATATTATTAAAAAGACAACATTAAAGCTATATCCTCTCAACATATCTACATTAATGTTTTAATGTTATATTTTAAATACAAAACGATATGGCTCTTGAAACAGGCGGGAAGGATTCGTTCGGAACAATGAATTTTGCTCAATACTTCGTACCCGCCTTATTAGCTTTTCCTTGATCGCCCTAAGCGCTTGAATCCTAACTAAACAATACTACTTAATTGTTAGCATCACTGTTAGATTCAGTGCGTGGTACTGGTGTCTTAGGACGGCTGCTGTTTGCCGGACTTTAGGTATGAATTCAACCAGCTGTGAATGTCTTTCACCACCCTCTGGATCAAGAAGCGTGTTGTCTGGCCAACTGTATTTTGCCTTCGATCTTTTGTACACGCCGCTTAACCTTTTCGATACCGCTTGGGGCTTTGGTTGACCTATCGCGGGGAACGAGCTGGCTAGCAGCGTTGTACAAGCAGTGTTAATCTGCCAAATGTCGGCGTCCTAAAGTTAACATCAATGTACTCTCTGGGTTGTTTCCCGACAGCAGCTATTTGCCGCGGTGGAGGTGCAGCTGACACTTCTTCCTGCTGACGGGGTGCCCTTACATAACCTGTCGTACGCAGGAAGGATAACTGGTTTCTAAGAGGTTTGTTCCAACAAGGTTTCATTGCACCGACTCCGTATCAGTTCATGAATTCACTAATACGCAGGCGCTAATATAGGATTTGTTCGTAACTAGTTCAGAATGCAAATAGTGGGATGTTGGAACTTGGGACAATTGAACAATCTGCTTTTTAATCCGAGACGACGCAACATGGTTGTCTCTGTCTCTGGCAACAACATACGAACGAACATAACCACAGATTTTCAGAAGTTTTTCAGTTTTGTTTGTTCGTTGTTCCTTAAAACAAAAGAAAAATGGAAGGTAAAGTAATATAACCCTATTATAAAAATGTTCTGTAAGATTACATATTATTTAATAAGTAGGTAGGTACATAATAATATGTGTTTTTAGATGAACTTGCTGAATTTATTATCCTGGAAACAAAATCGGCTGAAAACTCATCTTATGACAATAATAATATTGCTAGATGGAATATTAACAACACAAAGATGTTGATCGATATGTATGGTACCTATAGGACTAAAGTTGGAACATTAAAAGTTAAAACTATAAAGAAAATGTGGCAACTAATATCGAATCAATTAAATGAAGCTACAGGAATGAGCTATACTCCAAGTCAGTGTGAAAACAAATGGAAAGTATTGGATAGGGCATATAAGAAATACATAGAAAATCAAAAATCAACAGGTAGAGGCACAAAGTATTTTGAGTTTGCCGAGGAAATGCAAAACATATTTGGTGGAAAAAAAATATATTACACCAGCAATATTATTATCAAGTGAAACTGTTAATGTACCAGCATCTGAAATTATACCAGATATGTCGGAAGAAAACGAAGAAAATGAAAATCATTCGCTAACAGCGGAAAGTGCTAGAAGTCCTAAAAATTTTCCTAAAGGTATTAACAAAAAAAGGATTTTAAAACGAAAAACCACAATGTTAGAAATAATTAGAAAAGATAGACTAAATTATCAACAAAAACGATTAGAAATTGAAGAAGCAAAACTGGACGGATTAAGAAAAAGAAACGAACTGATAAAGGAGCGGAATAATATTTTAAAAGAGAAGATACCTATACCACAGGAGTTCTTATAATGGGTTTAGAAGATGCCACTTACTTTTTCGATATATAGGGTGTCCCAGCTAGGAGTATATGGCAATATATTGGGAACGTATAGTTCGAGTAAAGATAACACTAAAAGTACGTATAGATTCTTTGTTATAGGCTATAAGGCATATTTACCTTTTAAGATTTAATCTTTTATGAATAGCTCAGAAGGGGAGCTTACCAAGAAAAAAAATTGTGGTACTTTTAGTGTTATTTTAATCCAAACTAGTATAGCCATATAGGTACTTACTCGTGGGACTCCATGTATAATGTATTATATATTTTTTTACTCTATAAGCGAGAAAACAGGTTTTTTTTTTGTTCTATAAACCAAAAAAAGTTTTGTTTTTTTATTCTGTTAATTTTATAAATAATAATTTATTGTAAAAAGTAAGAATAAAACTGTTAAGTTAAAAAGCGGAAATTTTATTTAAAAATAAACTACAATGCTAAATTATTTACAATATTATCCCTGATCACTCTTGCTTCAATGTCATCCTCTTCGTCTTCATCCTCTTCAAGGTCTACATCTTCTTGGACAGGTAGAACTTCATTTAACAATTGAATATTGTCATCTAACACAAATTCATCGTTTATTGATAAATTGTGTAAAACACAGGCTGCTCTAATTAGGTGGACAAATATAAAATATCTCTTAACTTGACATGAAACATTTGTCTAAACTTTTGTTTTAATATACCTATGCAATGCTCAACAATACACCGATTTTTTTATAATTTTGTATTATAATTAATTTGTCTTCGAGTAAGTTGCCCTCTATCTTTAAATGGGGTCAATAAATTTGTTTTTAGAGGGTATCCTTTATCCCCTAGTAAAAAGTAAGGACCACATTTTTCTGCTAAGTTATTACAAAGTGGAGAATTCCTAAATACTCTGCTATCATGTACAGGCCCTGGATACCCAACAAATATGTCCCTAATTTTCCTTTCATCCTCGCAAACTAGTTGAACCTGAAACGAAAAATATCTACAATATAGGACGAAGTTTAGATAATATCTATTCTTACACATAACCCTAAAATGATTTGACAAAGACTATTTAAATATAATTCTGGATGTGTATTTTTTACTTAATTAAAAGTGAAAGCATACACACGAGAAAAAGTATAGATCAATATACCTATACAATGTTAAAAAATGTTTTTTTACATATATATTGATGTGGAGCTTCTGTTTGAGAATGGCAACGTGAGAGCCGAAATGTCGAGACTTTAATAATCTACTAAATTTTATATGTATATATATAATAAGCAAGACGCATTGTACATGAATTTATTTACCTGTATTGAATAGTAATGTTTTCGGTTAATATATGAATCGGGATCATCTTTGGGTTTATCTATTTTTATATGGCTTCCATCGATGACACCTATTACATTAGGAAATCTATTGTCTCTAAAATGCTGCTCGATTATTCTCTTTTCATCAGCAGATGGCCACGTGATAATTTGTGGTGATAAATTACTAAGAAAAATAACCATTCTTCGAATAATTCGATGCAAGGAGCTTATGGTAATATTAAATCGATCTGCAACATCACGAAAGCTGGAGGTCTGGTAACCAATAAACCATAAAAAAATTAAAACCTACGACAAAGACAAATAAGTTATTGTACCTATTAGAAATTAACAAGTCATCTACAAATTATATGCCTATTCTGTTGAGACCTACCTGATTTAAAGGTGAAGTTTTTCCATATTGCCCAGAATAAGGTTTATACTGGTCACTTCCTTCAAACCGAGTGACAATGTCATTAACAACTACCCTACTTATTCTAAAATGTTCAAAAAATGCTTGATCGTCGTAATGAGGCACTGTTTCCTCTGAAAAAGTGTTATTCATTGTAAAACTCGAGGTGAAACAAATCATTTCAGTTTGATTTAAAAGTACTACAACTTACCTAAATAATTTTCATTTTTATTACGTTGCGCATTCATTTGCATCTCTAAACCATCTTCTTCGCTCGACTCGGAAGCTGCAAAATCGCTTTCATCTTCTATATCACTCATTATAACAAAGTTGTCATAAAAAATTACCTATTTACAATTTCTTGTAAACAGATAACCTTAAATACGAACTCCTCTTTCTTGACAGATCAAGTATTACTGCGAATGTCTTTGAATATTGGGACAATTGGTACTTGCTTTGAATCAGGGACTCATTTGACTGTTCTTAAACCAGCTACGTACAAGTCCGCAGTAAGTTGGAACATCGGCTAATCAGTTCGTATTTACGTTCAGAAGTTTGTTGGAACGTATATTTCTTATTGCGCATACTCCCGACAGTTCCGGAACTGGTTTTTCTGTCTGTAGGAACAAACCTAAGGTGTTGTTCAGAGAAGACGCGATTCTCTGGGTGCATATTACACTAGATCTCGCGCAATCGCGCCATGTATTCTCTGCGCGCAGGTTCGCTACTCTCATAGCATGTCAGCAGGTCATCCCGGAGTTCCCTTGTCCATTTAAAGCGTCCGCGTTCGTTGCATAGTTCGTCATTATTGAGACCATCATGTTGGGCTCCTCTAACTGGTCTCCGACCCCCATCTGAGCGGGGTCGATTGTGAGAAGCGCTTTCCCTGTTGAGTGGAACCAGAGGCACTTAGATCTCAGAGTGGTTAGCCCTGAGATGCACTTCCAACATCTGTCAGGTTCTTTTATGCAAAACAGAGAAGAAATTAATCGTTTTCTATCATGCATTTAGGAACTTGCGTAGGGGAGATTCGGGAGGAATGGGACTGGAGGAGGTATGGGACGGTTAAAATATATTTTAAAATCACCGCCATATTTGGTTCACATATGTATACACAGAGGCGCTGGAGCAGATCTACTAGCAGCTGTAATGGCTGCTTATTCATTGTTACATTTATTTGTGCTGTGATATAATTTGTGTTTTTGGACTAGAAAAGTAAGTATATTTGATTCTCTTTGCTATGAAATTTTGTTAATAGTTATGAATGTAAAAGATGTACAATTTGTAGATGAAATATATATATTATAGGAGTAATTTGATGTAATATATGGTGGAATAAGCGTATTTTAGCATTTAAAATGTGACCTTAAATATTATAAGAATACAGTGGGGTGAAGGGGGACATAACAAAGAGGGTGCTTTGGGACATGTCCCATTCCTCCCGTATCTGAAAATGTTACTGTTAATTGGAAATAGATCGCCTTAATAACTTTTCTTACTATGAATTTCCATTTTTTTAGGTGTGCACATCATGTACCGAAAGTGGAAACGAAAATACCCTAACAGGGTTGTGTCAAATGACGTAATTTTACGAGCAGTTCAAAAGGTCTGTGTGGAGAATAAATCGGTGCGGCAGGTATCTGAGACAATGGGTTTATCTAAGTCGGCTTTGGCAAGGCATGTCTTGAAGTATAAAGTGGCAGAAAATAAAACTGACTTAGTCTTTAGAACTAATGAAAACTGCGCCAAGGTATTTTCGGAGAAACGGGAGACATTGCTCTGCAAATATGTTTTAAAAGCAAGCAAGATGCATTATGGATTAACGACGGTACAAGTACGAGCATTGGCGTTTCAATACGCAAACGCTCTAAATTTAAAATATCCAGACTCCTGGATTCTTTTTTAATAACCTTAAGAAGCTTTATGATAAATATAAGTTTAATGCTGATAGCATTTACAACTGCGATGCAACAGGCATGACTAGAGTTCATAAACCATCAAAAGTATTAGCAGCTCGTGGACAAAAGCAAGTAGGCCAAGTGACATCAGCAGAACGGGGTCAACTTTTAACACTCCTATTTACTGTTAATGCAGCAAGAAATGACATACCACCAGTATTTGTGTTCCCACGAGTACGATCTAATAATGCGTTTCTGCGAGGTGCACCCCATGGAAGTGTTGCATTATGTAATAAAAGTGGGTGGATGACAGGAGATAAGTTTTCGGCTGCACTTGATCATATTATAGACCGTACACGTTGCTCAAAGGAGCGTCCCATATTGTTGATTCTCGATAACCATGAAAGTCATGTTCAAACTGAAATAATAAGAAATGCAAAAGATAATGGGGTAGTTTTATTAACATTCCCGCCACATAGAGTGAAATGACTGGTTAGTGAATAATCCCGGAAAAAACATAACACTGCACGAAATAGGAGAACTTGTTGGTCGGTCCTGTACTTCATCAATCAGTAAGAAAAATATAATCTCTGGATTTTTGAAGACAGGAATTTACCCCATTAATAGTGAAGCCCTTGGAGAAGAAGACATTTTAATGTCATCAGTTACGGACCGGCCTCAGCCAAGTATTGAACCAATAGCTCAGGCGTCGGTTCAGACAGAAAATATATCAGTGGATTTAGAAGAATCTCTCAATCGGACTCCCCCACAAGAAGAAGCAGAAGTACCTCATTCTTCTAAGGAAAATCCCCAACAGTACTTCCTATTACCTAAAGATGTTCGTCCTTTTCCAAAGGCACCACCCCGTAAATTAAGTAACCGAGGGAGAAAACGAGGAAGAACCACTATTTTGACCGATACACCTGAAAAAGAAGCTATTGAGAAAGCGGTAGCTGAGAAGTTAAAGAAAATTCCCAAACCAAGACCTGAATTAGTAAAAAATAAGGTCGAGCAAAGAAAGAAAAATAAAAAAGCTTCTGATAGCGATAGTGACACTGTTAGCGATAGAGGAAGTGAAGAGACTAGTGACAGTATTATGGACTTAAGTGATGAGCTTGAACAGTCAGAGCCCGATTGGATTCATAATGCTTCACCATTTGGAGTTAATGATTTTTACTTGTAAAATTCTGTACAAAGAAGAAAGTAATTCACTTTATTGGTAGAATGGAGACCGTGATCAGCGATAAAGAATTTAATGTGCAGTTTTTGCGAAAAAAATCTACCAACAAGTATCACTTTCCACAACAACCTGACGTGAGTTACATTGAAAAAGACGACGTTGTTTTAAAATTACCGCATCCTCAACTTACTGGTGGTACAGAAAGGTATGGGTCATTATTTACGTTTGAAATTGATTTATCAAACTACGACATCCGATAGGAATAAATATGTCCCACGCCTCCCTTCGGCAGTTTTTCATCCGTCCCACATTGCACTACCCGGTGGGTGATATGGGGTAATAAAGTATTATTTGCTTTCATATTTTTTTAAATGTTTATAATATTATTCCTGTTTTATTTGTTTTGACTAGAAAAATGTATGTCCTAAGTTTCTATTTTATATTACAAAAATCCATTTATAAAATAATTTTAGAAAATATACCATTTTAATAAAAATCTGTCCCATTCCTCCTTAATCTCCAAATATGGAAAGTTTGTTGAATAGCTGGTTTCTGTATAGTTTTGATAAGACCTTTTGGAAGATCTAATTGGTCCAGATGTTTACTTAGTTGCTTTGTTACTACTCCCGTTACTGATATTATGATGGGTATTATGCGAACGTGGTTTAACTCCCAGATATGTTGGATCTCTATTGCCAAATTCTGATATTTATCGATCTTTCCCTCTTCTGTTTTATTTAAGGTTGTTGGTCAATGGGCAGTCAATGTCAACAAGGGTGGTCTTGCTTAATTATTATTATTATTATTCTTACTTAATGTGACGCAATTATTATTATTTAAGTTTTGTGGTTAGGGTAAAAATAATGACATTCATAAATTATATGTTTTAAAAAACAAGTTCAGTGATAAGTTTTTGCATGCGTTGCATTTCTTGTAAAAGAGCAGAACGAAGTGAATACATGTATTATTATTTTCTCGCCGTTACAGGAGATACTTTTAGTTTATATATTAGCGTAGTGACTTTACCATTGTGTAAATAATGTAGAATTATCTGTCTCATACCAAACTCTACTCATTTGCTTCAGCCTTTAAATGTGACCATCTTTTCTCCATTCAAACGACTTTGGCAATCAATCTTGTTGCAGTGGCAGCAGTCTATCCGAATAAAAATAAAGTAGCTTTGCCAAGTAATTGCTTTGCCAGGCTACTGAAGGAAACTCTTGAGGGAGCAGAAAATCAAATATCAAAAAATTTAATAGCTAGCTTTAGAGCGACAGGCATTTATCCGTTGTCACGAGAACGCATCCTATCAAAACTCTCAAATTATACTAAACCCAATAATTTAGAAGATATCGTTGGGTAACAGTTATATATTTAGAAAACAATTTTTAGTCTTTCAACAGCTCCGAAAGTAAGAAAGTTTCAACTACCTATAGTACCAAGTAAAAGTGGCTTAGTTGAAGAAGTAAAAGAATACTATAAAACAAAGGAAGAAGCCATTACATCAAACAAAGATGCAGCTAAAGCAAAGGAAGGTGGTAGTCAACCATGCAAGAGAGGACGGTCATTAGGCTCCATAAATCAAAAAATAAAATTAGTGAAAAAGGTCAAAACCAATAAAAGACAGTACGATATTTCCGACAGTGAATCAGAAATTTCATTATCAAGTCACTCCGTTTCGGGATGTGAAAATGAGGAAGAAAACAAACAGAAGATTTTTCTGTTGTAATTGCAGATGGTCCTAGTTGCGCCAAATCCCATGGTCAGAAATTAGCAGTTATGCCAATAATAAGACAGACAATTTCAATAATAAATTAGCTGTCATTGAAGAATACTTTCTACTTAACACATCAGGAAAAATGATTATGATGGAAATTACATTCCTGGAATTATGACAGAAATAGCAGAAATGTACAAAGTAAATGCAATGAAAAAATGTGGCCAAAAATTGAGGTGTCCTCGAAAGAAGGATGAAATTTATTAGCACAGTAAGGATGTTATAAAAAGTATTAATCCAGAAGATGTTACACTCATAATAAAAGAGGTACATACATGTCAAAGATGATTTCCTATCTTAAAAATAAATTCTGAAAATATAATAAAGATCAAATCGGTTTCAAGTGTATTGAGCACTAATAATGTGCAGGCGTATGTTTTTCCAATTTTAATATTATATCCCGACATAGATTTACTAACTTTAAGTAAGTAAAGTTTCTATCAAGTGAAAGTAAATTTTATAAAGAATTTTGTTATAGCAAAACAAACATGTTTTTATAACACTAAATATAAACAAATGTCTTCAGACTCCATGTACAAATATTGCCCCAATATCCAACTTCAGATTTTTCCTTAAAAATTCCTTCAAAATTACTAACTATTTCGCTATAGCTTAGACATTCACATTGCTGACAATAATACAGCTATAATGTACTTATGGAATGAGTCATTGACAGAGAGGTGGTAATGAAATAGGTTTTACTCTTGAATGTTTTGCATTCCCAAAATCTTATTGTAAAAGAAAAAGTTTGCATTTGGAGCGACAACTGCAATGGTCAAAACAAGGATAATCGCCATGATCTATCTTGTTGCATTTGGTCATTTTTCACACATAGATAAGAAATTCTTGGTTCCAGGACATACATATCTTCCGTGTGAACGCGACTTTGCCCAAATAGAGAAGCGTAAAAGATTAACCAAACTCTGTCTCAGCTGACATTGAAAAAATTATAATAGAGAGCTGTCACAAACACCCATATAATGTTATACACATGGAAAGGCGCGACTTCAAAGATCTTCATGTTTTTGCAGATAAATACATAAATATCTCCCAAGCATCCTACTTGCCCAAATCAAAAGACAACGCTCTCGTGGTATCTACATGAAAAAGTCTTAGCGATGTGGCCTCATGGGAAACGTTTAACGCCTTAAAAAAGGGAAAAACTAACCGCCTTTCGCTTGGAGCCACTTCCACCATTGGAATGTAAAAATCGAATTACCGTATCAAAATCAGAAAATTTGGAGTTTATGTTGGATTATACTTCGTTGCCACATTTTAATTTTTACGAACATTTGATTGGTGAAACTATTAAATAAGGTTCAGGACCAGAACCATAATGAAAACTGTAAGGTGCATTTAACCGAATATTTATATTTTCTAAGTGGTCACTTAGACTCTTTCAATACGGATTAGACTCAGTAGTGGTAAAAACATTTAAAATTTAACATTGTTTGACCATATACAAAATTCATAAACTATTTTTTTTTAAGTTATTTTTCATTTTCATTATACTAATATGTTTAGTTTGCGTATACTACTTACACGTAAATAAAATTTTCTATCAACATAATTTTGTCGTAATACTATTAAAAATCAGTTTTAATTTGACATTTATGGCATTTATCATCTAGAATTTACACTCTTCATCTGTTTTCGGCTGGTATTCAAGTTATAAAACAACATACTGTTGGGCTAGTACATAAAAAGAAATTTATTCTTGATCAATAGCAGCTTCGACTAACAGCGGTATTTTGTCCCACAAACTCCACACCAACAAATTTCAATCCGCAACAACAGCCAGAAGAGATCTTTCATCCAAAAGTAAATTTATATTGCCTGAAATATGCTTCTGTAAGGGCTGAAATATTATTGGTGTCTGAAAAATGTGGTTTCTAATATGTCAGGCTTCCTAGTGCAATGATATTGGGGATTTGTTTGGGGCTATGTTTTCATCAATATCTAAACAATTTAGTCTAAGTGCAACAAGAATTATGTATTGTTTAATCGAAGCATTAGGGCCTCACGATTTAAAATTAGAAGATATAGGAAACACCTACTACAGTCTTGAATTCGACGAGACAAATAACAAGGAGTCAAAAAAGAACTTCAGGTTCGATTGGGGTCAGAGCGATGAAAAAAAGATTGTCAGCCGACATTTATAAACTGTTCATCTACAGGTGACATTATACTTGCTCATTTAAGCAGTACACTTAATGATAATGGTATTAGCCCCAAAAATATGCTTATGCTGTTAATGAATGGTCCAAATATGAATCAAAAGCCTTCCGGCTATTAAACGACCAAATCATTAAAAATCATTCGTTGCTTGATTTGGGTAAGCTAATAAATGATGTAATCTAAGTAGCTGCATCTAATAAGCTGTTTTTATTATAGGCTCGTGCGATTTACACATCGTGCAGAATTCTCTGTTGAAAGGTATAACGAAATTTGGACTTGTTGACGAGGACTTGTAATAGATGTATATTACTTTTTCCATAAGTGGCCGCAAGGGAAATAATTCAAAACGAAAAATGGATAGCCCGTCAAAAATTATTAAAACGCATCCGCACACGCTGGATAACGCTTATAGATTCGGCCGAAAGTGTTTCAAACAAAACATTTCACTTTTTTGTTCCTTCTAAACAGAAAGATTGATTAAAATACTAAAAATACCATAGAATTGTTAGTTGCATTAACAATTACACAATGAAAAGACTATACTCTTTGGTTAATAGTGCAAGGGTCTTTAAAAGATTCTTAACGTTTCTCCAGCGAAATAAACCCTTACCTTACCTTCTATGATGAATTATTTGACCTTTACAACATGCTGAAGGACACTAACACCGTACGGCGTTCTATCTGGCGTACTCATTGTGACAGAACGCCGCGCCGTTCGGCGCCTAAACTTCAACTGTTAGTAGGCAGAAGGCAGAACGTTTATCGGCGTGTCCCACTTGCCATATAAAATATTAAAGATTGATGGTTACTGTCACAACTAGCATGGTTCTCATCGGAATAGTGTCGTCTTTTAGGAGTTATACTGGTGTGTATCCCTTCCCACTTAGGACTTACACCGTTCCCGCCACAGAACGCCGACAAACATTCCTGCAAATCTAATCAGTCGTTGTTTTGATGTCGAAGTGGACATATTGTTCTTACGTCACCACCCTATTTTTACGTGGGAAAACTACCAGGTACCTAGTTTATTAGTGTAGTGCAATTTTTATAGAAATGTAAGTACCTTTTTATTCATTTTTAGTAAGTTCTCGTAATTGATTCTATGTAGATACAAATTAGTTGCCAGTTTCAATATTTTTTTATGAAAAAAGTTATGTGATTATTTTGTAAACATTCATTTCAGATGAATAATGTCAATGATGCTTATGAACTGGAGCAAAATAGGTTGAGGGAATTGTATGAAGAGGTGTCCAGCGATGATGATGAAGTGGATCCATACCATAACAGCGATGGCGGATTAGTTTCAAACTATGTGCCAAGCGAATCTTAAGGCTGATTCGGGTAGTGAAAACCCGAGTGAAAATCCAATATAAACATTTTTATACAAGGGCTCAAAAGAAGTGGAGGGTGACGACGGATCTGTGTTGGAAGAATCTGAATCGTCATGGGAAACCACAACAGCACCTGTTTCCGTTTTCGATTTTGATGATGGCAGTGTCGGACTAAAAATAAATATCGACGCAAATTCTACACCGACTGATGCATTTGAATCTGTCTACGCCGCAAATGCTAGAACATATAGTACAGTGCTCAACGATTATGAACAGTTACTAGCAAGTACAAATGAGCCAAGAACGAGATTCAGCAGATCAGCAAGTTTCCGACCAATTACAATGGAAGAAATGAAAGCCTTTATTGGTCTATGTCTGCTCCAAGGACAAGTTTCGACAATCAATGAGCGTCTATTTTTTCCGTACAAAGACGTACTTTATTACCACCGGATATTTCCTTTCGTTATGTCTGCGAGAAGGTTTGAGCTGATAGAATTTTGTGCTGTTCAGCACTAAAATCAAAAGAACAGAAAAAATTCAGATACTTTTATATATGCTTATTATTGCTTATATGCCAGTATCAAAAAGCTATGGACCTACAAAAGAACTATCTCTCTCTCTCTCTCGATGAATCACTGTCGAGGCAGGCTTACGTTTCGAGTGTACATCAAGAACAAGAAAAACTGGTTACAGGCAAGGTGCATAATAAGGTATCTGGGGGCCAGTTTTTGACCCTTCACTTAATAACGATATCTCTAGAATCATTCGCATCGTTGCTAAAAAAACAGAAATCAATTTTTCATCACGTTTGCCAGCGAATGCACGTTAACTGTTATCGTTTCACAGCGAGCGCCCACACGCATCGTGCTATAAATAACGGATGTCAAAATAGTGCCAAAATAATTCATTTTGTCTTTTTGCAAATTACTATTTATAATTTTAAAGAGATGGATGATTTAATTCATTTAATTGCGATAAAAAATTTAGAACGTGTAGAGCAACAACAGATATATAATATTCAACGATAGCCAAGAGATCCATTTCTGCTTCTATCAGACAAGCAATTTATAAATATCTTTCGGCTTTCCAAAGCCTTAGCTTAAGCCTTAATAGAATATTTAACCCCACACATGAGGCCTAAAAATTGTGCAACGGACTTAGATATTCAAACTCGGGCAAGAGACAATAATGCATATAATTGTTAATAAATAAATATTTTTTAGGTTTTAATAGCATTGAGATTTTATGCAGGTGGGGACTATCAACTGGATATTGGTTCTAACAAGTATCTTGATGTTAGCCAATCTTCGGTCAGTGTATGTTTGGCTGAAGTTACAAATGCACTCGACCACCCAGATATTTTTAATGATGGGTAAAGTTTCCACAAAATTTTGATGAATTAAACAAAACAAGACTTGAGTAGGTATTGAATTTATTTATATATTTAGTTTTTACTGCCTATGTTTCACAGATTTTATGAACAGCATCAGTTCCCTGGAGTGATTGGGTGTATAGATTGCACTCACGTAGCCATAGTTCCTCCAAATATAGAACATCCAGAGTATCCCGAATATTTATATGTGAATAGAAAGGGCTATCATTCAATAAACGTGCAACTTGTAAGTTACGATGAAACGTTGTTGCCTGTAATTTATTTATTTATTTTATAGGTATGTGACGCGAATTTAAAAATATTGAACGTCTGTGCAAAATATCCTGGCAGCACACATGATACTTATACCTGGAATCGTTCAAATGTACAAAATTTGATGCGTGATTTACATGAACGAGGAAACACCGATTATCATTTGTTAGGTGATTCAGGGTATACTTTGCGAAGTTGGCTATTAACACCTTTAGAGAATGATCCTGCACCAGACACACATTGGCATAATTATAATACCAATCACAAAGCAACTAGAGTAAAAATAGAATGTTGTAATGGTCTGATTAAAGCAAGATTTAGATGTTTATTAAAACATAGAGTTTTACATTATGACCCTGCATTTGCATGTAAAATAATATGTGTATGTGTGGTTTTGCATAACATGTGTATACAATACAATATTGATGGACCTGACCCTGAAGAAGAGGGTATAGAAATGGATTGGGGCATGTATAGAGCACAAAACCATATTGTAGAGAATGAGGAAGATGAGGCGATTAGGAGAGTAAACACAGAATTAGCTGATGGACGAAGGGAGCGGCCAAGAATCATACAAAGTCTAAGAAGACATTAATTAATTCGTGTTATGTACTTTAATAATTTAAAAATAAAATTTAAATGAGTATATCTTATCTACCTATAATTGTATAACATAATTAATGGAAAAGAAAAAGAGGTACGCAGATACACGTTGTCAGTTTCTTTGTAACTGGACAATCAAATCACCTGGAGGGGGCTCTTACGGTTCTTACAATAAAGAGATTATTTTAATTATAAATATCAACTTTATTGTCAGGAACAATTTAACAGTAAAGTATAACATGGGATACTTATGAAACAAAATATAAACATAAATCAACAAAATTTTATCTACTTATTAGAATCCGCAATTGCCGCAAGGGACTCGCCAATGCGTTCAAGTGCAACAGTTTTTCGTTCTTTTAGTGTTTTAATGTCACTTAAAATTTTTAATTTTTCATTGTAATATTTTTCTTTTATATCTATTTTGTTTTTTAAATTTTCTTTGAAACATGTTGCAACTGTTGCTGAATTAATTAAATTTTCTATTTTCTTGGACATTTTCTCGTATTTTTTTTAAATGAAGTGGAAGAACTCGAAGCCTTTCTCCTAAATAGTGAAACACAGTATTACAATTTTTTGTGATTTAGCGAACACTTTCTAACAGAAGATGAAATCAATTTTCTTGTAATTAATGATTATAAAGTTGTATCACATTTTACCAGGAAAAATATGATACATGGTGGAACTGTGATATTAAGTAAACCAAATATTGTTTGTAAAAATGTAGACGTTATTGTAAATATGTCTGTTGAGTTGCACTGTGAAATTTCAGCAATTGAGGTTAGTAAATTTAACTGCATCATAGTAACAATTTACAGGTCACCTGTTGGAGACTTTCATACATTTCTTTCAATATTAACTAAGGTTTTAGACAAACTATTAAACTTGTGTAAATACATCATCATAAATGGTGATTTCAATATTACACTTTAATATAAATAACACAAGGAGAAATCAATTTATAGATCTGATGCAAGGGTATGGCCTAACACAACAAGTCTCCCAGTACACGACATGCTTAAGCTGTATTGATAACATATTTGTAAATTTCCTAAATATCGTACAATTTGATATCAACGTCTATGACCCATTTCTCTCAGATCACTTTACAATAGTAATTTCAGCCAACTTTCGAAATGACCCTAGGCCTGAATGTCATATTCAGAGACCTATCACAAAGAAAGGAACATGTACAACATATTAGAGACACAGAATTGGAATTTCATAACTCCAGATGATTCAGTAGACGTTCAGTTTAACACCTTTATCCACATACTAACAGATGCAATGAGCAGGGCTTTCATGCAGTCAAGAAGGAAAGTACTATTAAAGAAAAAAACATAACCTGGTTTAACAACCACTTAAAACAGATGAGAGAAACTCTGAAATTCATTATAGAGGCACATAAAAATAATCCTAGTACAGAGTCGGCCGAATATATAAAACAATTCAGATTCAGATATAGGCAGGAAATTAATTTAACAAAGAAAGCTGCTTACTCTAACTACATTACAACTTCTACAAATAAAATAAAATCTTCATGGGAAGTGGTAAATTCTTTCAGAGGCACCAACAGGTTAATAGACGAAGAGTCAGACCTCGATGCGAATGATTTTAACACATTCTTTGCTAATATAGCACAGAATACATTACTATCATTGCCAAACTGTAACCAGAGTCATGAAATATATCACTAGGGTTTTGCGCCAACAGTACATTTACGTACGCTAATGGATGTTGACACTAGTATTAAAATATGCAAGCGCTTGATGCGCAAATTTTGACCCTTGGGCCTTGATCTCGCGTGGTGATCTAGTTAGTTGTATGTGCGCTAGTGTACCGTTGGTTTTCATTTATTAAATTACTTCCAATCAAAACAGTCATATGAAGAAAATGCTAGGACTTGTTAACAATAAACTAAACCAAATCGAAACTCCATCAGATTTTTTAAATTTTTGCATGTGAGTGTATAAACAGCCCCTATTTATAGGCAGAAAAATTAAAGTCCAACCAACTACCATCAGCAGAAGGAAACATCGTGAAGGGTTACTTTGCGGGTCGCGGAGGATTCAGCATTGACGGCCGTCTAAAACAAAGGTAGCAATAAAAACAAAAAGAGTAGGGGGTTATGTGCACAAAACCAACCTAATCCTAAAGGCATGGGTCCGCTCATTAAATGACTGCTTAAAAATATACGTCAAATATTTTATCATTGGTATTAAAAAATATATTTCCGATATTTCAGCAGCGTTTTATTGTTTCTTGTCATATTAATAACTTAAATAAATTAATCCATTTCGCATAGGTACCTAGTAATGTAATCTACGAGTGTCAACATCAACTAGCATGCGTAAATGTACCGTTTGTGCTAAAGCTCAGTGATTTTAACACCCTGGTGTTAACATACGTTAGTGTCTGTAAATATGCCACTGGGCATACTATTAAGTGTATTTGCTATAATAGTCCACATTTTTTTGCATCAACTTGCTAAATTTGTTGGTGCATTTGCCGCTGATTAATTCAGGTTTATTCTTTAGATATTCAATTAACACCCTTTTCTGTTTGTCGCAAATTTTTGCGCCTCTAACCACAGAACTATTCGTTTTTTTAGGCTTTTTTATTAAATGTAAGCTATCAGAAACTAAAACAAAGACAATACTTGTAGGTTGTGTCAGACTGATAGATTGATGAATACGACGGAAGCGAGCAAGGATTGCAACGATGTCACATCTAACCTTCGCGTCGACACGAACGTGTTTAAATGCCTAGCGATGGATGTTCAAAAATTGAGATTTTTTTTACCGTCGCTACTGACTCTTCTTTAAAATGAGTATACTGAACTTAACGTGTGATGCCAAAAATTGACCCCCTGGTATCTGCGCTATTTCTGTACCGGGAACTGAATCGATCGATATTGGGAAAAGTATAGAACTAAAAATTTTGAAAATTTACGGAGTTACTAAAGTCAGTGTGGCCAATCCAACCAAAATAATTACAAGCATGTGGTACTGCCGGTTATACCGGAAGTCGATAAAAACTTGCGTATTTTAAATGGAACACCCTATTTATTTTCGACTCCTAAATGACCAGAAAATTCTGAGTCCAAGCATATTAGCAAACCCAGCAGTTTCGGAAATATTTGACATTTTATAAAAGAATTGACAGATGCAATGGTTTGCAAGAACCGTTATAATTTTCTTCGTGTAGGAGATTCTCATTTGCTCTTTGGCATGTAGAAAGAACACAAGGTGAGCTACATTCGGTTAAGCATGCCTATTAGTCGGGTGATCAGTATCCTCATCATAGCAGCAGTTTAATTTATGGTCCAAGCACTCAGAGTCTTGACCATATCTTATAGCTTAGAATGCTTCGACCGTTTTTGCCCGATGATTCTTTTGCCGAGAATAGGCTCAACTAGGGTAGAGGCGCCGCCCGAACCCAGGAGCGGCAGTGGTGATCGGCGCCGCTCAACTAGAGGAGCGGCACAGATCAATTTAACGGGCCGCGCTACCTATTATGGATAGGCGCCGGCCAATATTGGGACGGCGCCGCCCAATATTCCGGAGGCGCCGCCCAATAATTCCGGCGGCGCCGCCCCATTTTCCGGAGGCGCCGGCCAATATTGAGGTAGCGTCGATTAACTCTACGATAGCGCCGGCCATCTTTGCGGCAACGTAGGCGGATTCTTGTTGCCGGCGCCTTCCCAATGCAATTTTTGTTATTTTTATAAAAGTTAAAAATAAGACAAAGTGATAGGTTTCTCTTGTCTTTTAGATGACGAATTCTAACCTTTAGACTTTACCTTAAGAATTAGCTAAGCTAACTCCTCCTGATCCAGATGATAGGGTTATTTTGGAACGGCTAGTTAAATTGGCCGCTAAACATCTACCAGAGGGTTGGAGACAGTGGATAGCCTTTGAGTTTAGTAGGGATGGTCTTCTAGGCAAAGATTATGATCCTCACATTCTAAACAAAATTAGATTTGCCCTTCCTACAGTAGGACTAGTACAAGCCTTCAACCCACAGGCCGCTCATGTTTCGGAAAAAGTATACAGGGAGTTAAAACTTAAAATGCTGAGATGGCCATTTTGTATAGGGCTGATTATTAGATCTTCGAGTCTTGCTTCTAGAATAAGGGAATCTACGGCTCAAAATGAGTTGCAGCAGCAGTTGTGTTAGCAGCTCTTAGCGATTTAAAGCCGTTGATGGTTAGTCAAAAGGAAGCGGCCCGACAACTCTCATCCGATGCTGGAAGTATTGATGGTGAGGATTCAAGTCAAAATTCTAGGAGATTTGATCGTGAAAGTAGAAGTGTGTACCTAGACAGGCCGAACAGTACCATATTGAGGCAGATCAGTCGCGTATTGACAAATTGGAAAAGACAACTGACGAGCTGAAGATCGTGTTTTAGTCCCTTATGGAATCATCCGATAATTTTAAAGAAAATATATGCTTGGATGGTATACGTTTGGAGGGGTACCCGGTCACGGAAGAAGCAGAAGATGAAGACTCAGATGAAGAGAATGCTGCTGGAAAAATTCCACCTCTTTTAGATATAGATTTAGAAGACTCTTATGTGGATGCAAACAAAAGAACAAGAGCCATCCATCCCCCCGCAAAGCCTCATGTCGAATCTCAGGGAATAGATTGTCTTAGGTTAGGGAAATCTTCCTTTCACCGAGTTAGGTATGCTGATGTACACAAAAAGTTACAGGCCTCGCCTGTGTTTAATGCCTTGCAGATCAATAGCCAAATATCACACATGGCACCTCATAATGCCATCCTTGAACATTTGACAAAAACCGACTTGACGTTGGGAATTAATCTGCATGGTCTTTTACTGCAGAGAGATTCGTTTTCTGAAGCTTTAAAACTGCTCATTGCCAAGCACCCTACTATAAAGAGGGATGTGCAAGAACTCCTTGTCGGTCCAGATTCAAAATTCAAGCAATATTCAGACGACGTCTTGCAATACGTTTCCGGACGAAGTTAAGCTCTCTACTTGAAAATATACTTCCTTCCACGACTCACCTCTTTGCTGCCGAACCACTAGCAGAGATGGCAATGACTCTTCCCCCATCTCTTTTCAAAGCGGGGCAGTTAAGAGATTATCTACATCAGTGGAAAAAATTAGGAGCTCCAAAAAGAATTTTAGAGTCTATAAGAGGTTATTCACTACCATTTGTCAAAAAGCCCCCGCTCCTGTCTATCTTGGACGAAACCGTTCATCAAACTTATGCGACACCACGTTGGGATACGGAAATGGAAAAGACGCTCAACCAGGGTGTTTTAGAGAAATCGAATTTTCCAACCGGATTCGTATTCCAAATGTTTTCAATCCCAAAATCAGACGGATCCAAGAGACCCATTTTCAATTTAAAGGCTCTGAATCAATATCTCAACCCAAAAACTTTTCAACTCATAAATTATCAGAAAATTCCCCAATTCTTACAGGCCAAGGATTTTATGCCTGGGAGATATCTATCTCCCAGGCATATTTCCATATCCCAATCAAAGAGAGATATCGGAGATTCCTATCAATGATTCACCAGGGAGAGGTTTATCATATGACCTGTTTGCCTTTCGGCCTGTCGACGGCGCCTCTAGAGTTTTCTCGAATTGCCAACTGGTTAGCAGGATGTCTTCTCCGAAAAGGTATGAGAATAGTGGTCTACCTAGACGACTTTTTATTAGCCAACCAGAATCTAGACGTCGTTCGACTACAGACAATGGAAGCCATTGCCTTTTTGGAAGAGTTAGGATGGCAAGTGAACAGAGAAAAGTCCGTATCGGAACCCCAGACGTGTATACAGTATCTGGGAATCGAGTGGAACACGTTGAAGGATACAGTAGCTTTGCCGATAAAAAAGATAGTCTATCAAAATGGCTAAAGGGAATCCTGGCCTCGCGTCGATGGAGCTACAAAATAGCGAAAAGTTTGTTAGGAAAAATGGGCTTCGCTTCGTTTGTAATCCCCTTAGGAAGACTAAATGCAAGAAGTATGCTTCGAGCAAGTTTATTGCTTCCGGAGAGCAAGCCAGGCTTAAAATTCAGAATACCAAAAGCAGCGCTAGCAGAATGTCATTGGTGGATGCAAAATATATGTCAGTCTTCTCATCTATTTCCCAAAAATCCGCAGGCATTCATATCCACAGACGCGAGTGTTCTCGGATGGGATTCAGATGGAGAACAAAATAATAAAAGGAATATGGTCAGCACCTCAGAGGTTATGGCACATAAATTGAAAGATGTTTGCTATTTATGCGGTGCTCAAAAAATATGCGAGTTTTTTGAAAACCAAAACTGTACCGGTACAATCGAACAATCGCACAGTGGTGTCCTACTTGAGAAATCAAGGAGGGATGAAATCAGCAAAGTTGCTGCAAATGGAACACTTAGTTCTGAATCTAGCTCATCGCTGGAAGATAACAATACTTATCCAGTACTTACCCGGGCTTTACAACAGCGTGGCGGACAGTCTGTCCAGAAACCGCCCCCTTCCAGATTACCACTTACGGCCGGCCGTAACGGATCACATATTTCAAATGTGGGGGACACCCGAAGTAGATCTATTTACGAGCAGCCTCTCCAAGGTAGTGGACAGTTATGTATCAAGGAACGTGAACGATCGTCAGGCCCAGTTCATAAATGCATTCAGTCGAAATTGGATCTACAGACTGGCGTGGGTATTTCCACCTCCCAGCATGATTCCCAGAGTTTTGAATCATCTAAATGCTGCAAGAGGGATATTTAATCTGATTGTTCCCAATTGGGAGAAGGTATTTTGGAGGATAGATGTGAAGCAAAGGGCAGTTGCTCCTCCCGTGAAGCTGAAAGATCTTCACCTCAACCTGGTGGATGCTCTCACTCAAAAGCCTTTACCTCAAGTCCAAAACTTAAATTTGGAAGCCTAGAAGGTACGGGGTGGGCCTCTATGATATCTGAGTGGTCAACTCAAGACAAAAATTTGTTTGAACAATCTTGGCGCAGTTCTTCTCTCAAAACATACGCCTTCCCTTGGAAGGAGTGGTTGATATGGTGTAGGAAAAGAAATATTTCGGCAAATGATCCTGATCCAGTCAAAGTAGCTCAATATCTGTCCTCGTTGCATCTTGTTAAAGGCTTAGCACCCACCACGATCAAGCTACGCAAGTCGGTTATAGCAACATTTGCTAAGCCTGATAAAAGTGACCAGATAACCATCCATTGATTAGGAGGATACTAAAAGCTACCGAAATTAGCAAACCAGTCTCAAGCAAGAAAAATATATGGGATGTAAACCATCTTATATCCTGGATGAGATCAGACAGTGTGGATGAGAATAGCCTCTTTCAAACATCTCGCAGACTTGCACTGATCTTGTTGTTGGCATCGGGCCGTAGGATACACTATTTGACGCTATTGAGAATAAACAATGATTCAATGATTGTTAGTGATGAGTCAGTTGTTTTCTGGCCTGTATTGGGCTCTAAAACTGATAATAGAAATTCGAGGCAATCAGGATGGAAGCTATTAAAAAATTCCGATCATGAATTGGATCCAGTCTATTGGATTATCTTCATCCAGATTTGATAATATATTCCCTTAGATATTATTTTACGTAATGGGAACTGGAAGGGTGAGGCAATTTTTTTAAGTATTACTATAAAAATTTAGGCCGCGTGCAGATACCCTCCGAGAAAAATGATTTAATAGAAAATACGTTTGTTCCCATTTAGCCTTTAGTTAATGTGAATATATACTTTTGTTCCTGTCTAGCCTTAAGTTAGTTTAAATAAAACCTTGCTTTTATTTTGTACAGCAATTTATGCTTCGTTTTGCTTAAAATAGTTTCTGTTCATATGTTTAATAAACGTTCGTTTTCTTTTAATTTTTCTTTGTAATAAAAAAAATCTTATTGAGGTCACAGTACGCTTCCACGTCGTTGTCAGATCCTAAGCACTTCTCATAGGGGGTCAAGCCGACGGCACTCTACCTAAAATATACAGCGTTTTCCCCCCCCGAAAGGTAGAAAACGACTTATTTTAGGCCTTGTCTAGGCTTGACCCCGGCAAGCCCTTGACAACTTATTCAAAGGTACTAAAGAAGAATCCTGTTCACCTGTAATTGACGATCGAGGTGCGCGGCAGACAGGCGCAGGAGTTTGACTAGACGTGGAGTATGGAAAGAGGGGGAATGACGCTGCATACCGAGGTAAGATTAAGGAGGTAATCTCATAAGGGGTCAAGCCTAGGCAAGGCCTAAAATAAGTCGTTTTCTACCCTTCGGGGGGAAAACGCTGTATATTATTTCTTCTAACATCAAATGTTAATTAAATAATTTCTTTAACAAAACTTGTTTCTCTGCATTGCGGCAGTAAAAGTCTTTTAGTGCCGCTCAATAACTTCTAAACCAATTCATTGCCTTGCCTTGTCAAAGTTATTTAGTACCGCTGAGATGGAGTGTCACTTCAAGTTAACGAAAATTGTCATACAAGTCATACTTCTTTGTTTGAAGAGAAATGGGAATTTTATCACTTCAATGCTTTTGTTATAACGAAATTAGTCATGTAGTTATTACGATGGCACACAATTAATCTGCGATTATCAAGGTTTTCCAATTAATCGTAATCGCCAATTATCGATGCAATTAACTGTTACAAATTTTATGCATGTTGGCATTAGCTTAGTACTAGTTCATCCAATGAGCAAGCTGTACTCTCCTAATATGAGTTGAGCTATAGGTCGAGTCTCTAAAATGTATAGAAATTATGTTTATTAAACAAAAATGTATTAATGCTCGATTTTAACTATTACAGTTCATTTAGGTGTGATTATTTATTTATTTTAACTTAAAGTTTTAATTTTACCAAGTTTTTAATGTGGAATATGGAAAACAAATGTTTTATATGGTTTTATTTTGATTCGTAACCGTATGATTACCCAAAATCATAATTATATAATGGTTATCATTACATCACTAAATAAAATCAATACATTCAGATGCATTATAACATAATGTGAGAAATATTTAATTTTGTCTCAAATATACTTTGATATATTTTGAGTTCTAATTGAGTTCATGTTTTATAAATGATACATCCACAAGGACATCATATAAACAAACAAGTAGTTTTTCCAAAAATATACGATATCGATGGTTGTCTGCCAAAGTATTGCAAGTGTTTTAAACTTAATTATTGAAAAAGTATGTTTTTATTATTGTCGTAAATCCACTTATTTTATTTAGGGCCTCGCCAAAACATCGCAAGATGCATTGTTATTTAGAAACCATCCCGGCAGAGTATCATAATATGTCCAATTAAGTGATGTTGCTTACGATAACAATTTTACAACTTACTTTACTATTAGTGTGTTAGGTCTCATTCATACTTCTAGGTGGCAGGCAGCGCCGCACAGTGGGGCCAAACCTAACTTTTTCAGAAAATTAACTTTCTGAAAGCACTTTATGGCCAAAGAAGCTGATTTTTTCAAATACTCAGAACTAGATTCTTAATCGATCCCTCCAGGCCGAATTTTAATTTAGACAGTTGGCAGCTGTCTACCTGCTGTCAAAATATAAAATCTGTGTATTTCTTGAACAATGGTATCTGAGTTAGGAACAAAACCTTATTTAGGGGCTCCTGAGAATTCTGATCAAGAATTCAATGTCACTACAAAATCTTAAGACTTGACAGCTGCCAAATCTGCTGTCAAAATACAAAATCACGGAACTTCTCCACAAAAAGCTGATTTAACGGAAAGATCCTCTATTTAGGAATGCGGATCACGAATCTAATGTCATAATGCAACTTTGGCACCTGGCAGCTGTCAAGTGTACTGTGAAAATAAAAAATCTTTGAATTTCTCTCCAGAACTGGCCGTTTTAAGGCGGCTTCAGAGACCTTCTGCGTGTGACCAGCGACACTTCCCCCTTTACTCCCAGTTGTTTATGGAAATGTCGCTGGCTACACCGGAACCGGATTCCGTTAACATTTGACAACCTAACCTACAATATTTTTTTATAATTTTTCAGGGAAAATGTCAAAAACAAACGTACTTTTGATGTTTGTTTCGTTCTACTGGTGGCAGAGAAAGAGACAGGTCGCTAGTTTGAAAAGACAAAAAAGACGGTTAGTTAAAATAAATACATTTCTATAGTAATGAAATGAATATTTAGATACTGAAATATTAATGTCTCTTTTATCTTTAGCTATTGGGTACGTCCAATGTTCCTGCAAGAAGCTCGCAATAGATTTGGGGCCGGTAATAATTTAGTGGCCGAAATGAGGCTCAATGATCAATTTAAATATAAAAATTTTTTCCGAATGGGGCCACAAGCTTTTGAACAGCTACTGCGTCTAGTTGGCCCGGTAATTAAAAAACTGGATGTGGGCAGAGAGTCAATAAATCCAGCAACAAAGCTTGGAATAACATTGAGGTAGCAGTAAAAATGATAATTTAAAATTATGAATATATAAAATTCCTTAAATAGATTTTTAGCTTCTGGGGACAGCATGACCAGTTTAACGTATTTATTTAGAGTGGGTTTAAGTACTATTTCCGAGATAATATCGGAAACAACTGAAGCCATATGGCAAAAATTACAACCACTCTACCTTCCACCTCCTAGTCAGCATTCATGGAAAGAAAGTGCCAATGGTTTTAGGAACACTTGGAACTTTCCCAATTGCATTGGTGCAATAGACGGAAAACGTGTTAGCATACAAGCCCCTCCTTCAGCCGGAAGCGAATTTTATAATTATAAAGGAAGCCATTCCATAGTAATATTGGCAGTTGTTGACGATAAATACACATTTACAATTGTCGATGTCGGTGCTCAAGGCAGACAGAGTGATGGAGGCGTCTTCCGAAATTCTGCATTTGGTAAATTGTTTTACCGTGGAGATTTAAGTATACCCGTGGCAATAAACATTAGTACAGATGGACCTCCACTGCCGTTTGTTATGGTTGGTGATGAGGCATTTCCACTTGCAGAGAACTTATTAAAACCTTACTCGTCTCGAGGGGGTTTAAACCTTGATAAAAATATTTTTAATTATCGGTTGTCAAGAGCTAGACAAATAGTTGAAAATGGTTTTGGGATATTATCTGCTAGATGGAGAATTTATGGACATAATATGATTGGAAAACTGGAAAACATAGATAATACTGTTAAAGGCACAATATGTCTTCATAATTTTATCATGAGAAAACATAAAAATGGATCATATATTAGTCCAAGATTAATAGATTCTGAAAAAGGTGGAGTCTCAATACCTGGCACATGGCGAAATTACACTACACAGTTCAGACCTATAAGAAGAACAGGTGCCAATACTTATACAAGAAATGCTCGGGAAGTTAGGAATGAATATTGTAGATACTTCAACGAGGAAGGGGCTGTTTCGTGGCAATGGGACCGTATATAAATATAATTTCATGTGAAACCTGATGTTATATTCTAAAAAAAAAAAAATGTACAATTACAAATAATAATAAAGTAATGTACTAAACTTATTTATGTATTATTTGATAATTTATATAATAATTACAAAAAAACTCATACAAAATACATAATATTTAAATTAACCGAACTATATAGCTATTGCACAACAAATAAATCAAATATTTGTGTTTGGTTGTGCTAAGCAAGTATTTAATTAAGTACTTGACACAGCTGTAATTTGGCACTTATTATGAAATATTAATACTCGATATAATACTATTTGTCTATACTTATTATGGAAATTATAACTATTAATATCATTATCAACTAAATAACTTATCATTACTTAGAGACAATGCTCTATGTTTTCGAAATTACGATTTAGCCATTGTATTATTACAGTAAAGTTCTTCGGCCTCAGATAGTTTCTGAAGAAAGTGAATTTCCAATTTGTGTTTTATATTACGTGGCAATTTCTCCAAACCTTCTGCCAATCGCATACAAAAATGATGTGTGGCTGTTGAGGCCTATTATTGCTTTCAGAACCACTTGCACACAAAATGTCCATTCTTTTGAAGAAAGACTCATCTGCTGCAGCTAGCTGTCCACTATTCCTTTTTTTACCCCTGTTCACTGGAGTCCATTCCGATTGTGTTAGAGAATCCATAGATTCTTCGGTATCGTTTACAGAAACATCTGAGGAAGTTCTAAAAACTTTTTTTTTTATTAAAAAATAAAATAAACAATTTACGTTCTTCCAGTTAGAGTATCTTCCAAAAATTGCAGAAGCTCATAATTTTTATGTTTCGCCATTATATTCTCAGCTTTGATTTTTTCTGCAGCTGATGATTCAGATGCTAGTTTTTTATTGATATTACCTCTGGCTCTGATATAACTATCACGGATACTCTTCCAACGAGAACTTATTTGTTTTACTGTAATCCTAATTAGAATTTTATTTACATTACTTAATATACATTTTTGATATTATGAAATACTCACTGTTCATCCCAGAGATTACTTCTTCCCATAAATTACGTATTTGTTCCCGAGATCTTTCTTTCAGTGGAAGGCGAAAGTCATACAATGGTGGCCTTGCAGATACCAACGATATTAGTAGATCATCATCTTCTTCTGTAAGATAATTACGAACTTCTTCAAATATTTCTACATTTTTCTCATCTGTCGGATTTATTAAAGAGTCAAAGTCGTCGCTTTCTTGTTCTTGACTAGGCACAATGGAGACTGATGTGGTCGGTTCCAAATTATTGACCGATGGTATTGACCGGTTGGTTATAATAATAGAGGGCTTTTGTTCCCTCGCAGCGTGAATTATATTATTTAAGTTTATAATATTTTTCGACCAAGTCGAATGCAAACTTGTCTAAAAAAGTTAGGTATTGAAAATATTGAAAAATGTGTTTATAAATTATGTTTAGCTTCCTCCGCCTTTTTCAGTTCATATTCGGTTAAATACACCTGAAACTTGGTCCCACTGCTGGTATGAAGTAAAGTACATGCCTTCCTGTGCACAATGGGGTTTAAATTAGACATTGCACTTAATTTTTATAATAATAAAAAAGTCAACAAAACGTCACTATTGACAACATAACCTTAACAACTCAGCGACACTTCGGTGTAGTTGGCAAGTTCCAACTTCACGGCGACAGTATTGCTGCCGCTCAACGAAAGTTGGGGAGTACGTGACGTAGATTTTTGTGGCCACGCTATTGGTTCTTCTAGTGTCGCTGGCTACACGTCGAAGGTCTCTGAAGCCGGCTTTAGAAGAACAACCTTTTTTTAAGTTTTTTCGCAATTAACGATTAATTACTAAAATTTTAAAACATCATGTCTCAAGAAGTATACGCCCCTTTACCGCGAAATTTACAGGAAAGATGGTGATGAGTATCAATATTGCTCAAAATTTCAAGTCAATATGTTAATCATTACCTGACAAAATGCATTTTTTGAAAAAAAAAAGAAACATTTTCTATTCTAAAAATTATAATGAAAATTAAAATTCCGTCCGGAGGGATCAATTAGGAATTTAGTTCCGGGTATTAAAAGAAAAAATCAGCTTGTTTGGCCAAAAAGTGCCTTCAGAAAGTTAATTTGTCTGAAAAAGTTCGGTTTGGTCCCGCTGTGCGGCGGGTGACGGGTGATAGGCGATAGGTGACGTCATTTGTAGCTGTGACACATTGTTGCAGATTTTCTTTAATTTATAAACTGTAATTGGTTCAGTTAATTATCAAGAACTAATAATTATTCTCATTAATATTATTGTTGAGAGTAATTACAAGTTAACATGTTAAAAATATAATAATATTTTTAACTGAGGAACAAGAAGCTTTAATAGCCTGGTCAGACTAACGTAAGTACCAGAGAAGAACCGGCAAGCTATCGTAAATTTGCAACTTACGTTATCATCTGTGTATTATTCAATATCGACAAAGTATTGCGTGAAAAGCATTAAAATTTTGAAATTCAGCGCCACAATAAAACCAAAAAGTAATCCCCAGACAAACCTATTCTTTAAGACTGACCTAAAAACAAAGGATCCACAAGTAATTATATTACTATTTATATTTATTTAAATCTATAAGTATATCTAGATGTGTTTCTGTTCCGCAATACATGAAAAACACCTTACATTGATAGTTTAAGAAGTTATATTAGTTGACATTTCAGTTTAAATGTTTTATTAAAAATATATGATGGCTTGGCCCGATTTAATACTTTATTTTATTGAGAGTAATCAAATAAAATAATAAGTTATTATAGTATCTTTAATTAATTTCAAGCCAAATATCAGTACCATTTCTAATTTAAGGTCACCTATTTATAATCTGTGGGAGGCAGAGATACCGAAGATCTGGTATATATAATCATGAAAACTGCATTTACCAATGAGCTGAGAAATGAATGCTCTTGCCTAGGGCAAAGAAACAATTTTAGGATTAGCGAGTTGCTCGTAAACAAAATTATTAAAGGTAATTTTTTTTAATGGCGTTAATAACAGGTTACTTATAATATTTTTAGAATTATTCAATTTTGCGAGTTCCATCATGCCATCTCCTGGACGGCGACTAGAACACATTACAACCTGATCTTTGTAACATGATTTCTACTTAATGGCTTGCGCAACCTTGCAGTAGGTTTCATCAGATGCAAAGGAATTATATTCCCGCCTCGTCTCGTAAATAAACCACGTGTAGTAGTATCCCTTACTACATGTCATCTCACACACATTCCAAGCCAAATAATGACACGTGCCAGCTGCCTGCTTGTGCCCTGCACTGCGCCTCGCCACGTCAGTTTTTTATTGTGTCATCTAGTAGGCAGTGATTGAGTTTGTTTTTATAACTGTGCGAACAGAATGCCCAAGAATAAACATAAACACAGAAGAAGTAAGAGCCGGGACACTAGAGAAAGGAGCTCAGACCGAGATAAAGATTTACAAAAACAATTAATTGAATTAAAAAGGAGACTTGATACCCTAGAAGGAACAACGGGAAATGCTTCGTCTCGTAGTCGCAGTCGTAGTCCCATAATTCGAAACAATCGCCGTAATATGACACCTATGGAGTCTAAAGGCCCCTCTACACAATGGCCCATCACGATGGGCCATCACAATGGGCCATCGTGTAGAGGGCGCAATGGCGTAGGATGGCGTACGGCTGATGGCCGATGGTTGATCATTGCCGACGATGGCTTCTGTATCGGTTTTTTGGACACACATCAAAGGAACGTGGCGAATAGTGGCTAACACGTGTTCACACAATGGTCCATCTTTCTGTGCTTAGTTGAAAGTTGAATGTCGTCGAGTGAATGTCACAAATATGGTACACAATTGGACAAATGCGGAAACTTTTCAATTTATAGAAACGTACCAAAATGAACCTGTTATATGGAATCCACAACATGAACAGCATAAAGATAGAAATAAGGTAAGTTTAATTCATATTATTATTATGCGATTTAATTACATACTACTGAACGGATTTGTATGGTATTTTAATACATTTATCTGTGTGAATTTGAATAGTATACCTACATTTTTAAATAATTTTAAATGTTCAGGTTAATGATGCCTGGATTAGAATTTCTAATATTATCGGAATTCCAGCAGCTGAGCTGAAGAAAAAAAAGGAAACATTGATGACAGCGTTCAGAACACATTTAAAGAAAAAAAAAGCATCTATACGCTCAGGAGCAGGGGTGGATGAGGTTTACAAACCTATATGGGTCTTTTACGATGCTATGGAAGTTTTTCTAAGAGATATCTATGAATGCGCAAGCGTTATGAATACACAAAACAGGGTAAGTAAATAAGCATGATAGTAAAAAAAATTAATTTTATTTTGACACAAGTTTTAACACAATGTTATATCATATAATATGGTACTTATTAAGTTTAAACAGTGTTTGTTAAATATCAAAAACAAAAATATAATACCAGTTGGACAGTAAATTATCTAAAATCGCTTCACGTTACCTATTTATTTTGAGAAAAATAATTAACAAAATCTAATCTTGTTTGGAGTGCGTTTCTTGTAGCCCTACGTGGGAGAGATTGTAAAGGTGCCAAAGCAGTACTTTCATTGTTTCTCCAAGTACCCGGGCGTTCTAATACTTCATTTACGTAAGCGTCAAGTGCACCTGAGGGAGTATAAATATTTCGCGAAGTTTTACTCTTTCTTAAGAAGTTGTGTAATAATACACATGTCATTGTGATACTTGAGGCTTTAACAACATCAAGAGCTATCGGTTTTTTAAAAACTTGAAACACTCCAGACCAGATTCCAAATGTATTTTCAACAATTACACGAGAACGAGAAAGTTGTTGATTGAAAATTCTTTTTGGGGTTCCTACTTCATGGTGTCCTGGAAATGGCTTCATTATATGTTTACTAAGAGCAAAGGCCCCATCAGCCAAAAATGCATACGGCAGATAAATATCACTATTTGGTAGTTGAGAAGGAGGTGGTAAATTTAAACTGTTTGTTGTAATTTTTTCCTTTAATCCACTTTGATTAAATACACCGCCGTCACTAATGCGTCCTTGAGAACCTATATCAGCAAATATAAAACAATAATCACTGTCTACCAATGCTAAAAGAACAATGCTGAAACCTCCTTTGTAATTGAAGTATTCAGATCCAGTTTCAGCTGGACATCGTATCGGTACATGTTTCCCATCCAAAGCGCCCACACAATGTGGAAACCTGAATCCTTCTGCCTTAGCAAGCCACTCTTCTGGGGTTGTAGGGATCTGGAAAGATTAAAATAGCGAATTAATGTTATGCTTTAATAGAAACCAAAACTTTTTCTTTTAGGTGCTGGAGCAAGACTATCAAACTGAAGAAGAACAGGATAATATTACAGTGCAAAGTCGTCGCTCTGATAATGAGAAAGCGGATAGTGTAACTACTCCAAACACACCTGTAAACACTCCTAGCACACCTGTACCCGCTCCAAACACACCCAATATTCCAGTGCAAAGGCGTCGCTCTGCTAACCCACCTGAATTACAACAAGCAAACAAACAAATGAAACACGCTTTAAATACTTTAGATAGCATTCTCACCAATAAACAAGAAAATAAAGAAGACGATTGCGATCTGTACGGGCGACTTGTAGCGAAGAAACTTAGACAGTATTCAGATAACGAAAGACAAGAAATAATGTATGACATCGACGGACTTTTACTGAATAGACGCCGCAGATATCTTTCACTACCTAGTTCCTCATCACAAATCCAATTTCCCAACCGTCCTTCATCTTCATTCACTGCTCCTTGTTCACCATCTCCCAACGATTCCTCATCTACATATAGTACATACGCTCCACCTTCGCCTTCAGCGTCAACATCGCTCGGTTCACTTTCTTCACAAGTTCAAATACACAATGTTCCCTCACCTCAAATTTTTTCTAAGTACATTCAACAGTCACATCCAAACCAGTCATCTGATGTAACTACCCTTATACCGAACCATTCTACCCAAATTTCTCAAACAATCGCAGAATCACATGATATTTTATATGAAGCTTATATTGATGCAAATTTAGATACACAATAAAGATATTATGTCTAATAATTATGTCTAATAAAAAAAAGTTATAATAATAAGTGTTTTATTTACCTTAATTAAATCCTTTAGGGCTTCATTTATTGCTAAACATACTTCTGGAACTATTTTCGATATAATCTGGCTTGAAATTTTAAACAAATAATGTAAACTTCTATAGCTGTCTCCAGTCGCTAAGAACCTCAATGTTACAGCGAGCCGTACTTTCACTGGTAGACATTCCCTCCAATGTGTGTTTTGCTTTGCAATAACTGGGGATATTTTTTGTATAAGGTACTCAAAGTCACTGTCGGACATACGAACGAAGTTACGGAATTCTCCAGATGGTTCTGCGAGAAGCTCAAAAAATTGGTTAGCCATGCTTTGCCTGAAAAAAAAAACATATATAGAATTAACTTAAATGAGTAACCTTTTTTACAGTTTGTGATTATGTTGTTAGGTACAACGACATTTATATATAAGTACACTTACCTTGTTCTGTTGCGGTGAATACTTAACATCCACCACCTTCTTTTTCGCCATTTCTTGTTAATTACTTTTCTGTTGTGCACATGTAAGTAATAGTTATATGTGCTAAGTAGATAAACGACAGAAGCCGCAACCGTATCAGCGTCCAGGTCCATCCTCGACTACCGTGATACTCGAAGATGGGCCACCGTATGGACGGTAGCAATGGCCTCACATGGCGATGGCCGATGATTGGCCAACGTAATGGCCCATTGTGATGGGCCATTGTGTAGAGGGGCCTTAATAATTTAATAAATGAGGACATAAGTAATATTCTACCAAGAATAATAGTAAATACCTACCTCGGGTTATACTGTTAACGTATATAACAGTTGTACTGTTCATAATGGGCATATTTTCTTTCTTATAATTGTTATAAGAGGGATATATGTTTTAAACTAATCTGTGATAAGTATTTTGTAAAAGTTTGAATTATTACTAGTATTTTCTGGTAATACATTTTCATTTGTTTCTATTGTTATAGAGCTTTTACAGTTCCAGGAAGTTGCATTTGCATATAATTATATTGATAATTATCCCCTTATGGGGAATTTCCTATAATCTAATTTTAATGTTTAATATCCTGTTCTGGTAATCCTTTGATAGTTATAACACGAGTATTTGCTTACATATTTCAGTTGATTGTGAACTTTAGAAAAAGCCGCACCGAAGAAACATAGATGTCGAAACACATGTCTGTGGATGTTCTAAAGTTTTGTGTTACTGCTACATCGGTAAGTGCTTTTGTTTTGATTATCTTTGGGTTGCATTGAGCAGGATAATTTAAATTAAAAATAACATTATGATAACAGTTGTACTGTTTATAATGGGCATATTTTCTTTTTTATAATTGTTATAAGAGGGATATATGTTTTAAACTTATCTGTGATAAGTATTTTGTAAAAGTTTGAATAATTACCAGTATTTTCTGGTAATACATTTTCATTTGTTTCTATTATAGAGCTTTTACAGTTCCAGGAAGTTGCATTTGCATATAATTATATTGATAATTATCCCTTAACGGGGAACTTCCTATAATCTAATTTTAATTTTTAATATCCTGTTCTGGTAATCCTTTGATAGTTATAACACGAGTATTTGCTTACATATTTCAGTTGATTGTGAACTTTAAAAAAAGCCGCACCGAAGAAACATAGATGTCGAAACACGTGTTTGTGGATGTTCTAAAGTTTTGTGTTACTGCTATATCGGTAAGTGCTTTTATTTTGATTATCTTTGGGTTGCATTGAGCAGGATAATGTAAATTAAAAATAACATTATACAGTTATACTGTTGATAATGGGCATATTTTCTTATGTTGTTATGAGAGGGATATATGTTTTAAACTTATATGTGATAAGTATTTTGTAAAAGTTTGAATAATTACTAGTATTTTCTGGTAATATATTTTCATCTGTTTCTATTGCTATAGAGCTTTTACAGTTCCAGGAAATTGCATTTGCATATAATTATATTTATTATTGACCAATTCTTTACAAATGCAAAATAAAAATGATTGATATAAAAAAAAATTGGTTAATCTTATTAGTGATGCTATTTACACATTTTATCAAAACATAATATTTTACAGATTCTTGAAAAGTGTGTCGTAAGGAACTCACGCAACATGAAGAAGTTAATAAGAGTAATCAGAATATCGGTAAGTGAATTCCGCATCCTCGTTGTATTATGACTTAATATACACATATTTTTTTTAAAATGAATTATTATTCGTTTGCTTATAATTGTATTGAAACATATTCTTTATAGGATTTTGCAAACAGCAGATAGTTATTTTTTCTGCTGTTTGCCAAATCCTATAAAGAATATGTTTCAATACACATATTGTAGATACATCAAAATTTTAAAATCAGGTAATCTAGTACATAGTTAAAAATAAAATAATGCTACAAAAACAGGACAAAACTTTAAATGGGTTGAAAATGGATATCGATAGAAATCAGTTAACTTTGGATAAAAATTTATGAATCTCATCATAAAGATGTTTCTGCGAAAAATGGAGATTGTGTCATGGATATTAACGAAAAGCTTTCAATAGAAAATTTGAAAATTTTTGAGACGAGGCTTTACAAAATAAATTTAGGTTGCTCATTTGTCTAAATTAGGTGCCGTAAAACGGGGCCACTTGAAAATAGCGGGGTGGCTTGAAAATCTCGGCAGCCTCTGTCATAAACAGGTGCTGCCGCTTATCGGTTGGTAGTAGGATAATCCATTTTCGCACTTAGTTCCAGTATGCAATAGCTAATATATCCCAGGTAGTTTGATTATTATTCTGTGCTTTACTTCGATTTAGTGAATATCAGGTAAGAAAAGAAAGATTTTTAAGGTCTGATTTTTTTTTTTATATTTATTTAATTGGTAAAGAATAATATAACCTCAAATTACGCCTGTTGCATGTTTTGATGCCAGGGCCGTACTAATTTATTTTCCATGTCATTTCAGGGGCCACTTGAAAATGGTACGGACATATGGTACGGACATATGAAAGGAAGGTGGGAAGCAGACCTTATCGAAATTGTAATGAAAAGGATTTGGACGCCGCGGTAAAAAGATATCAAAAGGGTAATTTAATGCAGTTAAGCGAGGAATACAATATTCCCTACGTGACTTTATATAGAAAAATTAATAAAATGCACATGAATAAACCTGGAGGTATTACTGCATTGTCAGAGAATGATAAACGGGCTCTTGTAAAAGCAATTTCTACAGCGTCTGACTGGGGCTTTCCTTTTGAATCCGCAGATATCAAGGCTATTGTTGAGAACTATATAGCTAGAAAAGGAATGCAAATTAAGCAATTTAAAAATAACCGACTTGGGGAAGGTTGGATGGAAAAGTTTTTAAAAAGACATAAAGAACTATCCAAACGAACATCTCAGTCTATTAAAGAATCTAGAGCTAAGGTTGACTACCAGAAGATTAACGCCTACTTCGACAATTTGTCAAAAGTTCTTAAAAATGTGCCCCCCGAAGGGATCATAAATTATGACGAGACTAACTTTACAGATGATCCGGGGCGCACTAAAGTTGTAGTCCGAAGAAAATCAAAAAGGCACAAAAAATTATGGACACATCAAAATCTGCAACCTCAGTCATGTTTTCCTGTTCCGCCTCAGGGATTATGCTACCTCCATATATCGTATATAAAGCGGATCACCTATGGAATACCTGGACGGAAAGATGACCTTCTAAAGCAAGATATAATAGAAGTCGGTCCGGATGGTTTGATACCAATCTATTCGAGGACTGGTTCTCACAAATTGCATTGCCCTATTTTCGATCCCTGCCTCCTGGTGAGAAAGTCTTAATTGGAGACAATTTAGCGAGCCACATTTCTCTTGAAGTCATCAGAAAATGTGAATAGAACAGTATTTGCTTCATATTGCTACCGCCTAACAGCACATACCTAACGCAGCCATTGGACGTTAGTGTTTTTAGGCCAATTAAAATTAAAAGGAGGCAAGTTTTAAGAAACTGGAAGAAACACAATAAGGGTGTTATACGCAAGGATGTATTTCCTAGTCTGTTAAGGCAGTCTTTAGAGAGTATTCATGCACATACCGAAAAAAACATTAAATCGGGGTTCGAAGCAACTGGCATTCAACCGCTGAACCGCCAAAAAATTCTTAATAAACTACCCAAAGTAGAAACGGTTGCAGCAGCTGCAGAAGCAGAGAATATGATGGCGCAGTCTCTAAAAGAAATATTTGAACAGGCAAGATTTGGAAAAGCAGGACCATCTAGTAAAGGACGGAAACAGAAATTGTCAGTAGAACCAGGCAAAAGTATTTGTGAAGAAGATATTCAAAAGTTGCTTAAGGTGCCCACAGAAATTCCAAAGAAAAAACAAAAAGAAAACTAAAGAGAAAGGCAGCAGAAGTATCAGAGTCAAGCTCTGATAGTGATGAAGATATATTACCGCCTAATTTAAGATCAACCAAAAATGTTTGGCATGCTTCAGATGATAGTGACGGTGACCTCGAAACATTTTCTGATTTGCAAACTAATGATGATGATGAAAACGTTGTTTCCAATATTCCTGAACACAGGAATGTGGTTAAAGAAGCCGACATTGCTGAAAATTGCAACATAGTTGAAGAACTGAAATGTGATGATTATATTCTTGTAAATATGAAAACAGAAAATGGCGCATTTAAAGAGTTTGTAGGTAAAATAATTTCCCCTGAAAAGAATGACTGCTATTTATGCACATTTTTAAGACCATCATTAAAAGTAAGAAATAGTTTTATACATCCAGCTGCTGAAGACGTTGCCCTTGTTGAAAAAACTGAAATTAAAAAAAACTGACCATGAAGGTTTTAAGAAGAGATCAAATTTTTTATTTTATTTTATTCATACACCATCTAACAGTACAAGACCATTTACAAGATGGGAAACAACACATACATCGTACAAAAATTACTTAAATTTACTAGCGTACATTTCAGTAAAGATATATAACAAAAGAAAATATAAATATTAAAGAGAATAAAGAGTTGAATTTATTTACAATAAAAAGAGAGAATAAAAAATACATATATGATTTAGACAGAATCTTCTATTTATTAAAGATGTCGATATCACGCTGACTGTGGTTATAGCTAGAGCACATGCTGTAGATTATTGAAAACTTTAAAGTATTAGTCTGGGCTATAGGAAGGTAGAAAGTTTGGTTTTGTCTTGAATTTATTCGCGGAATATGGAAATTAAGGCTCTGGAGTATCTCACTACAGTCAATATCATAATGAATCACCTTTTTTAAGAAATTTATGGCAAATTCGTTGCGTCTTTCAGATAGGCTACGCATTGAAAACATTTGAAGTAAATCACTTTGTGGAAAACCAATTGGTGGATATATACCATGAGATTTTAGATGTAGAAATTTAAGAAAGTGGCGTTGCACGTTTTCTAATTTAAGACTATGAGTGTTATAGCAGGGCTGCCAAACAAGAGACGCATACTCTAGTTTAGATCGCAAAAAAGAAAAATATCATAGTTTTAACGTTGAAATATTAGAGAAATCACGCCCATTGCGTATAATAAAACCAAGTGTTCTATTTACGTCGCAAATTAACGTGTCTATATGATTGACAAAGCTGAGTTTTTTGTCAAAAATTACTCCAAGGTCTTTAAAAGAGGACGGTCGAGTTAATGGTTCGTTTTCTAGACAGTGGTTAAATGTAAAATTAACATCCTTTGTGGAAAATGTCATTACGTTACATTTTTGCATATTTAATGTGAGACAGTTCTCGACACACCAGGCGCTGAGTTGAGATATATTATTTTGTAAATTACTGCAGTCATTTATGTTAGAGATTCTATGTAGTAGCTTGAGATCATCTGCGTACATTAAAAAATGAACATCTAGTTCATATGTTATATCATTGATGAATATATTAAACAAGAGTGGCCCAAGGACGGACCCCTGAGGTACACCAGAACAAGATAAGTAATCAGTAGACCTGAATCCATTAAACGCGACGTACTGTTTCCTATCTGACAAGTATGATTTTAAAAAGTGTGTAAAATTCGGTGACATTCCAATGTTGGACAGTTTTTTAATAAGAATGTTATGATTAAGCCTGTCGAATGCTTTTGTGAAATCGAAATATATTACATCTGTTTGAACTTGCATCTCAGTGGACTCAGGTATATATTGGATAGCACATATTAAATTGGTGGTTGTAGATCGACCTTTCATAAATCCATGCTGCTGAGAGAATATACTGTTTTTGACATGCGGATATATGCAATTATGCAGCAAAATTTCAAAAGCTTTGCCAAAGTTACAAATGATAGTGATTGGTCGGAAATTTGTTATATCATTTTTGTTGCCCTTTTCATAAACTGGACAGACTTTAGAATACTTCCAGATATCAGGAAAAGAACAGCATTTTATAGCCAAAGTAAATAAAATTTTTAGTGGATGGGCGAATACATTAGCACAATCTTTCAGTAAAAATGCAGGTATACCATCCGGCCCCATGGTGAGCTGCGGTTTCATTTTTTTTTAATGCTTTTAGGACGTCTTCTTCATAAAAGGAAACTAAATTAATGCTATTGTTATTTAAGCTATTATCATCTGAATTTATGTTATCCGGTGCACTTGGTAAAAACGATTTTTCAAAAAATTTAGCGTAAACGTTAACAATATCCTCTGGGTTGTCAAGATGTTCGTCATTGTAATACATAACTTTAGAGATATTTGTCATTCCTTTCTTATTGTTGATGTATGACCAGAATTTATTTGGAATGCAATTTAAGGAACTTTTTGTCTAAATTTATTCATTAATAATGTAAAATATAAAAACAATAAAGAAATACTCATCCAAAAATGTCTTTCTTTAACTAATTTATACCACGCCAAGAGCATAGGTACTTTTTGTTTACAATATTCTACTTTCATTTCACCCCAGCACCACACATACATGAAAACAATAATAATTTTTAGGTAATATTCAAGTCATCCCAATGCAGGGCGACTTGAAAATAACCCCTTTATATTTTTTTTTCTTAAAGTGGAGGCCTCCAGATTGTTTCCAAATGCAGTAGGAGCAACCTTAGGCATGAAAGTTAAATACAGTATTTTTGATTTTGAAAAAAGTTATATGCTGTATTGCTGGCAGAGTCAAGTTTCCAAAAAGTTTTATCAAGTAGCCCCGTTTTACGGAGGCTCAAGTTCAAGGAATGTGTTCGAAGAATGTTATGCAAAATTTTGAAAATCACTGCTACTAAATTCTACAGCCTTCATGGTCAAAAACGAAAAAAGTTGCTGTTACTATAAAACTTTTCCAAGTAATTACTGGTAGGTAATACTTTATCTGTTTAGGAATCGCTTTCCATCTAGTAATTATTTGCGTTCCTTGCACACATTCTACTTTTTAAAATAGGTAAAATGATATGTTTAATAAAAGATTTCATTTTGCTACTAAGTGCTAGTTAGTAGTAAAGTTTGCAAGGAAACAGTTTACTTTCAAATTTCCCTGTTTATAAAATTATTTCCTTCGGTAATAAATTATTGTTTTTGATCTTAATTTACTTAAAAATATTTTCTTTTCAGAGCCTGCAAAGTTATCAGGTTTTGTAGCGACCACTAAAACAATAGAACTTTGTACTGCGGTGTGGTAGACTAAGGCATCAGAAAGGAACAAAAAACAAGAATGAGCTGAGAGAAGATGGACACATGTAGCTTGATATATAGTTATATATAATGGCCTGGAAAATAAAAATTAATTTATGCAACTATTTTTTTGTTATTACAGATACCAACAATTTTATTAATGACTGATTTGAACATTTGAAGCAGTGAAACTGTATCGCTATTAACTGTCCTGAATTCGGCTCATATTATGCAATCCGACAAAGATACCATAGTGTGTTTTGTATGGCACGGCCACACAACGGCCTTTGCTGGAATATATTCTAGTGTGACGGCTATTCCAACGTTTGTCTAGAAAGAACTTTAAGACCAACATGCTTAATAGGGCCCCTCCAGGATCCGCCCGGTCTGCAAATACATCCGGTTGGATGAATTGTGAAATTTTTCTGAAATATATTAAACAATTCATTAGGACTGTTCGCTGCAGCAAGGAAAATCAAGTGTTATTAATACTAGATAACCACGAAAGCCACCGTGACATTAGGGTGCTCAATACCTGCAAGGAAAATAGCATAATATTGCTCACGCTGCCACCCCAATGTAGTCACAAGTTGCAGCCTTTAGATATTAATTGTTATTTTCCACTAAAAACCTACTATAATTTGGCAGTAGATGATTAGATATTAAATCATCCCTATGACCATGATGTTACTTGCGCCGTAAGTATTGCTTTCCCAAAAGCCTTTGCACCGGTCAAGATTATAAGTGGCTTCTCAAGCACTGGCATATCCCCTTTTAACAGTAAAGTTTTTTCTGACGCTGACTATGTCTTTGCGTGTAATTGATAGACCGGCAGCTAATGAAAGACAGTTAGGCAGTCCCATTTCTGCACAATCAGATGAAAATGTATAAATTAACTGATTTCTTCTGCAGAATAAATCATAGGTTAGGAGATGTTGCAATATTTATAAAAAATTCTCTTAATTTTAGAATAAAAACATGTAGTGTGAAAAAAATTAAAACGTTATTTGAATGTGCTTTAATTGAAATACCCTTGAAGGATAGTTATATTACAGTAAGCTGTTTCTATAGATCGCCCTGTATAGAGTTGCAGATACTGAAAATTTTATCCCTAACATGGGATGCGTTGTTAAATTCTGTTTACAATAATGTATATGAATCCTATAGTTACAAAACCCGATAACTCCGTTTTAGGTGGAAATTGAGTTTCATACGGCACTAAATTCATCATTTTGTCCTCTGCAACCTAGTATGATGTTCACAATACAAAATCCACTAAATCCATATGAAATTTTCTATTGAAATATTGAGTTAGTTTCAATAGTCAACAAATCCAGTCTGCATTGAAACCAAACTCCAGCAAATCCGAATCGGCCAATTAGAGTTCTTCAAATATGTACAAACAAGCGATTGTGACTCACCACTTGTATTCGATAGTGGAAAAAAGATACTATCGTTTCTCCAGAGGAGTTTCTCGAGATATTTAAGGACCACGGAACTCTTTTCATTCTTGGTCGTGATGTGGAGGTCTATGACTGGAAGAAGTGCTCTCAGAATACAATTAAACCTCCTGCACAATGGCACTTCCAATTCAACATGAGTAAAAGGTTTTTTATCAAAACGGTAACAATTCGAGGTGAACAGTTTTATAGGTTTGATCTTGGAGAATACAAGTCGGTGTTTAAAAAAAGCAAGTCAGTAAAAAGCATCATACAAGTTCAATGAAGTAGTTTCTTTCGGGTTTTGACGCGGTTGTCGAACTTGACGTGACGTTTCGCTGATCATGCTGTCAGCTTCTTCAGAAGGGTTCCAAAGACTGTCTTTGGAACCCTTCTGAAGAAGCTGACAGCATGATCAGCGAAACGTCACGTCAAGTTCGACAACCGCGGCAAAACCCGGAAGAAACTACTTCATTGGACAACGGCCGTGAAAACCTGCATTGCACTATGCAAGTTCAAGTTTCCAGTGGTGTAATTCCAAATGAATTAAAACTAAACGACGTGAAAATCCTATTATAGAAACACGGGTGTAAATGGAATGCGATAGATCTAGAATATTACGCTGAAGTTTTGGGAAAGCACCATAATGTCTCAAATGAAGCTTGTACAGAGGAACCTGAAAGCGTTAGTAATTTATGCGAGCCAGTCGAAGAGGTTCTTTATTTAGTAGTTTAGTAGTTTTTTCGTAAATTCTATTTTTTGTTGCTGTTGATTTTCATAAATTTAGAATTTAGTGCCATTTTTCAAGTATTTTAATGTTTTTTTTTCATTTATTCTGATTAGTATGATTATTCCTGATTTTAAATAAATATATTTCGAAAATCTATGCAAGTGAGTTGAAAAACTCAAAAGTTCAATATGAAAACCTGACAACCCCATTTTGTTGATTTAAATTCTGAAGTTCCCATTCTGTCTTTACAAAAAAAAATTTGTTTCTTGACTTATCAGTGTAACCCTTAAATGAATGCGAAATATTTAATAAGTAAATCAATGGGAACGTATCTGTAAAGTTTTTTGCGATTTCCCAACACATGACCTCAAAAAATTAGAAGAATTCATGGATCCTCTCACATGCCAGCGATAGACGAAAAGCAACATCGCTGTCGGGTAAATGGTTGTGATAAGAAGACAACTTTATTTTGTTCAACTTGCAAAGTATTTCTTTGTCTAACTGCTAAGAGATTTTTTTCTATGATATTTATAATTTAATTTGACCTGCATGGATTTGTGTTATTTTTTTTAGAATATTTGTTTGTGTTCAGCATCCGTGTTATGTTCTATTGTATATTTTATATAAAATTTTTAAATAAAAATGATTAAATTAATGTTGCTTAATTAGAACCAAAAAGCGAGAAAGATAACATAGCGACAATTATTTTATGAGAATATGTCATTAGGTCCTAATGTTCTTTAAAAAAAACAAAAAAAATCATGTTTTTCTTAATGATAATATATCATAATAGTCTTATCCACTCCGTAAAAAATATTCAAAAAAATTATAATATTTTCAAATAAAAATATATTACAAGCCTTGAGACTGAAGCATATGAATGATTTTGTTCTTCCCTAAAGACAATGGGACATAATTAGCCGAAAATGAGTCAGGACTTAGGAGGCTAAGAGATTTTACTTTAAATAATGTCAAATACTGTATATCATTTCTCAGTAATAACCTCACTAATTTGGCAAATAAGTCCTTACAATTAACGTCTTTAAAATTTATTTTGACTGAAATATTTGTATAAACGTTAATGTCTTTTTCGAGAGTACAACTATGAGGGTAACAATGATTGTATCTAAGGAACATATTTACCAAATAAATGTAATAGGAGACACAAAGCTCGACACTAAGTAATTAAATTAATTCTCACGCACCGGTAGTGAACTGGTAATGTTGCATTGTACACATATTTTACAATACAATAATTCTGGCACCTTAAGTTACACACTAGTCAGAATTAAAATATTCGTAATACTTTTACACAATTTTTCTCATTTTGTCGCCATAATCGTTATTTTAATATAACATGAAAAAAACAGAATGTACTATTTTGGCGGACTCCTTATAGATGACAGCATACGTACAGTAATTATAATGGATATCGCCACAATTGAGGAATATGCAGAGGTTGCCATTAATATTTCAAGGCGTGTATGGATGTGTGTGTGTGTGTGTGTGTGTGCGTGTGAGGCATTATGACACCAAAGTTGACACATCCAATTTCTCTATACTTACAAGGAGGTTTAACTGCAAATTTGATGCGCGTTTGAAACAGCCGGGTCCACAAATTTCAAGAGTTCATCCAGAATCGGAGCTGTCGCACGAGGAGCAAAACATTCAAGCAGATACAGAATCCAGTGTCGTAACTAGCACTAGCAAGTCGAGTACTTCTTCGAAGAATGTACCAAAAAAGGAAATATGTACAATTGTCGATATTAATAATAGACCTATTCCTCCTAATAAGAGACTAAAAATAGATGTTAAACTAATCAAGATGTTAGCTATGGACTATCAGTCTTTTAGTATTGTTGAAAGTCCACAATTTCGAAAGTTGCTGAAAATTTTAGATCCCTCGAGATACGCTATCTAGTCGAAAAATAACATCTAATGATCTAATGCTGCAGATGTACAATAAATAAGTAGCCATCACCTACTTAACTTAAAACCAAATTAGAAGAAGCATCGGCGTTGACAGTAACAATCTACAGATGGATGTCTATAAGTAACGAACGTTATAGAGCAGTTACTATTCACTATATTGATGATGAG
This sequence comes from Stenurella melanura, assembly GCA_963583905.1. NCBI lineage: Eukaryota > Metazoa > Arthropoda > Insecta > Coleoptera > Cerambycidae > Stenurella > Stenurella melanura. The sequence continues at coordinate 74,982,448 of OY757315.1, forward strand.
TGTAACATGAAATCCTTTTTTGGATTGCTTCAAATATTCGGTTCAAAATTTAGCAGACGAATTGAGACGAGTGCTTCGTGAATAGAAGGTTGAAGACAAAGATGTAGCTGTAGTATCCAATAATGCCTCAAATATAACAGCTGCGATCCGTTTGTGAGGATGGAAGCACATCCCCAGCAAACACTAATAGATTGGCCGTAGGTTGGTTTCAAGTTGGTATTGTTGCATTCGCGTTGGCACCGATATTCAGCGTTGATTTAATGTTTATCTTTAACGATAAAATTTATTTATGGTACTATAACGTTACAGCGTTGTCGACTGACAGGCACACAGCGCGTGCGGTTTGTCTACGTATAACGTCACTATTTCATATAAAATTGACCCAAGAGTGAGTGCAATCCAACATGCTTTTAAACACCAGCGCAGATTGTTTATGTAACCTGTGACATGTTAACCTAGAAATGCATTAACATAAGTTGTTGAAAGCTAGTTTTAATTAAGTGAAAATGGATTTGAAGAGTCTTTATTGTAAAATAAACAATAATTCCTACGTATTACAACTAGACATTGAAACCTATAATCATCAAGTTTCGGGTAATATTATTGAAAATTAATTTAGTAGCATATAGAAATAATGAAGTTATTTCACTGATTTCATTTTAGAACATGAAAATATTTTAATCAGCTACATTAAAGATTTAATAACTCAACGAATAATTGAATTTCTATCTGAAAGCGAACTAGAAACTGTAGAAGTATCGAAAGACAACGTTTATTTGCAAGTATTCAAATTTAAAATTCAATTACTTGGATAGACATTTTTGACCCAAACTACGAAAACCTAGAAAATAATAGAGAAGGTAGGTCAAATACATTGGTACTATATAAGTACAATATTTTTCAAAATTTATAAGACTATGTTCTACCCACACTTTAGAAGTACAACGTGGAGAGCCATCAACAAAACTAAAGTAGACAAATATGAGCGATATTTACCAAATGTACGTCCCATGAAAAAATTTAAGAAAAGGACAGATGTGGGAAGAAATATCTCGAAATATTTTAAATATTCAAAAGACTCCTGCACAATGTGAGAATCTTTTTAATACCATAATAAAGGCTATTGACAACAATAATACTTGTGTGTGAGTATGAGGAAGAAATTAACAAAATAAGTGCTGTTGATGATAGTGTACAACCCGGAATTCTGATGGTTGTAGGAAAATGCACTATAAACAAAAAGAAGGAAGATGACAAAGAATTATCTGGTTCTTTATCTAAAGAAAATGCAAAGCATGAGTTCTAAAAGAAGGGTAAAAAGTCTTTCGGAAACATTGTGGGACATCCACATATATAAAGAGAAGCAGAAAGATAAACGTCATAAAGAGAAGTTGAATGTATTAAGAGAAATATATAATTATACAAAAACATCTATACAGCACATACAAATTTCAACGCATGATTATTTTTAGGGGAGAAGCTCTGGCAACAAATAATCAAATAATTTCCTTTTATACTTTTATAATAAATGTACATACAGATTCTAACAATGATTTATTCATTTAACCATAACAACTATCTTAAGTGAATGTAGAGTAGTAAGAACTATTTCAATTTAATATGTGCTCGAAGCATTAATTTAAATTATTACAAATACGGTTTCTTTTATCTTCTCCCAATCGGCCTAGTAGATCTCTTCGCTGGTTTAATATTGGAGCTTTAACAACAGGTCTTCATAAAGATCCTCCTATTAAATCTCCATTGTCAATATATACGTTGTGTAATACACAACAACTCAAAATGAACCTGGATGCTTTTTCTACTGTACGAAAATCTAATTGTTATTTCTATCAAAATCCGTATTGCTGAAAACTTTTGTGCCTCTGTCAAATTTTCATATTCTCTGTACACTGTTATTAAATATGTTGACAATTGGTAAGCACCATCCCCTAATAGAAGAAATCTCTACACAAACTTAGTAGGAATTTCATTACTTATAAAAAAGAATATGAAAATACACGGGAGTTATGCATCTTGCTTGATGTTACATTAAAAACATCAGTAAACATTTTGTTTACATCACAAATATATTGTAATGTCAATGCTGTTTGGTGGTGAAAATTAATATAATATGTACTTTTGAGTTTATCAGCTGGAGCTTTGATGTTTATGTAAGAACCATCTACACAGCCCACTATATCAGGAAATCCAGAAACCTAGGGAAATTACCTATTTACTACTTTACCATTAAATATGCCAACATTAGATATATTTGCTTACCCATATTTTAAAATGTACAACATGCCGCTTTAAAAGATGAAGCTAATTTTACCATATCCTCCTCGTTTTTTGGAAACATTATTTCTGGGAGAATAATGTATAACTCTGTCACATATTACAAAAAAGTAGATTCACTTGTATTAAACACTTATTTTCTGCAAACCCAATATAAGCCAAAAAAAAATAATAAGAACATTAAAATATTATTAAGCATAATATACCTACCGGGTGCCATGAAAGTATGGGGACAGCAGGATAACTTGAAAAAAAAAATCGACTCCTAGAGAAAAACTTTACATACAAAAGTTCTAGGAAATTTCCCTCCTATCTGACGGTGATCTTGGATCTGACCTTGGCCGTAACCTTCAAGATCGCTTGAAGGTCAAATCGATTTTTTCAACTTTTAACCCCGAAAATGAAACGAACGGAAAATTTTACTTTAAATACAAAAGTTGCAAGAAATTTCATTGGCTATCCAACGGGGACATTGGATTTGTCCTCAACTTTCAAGGTCATTTGAAGGTCGAGTCGATTTTTTCAAATGGGACCCCATACTTTTAACCCCGGAAATGAAACGAGCGAAAATTTTACGTTTGGAGATGACCTTCGAAACTTACAAAATTATGGCTAATAGAACTAAGTTAAGCAGTTAAACTATAATGGAATTAATTACACTTTGCATTAAAACAAGATACTTTCAATTAAATGACTTCTATCAACAATACTTTGGGGGATGGCCCTGAATTCTTCATTATCTCCAATATTATTTAACATTTTTATGGAAAATTTTGAGGAAAGTAACATTAATAATCTAGCCTATAAACCCATTGTATGGTGCGGAGATATGTAGATGACATCTTTGCTATATGGCCTTATAGTAAAGAATGTTTAAGTAATTTTTTTAATCAGATTAACGAAAAAGGATCTTCAATTAAATTTACAATAGAAATAGAAAATAATAATGAATTACCTTTCTTCGATATTTTAATTAAAAAATTAGATTACGCATACCAAACCAGTGTGTATAGAAAACCAACACACACAAACAGATACTTAAATTTCAATTCAAATCAACATATTAGTGTTAAAAAACGTGATGTTAAGTGTTTGTACGACAGAGCCAAAATTATTTCTTCAAATAATTAAACTAAGGAACGAAAAGCAATTTAAGGTTAATGGGGGCCAGAGCAATTTTGGGGTAAGTGCATATTTTGCAACTTGTTCCTTATTAATGTGAAATTTTAAGTCGTTCTATATCCTCATGTATATTTAGTGTTGCCCTTGTATCACGGAACTATATGCGATTACTGGCGGATTGTTAGCATGTAAACTACTAACGCGTAATCTAACCTCAATATTTTTACTCATATTGTGACAACAGGTGCCTGCGTTATATTTCTCAAAGTAGACTGTGTAGAGTAGCAAAAATTGGTAAGTACACCAATAATAACATGTACTTTTTAGTGTTTATATTAGTTACTTCCATTTTCAATCACTGTCTGAATTCTTTGCCCAATACGCACTTACACCTTAAAAATTAGAGTTTGGGGTAAGTGCATATATATCATATAAGACGGGCAAGAGCATAATGCTCTTGCCGCTCTTACGATATATGAATATATTTACTTATTATGTTTACTTTTTGATGCAGATTGACTACGATAGTGCGTAATTACATTCGAAAATCCAATCGGGGTCAAGCCTACATCAAAGAAATTTTATTAGAAGCTGTGGAGGATATTAAAAGCAGACGGATAACTCTTTCCCAACCCGCAATTCGGTTTAATATCCCAAGACCAACATTAGTCGATCGTATTTAGAGGTAGGCGTGGTTTAAGATCTGATACATTTGGCAGAAAAACAGACCTCGACTCAAATATAGAAACCAAACTAGCAGAATGATTAAAAATCATGGAGAAATATGGCTATGGGTTAAGTCGTAAGGACGTTCTAGCTTAAGTTGGGGAATACATAAAAATCAATCACATTGAAAGTCCATTTCGTAAGGGTATTCCAGGGCAAGACTGGTGGATAGGATTTAAACGTCGTCACAAACTATCATCGAAAAAACCTCAACTCGTTGCATATGTCAGAAAAAAAAATGTGATCCATTTATCATTCACGATTATTTTAACATTCTTAAAGATGCAATAAAAGAACTGGAACTTCAAGACAAACCTAATAATATATGGAACCTAGATGGAAGCGGATTCTGCAGTGATCCTTCAAAAACAAAGGGATTTCCTGCCACTCGAACCAGTGCTGGATCTGGTAGAGAAAACACTAGCGTGCTTTTTGCATGCAATGCTGCAGGGTATAAGGCCCCGCCTTTATTTAGTTTTAAAGGTAAAAGTGTTTGGTCAGAATGGATGCCTGCAAAGGAGTTAGGTTTTCCAGGCAGTACTTACGCTGCCACAGCAAATGGTTGGATGGAAACATCTGTGTTTCTTAATTACTTTGAAAAATGTTTTGCGAAAGAGGCCAAACCGTCTCCTGATAACCCCGTTTTATTGATATACGATGGCCATACAACACATGTATCTTTGCAACTAGTTGAAATTGCAAAAATCTGTAACGTTACAATATTACTACCATCTACCATCACATTCAAGCCATCTTTTACAGCCCCTTGATTTGTGCATCTTCAAATCACTGAAGTCATCTTGGGATCAGTATCTTTGTAATTGGACTAGAAATCATCACGGTATAAAAATTCCCAAAAAAAAACTGCCAGAGAAAATTAATTGGTGACCTATGGTTACACCTAAAACCAGATCTAATTGTAAACGGCTTTAGAAAAGGAGGCATATATTTGGAAAAGCCTATTGTAAGATTTCTGCCCGTAAATCCAGAATGATTTTGTGTTGCCACTGAGGGTACATTTTGTAAGGACATGTTTGTTCTTAAGAGTAACAAAATTATCTTTAATATTTTTTTAGTATCTTATGAAGTAGCACGGGAAAAAGCTGCACAGTATTTTTCCTGCTCGTTTACAAAGTAAATGACAACTATATATATGATTCAGATTCTGAATCGTCATCAATATTAACTAGTATTCCGAAGTTAACAGGACGAATTTTAACTAAAACAAAAGTTATGCCCACAACCCAGAGGTAAAATAAAATAAAATGGCATAAAAATAATGATAAAAGTTAATTACATGTTACTAGGAAAAATGTTACTTGTTCTCAACCTCAGGAAGGACCCACTGGATTGGAAAATTGTACAAAGACGAGTTCCCAACCACTTCTAGACATATCCAATGCTCAAGTAATAACAATTGAACAATTCTACCAAGATCAAGAACCCTTCCAGGATGTTTTCCAAAACGAGTGTTCTAACCCAGGTATAATAATTAATCAGTTGCACTTCGATATTGATCATTTTTATGAGAATTTTTGTTTTAAGGGCCGGATGCTCCAGAGGAAAGACATGAGAATTTTGAACGGCTTAATACATTACGTAATACTAATACCGATTCTGAAAAATGGAAAAATAATACAAGTACTATAATATTTTTAATAATGTTATTTTATTTTCACGAAAAACTTAAATGTCAGGTCATTATAAGTTCATGTATAAGTATACTGTTGCCTAAATTTTTTTTTTCTCTATTTGATTTAAACATTTTTAGGTGATCAAATTCTGCGATTGTTAATGAAAATGTCGCTACAACTAAATTCGATTGACCAGCGAATTTCCAATTTAGAAAAGCATAAGAGGCGGAATGAAAATGAAGGTAACAGATTCCAATTTATTAAAGAGTTGCTGCCTATGACATTTGACACTATCGCAAATGTGGATAGCTTTTTAGCATCTAATAAGGAAATTGTTGCACAATTGGTAAGTGTAAAATGGACCACTTTTGATTTATATTTAATATTAATAGTAATTTGTCACAGTTATCACAATCCATTTAAAAAGAAAACAATAGCCAGTTTCAAGGTTCTTAAATCTAGAAAGGGGCCGTCCATAAATGATGTCACGCTTCTTTTGCCAATTTTTGACCCCCTCGCCCCCTTGTGTCACACACTGTCACGCCACAGCAACTTTTATGTAAATTACTAATATCAAGTGTGCTGATAATAAATAATCAAGATACTAGGCATAAAATTATTTTCTTGTATTGTGACATCACATTTGCTTTAGCCCCCTCCCCCTCCTCTGTCACAAAGTGTCACAACTTTCAGAACCCCCTCCCTGTACAGATTTGTAACAATGTCACTTTCCAAAATCTGTAAAATATATAAAGGCTTGACATCTTAACTTTTGACTATGGTCATACCTTATTGAAATAGTTTATACCTTTCACCAGAATAATTTTTGAATGTAATGTAAATTGACAAAGCAATCACAATCCATTAAAACAAAAACAGTAGATAGTTCCAAGGTTCCTAAATCTAGAGAGACGTACAGGTTTGTATAAGGTTGTCACTTTACAAAATCTGTAAAATATATAAATTTTGACTATGGTCATACCTTGGAATAGTTTATTTATAGCTTTTACCAGAATAATTTTTGAATGTAATATAAATTGACAAAGTAATCGTCTGGATTAAACAAAGTACCTAAGGTCAGTTTTTTTGTCCAAAATGAATTTCATATTATACATTTAAATTAATTGTCTAGAAATTTTAAATTAGTACTTATTATTACATAGTAAATAAGTTAATGATGTTCAATCATAAGTAGGAATGCACAGGTAAATAAAATCTTAAAAACATATCTTATTATATTGATTCCAGAAAGACTTCTTAAACACAGTGGGGGGAAACAATCCTCGAGAGAATATTCATAGAATACTATCCCAGTTGTTTACCGAGTGTGCCGCAAGATACTCCTGGAAGGGCTATCGGAATAACCGTCAAGTATTTGACCTTGAGGTCATCATGGTGATGAAGGGTGAGGAACTTTAACTAATGACTATGTGAATATTTTTTTAATATGGCTATCATTCTTTCAGAAGTTCTTGTTGCAAGCTATTCATATGTAACACAGCACGAAATAGAGCAGATATCGTCAGAGTGGTTTCGCTTAGCAAAACAGAGGCATGAAAGAGACAAGAAAAAGGCATATCCTGTGAATGTTGAGGGACAGAATGAATTTCTGTTAAATTAAAAGTATATGTAAAACAATCTCGTGGCTTGGTTTGTTAGAAGCGTCTAAACTGCTAGCTAGTTAGAAAAGCATTCAGCACATGCCCCTAATTTGATTGGAAATTTGTTATTATATGGAGTGTTTCATATGAAAATATATAAATTTAAGTTTTTAATTTTGTCCAAGTTGAGAAATTAGTGTGGTACTACTGCAGATTTTAGTTTATTTTATATTATGTAAATTTTATATAGCATTTAATTCACTTATTGAAGTGATCTACAACATTCATTTCACTTTTATATGTGATGAACCATATGATTTTTATTTTATATAGATACCTATTTGTCAGAGTATCGTAAGTAACATTTTTTATGAAATTGAGATTATACACATATCGTAAACAGTATATGGCTGCAGACTTTCTGCCAAAGTATTGTAAGCCTATGTTAAATAAAAATAGCCGAAAAACTAATTTTAGTATATCGTAAACGACACTTATAAAATTGCGTACTGGCAGAATTGTTGTAAGTATGCGGACAACTGGAAGTATATCCTGCCAGATTATCGCGAGTACCTCAAATATACTGGAGAGGGGATAGTTTGTGTAACTTACGATAGAGATCTGAGAACAGTATAGTGTTATACATTCAATTTGTAAGTATCATTTTTGTCATTATTTTGTTTGAAACTGGTGAATTCAGCTCTAGTCGGACAAAATCCTTGTTAGTTATTTGCCCTTTAACTTCCTTAAACATTTTTTAGTAATTATCAATTGGGAAGTAATGTAATAGTGATGTTTTATGATACACTTTTTTTATTTTTCTAACCTAATTATCTGTCAAATGACTATGAGAGGATTTAGATTTGCCTTTTAGAAGTCTGCTAGATATTTATTATCGTGTGTACTTTTTTCATGTTATTATATTATTTTTCTATTTTGAAAGACATGCACACTGTACAAGCAACATAATGTAATAATTTATTTTCATTTAATTGATGTGAAGTAAACTAAATAACTATTCAAACTCCAATTTAACAATGTCCTCAATCATAATGTCAAAAATTATTGAAATACTATTATTATTAAGTATGTATTCTACAACCTCGGCTAGACCTTTTTCAAATAATAATAATATTGATAATAATAATAATCCCGCAAAAAATAAGACATGACTACCTACTTTTTAATAAATTTTACATTGCTTGTATTTAATATTATCATTGTGTATATGCCTATTAAATGAGAGAAATAATATAAAACATAAGTGGGTACTAAAGACCATTAACGTACCGTAATTACATACGTTTTAGTGTTGTTACTTTCATCTTCTATTGGTAGGTCACCTGTTCATTCTGTCTTCTAAAGATATAAAAACTAAGTCAAGAACGGACATAATTATGGAAAAGGCAAGGGCCATTAATATTCAAAACGGAGAGTTGTTTACAGAAAAAGAAATCGATAATATGCCTATACTATTATGTGGAACCAGTAAGGAATGTGAATTAGACCAGATCTGTATTTCACCCAAAGACTTGCTTTTTGCAAATGAATTTCAAGAAAATATATTATCAGATAGAGGTAATGACATTATTATAGATACTGAATTGGAACAATTATTTACTAACATTGGTGATGATAATAATATTATTGTAACACCTACTAGAGAACTGAACAGACAATCTATGAATAGGTCAGATCAGCTTCAGTTAGTCAGAAGTTACGAAGAAAATAACGTAGAAGAGAAGAATGCCACAACGTCAACAATAGTTCAAAGAAAACTAGTTGACTACGATTCTTCAAGCAGTGAGAATGGCGAAGTTGTCAATAATACTAACAGAAAAACTATACCACTACTTTTTGGTGAACGCATTGTCTCTTCTGATTATTCTGTTGTATCTGGTGAAAGACAAAGTAATGACTCAAGTGTGAATCAAGAAAAGAGTGATCCAGAAGATTTAGTTGTAGGAAAAAAAGGTTTAAGAAAAAAGAAAGAACTTACGAAAAAAATGAAAAGGAAGCGTGAACATAATTTGGGAAAAGGGAAAAATGTACAAGATATTCCTTGCAAAAAAGCTTGTAAACATACCTGCCGAGCAAAAATTAAAGATACAGTGCGCCATGAAATTCATGAGTTCTACTGGGACTTAGGTAATTACGAAAGGCAGCGCAGTTGGCTTCTCTCTTTTATAAAGAAAGTCCCAATTAAGCGAAGAAAGCAAGAGGCGTGCCAGAGTAGGCGCCAAAATTCCTTCAATTATTTTATAAATTGGAACGACGTAGAAATAGAAGTATGTCAACAATTTTTACTCAAAACATTGGACATCTCACAAATGACCATGAGATATTTAGTGACCAAAGCAGTTCAAAAAAGCATTAAAGTTGATAGAAGAGGAAACATATTCCGCATAATAAAACTAGCGAGGAACAAAAAAATATCGTGCATGAATTTCTTATGAAACTACCTGCAGTACCCTCACATTATTGTAGGAATAAAAGTACCAGAAAATATCTGTGTTCATAATTGAGGAATGTTAGTTATTTGTACACGATTTTTAAAAGAGATCAAAAAGAATTACATAATAGAAATACTGTTGTGTCACTAAAGGTGTTTCGAGATATATTCAAGCGGGATTTTAATTTGGTTTTCGCCTACCTAAGAAGGATAAGTGCAAAATCTGTGAAAGAAGAAAAGACGTAGATTTCAAAGAGACGGAGAAGTCTAAGAAAATTTATGATGAACATCTTAAGAGTAAGGAAAAATGTAAAAGTTTATTTTTAGCAGACCAAAAGAAAACTAACTCTGAGGTGTTATGTGCAAGTTTTGATATGCAAAAAGTTTTGAACACGCCCCATGGTGATAATTTACTTCTCTACTCTTCCAGAAACTATTCATTTTATAACGAAACAGTGTATGAAAGCGGGTTGCAAAATGGCTTTTGTTTCTTATGGGGAGAGTGTGACGGCAATCGTGGATGCAACGAAATTTGCTCAATAATACATAAATACCTGACACGTTGATGAAAGAGGTTTCAAGGAAGTTCTTCTGTACTGCGACAGTTGTGCAGGACAGAGTAAAAATAGAGCAATGCTCACCATGTTGCATGTATTTCTTCAAGAGACGTCAAAGCATGTAAAAAAAATTAAAATAGTTTTCTTATTGCCTGGTCATACCTATACGCCAGTTGACACAGTGCATGCGACTATTGAACGATTTCTTAAACGTAGAATTATTTGGGCTTCCTCCGAGTGGAACACAATAATTGCAAATTCAAGAACTAAACCAAAACACTATAAGACGATAAGAATGCAATATAACGAGTTTTTCAATTGGAAAAAGATAGGGGATGCAGCAATACCCCCATCAGTCAAAACCAAAACAGTTAATGGTAATAAATTTAAAATATCCCAAATGAGGCAAGCCATGATTGAGAAAGGCAATTCGCGGATTGCTATTAATTACGCTTACGATGATGGTGAATTGCAGTTCCTTGAATTAAAAAAGGAACCAACGAATTCTAGGAAAAGTAGTAAATCTAATTTCATATAATAGCCCTTTGTTACCAAATTTAAATTGTTGTTTTCAACTCGTCGTTTACAAATAAACCAAGATCACGTTCGACAAATTGATCAATTATATCTAGAAAAATTACCAATTTCAATATTGAAGAAAAAAGATTTGGAAGACCTTTGTAAAAAAAATGTGATAACAACACAGTTAGAGACGTTTTGCCTGGAACAGATGAGGAGGATTGCGACACCATTGAAAATGAATTATAAAATCATTGCTGTTTATTTTACTGTTTTAAAATTAAATAGGATTGTTTTGTTAATAATATTATAACACTTATGTTACGTTTTTTATTATTATATTATTATTATCTTCAGAAATATAACAACTGTAACTTTAAGAAAATATACTGTGAATTTTTATTGTGTAGCTAATTTATCTAACAAAAAAAACATTATTTCCAAAACATCGTAAGTACATTTGCTCCTGTATTTACAAACGCCAGTCTATCGTAAGTACCCTACTTTCGATAATTATTTAGGTATTAGCCTATTAATTTTGTTTTGCCAAAATAACGTAAGTAGCATAAAAAATAGGAAAACCATGGAAATCATGCCAAATTATACTGATTTTAGCTAAAACGGTACCTCAAAATGACATGGGCGTAATAATCGCAGTATTTACATCTAACACTCAAATAATAAAAAAAAAACATCTCCTGTAAAGTTTACTAAATGTGACTTACGATACTCTGGCAAATAGTTATCGACATGTCTAAAAATGCATTTTTAGCGGTAGTTATTTATGTTCCCCAAATTTAATTTCAATAAGTTAAAAATAAAGGAAAATGATTATGGCGGGTGCATATCAATCTAGTTCAAAGGTGGTTTAGTTGAACCAAGTTTAGTTGCTAGGCGCGCAGTAGTCAATCGAATGTAGTTCTTACCTTAGCAACTGAATTTTGTTCAACTGAACCATCTTCGAATTACATCGGTACTAACACCGCCCTTAATAAACCGAGTACGTTTAGTAATGAAGTATAGTCTTGAAGTCCTTCTTCCTGAAATCCTTAACTGGTGCTGAAGTTCTGAAGATCTTTGTCCTCGAGCCCTGGATGGAGTTGGAACCTTTGGTGTAATACTGCTTCTGCCGTAGTTTCCACAAACACCAAAACCTTTGTATACCACGCTCGAATAATCTACTCGACGCGCGTTTCACCAACCATGTTGGCATCATCTGGAGATGATTAAAACTTTAATCATCTCCAGATGATGCCAACATGGTTGGCGAAACGCGCGTCGAGTAAATTATCGGAGTGTGGTACTCAAGGGTTTTGGTGTTTGTGGAAACTACGGTAGAAGCAACTGAAGTATAGTAGTGTTATGTAACATTCTGAGAAAATCAATATATTTGTTGTATAATAATTATATTATAAAACCTTAAATGTTATACTAACATAACATAATTGTATATATTTTTATAACATTCTTAGAAAATTATTACATTTATTATATAGTAATTCTATTACAAAACTGCAAATGTTATGCTGCCGTAACATAAGTGTTATTATAACTAGTTATATTAATGTTATAACATATCTCGGTTAGTCTGAGTGGGAAATAGCAACATAAGAGCTATAGCATTATTATAGAAATGTTGCATTACTTGTTATATTTGAAATTGGAAAGGTTATATAACAAAATTGTTTTAAATATATAACGATGTTTGCTGGGAACATGCTTATATACGAGGTAAAACAAAGAAGGTTGTTCGCCAAAGAGTCACAATAAACCAGTTTAACCGGTCTTATAAATTGTGTAGCTGGATTAATGGGTCTTACGAATTGTGTAACTGGATTAACCGATTTAATGCTTTGCTTTCCCGGAAAAAGTCACTAAACTTTCAATATCGCTTTAAAAAAGACGTCATTAAAAAAACAAAATTTCACCAAGGTTACGCAGGAGAACGCTCTATTTGACTAAAAATTACGTAATTTTCGCCGTTACGCGAAGCTGAATTTCTGACTTGCGGCTAACGTCAACAATTTAAATGTGAATTTTTATTTTTATAACAATACTTAAGGATATTACAGTTTAAAGCTTTGTACTATTTATTAGAAGAGGTGCGTGGAAATCTCAATTAAAGGAATGAATTTTTTTGGTTACATGTTCTCAAATGTAAATGTTATTTAATGCATGAACTTTACTTTAAAATTGTGTTAATTCTTTATGAAATAAAATATCGGTGATATAAGTATTCCCATTCGACCGCTACCAATAGCAATTTTACGACCTCTGAAACTTGTAGATTTTATGTTTTACTTTCGTACAAGCTTGTGTGATACATTTTAATTAGAAATGAGTACCTAATTATGTTATTAGACATCGATATTTATAAAATAAATAATTAACCATCATATGCACCGAAAACATAAATATTTCGTGAAATCCTACAAGAGAAAATATATATCTTTACTTTTTGTGAATATGCAAATTTCATATAAGTTTAAAAATGTTCTAATTAAATTAATTCGTGACCATTTTTAACCAAAACAATAAAATTGAAAAAGTTTTTAATAAGACCCATTACGGTCTACACGGCGATAATTTAACAGATTTGCAGTAAGTCGTAACTTCACTCGGCAATATTTTGCGAATAACAGTATCCCGATGGTTTATTATATATCTGAGAAACATATTTTGCATCATTGCGCATTAAGTATATCGAAAGCAATTAATTTTATGCATGTGCAAGAACTGACATCGAAGGTCGGTAAAATAACATAAGTTACCCATAATTTCATGACTACTAATTAACAATTTGTAAATATGGTGTATCATATGAAAATCCAAGCATCGAAAGAAGAATGTTAATAGTTCTATATCTAAAGCGAAGCTAAACATCTATTTTTGTCTAGGTACCAGGTAGATAGGTGGTACCGGTGACCACTCTCTCGGTATGTCTTGTATTTACTTCAAACATAAAACGTGAAAGTTGTTACAAATATAAAATGCGAATAACCTGCACTAGTCTCTGAAGAATTGAATTCTTTATTTTTGTCTGTGTATCAGGCAGATACTGGTATGGCGACCGCTTTGTCTTGTATTTGTTTTAAACACAAAACATGAAAGTCGTTACGAATATAAAATGTAAATACCTTGTGCCGGCCTCTGAAGCCTCGCTTAAATTCTTTATTTTTGTCTGGCTATCGCTGTAACAAGTCGTCTTTCGAGGGAACAAAGAATGTTGCCTGCGTCTAAGGTGGGCTCTGCTTTTTTATTTTTCTCTGCATAACCATGAACCAGCACCCGAGTTGATGTCAGTTCAGTCCGACTCTCCAATCACATCAATACTAGCCCACGTCCGATGTGTTACAATAAGGTTTAATTTCGCTTGAACGGCGTGCTAGTCTCCCACCGCATTAGTTTCACATCGACTATTATTTAAAGACAATCCCGCGTTTGCAGAATCACAGTTTATTTCAAACAGTACAAGCAGTTAAAATGAATTCAAAAATAATCAATAAGATGGTGTACCCAAGTAAGAAGCCCAGTCGGCTTAGCTGTAAGAAAAGTGCTAGTGAATTATACGAAGATGAGTCGTTTGAAGAAAAAGTGGTTAGGGAACTAAACGCTGCTAGGTTGGATACCATTAATTCGGGGATATGTGTGCTCGACGGCACATTCTCCGATTTAAAACCGATAGTTGGTCCACCAGCTGCTACTTCAAGTGCTACTTCGTTACTCACTATCGAGGCTGGGAGTTCGACGGGGACGACGAAGATATCGGCGTGTCCTAAATACGTAGGGTTTGATCCGTCTACGATGTCGACACCGGTGAGGAGGGCGGAAGAAGATGCTCTCGCCTCCATCGATTTGACGTTCTACCTACGGAACATGGAGGAGGCGGCATCCGTGGAATAAAGTGATTTAATCGTAAAAAAGGAGGCTTTGTTGGGCGACGTGCGCGACTACCTCAGAAACAAATGCGGTAAGCACATAAAACATCTGCAGATAACTAAAAGTAGTGTAAACAGCAAAATTGTGCAACTGAGGCAGCTGCGAAAAATGTTAGACACAGTGATAGCCTCCTTGACGGAGAACGAAAAGAAAATAGACAAAGATATTGACAACATATTTTGGATTGCATTTTCCATTCAAGGATGGGGTACAGGTTAATTCCTCATTCTCGAATGTGGAGTGATAAATATTTTTGTAGTTTTAATTTTAATATTTTGTTTATATGTTTTAGTATGTAAGTATAGATATAAGTTTATAAGTATTAATATTTTTGATTTTTCTATATATATTGTTTTAGCATGTAAGTTTAGATATAAGATTGTAAATATTAATTTTAGTGTATCGTACTTCTTTTTATATTTTTAATAAATGCTTTATATTTCTAATAACTGTTTTATTTGTATCTCTATTTTATTTTCATTTAAACTGCTTCTTTCTGAAAATTATGATTTAATAAAGTGAATAATGTGATAACAAATTTTATAAACATGCATTCAACTTTTTAAAGTAATGCACGGAAGATATTCTGTTATAATATACTTGCAATAAGAATATTAATACGGTAATTAATTTTTGAAATAACACAATTTAATTACTCAATTTAAAACTTTAAACAATTTGATAAGCATAATGTTAATATTCATTTCATATTTCTAGTAATAATTCTTATTTTGTTCGCAGATCTACTTATACTTACCACATATTAACAGTATCACAAAAGTTTATTTCATTTAGCACTTTTTTAAAATTCACAGATACTCATGGGAAATATAATTAGATATATTATCAAATTTACTTAATTTTCAATATAGTCGATATAAAACCAAACAATTTTAATTTTTAAAAGTACCTTCGAAAATAAAGTCACTAAAAATGTATGACTGTTAATAATAAAAGACAACAGTAAGTTTCAGTTTTTTATTCAAACTTATGTCACAAATATGTACTCAAATAAATACAAGGTATTATTTCGATTGTAACAATGAATATGATTTCTGTACTACCACTACTACAAAATAGATTATTTTCTAAAGCTGTAGAAGATGACGTACTAATCGTGTCCACAGCTCTGGAGAGATCAGCAGTTTTTTAGGAAGCCTGGGCGAGAACAGACACCACAACATATTTATTCCACAAGCAGTTGGAAACACTCATCCCAAACACGGAAGTGGATACTGTTTTTTTACTGTTCAGTGGTTGCAACACCATCTCCTCGATGTTTGGACACGGAAAAGGAAAACTCATCATAATGATAGAAAAACACCCCGAACAACAAACATTTGTTTCGTTCTTCTACAATAAACGTAATGATACCGAGACAGTGACTTTTGCAGGAGAACGCACTATGATCTCATTGTACGGTGGTGATGGTAAGGACGATTCCTTGAACGCTTTTCGATACAAATGTTTCGTCCGATTAACGGATAAACTTAAAAGCAAAATTTCCGCGCTTCCACCGACTACAGCAACGTTTTCTTATTTCGTTCATTTGCGATAAGTTTTTCTTGACATGCCCAGTGGTACTGTGGTGTCGTGAAAAACAATCAGGCGATGTTTGTTTGGTAGCGCGACGTAAACGTTCGTATGTTTTTGTGCCCCAGTCTTTTTCATTGCCTGGATAGCCATCAAATATGATGAAGACATTCCCCACAAAATGCTGTCTAACATATGCAACATACTGGTCATAAGACGCTCCCCTCCTCCTATTAAAATAGGCAGATGTTCACTACATTCGGTGTGACCTTGCATTCCTCTCTTAAGCCTGTAAACAACAGACAATAATCAATATTGCAGCAGCATACATTTTTCATTTATTGAGGCCTCTACTGGTTAATATCAACATTAAAAAAATAATTATAAGGAAATAACGCTATAGAGATTTTTATTAAGTGACCCAAGAAAAAAATCGCCCCAAAATAATGAGACCACCCTTATTGCGCTAAACCCCGAAGCGGTTGGACTGCAATTATTTTGTTGGATACTCAGGAGATAGTTCTCGATCAACCCTGCAAAAAATCAGCTATTCAGCCTTTGTTTGTATATTTCCTGAACCATAATAACTAAATAAATATGGTGAATGTTTTCCCATATAATGGGCGCTGGACCGTCAAAAATCAAAGTTACCAAAAAATTTTATTAGGCAAAGTTGTAGGGAATATTATTATGTACAAGCTGGAAAAAGAAAATTTCAAAAAAATTTATAAGAAACCACCCCTATTGCAACACCCTACAAGGGATGTGGACTGTGACTTTTTGGTTGGATACTCGGGAGATACCCCTCCATCGACCCTGAAAAGATCAAGTCGCCGGGAGACATTTGAAAAAAAATGATATCTTTATTGGACTATAGCTTTAATGACTCGAAACATTTTGTTTTTGCGATTTGATGTTGAAAAATTGAAGTAGCCGAATTGATATTTTAAATGTTATAAAATAAATTTTTATTCGTGGACAAAAGGTGTACTACTTTTATTTATTTTTATCTCACCTTTTCAGTAAACAGGAATAAACATTTGTTAACAAAACTACAAGCTTCTCAGAAAGTGCATATACTAGCGGAATCAAAGAAAGAATCCTACAAATCCAATATTTCAAGAGAGTCTTGAAATATGAAGAAAAGCATTACTTGGTTAAAATAAAGAAAGCTGAAGAAGAATTGAGAAATGCATAGCTTAATACAGAAATAAAAGAAATAGATAGAAAAATAAAAGAAGAAACTATAAAGAAGATATTAGAAGAAAATTCTGGATGTGATTTCCATCCTACAACGAAATAAGCATCTAATGTTAAATGTTTCTTCACCAAAGCATCTCAATCGTAATAAACCGATAAAATTAAGCACGCAAAGCATTATTCGGCCAGTTAGTACCTGCTTCAGAGATAAATGAGCCCAACATTGGGCAGAAACAGAGGTAGCGATTAGCTGCATATTGATCTGCGTATTTGGTTCGTTTGTATCAAAATGCTCCGGTGAAAACACATTAAAATATCTTAAGGTTTTTTAGTAATAATAATTATTAACCTGTATTATTATTACTTAACCTAATTGGTTGTTTCTCTAGAATAATGTTATTTTAAAACATTTACAGGTATAACTAAAATGCTTTGTATTTCATGAGCTACTCTTACTGACTGATATATTTATTTGCAATTACAGTCATTTATAATGTTTGTATAAGCATTAAATATTGATGTGTATCAAAGTGTACCTACTATAAGTAGAAACAAAAGAAGAATGATTTAAATATTTTATACAATTTTAGTACTGAAATGGAGAGCATTTAAAATATAGGACAAAAATAGCTCTATACATTTTAATTAATTTCCATTTTGAAAGTAAATTTCCATACACTTCTGATTTTAGCAATAAAAAAAATATGTTGCCTTGCTTTGTTTGTCACTGAATAATCTTTGAATAAAAAAATAAACAATTCACAAAATAAGTTTAATTTTATTACCCCAAAAGTATAAAAAATACAGTATTATCAGAATACTTGAAATTTAAAAACATCACTAGTGGCTTTATAAACAGCAATGACTATTTTCATAATTTTTATGATAACCAAACAAAAATCAAATTACAAAATTGAAAAATAATTATCTATTAATTCTTGCCTGTAGAATTTTCTTAAATCATTATCGATATTTACATTCTGAGGAACCTCGGCTTCTATTAATGCTTCCAATTATTCATCATGAACTTCTGGAATAGGATCCCCCTGATTTACAGCTATGTTATGTAAGATAGCTGTGACAACAATAATATCTTGGGTATTTCTTATTTTTGTCCTCAGACCAAATGATAGACATGGAAATCGTCGTTTCCACACTCCAATGCACCTTTCACCAATGTCTCTTGTTCTTATAAGTGATTGTTGATACTTTATTTTACCAGGAGTGGAATCATAAAGTATTTTTCCACCATATATCCACTATTACCCAAAATTAAGCAGTTTGGCATACCTTGTTCAAATTGATTTTTTAAATTTGAGTTCATAAAAACGATCGTGTCATTTGCGGACCCCGGCCATCTAGTCACTATATTTCTAATTCTTAATTGGTGGTCACAAGCAACCATAGTATTTATTGAAAAATACCCTTTTCTGTTGCGAAATCATTCAGCTTGGTTACCACCAGGGCTTTGAATTCTAATATTCGTGTCTACAACCACCAATAGTACCCTTGAAAAACTTGCTATGTTAAAAGATCCTTGTTGCACTGCAAGCATTTCTTCACCTTCAGGTAAATTCACATAATTAGGCTTCAATTGACAAATTGATGTGGTCACCTTTTTCAAAATGTTGCATGTAGTTGACTGATGCACTCCCTCCACTATGATCACCTGTTGATCTTTGAAAAGATCCTGTAGCATAGAAACGTAGAGTTGAAAGCAATTGTTGCATAGGGGCTAATGCAGAGTTTCTGAAAAAAATAATTTTATATACTTACAAACGTTAAAACTTTTTAAATTAAAAATGTACATTTCTGTTGGATATCTAATTTCTTTCGTGTTTTTGGAGAGCCAAAATCTTTAAAAAAATCTAAATCTTCCCAATAATTTAGATGACCTGCTCCTTGGTGGAGTGTACGAGGTCTTCTAAACACAATATTTACATAATCTTCTAGATCACTGTCAGAGTCCGAAGAATCGGAAAAAATGTTCACATCAAATAAAGGAATGTTTCCTGGAATATCTATTACAAATACAATCTGAACTATTTAAACAAGCTCTGCTGAATGTGAATGAAGCCAGATGAAGCGGCTGATAAATAATGATCATGTTCATTGTAATTTCTAGATGTATTAGGCTGCAGATGGGACTATTGAAGTATATGATGTAGTAAGGCTCGGATCATCTGAATCTAACTATTGAATTTATTAGCATGAAGGGGATGATGAAATTTAGAGATTATTTCATTAAAAAGTAAAGGCTAATAATAATTCTTTTTTAGAATGAATTCGAAACTCGCAATAAAGACTCCAAATGTATCTAGAAAGAGAAAATGTAATCTCATCAGCTCCCCTGATAAACCTGTGACTAACAAAAGCAGAAGATTACTAAAGTCATTAAGTATCCGAAGAAATGTTGGCCGTGTCTAAGGAGAAGGTGGCTATTGAGAAAAATATGAGCGAAAAAGAATTAATGCTTCGTCAGGAAGAAGTTACAACCAGAAAAATTATAGAGAATGAAAATTAGCATTGCTGGAAGCCGATCTAGAGAGATGGAAATATTATGAAGAAAGAAAGTTGCAGTTACTAAAAGAGCAAGTGACAATTCAAGCAAATTTACTTAAAGAATTAAAAGATATTTTTAATAAGAAATGAAATGTTTATTTTCATTGTTTGTACAAAATTGGTTAATATATTTTTAAATACTATGGCAATATAAACATATTAATATCACCACCTAGTCCTCTAAAATCTATAAATTAATTGGCAATTATTTTCCTTTGTAAATAACGACCCGCAGCAAGGTCTGGATTGACTCTTCTAACGGCGTTTTCCTGATTTGGTTGGTTTTTCAGATCTGGTTCGTTTACATCCATACCAAAATCCCAATAACTATCACCATATCATCTTCCGGTTCTGGTGCATTAAAGCGGAGGCACATGTTGTGCAAAGCCACACATGTATTAAGTATTTTCGCCGCTACGTGAGGTGAATAAGGTTTTCATAAACATCTAAATCTATTTTTTAAAACTCCATTGCATCTTTCGATTATACAGCGGACACTTTTCAATAAATCATTAAAGCGTTCATCTGGACTGTTTAGGGGTGGTGGATTTTCCAGCGGAGGAATGAGCCAGGGACGTAATGGGTAACCTGGAAAAATAATGCCTCAGCAAATTACGAATATTTCAGTGAACGCCCCCAATATTTTGGTTGTTTTTGTATTTAAATTAAATGTCTTAATCAAATTCCCAACACCAATATTGACGAGGTTTACTTCCAATAAGACGGGACTGGACCACACAATGCTATTATCGTTAGGGATTACTTACATCAATTATTTCCGGATCGTTGGATTGGGATCCATGGTCCAGCCAGATGGCCTGCAAGGTCGCCCGACTTAACCCCACTCGATATTTTTATTTGGGCGCATTTGAAAAATAGAGTCTATATGACTGCTCCAACTACAAGGCAAGATCTGGCAGAAAGAGTTCGACACGAAATTGCACAAATAACACCTGAACAATTACAGAATGTTAGACGTGCAATGATAAGTCGCGCAACTCTGTGTATTAATCATAACGGTGAACAGTTTGAACAATTTTTATAACGGTTTATTATAATTTAGGTTTTAAATAGTTTTGTTATTCTTGGTAATTTATTCATGGTTGTACGTTATCCTATTAAAATTATTTCTTGTTTAATTTGTGTTTACTTTTAAAAAATTCTTCTATTATTACGAAGTATATCGTTAAGAAATGATTAATGGCGAAAAAATTATAGTTCAAGAATCATTATTTCTGATTAATAAAAGAAATAGCACAGTTCCATTAAAGAAAATTCCATAGGACACCTACGGGAATGAAAATGAAAATACTGATACCTATCAGTAATTCAAACAACTATTTTCTACTTTACAGACAAGTCTACAACCTTATTAATAATTTCCATAGCCTACTTAGTAATTTTCTTACATCGCATTCATCTGACGCGGCCATTCTGAAAAAAATAAAAAACTGTTCGTATCTCACTTACTTTTTGTAATTTTTTACATCTGAAAAAACTGTTGCACTTAAAAATGTATGCTTAATGAGAAACTTTCAAAAAAATATAGTCATTCCATTTAAGAAAAAAAAGTTGATGTCACTTCCGGTTCAACCGAAAGTGATATTTTCATTCCTGTTAGTCTAAAAGTAGCTTATTATTGTCTAATTTATGTGTACCAAAAACCAAATTTTTAAATACAAAAACAATCAAAATATTGGGGCGTACATTGACTCGTGGCCACCCGGTATATTCGCATGTATGTGTTTACCTAAAAGAAATAACGGATTTTCTTCATTACGTCTATATACAGCTTCCATAGTTTGAAATACATTTGATTGCCTCCAAATATGCGCATCATGGGTACTTCCAGGAAAACGGGCATTTACATTTAATATAATAATAATAATAGGTCTGTACTTTCCCAAAATATAACAAAAATAAATACATGATTAAAAAAAAGTGCAGGAAAAACGGCGAAGATCAGGTGGTTGTGCAAGACAAACTTCTGTATTTAATCTTAAGCGTAGATAACAGCAATATGGCAAAAAGAAATAAACATTTAATATTAAAAAAACAACCAACAGATATGTTATCAATATAAAGTCACAGGTATTAAAAAATATGTGTGTTATATAATTTGTATTTGGGTGATTGCCACAATAATGAGTAATCTAATGTCCCACGTCTTAAAAAATAAAGAAAATCAAATCTAAAAAATTAAACACTGATTATCTTCGCATTTTAAGTACCTAAGAAACCGACAAATTAGTTCTTTTTAATTTTTAATTTAAACTGAGTCATTAAAAAGAATTCCGCATAAATATCAGTTCCGTGTCTGTCCCAACTACCCATTGAAGTAGTAAACTACCAAATATTACATATTAAAGATGATGTTTTTGAATATTTTTATAGATAAGAGACTTTTAGTTTTACTAGGGATTAATTTACAGGTAATAATATTCAAAAGAAAAAATATATTTTCTCTAAAACATTGCCAAAAGTTTGTCTTTTGTTTCCTGCGTCAGTCACGTGCGGCAAAGTTTAAATGTTTGTAAGAGTGGGGAGACTAATAAAAAAAAGCTCCAAAACAAGAGCTAGTGAACGAAATGTATATTTAGTCTTTACTGTGATGCGAAAGAAGTTACGTTGTTAGTTTTTGTAGTGTCAAGTTAATCAACATTCGCAGATTTTACAAGTTGTAACCTGTTGGAGCATCAGTTCCGAGGTAAGTAATATTAAGCTGTATTTTTTGTACATTTGACATTTTTTTACATAAAGACAAAGTAGTGGCAGTTGTTATTATTTCAGAATATGTGTTATGGCTTAATATTGTTTTGTTTTTTTATTACGTTTGATTAATGTAAAAAACATCAGTTCCATGCCGTCAGTCCCGTCAGAATTTGCTGGCACGGGACTGACTCGTTTAGCATGGGAAATACATTTTTTAGTATGCACATTTTGGCAAGAGAGGGACGCGTTTTAATCCTGCATTGATTTTATTTTAAGGAGGTATAATGGCCAGAAAAAAAGTGAGAGCAGCGAGGAGCAAAAGCAAAAAAAGGGAACAAGAACGCGAACGCCGTAGGGGAATAAGAGAGGATCCCATAAAGAGAGAAGAATAAAAACAAAAAGAGAAACAGAAATATTTAAAGCAAAAAGAGAAGAAAATAAGAAAGTCCATTATTGATATGATTGCTAGAGAACAAAGAAGTAAGCGTAAAGAATGGAAAAGATACTCAAAAATCTATAGCTTAAGAAAAGCGAGAAGCTGAAGAAAATAACCGATTAGAACAGAATACCCCACCCCATTCTGACAATGAAATTGATGAAAATCGATGTTTCCCCACAATCGAGAAGAGAAATAGGAAGAAAAATGGCAAATAGGAACAAAATAAGACGTCACAGAGAAAAAAAGATATCTATGCAAAAAATAGCTGCACTAAAAAGACAATTAGACATGTATAAAAAGCGGTATCCCAGAGCAAGACAGGAAATGGAAAAAAATAATCTCAATGCCTCAAACAATGTGCCAAGTCCATTGCTCACTCCTGGTACTCGAATAAACGAATCAAGATCTGATGAACCCATCTGATGAAACCAAAGTGGACGCTGTAAAGAAAAAACTCCTTTTCAGTGAGGTAATTAAAGATCAGCTTTGTGACACTTATAAATAAGATTCTTAGCACTACTCGCGAAAAACAGGTATTTAAAAAATTGTAACAGGGAAAGTAGTAAAAAAATATAATTTCCAAACAGAATGTTCTAATGTTTTCAAGTTCAGAAAAACGCCAATCTCTAAAAACAAAGATAACATAATGATTTACAAAAGAAAAGCCGGACTACGCAATAAATTATTTGAAAGATTGAAAAAAAATATACAGGTGTTTTTTGAAGAAGAAACAGCCGTATTTGTCCCGGTAAGAAAGAGTTTGTTAAAAAGTTTAAAGATAAGCGGCAAAAGCGTTTCTTGACAAACACCATAAAAAACTTGTACCAAGTTTATTTGAAAAAAAATCCCCGACAAAAAATCAGCTACAGGTTTTTCTGCTGCTGTCGCCCGTTTTGGGTGATACCCATGAAAGTCGCTGACTGAGATACTTGTAAGTGTGTAACACATTCTAATATGGAACTTATTGTCGACTGTTTATATTTCGATAAAGTTATATCAGCAAAGACTCCTTCACAAGTTATAAAAGATATATGTTGCAATGACCAAAATCAGAAGTGCCTTTTGAGACAATGTACTGAATGTAAAAATTATAGAATTGTATACAATGATTTTGATGGCAACAGAATCTTACAATATTTTCAATGGGTAAATTTAAAGCAAACCTATTTCGACAGAAAACCTCAAGAGACAAAGGTTAGTAAAAAAATTGCAAAGGCACCGTTTCAATTAAAAATATCGACACTTTGAAAAACAGTTGTATTTGTTTATGGCTCACAAAGCACGTATTTCTCATCAGTACAATTCCATAGTAAAGTTAAAAGAACCATTAAAGAAAAATGAATTACTTATTCACTGTGATTTTAGTCAAAATTATAATTTAAAATACTCAGAAGAAATACAGGCGTTTCATTTTGGTGGATCAAGGCAGCAAATAACCATGCATACGGTTGTTGCTTACTAAAATGTTGAGGGTGTCAAGGTCAAGGTGGATAGTTTCTGCACACTTTCTGAATCACTGGAACACTCTCTGTAAATGGAATGTAATTTCTGTTGGGTTCGTGTATGTAAATAAATAAATAAATAAATAATACAGCAGCCATATGGGCTCACCTTTGTCCTATTATCCAACTCTATTGCAACAAAGGAATTGATAGTTTACACTTTTTAAGCGATAGTCCTAGTACGCAATATAGGAACAAAAATATGTTTTCCTTCATTGCAAATCATGTACAAACGTACTTTACATGTGTTAAAGAGATGACATGGAATAATAATGAGATTGGCCATGGCAAAGGAGCCCCTGATGGCATAGGAGGTGTCAGTAAACGCACCGCAGATCGTATTGTTGCGCAGGGCAAAGATGTTTCATGTTTTGCAGATCTAGTTAAAATTTTACGAGAAAATTGTCCTGGCGTTAATTTTTTTGAAGTATCTCAAGAAGAGATACAAAATTTTGAAAGTATTATTAATAACGGCAAAATCCTGCCATTTCGTGGAACAATGAAGGTTCATCAGGTGAAAACGAACGCAGGTACACAGAAACTTTGGTTAAGAAGCCTGTCGTGTTTTAATTGTTCCCAATACTGTAGTCATTATCAGTTAGGTGAATTAAGTTATTATGAAGCTAGTAACTCCACCGACTCTGATGATTCCTCTGAAGAAGATCTACCTTTGGTTAGATTCATCAATCAGCCCTCTTCAAAAATCAAATATAGAGATGTATATAGTGACAATGAAATGAATGTTGATGAACCATCCTGCTCAAAACCACCGCCTCTCATAAAAACTGGATCTTACGTACTTGTTGCTGTCGCCAAGCATAAGAGTAAAAAAACCACTACCAATGTTAATGATTATGAATACGTCGCGGTTTGTCAAAGCGATATGGAAAGCGATGTAGAAGTAAAAGTAACTTTTTTGAAGATAGTCGATGCCAATGAACAATCTCAAATTTTTAAAGTAGATGAAAATGATATTAGTTATATAACTGAAAACTGAAAATCTCTTTATTCATTGCACAGGGTGAGACTCGCCCTGAAGTTGAACATTTGCTATATATTTTTGTTTTGTTGTAGACAATATGGCGCCTAAAATATTTGACGCAAAAATAACCAGAGTAGATTATAAATGAAGATGAAGAAGATGATAGAATATAGATTTCGAATGCTAAGGCGATTCAGATGCTGAGGATACTCTACCTAACACGATGAGCCAAATTTCAACATCAATCTCCCTCAGGAAGCAGGATCAGAATTTGCCATCCACATCTAGACAGAATAACCAGCATCTCTTCATTTACAAAAAAACCAAATGGATACATATGAAAATTTTACAGAAGATTCATATTATTCAATTGCCGATCCAGATTTCGAAGTTGAGGACATAGCCGAACGTAGGAAGATTCATTTGATAGAATTTCAACGTGTGAACGATGATTTTGATGAAACTGATTCAAGCGGCTCTAAAAATGAGAGAGAAGTCATTGACGAAGACCAGACTAATAAATAGAGAAAAGAAAATAGAAATTCCGAAAAAAATTAAAATAAGGAAAATGAAAAAGTATATGTCTGGACTAAATCAACTAAAATTCCAAAATTATACAATGAAGCCAAGTTTACTCAATATGTAGGTATCAATACGACAATAGATGTCAACAGTCTTCTTCCGATCTTTACTCAATATCTGCCTGACAGTTTTCTTGTGAAAATGGTTGAAGAAAGTATTTTGTATGTCACACAATTACATAATAATCAAGAGGTCACAAGCATTACTTTACCTGAATTGAAAGCGTTTCTTGGCATACTATTATTTATGGGGTTTCATGAGGGTTTCCCGGTATGAAATTATACTGGTCAGAAAATGAAAATTTGCATGTTGACAGAATTGCTAGAGTTATGGCTGTGAAAATATTTTTATATATTTTACGGCACCTGCATATAAATGACAACACAAAAATACCCGCAATAGGCACCGATCAGTATGACAAATTGTATAAATTGCGGCCTATTACCGATCACTTGAAAAGTACTTTTCAAAGACTTTATAGCCCTTCACGTAACCTTTCGATTGACGAGTCGATGATCGGCTATAAAGAAGATCGGCCATGAAACAGTACATGCCTATGAAGGCCACCAAAAGGCTTCAAAGTATGGGCATGTTGCGGTGCTGAAACAGGGCTTTTACTAAATTTCGACGTATATACTTCATTCATCGACTGTCAGAGCCTTATGCTGGAAAAAATTTCTGTTTATACTTTGACAACTTTTTTCGTAGTATTACTCTGCTTGATAATCTCCTGGAAAAAAGTTATTTGCATGTGGTACAGTACGAACAGACAGACAGTGCTATCCTAAAGATATAATGAAAAATGATAAGGAAAAAAAAAACAGTTTGATTTCGGGCAATCGGGCAACATAGGTGTAACGAAATGAAAAGATAGAGGCAAAAAATGTGTGTCTGCTGCATCCATGATTCATGACCTCAGTGAAACCACAACGGTATAAAGAAAAAAAGAAAAAATGCGAAAAACTGCTTGTAAATTGTCCAAAATTATTTCCTGCTACAATAAATACATGGGCGGATTTGATCTTTTTGATCAATACATGGCAGTTTACAACATAAATAAAAAATCTAGGAGACGGTGGCTCAAAATTTTCTTGTACTTACTAGAAGCATGTATGGTAAATTCTTATATTTTGTAGAAACTGTCAATGAAGGAACAGAAGAAAAAAACGATTAATCAGCTGATTTTTAGATTTTTGCTAGCCAACAAATTCATAGGAAACTTCTGGAGCAAAAGAAAATCTGGTTATTATCCTGGACGAAGTTTTGCAAGAAAACGAAACCATCCCAATGGACAAAAAACAATCGAAAACTCAGATTGTTAAATGTTGGTGAACACCTACCAGAACTGATCAAAACGTATCGCCATTGTGCAAACTGTAGCACAAAAGCTAAGGAAATGTGCGTGTGAAACGTAACGTCGCACTATGCAAAATCTGATTCACCCTATTCCATAAGACATAAAAAATAACATGCATATAATAGCATATTTTATTAAATTGTTAAAATAAAGCAAAAATGTAAAATGTTCATGTTTTCTATAAATGAGAAATATTCTTTCCAATGATTTGCTAGCAGTAACTATTATACTAAAAGTTCTTTGGGATAATAATAACCCACTTCAGAAAAAAATCAGAGAAACAGGAAAAAAATTAAATCAAAATTGATTTATGCCTTAAGACACCATTTAAACCAAAATTAGTGTGAAAAATATTTTTAAATATGCCCCAGTCTTCTGCCACTTAAAATGTTAATTTTGACGGTAGAAAATATTGGGGCTACGTTGACGTAGGCATTGACTTGCAGAATGATGAAGTAGAGACAGCTTCAGGAGGCTTTAGTATTAATGATTGTAACTCTTAACGCATAATGGAAATTACCAATAGGATTTTAATATATTAATAACGTCTGTAACAAGTGATGGCCTGCCCGTGCATTTTACTATGTTTGAAGAATTAGGATGTAATTTTAAAAATGTTAAAAAGTTGAAAACATTGTTTCAACATCCTTCAATGGAAAATACAAATGTATATTCAGTTTTTGAAATCTGTCATATGCTGAAATTGGTTAGAAATGCCTTAGCAGTTCTGAAAGTTATAACTGATTCAGAGAGAAATGGGATAAAATGGGGATTTATAGCTACAAACTGCACATGAATTTCAGGAGGAAGAAACTTTGTTGTTGGCTAATAAGCCTGGGAAAAAGCATATGGGTTGAAGGAAACAAGCAATGAAGGTGGATTAGTTTTATTATACTGCCGTTTTCCCATAATCACTATTGTTTCAGGTTAATCTTGCAGCCCAGACATTAAGTAATTGCGTTGCAGAGGCCCGTTTGTTTTTAAAAAATTATATAAAACATCCCCAGATTCACGAATGCTGAGCTACAGTCAATTTTATAAAAGTTATAGCTAAACTGTTTGGCCTCGTGAATACAAGACTTCCTTGGGTAAAAGGATTTAAAGGGTCACTAAGAGCTAACAATGAGGATGACTGGCGACTTTTCATCAAAACCACAATAGATCTTTTAAAACAAAAGAGTGTAAAGGATACTGTCTTATGGAAAATACGTAGAAAAAGGCCATTCCATGAATTTGTCATATCATTAACGACTATGTCAGGAACATAATATGTATGATTTCGTCACAATTGGCCACTAGTCGTATTAGGCTGGGTGACCGCGTACAAAAGTGCTGACTATCCGAGGAACTTTGACAATGTGTGAAATCGATTGTTCACACATAAGTGAACAACAAATGGACCATCGATTGGCTGGGCAGCGGTGGGGGTGGATGAAAGGGTTAAAAACAAATAAATTGATAAAAAAATAATCCAGCGTATACTGAAACTTATGAGTGGAAGATTATGTTATATAACGAAAGTAGATCATAGTCAGCTGGAAGAGGGGTGGTGGATCGTTATAGTATAAATTGTGTATTAGCGTATATATCTGATATGCAATTAGGTGTATTTATAATTTATTCTAATCTAAATGTTTATTCTGTAAAAGGTTTAAGCTCCCTTTTAAATAAAGATTTATTTAGACAAACATTTATATTTATTTTATGCATCGTATAGTAACTATACATTAAACTTCTAATCACAAGACAAACGTTTATAATTATTTTATGAGTCGTTATAGTAACTATACATGAGTTATATTGGTGTCCCGGTAGCCACACTGTTTTTCTTATCATAATTCTTGTAATATTTTACATAATATACATACGTTACGAGATCACGTAGAGGTATCATATTAAACGATAAGGTATTATATAAAATCATCTTGTAAATTATTAGATCTGAGTAAAAAGTTAAAGTGAATAGTTGAGTTTTTATTGTACGTTCCCATATTTCTGGCGCAGTCAACAAGGCTTGGGGGAGAGTGGAGCAAAAACTAGTGCCTGATTAGCAAGAGTTGCCATTCCAAACTAAGAAAAGAACAAAAACAGTAAGTGTTTGCTTTTTCCATTTTACACCGGATCTCGCTTGCTCGATTGGCAAATTGGACCCGTTTGGTCATTAAGTTAGGAAAACTGATCTGATTGATCACTAGAAGTAGGCATTTCATTAGTTTTAGTTATTATTTTAGTTCTCTATTTTCTCAAAATATAGAGTATAGAACACTACCTATCTTGTCAGTAAGGTCCTTGTCTTTAAGCAACAGAGTAGGCAGATTGAGACTGTTGTTGACAGAGATCTGAACACCAAGGTCTGGCGTGTGATATTTTTCAAAAAATTTCATTTTAAATCGTTAGTTCAAATCATTGCTCAATGGCAACTAGACAACAGCTCCAAGATGCGAACCGCGATCTCACAACTACTCAAGAAGAGATCCAAAATTTGGTACAGACTCTTTCAGAAACTCCATCACAACCACAATCAGTGGCTCGCCCACAGCAAAGAGTTACAGATACACAACTTTTAAAATTATATCTAGATACAGTACCACTTTTTGATGGAAATAGTTTGGTTTTGCTTTCATATATTGATTCGGTTAGAAGCACGTTTTTAAATTTTCCCGATGATTCACACCATGTAACTCATAACTTAATTCTACAGGCAGTAAAAAATAAATTAAGAGGCCGCGCTCAAAATTTGATAGCTAGCCGAAGCGATTTAACCCTTTGTGGGCATGTGGTCCCACGATGGAACCACAAATTTTCGATTTTCTTTCCTAGTGTACCAGAGACCGTACGCTGGAACCACATTCACGCTACAGTAACAGAGCCTGCCATCTATCAATTAAATCATGAGCTACCGCCTTACTTTGGTACAATTCACTACAGAACGTGTTTTATTTGACGTGTGTTTTCCAAACTAGTGACGAGTTATTTGTTTATTATTTATAATAGTGTAAATCTCATCATGGCAGGTAAGTTTATTATTTATTAAGTAAAAATTAGTATTGTTTAGAGGATTTTATACAGTAATTACCATATTATTGTACTTGTCTCGTATTTTGTTTGCCTTGAACCATGTGGTTCCACATTGGAACCACTGGAAATCCGGCCATCTAACCTAACTTTTACTAATTTACATTTTTGTGTTTTAGCTAACAATCGATGGACAATTAATGAACTAGAGGCTCTTGGGAGTGATCAGTTGTTTAATATTATAGACTTTATACCATCTGATGGTGAATCAGATGTGTCAGATGGAGATTCGGATGATGATGGTGAAACTACCAATGTAGAGCCTATGGAAGTTGAAGTGCTTTTGGATGCAGAGAATTTTGTTGCAGAAAATATGATTGAAAATGAAATGGAATGGGATTCTGAAGATGACTTGCCATTATCGGCTTTCTGCAATCCCTGTAATAATAATGATGCAAGGAGCCGGCAAGAAAAGAAAAAACCAGATGAAGTTGTCGAGTGGTCGAATAATTTGCAGAAGTATATTGCTCCTTCAGTTTTTGTTGACGAGGTTGGCCCAGACGTGCCAGATGAAATCGAAAATCCATTAGATATATATCTATTGTTATTGTCTGAAGAATTGTTGAATGTTCTGGTGTTTCAGACAAACTTGTATGCAACACAAAAAAATCATGCTAATGCTAGGACTTTTGTTCCAACAACGCTAGATGAAATCAAATGTTTTTTGGGTACAAACATTTTGTTGGGGATAAAAAAAGTGCCCAGTTATAAAGATTACTGGTCCTCGAGAACCGAGTTACGAGATAATTTTATTTCATCGACTATGTCCAGAAACCGTTTTAGTTGGCTTCTTGGGCACCTCCATTTGAATGACAACAGTGTTCAATCTAAAAAGGGCGAAGAAGGATATGACAAGCTATATAAATTACGTCCAATGCTAGACAAGCTGTCCGAAAATTTTCATAAATACTACAAACCGAGCAAGTGTCAATCAGTGGATGAGTCAATGATCAGATTCAAAGGCAGAAGTTCATTGCGCCAATACATGCCTAAAAAACCAATAAAAAGAGGCTACAAAATGTGGGTTAGAGCTAACGAATCTGGTTTCATATCCCAGTTTCAAATTTATACAGGTATGATATTTTTATGCTTATAATTAATTTTGTATTTATATTTTTTTTATAGGCAAGGCTAAAGAAGTTGCTGAAAAAAATTTGGGAGGAAGGGTAGTAAAAGATTTGACAAATAATTTGTCTGGAAAATGTCATGAAGTTTATATGGACAACTTCTTTACTTCATATCTGTTGCTAAAAGATCTACGCTCAAGATATATATATATGGTTGTGGTACTATCAAACAAAATGCGAAATTTCAGCCCAAGGACTTTCCAGAGGATAAAAATATGCAAAGAGGTGATTCTGTGTGGAAGATTAGTAATGACCACTTAGTTAGTGTAAAATGGATGGACAACAGGGGTGTACGGTTTCTAAGCAATTTTCATAACCCAGAAGACATCCAGGTAATATCAAGAAAACAAAAAGATGGCACGCTGGAGAATTTCACCTGCTTGAAGTTGGTCAAGGATTATAACAAACATATGGGCTACGTCGACAAGTCAGATATGTTGAAATCCTGTTATGAAGTAGACAGAAAATCAAATAAATGGTGGCATCGCATCTTCTGGCATTTTATCGATTTGACGCTGGTCAATGCATTTATAATATTCAAGGAGAGAGCAGGCGATGCTGGGAAATCTTTCAAGCTAAAACAATTTCGCCTTGCAGTGGCTGTTGGTCTCATCGGGGCAGATCCTGAAACACCGCAAAGGGGTAGAAGAAGTGCAGAAACGGTTCAAAATAAATTCAAGATGCATGTACCAATAGAGAGAAGGATTGATAAAGCCGCTCATATGCCGCTTCATGGCAACAAAGTAAGGTGTGCCCACTGTAGCACGAGGCAAAATCCACACAGGACAAGGTGGCATTGCACCATCTGCAATGTTGGCCTTTGCCTAACTGATAAACAGAACTGTTTTATACTTTTTCATAAAAAATAAATAAAATTATATAATATACAAATTGTCTTTTTAATCCCAGTGGTTCCATCATGGAACCACATGGTTTTTCGAAAAACCTAAGTTAAAAAAATATATTTTAATTTTTTTTCGTGTTATTTTATATCACTGAATACACCCCTAACAGGAAAATACGATTTGATAAAAAAATAAAAAACAATATTAATTTGGGCCACAAAGGGTTAATTACGTGGGATCAAATAGAAAAACTTTTAAAATTAACATTTGGCGATCAACGCGATTTACAGTATCTGGCCCATCAACTGACATCCATGAGACCGAATGCAAGACTAATCAGATGGAAATTACATTTGGAAGAATTTGAATATGACATCAAATACAAACCAGGAAAATCCAACTACGTAGCAGGCGCTCTATCCAGGATAAAAATCCAAGAAGAGGCACATGAAATTCATGCTTTAACTAGGTCAAAAACGACACCTCTCGAGGACGATCTTCTCTCCATGTTAAATAACGTCGACGAAATACCAGAGATAGACGAAGCCAGCCTGAGAGAAACTCTAAATTCCTTAGAACCACAAGAGAGACCAGCAGACGAGACACGAGGTGACGATTTCGAAGATAATATCCCACTATCTGTAATTAGACTCCAACAACCTGCGAATGAGCAAAATGATGAAACGGCAACAATACATTCTGCACAAGAAAATCCCATCCAAGAAATTCCATACACAGATAAATGTATCAATCAATATGCACACCAGGATAATCATTACCGAATCAATCAATTGCCTCTCTAATTTTACAGTACACGAAAGAATACTTAGCAATAACCGACACAAAGTCACCATGAAGTCAAATGCGACCGAAGAAGAAATTATAAAAATGTTCAAAAATATAATTGATCCTAGACGACACTATTGCCTATTTTTCCGCACAAGGAAAGATGAGCTCTTAAAACTCACAAATAATCACAACGTTACAAAAACACTTTGCAAAACTGAATTTAACGATTTCGAATCTATTCGTAACGGATGTAATTACAGAAGGAGAACGACACGAGAAAATAAAATATCACCACGAAGGTAAAACTCAACATAAAGGCATTGGTACTACCATGGTGTCATTAACCAAAAATTACTATTGGCCGAATATGTTTCGAGACGTCCAAATCTACATAAATACTTGCGACACTTGCCAAACCTGTAAATATGAACGCAAACCACAAAACCCACCTTTCGAAATAACTCATACGCCTTCCAAACTAATGGAGGTCATTCACGTGGATATACTCTTTGTTAATAGCAACTTATTTCTAACCTTCTTAGATCCCTTCTCGAAATATGCACAAGCTATCCCTATTGCACAAAAATCTGCAATTGAGGTCATAGAAGCCTTAGTAACATTCATATCTTTTGTTGGCATACCTAAAGAAATTATTGTCGATAATGGCAAGGAATTCAGAAATCACACAATTTCGGACTTCGGTAAACTACATAAAATCAAATTGCATTATATTACATTGCACAATTCCACCTCCAATTCACCAGTTGAACGTTTGCATTCCACACTTTTAGATCAGCTTAGATGCCTAACGCGAGAAAACCCACACGAAAATGTAAAGTCCCTAATAAAACTAGCAATTATGGGATATAACAATACTCTCCATAGTAATACTAAACATACCCCGTTTGAAATATTATTTGGTCACCTAAACCAAACACTACTTTTTGACATAAATGAAGAAAACATAGTAACTGACTATGTTGAAAATCATGCCAGAAATACACAACAACTTTATGAGAATACTCATAAAAGATTATCAACGGAAAAAGAAAAGCGAATCCGCAATTTAAATGAAAAATGTGCCGATCCAGAAAAGCTAAAGACTGGCGATACTGTCTTCATAAAAAATGATCAGTTACGTAATAAAACAAATCAGCGATTTATTAAAACCGGAGTAGAGGAAGATTTAGATAAAAAAGTTCAAACAACCCGAGGAACTTATCATAAGAAAAGAGTTAAAAAGAAACGTATCCTTGTTCCAGGTACACGCCCACGCGGACGACCGAAAAAGAACGCCAACAACGACAATGCACCGGTCTATCAACTTCACTTTTGCAAGCCGAACAATTAGTTATTAGAGTGAAATCGAAATTAGAAAGCCTTCTTCCACAAGGTACAACGCGCCCCAAACGAGGTTTAATAAATGGAGTAGGTACTGTATCAAAATGGCTATTTGGCACCTTAGATGATAGTGACCGGAAAACAATTAATAAAGCTCTAACAAAACTAAACGAAAACGATAATCATATCGAATACGAATTGAAAGCCCAAATGAGTTTAACATCCAAATTAATCGATGAATATAACGAAACAATATCAACCTTGGCACAAAATCAAAAAGCAATTAAAACCTTTCTTACTGAAACAGTAATGAGACTTGAGGATGAACTAAATAAGGTTCTAATTACCGTTTTTATCCAAAACATACTAACACAACTCTGTGTTAATCTGGGATATATTAATGAGTTTCTGGATGAACTAGAAAATGCAATTACGTTCGCTTCATGGAACTTAGTTCACAATTCAATTTTACCCAAACATAGTTTAATGTATATCTTGAGCAAAGCAAGAGAACTCTATAATAGCCAAAGCATTCTAGATCTAAAGTATTTTCAAAATTATTATTCATATTTGGGAAGAACCGTTCACTTTTCAGAGAAGCTTATAATTTTTGTGATTAATTTGCCAATCTTAACAACCGAGATTTACTCCTACTACCATTTAATTCCAGTTCCTGTCCAAAACCTTACAATCATCCCCAATACTCCATACCTTGGGATGAGTACCGACACTTACGTTGCCACAGCACATAGTTGTCCAAAATTAGAAGCCGTCTATATCTGCTACTCACCCAGTCAACCACGAGATGATAGCTGTCTAGTCGAATTACTATCCAAGGCTGATCACGACCACTGCCCTGTTCACCATGTATCAGTCACAAAACCAATAATAACGACATTAGAAGAAAATCACATATTGATCATACCAGTCAATACTCTGCAAATTCCCGATTGTCAAAATGGAATTCAGACCATTAGCCAATCAGTTGTTCTTCATCTGCCCACAGGATGCAGCACCACTATAGCAAACCAACGCTTTACAGCAACGAAGAGTGAAGTTCCACTTCCAATGTTTTTTCTGCCAAAAATCGAAGTACCAAAATTATGGAACCTCACTGTGAACAAAGATAAACCATTGTCATTAAAGGAAGTTGACCTCTCCGATGTCAGAGCTCTAAAAGAGTTAGCCAGAGCAACAAAAGGGACCCACTTCATTCCGGAACCTGCTAGCCTATTGGAATCCCCAAGTTATTGGCTACTAACCACCATGTTCGAGATGTTACTCCTATACCATGATTTACTTTGGATGCTGCAGTCGATGCCCCAATATATTGTCACGATGCTATCCCAATAAAAAGAGGAAGCAAAGCCCACAAGTCATCCACACCACCCTAGGGAGTTCATCGCCAGAAGACGATGCTACCACTTCGTCGGGAGGAGTTATATTGGTATCCCGGTAGCGACATTGCTTTTCTTATCATAATTCTTGTAATATTTTACATAATATACATACGTTACGAGATCACGTAGAGGTATCATATTAAAAGATAAGGTATTATATAAAATCATCTTGTAAATTATTAGATCTGAGTAAAAAGTTAAAGTGAACAGTTGAGTTTTTATTGTACGTTCCCACATTTCTCATGTACACTCTTTGTAAGCGATGTATAACTGAATTCAAATAAATTATATAAATTGGTAATGCCTAACATTTGTGTAATACATTTTTCTCATTCTATATTGTGTTTAATTTTATAATTTACTGGTAAAATGTGTATGGTTGTGTGTATCAACGATTGAATATACATACGTATTGTCACCATTAATATGGTTTTTATAAAAAAGCAAATATTAAATGAAATATAACTCTCCATATTTTCACCATTTCAGTGCATTCATTAAATATTCTCTTCGTGCAGAGAACTTTAAACCCCAAAGGTAGGTTGTTTCTTTGTTTTATTCTGCGTATGATTAGGTGTAAAAACACATGATACTTTCATAATTAGCATTTAGTTTAGAAGACCGTCCATAGAAATAAATGTATGAAATCAGTTTTTAGTAATGATATTATACATTGAATATTAAATATTATTTCATAGTATTTTGGTGATTATAATAGGTGACTCCAGGTTTAGCCTCTTTATTTGAATGCTTGAAATATTTGGGAATCCTTAAATCCTGTATAACAATATACGTAGAGGTTTTGTTGCATAAACATAAATTACATATCTACCTGTTCGGGAAAGCAGCATAGTTAAAACACTCTCTATTAGTTCTTAATTATTAAACAAATATGCTAACCATTTAAGTTATAACTTCCCCTAAATTAATATTTGTGACATCTGTAACACCTTTATGATATACTGTTTGATAATAGAAAATTTTAATGCATAAATATAAATATGGCTCATGGTGTAAATTACAGCGTTAAATATATATAGTTTTTACTAGAGTAAACAGAGGTCATTATATTATTGCAGTTCGTGCATAAGTATAATAACATTTGCAAAACAATAACACTTGTAGCACACATGCCTTTAGCACAATTTCAATTTGTTTTTGAAATATACATTTCAATTCTATAAAGATATTTGCTGGTGGTTTCAGTTTTTAGTATTCAAAATGTCTTCTAAGAGACTAGGTAGGTGCGTTAGTTATTGAGGGTAGTTTAAATCTAGAATTTAGTTTGCTTTAATTATTTCAGCACATACCATCAATTAAATTTATTGTGCAGTCGTAGAAATAAAATAGCGTCCTGTTAGAGAAAAATCGTTAATTGAATATTATTGTGATATTTTCTAGTTAAACTTAAAATTTCTTTTTATTTCAATTTTGTTATCGAGCCACGTAAATCTAGCAAGTAAGTTTATTGTTTTATGTGGTTTTTAAAATAATTAAACATTTTCTGCTTTTTAGTAACCATGAGGGTTATCGACTTTGTATGGGGGTGGCTGGGGATTTCCATCCCGGAGAGGACGTATGTATTGTTTTTCCTTAATCTTTTACTTTTTAATTTCCTGTCTTATATATACCCGTTTTCTTCTTAGTTCCTATACGTCTGTGGGGGACCGCCGCCCCAGGGGCTCGCAGAGACCATATGGGATGAAGAAGTATATGGGGTGAGGGTGTTGGCACGCGTGCACGAGACCTTAGGTCTCGTGCACGTCGTGATCACGTGAGTATATTTTCTTTTATATTTTTTATATAGTCGCATGTAATTAAATAGATCTGTAAATTCATATTGGTGGGCCTTCCTATACCTGTTTATGCATTAATATTTAATATTTTTCTTGAATGGCTTGTCCCATAACACATTTTTTAAAATCATATTTCTGTTTGCCTACATAGCCCTTTATTTATGACCGTTTATAAGGTTTTAACTATTTTTTCTGCATAGGTAGATGCCCCCTCCACGCCACCGGTCCAGACCTCGGCCCGAGATGAATAAACTTTCAACGCCCCCTCGTCTCTCCCAGGTGATGATGAGTTTTATTAGTAGTAGTAGTAGTAAAGTTAAGTAAACAGCCGTAATTGATAAATAGTTTTTAAAGTTTTAATTAGCTGCTTCTATACCATACAGTAAATAAATATTATTCTTTTTTCAAACATTTTATTTATAACCATATTTTATAATACATGGTTAACCAACAATTCCTTTTATAATTTACTTATTCTGTGTTTTCTTATTTACAGCTGCTGAATATAAAATTTATATATTTACTGTTGCTTTTATTATCATTCAAATACCACATTTAGATGGTTTTGTCATACAGTATTGAACATATTCATTTGTTTATGTGTACATTGAAGTTTTGCCTTAACATTGTTAAACAACATTACTATCTTAAAAATGGTTGAACCTATCTGCTTTTAAAATATATCTGGAATACTGTGTTTATTAACTGGTAACTCTCATAGTTTAATTGGTGTATACTAGGAGTGAAATCATTAAAATTAATTATTTATATAATTATAAAATGCTATTTATAAGGTGCCTAATAATGTATATAAATCTTCACCTGGTCTACCTTCTTATCTGTGATTTGCCCCGCTGTAAACTTAATAAAGAGGACATTAATTGCAAATCTTCACTAACAATCAAATCCTGATTTAAGTTTAACAGAATCTATATCTGTAAACTAAATTAACATTAATTTAAAACAGAACAATTATACTATTATAACTTATATATGAAATTTTATTAAAACTAATTTCATTTACGATAAACTGCGAGTTACTGAAGAAACTGAAAAAATACCAGAAAAAGGTAAAAAGCGTGGAAAATGCACTTAAACATGTTGATAAAGTTATTTCATTTCGGAATCAAGTGCCTACATTGCTGGAAAACTGCCCAGTCATTTTAAGTTTATTTGTAGTGTTTTTACATAAATTTATGTTTTTATGCAATAAATATTTTAAAAACAATTCTTTTTTAATTTTAAAAATGATAAAAATATTTCAGAATAAATATGTTTTTCAAATCATAAATCTAGGATCTAAAACATTTTATGTAGTATGAGAAACTTCATCTTCTTTTAATCTTTTTAGACAATAATTCAGAAAGGTTTAAACTAATGACAAAACTGTAAATAAAATCTGAGCAACTAAACTATTGAACAAGTTGTTTTTAATCTAGAGTGGTCCAAATATACTGTATATTATTATATTATAATACAATATGTATATTTAATATTGTATTAAATTATCCAGCGTTATGCAAAAACAAAATACACATATAATAATTATTGAGAAAATACACTAAACTCACCTTAGTATATTTAATGTTTTATTTTAAGAAATCCTTTGGATACACACAAAATGATCATAATTTAAAACCTGCTCGACCCGAGTAAACAAAAATTTTAAAAACTTTCATTATAACATCACACACCTGGCATAGCATTCAATTTCATTTCACGCAAGTTTTAATAAAAAACGCCTTTATTGACAAAGTCTGCACTCTAACTTAAAATTCTGTTAAGCACGACTAACTGAAAGGAGAGATGTATTTCAACCGAGGAAAATATATTGTATTAACAACGTAAATTCCAGTTGATGATGTAACCAGTAATTATTTTAACTGAATACAGACTAGTGATAGATATTTTAAAAATAGCGTTATGCTTGGATGTCGCTACGTGTTTACCCTCAGAGAAGAGTCATATTACAATAACAATAAATCTTTTAATTTTCCGACCATTTATTAAGTGAAAATTTCAACAAACGTATCTCCAGAAATCTAGAAACAATTCTGTTTTAATTGTTTGAGAACCTATTGAGGCTTCATCATCTTCATCTTTATCCTCCAGTATATTTTTATTTTCATCTTCCACATCGCTATTATCGTAGTGGTAAGGAGTTGATATTGTTGTTGGTTTGAACGAGGTGCTGGCTACTGAAACTCCTCCAGGCGATGGTACGGCTCTTTTGGTGCCATTTCGTACTTTAATGCCGAAATTCGCACTACTAAAATTTGCATTAACTTCTTCCTGCAATGTTTTGGGGCTCATCAGATTCAGGCTCTTTCTTATAATGGGGTAGCAATTTGCTAGATTTTCCTGGTCTATCAACCACTAGAGCACTGCTTGAAATTGGTGTTTTAGCTCTTTTGGCGCCTATTGGTTTTAGCTGGCTGAAAGATTCATCGAGTATTTGAATATTGGAATCTACACTCCTAAAACTTGCGTTAAATTCTTGCTGGACAGCCTCGAAGTCTTCCGCGTCAGCTTTTTTCTCGGCCGGTCAACCATGTTTGAAGCACCACAGGAAATATAAACTTTCATCTTGATAAGAATTATTTTTAACTAATATTTTAATAGAATAAATTTAAATTATTCCCCACTAACTTAAAATTTTCTTTACAACCAGTAACACCGCTTTAAAGAATTTAATGCTGTGCTTAAAGTTCTAGAACCAATGAAAAGCAAACATTTATTTTTGGTGGGCGTGCTTAAACCTACATCAAATGTGCAAATAAAGTAATACTTTTCTCAAGCTTTATGTATTGATTTATTAGCGATGTCAAACATGTGTCTGCACCTTGTATGCACTTGCACAACATTGTCGTCATTAACTTTTAATGAATTCCGAGCTGCCTGGGAAAGTGTGGACTGCATGACAATAACATCCTCATAACAGCAGCGCCAATTCTTTGTATTTTTTTTGTTGAAGAGTACTGTACATCAGTGGCGTCATTAAGGAGCCTGAGAAAGTGCAGACTACATGGGAATAACATATTTTTATCAAAACATATATCTCATAAGAGGGTGTATGTTTTTGGTAAGGCACATATGTTTCATGTGTGATTTAAAGTTATTAGAAATACTTGATGGTAAAACATTCTCTCAGTATCAATAGTTGTCTGGTGAACTCAATAAAATATCTTCAACTTATTACATAGTAGAAAAATGTTCTTATTATATTAATAAATAAAACTAATATATAAATTGAGGAAA
Source organism: Stenurella melanura (assembly GCA_963583905.1). NCBI lineage: Eukaryota > Metazoa > Arthropoda > Insecta > Coleoptera > Cerambycidae > Stenurella > Stenurella melanura. Next base: position 75,023,793 of record OY757315.1, read on the forward strand.
AGCAATATGTTTACATTTAGACTGTTTTGTGAAAAATATATTTTAGTTTATCTATATCTATAATATTATTTCTGGGGAGAGCTCGGCGTGATTCGTTTTCATGGCCCTACCTGAGCGCCTTCCTTTTCGTTGCCTCACCTCAGCTATTTTAAATTCCTACAATCTGACATGTTAAAATAATGTTTCATACACTTATACATCAGAGCCATTGCGTTCAAAAAAATATGGGTAATATCTATGTTTTAAGCGTGTAAAGAAACAGATTTCATTAAAAATATTGAGTTGTTTCATCTGGTGTAAGTAAACTTCTTATTGAATTTACGTGTAACTATGTTAGGTAAAAGAAAAAATAAACCAAAAATTATTTTAATTGTGTAGGTATGGCGTGGGTTGTATAAAGTTTGTGGACAGTGAGAAAGTAGAGGTAGTCACTGTTCAGCGGTTTAAAACTGAAACAGAAATATGTTTGTATCCTCCATTTTCTCGAACAGTATTAGAACGGGCTATTAAACAAAAACTTGAACCGCCAATACTAGCTGTGGAGGAGGAATGGAAGAAATATAAATGAAAGTTAAACAAACGACAAACAATATCATAACTTTCTAACAGCGAACACAAAGGTATCGAAAGCTTGTTTATTGTCTGACGTGTTATTTAGAGAAGATTAATTACCAATTAAGAGAATTTCTATGAAGGATATTTTATACTATGATATCATGACTATACTGATATTTAAATTCTTCTCTTTTTTTAAATGTAGACTTCTTGCCGAATAATGAGATATAGGGTGTTATTTGAGAATAAGAATAAATATTTTTGATTTCCATGAAGATACTATAGTAAAGAATAATTAACTTTAGTAACGTGTAATTAAAAACATGGTAACCTAAGTTTGCTGTTGCCCTTTTCCTTTTTTTATGTTGCATTTGTTCTATGAAGTGATAATACCAAATGCCATTTGTCAGTTTGCAAGGAGTCTAGAATATCTTTTTTATGGTAGATATTGTTGAAGGATATTTTTTTTGTATTACAGCGTCCTGTCAAAAAACTAATAGAGAATTGCCAAAGAAGCAAACAGGAGGCAGATGATAGGAGTAAGTATATTATTTACTATCACTAACATAATTTAATTCAGACGTTTATATAATTTCTGTACCATTTTCCTACATATACACTAACTATTGTATTATTAGTAATAGGGTAAATAATACTTAAGTACTTTTACTTTAAGGGTATTCAAAACTACGAAAAAGGGGGATGACACAACAAGTTAACTGAATTTTAGATATTTATAGTTGAACTAGTAGCAGATATCCGCTGTATGGGAAGTAACTATATTTGGTTAGATAGGCTTGATAAACTATTACTGTTGCACAACTTCTTTGTTTAAGAAAAAACCTTTTTTTTAAAATTATTTTCCCTCGCTGACTTAGAACGAATAAAAATGGTGTGGCTGTGTAAAAGGAATGCCATGTTTTATTCCTCTTGCATTTAGCGTAGATACAATGTTAACAATGATGTCTTCTTTTGCAGCAGAAATTGCCTCTAATGTGAATCTGGATACACATCAGAAAAAAATGATTAGATATGCAGTATTTAATAAAAAAATGTTGGAGAATATTACTAAGAAACTGATTAATTTACATAATTGCTTGTTTAGACAATAGTAATATTCTAATATCTGTAAGATGACTATTGACTATCTACAATCACGATTTTTCACTACATGGAGAAAGCGTTCGGATAAGGTAGGACGCGCAATTGTAAAATAGGGCCGACTGATATGATTGTAAAGTTACAGGGATGGCTACCTTGACATGAGAATAGCGTACGGTACGACTACGAGCATGAACGAAGCCAGGTCCTATGTAGCTAAAAATCATGAGTACACGATATATGGTTATGGTTATTACTATGACCATAACCAAATCGAGCATTTAAACTAATGTGAACAGATTTTTAGGACATAAGAAAGACAAAGAGATTATATCTGGTGCTAAATATCTACGGGCAAAATTAAAACGTACAGAAGAGAAACTGAAATTAGGAGGCACCCTGGACAAGTTTTTAAAGAAGGCAGATGATACTGATAATAATAAAGAAACACGTGTAGATCTTCAAGATATTTCAATAAAGATTGCCTCTTGCTCTTCATCTGCGGGTGGATCCGGTGGATTGCCAATGGATACAGAGGAAGAGGAATATTCAAGTTCCATCGCCGATCAGTCGTATCAGTTATATACTACAACAAGAAAACCCAAGATTGATCTTTCTTCAAAATTAATAGTCTATCTCTCCTATGGAAGAAGCCCAGGAAGAAGACAATGAAACTACACAATCGCAGTAAGGAGTAGAGCCAACTCAGGCAATACACATACTAACATCAGATGATGCAAGTTCATGGCCTGAAAACATCATCAATAGTATGGCGAAAATATTAGTTGAACGAGAACCTGATCAAGTTAAAAGCTTTGATTATCCCCATAATGAATCTGGACGAAAAGCGGAAAACTGTTATTATCGCCCAATGGTGAAAAAATGAAGAGACTGGTTAATTTACTGAATCTCTAGTGACTCAGTGTTTTATTTCTGCAGAATATCTTCGTTTGCAAAATATGAGTGACGCATCTTCTTTATTGACTGAGTGTTTAACCTCCATAAAGAACGATATTGCCCTTGACCGTCGCGGTCCAGTTACTATGTACAATCCCACTTTTGTTTCATAACCTTAAGATGACGGTAAGTTTCTAGTTTAAATATAATATAAGTTTGTTGCTCTTAATTGTTTTAATCCTACTAAGAATCTCTGTAAGAGTGGTTAAAGGTAATGGGACCGCCGAGAATGCGGTTTCTTGTATATTTTGTGACTCATGTGACGGTACTGTAAAGAACTTATAATCAGAAACATTTAAAACCATTCAAAGTGCTTCTCGGAGACGTGAAGACGAAATAACGAATACATTTAATATACTGTTTGATTCCGACTACCCTACACAATGTTTTTCTTGGCATAGAAATTGTCTAGCAATCTACGCTAGTGAAGAGAAAATTAGAAAATGTAAAATACATCTACAGAAAAAAGAGGTGCAAGGTAGTGATTTAGCAGCTGCTGGGACATTTACGTACAATGTCAATCCCAACGAGGTAAAACATAATGATAATATGTGTAAAAATGAGAAAAAAAGACAACAAATTATTTATCAGAATTAAGTGCAGCCGAAAATCTGTTTAGTACAAGTAGATTGAAACAAGATGAAGTTTTTACTCGTATCAGCACTGCCGATGAACCAAAGGATTTATTTGCATAAGAAATTAAATATCATAAAACTTGTTATTTGGACTATGCGCGAAAACCAAAATCACCAGTAAAAAATCTTGACGTCCCTCAACTAAAATTCCTGAAGAGGCACTTCAAAGTGCATTTAATCAACTCATAACTGAAATAGAGAAAGATTTTAAAACTACCTGTTTTGAATTGTCATATCTTTCTCTTAAAATGTCTCTTCTTACATGAGTAGACGATGCTGTGGTAGAGAATAGAGTTTTAAAATCAATGCTTATAGGAGAAAAGCTTTTGTTTTCACAACAGCTGACTGATCTAAATCTTCATTAGTTATAATGTCTGCTATACCTTTACATGAAGCAGTAGAACGTATTCGGGAACTTTATTGTACAGAACCGATGTTGAGAAAATGCGCTATAATCTTGAGATGAAATTGAACCTTGCCAGTTATTAAGTAAAAACTATCTAAGTGATGAAAACTGGGTCTATACACTATCATAGAAGTGGAAAATCTTCTTTCGAGATTTCTTTCTGCTAAGCGTACAGAACTAAAAAACAATAGGCTTCGTAAGGCTCAATCGTTTTTTTAATGACGTTTCATGCTGTAATGGAAAAAGTTGACTTCGAAACATATATCTCCTGCGCAATCTATTCGCCACCTATCTAGGAGTAAGCATATCATAATGATATTAACCCGGCAATGGACAGGTAGGATGTAATAAACCCACAGCAGTTTTAAAAGTAACGCCAAACTTAATATCATGCACTCTGGTGGCTGTCGCTTTCACTACCTTTCAGAGAGGTACTATACGGCATGCAGAGAATTACTTCAACACTCGAGAGAGTTGTATTGGCAGAAATTGTGCTGTGGGTGTATTACACCCCACCTGTCCAAAGTTGTGAGATTCCCCCAGATTCGGGTGAGTTATAATTATATTTATCAATAATTTTTTAAATATTATTGCTATCTATTTGTTTACAGTATGTCTTACTATGAAAAGGGACAAGATCAATTATTGGCGTTATGGCAAGAAATAGAAAATGAAGATTATCTTGAAAGCAGTGATGACAATTCTAAAGCAGAGGATGAAAACAATAGTGTAGAAGATGAGGGAGGCATAAAGGAAGAATCTGATGAAGATGCACTAGAGGAGGAGGAAGAGGAGGACGACGTAACGGAAGAATCAGACGAAGATGCACCAAAAGAAAATAAAAAGTATTATATATCTAAAGACAATACTAAATGGCTAAAAACTGTTCCTCCTCAAAATGTAAGAACTCGTACAAAAAACATAAAAAAACATTTCCCAGGTATCAAAGTTTATGCTAAAAACAGAAAGACACCATTAGAATGCTGGAGTTTATTTTTTAACCAACAAATGATTTCGGATATAGTGGCACATACAAATGTAAAAATTGAAGAAAAGGCAGCCAAATATAAAGAAAATAATTATCATGTAGGAAAAACGACAGAGTGTGAAATAAAGGCACTTTCTAGTCTACTTTATTTATCTGGAGTTTTTCGAAATAACCATAGAAACATTGAAGATTTCTATAAAACTGATGGAACTTAAATTTTCCCGGCTACAATGAGTATGAAACAATTTATGTTTCTCTTAACCTGCCTCTGATTCGACAATAGAGATAATAGAACTGAGAGGCGAAAATATGACAAATTGGCACCCATCTGAGCAATATTTGAAATGCAAAAACAAAAGGCAAATACCTTCTTAGATGTTATCTATAAAACATAGACAACCATGTACCAGTCTATTTGGCTTTCAAAAAGATATGACAATAGTCTCTTACATACTTACAAAATGTAGTTTTATTGTCAACACTACATGATGACAACAGGATTGAGGAAAATTGAGGAGAAAAAAAAACTTCCAGAGATAATTCAGTTCTATAATGAAACCAAGGGAGATGTCGATGTAGTAGATGAACTGTCATCTACATACAGTCGATGTCCCGATGGTCCCTTACCATACTATTTTCACTTATGAATACGGCTGGAATAAATTCCCAGGTTATTTATCGTTGTAACAATGATAACTGGTCCATAAAAAAAAGAGAATATTTGAAAACTTTAGGCTTATCGTTGGTGAAGGAATATGTTGAGAGACATAAAGATACTCCTAGATTGACTAGGCCCCTGAGAAGCTCAATAAATAAAATTCTGGGTAATAATAATGAAGAACCAGCGTAAAAAAGACCCAAGTTGAAGCCAGGACCTTGTTCAAAATGCCCTAGGGCAAAATATAGGAAAACTAAATACACCTGCAGATCATGTAATGATTACTTATGTCTAGAGCACGCTATATTTGTTTGCGAAAATTGCAGCACATCAGAAGAGACATAACTTTTTTTTTAAATTGTTCAATTTTAATAATTTTCTACACGTTGTAATTTACTTTATCTTTATTTAGGTTATGTATTTTTAGAAAAGTAATCAAGGGGTTTTTTGTTCAGTTTCTGCCAGAGTTTTTTCTTCCCTAAAATAAGTTATATATATACATTTCCTTGTAATATTTGAAATTATAAAAGATCTGTATTTATTTTACTGCTTATAGAAGGGAATGTTATTAAATAAATTTTGGAATAAATTATTTTTGAGAAAAATGTTATAAAAAGTGGGGTTTGTCATACCCCACCTGTCTCAACTTGTGATTTTTTGCTCACCAGTCCACGAGGAAATCATTAGTGGCAAAAATACGACACACGTTACAGCTGTGGTCTTACTTGTGTATTCAGTCTTAAATTACAATATTATGGTATGTGGCCAATCAACCGATATAGGTAGAATTTTTGTAATGCAAAAACGAATAATTAGAATAATTTTTAACTTACAATTAAGACAGTCTTGTCGTGAAACTTTTAAAAAATATGAAATTCTAACGGTTCCCTGTATTTATATATTTAAATTGGCTTGTTTTGTGTATAAAAATTCCAACTTGTTTCATCTAAATAACGATGTACACAATTATAATACAAGAAGCGCCCGGGAAATTCACATTAACAATTATAATCTGAGTAAATTCAGAAAATTGCCCTATTGTGCAGGCAGTTTAATTTTTAACAAACTTCCAGTCCAAATAAAAATACAAGACAGGTTTCAACTATTCAGGAAGACATTAAAAAAGTTTCTGGCTAAACAATGCTTCTATAGCTTGGAAGAATTCTATAACTACAGTGAGAGTTGATTCTTATGCTCTTGATTTCTCCTATTATTTACATTACGTCGGGTATGTTCTTAAATTCACGTAATAATTAATTGTTGGAAGCGGTTTTTCTATGTGTTGTTTTTACATTTTATGTCCATATGTGCTGTTCAATTTTATATACATATATATTTATTTGTATCACATTTAATTTTGTATCGTTTCTATGACAAAACCTACATTGTACTCTGTACTACTTATGGTGAAAAAAAAAGTAAAAAAGTAAAGTATATCAAGAAGGAAATAGTTACTTTTATGAAGTATCAATTCTAAAACTAACACCCACAGAAGATATGATGTCAAAAGACATCCAACTTGCAATTATCAAAACATTCAACATCTCACTTTTTTAATGACAAAGAGAAACCTTTGGTCGGGCATTTTGTTGCAAATAATTATTTAATAAATGATTTGGCAATTTCTTGGCAAATATCCCAGCTAGCACACTGACGTCAATTTGCCGTTAGTTTAGGGTCAATGCTGATCTACGACATCATTTGCCAAATAGATGACGTCAAAATTACGTGATGTTTTATTACATCGAAGAGAAAACGTCATAGACAGAACGTTGTTATGACGTCATTTTTGAGTCATAAATATATTGGATCTTAACCCTTTCGGCCACCACGTCCACTACGGTGAACGTCCCATTGTCATTTTTTTTGTGCAACTTGCTATATTTTCGTTCAAATTTTATTAGAATATTCCACTAATTTGTGAATTAAAAATGTATACAGGGTGTTCCACTTAAAACTCCCCATGCCTTTAACGGCTTAACCGTTGCACTGACCGGAACATAATTTTCGTTGGTAGGAAAGATAGTAAATTTCATTTTGAGTTCTTTTTATTATTAGGATCTTTTTGTTTTTTCGTTCGTTGCGGAGTGACTTAACATTGAAAGTGTAAATTCATTTGATTAAAATTTGCCAATTTAACAAATTGTCTTCATCTTATAGGCTTTGACTATTCTATTAACTTAACTGTCAAGTGGATAGATTAAATGACAGCTAATGAATGTCATTTTTATTTGCATAAGTAGAACAATATCTTTTACGTATTTAAACAAAAAATATATAAATGTTTTAAACATAGTCAATTTTTTAATCTAAAATCTATTGGAACTAGAATATTTTATAACAACTGTTCAAAGTTGTCTCCACTTGCCCGAACACAACAGTCATACCGACGTCTTAACTCAAAATCTCTAGTTCTTAGCAGAGTTCTTCTATTGATAACCTCACCAGATGCAATGATTTTCTTTTGGAGATTCGCCATATCTCCAATAGGCTCTAGGTATAGAGCGCCAAAGGAAAAAGTCGAGAGGAGTCAAATCCGGTGACAGTGCTAGTCATTGTAGTGGAACCTACATCCCAAACCAAGTATTGGGGTACAGAACATTCAAATAGCCTGATACAATTTGCGCATTGTGAGGAGGCCTCATCTTGTTGGAAAATAATGTTTCGAATAGTTTCAACCGAAACATCTTCTAATAATTGAGGTAATATTCTTCGAAGTAATTTCCGGCAACGATCACTATTTGATGTGCCTTTGTAGAAGTGAGGTCCTATTAAATGACCATTGAGTATATCACAACATACATTTACTCCAAAAACGCGCTGGATACCTCTTTCAGTAATCCATCGGGGATTGTTTTGTGTCCAATAACGGCAATTGTCTACAAAATTTGTAGGGATTTGCAGAAGTCTTCTGCAATAAAATGGGCTGAAATAGAGAGGATGTTATGGATCTTGAAAATCCTACTTCTTTCTTGGTGAAATATTTTACAGAAAATTTAGTTGAGAGCATGGTATATATGACGAATTTGCATGCCGTTCAGAAACAGATCAAGTTTCTGCACACGAATGTATAGAAATTAGAGTCTTTGTGGAGATACATATCCTTATGGCAACCTCCACAACATATAAACCGATTCTGGAAGGTGAGGCCACTGTTTGATCGAATAAGATCCAGGTGTTTACAACTCCAACTGGAAACCAATCTCTGCATAGAAGAACAAATGATCCCTTTCAAGGGCAATTTGAATGTCAAGCAGTATGTCAAAAACAAACCGATGTCGTTGGGGTATCAAACTTTTTGCTTTATGTGGCGTTAGTGCATTCTTTATGATTTTGTTTTATATCAGACTCCTGCAACAGAACTAAATAAGGACCAATTAAAAGTATTTGGGCTTGCTGCATAAGTGATTCGTAAGTGTGTTGGATAATTAAACCTAATCACTAATTATATTTCGACAACTACTTCTCTAACTACAATCTCTTGCAGTGACTTCAAAATAAAAATATTTATGCAGACTGGTAGAAAAATTAGATTTGCTATTAAAAATATATAGAATCTTTATATGATCCAGGAAGTAGACTTTACGCATGTTTGCGCATGGAATAGATTTGAATTGTGCGAGCGCGTGTGGCTGGAATACACAGAGAAAGCCATATCTGTTGGCCTACCAAGAAATAAAATCCTAGAACTAATATATTTTAGCTCTTATATAGGCATTTTGGGGAGCAATACAGTTGCCGAAAAGCGAGGAAGACCTGTATCTTCCCCTACTTCATCGCCCCATGGATCAACATTGCCTTAGTTGCCCCATGTAGGAAGAGAGTGCGGTCCAGTACAGGATGTACGGTTGGATAAGGTGGGGTCTTTTCCAAATTTTAACGAGAAGCCTAACGCCACAAGATGCAAATTACTACATTGTGAAAGTAAAGCTCATTTCTGTTGTCCAAAATGTAGCGTTCATTTGTGTATTAAAAAAGAACAAAATCGTTTTTTGTCTTATCACAATAAATAAATATTTATTTACAATTTTCTATTTATTTTTCAAATAACATATGTTCTGATAGTATTCTGTTACAATTATTATGCAAACTACGTTAAAAATAAGAATTACGTATCCAATCGCAGTAAAAATATTTAAAACTGTGCAGATTTATGCGATTTCTTCTTCTCAAATAACATTCGTTCTCAAAGTATTTTGACACAACTATTATCTAAACTACGGTGCAAGATAAGAATTGCGTACACTCCTCACAATGGTACACAATGTAATATACAATGTAACGCAATGTAACATACAATGAAACATAGTGTAATATACAATGTAATAGCATGTAATACACAATGTAACATACAATGTGACACAATGCAACACAGGATGTAACATACAATGGAACACAAGGGTACACACACCTAGTAATAGAAATTAAATAATACAAGGTAATGTAGAAAATTATTTTTATTTATACATACAAATAAATTTAAAAACAATATATGTACAAAATAGTTCCTATACTACTTAATATTAATATAATTACAAATAAGTTAAAAAAATATATTACACTACTTGCTATATACATAATTACAAATTTATTTTTAAACAATATTTACAAATCTATGAATTACAAATATTGCAGACCCGTGTAACCCTAGTACCGGGTACTGCCTCTGTACTTGCCAGAAGCAGTCCACAACACTTGCAATACTTCCTAACATTCTCATTTAATACCGATGTGGTTGTGTGGGTACTTTTATGTACATGTTCTCCTACCACCCTATTTGCATATGGGATGTAGCAAATTTCACACAATGGGTGTTCTTCCCCACCATATAGAAGTTTACGTAATAAAGTTGAAGAACTTGAACTTTTATTAAACAGTTTAGAATATCCTGAGATCGTATGTATTTCTGAATTAAGTTACAAAAATTGTGAAATTTCCACTTTAAAACTGGAAAGATATAAAATCGCCGACTACTATTGCAGATCTAATCATAATTTGGGTGGGGTAGGAATTTTCGTAAATAATGATATAGACTTTAAAATTGTTAAATGTAATGTGCAAAAAATTGAGTTGCTATTTGAATATTGCTTAACTGAAGTCTTGTTAAAGGACAGAAGCATTTTAGTAGGTTGCTTTTACAGGTCGCCCTCAAATAAGTTAATTGATTCTGAATATTTCATATCTAATATGGATACCTTATTAAATACTGTGTATAAAGCTAATACTCCCACTTTCATTTGTGGGGATTTCAATTTCAATTTTGACGAGAGTGTCGAGGATATAAACGCTAAAAACTTATGTAACATCTTCAAGTGTTATGGTCTGCTTAAATCTATTACAGATTTTACTCGGATTCAAGGTAATTCTAAAACTGTCATCGATAATATTTTTGCTAATATAAATATTAAATCCTTAAATCCAGAAATTATATATTCTGACTTATCCGATCATTTTATGCAAATAATCTCGTATCCATGTCAATTTGATAGACCGGTTGATAATAATAAACTTCTGTTACGAAGGTTTTTTAACAACTCAGATAATTTGACTTATTTCAGATATCTACTCTCAAAAGAAAAATGGAATTTCTTGTCAGAAAATCGTAACTATAATTGTAATGACTGCTTTTCAAACTTCTATTTTACCTTTCTCTCATTAATGGACAAAGCATTTCCATTGGAATGTTATAAGCCAAAGCAGAAATTAACAAATTGAAAACCGTGGTTAACTAACGACATTGTTAACGAAGGCATATTTTTAAGAGACTTGTACAAAACTTTTAAATTCAGTGGAAATGAAGAAGTTTTTCTTTGCTATAATATAATAAAAAAAATCATCGCTACAAAATTAAAGCTGCCAAAAGATCTTATAACGAATCTATATTTCTAAATTCACATAATAAATCAAAAACCGCTTGGCAAATAATTAAAAACAATACTTGCAATAATAATAATAATCTTCCTAAACATTTTACCAACATAGATGGAACTATTCTTGATAATCAGGATGAGGCTGCAAATGCCTTTAACGCCTTCTTTATTAACTCTATTAAACACTTAACTGAAAATATGTCTCCATCACTAAATAATGTCAAAATAATCAACAATAATAGTTCAATTTTTCTAAATCCGTTAACCTCATCTGAAATGCTTACAATTATAAAATCTGTCTCAATAAAAAATTCAGCTGGGGAAGATGAGGTACCCTGCTCTCTTCTATTAAAAGTGGCAGAATTTATTGTCGAACCACTAACATACATTATCAACTTATCGTTTATAGAGGGCACTTTTCCTTCTATTCTGAAAAAGTCATTAATTATACCAATTCATAAAAAGGATAGTAAATTTCTTACATCCAATTACAGAGGTATTGCACTTCTTTCGGCTTTTTCTAAAGCCTTTGAAAAATCTTATCACCTGAGATTGACGGATTTCATATCAAAACATAATCTGTTATCCCCTTATCAGTTTGGCTTCTCGAAAGGTCTATCAACAAAAGATGCAGTCGTGTCTCTTTGTAATTATATCTTGGATAACTTCGAAAAGAAATCGAAAACTGCCTGTCTGTTTTTTTATTTAAGCCGTGCTTTCGATACTATTAACCATAAATTATTATTAGATACGCTTGAACACTATGGCATTCGTGGCACAGCCCTTAGTTGGATAGAGTCCTATCTAAATGGGAGAACTCAGTTTGTTACATTAAATAATCCTGGTAATAGCTCAACATCTAATCCACAGGCGGTCTCCACTGGCGTGCCGCAAGGCAGTATTTTGGGGCCGTTATTATTTATTATATTTATAAATCATATTGGGTGTAACCTGGAAAGTGTATTTATAGCTCTTTTTGCAGATGATACCACAATTGCAATTGATTCTAACTCTATTGATAAGCTGAGTTGTAAAGCCACTGCAACAGTATGCACAATTACTGTACCTCCTTGGGTCTAGCTTTAAATCATTTAAAAACAGACTTATTATTGTTCTCAACTAGGGCAACTGATTATAGCTTACTTGTTAAACATGACAATCGTTCTATAACTCAAAGTAATAATGTTAAATTTCTCGGCGTTTACATAGATCCCCTATTGAATTGGGGTAATCACATTGATCATGTAAATAAAAAATTATCGGCCCAGTGCTTTGTTATTTGGCAGTTACGATCTTCCGTCAACATTCACATCTTGAAAATGTATTATTTTGCACATATTCAGTCTCAGTTAAGTTATTGCATAATATGTTGGGGAAATTGCGCTCGTTTTAATGAAGTATTTATTCTTCAAAAAAAAATTATTCGTACAATGTCTTTCAAACCACCGCAATATTCATGTATTTTTAGGGAGTTAGGAATTTTGACGGCTCCGTCACTATTCATTTTACATTCTGTATTGCACATAAAAAATAATTTAATTCATTTTAATAGTAGACATGATACTTGTGTTAGTAGTGGTCATAATCTTCGGGAAAACTACTCACTAAATATTCCACCTCATACCTTATCCAGTTTAGCAAAAAGTCTAAAAGTAATGCCTATAAAATTATTTAATAAATTACCGTTGCACATAAAGCGAATAAATGTCATTCATCTGTTTAAAAAAGAAGTGAAATGTTTATTATTAAAATCTTCCTTTTATTCAGTTACAAAATATTTACAGACTGATTTTTAACTTTGTTTTATATAATCAACTTATTTGAATGTTGTCCGTCATATGTCTTATATTAGTTTTGTCTTACATTAGTTTTATACTTTTTTGACCATTTGCCAACGGTTTTCTTCAAAATAAGAGTAAAATTGAATAAATGAATGTTGTTTGTCTTATATTTGTCACATTGTTAGTTATATTTTACTTAATTTTTATTTATTTGTTTGTTATTCTTATCATCAAATTTTATCATTATATTATCTCTACCATGTATTGCCATTTGCCGCCGTATATACTGAATTGTATCGTTTTTTAGTGGTGAATTTATATTATTGCTATTATTATTATCATTATGTTATACACTAATTATTGTTGACTTGCCATATATACTATATTTGTATCAACATGGTTAATAAATTATTATTATTATTATTATTATTATACATTAAACATACTAACATACCCGGATCTGAAACAGTATTTGGCATCCCTCGGGTTAGACCACCTATTACTGATATATTTGTCACTCATTTGCTGATCTCCAGGTATGTGGCATTCAACCCCTTCGTCCACATCATCTTCTGCGACACCCTCAGGCTCCACGCCTGCTGGCTCCACAATACCCTCAGGTTCCACAACACCCTCAGGCTCCACAACGTCGTCAACGGCTTCGACAGCCGACCACCCTCAGCGAATCTTTCAGCATCAATGGCTACCCACTCATCACTGTCAACATCAATATTTTAGTATGTCTCTGGTAGCTCCAAACCGCTGGACGAAGATAGAGTGTACATTCTTGTACATTATTCATTTTTGTATCACTCTGGTAGATTCAATGCCAGCGACCACCACAAAATGGCGGATTACCTTTTCCTTGACAACCCCTTCGATATGGGTATCAAATGGGTATATAAAGTAGAATACAATAAGCTGTGTGGAGTTATACTAAATCGAATACGGCGGCTGGCACACAATGACCAATCAACTATTTTTTTACAACCCTCCCCCCTCTCGGTATGGGTATCAACGAAATGACGGCGTTTAAAGAAAGACTGATGCAGAGGGGAAACTAAAAAGTAAAAACTAAATAAATATTTGTTTTCTTTAAACAATGGTTTTCTTCTAAAACTAAATTGAACTGAAAAGTAGAAAATAATTTTTATTCAGTGAATAAATTACAAAATGATGACAAAAATGAAAACCATTGGGCGCTCATAAAATATTGATATTGCTGTTATATTACAACATACTATTTATTCATTTTATCACAATGCTGATTACTGATAAAGGAAATATATTGTATTTTATGATCGTCCAATGGTTTTCTATTTCATCATCATTTTTTAATTTAATCACTGACTAAAAATTTATTTTCTACTTTTTAGTGCAATTCAGTATTAAAAGAAATCCAATGTTAAGCAAAGTTTATTTATTTATTTCCAATATACTTGGTACCTTTTCTTACTTTTTGTTGGGTATTTTGCCACTGAAAAATATTAAAAAATTTTAATAAAAAAACCTCTGCGCCAAACAGATCAGACAGAGGTTGGTTCTTGATTACTTGACTCTTTCAAAAGATCTCACATCTAAATATATATAAAATAGAACCATGATATAAACTAAAAAATGAACAAGCTATAGGCAGCTAACGTTTTGGAAGAGAATCTACTTCCGTTATCAAAACTTTTTGGCCGTCAACCATTCTTTGTTTGTCACGTGAGACATTAAATTATATTTATCTTATTTCTACTTACTTCATCTCTAAGGGTGGGCAACCAACTAGTACAAAAATCTGAATAATTTGAAACGCATCTATTCTCGTTTAATAAAATAATCGCGGATTCTTTAAGTTTTCTTTTAGTTTCGTTGCTCTCTTTTTCTAAAATCTTCGCCGAGTCCCATTTAATCCTGAAATATTGAAATTAAGCAACATAGGATACCTGCTTGATTCGTCTAAAACTTCATGTTTAAACTCAAGTGGGGATAATAGGTTTAAAAAAAGGGTGGGAAATCGATTAGTATAAAACTAAGCTAGTCACTCAAACTTCTTACTTCAAGTTCTGGACACAAAATAGTGATGCAGAAATGAATAATATATAAGATAGCACCGTATCTTCCGCCAGCGAGTTACGTAATTCTTATTTTTAACGTAGTTTACATAATATTTGTAACAAAATACTTTGAGAATATGTGTTAGTTGAAAAAATGAAATCGCTTAAAACGGCAGTTTTCTTTTGTAGTAATGAAATGTATGTCCTACTGTCAAAAATCACACTGGAGTGCAGCGATGAATGTAAAAATTGAACTGTTATGCAAAGTTGGTTGAGACCTACGACATTTCTTGCATACAGGTAATGACGATTAAAACGTACGTTCATCTAGCACCGATAGATGTAAAATTTTAAATATGAGAACTCCGTCGTATAACAATTATCCATCATAAAATAAAACATTATCATTAAGAGTAGGTATGCCTCGACAAGCTGCTAAAATTTGCAACCGGGGAGGTGAAACGGAAAGTCCAGTGGGCGGTCCTTTAAAAACGATGAAATATTATTTTATGTCTTTATAGTACTATGTAGTAAATAGAAAGGAATGACCGTGATTCAACTTACGTATAAGCTCGTAATTAGTTCACGTAGCATATTTGCAACGGTCCCCCCCAAGTGAACTAGTCACCGTACTGAAATTGTTTACACAAATAGTTCGCTTCGGTCAATCGTACGTAATGGTTTTCTAGCCTACAAATCTTTGACATCAAGTGTTATTGTAGATTATTGCAAATAGTAAAAGCAGTGAACTTTGTGAACAAAAATAGAGATATTCATTCATAAAAGAATAAAAAAGTAAAGTTATTATCGTATACGTTTTTTTATTTCCATGTTTTAATTGTTATACATCTCTAAAAATATATGTATCAAGTTAGCTGCTCATGGAACAATGCCAAGTTGCGTTCCCCTTTTATGGCTATTTTAGCTACGTCGTATACTACTTTCTTGTTATAGCTATGTCACATAAAAGGAAAGGTCGAAACAACACTCTTCCCGATGCGGAACTAGCTAGAATATTAGATACAAACGAAGATGAAGAAGAATTCTCAGTCAGAATTACTAAGAGGAGAGCTCCATGGCTTACGGATAATCTGAAGTTTATGATGTCACTTCGTGACAAAGCCCTGGCTACATATAAAAGAACTAAAAGAATGCATCATTGGCATTATTATAAAGATCTCCGGAATTTAACTAATGCTACAATCAAACTTGAAAAAAAAGCATACTTACAATATAAACTTAATGGCAACCATAAGAATGTTTAGAAAGAATTAAGAGATCTCGATATCTACAACAAGCGAGCTAATGTAAACATACCCGATCACCTAAATCAAGTCGACAAAATAAATGATTATTTTATCAGTACAGCTCAGGGTAACGTTGTACCCAATGTTGACACTATTAATTATTTCTCCCAAAACATTAAGATGGGGACACGTAATTTTAATTTTCATACAGTAAGCGAAATTGAAGTACATGAAGCCATTTTGTCAATTATTTTATTTTATTTTATTTATTTATTTATTACTGCAACAAAATTATAAAACAAAATGTCTTAACCTAATTACATAAAGAACAAAAAAGTGACACCTGAGGAGACCTCGTATTGTGTCGAGCAGTATTTACATTCTATATCTACATATGTGTTCTATATCTACATATATAATTAATCATCTTTAAACAATGTGTAAAATAGTATATAAATTTGATTGAAGTATAATAAGTTGATAATTAATAAAGTGGGCATAGAAATAGTATAAATATTTTGCGGCTGTGTAGAAAAGAGTGCAATAATTTATAAATTATAAACGGGGGTAATAATTATGAGGTGGAAAGAAAGAAAAGAGATGGATATATAAAAAGAATTGTAAGTTTTAACGGTAGATTGCCACCTATATAATACATTAACCTTTATGATTTTAAATTTGTAGTAATGTTAACTATATTAGAGAAATGATATGTGACGTTTTTGTATAAGTTATGCCAGGATGGACAGGAGTGTAGTGTAATTGTCAATCAGATATTTTTTTGTTTCTATTCTAAAACGTTTTTTCCTCATTTTTTTTAATGTGTGGTGGAAGTTTATTAAGTAGTTTGGTTCCATTGTATTTAATGCATTTTTGAGTGACAGTTTTGGTATGGAACGGTACTGTGTATGTGCTGTATGTCCTAGCCCTTGTTTCATATTGGTGTTCAATAACAGATCCAATGGTGTCCTTCTTATTATGTACGTAGGATATGGCAGCATGCATGTATATACCCTTCACATCAAGCAATTGTTTTTCGATGAATATGTCTCTGCAGCTGTCTCTGGTTTTTTTGGTAAAAATTATTCTTAATATATAGTTTTGTGTTATTTGCAGAGGTTGTAAAGTTGCTTTATAAGCGGAGCCCCATACTGTGACACCATATCTAATTATAGATTCAACTAAACTGTTGTACACAACTAGTAGAGTTTTATTGTTTAGTATGCCCTTTAGGCTATAAAATTTATAGATTAGTTTCCGTAATCTTCCATTTAAATAAGCGACGTGACTTACCCATTTCATGTGCGGGTCTAGGATCAGCCCTAAGTATTTTATGGTGTCGGCACTATGTACACAATTGTTAATCGATTTATTAACGAGTATAGGTTCTTGCACTTGGGGCATTCCAACTTTTGTTGGGGAAAATGACATATATTTAGTTTTCGTAATATTTAGTTTAAGGCGATTGGTATCTAGCCAAGTTTTTACTTTGCTAATTGCATCGGTAGCTTTTTGTTTTGTGGATTTCCATGTCTCCTCTGCACAAATTAGCACCGTGTCGTCTGCATATGATATAATATTGCATCCGTAGTTTCTTTGTAAGAGGTCGTTTATATATATAAGGAATAAGCTAGGACCTAGGATAGTTCCTTGTGGAACGCCAGTTCTTATTTTTTTTGCTTCGCTGTACGAATTACCTATTTTAACTTGTTGTGGTCTATTGGCTAGGTATTCTTTGAACAAATCATGTACTCTCCCTCTGATGCCTATTTTGTTTAGCTTGTTAAGTAGTTGAGTATGGGATACTGTGTCAAAAGCCTTTTGTAAGTCCAAAAAGATGGCTAAGACCTTCTTGTTCGATTCGAAATTAGTATTGTATCTGTTAATAATTGAAGAGGTTCTTCAGTGCCAATGTGCTTCTGAAATCCGTATTGATGCTTTGATATTATTTTATTTTTATCTATAAATGATCGGAGTCTATTATTTAGACATTTTTCAAAAATTTTTGCAATATTATTTATTAACGATATTGGACGATAGTTTGTCATATCATTTTTATTGCCATTTTTATATATTGGTACAACAATACTTTCTTTAAAAATTTCAGGGACGGTGGAATTTTTAAACATAAGATTAATAATGTAGGCAATAGGTTTACTGATATGTTTCGATATGAGTTTTAAGATTTTTGTGGTTATACCATCTTTTCCCGGTGAGGCGTTATTTTTCAGGCTAGATATTACCTCTTCTATTTCTCGGTCATTCACGTCCTCTAGGAACATTGAATTAAAATTTTCGTTTAAGCTTTCGTTTCCTATCATGTATTGTATTTGATCGGGAATATCTCTTGTGATTTGTTCGCCAATTTCAATGAAAAAGTTGTTAAAAGCGTTAGCTATCTCTTTTTTATCGGTTATTTGTTTATCGTTCTCAATAATTTTGTCGATGTTATCACTGCATTTTTTGTTAAGATTTGTAACTTCACTGATGCAATCCCAAATTTTTTTGTAGTTATTTCCGGAGGATTGAATTTTTTCTTTGTAGTAGTTATTTTTCGTAGCTCTGATTAGCATTGTTACGGTATTTCTATAGTTCTTATAGTACTCTTTTAGTTGTCTATTTTCTTTGTCTTTCATGAGTTTCCGTTTTATTTTGTCACGTTTTAATATGGAGTTTAGTATCCCTTGTGACATCCATGGTTTAAGTTTATTGTTTCTGTTTGTTAATTTAACTACTTTTGTTGCGTCCTCTATTTTTAAATTTATATTATTATAGAATATGTTAGCTGCTTTATCGGTTTTACTTTCTCTGTACAATTCATCCCAATTTATTTGGGCGACCCCGTCCAAAAAATTTTTCTCATCTAGTTTTTTAATTTCCATTATCTTTTTTGTTTTTAGTTTTTTATTATTTCCAAGTTCTACATTAAAGATTATTGGGTAGTGGTCAGTTATATTATTATGTAAAACCGCAGCTACACTATTTACCTGTGTGTTTGTATTTATTTTAGTAAAGATATGATCTATTATCGAAGCACTGATATCGTTTTCCCTAGTAGGTACGTTAATTTGTGACCGATAACCATTCTGCTCCAACATATTTACATACCTTAGGGCAGGAAGGTCCGATAGGTCCTTAATATTTATATTTATGTCTCCAACCAGGATTATAATGTCATTATTGTTCACAGATTTTACATAATTCTCAATATCGTCAACAAACACGTTTACATTTGTGGGAGGAGGTCTATAAATATCAGTAACCACGGCTTTTATATTACTATAGGTAAATTTACATTCTAGGATTGTTACCTCGGTAAGTTTAACAACCCTAACATCTGCACACAGGTCATTTCTTACAAAAATAAATACACCATCATTTTTATTGAAATTTGCTTCATTATAATAGGGTTTATAGCCTTCTATAAAGAAATCATTTGCATCTGTTGTGGACCAAGTTTCTGATAAAACAATGACCGCTACACTTCTGTCGTCATTATTCATTTCAGTTATACTAACACAAAGTTCATCAAAGTTTGCCTTAATGCTCCTTATATTATAATGTACTATAGAAAAATTATTCACCCCGTCTCTAAAAAGTTTTTTAAGTTCGTTAAAATCATTGCATTTTTTAGTTTCAATATTGTTATAGTTTTCTAATATGTTCATTGCTATTTCTACACCCGCCATGTCTATATAATTTATTATTTTATTTAAGTATACTACTTATGATATTAAATATTTATTAAATTCTTATTATATTTAAGTACTATATCTAAATTTATATTTAAGCACTACTTATATCTAAAGTCTATTATTTCGCAAAAGAGTCTAAATACCTAAAATTGCTGTCGCTCTGCTGTAGGTCCTGCGTTATTGTAATTGGTCCAGATCTTTGCCATTTTTTATTAAAATTTTCTTCTGGCCAAGCCGCGCTCGAATTTCCCCTCCCAATATCCACACATTTTCCTTGCCAAACTTTTGTTTAGCTTTTAGGAAGAGCGCATATTTTTCAGGAGTGACATCTTCTGTTATGGAGATACCAGTTCCTTTAAGTCTACCTCGATTTTGTACCACTATTTTTTTGATATTTTCCCTTGTAAAGCTGACTAAGATAGATCGTTTTCCATTCATTATTTTCCCTGTTCTGAAGTATGTTTCGATCTCTTCGTTTCTGATGTCCAACTTCATTTTATCTTTCACAACTTCTAGGATTTTCTCAGCTACTTTTTCGTCTTTACTTTCGGGTACTCCGTGAATTCTTATAGACTTTCTCTTTCTGTGCTGTTTTAGGATTTCCATTTTGTCTTTTAGCATTCTGTTTTCTTCTTTGAGGGTTAGCACTTCCACAGTTAGTTCGTGAACTTTTTCTTGCGTTTTTTTTATTTCTAGTTTCTCCTGTATATTTTGAGTGTTTAAAAAGTCCTTGTCACTTATTAACTGCACAATGGTTTCTTTAATTATAACTTGTAAGTCACTAATTTGATCGCGGGTGAACATGCTTTCGGCCGATATTTTAATGACGAACCAGAGAGGTTTATGACCACTGTTTATTGTAGCTTGTTTAAAATTTACCTGGTCAGAGCGGAGCACAGTACGTCTTACTCGGACGACGGCATGAACAACAATCTATCAATTAAATCTAATGCTATAGGAGCTGACAAAATAGGTATAAACATCTGGCTGCGTTGCTGTCCTCATATTATACTCATACCTTATATTACACATATTTTTAATTTTTGCATTGAGAATAATATATATCCTTCTATTTGGAAACGTGCCCATGTCATTCCTTTACCCAAGATAAATACCCCCGAGAATTTCGAGATATTCACGAGTCCATAGATAATAATCAACTTTGCATACTTGTTCTTCTTGACTACAGTAAAGCGTTGGATAAAATCAACCATAAGCTACTTCTAGCGCTCTTACATTACTTAGGATTTTCAAACAATGCTGTCAATTTGATGAAATCTTATTTATATAGGCGATATCAGTGTGTAGTTGTCAATGATAGTGCATCTGATTTTGTCCTTGTTGAGAATGGGGTACCTCAAGGTACAATATTAGGACCTCTCTTATTTTTATTATATACATGTGAATTCCATAATAGAGCAGTAGCAGCTGACGTCACAACATGGCCGCCAAAGTTGCCTGGGTGGTAATGACCTAGTTTTGCATTTGTGTGCTTTCTGATTAATTCGAGTTTTTAAAGAATTTGTAGTGCTTTTTTAAACGTTTTTTTCGTGTCACATCAATTTTGGGTGTTTTTCGTCTATTATTCATTTCGCAATTTATTGATCTGACTTTAGTTTAGTGTTTTATTTGTGTTTTTCAACCGGAGTGTTATCTTGCGTACCTGTCAAAAGTTATTAATTTTCGATATGGTAAGTGAATTTCAGTGAATTTATTATAATTTTATTTATATTCTACATTTTAGGAGTCCCCTCATTACATTTCTAAGCTGAAATGTATTAATGGAGCCAACCTATATGATTTAAAAGTGAGAGATTGAAACTATATCCTTGGACAATTTTTCAAAAATATAATATAGCATTGAATTAATGAACCATTGTGACCCTTCTTGTAAATAAAATTTATATCTAAACTATAAGACTATTATTATTCATACTTACCCTTATAATTATGTATAATATGTATAATTTGAAACATTCAATGATGGTAGACGATGCTGTTAAAAGTGTGTTATTTTTTAAATTCTGTTGTGTTTTAGCTCACTTACCTTCACTGGTATTTTATTTGTGTACATTATCAATATTTTGAACCTTTGTAATTATAATTGTAAGAATCAGAACAGATACCAAACTAGGTATATAGCTATATAAAGTATTCGGAGCGTATTATGTTGCATATTTGCTCGCAATTTATATTAAATGAAAACTGAAATGATCTCACAGTCCTATCTTTTTATTAGATTTACTATTACTCCTGCATTTTATAATACAAACCTCTGATTGTTGTTAGTAATGTGATAAACACTTACACTCGTTACAAACTTTTGAGCCTAAGAAAAGTAAGATATAAATCAATAAAAAGTTGAAGGGAAATATTTTAAATCGTCAAAAAACGTAGATTTTACAATAGGTTTATAAAACCATTAATATATGATTGATATATTGGCATAAATCAATGAGTATTTTGATAACTTTTAACCTAGTGTAATAATACTACCTAACCTATGTCACTGCCTAGCTGTAACTGAGCGTATATTAATTAAACATTTACTAAAATATGTCTTGATATTATATATGTACAAAAAATGTAAAAAATCCAATATAGCCTTTATTTTCACTAATTTATGGGTTCACAAAGATGTTAACGTTGTTGACACCAAACTTTACACTGGTAAAAACAACACTAATAAAGTATATATAAAATTTTCTCTCACAGTAGATTTAAAAAATATATATTTATAAACATCACTACATCTATCTGATGTTAAGAAATCCTCCACTTTAATTTATATTGAACAAAAATTGACCCCAACTCAAATGTCAAATTTCTGAATTTACCACCCAGGCAACTGACAGTTGGCAATACTGTGACGTCACTGCTACTGCTCTATTGCTTAAAGTTTTGCAACTCTCATTATTATGCCGATGATGCTCAACTGTACTACACTTTCGAGGAAAATTATATTGACCAAGCCTGCGAAAATATAAATAATGATTTGAGTGCACTTATAATATCTAAGAATTTCTGTCTGTCTGTCAACGCAACTAAATCTAATGTTATTCTGTTTGGAAGGACTTTTGCGCGTAATCGGTGTAAGGATCGAGTTAGAATTTTAGTCGATGATGAATTATTATCCTTAGAAGATAGTTGTAAAAATCTTGGTCTCTATTTATATTGCTCCATTAGATTCTCCTCACATGTTACTGCTGTCATTCGTAGATCATTTTGTAATTTAAAGTTAATATACGCGAACCGTCATTTACTAGACAGAAAATGTAAAACTATGCTTTGTAATAGTTTAGTTTTATCGCATTTAAATTATGCGGACGTTGTATATGGCCCTAGTTTGTTGAAAAAAGATTCCGAGAGACTCCAACGTATTCAAAATTCCTGTGTTCGACTGATTTGCGAACTTCGGCGACGTGATCATATTAGTGTGAAATTAAAAAATATCGGATGGTTGAATATGGAAAAGAGGCGTATAGTTCACGCTGCTACTCTCTTTCATAAAATTATAACTTCTCACAAACCAGCCTGTCTTTACAATAAAATTCGATATCGCAAGGACGTGCATAATGTAAACATTCGTTTTAAGACACAGTTGACTGCACCGCAACACAGAACATCCTTGTATAAGGGCTCATTTTCATATTACATTACTTGGCTGTACAACAGGATACCCGAATCTCATAAAAAGTTACAGCATCTTCTTTCAAAGTAAAAATAAAAAAAGATTTGTTTTTAGGCACTGTTATATTGAATAATTAATACTTTCTTATATTTTAGTGTTAGTGAATAGTGTATGATTTATCATGCTACGTTATGTAGTGTCAATACGCAGGACTTTTGTAAGTTACTATTATGTTACTGCTTATGCGTGCTGACACTTCTTGGTTGAGTGGAAGAGCAAAATTCTGTTTTCGAACAGAAATTTTGAACTCTGCCTTTTGATAAATATTCATATTATACCGTTGTTAACTAGCTAGTTGTCACTGTAGTCGTTCATCAATAAAAGCATTATTATTATTATTATTATTCGGATACAGATAGTATTGCTGATCCGAATTATGTTTCAGAGGATATGCAACAAACTGAAGTGATTTCCGGAGAATATGAGAAAGTGAAAATGAAGAGTCTCCTGAAGAACAATCCTCTGCGAGTGTTTCGAAAACCAAATCAACAAAAATTGAATATTCGTGGCACATAGAACCCCTTCAGATTGATGAGAATGCTTTACAGTTTAGAGGCAGTTCAGATCTTCCTTCTGAAATACCTGATTTGGAAACACCTTATTTATTCAAATAATTCATCACCGACACACTCATAGACCATATTATAGAACAGACGAACTTGTATAGTATCCAGAAAAATTTAAATAAGCCTGCTAACATTTCTGATATAGACACAAAATTTTTTGGGAGTAATCGTTTATATGTCTGTAAATAACCCTCCAAGAACTCGTTGTATGTGGAGGCATGATATAGGGATTCCAAATGTTCGTAATGCAATGACCATAAATGCGTTTGAAAGTATAAAAGGATTGATACATTTCACTGATAACACAGGTATGTTTCCAAAAGGATGCCAAATTTGATGTTCTTTATAAAATAAGACCTTTGCTGGGTTGAATAATCGATTTTCTTCAGTTCCAATGACAAGGAAGCTTTCTCTTGATGAACAAAAATATGTGCTACGAAATGCAGACATCCGTTGAAACAATATAATCCTATGAAACCCCATAAATGGGACTCCAAGTTATTTATGCTTTGCGACATAGGATTTTCACACAGTTTTGAGATTTATTCTGGAGCTTCCAATTGGTTCACGAGCCTTAAACAAGACGAACCCGACTTAGATGCAAGTGCTAATGTCGTTATTTGACTTGCAAGAAATATAGCGAGGAATATGAACTACCAACTTTATTGCGACAGTTATTATAGTTCAATCCCACTTTTCGCACATTATACTACACGGGGAATTTATATGTTAGGTACCATCCGTAGAAGGAGAATTTCAAAATTATGAATAATTTCTGAAGACATTAAAAAAAATCACGAGGAACCTGTGAAGAATTTACCCATGTAGCTGGTGTTGATTTGAGCCTTGTAGCTTGGAAAGTCAATAAAGTGGTAACATTACTCTTGATTTGATGAAGTACCACGTTGTACTGTCAAACGTTTTGACAAAAAGGAAAAGAGAAAAATTGACATACCATGCCCCGTGTTGTACGAGAATACAACAAACACATGGGAGGCGTTGATTTATTAGATAGCCATATTGGTCGTTATAGAATTCCACTTCGATCCAAAATGGTACCTAAGGATATTTTTTATCTTGGGAATGTTGCTATAATAACCGCGTTTCTATTGTATCAGAAAGAGCCAAATCAAAGAACATATCCAGTTCCATGAACCAGTGGGAATTTAGGTTAGAAATTGCAGAAATGCTTTGCCTAATTGGATCCGCAAAAGGGAAGAAGCGTGGGAGACCCTTCTGAGCAAGCCAAATAGAAAATAAAATTGAGGCTAAAAGAGGTCGCGGGCCAGCAGCAACTCGCCAAAGATGTAAAGTGCCCAATTGTAAAGGATTTTCTCACTTTAAATATGAAAAATGTGGGTTACATTTTTGCTCAACAAAGGACAAATATTGTTTTACTGATTTTCATGTCAAATAACATTTAAATTTTTTCATATTTTTTTATTTTTCTTTCCAATTCTCCGTAATGTAGCAGATTTGATACAAAGTGTTTTTTTTAGAAAAACTAAATGAACCTGTTGTTTGTCCATAAAGCTGTGTTCTTTTTACCTTTTGACACTATTCACATTAGCTGAAATAATGTTTTTGCTATGTTTACTTCATTCATGAAATGAAGGATTAAAGTTTTGCCTAGCACCCCATTTCCGAGTAGGCTGAACACCAATCAGTAATCGTATTTTGCAGTCGAACTTAATCTTCCAAATAATATATCTATGCAAACGAGGCAAGAACTAAAATGTGTCCATTAAGGTAAGCGGTGCCGTGTGAATTCGTAATTCGACAATTTAAACCGATTCAAAAGAATCTTTTATAGGCTCTTCGAGTGAACTCGATAGAATGTTACTGGACCATTGAAAACTCAAAAAATCAACAAAAAAATTTTGTTCAGTTTAGTCCAGTCCGACTACATCGAGTTCTTTCTAAAAAATCTTGGCTCAGGGATGTAACAGAATTGTTGAATTAGGTTTTATGTCATCATTTAAACACAGCACCGTCGACCAACCTCAGTTGTAGAGTTATTGCAACAGAGGGTGAAAGTGGTTACATTTATTTTATAAAACAAACATGCTGACGTATTACTCATGTCGTTTTAAGGTGATTTTTAGTCGTGCACGACGAAAATATCACGTAATTAAGATGTAACTCAAATAACGACGTTAGGACGTTTGATAACAGTCGTAAGAATGACGTCATTTTTTGACCACTTTAGCCACCAAGTTGGTTGCTAGCATTAATTAACGTTACGTTAGTTACGTTAAATAATACTGGTGTAAATGACTTAACTCGGTGGTCGCATATAATTAAATCCAATGGGTGCGAACCCCTTCTTCTTCGCGATCCAAACCGGATAAAGGCTCCGGAACCGCGTTCTCGCGGTTCGGGCCCGGTACCGATCGGCCCCGCGCCGTATATACGGGGGCCCTAATTACTCGAGGGTTTTCTTATAATTCACTAACGAAGGTCAGCTATCTCTTTAAGGAGCATTTTTTTTGACAGAACACGAAAACCTCCATGTTGCAACGCGAAACCGGGAAACGTCACATATATTTTTGTCATGAATTTTTTCAATTTTTACGAAAATATCCTTCTTTATTTCGCACAGAACTACACAAAATTTTAGATTTAACCCAGAGCACACACTACGTAGATGAAATGCCAATCTCCATTTTCAAATTGAGACCTAGATCGATCCTCTACATCAAGTTTTTAGTGAGATAGAGGTGTTTGGAGATTACATGCTTTTCGACGTTTTAGGTTAAAATTGAAGGGTCCCGAAAACGCACTTCTCACGCCCACTACTGAACTGATTTTTTTATTTTTTCGCTAAAACTTGATATCACTGTAAAGCTACAAAGCTACATTCTTCTGCTTTTCATAGAGACGTCGACAGCACTTCCACTACAAGTACTTATTTAACTACGAATTTTTTAAGTACTTACGACTTTCAATTTTTACGAACATATCCATTTTTATTTCCCACAGAACTACACGAAATTTTCGATTTAACCCAGACCACATACTATATAGATAAAATGCCAATCTCCATTTTCAAATAGAGACTAAGATCGAACCTCTACATTAAGTAATAATTAACATATGAGTGTCTTAAGATTTCATGTCTGAGAATTCTTTAGGTTACGTTTTAACTTTCAAATTTGCCACAATTATCTCGCCCCTGCAGAGCCGAATTTCAGACTTTCCCTGTACAATTTGGTATCAGAGGAAAGAGCAAATTTCCCACTTTCCATAGAGACCTAGAACGGGCTTTTATTCATGTACATGTTCAGTTATAAATTTTTTGGAACATAGATGTGTTTCACTTTATCACGGAAAACCCAACATTCATACGCCCGTGCCAGACCGGATTTCCGGTATCCAACATTCACTCCACTATCACAATAAAATATCATTTTTTCTAATTAATTTCAGAGATAGAACGCATTTTAACTCCCATTATGTTCTGAGAAATCACCGTTTTTTAACATCAATATTTTTCATACACCATTTTCTCCAACGTAATAGTAATATACTAGGATTTCTGGGTAAATAGCATGGATATACAGGATGCGAACAATTTAGAGAAAGTCGCATTTAACCCTTTAAGGCTTGTTGGTACATATTCGTACCATTTTATATTACGGTCCAACAATCAGTTTAAATTTCATACATTACCCACCTTATGTTTCGTAAGGATGCTGCTTTCTGGTGAAAATACGTACCATATTTCAAATATTCCGCCTACTATCTACAATAGTTTCAGAAACTGTCAAAAAGCGGTATATATTTGTACCATTTGTACCTAGTGTGCGATATTTGCAAATGTGCTTTATTTTCTCAAGTTGTGAAGTTACAATATTTATAAAATAGTGAACAAGGTAGGTAACAGTGACTATTTTTCAAATATCTTTAGAAAAATTTGCTTGCAATAATATTTTTACATCAAAAATCTTACTTTTAGTAATTTAAGGTTAGGAAACAGCTGATTTCGTGGTTGAGTTAGTAATGACTTATTTGGTAATAACAATCTGTGTGTGTCTGCGAATATGTGAATTCGGTTTATAAATATTTGATTATTTTTTACAATATATAACCTGTGCAATAACTTTTTCGGCTAAGATAATTTTTTTGTCTAAATAAAAGTGGTACATATACGTACCATTAAACTTTTGTTTTTACATACTTACAAAATTTTTATATTTCATTTATATAGTTCCTATAATCGTATAGGGATATGACTTTTGGTTCTCTCTTGATTTTCAGATATTCAAATTTTTTTTTTATGATTTCGAGAATGCCAAAGACGTTGAATTGTTACTAAACGAAATAGATGATGATATGGCAATAAATTCTGATGTAAATGGAGATTCAAATGCAGATGATGACATCCCTAATTATATTGAAACATATTCTTTATAGGATTTTCCTTAAGGATTTTTAATTTGCTAGCATAACCAGAAGTCAGGTTATCGAACGAATGCAAAGAGTTCATTAATATTTTTACACATAGCTTTTCTTTTAGTTCTCGTAGATAGTTATTTTTTTTTGATGTTTGCAAAATCCTAAGAATACGTCTCAATACAATTAAGCAAACG
Source organism: Stenurella melanura (assembly GCA_963583905.1). Taxonomy (NCBI): domain Eukaryota; kingdom Metazoa; phylum Arthropoda; class Insecta; order Coleoptera; family Cerambycidae; genus Stenurella; species Stenurella melanura. The sequence continues at coordinate 75,052,577 of OY757315.1, forward strand.
AATAATAATTCACTTTTAAACATTCCTAATTACCAAAGAATAACTGTTCCCTTTTTAAATGTTTAGTATTTTATGAGAAACAAAATATGTAATAAGAATTATTGATTTCTTTATAATTATAGGAATGGATTGTTTATTTTTCTAAATAAAAAGAATTTGATAATTTTTTTGTGTTTAAATTCTTAAATACGGAAAAACAAAAAGTGGTATACATTTGTAGCAGTGCTAACTAAATATTTTTTTTCGCTATAACGTTCAGTGGTACAAATATGTACCACCCATTTTCAAAAAAACTAACAAAAAAATTAGTATTCTAATGACAGATACATTTCTATTTTACATTATTTAGAACATATAATCGAGGTAAAACAAAATTTGAAAAGTCCCAGTGTTCTGTCCCTTAAAGGGTTAAAATAATTTAAAACTTTTTTCTTATTTGTCGTCCGATTGGGCTGAAATTTGGCACTCAAGGGTTATCGACCCCGCTGATCACGATTGTGACGTCAGAATCTCGAAATTAAAATTGGCGGCGCCAAAATGGCCGACGATTTTGGCCATTTATGGCCCCACATCGCTCAAAATCGGTGTGTGGGGGTTTTCGGAGTCGCTGATTACAAATCCGCTGATTACGAATCCGAAATCGAAATTGAAAAATTTAAAACGAGATGCAGACACATTTTGTCATTTATGGTCCCATCCGTCGGAAAATAGCTATGTGAGTGTTATCGAGGTCACAGATCACGAATATGTGACCGTCGCACAAATATTCAAAATGGCGGCGTCACCATAGTCTAATGTTCATTATTTACTGTAACTTCCTTATTTACCCTCCGATTCAGCTTAAACTCTCGGTATGTAGAGGTTATTGGATTAGCTGATAACGAATATGACATCGGAATTACAAAATTCAACATGGCGGCGTCAAAATGTATCATTTACGGTCAGATTCGACTGAAAATCGGTACCTAGATGTCTTGCAGGTCGCTGATCACGAATCTGAAATTGAAAAATATTAAAAACTGAACAATTGAATTACTGAAAACTGAAAACTTTAGACTGATTGCGAAGTAAGCAATCAACATTGAGGACGAAGCCCTCACACTCCTTCGGTGGGAGATAGGGAAAGCCTTGGCTTTCTCCAGTTAATAATTTTAAATAGAGATAAAGTACATATTTTTTTCCTCAGATATATCAAATAAAAGTATTATACTTATTTGTGAAGGATATATTAATCGATTAACAATTTTAGCATATTTTTGCCAATGATATTTACTTCTACAATATATTCAAAGGTGATAGAAGCAAAGAAGTTTTGATAGAAACCATGCGGGGGACCACCATGACATTTAAAATTGGCGGCATAGATTAATACGAAAAGAAGGAAATTACTTTATGTGTGGACAGATTTATATTATACTGTCATTTCAGCTGTTCCAAAAAAAACTTCCATGGAAACATTCAAATTCAATAAGTTAACTTAAGCTGATGATCACACAATAGAACAATATCTAACGGAACTAAGAAAACAAGACAAGTTATGTGATTTTATCTATAGAGCTGAAAGTTGCAATGCACGTTATGAAGAAAGAATGATAAGGGACAGATTAATAATGGGAATTAAGTACAAAGAAATTCAAGTAAGACTTAGTAGACAAGATGAGTTTGATGTAAACAAAATTGTTAACTATAGCAAGGCAATAACTTTAAGTAAGGAACACTTAAAAACTTTGAATCCAGAATAAGAAGTATACACAGTAAAACATACAAATTCTGATTCTGAACTGAGACCTTTACATCTCTTCAATTGTAGACGTCGCCACACATTTACCAAATAATAATCCAGCTTATCGGAAGACGTATGCTATTGTCAAAAACAAGGTCACTTCGCAATAGCTTGCTTCGGAAACAAGAACAATAAAAATCAGGAAGCTTCCAGAAAAGAAAAAGATGATGAAGAAGAAAATTGTATATAAAAATTATTCCTCGTTGTGAAATAAATAGAATAAATTAATAACTGATAACTTGTCAACAGACAGGGAAATCTATTTGGATCTAACTAGCAATATTTATCTGTGATAACAAAATTAGTTGGCCAATAACTGTCCCGTTTACCCTACCATCTACTCTTAGAAATGCCTAATGCTACAGTAAAGTTAGCCAGACAGATGTTGGAAAAATCTAGGGAGCCGAACGTTATACAAGCTCTAGTAGAACAAGAAGGCTTGCCATTCAGACGGGGTGAATGGGTAACTTTTAGGAGGAATGATGTACCATATTTTCTACGCTTGGATATAATGGATTTGCGATATATCACTCACGGCATTTTCCAAATGAGACTAGCACCATCTTATTATATCCAGGATAACAGTGCGGAAGATAGAGAAGCAGAATTTCAGATTGACTGATTACATCAGCCAGGATTATTGTATGTGAGGTTTTATTCTCGATATCGGAATGCAACACATTCCGATATCGTATTGCTTTTATAGAAGTAGTCGAGTCAATGAAGCCTAAACATCGTCAAGACTTTGTAGTCCTCAGGGACAGGTCCGGTTTTTATGATTTTTTTTTAAATGTCGTGAGGTGAAAACCATAGGGTTCCAAGCGCCAATTTGTACAAAAAACAGTTTTCTACATAATTGAATTCCCGAGATAAATATGTACAGTTCAATATACAAAGTTTCACTATTGACTCAACGATGGCACCACAATTCACTGTACACATAGTTCTAAATCCAAGTTATGTTACAATTCTTGCAACCATAAGGTTCCTAGTGACTGAAAATTCAACAATAGTGTGTTTCGCGGCATTTTAGTGTGCTTTTTTCAAGGGAAAACAATGAGTTTCAATTCTGAAGATTCTTTTGAGGATTTTGAGAGCTCCGGATCGGAATATGTGCCAGAAAAAAAGGGGCCAAAAGGTTTGTTATTATAGTAAATCCTGCAAATAATTTTCCTAACCTAATTTTTTACTCCAGAAATGTATTCTTCCACGAGACTCAGATAATGATGAACTCCCTGAACTGCAAAATCAACCAATTCAAACGGTTACAAGAAGGTAACAGTCACAAACAAAGTTTTGGTTTATTCAGAAATACAACCTAAACACATTTTTTTTAGGATCTTTCCTGAAGTGGGTGAATCTTCCAAATCGAACCAAGAATCTCAAACCATTAATTTTAAAACTGATGACATACAAAATAGTGTCTTAACTAATCCGTTGATACAATATTCTTCGACTGATATGAGTGGAAGTGAGAAAACACCAGTGAAAGAAAAGAGAAGAACTAGAAAAAGAAAAAAATCCTGAGGCATGGAAAAAGAATAAAAGAAAAGAAAAATACCAAAGAGGTGAAAGTTATGTGAATAGTAGAGTGCATGCTGTTCCTGCTAGAAATCTTAATGAAGAGAAGTACTGCAAATAAAACTACAGGCATGAATGTATAAAGAAAATTGAGATGGATCTACGAGCAGACATTAAAAATAGTTATTATAATCTGGATCAAAATGGTAAATATCATTTTCTTTTAAACAATACGAGGCGTGTTTTAGTTAAAAGAAAAAGATCTCTTGAGCCGACTAAAAAAAGAGCATTTTCGTTCGAGTATTTTTTTGAAAAAAACAACGCAAAAATCAGGGTGTGTAAGAAGTTTTTTTTAACAACACTTTGCATAAGTCAAAAGCCTATTTACAATGTGCACCTAAAAAAAGATGAGACAGGAACGCCACACAGAGACGAAAGAGGAAAGCAAACAAAAGACAGAATAACAAAACAGGATAAGGATGAAATAAGAGCACATATAGAGGCATTTCCTCACGTCGAGTCACATTATTGCAGGGCAAGGTCAAACAAAAAATATCAAGATCCTACCCTCAATATCCAAAAAATGTACGATTTGTATGTGCAACAGTGCAATGAACAACAAAAAAATCCACAAAAGATATGTTTATATAGACGCATTTTTGACTATGAATACAATCTTCAACTTTTAAAGCCAAAGACAGACAGATGTGATATATGTGAACAACACAGACTTGCTCAAAGAGAAAAAAGGGAAGGTCGTAAAGACGAAGAAATCTTTAAGTTACATATTAATAGAAAAACAATAATGAGACAAGAACGTGCTACAGATACTAAAAAAAAGTAACAAAAAATGTGCTGTTGTTTGTTTCGATCTGCAAAATGTCACAAACGTACCAAAATCGGAAGTTTCTGTTCTCTTTTACAAACAAAAAATGACTGTATATAATCTTACTGCACATTGTTCCATTGACAAAACATGCTACTGTGCTGTCTGGCCTGAAACCATGTGTGGGCGATTTGGCAATGACTTGGCCAGTGCATTTATACAGATTTTGGAACTAATAGCAACCCATCATCCGGAAATTGAAGAAATAATTATTTGGAGTGACAGTTGTGTCCTCCAGAACAGAAATTCCCTAATTACCATTGCAGTTGCAGATTTTTTACACAGACACCCTAATCTTAAAACGATCACAATGAAATATTCTCTTCCTGGTCATTCCTGCATTCAGATGGTTGACAACCTTCATTCTAGAATTGAGAAATGCCTGCGTGTGCAAGATGTATGGTCACCTATTTCGTTCTTAAGACTTTTAAAGAAAGTTGACAGAAAACATCCATTTCATATTATAAATATGCAGTCAAAACATTTTATGGATTATAAGAGAAGCGCTGCAGAGTATAATTACAGTAATATTCCATATTTTAAAGTGTGTCAATTAAAATTTCTTCAGGGTCAATCATTTTCTTTGGAATACAAAGTAAACGCACACAATTCACCGTTTTTAAAATGTGCAATTACTAAAAAAATAAGGCGAAAAACTACTGAGGGAACAATGGAAAATATAGTTCCTTTAGTATATCCTGCAGAAATGTGTAAAACCAAATCGTTTACCAAGCAAAAGATTGAACACATTCAGTTTTCTTATAAGTACATGCCACTGGAGGACAGAGAAAACATGGCATCAATAATTGCGGGCTTTGCTAGAAAATAAGCAGTAGATTGTGTAGTTTTTTCTGAATTACTTTTTTTAAAGTATTAATAAATAAATTCATAAGCACAAATCTTTGTTTGTAATTAATTTACCGCGTTTAATTTGTTAATAAGTCCAAATGACTATTCCTATAATTTGCATATTAAAAAAAAAACATTGAACTTCCACATTGTATCCATTTTAGCACGTCTACCTTGCCACAGCTTCTGAAATATTGCACCCATCAATTTGGTGAACACTCAGTACAAAATTAGCCAAAGTAAAAACATATTTTTAACCTTAAAATTCCATAAAGTTCCAAATACAGTGCCACAAGGTTCTAAGTAAATTGCAGTCCTTTCTTAAAATCATATTTTTTTAAATAAAAAAAATTAAATCAGGTGTACATTACTATAGGTGCTGAAGTCAAATCTCTAAAACATATTTTAGCATATTTACTTAAACTAAATTCTATACACAAAACATTTTGTCTTACTTCCAAGTTTATATTTGCTCTCCTGAAAAATTTTGTATTTGGCACTTGGAACCCTCTGGTTTTCACCCCACGATGTGTGTTTCTTAATATTATTCAAAATCAGAAACATCCCAAGTGGCGAAAATAATTATTTATATCGTTTCGGGGTGGATGTCACCCCTTCTCGGGGTGGAAATCAGTAAACTCAAAATAAGAAATCGATAGGGGGATGAATTTTAAACAAAAAATGTTCCATGAAGTTTTTTCGATAAATCAATATTCGCGATCGAAAATGATTTTTCAACCAGAAAATGCATGTTTTAGAGCGATATTTCACGAGTAACTCGAGAACCTTACGTATTACCAAAAAAAACATCAGGAAGAAAAATGATTCTTATAAAATACCAAATCGATCGGTTTTTTTCTGCTTTCTGTAGATGTAATACAAAACGAGTTATGACTCGTTGAAGGTGACTGTTTACAGAAAACTGAATTCGAACATTTCAACTTTAAATAACGGAACAACGACGACTTTTTGGGGGAAAACTTATCGGACCTTTTTTTGAAATACTTGAAAAGATCTTTAAAATGGTTTTTGGAGCGACTAGATGTCTTAAGAATTTAGGAAGTTAAAAAGTGATTTCAGAATATTTTGTGGAGTTGGAGGCTGAGTCATGTTGATCGGCGTTAGAATATTTTGATTATATTTTCAACCACATTTTTGATGCGTTACATTATTCTCAGTTGCATGTTCAGCTGCTTAATTTTTTGTGAGAGGCGCAATGCACTTAGTTGGACCGCCCTTCTTGTTCCTTGCAGTAGCTTTGAAAAAATATTCGTATTGGTTTTTAATGATAACTTCCTTAATTCTCAAGACATCTAATCGCTTCAAAACCATTTTGCAGGGAATTTTAAGGGCTACAAGTGCTTGTAAAGTTGAGCTTCCTTGAACCCTTCGCTTCTGAATTTTATTAATTTAAGGGCTCGCGGAAGGTGGTCCTCGCACTTAAATGCCAACTTAAAATGGTGATATCTCGATTAATTTTCATCCTAGAGAAATAAAATAAACAATTTTTTGCAAAAAACCCTAAATGTTTGCATATTTGCGTTTTTTACGCCTTCTTCAGTTTTCGAGTTATTGTGAAAAGAAGAAAATTTATCAAAAATTTCAAAAATCATTTCAACATTGAATCAAACTTTTTTCCAAATCTACGCATTCTAAACCGTTCAAACTTCTAGAACTTATTCCTAGTAGCGAAATAAAGTAAACTGTGAATGGATTACGTTTGATTTCAATTATTGCGGTTAAGCAATGAAACCATTGCTGATTTTTTCTCCGAAAAACGAGACAGCCGATTTATTTTCATCAAAGTCCGTAAGTTTTTTTTTATGCTAACGACTTTTACTAAAGCCCATTTTAAAGGTATTTTTAAGTGCTTTAAAAAGAATCTAATAAGTTTTCCTCCAAAAATTTGTCGTTCTTCGGTTATTTAATGCTGAAAGGTTCATATTCAGTTTTCAGCAAACAGTCACCTTCAACCAGCCATAAGTCGGTTCTCATTGCATCTACATAAATAAGGAAAAACTAATCGATTTGTTATTTTATCATCTTCATTTATGCACCCGATATATATTTTTTTTTTATAAAACGTAGGTTCACGAGTTACTCGTGAAAAATCTCTCTAGAACATGCATTTTTTGGATTAAGAATCAACATTTTCAATCTCAATTAACTAGAAAAATATTGATTTATCAAAAAAACTTAGAATTTATCCCCTACTAATTTCCACCTCCGAAAAGGGGTGACATCCACCCCGAAACAATATAAATAATTATTTGCGCCACTTGGGATGTTTATGATTTTGAATAATATTAACAAACACATTTTAAAAAAAGTCATCAAAATCGAACCTGTCCCCGAGAACTAAGAAGTAAAAACCTTCATTGACTCGACTAAAACGGATGAGAATGGAAATGTTGAGAATGACGAAGACTCGATTCAAGGTTATTACTGTACGTGCCAATCAAGGGCAAGAACATAGCACGCGCACACACGCATCCACGCACGCACCCACACACACACCCACCCCTCCTCACACACACACACACACACACGCACGCACGCACGCAAAAACTGCGGGGTTCTTTTTCATTAAAAGCAAAGTTAGACCACTTGATGACACTGACGTGTTTGTCAATTATAATCTTAACTAATAAATTAACACCTCATGAATTATAATTATTATTACTATTATTCATCATTATTATGGAAATATTATATTTTACAAAGTGACAAAAATATAAAATTTAAATTCCATAAAAACGGATCACTTGAGTCCTATATTTTATCATTCCATGCATAAGCTGTCACACTAGAAATAATTTTAATAACTATTATTTCGTTGAATGCCTTTATATTTTATAAAGAAAATAAAAATGAAAAGTATTATAAATATATAAACCTCCTTTTAAATGAATGAGTTCGTATTCTAGCTAAACGTTTTAGGTACAGGGTGGTTGCATGAACGTTAGAATCTCATTTAACTTTGTTATTTTCGGAGTTAAGTACGTAAAAAAAGTTCATGAATAAAGGTTATGGAAATCACATGTATTTTCCAAAAATTATTTCAGAAAAACAATTGAAAGTCGAATTTCGGAAATATGCACATTACCTCAAAAATAATGAAGTTAAATGAGGTTCTAAGTTCGCGTGACCACACCTATTTCATAAAATAATTTGTTCAAGGTCATAAAATTACTTCACTGCCAAAATTGGACAATAACATATCCAACGAACCTATTACAAATTCTGACAAAGGTTAAATAGAAGGAAATAATCAGAGAAACTGAAGTTGATGATCAGAAGTATAAAAGAAACATATTTTAAGTTTCATAATGACAAATATTTATTTTACAGAGTATTCCTAAATCCATTGTTCTAAATTAAACAGCCGCAGCTTCACAAAAAAAATTTTTGATCCGGATGACTGACGATTTCTTATGTATTTTTCGACTATGAATCCGAATCCGGAGTCAAAAAAATTCGTACGCTCCTTAAGGACCTCGCACTATTTAAGTGCAATTTGGGTTTCACTCCCGAGAGTCGAAACTTTGCACAGAGCTAGTGCATGATATGCTGATAAAAAATCTCCAAGGTCACAAAAAATTTTACCGATAGAATTTCGAGATATTGGTCAAAAGAAGTCATAATTTTGTCGATATTAAGACCTTCTTCGGGCAATATCTCGAAATCCCGTCGTTAAATTTTTTTGTGACCCTGGAGATTTTTGATTAGTATGTCATGAATTACCTGTGTGCAAAGTTTCAGCTCCCGGGAGTGAAACCAAAATTGCATTTAAAAAGTGAGGGGTCCGTGGACTTCAGTGTTTTACTCTCACGTTTATTACTATAACAAAATATTTTAATACCGGGTATAATTTTGTAGTAATTATTGTTTTAATAAAAAAATTAACATTGCATTTTTATAGTAGCTACATTTTTTTGAAAATCGTCTAGCTTTGATGTCAACCAAAACTGTAGGTACCTACAGAAAAAAGAAATGTTAATTTTACTTCCCTCTCATACCGAAGGGAAGTATCGTATTTGAGAAAAAATCACCCCCCGAGATTTTTACGGATTTTCACGTTTCAGATCACGTAGATTACGAAAAGATAGGTTTTTCAATTCCGTCAGTCTGTCTGTCTGTTGGTGCATTAACTAAAAAACTACTTGACCGAGAACAGTCAAATTTGGTAGGTAACTGACGCTACTGTTAGCGAAAAAAATGGTTAAACTTTCACTGGAAAATATACAGAGTAGACCGTCTAAACGGAATAAATAATGAAAAAAAAATTCTTTTGCTCAAATTTAAAATTTCCACGTTTAATGGCATTCTAAACCTATTAAAAAAAATTGTAAATTTTTTTTTACCATTGACATTTTTTATTAGAATAGATGAAAAGAAAAATTGTTTTGCTCAAATTTAAAATTTCCACATTTCATGGCATTCTAAACCTATTTAAAAAAAAATTAAAAATCTTTTTTTACCACTCTTGAATAGATGGAAAAGTTTGTTTTGCCCAAATTTAAATCTTCCGCGTTTCATGGCATTGTAAGCCTATTTCAGAAGAAAAAAAATTTTGAAAATATTTTTACCAATATTTTTGAAAAAAATTTTATCACGAGAATAGATGGAAACAAAATTTTTTTGCTCAAATTTAAAATCTCCACGTTTCTTTTTTACCACCACCATAGAATTGATGGAAAAATGGTTTTCTCGCTCAAATTTAAAATATCCACGTCTCGTGACATTCTAAGCCTATTCCAAAAACTTTTGAAAATAAAAAAGTAAAAAATTGACAAATTTTTGCCCACGACAAAATACACAATAGATGATGGAAATAATTTGTTTTTGCTCAAATTTAAAATTTCCACGTTTCATGACATTCTAAAACTATTTAAAAAAAAAATCTAAAAAGAAATTATTAATAAAAAAATTTGTTGAAAATATTTTAACCACTACTATAGAACAGATGACGAAAAAATTTTTAATCGCTAGATTACACGAAAAAACATTTTGTTTGCTCAAATTTAAAATTTCCACGATTCGTAACATTTCAGTCCTATAAAAAAAAAATGAAATTTTTTAACCACTCGTATACTCCACTCCACTATGTGAATGTGGAACTGAAAATGTCATAGATCGCAATCTTATTTGGCATATGCACCTATTACAGTTTTCTTGAAAAATGTACAGGGTGGTCATCCCAACAAATAATTCAACCATAGTGGACTTTTGTAACGGTATTTGCGCAAGCCTTCCATATTTGGTACCTATTATTTACTACCGAATTTCAGCTGCCGGATGATCATTCTGTATATTTTTTGACCAATAGTTCTTATGTTTTCTCTGTAGTAATAGTGATAACTATATTCCGATTATTATTCTCAATGTCATTTCGTAATTAATAATTTTTTAAAGTGACCGCCATGCACAAATAAAGAGGGAAGTTCTGTGTAAATACCTTTACCGATTTTGTTATTTTAAAACACTGACTGCAAATTCATAGCAAATATTAAGTTACTCTATTACAGTGAAAAATGTGAGGGTAAAACACGCGCACATTCTTTATGAAGCAATCTAGTGTGAAAATGATAGATTTGGAGTATTAAATTCATTCAAGAACACTACATACAGGGTGCTTCTTCACCTATATGTATAAACCTGAGGAATAATAGCCTATGGGTAATTTCTCAAGGTTATGTGTTGTGTATACGTTATCACATCTATATATTTTATACTTTAATATATTATTGCTACATAATTTTTTTTAATATATTGTTAGAAATGCATTTCCACTTTATTATTTACCTATTAAAATATCCAAAAGCTTAAACACGTACTGTCCGTCTCAGAAAAGAATACAATGAATCAACCCATTAAATTCCATTATTGCAATAAAAGTGTAGCCTGCCTTACAAGCACTGCATTCTCTCCTGAGAAAAACCATAATAAACATTTACTTGGGTAACTAGTAAGCATCAAGGCTGGGATACTGGCAGTATATTTAAAGCCTTTTTACTCCTGAATATAATAATTCATGTGTACCTATGGTTCATAAAAATTCTACATATCTGTGAACTTTACATCAACTTTGAATTCAAGCACTCTCTCATGGACATAATGGTGCAAGTTGAATCATTTATGGAATGTTTTATCATTCAGATTTCTCTAAACAAATAGAAATGTGCAATTGGTGCATTATATCGTTCTTCTAATGTACATTACTTGCAAATCTCTGTCCTGTCTGATAATTTTTATATCATTATTTCAAATAACATTGAAAATTACATCTTACTGGGAGATTTAAACATTAATCTTATGACTGGCGGGCCTTCAGCTAACTTCCTAAATAAATTATTGCGCCAACACAACTATAAACAATTGATTACTTCACCTACTAGGGTTTCCAACGGAAGTGAATCTCTCTTGGACATAATTATCGTTAATGGCGATTTAAATATAGTCAAATCTGATGTAATCGATAACTTCAGTGTCAGTTAATAAAACTAAAAAACTAACCTTTATATTCAGGGCTTCTAGGGATTCTAATCTGGATTCATTTAATAGAGACACTGCCCAAAGTGATTGGAACTTGATTTACTTAATCCCTGATATATCAACTAAAGTAGAATATTTTAATTCTTGTCTGTTGTACCTCTTCGGCACGCTTACACCCCTCAAAACCATCACCTCTTCTATCAAATAATAAGCCCTGGTTCACTGATAACTATAGGATTATTAGGAAACTGAAGGTAAAAACTTCACAAACTTCTGAAAATAATGTAGGCGCAGATTATTCCTCAGTGTCTGTGATTCCAGGTCCGTCAGGAAGTATTTTACATGATAAATCACCATTGCAAACATTAGAAAATAATAGTGATTCTGACGACTCAGTTCTCGATAAAAATTACGTGCCGTCATCATCAGACTCTGAGAGTGGTGAGAATCAATCAAATGACGACGAATACCTAGAATACTCCGATACTGAGGAAAATGTTGACTTGGAACAAGCACCGGTAAACAATTGTATGCAACAAGACGAGTGGCATGATATTGATGAAGCTGACGATAGTAATATTTATCGTCGACAGGAGTCGCCTATATTGAATTTTGACGTCAATGTAATAAAAAATCCTATAGATGTATACCAGTTATTTCTGTCAGAAGATGTAATAGGCCTTATTGTTGAAGAAACAAACAGATTTGCACGTCAATTATTGACTAATCAAAACTCTTCAAAATCTCGCCTAAATTTGTGGACTGATTGTGATGAGAACGAAATAAAACGTATATTTTCCATTATCTTGGTTATGGGACTGAATGACCTTCCTGCTATAAATCTCTATTGGTCTAAAGATTCTATGTTTCATAACGAGTTTATAGCAAATACAATGACGCGGGATAGATTCCTCTTGTTATTACGATGCATACATTTCTGCAATAATGAAACTGCTGATAGAAGCGATCGGCTGTACAAAATACGGAGATTATTGGAAAGTACAAATAAAAATTTTAAAAATGTGCTAACACCGGGCAGAATTCTTGTCATTGATGAGAGTATGGTGCCTTTTCAAGGAAGATTATTCTTTAAGCAATACATTCCAAACAAAACCCATCCTTATGGGATCAAATTATATAAATTGTGTACAGTCGATGGATACACAAGCAATATAATTGTGTATACAGGCAAAAGCGAGAGAAATCCTGAAGTAAGCCATTCCGAACAAATAGTGCACGATCTCCTGAAAAATATTAATCCAAAGGACGGACACTATTTATACGCTGATAACTTCTATTCCAGTTTGCCTTTAGCGCAGTCGTTGCATAAACAAAACATTATTTACTGTGGCACATTGAGATCAAATCGAAAAGGTATACCTAAAAACTTACGACAAAAAATGAAAAGGGGTAATATTTACGGCACACAAAATGGCTCTTTACGAATTATTAAATGGATGGATAAACGGCCCGTTTTGATGTTGAGTACAGATCCAAGTCACACTGCAAAATGCATACCTACTGGTAAACGAACCAGGCAAGGTGATGATATATTGAAACCAAAAGTAATTATTGACTATAACAAAGCCAAAAAGGGGGTCGATTTTAGTGACCAAATGTCGTCATACCATTCAGTTTTACGCAGAAGTCTTAAATGGTACCGAAAATTAGCTTTTGAAATTTTATTTGGAATATATGTTGTGAATTCTTGGATAATCTAAAATTAGTTCATCGAAAGTATCCATAACAGAATTTAGAAGAAAATTAGCGCAAGAATTACTTTTGATCCCAAATCTACGAGAAGATACAGTAACTCCAAAAAGAGTACCGCATACATTCATCAAACCATCGGGACCTGGGAAAAAGAAGAGAAGACAATGCCAAGGCTGCTACAATATATTGCGCGAAACTCACTCCAGTAGGGAAGCCAGCAATTTAGTCACAAAAGTGACCAGTTTTTGCAATGACTGCCCTGGAAAACCAGGAATGTGCCTGAAATGTTTTAATGAAAAACACAAAAAATGATTATTTCATGTAATTTTCACAAGCAAATTCATTCCTAGTTCTCTGGAGAACTTGTAGAAAAATATATTTACTTTTACATTGTTTATTTTCATATTTTTGTTCACATATTAGTCAATAAACAGTGACAAAACATTCCACGTTGGTTCAGTTTAGTCTTAAATCAAAGTGAAAATTTACAAAGATTACAAAGGGTTTGGACCTTGGCAAAATAATTATAGAGTAACGCGAATTTCAACGTAAGTACTAACATATATCATTAAGAAAATTACCAACCAAATTAGTCATAAGTCCAATAGTTTTTGTGCTAAACAGAAAAAAAAATATTTAATTACCGGTCCTCAGGAACCGGTACCGCATAAAAGAAATAGGCGGTTGCCGGTCCTTAAAGACCGGTAACGCACAGTTGCGCAGAAACCCGATTTCAATTACGCAGTCAACCTGTTAAAAAGCTTTCTCCATATAGAAACTTACTGAATAAAAAACTAAAATAATGTTGACAGGTGCATTGGTCCTGTTCAACTTTAAATATGCCGACGTAGTATACGGGCCGTGTTTTAGTCAGGAAGATAGATACCGTCTTCAAAAAATTCAGAATCATACTGTTAGATTCATAACTGGTCCCAACTTTTCATCATATAACTCCCTTTTTAAAAGATTTACAAATACTTAAACTTGAGGATCGTCGTTGACTTCACAGTCATATTTGTTAACATTATAATATATAAATCCGCTAAATACCTATTTGCTAAAATAGAAAAAAAATGATGTTCATGAAAGAGAATTAAGACAACCTGGCATATCTCTCTCAATTCCTTGACACAACAGTGCTGCATTCCTCAATTCATTTACTTTTCTGGCCTATTACTGCAATATAACCTACCAGTTCAACTTCTCAGTATTAATCCCATTAATTTAAAACCTATTCTGGAGTCCCTACTCTTAAATGAGGAACTTTAATTCCTAAATCACCAATTATTTTAATGATTGAAGACCCACTACGTACGCAGCGCTCTATTTTAATTTTATTTCATGTATGTTTTGTAATAATTTAATCTTATTTAATCTGTCCTATTACCTTTCTGGTTTTATGGGTAGGTTTAATATCATTGTAACTGTATCTAATGCTTTTCGGCAAATGTATTTACATTTTGAACAATAAAGTATTATTGTTATTATTTTTATTGTTTTCTCGGCTACGTGTCGGTTTGCTGCCGGGATTCAACAAGAGTCTTAAGGCTCTCTCCCCCCCCCCCCCCCTAGGTTATTATTCTCCGAAGTATATGTGCAGACTCCAACGACGCGATCTTCTGCACTTAGTAAGGGCTTGGTATTGCCGGAATCTGCTCCAGATGTTTGTGAAACCATTTCTTAATGGTTCAAAATGTTCCCATTATCAGTGGCACGATTTTGGCTTTCACGTTCCACATCCGTTGTACCTCTATCTGCAGATCCTTGTATTTGGACATCTTCTCGGCTTCCTTGACCGTCACCAGGGATGGTGACGTCGATGCGCAGACATGTCCTCTCCGCCCTCTTGTGGGCCATGATGTCAGGCCGGTTAGCGCTAATGGTCCGGTCTGTTCTGATGCTGTGATCCCACATGACGGTCCAGTCTTGGGTGTGTATGACTGGTTGAGGTTCATGCTCATACCATTTCGTTGACACTGGTTTCTTCCTTGCCGCCGCATATTCTACACTTGCTGTCGACTCGCATGTCCGTAATTTTTCTTTGGGCGGTATCTTGTATTCAGTATCTGTTTCTGGACAGCGATGATGGTAATTATTATTATTATAAGTATAGCTTGTAAAATGTTGCGGACATAGTCATATCACATAAAAGTTGTTACATTTCATGTTTCTGGTGCAATTCAGGTAAACCTTAACTTGTAACTAGTCTACACCAGATATAATTGTGTTTGCTGGGTAATGATGCCCGAGTAGCAGCAGCAGCAGTCAAGGTACTTAGTACTTTGAACGAAATAAATCTTTAATGGTCAATATCAGTTGCAACCAAAATATCACTGTAGATGTTCAAGTTGATGAATATCTCGCGGATGACCATGGCACGGAAGAAGATATTATTTTTAATTATCCTCTTCCTATCCTAGCATTAAATGAGCTAAAAAAATTGACGCAGAACTACGTAGTAGCAGACATTTTAACGATTTTTAGGTTAACAAATGATTATAAATATGAATCACCCTGTACCTTAATAAATTTTGATTTTAAAATCGAGCATTTTCGAAATATCTTTGAAAAACAAGGCAAGAACAAAACAGATGCAAAAATTGGGAAAACATATTTAAAATGATAATTAGTAAATCTCGCATGCCACAAACTTCAAGTACCGGCGTATTAAGAACAAATGGGGTAAAAGCCAAATATGCACTACAGAAACTAGGATCTCTGCTAGTCCTATGCCGATGACATATGGGACGCCACAGCGACAGTTGAATTATTTAGTACCATAGATCGGGGATTTATGAAACTGGCGGGTTATATGAAACAAATATGACCATTGTTAGAATCTCTCGCCGTTTTCTTTTTAGGTTGGTAATGTAGAAAGTTGGGAAAATTTGACAGTCTGTCATCATTGTTCTTGTGACATAAACGTGTTATGGGCGTAAATAAATTTAAGTAGTTATAAAAAAAAAATCATTAATAATTATAACATTTTTACACATTTTCAAATGGTCATAAAAACCTCTATGTTTCTAAGTTCGTATTGGTTATAAAGGTTTACTTCAATGGAGTTCATATTAACACGCAATCTTAACAATAACAAAAGCCAATAAAGTAAGCAAAAGTCTTTATAGTTAAAAAAATATAAATGAAAAAACAAGTATTGTGTAGCGTTATATGAAACATGCCTCGACTCCATGTAGGTACATAAGCTGGGAACAGCTTATAGAAGAAATTACGACAGTGTAAAAATGGAGGAGGCTTTGGCTGCCGTAATAGATAACAATGTCTTTTGGACAAGCAGCCAACCAGTATAGAGTGCCAAAAGCTATTTTATAAAAAAAAATATAGATAAGTCTTACAGAAGAATGACTCATTACACAGGCAATAGCTGAATATGAAAGACGTAGTAATATCAGCATTTAAAGAAAATAGGCCAGGTAAAGATTGATGCGAGTATTTCTTGTTAAGAAATCCAGATATTGCCAAAAGAAATTCTCACAATATAAAAAGGTGCCATGCAGAATTAAATCCAGGAGTTATTGAAGAGTATTTTGAACATCTAAAAAACACGATTGATGAAGTTCTACCTGAAAACATTATAAACTACGACGAAACGAATATAACAGACGATCCTGGGATGTGAGAATTTTTGTTCGTCGCCGTACAAAGCATGCCCACAGAATGCTGGATTCTTAAAAAAATTCGACATCTATTATGTTTGCTACATCAGCTGATGGGGTCCTTGTTCCTCCTTACATTGTGTATAAGTCGAAATATGTATATCCAGATTGGATAATTGGCGGTCCCCAAGGATCTCGGTACAATCTAACGACTAGTGGATGGTTTGACACGGACGCCTTTGAAGATTGGTTTATTCAACTGGCTTTTCCATATTTACGTCGAAAGGAAGGAAAGAAAGGGATAACAGGAGATAATTTGAGGAGCCATTTATCTTATAATGTTTTAAAGGCATGTCAAGACAATAATGTAAAATTTGTCTTTCTACCTAAAAATAGCACACACATTTGCCAACCTTTAGATGTGGCTGTATTTCGTCCTCTGAAGATTTGTTGGAGAAAAATATTAACCCAATGGAAATTATGGAATAAAAGAGTTGTACCAAAACAGCAGTTTCCTGGAATACTGATAGAACGTACAAGTGACTCTATGAAGCAAAATATATTGTCTGGTTTTCAGGCTACTGGTATATCACCTTACAAACCTGAAACAGTTTTGAATAAAATTAAACTCAGGGAATATCCTCTTAATTATGGCAATAATGAGATGATACAATCATTCACTGAAGTAATGACAAACCTTACCAATGTAGATGACAGACCTAAAATAAAAAAAAAAAGAAAATTGATGTACCTGCAGGTAAATCGATTTCAATAACAGATTTATTGGCTGAGCCTGAACCATCGCCAAGCAGATCAAATGAGGAAGACAAAGAAAATTACTCAGAAGGTGATAGTTTTGATGAAGAAAATTAATGAAATTGAGACTGAAAATGAGGCAACAAAGACTGAAGTAACTAATATATGTGATGTTAATGAAGAAGATTTTGTTATAGTTACATTTATTCATAATGAAAAAACCAAAAAAGAATGCACCAAAGACTTTGTAGTCAAGATATTCAAAATGAAAAAGACTGCTATAGAAGTTAGTTGTTTAAGGATGTATAGGGGTAAAAAAATGGTTTTGTGTTTCCCGATATCGAAGACAAATCCCTTGTAAATTTTTCGAAAATTATTATATATATTATTATTATAAAGTATGTAAACCTCAAGAGCATCGAGGGATTTTTACCTTTCCCGAATGTCTCTTTTAATTTTTCTTATGTATCCACTTGTAGTTGTACCAGTTATTTTTGAAATACTAAGAACTCTTTCTTATTTACTTATAAATTTATTTTTATGAATGTTTTCATATAAATGTATATGTATTTTATTTTGTTTTATGTTTAAGACGTTTATTAAACGAGTTTAATTTAAATATGTTTACTTCTTTGAGTTATAGCATTTGTTTGGGCCATCTGGTTCGTTGGAATTATTATTATTAGTTTTCTTCCTAAACTCCTACTCACCAATTGAACTGCTGCTCAATAGATGTCATTCATAGTATGGAATGAAATATATTCATTTTTAAGTTCTTACAAAAAGTTGATATTTTTTACTTTTGGTATCATCTTTGGTTTTAGTTAGATAGATTAACATACTTTGAAATAATAGTAGTATAGTTATTCATACAGTAAACTCCGCATTAAATGAAAATTAGTTCATTATATTTATAGTACAGTGTTAGTTAGTTTAATTAAAGTACCGCAAAATTCCCTATTATCCCTTCCCTCAAACCTGCCGGTACTTTGCACCATAGGAACCCAACACTACAACATATCGGTGAGTAAAATAAGTTTTTAGTATACAGTTCCACGTAATTACTTTTTTGACAAAATTGGATTAGTAATTCGTAAATGTACAATACAGAATTATTTTCTTGAATTTTAAAGAAAAAAAAAGTACCTAGTATGTATTTTTTACTTTCGAATCGTTTCATAAAGAATATACACCAACTCTTTAAGAAACACCACACAAAAAGTGTGGTTTAATGTTATTGTTTCATATATCCCACATTGTCGGGTTATATGAAACGATTGTTTCTTATAAAAAAAAATATATACGTAGATCAAAAACAAAAAATTTTTCTCGAAACTCGGTTACTTTTACAAAAGGGCATCGATGTTTAAATGCGTTTTTTACATATGGAGTAAACGAGGCTCAGAGCAGAGAAAATACTAAAAAAAATCGTGTCAGATGTCCCCGATCTACGGTAATAAATTGTTAAAACATTCTCTACGCAAGAGAGAACTTACCCATGAGCTGAAAATTCAACGTATGGGAAAAAAGCCGCAACAAATTTTGCCAGTTGTTGATCAGGATAGGGATGAAGATGGTGTCACCGAAGCTGATGAAGTTGATGACTCTATTGAGGCCTCTGTAGAATTTTAGTTAATTTTCAAGCTGAACCTATTGTTCCTAAATGAATTGGTTGTTAGAAACGAAGAGCCATAAGAATGTGAAATAATTCATTATTGGTTTTACATTTCTTTTTTGTTTGAAAATTAATATATTTTGAAGTTATAAAGTTTCCTACTTACTAACATTTGCATAAATACATGAATTCAAAATAGATGATTAAAAAATGTCCAACCATTCAAAAATAAGAAATATTATTTTGCTTCCCTCTCTCGAGGTATTCGTTGTACTGACTTAAACAAATCACCCTGTATTGTCACTGAATTATTATTGTAATGAAATATGTAAAACGGAAAATCGCTTTTCAGAGCGACTATTTACAAAATAAATTTTCTAAGTCGATTCTTAACACGGACCGACTTTCTGCAAATGATCTCGACCAATTATAGAAATCAATCTTTTTACAGAGATCAACACCCCTGACCAATATTAGCGCAGTATATAGAAATTAATATTAGACACCAAAGCATTATGATATATTTACCGCAATAATTACTTGTAATCTCCGTAAATCGAAATCCCTGAAATGATTTTATAGAAAATATTAAGAATCAGAACAGAACTGACAATAAAAATATTGGGATCGATTTAATTAAGCAAATTGTTATTCAAATATCACAGGCTACAATAGAAATTCAACGTTTCCAATTGTTTGAGCAAGCAATAAATTTAATTGACTCGTATGCAGATGTAATTGTTTTTTGTAATTTAGCAGTTTAGTAATGTCTGATCAAAAGTCTAACTATTGTGCCTAATAGATACCATAAGAAAATAGCTTGAATAGATCTTGACAATCTTGCCTCTTCGGATTTTGCTGCCGCAAACTGTAGAGATCAGAGTGAAGACATTCCGATTTAACGAATTTGTCCAAACAATGGTATCCATCGTGATTATGTTGAATTTATACCTAAGAATTACTCCGACTTTGTGAATATGAGAATGATTTGATCAACATCTCCGATTCCTTAATTGGATACAAAAATAGAAAGCATAGCGTTATAGTTCAACAAGAAAATCTGCAGACTTTAAGTGAGGCACAGCACTATTGCGATAAGGGTTTAATTCAGTCTAATGTAAAAAAACACAACTGAAAATGAAGAAATGCAAAATAAGGAAAGCGTTCCTAGTGCTTCCGCCTCCGCAGAAGAAGATCTACCTTTGAATAGTAGGTGTTGCCAATTCGTATTATTAAATATAATTTTCTTATAAAAAAGGTTAGGTTAGGTTACAAATCACGTACTTATTTCCAAAACAACTTAAATGCTGAAACTCCGGCTGAGCTCCCTGCTAAACGGTTGAAACTGATTAATATGCAGCAGTGTAAAATATTATCTACGTTTTTATTGACTATTCAACACACACAGTTTACATTTTTTTTCAGAGTCCGCTAAGTAACAACGCAAAATTTCTTCTTCATCAATCCGTTGGATGTCTTATTCCCAAGGTAATGCCTTAATAATATCAAATACAAAAGCCACCAAGCGACCCGGTAATAATAAACAAATATGTTGTTAATGCATTCAAAATTTTTTTAACAATTGCAGTGACTTCATCATTTAAATCGAATGTAATATAAATTATTTATTGGATTTTTTAGCATTTCAACAACTTCTTCTAAAGAGACCACTGGTCCTCAATACAATGTAAACAGCGTGAGGTGTGAAAATCGGGGGATCACCTTGCACTTGGAGAAAATAGAACAAAAGCTGACGACCTATAATACTACCCTCAGGACTGGCACTCCTGGAAATGAGGAAAATATAATCGAACTGGTAAGGGTATTTATTGCTTTTATACATACCGTTCTATTTACTATAGTAGTGTGTGTAAATAATTGTATTGAAGTTAAATTGAAATAAAAATTAATTTATAATGTTACGGATTTCCACCTTTTTGGGAAACACCCTGTATGAATCCGTGGGTTCTAAATAATTTCAACAAGAGATAAACACTACTAACACTTTATTTAACAATTTACTGACTATACAATACTTCAAAATAAACTTTGTTTACTTTAACCTCACTTTTTCCCGAACGTGTCACTTCTCAAATAAACTTCTTCTTCCGCGCTTGTAATCGCGCCTTATATACTCCGAAATTAGCTCTAGATTAATCCAGAATCTTCTCCAACCATAATCTAGAAAAGTCCTTGGTTCTTTCTAGAGCCTTCCCAGTCACTATCAGTAGGCATAGGCGTACCATCTCCTTTTCCAAGGGGTGTAATTCATAACACTGCCCCCTCCTTAAGCCTGATCGTCCCGATCAGGCAACTCAGAATCATCGATGTATTTCGCCAGTCTGTCCAAATGCACGATCTTCATCTTGGACTTTTTGCTTCGTTGAATCCGATAGACGACGTCATTAATTCGGGTAATAACAGTGTACGGTCCGTCCCAAGGCGGTTGAAGTTTCGGTGACCTGCCTTTCTTCCGCTGTGGGTTGTACAGCCAAACCAGGTCTCCTGCCTTGAACCCTTCTGAACTACCCTTACGGTCATATCGAGCCTTCATTCTGTCACTGGCTATGGTGATTTGGTCTCTAACTAACTCATGGACATTCCTTAGCCGTTCACTCACTTCATCTACATAGCTGTTCACAGGAAGCCGTTCTCCACCTGGTGTTCCAAACATCAAATCACACGGCAGTCTGATCTCATGTCCAAATACTACACGAGCCGGAGTTTGTTTTGTAGTCTCGTGGATAGCAGCTCTATATGCCATGAGGAAAAACGGTATGTGGAGATCCCAGTCACGTTGATTTTTATGAACGACTTTAGAGAGATGTTCTTTCATAGTCTTATTATGTCGCTCCACCATTCCATCTGATTGCGGGTGAAGGGCTGTCGTCCGTGTTTTGTGTATTCCTAATAACTTGCAGATCTGCTGAAATACCCCTGACTCAAAATTTCTCCCTTGATCTGAATGCAGCTCCAGGGGTACACCAAACCGACATATCAAGTTATCTACCAAGACTTTGGCGACAGTAACCGCTTCCTGGTTCGGAATTGCGTAGGCTTCAGGCCATTTACTAAAATAGTCCATGGCAACCAGTATGTACTTGTTACCGTCCTTGGTGACTGGGAATGGTCCGGTTATATCGATCGCAATCCTCTCAAAAGGAGCCCCGACGTTATATTGCTTCATTGCACCCCTACTCCTAGTCTGTGGTCCTTTACTGGCTGCACAAATTTTACAATTACGACACCAAGCTTCAACATCTTGACGACTATTTACCCAGTAAAATCGTTCACGTACTTTATTCAGGGTCTTGTTAACGCCGAAGTGTCCACCGGATGCTCCATTATGCACTTCTTGAAGTACTTTCGGTACTCGACACCTGGAAATCACTAGACGCATAACAACTTGCTTCCCATCCGGGCTCTCCCATGCTCTTTTTAACAGCCCGTTCATAACTCTAAGTGAGTCCCACTGTGCCCACAAAGCCTTCAATCCAACTGCTTTGTCCGAAACATCCTTCCACTCTGGTCGAGTTCCTTTTTCCTTTGCTCTCAATATAGCCCCAATCTCTGCATCGTTCAGTTGTTCTTGTCTCAGGGCTTCAGTTGTCCAATCATCCGGAACGTCTATTTTAATAGTGTTGACTGCTCCCGCGCCCTGCTGTTTTTCCACGTGGCGGCAGTGCTTGCAGTCGTCCTTGCATGGTCTTCTAGATAATGCGTCTGCGTTCTTATGAGATCTTCCTGGTCGATGCTCGATTTTAAAGTCGTACTGTTGCAACCGTTCTATCCAACGAGCCAGTTGACCTTCCGGGGTTTTCAACTGCAACAGCCATTTCAACGCAGCATGGTCGGTTCTGATTTTGTAATGTCGCCCGTAGAGATACTTATGAAAATGGTCCACTGATTTGACGATGGCCAATAACTCTTTCCTGGTTACACAATAGTTTCGTTCTGGTTTGGAGAGCACCTTGCTGAAGTACTCGATCACTCGTTCCTCTCCGTTCTGAATTTGGGACAGCACACAACCAATCGAAGAATTACTGGCATCTGTATCTAAAATAAAAAGTCCATTCTGTTGTGGGTATGCTAGTACAGGACCAGTGCATAGAGCTGCCTTCAATTTTCTCCATGCCGTTTCACACTCCGGTGTCCACTGGTACTGAACTTTCTCCTCTGTTAGCCGGTGTAATGGCTTCGCAATGTCTGCAAACCCTTCCACAAAGCGTCTATAATAAGTGCAAAGGCCAAGGAAGCTTCGTACTTCATGAACGTTAGATGGCCTTGGCCAATCTCGTACGGCAGAAATTTTGTCGGGATCCGTTTGTATTCCCTCCGAAGACACTACGTGACCAAGGAATTTAACTTCTTTCTGAAATAAAAGGCACTTCTCCGGGTTCAATTTCAGGTGTGCATTTCTGACTCGTCCAAATACTTCTTGAAGATTTTTCAAATGTTCTGTAAAGTCTCGTCCCATAACCAGCACGTCGTCAAGGTAAACCAGGCACGTCTTCCAGGTTAGCCCTCGTAGTACAAATTCCATCAATCGTTCAAACGTGGCTGGAGCATTGCAAAGTCCAAAAGGCATCACCGTAAATTGGTAAAGACCACTGCCTGCTGAAAACGCTGTCTTTTCCTTATCATCAGGATGAAGCCCAACTTGCCAATAACCGCTCCTAAGGTCTAACGTCGAAAACCATCGTGAGCCTGCCAATGTACTTAACGTGTCGTCAATCCGGGGTAATGGGTAACTGTCTTTCTTCGTCACATCGTTCAATTTCCGATAATCGACACAAAATCTTAACGTTCCGTCCTTTTTGGCAACCAAAACTACTGGCGATGACCAGGGACTCGTTGACTCCTCAATGACTCCATCTTGTAGCATCTTATCTATCATTGCCGAGGCTTCTTCTTGTTTTGCTAGCGGAAGCCTCCTAGGTTGTTGTCGAATAGCAGGTGAGTCACCAGTATTTATCCGATGCTGGACTATATCTGTTTTTGTAAGGGCCTCCGTACTTTTGGCAAATACTGAACTTTCCTTTTCCAGGAACTTGATCGCCTCCTCTCGTTCGTCCTTAGATAAATGCTCCAACTGGGAACTCAGCAAGGTTAAAACTTCCTGGTCTATATTTGTAGATGAATTTCCCTCTGTTTGTTCTTCGCACCTTGCTACCCACATAACCGGTTCATAGGAGCCAATCGGTTTGCCTTCTTTAATTGTTACTGCATGGGAATTTAAATTGACGACTCTAATTGGGATTTTATCTTTAGTCCGGGTTAAAGTTCTTGCCACAACAATATTGGTTAGGGACTTAATCGATTCGTCACCTTCCACCAGGCCAACACGGTAACCTCCAGGATTTCCTTCCAAGGCAGCATCGATGATCTGTTCCGAGTGAGCAGGAATCTTAATCGTCTGTGTTGTCAATAACCTTGCTTTATGGAATTGGTCATCTGCGGTTGCCAGGATAAATTCCTCATTTCCAATTTTCAAGACTCGCTCCCCTACGTCAACAATAAACCTCTTCTCTTCCATGATGTCCAGTCCAAAAATGAAATCATCTGTAATGTCAGCCACAATGACCTTGTAATTGAATCTCAACCGTCCAACCTGCAGTTCCAAATTGACCTCTCCATGGACCGCAGCCCTGTCTCCCGTGGCTGTCCGAATAATTACTTCATTTTGCTTCTTCTTAATCTGCAAGCCTGATATAAACCCTGGCCGCACTATTGATGACGTAGCTCCTGTGTCAACAGTAAACACGCACTTTCTTCCATTCACATATCCTTGCAACAGCAGACTACTTGGAATTCTTCGCAGCTGGGAAATCTTTATTTCTCTGGGGGCACCGTGTTCCCTAGCCAGCACAGCCCCCTTAGTGCTGGCTATTTTTAGTTTTCCTGCTGCTCTTCTACATTTACAGCATTTACTCGTCTGTCCGAGTTCTGCTGTCGACAGTCTCGTTTCATATGTCCCATCCTGCCGCAGTTGTAGCATTTAATACCCCCCCTTGGCTTTTCTCTATTTTGTTGGTTTTCCTGTCTTCTTGGAGGATTGAATTTAGCCAGTAATTGACTGAACATTTTATGTATATCGGCCAACATAGGGTTCTGGTTCTCCTTTTCTGACTGCGATTCTTCCAGCGTCATAGCCCGTACTCTTGACTTTGGAGTATTCCTATAGACGGCTTCTACCTCTAGTGCATGCACCAAGGCTTCACTACTACTTTTATGTCGGGATAGCCTGAGGACTCGTCTGATCTCGTCGTCCCTTATCCCGTCTAGGAATGCCCCCACTGCCAATTGCTCTTTAAATTCTTTTGGCGCATTAGGGTATGCTAAGTGTGCCAGTCTTTCCACCGCAGCTTCAAATTCTTGCAGACTCTCTCCAGCTTTCTGAACGCGCACTTTCAGCTGGGTCTGGTATACTTGAGCAAGGTGTTGATCTCCATATCGTAGATCTAAGGCAGCTTCTATGTAATGAAGCATCCTAAAGTCATACCTCATTACTAAGAAGTTTCAGTGTAGTGCCGTGTGCACATTTGCCACACGACGGCGATTCATACTCGATATACTAAATTTGCACACCGCCCGACTCCGACCGTCTCAAAAAGGAGGGATAGTTTCGTGTATAAAAGCCCAGCCGCGGATCGAGAAGAGCACTGGGTACATCTCTCCGTAAACTGCCGATGGCGCGCTGAGCCGAAGACACTTTGCTGATTTATGCACCAAGTGACGTGACTCTCCGGAGCGAATATATCTTGACCTAGAAAAGTTCTACGGCGCGTTGAACCGAAGAACGGACCTTGTGCCAAATGTTATTTAGTCCAGCGATGTCCCGTCGTCCCGACGAAACCGACACGGAGCAAATATAAATTAACAGAGGAGTGACCCGGCGAGTTGAGCCGATAGCTTGCTCGGGTTGACGGTTATTAGCCCGCCGCCGTTTCCGCCGCCAAAACCCCTACTCGTCGCATCACTGCATTACACTCTCGTCGTCTCTCTCATTCATACGATTTAAATGACACCTGATTACCAATAACCGTAAAAGATACGGACCTGAAAACCGATAACCTGTAACTATTGTATATTATGTAAACCTGCATATTTACCTGTTGAAGATAATAAAATTGTTAATTTTGATTGGGTTGTCTTATTAAACTAATCTGGATCCTGAACTAATCTCCGACTCCAGCTACCCAGAGCAAAACACCGTTACATAATTTGGCGCCCGAGCAGATTTTAAGACATTAGTTCATTCCGGATAACCCAAAAGGTGACATTTACAAACGAGAGATAGACAAATAGAAAGAGTGTAACATAATTTAACTCCCGAAACAGATTTTAAAAGGTAGATTTACTCCAGACAACCCAAAAGGATACATTTATACTAAGAGAGAGATATTAAAATATTTAGAGGGAGACACAAAATATTCCAAGCCATAGAAATGAGTTTGTCAGACACAGATGGTGCTTATGGACTAGAAGTCGCAGATACCACAGTAGGATGGATATATAAATTAAAGAAAGATGAACTACTAGTAGAATTATCCAAGTACGGCGCAATTACAACTGGAACAGTGGAAGAACTCCGAAGTAGACTAAAAAGTTATTTACGTAGCGGGGCAGCCAAGAAAGTTGATGCCACGCCCACCCAAATAAATCCTACAATACCAGACATGTCATACATTATACCAACACCCATGGGTACGGTTTTAACTGAAGTTCGCAAATGGAACGTTCGCTTCGACGGCAGAAAAGACGTATTCTCATTTCTAGAACGTGTAGAGGAGCTACAGTCTGGATACAATTTCAATGATGAACAAATGCTACGAGCCCTACCCGAACTACTACAAGGCGATGCATTATTATGGTACAGAAATAATAAAACGTCCTGCAATACGTGGGATCAATTTGTCACAAAGTTAACAGCATTTTACGCACCCTCAGATTACCATTTAAAGTTGGAAGACGAAGCAAGGCTCCGTGTACAAAAAGACAACGAAAATATAAAAGATTATGTAGTAGCAATCCAAACTCTACTGCGGAGGCTTAAAAATATCACTCCAGAACAGGAGTTATACCGAATATAATCAAATTTAAAACCAGAATACCGAAAATATATCAAACGAACCGATTTCCAGACACTCGATCAATTAATAACCCTAGCAAATGAACACGAAACTGTTTGTAAAGAAGAAAAGACAGCTAAACAAAGCTTACAAACAGGCACACCAAGATTAGGTTTAAATTACACACCAGACAGATATTATCAAGCACCGAATTATAGAAATAATTATGGAAACAACACACAAAACTACAATAGGCCGGCCACCCAGAATTATTCTAGATCACCAGATCAGGTGCAGAGACAAACCGCCGCCGAGTACACGACAACACAAAGCAATTCTAGGAATAACACACAAACAAATCCCAGGCACAGCGTAGTTAATAACTACAATAGAAATACAAACTGTTGGCGTTGTGGAGGCCAGGGTCACACCCGAGATAACTGTACAAACACACCCAAAATATTTTGCTCCCGCTGCGGACAACTAGGCATATTTTCCCGTGATTGCAGCTGCAAAAATGAGGCCTCGGGAAACGGCAATATGGCTGCCCTGCCCCGCGAACAGTCCAGCCAGTAAACAACTTCCCCGCGGCCACCGTCCAAACTCCAGTTTTCAATGTCAACGACCGACTGAAGCTCCCGATACAAATCGGAACCGAACACTTTACATCGCTACTCGACACGGGCTCAACCCGCTCTTACATAGGGGACGCTGTATACACGAAGTGCAAAGCAAACTTACTAGAAATAAATTGTACCGGACATAATATTAAACTGGCGGATGGAACTGAAACACAAGTAAACAGAGAATTCAAATTAAATTACTACACAACAGGACTTCAATTAACCGATAATTTCTTGTACTTGCCAAATTTAACTTATGATATTATTTTGGGGATGGACTTTCTAAGGAACCATCACGTTACCATTGATTTTAAATTACTAACAGGGCAAATTATGGGAAATATGATAGACTTTAATCAGAAAATAGAAGGAACAATACCGCTCTCTCTAATTCAGCCCTCAGATAACGAAAAACAGATCCTGTCAAATTTTTTACAAGTCGAACTTCCGAAATTTGAGACAATTCAAGGTGTTACCCCACTAACACAACACAAAATTAGACTCCTGGACGACACGCCGATTAAACAGAGATACCGCCCATTAAACCCAGCCATGCAAAAAATTGTTAATACCGAGTTAGACAGAATGTTGGAAGAAGGTGTAGTAGAACCGTCTAAAAGCCCGTGGAATTCCCCAATTGTCATGGTAAAGAAAAAGGACAATAAATATAGATTTTGCATAGACTTCCGGAAAGTAAATGAAGTTTCGATGAAAGATGCTTACCCATTACCTTTTATAAACGCCATTTTAGACAAATTACGAGAAGCCCGGTTCATATCTACTTTAGATTTACGCTCCAGCTATTGGCAAATATCTTTGACAAATGAGAGTAAGCCAATAACCGCATTTACGGTACCCGGAAGAGGGTTATTTCAATTTAAAGTTTTACCTTTTGGCCTCCATTCAGCCCCTAGCACATTTCAAAGACTCCTGGACCAGATTATAACCCCTGATCTGTCATATGCATTTGCGTACCTGGACGACATCGTCGTAGTAAGCAAGACATTTAACGAACATTTACAACACTTACAAGAAATATTTCAGCGTTTAAAAGATGCAAACCTACAACTAAATCCAGATAAATGTACTTTCTGCAGAAAAGAACTAAGATACTTAGGACACCTGGTAAGTGAAGATGGCATTAAGACAGACCCCGAAAAAGTAAGTGCCATTGTGGCAATCCAGCCTCCAAAGAATGTCAAACAATTACGACGTTTTCTTGGCATGACTTCCTGGTATAGGAGATTTATAAAGTCATATTCGGACACTGCCGCACCCTTAAACAAATTACTGAGGAAACATATCCGCTGGAAATGGACATCAGTTGCAGAAGAAGCTTTCACAAAACTCAAAAATGCATTAACAACGGCTCCTGTACTCAGCTGCCCCGATTTTACGAAAACTTTTTATCTCCAGACAGACGCATCTATACAAGGACTTGGTTCAGCACTGCTACAGAAAATTGACAATCAGGACCGTATTATAGCCTATGCAAGTCGCTCCTTGTCAGACGTAGAAAAAAAGATGTCAGCCGTGGAATTAGAATGCTCCGCCATACTCTTCGCAATCCGGAAACACATTAGTTACATACAGGGATATCATTTTGTTGTTGTAACAGATCACCAGAGTTTAAAATGGTTATATTCCACAAATCCCACCAATGGACGACTGGCTCGATGGGTAATGGAATTACAACAGTACGATTTCGAAATAAAATACAGAAAAGGAGTATTAAACAAAGTGGCAGACGCACTTTCCCGCCAGCCAGTTATCACCGAAGAAGGAAATAACACAGAGGAAGGTATTTTCGCAGTTGAAAATTCAGAAAACTGTGCTTGGTACAAAGAGACCATTAAACTAGTACAAAGTAAACCCGAAAGAAAACCGGAATACTGCATTATCGACGGAAACCTGTACCGCCATATATGGAGCAGTAACAATTTTACAGACCCCGAATTTTCCAGCCCATGGAAACTTTGTATCCCGCAACCGCAACGAAAGCAAATCCTGAAGGAAAATCACGATGCACCATGCGCAGGACACCTAGGTATAACAAAAACTATAACCCGAATTGCCGATAAATACTACTGGCCTAGGATGTACAGAGATATTGCAAATTACGTAAGACGCTGCCCGAACTGTCAAAAATATAAATCATCTCAACAACAGACCGCAGGAAAAATGCAATTCCCTAAAATAAACGGATGTTGGGATACTGTCAGCATCGACATTGTCGGACCACTTCCTAGGTCTAGCAAAGGCAACAATAATCTCATCGTGTTGCAAGATAGATTCACTAAATGGATAGAATGTCACCCTGTAAGAAAAGCAACAGCAGACGCCGTTTGCAAAGCATTAAAGGAAAAAATTATCGCCAGATTTGGATGTCCAAATTACATTATCACCGATAACGGGAAACAGTTTACCAGCAACGAATTCACTTCGCTGTTATCTGAATACGGTATTACACACCGTACAACGACGCCGTATTCACCCCAATGTAATCCAGTAGAGAGGACAAACAAAGTAATAAAGACGATGATTGCCCAATATACCGAAAACGACCACCGAAAATGGGACCAATTTTTACCAGAATTTACGTTAGCCATAAATTCGTCCAGACATGAATCCACGGGATTCACACCGGCAATGCTTAATTTCGGTAGAGAGTTAACACTACCTAGCTCTCTCATCAAAGAAAACCAGAATAATAACCCAACAAATCCAGATACCCCGAAGAAACACATTGAAAAGTTGCAGAAAATGGCCGATATATTTGAACTTGTACGAGTAAACCTAGCCAGAGCATACCAAACACAGAGTCACCACTACAACCTGCGTCGCAGGGAATGGACCCCCCGTGTGGGAGACAGGGTCATGAAAAGGGAACACCCTTTGTCCTCAGCAATCCGAAATTTTAACGCAAAACTGGCACCTAAATTCTCAGGACCATACATCGTGGTGCAGACTATATCACCAGTTATCGTCGAAATTAGATCCCCCACCGGTCGCAGGAAGCTGCGCGTACACGTAAAAGATTTGAAACCGGCGCATGTCTAAAACATATAAATTAACATGCACTCGCAGCAAATATTCAGTCGACCAGAAGCATCAGACCAAGATGTGGCCACGAACACCAAGCTTACCACCCTGGTACCCTGAGTCAGACGACCCGACGCCGTCTCCTCCACCACGCCCGATGTCTCCGCCCGGACCAGGTTTTGAAAACCTATATATATACTATGATCCTCCCAGGACGATCAATCCACAGACGCCGCCACTCACAAAAGTTTGGGCCGACACCAAGATACCAGCCCTACTGTCACCCCTACCCCCGACGCCGGAAACCAAGAGTCTCCCCTGCCAGGGAAACGTTGGAGTAACAACGACGCCTCCACCGCTAGACATGCCATCCCTGCTGCCGTCCCCGAGGTGTCCCTCAACCTCCAGAGCTGAGCCGTCCCCCTCACCGCCAGTCAAATATGTGCCGTCCCCGATACCGTCTCCTGGGCTACAAATGATGTCTCCACTGTCCAGGTCAATGGAAGTGAAGTTCAGGGAGTTATTTGGAGAAAGCCCCAGCCCTCCGAAACCACCGACCCCAGGTAGGTCAATCCCTGCCTTAGGGCCTTGTTTCAGGTAGAGGACTCTAAAATACCAAAACGGAGACGGAAGTTCAGACACCGCAGCAGCGACGGAACAACCACCCGCATTCCAAGAATCACCGCCCTGACCGTCATCAACCCCTGTACGCCACCACCCATGCCGCAGACGTCCGCTAACGCAACCCCACGAGTGCGCGGGAACGTCTAAGTGCGCGGCAAACGAGTGACCGAAAAACTTATTAAACGGAATTTGTTATGTTATGTTATTTTCCGATGTGTAAATTTTGTTAATTATGCTTTAGAATCCATTTGTTTTATCTTTTATACCAATGTTTTCTTACGATTTATTTCGATTTATGCCATACCTAGTTTAGTTATTTTTTGCATAGTACATTTTATTTTCCCTGTTATCTCTACCGTTGTTTTACAGATAGATTCCTGTTGACAAAACTTCAAATTTTATATTCACATGTTTATACAGGGTGTCTACGGAAATTTTTACCATGTTTTCGTTAGTTGGATAAAAATGTATAATAGGTTAGGATTTGTTTTAAAATGTTTAAAAATTGTATATTCACATGTTTATACAGGGTGTTTACGAAATCTTACCATGTTTTCGTTAGTTGGATAAAAATGTTTAATAGGTTAGAGTTGTTTTGAAATGTTTAAAAATTGTTCCTGATGTCAATTTTTTTCACCCGACGAACGAGGGGAGTGTAATGAAGCATCCTAAAGTCATACCTCATTACTAAGAAGTTTCAGTGTAGTGCCGTGTGCACATTTGCCACACGACGGCGATTCATACTCGATATACTAAATTTGCACACCGCCCGACTCCGACCGTCTCAAAAAGGAGGGATAGTTTCGTGTATAAAAGCCCAGCCGCGGATCGAGAAGAGCACTGGGTACATCTCTCCGTAAACTGCCGATGGCGCGCTGAGCCGAAGACACTTTGCTGATTTATGCACCAAGTGACGTGACTCTCCGGAGCGAATATATCTTGACCTAGAAAAGTTCTACGGCGCGTTGAACCGAAGAACGGACCTTGTGCCAAATGTTATTTAGTCCAGCGATGTCCCGTCGTCCCGACGAAACCGACACGGAGCAAATATAAATTAACAGAGGAGTGACCCGGCGAGTTGAGCCGATAGCTTGCTCGGGTTGACGGTTATTAGCCCGCCGCCGTTTCCGCCGCCAAAACCCCTACTCGTCGCATCACTGCATTACACTCTCGTCGTCTCTCTCATTCATACGATTTAAATGACACCTGATTACCAATAACCGTAAAAGATACGGACCTGAAAACCGATAACCTGTAACTATTGTATATTATGTAAACCTGCATATTTACCTGTTGAAGATAATAAAATTGTTAATTTTGATTGGGTTGTCTTATTAAACTAATCTGGATCCTGAACTAATCTCCGACTCCAGCTACCCAGAGCAAAACACCGTTACATCTAAAACTCTAAAATTCCGTTGTTGGTCTGCCGGAATTGTCTGGAGCAACTCCAATGCTTGGCCTCTTAAAGCCACGATTAATGCCTTAGCCTTCTCTTCGTCATTCCAGTTGTTTGCACTCGCTGCTGCCTCAAACTGTGTCTTGTAAGTCATCCAGGAACTTTGACCATCAAAGGAGGGAATTTTTAATCGCTGGCCTGACGATACCAGTTGCTGGTTTCCTCTATCCCTCAACTGTTGTTTAAGCTGGTCAATCTCTCCTTTAACTTCTTCTTCGAACTTGTTTACTTTTTCCTCGACCTTATCCGTTTTTCCTTCAACCCGATCTACTTTTTCTTTGACTTCACTTAATTCCTCCTCGACCTTGTCCATTTTTACTTCGATCTTGTTTTTTAGTTCTTCAGCGACTGTAAACAAGGCATTCTGTTGCGTCTCTATAGCTTTCCTTAAGTCGTCATTTTCCTTTTGACGGCGTTTCTCCTCTTCTTGTTTTTCCTCTCGACGTCGTTTCTCCTCTTCTTGTTTTTCCTCTTGACGTCTTCTCTCTTGATCCTCAAAAATTTTTCTTAATTCTTCTTGACGTCTTTGTTCTTGTTCTTGGCGTCTTTTTTCCCGTTCCTCCTTCTCTTCATAGCGCTTTCTTTCCTGTTCTTCTTTCTCTTCCTGGCGCTTCCTTTCCTGATCCATCATCATCTTTTGCATTTGGGCCATAAAGTCCTGCATTTGTTGTTCGGATGCCATGCTTCTGGTTGTTATCGGCATATAATTATGATAAAATCAACAAAATTTATTAATCACGTCAATATCGGTAATGGAATTGTCCAGAGAAATCGCAAAACAGCACGAGAAAGTCTTTTTTAGAGTCTTCGTCACTTAACCTCTAATGTCCAAATAAAATGTTCCAAAAATGTCTCAAAAAATGCACTTGACACTATTTTCCTGTTCGAAAATAACCATCGAACAACGTCCAGTAAATTAGTCCTCTGTGTTAGCACCAACTTCGAGAATACACTGCCAAACCTTCTCGAACACTTCCGAAAAATCCTCTTGTCAAAATTCCGCTTCCGACACCAAAATGTTACGGATTTCCACCTTTTTGGGAAACACCCTGTATGAATCCGTGGGTTCTAAATAATTTCAACAAGAGATAAACACTACTAACACTTTATTTAACAATTTACTGACTATACAATACTTCAAAATAAACTTTGTTTACTTTAACCTCACTTTTTCCCGAACGTGTCACTTCTCAAATAAACTTCTTCTTCCGCGCTTGTAATCGCGCCTTATATACTCCGAAATTAGCTCTAGATTAATCCAGAATCTTCTCCAACCATAATCTAGAAAAGTCCTTGGTTCTTTCTAGAGCCTTCCCAGTCACTATCAGTAGGCATAGGCGTACCATCTCCTTTTCCAAGGGGTGTAATTCATAACAATAATTTATAAAAATTTAATACTGGACGCCAAGTAGTTTAGAACTACTAAAATTTATACACTATAGAACATCATTAACACTGGTGTACCTGTACTCTATAGGATGACTCTTCTTAGGATTCAAGGAAGTCGATTCAATTATGCTCAACGATCAGGATGCCGCAATCGAATAATAAATTAAACTCAATATTGAACGAACAAATTTTATTATCAAATTTCAATCAGGAATGTAAGAATTGAATTTAGATAATAACATCTAATTTAAAACTATAATCTAGCGAATATGGCCTTTGGACATAATGAACATGGCCTGGAATTTAAATAAAATTATTTGAAAAATAAAAAATATCCCATGGATTTGAAATGGTTTTAATGATTCACCTTGTGCTGTGATTGGTTTAGTCACAACCGAATACAGCCTTGCAAATGGTTATCAATAAAATTTCTTCTTTGTAACATTTCTAATACTTACGGTATGTTACCTCCACTTATATTTAAATAATTGGGCAATTTAACTTGATATCAATATATCTGGAATATAATTATAATACTAACCTTACTATTTTCTTCAGCCTTTTTGCTTTAATAAATTTGTTGATTAACTTTTCACGATAACTTTTAGCTGTTATCTGTTCAACGATCGATAATGAACTGATTTGTAATTTACAGCTTTTTAATTGGATTAATATCCAAATTACATTTAGAAACAAATGAAAATATATTACCAGAAAATACTAGTAATTATTCAAACTTTTACAAAATACTTATCACAAATAAGTTTAAAACATATATCTTTCTTATATCAATTATAACAAAGAATATGCCCATTATGAACAGTACAACTGTTATCATAATGTTATTTTTAATTTAAATTATCCTGCTCAATGAAACCCAAAGATAATCAAAACAAAAGCACTTACCGATATAGCAGTAACACAAAACTATAGAACATCCACAGACACGTGTTTCGGCATCTATGCCTCTTCGGTGCGGCTTTTTCTAAAGTTCACAATCAACTGAAATATGTAAGCAAATACTCGTGTTATAACTATCAAAGGATTACCAGAACAGGATATTAAAAATTAAAATTAGATTATAGGAAATTCCCCGTAAAGGGATAATTATCAATTATCCCTTTACGGGGAATTTCCTATAATCTAATTTTAATTTTTAATATCCTGTTCTGGTAATCCTTTGATAGTTATAACACGAGTATTTGCTTACATATTTCAGTTGATTGTGAACTTTAGAAAAAGCCGCACCGAAGAGGCATAGATGCCGAAACACGTGTCTGTGGATGTTCTATAGTTTTGTGTTACTGCTATATCGGTAAGTGCTTTTGTTTTGATTATCTTTGGGTTTCATTGAGCAGGATAATTTAAATTAAAAATAACATTATGATAACAGTTGTACTGTTCATAATGGGCATATTCTTTGTTATAATTGATATAAGAAAGATATATGTTTTAAACTTATTTGTGATAAGTATTTTGTAAAAGTTTGAATAATTACTAGTATTTTCTGGTAATATATTTTCATTTGTTTCTATTGTTATAGAGCTTTTACAGTTCCAGGAAGTTGCATTTGCATATAATTATACAAATTACATTTATTTCTATTAGCTTGATTTACAATTTAAATTTAATTTATTCTTTTAACTATTCCGTTTTCTGTGTTCATTATATTATTTGAGTAGGTACTATTTCTAATTATCTAATTTTCCTGATAAATTTCACATTCAACTTATCAACATCAAGGGAATATTTGTATTTTTCCCAAATACATTGACATATTACACATAAAACTTTTAAATCTAATTATATCATGCCATAAAGTCCCTTCTTTTAGCATGATATGAGATGTTATTCATAAAACACTTTTATGTAATGATATGTGAAAATATCTGAAACTTGAAATGTCAATTATTTTGTTGCAAGCTGTGGAGTTAATTTCAGTCAATATTTCTGAAGCTACCAAGCTGCAATGCAACTATTGGTAATTGTCTTTTATTTGAGATATATTGTGTAGTTTCAAAATGTTTTTATATAATATTGAAGAAAACTTTAGCTCTTGTCAAAACAAGATTCCAAAAAATCACGCAACGACGTACAACTTTAAAATAGCCTATTTCATATCACTCTATTCAGACTTATGTAACACTTACTGGGATGAGATCTATAAAACAAATAAAGTTAACGATGCAGAGGATCACTTGTATTGCATCATCAATAATAGCATATCAAAATTTGTTCCCATGCAAAAATCATAAAAAACATTCCCTCCCTGGTTTCAAATAACAACTGTTGACACCATTTCTCTTTCTTTATATAGGACTAAACCAAAATGAAGACACTTTGAAAAGTATCTCAGCCACAAAAAGTAAAAAATAAAAATTGCAATACCCATCAAATGTTGTATTTGATTCAGTATAGTCATTCCAATTTTTTTCAAATTTTTTAAATAGTATCTTCAGCCCTCTACCACCCCTTTAATCCCGCCTCTAATAATTGTGTCAAGTTTGTACTTTCATATGTATGTAAATCATAAAAGTTATGATTATGAAATTGATATTAAACAAAGTATTTATCTTAAAATAACATTAAATACAAGCAACAGGTTATTATGAATCAGTTATTGCAAGTTTTGACATGTTCACAGGAGAGTCTGTTATATACGCTGTACCTAAGCTTGAATATTATTACGTACTCAGAAGTTAATCAGTGAACACTGAACATCTGAGGCTGGTCTCTAATTTGTTCTTAAAAATTAATACAATAATTTTGTTTTGTGCAGTGAATAAATTATAATAATGAATGCACCGAAATTAAACATAACAAGAAGTAAAGTGGAATGTCCTATTTTTGGTAGTCCTATCGATTTAAACAGCCTTGTGTTGCCGACAATTGAACAAATGCTTCGATGTTATTTGTTTATTCGGTACGAAATAAAATTTAACAAACAGTGCGGAAAGGAACCAAGTTTTGTAGAAGTTTGCAATGAACTTGTGCCTAAAATTGACAATATTTGGAAAACGGCATCAATTCCAACAGTTTCAAGGGACCGCATCGTACAATTGATACGCAAGTACCATGGCAAGTATTTGAGCCTAATAAGATACCCGAAAAGCAAACGGAATACACAATATGAGTCAAAGGTAAATAGTTTTAAATTAGACTGTTCGGAGAAATTATTCGACATTGCTGCATGTAAATGCGAATTTTCTGCATGTAAATGCGAAAAATTAAGAAAAGTGCCGATTCAAGAACAAAATTTTCTTCTGGATCAAAGATCGTATAGAAAGATGACTATAGGAAATATTGATCGTGCAGAAATAAAAAAGTTAACTGCCAAGAAAGATAGACAATCAAGAGAAACAGAAAGACTAGAAAGTACAGATCCAGATCTTATGATTTGACACCCGGTAGTTCTACTGAAGTAAGCATATTACTATCAGACTCAGACAAGTCTTCAAAGTTTGAATCGTCATCGGAGGACGAACTAATAGACGTCAATTTGCCTTCAACATCAGAATGCATTCAAATGAGGCTGAAGTTACCCACATTAGGTATTGTATGCGATAAATATGGCATTTCTGACAGATCGGCTGCTGCCATTGCTACTGCAGTATTGAAAGATGTGGGAATTGTCAGTGCAAATGATAACTCCAAAGTAATCGACAAAAACAAAGTGAGAAGAGTGCGCCAGAAAACCAGAAATACGTTTTGTAAGGAGTTCCACACTGCAAATAGAAGCATTAAAAGTCTTTACTTCGATGGAAGAAAGGACAAAACTTTAATGCAAGAAAAGAAGGGTACCAGATTATATAAGAGAACTATTCTAGAAGAACATATTTCCCTGGTTGAAGAACCAAATTCTCTGTACATAGGTCACGTTACTCCAGCCACAGGCTGGGCTCAGTCGATTGGAAAAGCAATAATAGATTATTTAGCTATAAATAATATAGATCTAGGGAATTTGGTGGCGATTGGTAGTGACGGTACTGTTGTAAACACTGGCCATAAAAATGGTGTAATCAGATATATCGAAACTGAACTTAAGCGTCCGTTACAATGGTTTATCTGCCAATTACACGCAAACGAGTTACCTTTAAGGCATTTATTCAAATTCCTAGATGGCGCTACAACAGGACCCCGTCAATTCTCTGGAGAAATTGGAAAATCATTAGAAAAATGCGAACTTCTCCCAATTGCAAACTTTACCAGAATTGAATGTGAATTGCCAGAATTGACAATAGAGTCTAGTAAATTAAGTTCAGATCAATCGTATCTATACGATATTTGCAAGGCCATATCAAGTGGCGGCTTCCATTCAAATTTAGCAAATCGTAACCCTGGCAAGTTAGCTCATTCAAGATGGCTCACAATGGCAAATAGAGTACTTCGCCTCTATGCTGGAACTGAAAAGCCAACAGCAAACCTTAAAGATCTTGCCGAATTTATAATTAAAGTTTATGCAGTAATGTGGTTCCACATAAAGCTTAACTCAAATTCAACACACGGTAGTTTGCATGTTTTTAAGACCATTGAACAATCACGGTATTTAAGAGAAGATCTAAAAAGTATTATAGACCAAGTAATTCAAAGAAATGCATATTTTATTCACCCCGAGAATCTCCTTCTCTGTATGTTAAGAGATAATCGTCGGTGGGTACGAGAACTATGTTTAAGAAGAATTTTTAAAGCCAGACAAGCCTATCAACAGACAACTACAGTAAGACATTTTGTGATACCGGAATTGAACTTTAGTGCTACGGAATATTTTGATTTAATCCACTGGAATGAGTGCGAAATAACACCACCACCAGTTATGGCCGACATAGCAAATGATGACCTCAAGCCTTTGATTAATGATGCCGTGATTCCAGACTTTGACTTTTCCAAATTTCCGTGTCATACTCAAACCGTAGAGAGATGTGTGAAATTGGTTACGGAGTCATCTTCTTTAGTTATAGGTCCGGAATCCAGAGATGGCCTTATCCGTTCAAGAATAAAATCAAAGGAGATTATTCCCACTTTTGAAAATAAAGGACAATTTAAAGTTACCTAAGTTGAAGTACGAAAAATACTAGCGTTTACTTTTTTGTTATGTTAAATTAAAAATTATTTGTTTATGTTTGCTCTTTAATAAATGGTTTGATTAATTTCAATTGTTTTAGACACATGTCCATTAAATTTGATTATTATTATTATTACGTCGATACGAAAGTACAAATTTTACATAATGAAGGCATGATTAAAAGGGTGGTAGAAGGGTGAAAAAAATATTTAAAAAAATTGAAAAAGATTACAGTGACTATACACAGTGAAACACAACATTAGATGGGTATTGCGAATTTTATTTTAATTTCTTTTTAAAGACCATTTTAGTGGTGGTAGAGGGCTGAAGAGATCATTTTAAAAATTAAAAAAAATCAGGGTAACTATACACAGTGAAAGGCAACTTTTGACGGGTATTGAGATTTTCATTTTAATTTTTATTTTTGCCTGCAGATATTTCTTTTTAAATTAAAAAAAAACACATGGACTTTCCACAGTGAAAGGCAACTTTTGATGGGTATTGCAATTTTCGTTTTTCAATTTTTTTAAAAAAGGTAATTTTCGGCCCACCCTAGTGTCTACTTCTAAGAGTAAAAAAGTATTTAACCAGAAAGAAGTATTATCTTGTAGAGAAATATGCGGACTAAAATGGGTAAAAAAAGGCTGGCTAGACCTGATATTTGGCATAAGAACATTACTAAAAAAGCTAAAAATGCCGGGAAAGCTTACGTGTCTACTTCTAAGAGTCAAAAAGTATTTAACCAGAAAGAAATATTATCTTGTAGAGAAAAATGCAGATTAAAATGTTTTAGTAAAATAACAGAAACCGAAGGACAGAAAATTTTCAGTAACTATTGAGGACTAAAGGATTTACAGAAACAACGCAGCTTTATTGCAAGTAACATATAGGGTATACAAGTATCATTATGTTAAAGATGGTAGACGTCGCAAGAATAATTATGCATTTTATTTTACTGTTAATCAACAAAAAATAAGAGTGTGTAAGAGATTTCCTACAGCTACAATCTCTATTAGTGGCCGTCAAATAAGAACTGTGGCCACCAAACTGGTTTCTGGACCGGTAGAGAAATTAAGAAGAAAGCATGAAAATCATACATTAGTCCATATTAGTATAAAGGAAGACATAAGTTCAATTCCAAGAATTCCCAGTCATTACTGCCGGGCTACGAATTCTAAAGAGTTCATTGAGAGCAGTAAGTCTGTAGTAGACCTTCATAGAGATTACAAGGAAGAGTGCATAGCCAATAAACTGGACTTTGTTAATTATGTAATGTATTCGAGAATTTTCAATGAAGAATTTAATTTGTCATTTTTTATTCCAAGAAAAGATCAGTGCGAGTTATGCATCAGTTATTTCCATTCAATGGATTAAGATAAAACTGTATTAGAAGATCGTTACCAAAAACATATCAAGGATACAAAACTATCTCGAGAAGCAAAGCAGCAAGACAAGGATTCAGATCATAATGTCGTGGTAGCGGTTTACGATCTTCAAGCAGTCCTTCCTTGTCCATATGGTCAAGTTTCTTCTTTTTATTCTGTATCCAAACTAAATGTTATCAACCTGACTGTATATAATACGAAAACAAAAGATGTAAAATGTTATCTGTGGCATGAAGGAGAACTTAACAGAGGAGCAAATGAAATAGGTTCTTACATCTTGCAATACCTGGAATCACTTAGAACAGATTACAAAATGAATAAACATTTTGAACCACTGGAAATCATCTTTCATTCTGACAATTGTGGAGGTCAGCAAAAAATCAATAGCCATGTATATACAGGGTGTTTTTAAAAAGTATGTCAATCACTTAACCACGGACTCAGCATGTCAAAAGAAGTTGATTCAGCCTAATTTACCTCTATCCAAAATCGCACCCCTATGAATATACAGCCTTCTAAAGTTGGGATTAAAAATATTTATTTTTTTAATATTGTGCAAATGGCTGTAGATATCTTTTTCAATTTCGGAACACTGAAATGTATGTCAAAGGGTAATAGTTTAAAGTAAAAACTGTTTAAAATCAAATTTTCTAAAAGGCCGATTTGGGGGTAAACTACCCTTCCCTCCTACCCCCTCTTTTAGTGGTACGCCTATTACTTTTTTGATATATCGCACTTTATATAAAATTTAATTATAAAACTTTTTTTTATCTTGTTTTTTTTTCGTTTAGATAACCATTTTCAAATGAATCTGGAAATATTAAAACCATTACCACGCCTTTGTAGAATAACACAAATAATGTTTAAAATTAATGTAGATGATGATCAAAGGCACCTGTGAAAATTTAATAGGTAGTTGACACCTGTCATTTTTGTCAAACTGCTTTAATAGATATCAGTTATTAATTGTTAACAATGGCATTTAATATGAGTTATTCTAATACCGAAATGGTGGATATGATTAGAATATTAGGCGAATGTAATGGAAATGGTTCTAGTGCAGCTAGGCGTTATGTGGAAAAGTTTCCAAACCGTCGGCATCCTGATAGACGTACATTTTTTGCAGTCGATCGTCGTGCAAGGGAAACTGGAAGTCTATCAAATGATCGTGCTGGGAAGTGTGGCAGACCTAGGACTGTGCTAGTTCCAGAGGCCGAAGAGGAAATTTTAGATATTGTATCAGAACGGCCTGAAAGCAGTGTGCGTAAAATAGCTTCTCAGGTAGGAGTATCGTATTATTCAGTATGGAGAACATTAAAAGAACAATTACTAGTTCCATTTCATATACAGACTGTTCAGGCATTGGAACCTCAAGATTACGGTTCTCGAATGGAATTTTGTAACTGGCTTCTCAGAAAAAATGGAAGAAATGTAAGTTTTGTAAACACCATTTTGTCAACTGATGAGGCCTCATTTCATAGAAATGGTATTACAAATCATCATAATTATCACATTTGGTCTGAAGAAAATCCCAATGCAAAGATAGAAACGCATTTTCAGCGTAATTTTTCTGTTAATGTTTGGGCAGGTATTGTTGATAACCATCTAATTGGACCTGTTTTCTTTCCACGTCGTTTAAATGGAGCTGACTACCTAGATTTTCTGGAAAATGAATTGCCTGAGCAATTAGATATTGTTAATCTTAATATTAGAGAAAACATGTGGTATTTACAAGATGGTGCTCCACCCCATTATAGCCTGCAAGTCAGGCAATGTTTATCAAGGCGTTTTCCAGGACGTTGGATAGGTCGAGGAGCTGATGCTCCAGTCAGTTGGCCTGCTCGGTCCCCTGATTTAAACCCAATTGACTTCTGTCTTTGGGGAGCTATGAAGGAAAAAGTTTATTCTGTTCCAATAGAGAGCGTTGAACATCTCCGACAAAGAATTCAACAATCAGCCGAGGAATTTAGAAACATTCCTGCCGTGTTTCAGAATGTGAGATTTTCGCTTCTAAAAAGGGCAAGGTATTGTGTACGACAAAATGGAAATCATTTTGAGCACATTCTGAAATAAAATTTTAATGTTCGATATTTTTTTATTTTATTTTTAATTTATTTCATTATTTGTTGTTTTACTTCTAATATTATTTTAATTTACTTTGTTGCTTTAATGATTGATGTTTTAGTTTCTGTGATTTTTATTTAATAAAAAAACCTATTTAAACATTTTTTTTATTTTACAATTTATGATAGTAATGCACATCTTTTATTATAATACCAGTAACTTCAAATGCCAAAATTACACAGAAGAACTTTTTTATTTCATATGTTCCACTTTTCATAATGGTTTTAGTATTTCCAGATTCATTTGAAAATGGTTATCTAAATGAAAAAAAACAAGATAAAGAAAAGTTTTATAATTAAATTTTATATAAAATGCCCTATATCAAAAAAGTCATAGGCGTACCACTAAAAGAGGGGGTAGGAAGGAAGGGTAGTTTACCCCAAATCGGCCTTTTAGAAAATTT
This sequence comes from Stenurella melanura, assembly GCA_963583905.1. NCBI lineage: Eukaryota > Metazoa > Arthropoda > Insecta > Coleoptera > Cerambycidae > Stenurella > Stenurella melanura. The sequence goes on from OY757315.1 coordinate 75,095,995, forward strand.
GATTTTAAACAGTTTTTACTTTAAACTATTACCCTTTGACATACATTTCAGTGTTCCGAAATTGAAAAAGATATCTACAGCCATTTGCACAATATTAAAAAAATAAATATTTTTAATCCCAACTTTAGAGGGCTGTATATTCATAGGGGTGCGATTTTGGATAGAGGTAAATTAGGCTGAATCAACTTCTTTTGACATGCTGAGTCCGTGGTTAAGTGATTGACATACTTTTTAAAAACACCCTGTATATGTATGCTGTGTCAAACTTCAGTTGAATTAAAACTATTAGTCACAAATTCCTCGTTTCTGGTCATAGCCAAAATGAAGGTGACCACGTTCTTTCTGTTATAGAAAAACAAATTACACGAGCTAAGAAAGCTGGCCCCATTTGTACTCCGGAACAGTATGTGTCACTGATATACTGTTCAAAGAAAACCGGCAAACCATACTGTGTTGACGAACTAACTCATGACAATATATTTGACTTTAAAGTAGTGGCAGAGAAAATTGGCTTAACTTTTATTATGAAAGATAATGGTTCCAGATCGGTTCAAAATATTCGAGGCGAAAATTTTACAGGTAGAGAGGCACCAGTTGGACAAATTTTTTATAACAAAACTACACTGAAATAGCTATCCTAACACATGAAGATGACGTGGAGCTAACAAAAGCTTACCGAAATAAAGTGGGTATTACAGAAGTCAAGAAAAAGGGATTGCTTTCACTAATTCAAAAGAAACATATTCCTGACATATATATTCTGGATTCTATAATAGTTTATAAGTATTTTGCATTGTTTAGTTATATTTTTGTTTGTTAAACCTACTAGGTACTACTTTTTAGTTAAATAAATTTTTCTTCATACTCTAAATTAATTTATACTTAGTATTAAACTATTTAGTATAGAAAAAGATAAAGTGATATAACTCAAAATTTAAAAAAAAATGGGCTGTTCTCTTGAAGGTATATATTTTACTTTTTATCCGTAATTAACATTAAATTACTGCTATTTTAAAATTACTCATTTTGCGGCTCCATAGAAAATTTTAGAATTTAATGAATTCCAAATCTGTAAATGGAATGTAAATTATGTTGGGTTCGTGTATGTAAATAAGAAAATGAATAAATAAATAGATATTTTATAACTTCAGCCTTCAGTTTTTGATTCTGAATACCTTACCATACAGAGTGATGCAAAACTGTCACATTTGCACGAAGAGCCAATGCACGCGCGCAAATGTAACCATGTGTATTGCAAAACTGATGGGCTTGTCAGGCCTACGCATGGCATGAGGATTTATGCATATGGTATTCATGGTGGAGCTTGGGATTGGATAGCCTCTTTCCTGAAAAATAGACAACTGTATGTATCTGTAACATACTCCTCCGACGGAAATGTCGGTAGTGTCAGCTCAGGATACAAGGTAAATAATCTAGGAGTCCCTCAGAGCTCTGTTCTGGGGCTGTTTTTACTTTATACGAACGAACTTGATACTTTGACATCGGACGCCAACTTGATAATGTATGCGGATGATCAGTCTCTGCTGATATCTGATAGATTAGATAATTTATTGGAGCATAAATGCAACATTTCCTTAAATGAATTTTATAACTGGTACTGTTTTTATAAACAATTCTTAAATGCTGATAAGACCCAATATATAAGATTTCACAACCGACAAAAAAGTTGCATGGATTTAGACATTAAAATTAATGACAACAGTCTGTCAAACAGTAAAAATGTTAAATTCCTGGGAATAACATTAGATGAGTGTCTCAACTGGAAGGTACACTGTGAGCAGTTAATGTCAAAATTGAATTCGATCTCGTATTTGATGAGAAGTTTAAAAACCCTTCTATCAAAAGATCAACTATTAAATTTACATCACGCACAAGTCTAATAAGCCTAAATTTAGGACGAATACACAGTTTCATGCTAGAAACACAAGACAAAAAGAAGAATTTCATGTTCCTTATTATAAATACAATATATCGATAAATGCACCCAACTGTCTAGGTCCGAAAGTGTTTAATTGTTTATCTAACTACATCAAACAGGCAAAAAATGTGAATAGTTTTAAACTAAAATTAAGACTATATTTATTAAACAATTGTTTTTATACTTTAGATGAATTCCTTGTAGCATAATTCCATGCTAAATTGTGACGATTCCTATTGTACTGTCTGAAAGGAAAATAAAGGTATTATTATTATTATTATTATCTGAGCTTAATTCTGCATGGCGCGGAATGCGTAAACTTCTACGTATGCAGACAATTCATGCCAAGCATGTCAGTTTTAAATTGGTTTTCGGAGTGAATGTAACGATTTTAAGTGCTGAATTTGGGGCTAGTGTTACATATGATATATAAATCAGCCGTCAATAAATCTTTTTGAATTGAATTGATTGTTTACAAAATGGCTGTTCGGTGCCAAGAAGATGTTATGCCTGAATTTATAAATATATATCAAAGTCACCCATGCCTTTGGAAAGTGAAAAGTAGTGAGTATATGTATAGAAATAAAAAGGAGGATGCTTACCAGCTACTGATTGAAGTTTTAAAGGAAATAAACCCTGATGCAAACACGAGCGTGGTAAAAAAGAAAATTAATTCAATGAGAAGCTGTTTCCGCACAGAATATAAAAAGGTTGTAGACTCCAAAAGATCTGGAGCAGGTAGCGAGCAGATATATTCACCCACATTATGGCACTTTAACTTGTTATTGTTTCCTAAAGATCAGGAAATCCCTAGAACTAGCATATGAACCGATGATCCTGACCTCTTGGCTAAGTGTGGTAAGTAAATGAAAAATTAAACTAACGAATAGTGTTACTAAATGGTAATATTTCTATAGAGTGATAACGATAGCGACAATGATGATGAAACAGACATCCAGATATGCCACCAACCCCTTTATCTTCTGCCTCGGTACTATCGAAGTCGTCTTCAATTAATTCACGAATGCCAAAGAAAAGTAAAATGTATAGTGACAGTATTCTGCAAGTCGTGGGAAAGAAACTTGGAATTTCACGGCCATAAGATGAATTTGATATCGTAGGAAAAAATGTAGCAGAGAAATTACGAAAATTAGACCGTGATATGCGAATTTTTGCTGAAAAAATAATAAACGATGCTCTTTTTGAGGCACAGTTGAAATCATTAAATAGGAATGCTTACATCGCCATTCCGCAGTCGTCTCAGCAATCCACAACCCTATATGCTGGTCAGTCGTATCACAATCTTCAAACTATTAGTCCTCAGACGAACACGACCGAATTATCAGCTAGGCAATATGTTTCGCAATATTCTAATGAATAATGTATTCTGTTCTTTACATGATGTAAATAAACTTTTTGAATAAAGAAACGCTAAAAATGTATCTATGTATATTTTATTTAGATGTAGTTTACAGTTCATTAGGTTGCTATAGTTGTCTATTTAATCTGCTTACTATTGTCCTTGATATATAACACAATCATGCTGCCAAGCTACACTCCCTGTATCATTGAAGTATCTTAAAAATTGACGTCGAATATTTTTTGCAATATGAGTTGCGCGACGATTATGTCCACGTTGCAACGGGATCGTTCTTATGGCGTTTATTGTCAAAATCTGTCGCTTGGTATACTGGCCTAATATATTGATGCCTATATTGGCCCAATCAACTTGTTTTACAAGAGAAGTAAAACCACATTATCTGAGGTCAAAATAACACCTAAGGCCAAAGTAATATTTTTCTAAAGAACCTATTTCTAATGAAAAATTAAGACAAGAAATTGATATTGAAATTAACTCTTCGGGTGTCCCATTATAACTTCCCCTATTTAGCACCTTATATCGTTTTCACTAGACTAAATCATTACAAGCCTCTTCTCCGTCTACTTCCATTTTTTTCCCCAGTTCGGAAAATATCTGAAACAAAATGTCTGTGTATTTTCAAACTGCTTTTGTCAGGTTATTTAAATGGAACACCTTATATATTCTCTATTTCTTTAACCTATCCAACGACCTTTACTTTCTTTAAATCGGTTAAATGGTTGCTTTATCGTTCAACAAATAGTGCACATAACACATTGGAATGCGTTACTACAGGGTGTTATATTTCGGACCGGACCAGTCGTATAATTATGATTGAACTTCCTTACAGGTAAGTCGTTTAATCCTAAATAATATCCACAATTTCTTACATATTGTAAACGAAGTAAAGATTTTTGGTACTTTGGATTTATTCAGTGCATTTTCTTTTGAAAATTACATGCAAACTTTAAAAAAATTCATTAGAAAATCTGAAAAACTCATTCTTCAAATTGATAGAAGAATTTCTGAGTCAGAAAATATAAATAAATGAGAGTTAAAATCAGAAATTTTGAACAAACCTAATATAGGAAATCTTCACGGCCCACTTCTTCAATAATTACCCAGTACCTTAATTAAGATGAACGTGTGACGTGTGAAACTATATCACGGAGTGGTAAGTTGGTGCTTTAAGCTTTGTTAACTTTCGGAGTTCTTCAGATTTGTAATAATAATGTAATAAAATAATAACCGACAAAAAAAATAAAAATTTGTGGATTATATCACGTGACACCTAGGGAACTGGTGGCAGAAATTTTTATATGATATTATTCTGTGACTGAAGTTGAAAAGTATAAAGACGTTATAATAAAAAGGCGGAAAAACTGGACCTGTTCCTCTCCATTTAAAAGCTATTATAATCAAGAAGTTACTGACATAAACTAGGTAAACAAAATATTACTGCAGACGTACTCACACGTAACAGACATCCACCACAAATCAAACAGGACACATACACCATTGCACTTAACTTATCCCACTGAGACATTATACATAGAAGCACAGATACAACACAGTCAAACCAAACTCACACATATACAAGACACACTGGATACGGACACAGACTATAAAGGGAAACAAGGTTCTATCATTAAAACAATTATGTGCGAGGAGAAATATGTTTTAGATGAGACACCAGCTCTTATAATTATAAACGACTTGCACATTAAATACGATCGATACGACATGAAAATATGGATGATTTATAGGGAAAACTTCTACACGACTAAGGATCTAGAATTAGTGAAAACAGTTATTCTCATCTGTCATGAGTGTACTTTGGGAAAACATACAAACTATCCTAATTACAATACGCCATGCAGTATAAATACCGAGAACTAATCATTAAAATGTATTACCTTAGTAACTTGATAGAAACCAGTATTGGTTATAACAATAATTTTGCAGTCACAGTATTATTTTCTAAATTTGTTAAAGCATATCCGGCCAAGAAATGTAACACAAATACAACCATATCATTCTTAGAAAAGTACACTGAAACAGTAGGTATGCCAAGCAAAATAGTAGCTGACAATGTTTCGTATTTTAACAACAGTAAATTCATTAAATACTGGGAGCGCAAGTGCCAAATTCTTACGATATTCAATTTTCAGTTGCATGCATAATATAAGTTTTAGGGAACTTTTTGAAAACTAACTTTGGTAAATGGTCTTAGTGGATGGTTAATAATTAAGACACTTTTCCAATGAACAATGTCTGGTTATCGCACTGCTTACACACTTAATGCGTAAGACATATACCAATCATAGAGGAATATTTACATAAAATAGAGTATGAAGAATCACATTGATTTTGATAATCTAAATAATTTGTCAAGAAAACGCATAAAAAATAATGTAGAACTTTACATTAAATGTCAGAACAACGAAATATTTAGAAAGGCAGACTTTAAAAAAGGAGAGTTGGTAATCGTAAAAAATTAAGACACACGGAAAAGTAAAATCAATTCTGTTAGAAAATATTATACCCATTCGAGAGTCTATCATCGTTGACGAAGTAAACAATCCAAATACATACATACGTCAACACAAGGAACACAAGACGAGGTAAATTCCACATTGAATTATTGTAGCCCTACACACGTGCACAATTTATAAATGTATCTTAGTAAACTCCATTTCGTTGAAATGAAAAAAATGATTAAGGGTTTAAAAACTTTGGTAATATAGGGGGCTGGGGCATAGCATATCAGAAGAATTTTACAACTCTCGCAGTGGATCAAAAACGATAATTTTGTGTTACGGTTCAAAATACCACAAAATTAAACCACCTGAAAATTTGGTGTCGGTAGGCAAGCATAAAATTAAACTGCTTACAACCCGCCTCGCCAATAGAATATCACCCAACGTCACAGTGTAACTCTAGAGCGCTCTGTAAAATATGACTGCGCCGCTACCTACCTAGAGAGAGAGAGCTATGCACAACCGCTGAATTATTACTCAACGAAACTCGTAGGTTAGATAATATGCATGTAGGAAATGGTAGAGCAATGTTGGTTGTTACGTGGGTTGTCCCAGGAGGTATTTTCTTGGGCGAATTGGATCATTTCTCCCTCGACGGAAAATGTACTGTCACTTATACGCATGAGTTGCTTATATCAGCTGGTTCAATTTCCTGTTTTTTTCTTGCTTCTAGAACTTCGACTTGAGCTCTGGAAGGCCCGTGGGCCATTTTGGGAGGTCAGTTTAAGCCTAGTCACCTCCGAGGGCAAACGTTGTTTATATAAAACGTCCAAATAGTTTCTTGGGATCTATACCTCGAGGTGTTTTAAGTTGTGTCCGTCTTGTGTTGTTTATGCGGATCAACTTGTCGACTGTGTTGTCGGATTTGTGGTTTAAACTCGAGCTGCTGGTAAGTCCACGTGTTCTCCAATTTAATTTCGTGTCTTACATAAGTTTTCCCTATAGTGTACGTCATTCCCTGGAGCTCGGGAGATTGCCGACGGCTGGATTTCTAGAATAAAACAGGAGAACCGCAGTTTATGCGTAAGTGTTGTACCTATTTTTCTGACACATTTTATAGAGTTTTTCTTTGTCTACTTACAGGGTTCTTTTCTTCTTCCGTTTGTTTTATCTTATTCTTATTACCTCATATTTTGGCATCCATTCTCTAGCAACCTACCCCTTGCTGCACGTTCCGGCTACATGTTCTGTTGTTCCGGGTTCTATTATTAATTAGGAACCCCCGGATCAATCTGCCACCCCCTTAGTCAATTGGAGGACTTATTTGGGATTATTGCGAGGTGTCATTAAGCTGTCAGAGCTCCATGTGCCCGCCTTCGCCAGTCGTAACCACCGCTCCCGCCGAGTCATCGTTGTGAAGGAAGCTACAGCGTCCCGACGCCCACTACCACCACCGTTATAGATAAGTAACAGCTCATGATATTTTTTTAATATAATGTTTTAATCAGTGTTTATTGTATTTATCTCAAGGGGGTATACTCCCCTTATATTTTATTATATTGTGTAGGCCAGTGCCGTGTGTAGCTTTAATTTCGTTTTAACAAGTCTCTTATAATTGGTTATTTACTGTACGTGCGGTTACATGATCACGTAACGCCCCCTTTTAAATGTAATATATATATTTTTTAAGAAGTAGGGACAGTTTAGGCCTGTCCTATTATCCGCGTGTGATACCATTGTTTCTAATATATATATGTAAATATATCATATACATTATATACATTTCCACATTTTTTTTGGATATAAATTAATTATTCACTGCCTTATTGCACATTATAATAAACTTTATAGTTAGTAACTCGAGTTTTAATTCTGTGTGGGTGTTGTGTGAACCAAGACCCTCTCCGACGACATCAAGGCTCAAGGAAACCCACCCCAGCTCGAGCTAGACCGTGCAGTGGGCCACTTCGTGGATGAGAGCCATTGGGGTGGCGCACTCAAAACAAATTTGCTACACCTAGTGCACTCTCAATTTTCAATAAATCCCCACTTTGCATCACTATTAAATAGAGATATTATCAGATATTATTGCAGATGTTAATCAATTATTAACTATCTCTTATTTATTTTGAATTTAATATTACCCTACTATTAACTATTACTCCATTATTATTAATCATTTTTTTTCTCATTTTTTTTATGCGGTGTAACATTTGGCTACTTTAGATTTAAGATTTTGGTTTAACTTACTATAAGACTATTTAATGCTTTAAAATTTGTCAATTATCTAGGAAATGATACGTATTTTTCATATACGGAAGTATTCACAACAGCAAGCATTAAGTGTAAGAAACCACCAAACCAAATTCAATAACGATGACTTGCTAAAATAAACAATTATATGAGAAATTCTCATAGAGAAAATGCTGAATTAATGGATGGTAAACTATCCTGGTGCATCAATGAAAATATATGATGTTGCTAGTGTTGTTGGTATTGTCTACCCTAAAGCATTTACTCCTGTTAATATTGTCAAAGGATTTCAAACAACAGTTATAACACCTCTGAATTCCCAAATATTTTCAGAGAATGATTTCATGTCGTTTTATGTTACCGACAGCGCTAAAAAAAATATGAAGATGGTAATCGTGACGAAGGTAAGGTTAATGAAAAAGTTTAAAATATACAAGATAATAAAAGAATAGAAGAACTACAACATGTCAGTCCAATTCCTAGACAATCCTGTACTATAGTAACCCCACAGGAAATCAGACGTGTTAAAGCTGCTCCTATGAAGCAACTTAAAAATGTAAAAAAGCAACTACAGTCAGTGATATTAACAGATACACCCATAAAGAAAGACATAGAGGAACAACATAAAGAAAGAATAAGGAAAAAAGATATTACAGAAGAAAAGAAGCAAAGGCTAAAAGAATTATACGTAAAGTTTTTAATGATGTCACTAGTTCGAACAGTGATGTAAATGAAAAAACTTGTAACGACTTCAGCGATTTAGAAAGTTTCACATCAGAATTTCAAGATTCATCCATTCAAGAGAATGATTATGTTATAGTAAGATATATGACAACAAAAAAATCGTTAAACATTACGTTGATCAGGTTTTGAAGATAAGTGGAGAAGAATACAGTATTTTTTTTTTGAAGAAAATTGTTGCTGATAAATTTGTATTTCCGGATAAACACGACGAGGATACCTTAGTAGAGAAGATATTGTATTAAAACTGTCCCCTCCATTTCTGGAAGTACTTTACGGGCTGCTAGCCAATTTGTATTTTTTATAGATTTCTCACAAATTAGTATAGACTAAAAGTGTGTTTGCTAAAATTCCCATTACATACCACTATGAACCAAACAGAGGTTTATCGTGAAACAAATGGTATATAGCGGGATACGTTCATAAAACTCAATATACCTTAATGATTAGTTTCTATTATTATTTAATTTGATTCCATACAAGCATACTCATATGTTGTTATATGTTCATTATGAGCAAAAGTATTTTACAAGAGGCGCAATTTTACCTAACCAGTCGTTCAAAACGGGATATTTGCACTTTTTAATTATTTTAGGTATATTTTATTTCATGCCAAGAATGTATTTTCAACTACGTGGGTATATTTTAACCGAGTAAAACCTATCTTACCCCACTTCGCAGTTTTAGAATTTTATTTCTCAACAAAAGCCTAATTTACAAGCCAAAATACATTAGCGTTCCCATTTTAGACGACTTTCACCTACGGAGTACAGAAAATTATGAGAATTCGATAATTTCCGTTTGGGAGTCAAATGGTAAACCCAGTGAATACCGTCATGAAGCCACATTACACTTAATTGAATTGAGAAGTACATATAACGACTTTATGGATAACAAGTGAAAAACATTTGAGCTGCGGAAAATAATTGCAGAAAAAATTAAAAGTAATGGTTATAATGTTGATGAAAAAAGTGTCAACAAGAGTTTGCTAATATGCAAAAGAGGTGTCTCAAATTTCAAGATAACATGAAAATGATAGGTACTGGGCAAAAGAACCCACCAACCAATTACTACGAAATTCACGGTATATTAAGCAACACTAATTCAAAAATATTACAAGACATTTTTGATACGACAGGTCTATGTAAACATGAAAGCGAAGGTATAGTAAATGACGAAGCAACCGATACCAAACTGGAGAACAATCTAACGGATATAACAAAGACCCCAATTAGAAGTAGAGAAAAAAGAAAAGCAGAGACATTTCCAGAAGATGAAGTATTTAATGGAAAAACAAAACACTCAACGAGAAAAAATGCTTAGGTTATTTGTGAGAATGTTATTGCCATTTTGATTGATGAAGATAATGTTTTCAAAGGATTATCATTTTGTTCAAAACTAATAATACGTTTCTTATTGCATATCCAGAGATATTTTTTCTTGATGTAATATACAAGTCACTTGCAGTTAAAGCATCCGTCTGTATTATTTTAAATGTGGATGGGAATTAGAATAGGAAGGAGTGAGCGTGCAAATTACTTGACACATTTGTGTCAGGTAGAGACATGGTCAATAGGATGGAGCGAAAATATCAAGTGTTAGGGAATGTAACGGGATATCTGGCGAAATTTGGAGGGTGCTTCTCAAAACAACTGTACAACATATTTTTTGCCCACCTTAACGTTTAAAGGTGCCCAAAGACAATTCAAATTGAACTTTTCTCAAAATCAAACTTAATTTCTACTAATAATATACTTTCTTCATTTGGATCCTAAATCCTGATAGAATACCTAGTACTCATAAAAAAGGGTCTCTAAAACCATTTGTGAACTGTTTTCCACCTAACTTTTTAAGTTTTGAACTAGTACTAGTACAGTAGTATAATATAAATGTGTTATGATATGTGTTCGTATACTACTAAAATTGTAAGCCAAAACTTGATGTACAAATTGCATTCTGCTTTGTTGAGAATAAATCTAGTTAAATAATTAAAGTATAATTTTGTCTCAGAAAAGCAATGACACAAGTTAAAACGAAAAAAACGACTGCCTGTCGTGTATTTGGAGTTCCGGAAGAGTTCTGCCCACTTGCAGCAGCAAGTGCAAACAACTGGAATAACGAAAAGAAGGCTATGGCATTAGTCCTGGCTTTAAGAGGCCAAGCATCGGAGTTACTCCAGATAATTCCGGTAGATCAATAATGGAACTCTAGAGTTTGAGAAGCTGCCTTAGATATGCGATAAATACCTTACCCAAGCTGAAATTGCGTGTTCAAGAAGCTGGAGGAAGTCTATAAGAATCTGAAGCTGTGGTGGAAAGACTGGCACACTGGCCTAATGCGCCAAGATAATTCAAGGATCAATTGGCAGTGGGGGCATTTCAAGATGTGATAAGGGACGAGGAGATCAGGCGAGTCCTTAGGATATCTCGATATAATAGTAGCAGCGAAGCCTTGGTGCGTGTACTAGAAGAAGTACTCAAATACGGGCTAAGATGGATACTGCAGGAAGACAAGGAAAACAACAATATAGTGGAAAGCCAAGCGGAAGTATTAAATGTTACAATTGCGGCAAGGTAGGACATATGAAATGTTGCTGTAGAGAGCAGAACTCGGCGAGACGAGTAAACGCAGTGAATAATGAAGAGAAGTAGGAAAACTAGACATAGCGGGTACTAGGGAGGCTGTGCCAGATGTGGAATGCGGTGCTCCTAGAGAAATAAAGATGTCCCAGCTTCGAAGCACTTCGAGGAGCTCATTTTATCCGGAAGAAGATGCAAGGAAGATTGCAAATACTGCCAGCAGGAGGAGAAACTGCAGGTCAAGGGAGCAGTGAACACTGTTAAGGTGGAGGTTCCGGATGATAGGACAAATGAAGGGTCGTTATAACCATATGGGTAGTTCAGAAGGGTTCAAGGTGGGAGATCTGGTTTGGTTATACAACCCACAATGTAAGAAGGGAAAGTCACCGAAACTTCAACCACCTTGAGATGGACCGTATACTGTTATTACTCGAATTAATGATGTCTATCGGATTCAATGAAGCAAAAAGTCGAAGATGCATTTGGATAGACTGGCGAGGTACACTGAGGATTCTGAATTGCCTGACCAGTTCAAGACTCTACTAGAAAATTAAGAAACGTATGGAAGTTTGCTGAAATGCTTCAAGATGTTTTTAATTGGATATTTGAGGCGAGATCCATGGAGGAAAGGGGAAGTTCTGTAGCGAAAAGTAAGTTTAGAAGTCCGAGGTGATTCGAAGTAAATACAAAGTGTAAATATCAAGTAATAAATATTGTTAAATGTTATTTTAGTCAGTAAAAGTATATTTTAGTTAACAAAAGTATTGTGAAGTTTTCAGTAAGGTACCAAATAAAGAGTGTTAGTGTTTATCCCTTGCTGTAATTTTTGGAACCCACGAATGTTGTAGGGTGGTTTCCTAAGGGTGGAAACACGTGACAATTTGGTGTCAGAAAGCGGTTGATGAATATTTTAACATACTATGTTACCAATCTTCACTTGAGTATTTGAATACTCATGTTTACTGAATGCTCTGATACTCTACATATTTTTGTATTTATACTCATTTTAGGTCTCTGCATGTCAATGTTATTGTGTTTCAAAAATTCATGGTTTCTTTCTTTATCGAAATGTTATAATAAACACATATACATAAGATGTCTGTATTTTACAAATTTACCATATACTAAAAATCTGTTGCTCACTAGTTACTTCCTTGACTTCTGCAAATCTTTATATATGTACATATAGTGGCGAAATAAAGACTATCTATCGCTTATAATTAAAAGTGAACCTCTCCTTCTATCGTTTGGTTCACCTTATGTGACACGGCATCGCCATAACCACTTAAACTTCGTGACAAGATATTTCATGATATTGATATTAAAGAGAAATTATTTTTTGAAACTTTTGAAACCCGAAAACTTCAAATACTTTATTCTATGTGGTCAAAATACATTAGAATTTATTGTAGAAACTCAATAAATGAAATAATCTCCATTGTAGGCATTACATTTAGGAACCACTTTAAGGAAACTATGTGAGCATGCATTTTCTGAAATTCAACAAACACGATTTTCACACGGAGTAGATACAGCAAATAATAGTAATGAATCGTAATGTTGAAGTAAGTAGTGTGCCAAATCCAAATTTGACGGAAAATCAATGGACGAAACCCCACTAAAATCCCGCTCACATTTAATATTCAGGAGTTAAGCAACTTTATTAAGGAAATAGCCGGAAACTGATATGACAAATTAAATGAAAATTCGGACGATCAAAAAGCATTCAATGAGCTTCAGAAATGTTGCTATACCCCTTTAATAACATCAAATCGAAGGCACGATGGCGAACTAGAAAGACCTGAGTTTGAAAGTTATTTAGAAGAAAGTAACAATATTATATCTCAAGAGTTTCAACAAAATTTAACGGATGCAGAAAAGTTTTTATTAAAAACTATAAGAAAATTTGCATTAGAGGAAAACGGCATAAACCGGCCCTTGTTTTAATTTCTAAAGAGGTAGAAGAATATATTTCGACCTTATTACCAGTCAGAAAAAAACCGTACCAGCCACAAATCCATACCTATTTGTAACAATGAATAAGGAAACCTGTACACTGTACAGATGGACATTCGGCCATAAAAAATTTCACTAAAACATCCGGAACCAGAATATCCACAAGTACTAACATCTGGCAAATTACGAAAGAACATTGCCACCATCCCCCAAAATCTTAAGACGTAACCACAGAGACATTTTGTAGCCGCCAGATATCTTGTTTACAACCCCACCCATGATTTTCAACAACTTAGTATTAATCCATTCTCCGGGACTGCACGCCATTTTGAGCCATCTCAGTATTTTTATTATAGTTTGAAAGTGAATCGTGGTCTGTCAGACCAGTAATCTGAGTAAGTGTAACTTTGTATAGCTAAGTAACAATTTTAGTGTCATATGCTTTTTTTGTATTCAGTTTTTTTAATGGATGCACAACCAGGTCCATCTAAGCTTACGATTATTTACGACGACCCTGACTTTGAAAAACAGTTTTAAAATGGTTAGACGAAGTAGAAGATGATCCTGTTTATCAAGATGGTAGTGCCGGCGTTGATGTAAGCGATTTGGAGTCAGACGGGGATTATATTGGAAGTGACCATGATATAGACAGTAGTATTTGTGTTGACATAGACATGAACAAGAACTGAAGGAAGAATTACCCGAAAGTACGGAAATTGACGAGGCAAATAAAACAACCAGTACCGAAGAATCAAATATATAAACAGGTATGTTTATGGCAAAAATAGATTTAAATGGTCCCTAAATCCCATGATACCTAAACCTACTCGTACTCTTCAACAAAATATAGTTCTAAAATGTCCTGTCCTGCGAGGGTCTAATGCTCTGCAAAAGACATCCAAACATATTGAGGACTGGAGTCGTTTATTTACTGAACAGATGTTTGCAGATATTGTACAATGGACAAATGTAAAAATTCACAAAGAACGTCAAAAATATAAGAACCCCTTAAATAGCGATTTACGTGATTTAGATGTAACTGAACTACGTGGATTTTTCGACCTGTTATTATGCACTTTCATATTCAAATCAAATCACGAAGAAATGAGATCTATTTTTGCAACTGATGGTACAGGACGTGACATCCTCCGATGTGTAACAAATACTAATACATTTGCTATTCTTTTACCTTGTCTACGTTTTGATAAGTTGGCAGACAGATCTGAAAGAAGAAAAACAGATATTTCTGAAGTGTTCAACTCTTTTGTCACAAACTGCCAGCAAGAATTTGTTATAGGAACAGGTGCTTGTATTGGGGCAGTTCTAGTGTGACCTTCGCATGAAGAAAGCAGGAGAACTACGGAGAAGTGATTTTATTAAAAACCCACGTGATCCAGAAAAATCTAAATCTTCAAAACGAGCAAACAAACCTAAAAATCTTCCCTGTGAGGGAAGAATCACTCATCGTGAATCTGTGACATCTAGAAGTGCAACTTCGAGTGCAAGTAGTGATAGTGAATTGGACACGAGCATATTAGAATTATTAGGTGAAAAAGACACAAATAGCATTAGTAATACCAGTGAGAGAGACACATTAACAAGTGCCGGCAGTAATCTGAGCATAAACCGCTCGGTAAGTGATAGAGACATATCTGATAGTAACAGTTCTACAAATAAAGATAGACAATTTGGAGGTAGTACGCCTGAGCTACCTTCATTTGTTGTGCCACAAATAATAATCGATCCTTCTTCCACGCGACCAAAGGATAAAGACAGAGTGAATCGTACATCGGACACTAATTTAAAAACAATTAAAAAGAAAAGTGACAAATACTCTAAGGTGAAATCTAAAATCTCAGACTTCATAAATAAATCAAGTGTTAAAAAAGACCTTTTACAAGTGCCAAGTGTAAGAACACTTAATAAAAACCTGACAAAAAGTACTTAAAATATTAGTATAAATTTGGAATCTCAAATATCTCAGGAATCCCAAGAATTTCGTATCTCGGATATTTCCAGTATTGCTCCGGTAAGACCAGACATAAATAAAAATCCGCCAAATTTGTTTGAGTCACTTTATGCTACTGAAAACATGACATCTACGCCGCCCAGGCATACTTCTACTCCGGATCCTACTCCAAGTCCGGGCGTTCAGCCCACAGAAATCGACACGCCCAATACTCAGATATCTATGGCTTCGATTAATAACGACACAATTATACAGTGTAATCAACCTGATTATACTTTACCTATGAATCCAAACATTCCATTTGAAAATAGAGATGATGAACAAACCTACAGATTAATTATTGAACTAAACACAAAAAAATCGCAGTACATGAAAAATTCATAACGCTAGGTACCCAAACAATTGATATTTCGAGTATTATACCTCCACCATCTCTGCAACCTGAATTAATGGACACAGATAATTCACCAACAAATCGAGACAATAATTTTATTAGGCCCCGAAAAACTATAAGACTTGGAGCCTTACAAAAAGAAAATGAAAACCCCACATTTATATCAAATAGATTTGGCAGGTTAACTCAGACCGAGACAGAATCCGCTATTCCTGAAAAAGCAGCAGCTTCCACATCCAATTCAGCCACAGGATGTTCTACGAATAATTTAAATAAAAATAATCCTCCAAAGCAAACAGGAGCGATTCCAAGAAACAAAAACAAAATCAAAACTCTAACGAAGCCGAAAATATTCAACAACAAAATGCTCCTGAAAAACAATTTAAAAACCCCCCTATAGTAATCAAAGGTGTTTTTAAAAACCACAGCAGACTCACAAGTGAACTCGCCAAAGATATTAAAAAGGGTTTTTACATCAAATATGGACCAAAAAGCACTCTGTTATATATAAACGACAAAACAGAATACAAAAATTACAACGACACACTAGAAGATATTGAATATCACACGTACACTTCTTCCGAAGAAAAAACGCATGCGTTCGTACTTAGAGGCCTCCAAGGAAACCCAAATATACAAGACATTAAGTTAAGGATATATTTCCAATGAAAACCAAATATAACCC
This sequence comes from Stenurella melanura, assembly GCA_963583905.1. Taxonomy (NCBI): domain Eukaryota; kingdom Metazoa; phylum Arthropoda; class Insecta; order Coleoptera; family Cerambycidae; genus Stenurella; species Stenurella melanura. The sequence goes on from OY757315.1 coordinate 75,112,351, forward strand.
GCTTTACCTTGTTACTACCAACGATGTTACACTAAAATTTTTGCAAAATGAAATTAGATTCCTACTATATACTCGAGTGGAATGGGAGAGACGACGTAATGAGAGACTTATTACACAATGTAGACGTTGTCAAAATTGGGGCCACGCAACAACCAACTGCCAAAGGAACCCCAATTGTGTCAAGTGTGCAAGAGCACATTTCTCATACGAATGCGAAAAATCCTTGGAGGAACCTCCTAAATGCATTAATTGTGACGGAACTCATATCGCTAGCAACACCGAATGTCCTGTTTACCAATTCAGGATACAGCAAATTAATAAAAACATTAACGACCAAAAAACTACACAACCACAAAAGCCTCAATTCGTACCAGTACCGTTGCCAACCCAGAATGCCTGGACTAACAGGCCAAACAACAGATTGCCCAACGCCGCTGCCGCAATAGCAACTTCTGTGACCGAAGCCCCTTCAAGCAACACCCAGCCCAGACCCAGGCCTACATCACAACGAGGAGCCGCCTCGACGCCGCGAAGAGACACAGGTTTGACTGGGGATTTTCACCAACTAACACAAGAACTTAATCGTTTAAATTCTCTCATCAATTTAAAAGAAACTATAGCCGGTATTAAGCACCTCAATAATTCATTAGAAAGCGCTCACGATGTTCTAGAAAAACTCACAATTTTACAAGATTTCTCTGCCCAATATATTACCACAGTATAATATCAATGGTTAACGTCTCATTTTGGAACTGTAACAGCCTAATTAATAAAGTAAATGAACTTAAACACTATTTAATTGAGCAAAATATAAAAATTATGGTTATAACAGAGACTGGATTACGCGAGACACATACATTTAAAATCCCGAATTTTAAAATTTACAGAGAAGATCGTACTAGAAACCGGGGGGGGGGTTGTTGCGCCACAGAGGAAGGAACTGAAAAATTTCTGTTCTTAGGAAATATAAATCGATTTACAGCCGCTCCATTAGGCCAGATATCTGGATTATATTTCAGGTCCAGTCCTCAATATTACATAATTGTGTAGTAGTGCTCTCTTCTACTTCACAGCACAAGATTTAAAGTAAAGTCAAATTCGGTCATGTCCGCTCAGCTGTCTCCCGCACGCTGCCCCTTCCCATCTAACACCTCATTTGTGCTTCTTGTGCTTCGTGCGTAAGGTTTGTTTCTTTTTAATTTTTTATACTTCGCACTCGCAGCTATTTACATTCATAGATAATTCCCAAAGAAATTTCTCTGTGGGGTGTTATGTTTGCATTGACGAAAGCCTTGTTGCATTTAGAGGCAGATGCAGTTTTAAAATGTATATGCCGAAAAAGCCAGCCAAGTATGGCATAAAAATAATGTGCTTGACAGACGTCAGGCAAAATTATCGATTTAACTCTTACATTTACTCAGGAAAAGACTCTGATGGCCATGGTTTATCTGCAGAGGAAAAAAAACTTAAAGTTCCTACACAAGCTGTTGTCAGATTGGTCAAGCCGATAGAAAAAAGTAATAAGAATGTAACCGCTGATAACTGGTTTGGCAGCTTAGAAGTTGTGACCGAGTTGCAGAAAAGAGGACTTACATTTTTAGGAACTCTAAGAAAGAACAAACCATTTATACCAGCATATTTTCTGCCACACAACACAAGAGTAAGTTTTATGGATACAAAGAAGATATAACACTATTATCGTATGTTCCTAAAAAGAAGAAATCAGTAATCCTAATCTCATCTATGCACCACTCCCCGAAAGATGACGCACGTTCTGGAAAACCAGAAATAATTGAAGATTACAATTTAACAAAAGGCGGTGTAGATAGTCTTGATAGAAAATGTGCTAATTACTCACCGAGTAGAAGAACCCGCAGATGGCCAATGGCTGTATTTTTACAGATGGTAAATATGTGTTCAGTCAACGCATACATTTTATACCGAAATTACAAGCATTCCAAAACTATAGAACGCTGTGATTTTCTAAAAAACCTAGCAAAAAGATTAATCACACCATTTATGCGACGTAGATATAATGAAACCATAAGGTTGCCAAAAGTCCTAAGAGATCGTATGGGTTCTCTTTTGGAAATACAAGAGATACCACCAGAACAAGGGGAACCAAATAATGAGCGACTGCAGACAAAAAAACTTGCAATTTGTGTCCATATAAATTAAAGAGAAAAACATTTTTTATTTGCAGGGAATGTGTAAAACCTATTTGTTTAGAACATGCCAAAAAAATATGCAGGGATGTATTCACAAACGAGATACTTAGTGTTTTATGACGTTTTGTTTTAAATTCTAAACAATGTAAGAAATACTGCTTAGTTTGTTTTTTTTTTTATCTTGAAGATATTTTCAGAATAAATTACAAAAATACATATATATATATATATATATATATATATATATATATATATATATATATATTGGTTTCCCGGTATCTCATACCGGTTCGTATTGTTAGTGTTAGGATTTGTCACCGTAGACTTTGAGGGTTAATGTAGGACCTGACAACCTAGTCATGTAGTCATTGTGAAACATGGAAAAAAGTGGAAATGGCCAAAAAGACGTCCTCTTGGAGTGTGATACAACAGACATTTTAAAAGTTATTCCTCCACCAATACTTATTAACAACAGAGGTGTCTGTAAAGTGCCTGCAGTTGCCAAAATCGAAGCAAAACTTTCTTTGTAGCTTAAAATCAAACGTTTTTTTTTTGTTCTTAAGAGTACAGTATCTACAGCATTCATTAAGCATTGTATAGTTCTCATTTCTTTAATAAAACATTTTTCTACTAAAATACAGTCTTTCATATTAATCCTTCTAGTTCGGAAACTGTTGAAAATTTCCAAAATGTTTAAAGAGCTATTTTTAGAGAAAAAACGTAAATATGGCTCAGTTGTATCATAACGTTATTCATATGGGAAATAAGGGATGTGGCCGACTTACCCAAAATTTTGGGGCAAGTAGGTCAAATGGCACATTAAAAAAAACTTATTCCACTAAATTGGAGGCGAGTTTTTAATTTTCATTATATCGCCATTTCTTACCACCTAAATAATAAGACATTATATTTTTTATACTAACTAGAAAACCTACAAAGTCAACTTTGAGTGTTGTAAAATGGGGTCCAACTTACCCCAACTTGACCTTATAGGAAAAAGGTTTGTTTGCAGAAGAACGAGAATTGCACATCTGGTTTATGATGTCATGGATCCGGTATTTAAATAAAAATTACCAAAGAACTTACGTTCATGCAGGTCAAATGTACCTCGATTTTCAATAATAATAGATAGAACCATAAAAATACTTGCTTTAACAGAAATGTTTTACTCAATTGAAAGGTTGGTCGTAGAAACTAAAATATCAGCAATAGAATTAGAAGGAGAAACTGTCGAAACTATTTTCAACACGTTAGTGATTGGTTTAAAAAAATTATTTAAACATAGAAGACGTTTTGGGGTTTGTTGATGTTACCACCAATGTTATTTTTGGTCAAAACAATAGTGTTGTTTCACGAACAGATACAGCAAATCCTAATTGCGTTTTTGTTAAATGTGTGTCAATAGCTCTTATCAGTTAGTTACGCTTGTAAAGAATTCCCTAAGCATATAGAGCAAATAGCAAAAGTTGTCTATGCCTATTTTAGTCGTAGAAGTAAACGCCAGAAAGAATTTTCTGATTTTCAGGAATTTGTGCAATGTGAAAAACATAATATTTTGCGTCATTATGAAATAAGATGGTTGTCTCATCATCAATGCATCAACCGAATTTCTGAACAGTGGGGAGCATTAAAATTATATTTTCATGTCAATATGCTTCGGATAGAAATATTACAAATGAATTCCTATGTAAAAATTTTGATGACGAAATAACAAGGATTTTGTATTGCCAATAGAAATATAACGTTTGAAACAAATTCATGTACAATTCATAGATTGTATCGGGATATGTATAACACGTACAAGAGTTTACCGAGCTACTACTACATAGAAAATGTTTATGTTAGGTAAAGTAGTTTAGTAAATTTCTTTTTAAATCAGACGTATCTAGGCTTTCATGTTGCTAAGGGAATTTCAAAACTAAAAATTGACCAAGTTAAAATAAACAGTTTTTTTCTAAAGATGTAGATGCTTTCTAATTGAAGCATGCATTCAGTTAAAGTCAAGGTTGTCATTTGACCAATAATTTTTGTCGGAATTAAAATTCTTAGATCCTCAAATGGCCGCTTATAGCGAATTTGGTACTTTAGTTCCCTTAATGGAACGTTTCTCTAATGTAAGCAAAACAGAACTGTATCAAAATATTGATGAAGATTATCGTCAACTAAAACTAGACAAAGAGGTTCAAAATCTAATATATTCCTCATCCACAAGTGGTGGTACCATGAGCATAGAAAACATTTGGGGAGACATATATAAATTAAGAAATATTGACAATAAACTTAAGTATGATTCACTCGCTAAGTTTGTAAAAACGATGATGTGCTTGCCTGTATCCAACACTTCATGTGAACGCGTGTTTTCCAAAGTTAATTGGGCGAAAACAGAAAACTGTACTAAGTTTAAACCTGTTTCTGACATGCTACGTAAGGCTTAAGCTTCTACCCATTTTTGGTTTGGTTATATAAGTACAAGGTACTTAGATATGCATTTTTTGTTCAAAATATTTTAATATTTTTGTTTGCTTGTAGAGAACAAACAGTATGCGTATGTGTCTGCAGTTGTAAGAAAAATGCGCAAGCACCGTGCGCTGGACAACAGGTGGCACGTCGACCACGGGCAAGGCCATTCATTATTCATTATCATAATATCATGTATACAGTTCACTCTTTTATGTACACTTGTTTACAAAGGTAGAGTACTGCAAGTTACACGGATGTCAACCGGCTGCTTTAACGTATCAAAGTGACAATGAAAACGACTTGTTGCATCATCTCACATCAGGTGCAAACTTTGTAGGTTACACGTGTTCAAAAGGACGATTATTGTACAGCTGCTGCTCCATGCGACAGGTAATATAGTTATCTCTTTATTTAATAAATTATTTGCATGATTCACTGTGGGTTTTTATTTATTGCTAAATGTCTCAAAAATTATACTTGGACTCCAACTATGGTCCAATAAATAACGTGGACCATAGTTGTATTCCAACTTTTAATTTTATTATTTACAAAAATGCATTTTTACAGGACCTAATGGCGCTACAAAATAAAATTTTTCGGCGTAAAATAGAAGGAAGACCTTATAAACAATATAGTGATCGAAATATGGAGCAAGGTCTGAATGATATAACCAATGGAGTATTGACACAACGCGAAGCTGCGAAAAAATACAAAATCGCTCGTAGTTCTATAATAGGGTAGAGGTGCCAGTTTTAGCCACATATAGCTCTAGATAACATATATGAAATATTAAACTAATGAAACAACTTAAATTTCCCGCTGTTCATAAAATCGAAGAGAGAGGTTATTGGGCACACGCTTATTGTCAGATTAAAATCAACATGGCGTACATTAAAAAGTTCGTTATGTAGAAAGCTACTGTTTCTTAACAGTTTTGTTAAGCAACTGTGTTTGCAATACAACTTTTTATTTAATTTGATTTAAGTGCAATTGTACAAAAGTGATTTGTCATAGTAGGGTAAGTTGTCAACTATTCATTTTGTTAATGTTTTATCAAATTTCTGTAGCATTTTCATTTAAAACGCTCATGGCTATAAGTAGGACACTGCATTGCTTTATTTTCTATAAATAGCCATATTAGTGGCTAAATCTGGAACGTTTATTGTCCCAGTTTCAGCCAAGCATGGCTATAAGTAGGACACTGCATTATTTTCTTCGCTGTGTATAGCCAGGTCAGTAACTAAATCTGAGACATTTATTTTCCCAGCTTTAGCCACTACAACTAGCTGAACTGGCTATAACTAAACCACTCGTTTTTCCTATTTTAGCCAAATTATTTAGTTCTAATTCAATAGGTAGGTATCCACCTACGTACCTGCTTTACATTTTCATTTATTTCGTATCTAATAATTCTCTTCCATGTGTATTTATACATATTACAATATAATAGAAATGTAAAAGGTTATACGGGTTCTAATTGATTTATAAGCAGTGTAACGTTTAACACACATATCTGCCTAGATTTTCAAAAATTTTTGAAAATATTTTAACATAATGGCATATAGAGTGGTACCTATTTATATTTCTTAAGCAGTACTCATTTATTATTAAACAATTAGGTACCGTAGAATGGGGTGGATAGAAACTTAAGGGTCAATAGAAACAAAAACTGTGAACGTAAATCAGTGATACTTACAGAGCATCAAATTAAATTTGGTGATCTTCTGTAATAATGATCCCTTCATTATTACAAAAGATCACCAAATTTAGTTTGATGTTCTGTAGGTATCATTGTATTACGTTCACAGTTTTTGTTTCTATTGACCCTTAAGTTTCTATTCACCCCATTCTACCCGGTACCTATTATGTAATAGTTACCTATTTGCCTATTAATTTTCTAATACCTATTTATTTTTTACTTCAGGTCTTTACATCCATTTATCAGGCATGGCACCAGTTAACGTTGAGAGAACTGACTAGAAATCAAAGAAAATTACCAAAACTAAGATTAAGTCACCTCAGAATAAACCTCAACATAGAAATAAAGGTCCAATTCATCAATACACTCAGGAGCAACTTTCAAAAGCATTATTTGCTGCAAGAGAAAATGATGCTAGCAAACAAGTCAACGAAGAAGAAAGGGCAAATAAAGAGGAAGAAAGGCAAATAAAAAAATTAGAGCAGAAAATAAAAAGAAGGCAGCTGAAAAGAGAAGTATGAAGAAAGTTATAAATAAAGCTAAAATTGCACTAAGAAAGAAGAATATAGTGTCAGCAGCAGAAGATAATAATTCTGATTTGGAGACAGAACCATATAGATTATGAACAGGAAGCAGATGAACTTATAAACAATGCAAGTGTACCCCCGCTAGAAGTTAATATTTCCAACAAATTAAAAATCGAGTCCTATGTCATTTTTCGCTACAATAAAATATTATATCCGGCAAAGGTTTTAAAGCTTGATGAGACAACAGCAATATGCCAAGCAATGGAACAAAGCGAAAACAACTGAAAGTGGCCAGTGAAGCCAGACATACTTCCTTATTTCCACAAAGATATAATTGAAGTACTAAATACACCAGTAAGCTTAAATTCGAGAAGTACTTATGCAGTGGAGGAACTTAACTGTAAATATTTTAAGTAAATATCTAGATATTTTGTTTTTCAATAAAGGTGTTGTTTAATTTTTAGTTTTGTACTAGAACGCGGCCATAAGAGTGGCTATATTTGGAACATATTTACGACTAAATGTGGTGCATAGGTGGCTAAAATTGGAAAAATTAGCCTTTTTTGATTTATGTGAATTTTACTCCATCTAAACATATCAGGTTCCTTTTAAACATATGTTTTGCAAAGAAAACACATTGATATTCCGAAAGACGTGCCGACAACTTAATTTTAAAATAACATAGAAAGAAATAACTCCACCATTCCTCTTATGATGGCTATAACTGGTGCCTTTACCCTACTTAAATTAAAAGCAATTCGTGAAAACAAATTAAACTTACTTGGTCGTCAATATATCTTCTTGCCTAATGGAGAAAAAGCATTTGTTGATAACGTTGTTGCCATGTGCAAATTTGGTTTTCCTATTACTTTATTCGACTTAACATGTATTGTCAAAATATATCTAGACAGCCATGACCGTAAAGTAAACATTTTCAATAACAACTTCCCTGGAAAACGGTGGGCTGAATACTTCTTAGACCGTCACAAAAAACAACTGTCGCAAAGGTTTTGCAACAACATCAAGCGTGTCAGAGCTGTCGTAAATGAAGATATAATCAACTCGTTCTTTTCTCATTTAAAGACTGAAATCAAGCATGTGCCACCAAATTTAATATACAATTATGATGAAACAGACTTAGTTGATGATCCTGGCAAAAAAGGATATTAACTAAACGTCGATGTAAGTATCCTGAGGCAATCAAAAACTCAACTATAGCAGCTGTGATATTATGGTTTGTGATAATGCAGCCGGCGAAGTATTACCACCACATGTAAATTATAAGGCGGAAAATATGTGGGACACTTGGACAGAAGGCAGTCCCCCGCATACTCGGTATAACAGATCTACGTCTGGCCTGTTCGACAGCTGCAGTTTTGAGGATTTTGAGGTTTTCTCTATTGTGCTACCTGTATTGAGAAAGCAAGATGGAAAAAAAGTATTCATTGGCGATAATTTGAGTTCTCATATTAGCCTAAGGGTCCTGAAATCCTGTGAAGAACATAACATCGCATTTATTGGGCTGCCTCCAAATTCAACCCACCTGACACAGCCCTTGGATTTGGCCTTTTTCAGGCCTGTTAAATGTTACTGGAGGCAAATACTTGATGAGTGCAAAGCGACACCCGATGAAAGAAGGATGCCAACAATCCCAAAAAATGTGTTTCCATCATTGTTCAATAAACTTTGGATTAAAGTTCTTATTAATTCTGAAGATAATTTGAAAGGTGGCTTCAAGAAGGCGGGCATTTCTCTCCTTTGTAGTACTAAAGTATTGGAACGTCTGCCATCCTACAAAGATCCTAACGCCACAAATCCAGATCCAAGTCTTGTTTCAGATGCCTTCATACAATACATAGAAACGACAAGGAAACAAGTCCTCGGACAGGGAGACGTCATAAAACGAAGGAAGAGAAAAATTGACGTTGCACCGGGTAAGAGCATTTCCGCTGAAGAAGTAGAGAAGATCAACTTACCCTCTACGTCAAAAAAGATAGGATGCACAAGTAAAAAGACCAGTAGAAAAGCGAAAGGATCAGTTAGTTCTAGTGAAGATGACGAAAATGATGTATATTCGTTGGCTTCAGAATCTTCGCTAAATCTATCAGACATTTAAGACGATGTCGTGGAAAATATCGCCAGCATAAATACGCCAACCAGTGAATTAAATGACGGTGGTTATTTACCTACAAAAGATGAGTTTGTAGTAATTACTTATGAAGGTGAATACAGGCCCGAGCAAGCTGAGCCTGTAGAGAGTAATGGGGCATATATAAAATGCTTGGCAAGATCTGGAAAGTTACGGTAATAACCAGATAAAGACGATTGTATATTTTATACCAAAGATGTGCGGAGGAGACCTGGGAATCCACAAGGCAAAGAGCTACTGCTGCAATTAGCAAAGTAAAAACTTGGCTAGATAACAACCCTTAAACTAAATATTACGAAAACTAAATTTATGTCATTTTCCCCAACAAAATCTGGAATGTCCCGTGTATTAGAACCTATACTCATAAATGAATCGGTTAACAGCTGTGTACATAACACCCATACCATAAAATATTTAGGGCTGGCACTAGACCAGCACTTGAAATGGGGAAATCACATCGACTACTTAAATAGAAGAATACGTAAACTGATCTACAAATTTTATAAACTAAAAGGTATACTGAACAACAAAACTCTCTTAACCACTTATAACAGCTTAGTTGAATCCCTTATTAGATATGGTATCACAGTATGGGGTTCCGCCTATAAAGTAACTTTACGACCGTTGCAGATAACCCAGAACTATATCTTAAGAATAATCTTTAATAAGAAAAGCAGAGAAAGCTGCAGAAGCATCTTTACTGAGAATCAATTACTCGATGTGGTGGGTCTGTACAGTGTACATGCATGCGGCTGTAGTATATGCTTATAGCAAAAAAGAGACTATTGGTTTCATCGTTGAACACCAATATGAAACGAGGGCTAGGATAAACAGCGCGTACAAAGTACCATTTTTTAGTAAAAATGTCTCGCAAAAATGTATCAAATACAACGGGATCAAATTATTTAATGAACTTCCACCACACATAAAAATAATGAGGAAAAAGCGATTCAGACGAGAAACAAAAACATATCTGATTGACAACTACACTACACTTCTACCCATCTTAGCATAATTAAACACAAATTACCGATATTATTTGCTCACTATAAATAGAAATTTATATTTAAATATACAATAATTGCCATATTAATATTGTCTAATTAATCTACCGCTCACCAATACATTTTTATTATATTATAACATTTTTCTAATATTTTCATGACTCGCCTCTGTATATAAATCACTACAGTGAACCTAGACCACCTTAAATTGTTTATATTTTTTTCTCTTTTTCTTTTTTTCTTAACATATTCACTCGCATTTCTATACTCACTCTACTAGCTCTTAATTATAGGCTTTATATTTTATTATGTTACAAACCACATAGATATTAGGTTAGATACTTAGTATAATAAAATAAGATACTACAGCAATTCCTTTTGTTACTATTGTTATATTAATGAAACATACTCTTACGAGAATGTAAATACTGCTTGACACAACGAGGTCTCCTCAGGTGTCGTTTTTTTTCCATTGTAAACTAGGTTAAGACTCTTTGTTTTGTAAATCTTGTTGCAGTAATAAATTAAAAAAAAAAAAGATGAAATAAAATTCTCTATAAGCCAAAACAAACGAGCACAAAACGGCAACTTTTTAACGGGAACTTGAGCATATATGGGTAAAAATTTCAAAACTATCATATTTGATGTTCTGCCCCGCTAAAAGAAAAACTGTTAACTTCCGCAAATTAGTTATTAGGGTATACTATTTAAACATAAATTCGCGATATACCCACTCGTAATTATTGATATATTTTGAAAACAAGTATTTAATCTGTGGAACCAAAGTGTTCAAAAATCATTCCTCTGGGGTGGCCCTCAAATTATATAGAGTACAAATTAGTATATTCACGGCATATATTAGGAAATTTCATAAAAGTGAAGTACTAATAATAACACTTAAATATATAGCAAAGGAACTTTATTAAATATTTTATTTTTCTTTTCAGATTTTAAGAGAATTGCCTCTTATTCTTGTCCCTAGCTTTGTATCCTCATCCCTCTGTCACACTTTAAAAATTCAGTAATTGTACGTGAGATGGCGATACAACCTAAGTTGCTGTCTGGCAAACACATTTGACGTTTTGTGAGTTTAAAGTAATGTTTGTAAAATTACGGTTAACTGTTAATTGTTAATAGCGAACATCAAAGAAAATCGCAAAATCGGTTAGACGCGCGCGTCTAACTGAACCTAACCTATCCTAATATTTTGCGCTATAAGTCCGAAATCCTATCTAACCTAGCGAAGAGCATCTAACCGAGCCTAACCTAACTTAATATTTGGCGCTATATGCCCGAAATCCTATCCAACCTAACAGGGTAATTTTTGCTAAAAATAGAGTGAAATGTTATAAGAACAGGATATTTTTTTATAAGAATAGAGTACTTTAATATAGGAACAGGAAACCCCACTTTTACCTGTTCTTGGAATCTTAAAACAAAAATCTGGTCGCATCCAGTTTTTGAAGTTGGACCGATTGACTGTGAACCCAGAAATCAGAGAACCTGGCCAGAATTCTGAATATGTTAAATCGCCTAAACTTCAGTACATCAATCATAAAAAAAAATTCTGGAACCCCTGTATGCATACATAAATTAAACAGTTGATACAATAAAGCATGCGTATGTAGAAAATATAGTGTCCGCGAGTTGTTAATGCATAAAGTAGATTGCATCATTTCTTTGCCCACAAATTATCTGAATAGTTCTATACTAGGTTATAGAATTTCAAATAAAGATGTGCTATGTAAACGATAGCTAATTGTTTTAAACGGAGATTTCATTCAGTCTTAAATATGCTTTGCTTGTTTCGGTGTGGTTTTTATAAAACCATAACAAAAAAATACAAGTGTCGCCAAAGATAAAAATATGGATTTGATACAGTTCTATTTCTTATCGTTTTAAACATTTCATACGTCCCTGTATCCTCATATGTCAAATATGTGGCGATTTGCGGGAAATACAACGCTTTCTCTGATCAAGTCTGGTCACCGGTGAAATACCAAATTCTTATCATGGTACTTGGTTTATGCAAAAATAACTAAAAAGCACCATAATTAGATACATAAAAAGAAACATATTTATGATTAAGTGGGTTATAGGTAGCTAGCGAGTTTGCCGATTTACAACTGCAACAACATTACACGATTACTGGGTTTTTTATCAATAACACCGAACGTTGAATCGATTGTGGGGGTTATAGGTAGCATATATGTCTTCAGAACTGTGCTTGGGGGCTAAATGGAGTAAATTGGGGTGAATGGGGGCTACTTGTTCATTCAACATCATACAGTAAACATGTATAAAGAATAACCCCTATACACAAATGCAAAGTAATTAAAGTTGAAATTGAAGAACCGATAAAGATTAAAGATATTACAGTGAATTTATTAGGTAGTATATATTTTACCGTTGTTGCTATCTGTACGTGGTTGTGTATCAGATGTAAAAGTGTATTGAAGGAGTACAATGTCTCCAAAAATGAGAAAATATTCACCGTTTGTGCGAATTGTGAGATGCAACCTAGAAGACCTCTTGCCGCATAATTGATTTTTTGTTTCGTACATCATAATAGAGCTAAATGGTGGAGTCATGTGAATGGTTCATCAGATTCACAATCCAGATGTAATGTATGTAAATGGAGGTTTCAAATGTGTTGTATTATAATAATTGTAAATAACTGTAAAACGTGTGGAAAAATAAAATAGTGAATACTGTAGATGTTTTTTATTTATAAGTAAACAATGCCTTTATCATCGGTAGATCACAGAGCTACTTTATTTTTTAGTTCTGTGTGAATGATGTGTAAGGTAGATGTAAATATAATCGAAAATGTGGTTTTTGTATAAAATTGCGTTATTTCATGGATATATTAATAAAATTTTAAGTTAAATTTTACAATGTATTCCTCTGTTAATGCATCATTTTTCTTAAGCTTGATGGGGGTCTCGTGTAAAATATATAGTGTAATAATATGGCTCCTACATACACATGTATTTTTTATGTGTTCGAGTTCCGGCATGTTTTTAGACACGATGTCTGTTCCATACGGGTTTTTTTTCCCGCATAGGGTGAATAAGTTCTGTGAATCCTTAAGGTGTAATTTTTTTAGATTAATGTCTGTTTACATATCGGAATTACCGAGTCATCATGATGTCAGATGTTTTTCGTGAAAGTGGTAGTTTCAGTTGATTCCCACACGTTGATGGTTGGATATTTACTGAGTCATCATAATATCAATGTTTTACGTGTCTAGACTTATTTGGACATGTCTCCCTGGCATTATCTGTTGGTATGGAAATATTCGTTCACCCCACCACTGAAGATTAATGCGATATAAAGCATGCCAAATAGTGGATTGGCATTCGTGTCTGAGTTTTTCCCGAGAATAGAGAATGGCCGATGTAGTAGATATGGTTGATATTCTTTCTGAAGAGTTAGATCTGGACAGCGAATCCAAAATAGAGAAGCTGTACGAAGTTAATAGTTTACAATTTGTGCAGAATTGGTCTCATGAATATGTATGTCTAATTCAGCATTACTTTATTGCTTTAGTTGGAGATGAGGCGATAACGTTTTGTATGAGCTGTTTCTTTGATGCGCCCATGAACTTTAACGCAAACTTCGAAAGTTCCCAGGTATCTCAACATATAACTAACTATGGTTTGGAATTAGGAAACAGTGCCTTAGTTTGTCATGCTTGTGAAGGTCCTCTTTTTACGTACTGTTTAACCCGATTTTGTTTGTTATGTAATCACATTTGAGTTTTTGTGGAGGGTGAAAAATTGTATGATGTCAAATATTAATAAATATTATATTACTTAAATTTTTTGTTTTATTTCTAATCATATAAGATTTTTTTCATTAATTTTTATGTGAGTTGAAACAGCTTAGTGGGGAGTATTGGACTGTACTTCTAGAGGTTCTATGTTCAATTCCTAGTTTCAACATATTTTCTTCTTTAATTTTCAATCAATAATATATATCAATTTCGTAAGATGATTGGATGTATGGTATATTATTTGAGATTATTTAGAAGAAAGTTGGAAAAGAGGATGTAGGAGGGAAGTTTAAAGTTCCAAAGAGAGAATTGTGCTATTTATTGAGTATCCTGTATATTGCACATTAATGGATTATCGGAATAGTCGTTCAAACATTTATTTGAAATTGGCTGTTTAATGCCGATACAATATGCAGTCTGGATATTTAATTGGTTGCATATGACTATATGTGCATTAATGACATTTTGCATTTAATTATTTAAAGCAAGTAGTTTAATTTTTACTGGTTGCATACCGTTTCGTACAAATCTTTTCGGAATTCATTATCTTTTGATGCTGTGATACAAAATATACCGAGTCAGCAAGATTGTAGGTGTATCCCATATTTTCGTCTAATTATATGAAATTCTATTAAAAATTATATTGATAGCGTCTCACATTACATTTCGCGATGGACGACTACCTTATTCTTGTGACTTTCGATATTTCGTGATTTGTGATTTTTTAAACTTTGTCCTATTTTTGGAGTAATTGGATGCTGTTTATTTTGTGATATGTGTATGAATACATAATTCATGGTAAATTTTAGGTGAGTTAAATTCTTTTTTCTGCATTGCTTTTACATGAATGTTAGTACTTTTAGTACACCGTTTATATTTTCGTAGGGTATTGAATTGATTTTATAGATTTTTTTGCAATATATTATATATTTTTTTCACTATTCACATAGATTATTGGGTTTTAACGTTTTATTTTTAATGTATTATAGAGTAAATACTTTATAGGTAGTAAATTTATTATTTAAGTGTTGGTACTATTTTTTAAATTATATTTCAACTCTTTGAATATTATTGCTTTTCTAAATAAGATTAAAATGATGGTTTTTAAATATTTATTAAGTGTATAAAAAATATTATTTTTCCATAAGACAGTATAAATAAACTTAAAGTAGTTAAAATGTTCAAAATTATGGTTTTTTAAATATTTATTAAGTGTATAAAAATATTATTTTACAAAAGGCAGTATAATTAAACTTAAACTAGTTAATGGGTTCAAAATTGTGGTTTTTTAAATATTTACTAAGTGTATAAAAAAATATTCTACAAAAGGCAGTATAATTAAACCTAAACTAGTTCAAATGTTCCCGACGTAAATGCCCTATTAGAATTGGTACTTGATTCCCGAACGTGATTATTTCATCAATGCGTCTAAGTGCATTCTGAACATGTTTTATTTTTTTCTCGCATTTTTTCAGTTTTCTCATCAGCTCTGCATGTTTTTTTGATTTTCTTGATACCATGTGCTGTGTTTCCCTGGCAAATTCTTCAACGTGCTGTATGTATTTGTTAGTGAGCTGTTTTTCTCTTACAACATCTACCTGGTAATTAAACGTTGTATTGTGTTCATCATCATCCTCGCTTGACTCTGGGTCGATGATATTTTCATATTTTGTGACTGACGTTTTCACTGGATTGAAGTGTTGGAACGAGCTACTGGGTTGCTGTAAACATTTTCTTGGGCCTGTTGGTTTAAGGGGGTCGTTTGGTTCGACGTCGCTGATATTTTCATATTTTGAGGTTGATGTTTTCACTGGATTGACGTGTTGGAATGAGCTACTGGGCTGCTGTATTATTTTTTTGAGTCTGTTGGTTTAAGGGGGTCGTTTGGTTCGGCGTCGCTGATATTTTCATATTTTGGGGTTGATGTTTCCACTGGATTGAAGTGGTGGAATGGTCTGCTGGGGGGATGTATTGGTTTTACGATCCTTTTCGATCCGATAGGTTTAAGTCCTGAAAAGGATCCGCTCACTATTTCAAAACTTGATTCACTGTGGAAACTTTTATTAAATTCTTCGTTTATCACCTCGAAGTCATCACTCGTTTTAAATGTGATAGCACTTTGATGCACTTTCTTGATGTATTAGCCATTCTTGAATTAGGGCTAGATTTGATATTTTTCATCCTTGATGGGTGAACGATATTGTAAGAAACTAGTTGTGAGTTTAAATTATTTTTCTGGATGGATATATAATGTCGACCCCCCTAATTTAGATTTTGTAATAACCAGTGTTATTGTTTTAAAATCTACATAGAGCCAATAAAACAGGAGTATGGGGGCATAAGTAGGAGTGGCTAGTGTGTAAAAATTTTTCTCATACTATGCCGAGGTTGAAAAACTCTCATGTGTTGAGTGTGGGGGAATTATTATGTGGTGTGTCCTTTTTTTTATAATTTATCAAGTTTTTTATTTCAACATTTCTAGAAGTTCCAATTACTAGCGGTGTCGGGTACTTGTTTATGTAAAATATCTCTCGAATTTTACGATGAATAATAAACTATATGATAAAACGTGTGTTTCTCACTGTTTTCGCGTAATTGTTTTATGGTATGAATTGTTTACGTGAAGATAAGGTGACGTTGTAATGATACCTGACCGGTCTCTAGCATTGTCTTGATAAATCGAATAACTGATATATTATGTATTTTGTAGCTGAAAAGTTTCGATTTTATTTTTTAGAACATTGGTCATTTTAAATTACTCATTTTTAAAGGTATAATTTTGCTATTATGTAATATCCGTTGATATCCCGTTATCTCATAAACAGCGTTTAGTTGTTTGAATGGCGTTTTCTAACTGTTCAATATGCATGTATTCGGAAAGAAATCTAGCCTGCCTTTTTATGCATTCTGATAAATTTTCCTCTTTTTTAAAGTTATGGGTGATAAAATTATACTTTTGTTTATTTATGTGTCTCTGTTTAATGGGCCTTTACAGTACATTCGAATTTTGACATTTAAATATGGTGGGTGTCATTTGGGGAAAATAAAATAATTTTGTATCTAAAAATGAGGCGTCTTAGAACAGCAATCTCTGAGAAATAAATTAGCGAAATACAACAACTTTCACAGGGTATTTCAAACGCTCGAGTTTCACGCGCCTTGGTTGCACACGTAATCCCACCAATCATCATCGAGGACACAACAGAAGAACTTGCACACCGGCAACACTGCGATCACCGAGCGTGCGGATAGCGGATAACCTTAAACTTTCATATGAGCTATAACTGAAGTAGTGTTTATAGTTTATTGCTGTGTGTTTGAAGTTATTTTATTAATATTATGGAACAAGGCTACGAAAAGGGGTCATCTGATAACCTACCATGTGTGGATACGGTGATGGTTGATGAGTATTACGAGAACAATTTAGATTTTTTAAGTGCAGAGCGCCGAAATATAAAGAATTTACGGTATCAACTTATTTGCACCTTTTATTGATGTTGCTTGCTTGTTGGCTTGCTTTCAAAACTCTCGTGTACACATTTAAAATTAAGTAACAACGATTATACAAAATTTTAGCTTTGTGAACAGATAATTATTTTGAGATTAGGTTAAAGATGACATTGACATTTAGTTTAAATTCAAACGAACATAAAAATAAACACGAATATATTAAAAAAGTTTCAATATTTTGTCATGGCCCCATTAGCCTCTAGCCCTGCTTTTATCTGGTACATAACGAACGAGTAGCAACCCTTCTTATGGACCACCCCTCTCGCATCAAAACTTTGTCTTGCTCTGTCAGACGAGGCATTTTGAGTGTTCAAAAGTACAAATGTCAGAGTTGATTAATTACAACCCTGATTTAATACAGTGAAAAATAGGTGTAGGTACGCGAAAGTTTTGAAAGCAAAGTGACATAGAAAATGTAAAATTTGGACATGTATAAATGTTAGTTTTAATTTTTTTAGGGCAACTAGGGAATCATATGGTGATAACGCCATAGGTCATGTCCAGTTACAACGAGTGGGAGCTAAATGCACGGTCAAAGCAAAAATTACTTCAGAACATAAAACGTCACTGGCAAAATATAATGTGCTCGCTGTGATTAACGAGGTCGAGGATAAAGTTTTAAGCAGCAAGTGTCTTAGTTGTCCAGCTGCAGCAGGTACATAAAAGATTTAAAACATACTAGCAAATTAAAAATAAACATGAAAGAAAAAGTGTCAGTAAGAGGCAATGTTTCCATAGAAGTAACGTTAATCATTTAGTAATGTGCTATAAGCCAGTAAAGATATGATTAAAAAAATAAAGATTTGGGCAAGCTGATATTTTCAGGGTTGTTCGGGGATAGCCTCCCGAGTATCCAACCAAAAGATCACACTCAAACTCCTGTAATGAAGGGAGTAAATAGGAGTGGTTTCTTATTATTTTTATAAAAAATGACTCAAATAAAAGTTATTGCTTTATGACATTTTTTTTCTTTGGTAGTTTAGACTGTACAGTTAAATTATAATAGGGGTGGTTTCTTTATTATTTAAAAAAAATCCTTATAAAAGTTGTGGATAATGAAATAAGCAACAACTTTTGCTTTATAACATTTTTTTGTTAATTCGGTATTTTGCAAAAAAAAAAATAAGAACCATCCCTGTTATAATTTAACTATACATTAGGGTGGAGCATTTTTATACCTATGGATTTTTTTTTTCTCTTAATCAAATTTGCTTGGTATGGGATTGGTGCTCCTGTATATTAGTAATACTGTCTCAAAATATCAGTAAAAAATATTTGTATTTAGTACTGCCACCGGATGATTAAAAATTCCGAAAATATAGTGTAAAAATAACGTAACTTATATATAAGAAAATATTCTTAATACTGAATTTTGATCAAATTCGCTTGGTGCGGTATTGGTTCTCATGTATATTAGTAATATTGTCTCAAAATATCAGTTAAAAATATTTGTATTTAGTACTGCCACCAGATGATTAAAATTTGCGAAGTAATTGTAAAAAGTTAAAAAATAACATATCATAATATATAGGAAAATATTCTCAATATTGAGTTCCATTGCTATAATAACAGTCATTTCTTTCTTTCTTAGTATTGTATGAAAACACTTCTTAAAAATATTGATAATAAATAATGCACAATTGCGCAATGATGTCATCCAACACCGTTCAATCGAAAATTTGTCATGACTCGTATTTAGACTTTACTTTAAATCAGTCATTCGCCCACTTCTCAGTTTTGTCATGCCTATGATAACTGTCAGACGTCTGTGATTTGTGAGGTTATATTGTGCGTTTAGTTAAAATATAATGGCTCTTTTAAGAAGTAATGTTTTATGTCCTGTGTTTGGGTCTGCAACAGAACTTCCAATGAATACGCTGCCTACCTATGAAAACGTAATGAGATATTATTTATGGATCACCCGTTTCGACTGTTCTGATAACAAAAAATTAAAAGACCTTGTCCGAAACACATCAGAGGCGGTGGCATTGAAAGTGGAAGAAATTTGGAGAAAATCCTCTATCCCTATTATTGAATATCGAGTAATTGTAAAGCGCATTCGGGAATATCATGAAAAATATCGGAATTTATTGAAGCCGTACAAGGCTAGAAAAAATTCCGAGAGCTATAAAATTAAGCTTCAGCAATTTCTTGATAACAGTAAGAAGATTTTTGACATTGCAACATGCAAATGTGCGAATCACAATACATGCCAATGTGAAAGAACCCGAAAAGTTCCTATTAATGAACGCAACTTTTTGAATGACCAGAGAGGTGAAAGAAAAATGATCATAGGTGGTATTGATGTAGCCACTAGTCAAAAGCAATCTTCACTGTTTGAGAGAAAACGAAAACGGCAGGAGCACGAAACGAAGATAAAATGTTCCGGTCAACTTGAAGTCACGTGTACTAGTACTAATACTACTTCTGGCTTTGGTAAGCTTATATTTGATTTATTCCTTTCTTGCTCTATTTATATTATTTTAATTCTAGAAATCTCATCATCAGAAGATTCTATTGTTTGTAGCCCAGAGAAATTGTCTGTATCCAAGAAGAGATGTGTCCAAGATGAACAAGTTAAAATAAAATATCCTGTTGTAGCAAGAGTATTGGACCGATATGGAATATCAGACAGAGCTGGGGCTGCAATTGTTTCAGCTACATTACAGGACTTTGGTGTAATAACAGAAGGAAATTGTTCTGATGTAGTGGACAGGAGCAAAATTCGTCGGGCTCTTGCGAATAAAAGAGAGGATCTAAGATGTCATTCTACATCTGTATTTACCGAATGTGATATGTTTGGATTGTATTTTGATGGTCGCAAAGATAAGACATTCACTATGAGCGATAACAGACGTAAAATTGTACTGGAAGAACATATATCTTTAGTCAAAGAGCCTGGTTCATTATATGTCGGACACCTTTCGTTATCATCTGGAACAGCTCAAGCTATTAAAAATAGTATATTAGATTTTTTTTCTGGAAATTCGATGAATCTTCAAAAGCTTGTTGCCATGGGTTGTGATGGTACAAACACAAATATTGGACAAAAGGGTGGTGTGATTAGGCTTATGGAATTGGAGTTGAAAAGACCAATTCAGTGGTTCATTTGTCAACTACATGCCAATGAGCTCCCGTTCGAACATTTGGATGGAATAACAAGTGGACCACGAAGTTTTGTGGGTTCTATTGGAAGACAACTTGCTCAATGCGAGAATCTACCAATTGTCCAATTCGAAAAAATGGAGTGTAACTTGACAGATCTCAAGTCAGATCTAAGTACTGATCAACAGTATCTTCTAGATATCTGTAAAGCCGTACACTCGGGTATTTGTTCAGCTAGTTTGGCAAAACGCAGTCCTGGAAAAATGGTGCATTCCCGCTGGCTAACTACAGCCAATAGAATTTTGAGATTATATGTTTCGTCTCCTCTGCCTTCACCCAACTTAATTACTTTGGTATCATTCGTAGTCAAAGTATATGCCCCAATGTGGTTTCAAATTAAACGACAATCATCTTGCATTAATGGACCCAATAATGTCTGTCAGTCAATAATTCTTTCGCGGTATTTACCACAAGAATTGAAAAATGTTATCGATCCGGTAATTCAGAGAAATGGTTTCTTCGGTCACCCCGAAAATATTTTATTAGCGATGCTCTATGACAATCGGCAACACATCAAAGAATTAGCTTTAAGACGAATTCTGCGAGCAAGGCAGTTAGAAAATGTTAACTTAGTAAGAGTTTTTACATTACCCAAATTTAATTTCTCTTCAACAGAGTATATAGATTTGATAGATTGGAAAAGCGATGAAATCACAGAACCGCCGATGACTAAATCGTTGACGAAAGAAATGATCTTGAAAGCAGTGCAAGAGAAAAATTTTGATGCTGATAAATTATTACCTGAGGTAGTTCAATTCCATTGTCACACCCAAGCTGTGGAAAGGTGTGTAAAAGCCGTTACTGAGGCATCTTCAGCTGTATGTGGTTCTTTTAATCGAGACGGCTTTATAATGGCCACGATTGAATCTCGTAAAATTATACCAATTTTCAACACAAAAAAAGAATATGCCACCAATTAATGTTATTCTTAGTTCAATGTTTTCTTTTAATCGTTTAAAAATTATATTTATTCAGATTTAGATGTTTTTAAATATTTTATGTATAGTTCAATCAATAAAAGTAGATTTCTTTTATTAAAATTTTTTTATCTTTTTTTTCCTTCGATATTAATTGAAACGCCTCTGTGGCAGTACAAGATATCAAAATAATCTGCCCAAATTTCACCACAAGTGATAAATTATCATAGAGCATCAATCCTTCACCAAGCTAAGTAATTATTTCAACTTTCATATTTTCACTCCACCCTACTATACATGCTAAAATGCTAAAGTAAAAAAGAAAATGTTATGAAGCAAAGTTGTCACTTATTTCATTATCTACAAGTTTCATTAGGGTCATTTTTTTGTACGAAAAAAGAACCACCCCTCCACTCGTATTATAATTCACTGTACAGTCTGAAATACCAAAGTAAAAAAAATGTCATAAGGCAAAGCTGTAGACAATATAATTATCTGCAACTTTTATGAAGGTCACTTGTTTTTAATAAATAAGAAACCACTTCTATTACTCCCTTCATCAGTTCAAGTGTGATATTTGGTTGGATACTTGGGAGACTCTCCCCGAGCAACCCTGAAAAAATCTGCTTCCACAAGAATGTTTGCGCCACTTAGCAAACGGGTATAAATTTATTGAACTACTACGGAAACATTTATCTGCACAATTATTTCTACTAATTTTATTCACTTACGATTAAGTTTGGAGGTCATTTAATTAATTGTTTCAGGGGGCTGTAAGCATGACATAGCATTTTTGTTCTGGCTTCATCGGCGTAGTGAGGAGCCTTCCGTTACCTCAGTCGAGTGTTATTGGTTGCCTTCTAAGTTATCAAAAGTGGGTAAAAGCCTGAAGTCCATGAGCTTAGCAGAATTATGTTCAAAAGAAATGCCCCCTCTGAAGCCAAAGGGTAATACATTCAGAGCAACAGTTCTAGAAAATGTCAAAGGTGCCACACGTGGTATTTTTGATTTCACCAAGACACCCAAACATCACAATACTTCTATTTATCATATGATTTTACAGTATTGTGAAACAAACGGTGATAAGACAAATGCCACTGCTTGTATCGATTTTTTTAAGAAAAAAATTACTGCATCACTCTGTCAAGATGTGGAGAAGTCGACCAGAGGCCAGAGTAATTGTCCTCATTGGTACGAATTGCGATTTGGGCGAATTACAGCGTCAAAGATTTATGAAGCGAGCCGGTTTAAAACAAAAGAGGGGTCATTAACAGAAATTATATTAGGTGGCGCCAAATTTGAACCCTCCCAGGCTATCATTACAGGTCGCGAGTTGAAGCCACAAGTTATTAAAGTGTTAAAGATAAAAAAAATTGACATATCACCATGTGGTATATTAATCAAAAAGAATTTCCCAATATTTGGTGCCTCACCTGACGGTATTTGTGACGAATTTGTAATTGAAGTGAAATGTCCCAGTAAACAGAAGACCGTTTCAAATTATGTTGAAGGTGGTGTTATTAAAAACAGGTATAAAGCCCAAATTCAAATGCAAATGTATTTTGCAGAAAGAGATAAAGGGTTATTTTGTGTTGCTCAACCAAATTTTGAGCGAACAAAAGGTGTAAATATTTATGAAGTGGCGTTGGATACTGAATACTGTGAGGAGTTGATGGAGCATTCGTTAGTTTTTTGGAAAACTGCAATTTTCCCACTTTTAATAAATTAACTATCTATAATTAGGTATTACTCTTTTGTATTAAAAACAACAAATATGGGATATTAAAAATTATCGTCTTTTCTTGTTTCACACAGGCAGGTAATGTTTTACTTTTTACAGCACACCAATTTAAGTTTTTTTTTTATCATATCTTGTTTTCGGTGGTAAGTTTATAATTTTTATAGATATAAACAAAATTGCCCAAACTGTTGAATTAAATTTTCAAAATTGCTTTGAAGCCCTTCTAGTAGTAAACTCAAATAGCTCAAAATAAATCTTTGTAACATAAGTCAATAATGGTTTTCAAAATCCCCCAAAGTTTTTTAATGAGAAGGGATACATTTTTGCATTGTTTTTTTTACCCGTTTGTTCTGAGAATGCCCTTTTTTTAACACCAAAATTGGTGCAGATTTTTTTAATCTTGAGAAAAATACGTGATCAAAATAATATGTAATTTTTTACCTCCTTTTTAACAAATGTCAATATTTTTACTGATACGATTTTGGGCCTGTACACATATTCCATACTTTAATCCATATATCTAAAGGAATAACTCTAAATGTAATGTAATTAAATTAGTATATCTCACATAGTCCCCAATGTATGCATATTTCAAACTTTGAAGCATATATCTAAAGAATAACTCCAAATGTAATGTAATTGAATTGGTACATTTCACATATTTGTCTCCCGGTATAGGCACGCGTACGTCAGCATCTTGTCTTTTGTATGCAATTAATAGCAGGGGTATTAGGTTTCAAAATAAAGATTGCGCTAACTGCTTTGATTTGACTACTAGTGGGCCAGGCTTAAATATATGTTACTTAGGTTTTCATCGATAATCGAGTTTGAAATTAGTTTGAATCTTTCCTCTCCGACATGTAAGTTCGGATTTCAGTTTGCGTCTCTAGTCTGGCCGTGAAATATGATTTCCTTAGTTGTTTACGAAAAATTCTTCTCACCGATAACACGCTATTTTACGTTCCCAAGTTTAACGTTTTTTCTTATCACAAGTGTCTTGTACCATGTTTATGCAAAAATACCTATTCAAATGGCGATAGCGAGCATGCATTTGTGGAAAATTGCATTCGTTCTAACTCTCGTTCTGGTTTCACCATTGTTTACGAAAAAATATCTATTCACACGGTGACAGCCGGCTCTCCGTATTATATGAATACGAGATTGGCGACGTGTCCAGCTTGGAATTTATGTTTTAACGGTCGGGCACATATAATTTCATATTTTATGCGTTCTGATAAATTTTATTCAGAGAATTCTGAAATATGAACTCCATGCCCTAGGGTTCCCATAGTGTGATAAAATAGATTATTTGTACAGACTTAAATCAAATTTCTATTTTGTCTGGAATTATTCCGCCTTATCACGATGTTTATGTTGTCAACCTATCTACGCGGTGTACTGTAAAATGATATGGACATTAATCGCGCACATCTAGCTTGCTTTGTTACGTTGGCTGATATTTAATTCAGACTCGTATGGAGGGGCACAAAAATGTCGTATAGGATATTTTTCATATTTCCTATACTTAGTACTTATATTTTGTTAGTCATATACAGGAGGTATTCCTATACTTAGTAATGTACGCATATTGATTCAGTCGTATACAGGGTATTTTATTATTTTGTTGCATTTGTTGACCTGAAGTAGTTGTTTGGATGGCGTTTTCTACTTTCTCGATACATACTCACATTCGGAATAGGGTAACTAATTTCATTTTTTATGTATTCTGATAAATTTTTATGCAGGTTCTTTAAAAAATGTCACATACAGCGGGGTATGGAGATTGTCAGTTGAATACAGGGTATTTTGTATTTCCTATACTTATTAGTACAGGTATTGACTGATTCGGATTAATCATTTTGTATTATTAAATACAGGGGGCTACGGAAATTGTTGTGGTCATATACATTTTGTATATCCTATAATTATTAGTACATGCATTGATTCGGATTTATCATTATGTCACATGCAGGGGCTATGGAGATTGTCAGTTGAATACAGAGTATTTTGTATTTCCTATACTTATTAGTACATGCATTGATTGATTCGGATTAATCATTTTGTATTATTATATACAGGGGGTTACGGAAATTGTTAATCATATATACTTATTACTACAATGCATATTAATTGAATCGTATACAGGGATTATGGAAAATGATGTGGTGTTCCTTCGAATGTTTGTTACCATGTATACCCGTAGCTCAGTTATGTAATTCTAAAATTCCGGGAAATGTAATTTGATACACACGTACATTCTAGACTTGTCGGTGACCTTCAAATAACCTATACACATATGCATTAAAATTCCAGGAAATGTAATTGGATACCTCGCACACCTGCACGTAAATTCCCGGAAATCCTGAGCCAAGATCCTGCTCCAAGATTGCTACACATGTGCATTAAAATGTAATTTGATATCCCGCATACCTACACGTAAATTCCCGGAAATCCTGATCCAAGATCTTGCTCCAAGATCGCTACACACGTACATTAAAATGTAATTTGATACCTCGCATACCTGCACGTAAATTCCCGAAAATCCTGATCCAAGATCCTGCTCCCGCTTCCATAGAATTCCCGTTTACCCACTACTGAAGCCAACTTCCTAGGCTTAAAAAAATTGTGATATCTACTCCGTTAGGCATTCCATTAGATTTTCAAATATATGAGGGAAATCTGCTCTGATCCCAACACCAGAAAAACTTGATGTAGGTAAAAAATTTGTACTAAAAATGTGCGATACTATACCTGGTGTTACAGTTTTTACCGACGGGTATTTAACCTCAGCCAGTTTGATAGGCACCTTATTGGCAAGATCGATTAGCTTCACTGGAACGCTTATGAAATCCCGAATTCCTTAAAAAAGTAGACTTTTTATGTGACAACCAAACGAAAAAAGTTGGAGGGGAAACTATGAAGATTTGAATTTGAATATCGTAATATGTTAATATAGTATAACTGGTTGCCTACCGTTCGTGCTCCATGTGAGCCACGCACAGTGATGTTAGCAGCGAGTTGCTGGCAACGCATTGCTAGCAACGCACTGTAACTGTACCTAATTAGGAAGCGAGTTTCGAACGACTCGATTATAAGCTTTTCAAGACCGTTATTATCAATTAAACCTAGTTATGTGAGCATCCTTATCTACATTATGCTGACGTTACCTAATGGCCACATCATTCATGCTGCTTACTAGACAATAAATACCTAGCTTATAAATAGGAGTTTTGCTATAGAGCTCATTAGATTTATATCCATTCTCGAACTTGCCACATGTGTTTAATTGTAACACTATAAAATAAATAAGTTAATTTCTTTGAGTTGTGAACTTTTGACTTTTTAAAATCTTTTTAAAAACGTCTTTTCCAAAGCGAAAGACTTAGCTGGCGCAGTCGGTGCAGATTTAAGTCCGTCGGTCCGTGCATCGTGCAGAAATCGACGTGAAATTTTGATTTCTTTAGACTTAAATAAAAGAACCTCGTGTTGTGAGTGCATAGTGCAACTTTTCCATCAAGGAAATTGACAACAGCCACTGCAAGTTGAATTGAGTAGATTTGCAAGAAGAACCAAATGCAGTTCCAGGTGGATAACTTATCCAAAGGCAGCAGACACCTCTTCCAATCAAGGTAAGTCGAGTTTGTTTTCCTTTGTTCACTTCCTGGGTATTATATCGTATAAACCCAAGAAAAGTTTAGTTAGGTGAGAACATTTCTGTTCAACAAATTAGTTAGGTGAGAACATTTCTGTTCAACAATTTAATTAGGTGAGAACATTTCTGTTCAAAAATTTAGTTACGTGAGAACATTTCTGTTCAAAAATTTAATTAGGTGAAACGTAGAATTAAGAAGAAAAAGTAATTTTAAGAAACTTGAAAACTTTGTAATTTTCACACATGGTAAAATAAGTGAACCGTTTCCAAATTTCAAAGAGCCATCATAAATAAAACAAGTAACAATTTTTGGCATTATTTTATATTTCAAAAATTAACAATTCTTGATCAGATCTTGTCAAAATTTTATCATTTACTATCAAATATAATTTTTATAAGAAAACATCTGTAAAATCACATTTTTCATCTCATGAACGATAATAATCAGTTAGACTCAATACTTTGTTCACTCAGTTCTTTATCATTTGATAAACCTGAACCAGAAAAAACAGAAAGTCCAGAAATGGCTACTGAAAATGTCATAAATATTAATGTTCTGAAATTGTATGCAGACTCAATAGCACCTTATGATGGTACGGAACTCGAATTAGAACCATTTATAAATGCGGTTGACGAATTTTATGACCTATACGGCAATACCACAGATCGCGGATTAAATAAATGTGTCGAACGCATAATAGCGGGTAAACTAAGAGACGGGGCCCGTATGTTAATAATCGCTCGTCCAGAATTAAATTCATGGGCACTAATTAAAGAAAATCTCAGAAGTACTTTCGGAGACAACCGATCTTTAGACATTTTAGAACAAACATTATTTACCATGACGATAAAACATAACCAAAATCCTATTGAATTTGCTAGACGGATTCAAACAAACCGCAGTAAATTATGTTTTAAATTAAACTCAAAACCTGTCACAGAAATTACCAAACAACAAAAATTAATTTATATAGATCAATGAGTCCCAAAGTTTAAAAGTCTTTTTACGGAATTTAAACATGCGAACTTGTGATTTTATTAGATCTAGAAATCCTAAAGCATTAGAAGAAGCCATAAATTTGTATATTGAAAATGAAAACTTTATACAAACTCAAATTCAGACCCAAAATTCAATTAACAAACAACCTGTTAAAACACAAATAACGCAACAAAATTCTAACAAATTCCAGACTCAAATGCCATATAAATATAATTATCAAAACCAATTTTTGCAATTTCCACCACAGCAAAATGTTCCTAGTCAACCTATACCAATTCAGCCTAGACCAAATATGAATATTAGATTTCCCACAAATAACCAAGTTTTTGGAAATCAACAAAAACAAAATGTGTTCAGACCAAATCAGAATAGAACCCCACAACATGCACCTGAACCCATGTCGATACAATCGCGGCAAAGTTTCCCCACAAACAGAAACTATCAAAATCACCCACAGCCGAGACTTACCTCTGGCCAGGTGAGACAACAGTTTCCTTGGGTACAACGCACCCAAAATCCAAAATTCACTGTTCAGGAGCTACACGCAATAAATGACGAACCATCCGACGTCACATACGATACCGAAAATGCAAATTACTTTTATTCTGAAGAACAAAATAAAGAAAATTTCGATAATCAATATTCAATTTCTGAAAATGAAATATATCAAGTACCTGACCAATACCACAACCCATATAACCAAGAATATAGAGAAGACCCTATAGATAATGCAAATTATGATCCAAATCTCGAGAATCCAAATTTTCTCAAACTTCCTCAAACAGACAGACAGACATAACATTTAATGCATATATAAACGCTTTACCGTACATACAAACAACAAATCCCGATTTAAAATTATTAATCGACACCGGTTGTAACGTTTCCATGTTGAGACCAATTGTAGCCGAATTATATTTTCCAAATTGCATGTATAAAGCACCTTCATTATTACAATCGATAGGCCAAGCTCGCGAAGCTGTGTACAAAGCAAAAATACCAGCTTTTAAGGAATTACAGTCAGACAAAGAAATAGAATTTACGTTATATCCTTTTTCAGACTACTTCGACGGAATTATAGGCCTAGATGAATTACGAAAATTAGATTTACAAATGCATTTTACAGAACAAGTTTTATACAATGATAAAGTTCAAATACCGTTCAAATATCGCGAGGAACACACACAAACGCATATAAAAATTGAAATACCACCCCATCAAACTATTAATAAATTATTTTATGTAAATAAACGTGAAGGAAATATTTTAGTTCCCGAACAAAATGTTTTCGGACTATACATTCCTGAAACTTTAACTTATGCAGAAAATTTTCGTGCTAGATTTGAAATTCAAAATAATACTGATCAGGCTTCGTGTGTAGAAATTAGAACACCTTTTGATGTCACACTTTATGATCCTGAAAATTTTGAAATTTATAATATTGAAGACGCATTACCCGATTATTCTAGTCAAACAAGCCAACATAAAAATTTAAATGATTTAATTAGAACCAGTCATATGAACGAGGAAGAACGCGAAGAAATATTAAAACATAAATAAATTTCCCGATATTTTTCATCACGCTGATCAGAAACTATCATTTACCAACAAAGTAAAACACGAGATAAAACTAACGACGAAATCCCCATTCATGTAAAAACTTATCGGTTTCCACACTATCACAAAACCGAAGTAAACACACAAATAAATAAGATGTTAAAAGACAGCATTATTAGACCAAGTCAATCACCCTGGTCCAGTCCGATTTGGATAGTCCCAAAAAAGGCCGACGCATCCGGAGTAAAGAAATGGCGTATTGTAGTGGACTATAGGCGAGTAAACGAAAAAACAATAGACGACAGATACCCGATACCAAACATCGACGATATACTTGACAAATTAGGCAAGTGTAATTATTTTACAACTTTAGATTTAGCTAGCGGATTCCACCAAATCGAAATGCAACAAAACAGCATTGAAAAAACGGCATTTAACGTCGAAAACGGCCATTACGAATATTTGCGTATGCCATTTGGCCTTAAGAACGCTCCAGCCACGTTTCAACGTGTGATGGACCATGTTTTACGAGAACTTCAAAATAAAATATGTTTAGTCTACATGGACGACATAATTATTTTCAGTACTTCCCTTCAGGAACATATTCAAAATCTAAAACAAGTATTTTCAAAATTGAGAGAGGCTAAATTAAAAATACAATTAGACAAGTCGGAATTTTTAAAACAGAACGTTGAATTTTTAGGGCATGTTATTACACCACAAGGTATAAAACCTAACCCCAACAAAATTCGAGCCATCAAAAACTTTCCTATTCCTAAGACGGCACGTGAAATAAAATCATTTTTAGGACTACTTGGATTTTATAGAAAATTCATAAAGGATTTTGCAAAGATCACAAAACCCTTTACGAAGTGTTTGAAAAAAGGCGAAAAAGTTATTCATTCACCTGAATTTTTGTGAGCATTCGAGACCTGTAAAAACATACTTATTAACGAACCATTGTTACAATACCCCGATTTCACTAAGCCTTTTATACTCACCACCGATGCTAGTAACTACGCACTCGGGGCGGTTTTATCACAAGGAACTATAGGTAATGATAAACCAGTAGCGTACGCTAGTCGCACCCTTAACCCTGCGGAAATAAATTACAGTACTATAGAAAAAGAGTTATTATCCATCGTAAATTTTACAAAATACTGGCGTCCAATCCTATTTGGCCGAAAATTTACCATAGTCACAGACCACAAACCCCTACAGTGGGTTAATAACTTGAAAGAGCCAAACAGTCGCCTTATGCGATGGCGTCTAAAACTAATGGAATATGACTATGACATAATATACAAAAAGGGTAAAGACAATAAAGTAGCAGACGCTCTCTCGCGTATTGAAATTCAGCCTGAAATACATCCAATAGAAAACAAATCTATTGACGGCAATATAGACGATTCGGATCAAAACAAATTAGAAACCGACTTCCCCGAGTTAACATTAGATGACTTAATTGATCTAGAATTTCGATCAGACGAGGATGTTTCCCCCGCCGACTTAACAGTGCAGAACACTCCGAAAATTAATGTAATCTCGGATACGCAAATTTGCCCCCCTAAATCACAGGCGTCAAATGAAACAATACATTCCGCAACCGAAAACCCAATATTAAATATTCCCATTTCAGAAAATGCAATCAATACATTTAAAAATCAGCTAATGATTACAGCTAGTAAAGACATTACCAGTACCCACGTAAAACTCGCAAAACAATTCGGGACAAAAACTAGATATCAGATAGTTTTTCCTAGTAGAAATAAAGACATGTTTGAAAACGAAGTAGTGAAAACTTTTAAAGAATATGTAAAGCCTAAAACACTATACGGAATACTAATTGACGAACGGATTATGCAAGAAATAATTCCCATTTTGCAGCGACATTTTCAACATACTGCTTACAAATTAGTACAGACAAATAACTACGTTGACGATATCGAAAAACCAGAATCGCAACAAGAAAAAATCAAATACCACCACGAACAAAAAACTGTACATCGCGGTATTAACGAAACCACCCTCGCCCTGCGAAATCTGTATTATTGGCCTATTTAAACAATGACGTAATAAATTATATAAATACTTGTGTCACCTGTCAGAAAACAAAATATGAACGACATCCACATAAAATTGTATTTCAGTCAACCCCTATTGGACATCGTCCTTTTGAACATTTGTACATAGACACATTTGTTGTGAGCAAACAGAAATTTTTAACTGTAATAGATAGTTTTAGCCGTTTCGGACAAGCTTACCCTATTTGCCTTACAGCTACTCATGTTTGCGAAGATTTACTAAAATACATGTCACACTATGGTATCCCCAGAAAAATCACTTGCGACCTAGGAACCGAATTTAAAAACCATTTATTCGAAGAATTTTGTGCTAAACATAGTATCGAATTACACTTTATAACTGTAAGAAATCCTGGTAGTAAATCCCCTATAGAGCGATTTCACTCTACTATACTAGAAGGACTACGTATATTAAATACGGGACTAAACAAGACACAAACGATCGAAACGTTAATGAGTTAACGCGATTTTAGGATATAATAACTCCTTGCATTCAGCAACAAAATTTACACCTTTTCAAATTATAAAAGGAGATTTCGATAATAAAACGGCATTCGAAATGTCCGAACACGACATTATTAATGATTACGTTAACAAACACAGTACAAACTTACAAATAATAGAAAAAATGGTTAACGAGAATAGCGAAAAGAGTAAAGACCTTTCGAAAGTCAACAAAAATAGAAATGAACCAGAACCGATTACTACGCACAAAACCGCGTATGCAAAATTAACTCTCAGAAATAAGATCGCTACTCCCTACGAATCAGTTATGGTCGTTCAAGACCAACAGAATAAAATATTAACAACAAAACGCACACGCCATAAATCTACGCTTAAACCAGCCAGAAATCTAAAAGGAAAATTACCTGTTTCAGATGCTGGGACTACTAGCCATATTGTACCTGACGTCGCTAGTACAAGCACAAATCAAGATAGATACAATTTCTAACCCTATCCTTCCTTTTTCGTTAGGCAAAGCCCGAACCACTTCACAAAAACATTCATTTATAAAATACATTGATTTAACAAATTTTGATGCCACCATATTAAGCATAAAAATAATTATGGAAACAATAAAACTCATCATAGATACAAACGACGAACTATATCCGCAACTAAATAATATATATGAACATCTAGAATACTTACTAAATCAAGCGGAAAATAAACTGAAAAACGTGAAACCGTTAGGAAATACACGAACAAAAAGAGGCCTTTTTAATATAATTGGAAAAGCTTGCAAATGGGCCTTTGGCACCTTAGATTCGGACGACGCAAAACGATATGACAACGCTATATCCATCCTAGAGTCAAACCAGAAAGAGATGCATACAGATTTAGAAAATTATTTAACAATTACAAACAATTTTATGAACGAAACAATATCAACATTCGAAAAAATCACTATTAATCAAAATCAAATAAATACTAGATTAAGAATTATTGAACAAAGCTTGAATAAATTTACACTATTTTTAAGATTGCAAAATTTTCTAGACAATATGATTATAGATTGTTTATCGTTAATTACCATACTAGACAACATACAAGATGCAATATTATTCGCACACCTAGAATCAATACATAGTGCTATTCTACCTATCAATGATTTAATTGATCTGGCAAGAATAATGAACACCCTGTATATCGAGGGAACCCCAGAATTTAAAAACATTCAGAGTTATTATGAACTAATAAAAACAGAAATTTATTATGTAAAGCAAACCATATGCCTTATATTTCACTTCCCTATTTTGAGCGAAGGTTTATACGATTATTACCACTTATTCCCTATACCCGCTCTAAATAAAACCATAATCCCTCTAAAACCATGTAAACTCGACTTATCACCACTACGAAGAACTACCATGCCCAGGTATCGAGGACCTGTGTTTGTATCATGTAACACAAACCGTATCACAAGGAGATTGCCTACCCCAAATACTTAGCGGCGCTGGATCAGCACCCTGCTAAACTACAGACGTCGTCATAAAAAATGACATTTTGGAACGAATAAACAACGCCTATGTATTAGCCATACCAGCCACTAAGATGACGATAGAAAAGCAATGCGGAGAACATGGTTACAATATCATTGACCAACCCCATCTGATATATATACCCCAAGAATGTAGTATATCTATCCATGGACATGAATTCCACAACATTGCCGGTTTCATCCCTGGAACACCCTTGGAAATCCTCCCAGTGAGAACATTGTCCACCAAGGAGAACAACAAAGAAGTCACCCCCTACAAACAAATAGAGGTGAATCGACTCGCAGACATCAAACGCATGGCTGACGAAACCCATTTACACGAACTAAAGACACTTAGT
This sequence comes from Stenurella melanura, assembly GCA_963583905.1. NCBI lineage: Eukaryota > Metazoa > Arthropoda > Insecta > Coleoptera > Cerambycidae > Stenurella > Stenurella melanura. The sequence goes on from OY757315.1 coordinate 75,146,102, forward strand.
GATATTAACAAGTGATCATACTGACTTATACATATGTTTATCTATAATTATTGTTATTTTATTAATTTGCTTTCTCAAATTTATCTACCCTAAGAAACAAAAAATGTTTCACACATTGTTCAGCTTTAAGAAAGATGCCGAACGAGAGAACCAGGACACACCCCCTGAGAATTCATCGAAAAATACTGAAAAAACAAAATCCTTTATTTTTTCAGCTTAGGGATGGAGGAGTTATGTGAGCATCCTTATCTACATTATGCTGACGTTACCTAATGGCCACATCATTCATGCTGCTTACTAGACAATAAATACCTAGCTTATAAATAGGAGTTTTGCTATAGAGCTCATTAGATTTATATCCATTCTCGAACTTGCCACATGTGTTTAATTGTAACAGTATAAAATAAATAAGTTAATTTCTTTGAGTTGTGAACTTTTGACTTTTTAAAATCTTTTCACACCACTCTTACAAATTTTTCAGTCAATTTAACCTATCGTCACTAAATAGTTCACATTATTTGTTCATTTTATGCTATTATTCAGTATTTTATGTAACCGTCTAAGCCAATATATTTTGGAGGGGTCATATTTTGCCTATTATTAGTTAATATTTTATTAGTTTTAAGTTATCATATGTTTTGTGTTAGGTTAAGTGTGGGCCACACATCTAAATATATCGATTGTGTGTAATGTTATCTCGGTGGTATTTGGCTGTAAGCTTACCTAAATATTATTAAATCTGTTATAGTAAGAAGCGTATTTGTTTTCACCAGCGTACATTTAAAGCCCCAATTTTTTGTCGGATCCACTCCCCAGGTACTTGTCTAGTCGGCCGTGTGAGCCTCTTTCGCCACCAATTAAATGCAGAGAGGGGAATGCACGTAAAACATAAAAATTTTGTTCAGGGCACAGGGTGACCACCCTACCCTGCTGTATTGCTGATATATCAGCCTCTAAAGTTAAATTTTTTTACATATTCCCCTTTTATCTGGGAGTCCTGTAACAAATGGCGCCCAATCGTTCTTGATGATAATTGGGGGTGTTTTCTGGTGTTGTATCAGCTGGTGAAAATTAGGTACGTTATCGTCATACGTAGTTTTTTTATCATTGCCATACCGAGTAAGTACTAGTACTATAAAATTGTACTTGCTGAGGTACTTGCTTTAGCATATTTCTGTTACACACTTTTTTTTGATATATTTTTTTTTACTGAAATACTTAGTAGCTTTTTAGGTGGGATTTTTTTTTAGGGTATAGTGTTTAGAGATTTTATGTGTTTTTTCTTTCTCATTCGTGTGTAGGTACACTCTCTCTTAGAGGGGGGGAGATTAGTATATTGATTATATTTATTATTATTGACTATTATTGCCTTATATTGATGATTAATGATTTGATTATTATTACTGATTATTAGTGCCTTATTTAATTGTTGATTATTTGATTATTATTGCCCTATATTGTTTATTGATTACTGATTTATTGTTGCATATATTGATTACTTCTTTTTGCTTAATATTAATTGGTTATCTGCTTTATATTCGTGCTAACTGTAGAAGGACGCTATAAATTATCGGGATATCGGGTTTGAATTTTTTTTTTTTGGGGACTTTTAATATCTTTTACTATGGAAATCAATCGTTTGTTGGTAGACGAGTTAACTTATGAGCTTTCAATAAGAGGGTTATCTTCAGAACGTACAGTAGCGGAGAAGCGAAGTACTTTGAGAGGGTTAATGCGGTGTGAACAGTTGGGATTCTCAACAAATTCTCCAGATTTGGACTTAGACGCTGAATCGGAATTAGATATTTGTGATAAAAAACTGCAACAACTTGGTACCGACATAACAAATTTCGATATGAATAACAAAGCCAATGAACACTCACGCATTCACACACGGTTGTTACATGTTAATGGTCGGCTCTCAAGGTTAATAAATTTATCTGAAAATCAAAACCGTGATAAAGTAAAGTTAATGGCACGTTGTATGCAAATGATTGATGATGTTGGAAATTTGTTGGAATCTCAGCTTAATTTGCAAACACAGGAGCCGTCACATGCTATTAGAGACCCAAGTGGTAATAGGACAAATCCAGAATTCTCGTTACTAGATATGGACAATCCTTTACTTCCGGAAATTGTACATGACTCAGCTCGTAGGGTTTCTTCTTTGGTCTTAACTACTGACGATAATCAGCAGGAGCTTGCGGGAGCTGCGAATGCTTTGATAGAGTTGCAAACAGATAGACCCCGGGTAACTTTCAGTAGTATGCCACAAATTATATCCAGTTCTCAAAGTTCAGCGTTAACGGTTAATACAAATACTAAGAATGTTAATGTGTCACGACCCTCGAATATGGGTAATTGTTATGAACCGTCTTACTCTTGTAAACCGATTGCAGTCAGTAAATGGAATGTTAGGTTTGATGGGAAGAGTAGTGTTTTTAATTTTCTAGAAAAAGTAGAGGAACTGCGTGTATCTAGAGGGGCTTCAAAGGAGCAATTGTTTTTCGCCGCTGCAGAACTTTTTACAGGGGATGCATTAATTTGGTATCGGTCGTTTGTTAAGGATAGAATAGGATCTTGGGATGATCTCGTGGTCAAACTTAAATCTGCGTTCTTGCCTTATCATTATGAGAGGGATATTTGGGAAGAGCGAACCCAAGGCAATCCGGAATCCGTCATGGTATATATTGCCGCGATGGAGAATCATTTCAACTGGTTGTCCCAAAAGCCTGAAGAGCGCCAACGAGTTCAGATTATTCGAGAACGACTTCTCCCGTATTTACAAATGCATTTAGCTTCATAATGTGCGGACAGACCGATACTCACCATCGATAACTTACTAGAGTCGTGTCGTAATCTCGAGGAAACATACCTTCACACCCAACAGGTTACTCCTCCATCAACTAACTATCGAGCCATGTTAGAGCCTACGTTGGCCTTCAATTATTCGAGACTCTCCCACAGGGTCGCATCCATGGAAGTTGGTCCTAGCGACACTATAAGGGATTCTGCTGGGATATTAAGTCCGGTCATTGCGGCTATAGAACAGTCGCCGCGGGGACTTACAGGCCTGTGCTGGAATTGTCGCGGTTCGGGACATTCGCATCGCGAATGTAACCAGCCACGTCAACGTTATTGCTATCGTTGTGGTCACGCGAATGTCACTATTCCTACTTGTCCGAAATGTTCGGGAAACGACCATCCGGGACACAGACAGACCGAAATGTGAGCTCGGAAAAATTTGCTTCGGTCCAACAAAATCGACAACAAAACTTTATTGCGCGAACTAAGCCGGTACTAGACTTTATTTTAGGCCATGTGGACAATGATCAGCGTCCATACTTAGACGTCAAAATTTTAGGCTGTGAGGTCAAGGGTCTTCTCGATTCTGGAGCCTCTAAAATAGTGGTCGGACAACCCGGCTGGACGTTGTTACGTACATTAGGGTTACCAATGATGAACACCTCTAGTACTAGCCAAGTTACGGTCGCAAATAATCAGCCATGTAAAATTGTAGGTCGCTATCAGGTGCCTATGCAATTGTTAGACAAGGTCAAGGTCATTGAGGTATTAGTTGTACCAGATCTACCGCATACTCTGATTCTTGGCATAGATTTCTGGATTGAGATGGTATCGTACCAAACTTAAAGCACAGTTGCTGGACATTCGTTAGTGATGCGCCGTATATACAAGTTCATTCGGTTTGCGCAGAGGATACACTCACGAAAGAGCAGCGGTTGGAACTCGATGAAGTGGTAACTGCTCATTTTGACCGAGCAGGTACTAAATTGGGACGTACCACTCTACTAGCATAAAATTGTAACGGACTCTGAGCCGATCAAACAAAGGTATTATCCGGTATCGCCAGCGGTGCAAAAGCACATAGACGAAGAAGTACAACGCATGCTCGAGGAAGATATCATTGAGAGATCTCACTCGGCATGGTCAAGTCCTGTACTATTGGTGCCCAAGAAAGATAACACGTTTCGCCTTTGTATTGATTACCGTCGCCTAAATAAGGTTACCAAGAAGGATGCCTATCCTATTCCGTATGTTTCTGCAATTTTGAGCAAATTAGGTAACGCCCATTATCTCAGCTCCCTAGACATCAAATCTGCTTATCATCAGGTTCCAGTCGCGGAAGATTCTAGAGAATATACGGCATTTACGGTTCCCGGTCGTGGGTTGTTCCAATTCAAGTGTATGCCATTCGGTTTGTCTAACGCTCCAGCTACTTGGATGCGTTTGATTGACAGAGTTTTAGGCCCAGAGCTTGAACCTTATGTCTTCGTATATCTTGACGACATAATTGTCGCCACACCGACTTTCGAAACGCACGTGCAAACTTTGAAGGAAATCTTTGATCGTCTTCTCAAGGCAGGGTTGACGTTGTCGCGAGACAAATGCAAGTTCTGTCTGGGGGAGCTTAAATACTTAGGCTACCGCGTGGATAGTCAAGGGTTACATGTGGATCCGGACAAAGTTAGCGCGATTCTCAATTTGCCTTCGCCTCGTAACGTGACGGAAGTTCGACAGATCATAGGGACTGCCGCTTGGTATTCCAGGTTTATACCAAATTTCTCTGAGGTGATCGCGTCTATGACAAATTTATTGCATAAAAAGACCCGTTGGAACTGGACCGATGAGTCTGAACATTCGTTTCAGTCTACTAAGAATTCGTTAGTGACTGCACCCATTCTCAGCTGTCCAGACCTCACGCTGCCATTTCAGGTTCAAACTGATGCGTCATCACATGCCATCGGGGCTGTGCTCTCGCAGCAGCACCCAGATGGTGAGCGAGTTATCTGTTATTTGAGTAGATCCCTCAGTCGAAACGAACGAAATTATTCCGTAACGGAGCGTGAATGCTTAGGAGTCTTATGGGCCGTCGAGAAGCTGCGCCCATATCTCGAGATGTCTAAGTTCACTGTCGTGACGGACCATGCGAGTTTGCTTTGGTTGAATAATTTGAAAGAACCTACTGGTCGTTTAGCACGTTGGGCTGTTCGCCTGCAGCAATTTGATTACGATCTCGTCCACCGTAAAGGCAAGGAGCATGTTGTACCAGACATGTTATCCCGTGCCGTTCCTCAAGACGAATCGTACGTGGAAGTCGCTTTGGTGCAACCGCATATCGCTTCAGATAGGTGGTATTCGAAAATGTTACGTTCTGTGCAGGAACACCCGTTACGTTATCGACAATGGCGCGTTTGCGATTCGCAGCTACTTAAACATATTCCTGTAGCATATCCAGATTTGGCAGGTTCAGCCGAAGCATGGAAAGTGGTCGTTCCGAAAAGTAAACGCGTGGAGATCATTCGCGAGAATCACGACATAGAAACTTCAGGTCATGCAGGCGTGTATAAGACTTACGAGAGACTAAAGTCAAGGTATTATTGGCCACAGATGCGCGCTGACGAAGCTAGGTATGTGCGGAACTGTACTGTGTGTATTTCTTGTAAACCGATGAGACAAGCACCAGCTGGACTTATGGGGCAACGACAGCCCATCACTAGGCCATTTCAAGTCCTAAGTTGTGATCTGGTGGGACCACTACCACGGTCTTCTGGGGGTTATACCCACATCCTCACAGTCTCAGATTATTTTTCAAAGTTCGCCTTGTTGTTCCCCCTACGCCAAGCTACAGCGACAAGCATCAAAAAGCAAATCGAGGAGAACGTTTTTCTGCTATTCGGTGTCCCGGAAGTACTAATTTGTGATAATGGACCTTAATTCACGAGCAAAGAGTTTGCGAAACTGTGTGAGGCTTACAAGTGTAGGATTTCTTTTAATCCTGTGTACCACCCTCAAGCCAATCCGGTCGAGAGAATGCATGGTGTGTTGAAAACGATGTTAAGGTCATATGTACAAGACAACCAGAGACAATGGTGCAAACTACTACCAAAGGTTGGGTGTGCTTTACGTACCCAGAAGCACGAGGCCACAGGCCACACTCCATATTTTATAAATTTTGGCCGAGAACATATCGTCAGGGGAGACCAACACAACCATCCTCTTCGGGACGATCAGCCGTCAGATCTAAATCGCTCTGAAGCTTTTGAACCGCTATTCAAAGATGTCCGTAAATGTTTGGACCTTGCATATCATCGCGCTAAACGACGCTATGACTAGCGAAGGAGACCGGTAGAATTAGCCGTAGGTGACTGCGTCTGGTTACGAAACTACGTTCTTTCTAACGCAGCTAATTATTTTACCGCCAAACTAGCACCTAAATTTATGGGTCCCTTCCGGATTTCAAAGAAACTGTCGTCGGTCCGGTATGAGTTGAAGGATTCAAACGGTGACTCGAAAGGCGAATGGCACATACAAGATTTGAAGTTAGATCCCCGAGACGACGCCGAGAAATAGCACTTCTAGTGGCTGATATGTTTAGCAGTATCCGTTGGTTATAGGGCAATTTTCCGCATTTTGTTTTCTGTAGGTTTTATCACTTCATGTCGTACTTATCCGATTATTTTTTTCTTTATGTATTTTTGCTGGATAAAGTTTCTTTATCCAAGGGTTGTAGGGAGGGCCACGTTTTGCTGGGTGTAGCGTCAGGAATGTCTGCATGCCACGTTTTGCTGGATGTAGTGTCTTGAGCGGCTGCATGCCACGCATTGGTTGTCAACCGTGTAGTGGAAACTCGCCACGTTTGATCTCAGAGTAGGATACCTGTCGGCTACCGAAGTATTTCGTGTGGAGTATTAGACAAAGGATTTATTATCGTACCGTATAGGGATTCTTTTTGTTTGTTAGGGTCCGATGTCGAAGTACAGTTTCGTCTCTTACGTTCTGAGGACATTTTGGGTGGACTTTCACACACTTGGGAGACATCAACGACTATGACATAACAACGTCATTATTCTTTGTGTTGTCCAGTTTCTATCTCTATCTTCTATCTGCTATCCTTTTCTATGTTCTCTTTATCTCTTCTCTATACTGTTTGGATAAGTATCGATTTCTATTGTTGTAATAGTTACCTTTTAGTCATTGTGTTGACCAAATATTGTTCTCTGGATTACTAGTTTTTTTCTCTCTCCGTCGTATCTTTCAGTATGTTTAAGGTTTAGTAAGTTTCGTGTCGTCCTAGTCGTAGGGTATATTATATGCCATCAGGGAACTTGCCTCGGAATGGGGTTGAGCAGGTTTCTGTCGGGCTGTCTTAAAGGACAGGGCGTTAAGGAGGGTCTAGCGGACATCTAGGTAAGGGGGCTTGTTAGGCAGGAGTGGCCTAGGTCGCCTGACGTTCTTAATAGTGACAAGTCTGCCGGACGAGGCACTGTTCACCGCACCTGAAGCGGGAGTATTCCCAGTGGTCTCTTTTTGTCATCTAGTCGTGGTTTTTTTTTACGTCTAGTTTTAGCCTCTTGGAGCTATATCCAATACCCAATAACAGTCTGGAATCTGTTATTTAGGCAGTAGTTTATTAACTAGCTGTATCGTGGTCTAGATGTTCTTATGCCTACTCCAATTTTAGCACTGGCAACCGCTATAACGCTGCTCAGGCATTCCACCACAGTGTCTGTGGGGACTGATCCTTGGAGGTGCTCCCCTAAAACATTTTATCTTTTACTTTCTCTTGTTCTCTTTTTCTCGTTCCATTTTACACCGGGCGAAGCATTACCTTTCCCGGGTGGGGTTTTCAAGAGTTTTTGTATGCTATATAGCAACACTCATTATCGAGGCTTTTCATGCAACTTGATTTAGCGCAAAATGGGTGTGAGTTGAATTACCTTCCATCTTTATTATATCCTTTTGACTATATGAGGATTCTTGATAAATACTCTCGGAATTGGTGATGTTCATGACTTTGTCCAGTGGTAAAACGAACTTTCTGGTGGTATATTGTTTAGGTAGTTATTATATAAGTTTTATCTCTTTTATTATTATTTTTTTTTTCGGTGTCTTCTGTCCCTTAAGGTTAGCTCAGCGAAGTTTAAGTCTTTAGGCCCCTAATTTTCTTTTCTGAGAGAATTACGGGGTAATCCTCTTTAAGTTGGGGGGGGGTGTTACAGTCTATTTTCGTATCTGCACATTTACAATTTGAATATCGTAATATGTTAATATAGTATAACTGTTTGCCTACCGTTCGTGCTCCATGTGAGCCACGCACAGTGATGTTCGCAGCGAGTTGCTAGCAACGCATTGCTAGCAACGCACTGTAACTATACCTAATTAGGAAGCGAGTTTCGAACGTCTCGATTATAACCTTTTCAAGACCGTTATTATCAATTAAACCTATTGTTTTGTTAATGGAATTATGAAATACTGTATTATGTGTGGAATATAAACGTCATTAAGGGAGATTTATCAGATTTGTGGGTTATGTTGTATAGTGTTCATTCGGAACGTACCCATGGACAAAGCTAAAGTCATTCTCAGATTTTGACAGAGGTTTCCGTCTGGGCCATTTTTGGGGATTTTTCCGTTTGCCGGCTCGAAGAGAAGTTGTGTCACTGAGCACGTGGATAGCATTTTGTTAATTTGCTCCTTTAATGGGATTTAGTGCTGTAGTGACAAATTAGCAGTATTTTATTTTGATATTTTTGTTATTTTCTGTTGGGAAGTACTGCTACGGAATTTTCCGGATAAATCAACTTGCTGGAAGCACGTGGCAAAGGAATTCTGAAAGCTCACTCAACATCTAAGGTATACCTCTGAAATCTCTTTAGAAAATAGATTTGTAATATTCGTTATTTCTTTATTGCAGGGCTTTTTGGCTTTTTTGTTCTTTTTGGTTCTCTTGTTCTTTGGTACCTTTTGTTCTTTTGGTTTCATTTTATCTTGGACTTTTACTGGTATCGCATCATGTATGTTTGACCCCACATCTTACCTGTTGGATTTGTACATCTGTATGTAAATTTGGTTTTACTGAAACTTGATTGGCAAGATATTTGGTAAATTTGGAATCCTGAGTGTACCGGTGAGACTCTCCTGCCTGGTTCCCTTGGAAGCTACGCTCCCCTGGTAGGCCTAGTGGTTACATTTTGAAACCTGGTGGAGGTAAGCGTCTTTGAATTACCTAACGAGGGACCTTATACCACATTCCACCTTCTACGTGAGGCATAGAGAGCCCGTCAGCTTTCTTACGGTACACATTAAATGTAAATTATCAGTACATATTTTGCATATGACCAATTAAATTTAGTAGTTTTGAACACCACTCTTACAAATGTTTCAGTCAATTTAACCTATCGTCACTAAATAGTTCACATTATTTGTTCATTTTATGCTATTATTCAGTATTTTATGTAACCGTCTAAGCCAATATATTTTGGGGGGGTCATATTTTGCCTATTATTAGTTAATATTTTATTAGTTTTAAGTTATCATATGTTTTGTGTTAGGTTAAGTGTGGGCCACACATCTAAATATATCGATTGTGTGTAATGTTATCTCGGTGGTATTTGGCTGTAAGCTTACCTAAATATTATTAAATCTGTTATAGTAAGAAGCGTATTTGTTTTCACCAGCGTACATTTAAAGCCCCAATTTTTTGTCGGATCCACTCCCCAGGTACTTGTCTAGTCGGCCGTGTGAGCCTCTTTCGCCACCAATTAAATGCAGAGAGGGGACTGCACGTAAAACATAAAAAATTTGTTCAGGGCACAGGGTGACCACCCTACCCTGCTGTATTGCTGATATATCAGCCTCTAAAGTTAAATTTTTTTACATATTCCCCTTTTATCTGGGAGCCCTGTAACAATAGGCGAATGCAAATTTTCAAAAATTGATTCGAAAGTACCACGAAATCTATTTATAGTCGATCTTAGCAGCGCCAAACGCCTCCAGCAAAATACGTATCTTTTAGAAACCAATTTGGTCATTCCGAACTCACGTAAAACACACTCAAAAAAAATTTTTGATTTATCAAAATTTCTCCAAGAAATTAGAAAGTACAACGAAATTCACATATCTCGGATTCCTAAATGTCCGCAGCGTCATAAAAGCTATCAAACGCGTCGTTTAACATAAAACAGAACTCAACTCTAAACCGACAATTAATTATTATAAAAACTCTCCGCTCGATCCCATCGTCAACGAGGAGCGGCTATCGAGAGACAAATATTTCACGGTGTACGCATGCGTCGATCTTTCGTTGTCCTAGCCATGTGCCTCATCCTAACAGCCCTAACCTAATTTTTTACCTTTGTTGTAGCCTCTTTTGGTTTTGATTTTTCAGTAGTTTGATTTGTTTGTACTGTTTTTTAAAAATGCCTATTTATTGTATTTAGTGTGACAAACTTTATAGTACACAGTTTAATTTAAATAAACATATGAGAACAGTGCATAATAAAGAACCCAAGTACATTGAATATGTTTCGGAAACAAAGTATATGTGTGTTACATGCAATGTTTATTTCCAGTTCATTAATGACTTAAGGAAACCTTCAGTGGATAAACATAACGTCGAAAATATTGTAGAGGAAATGAGTCTTGAGTCCATAAGTGGTAGGTAAATGGTAACATTTTTATCTAATGATGAAATAAAGTTTATAATAATAGGCCATTCAGTATGTTAATTTTTATTTTTTAGCATTTTCTCAGTATTTATCATAAGAGGAAAGTAGTAAAAGAGTTCAGTACGTCAGGAATGCCGAAATGCTCTATGTATGGATATACTATGAGTGTAGACGTTCTTACAGAAAAGAGAATTTCGAGCTGTAGTAAATAATACCTAAAATAACGCTGAGGAAACTAATATTATTCCTGAAACAACAATAACGGAGACCGCAGCTTTGGCCCTAATTGGTACGGAAACGTTAGTGACAGACACTGAACCGCTGACTGCACTTGTGAGTAAAAACATATTCAATTTTATATTCATTTATAATTAGTTTCCTTGACACTTACAAGTCATGCAGTTTTGTAACAATATGTATTTTAAACTCTGTCTAGCGCAATCATCTCATCTTGCCAGTCAACTTTTGCTAGACTTGCCGCCATGTTATCATCTCCAGTTATATTCGAATTCAGGTCAAGATGATTTACACAATTCTTCCTTCTTAAAAATTTATGTAAAGTGTAGCACACTAGAACTATGTACTGAATATTGCCAGTCTTAGTAATGTAATTCTAAAGCGAGCCGCCAACATACCAAATGCATCTTCAACTACATTTCTGGCCCTTGATAGCCTATAATTATATATTCTTATTGTATGAGTAATTTCTCTATGTGCATAAGGTTTTAGCAGATGTTCATGCAGTGGAAATCCTTCATCTCCGATTAATACGAATTTAAGGTTTCCAATGTTTTCATGTTTTGGTGGAAAATTCAATTTTTTTGCTCCTAACTTAGACAATTTGATCCATTGTAAAATTCCTGAGCCTGGCATACGCCCTTGCTTTTCCACATCGACATATACGATTTCATACTTCGAATCAACTAATGACATTAACATAGTACTACGAAAAAATATTATAATTATAGCATTTGGCACTAAAATGTGGTGATGTTCGAATACGTATGTGTTTACCAACAAGTGCTCCTCCGCAATTTACAAACTGCCAGCGATAATTAAAACTTTTAGTTATGTTAGTCCAGTCTTTTTTGTTTTTAGGAAACTGAAATACAAAACATTTTGTTTATCTTTCAGTTCAAAATGAACCTGCCCGTCCTGGACAAGAAATTGTAGACGGGAAGAGATTATAAATATATTCCGCCCCTCGTTTGTACAGCAGCTACAGGGTATGCGCTTGCATTTTCAAGGAGGCATGTACTCAAACCTTCTGAAAAAAAAAAACAAGTTAATGAAGATTGGTGTACTGACAATTTTCTTATATAGGATTTTTTTTTATCATAAATTAATTGCAAATCTGTAATCAACCATTAAATACTTACTTAAATAGATTTGATAATTCCAAATTTATTACTCAATTTTCATTATTTATCATGTAATGTTTAGTAAGGACATGGCTAAAATTGTGTTCATTGTAATCTAATTACAAGTGGTTGATATTTTCTAAATTTTAAGTTACTTGTCATATTGCATGTAAATTATACCATACACCATGCTCTAGCAACATTTATTAAATATTCTTGAAGAATGTATAACTGCAGAACCACTACAACCAAGTACCTCCCATTTGGTGACTGTCCAAGAACAACCTGAACCGAGTTCAAGTACTCCCGATTCTCTTGAAGAGGATGAGGAGTTTGAAGTGACCCACAGTTCCACTGGTATGTTTTAATTTCTAAAAAGTTAAAAAGTATGGGTACTAAAAGTTATTTGTTATTCTATGATTCTATTTTGATTTGGAGAATGTCTCAGTCGTTTTTAATTTTCTATCAAAAAGGAAAAAATACGCCTTTGATCCATATATTTGCTTGTTTATATTTCTCTTTACCTATAACTTCACTGATTTGGATGCGGTTCATATTTTAACGTTGGATTATGTTCACCATTTTTAATGGAATACATATTAAATATGAATTAAAGTGAAGTATGCGAGCAGAGTTAAAATGTTTTATTTTATTTAGTACATGGATGTACAATGTACATGATGTATGTCATAATAGCAATTGAAGATTTTATATGTGATATTAATGGGGGACATGATTATTCTCGTATGTATCCAATATACACCAAGTAAAAAACGAAATTGTAATATTTTTTTACCATGTACATAAAAAATTATTTATTCTTAGACTCATCTGCTGCTCAGACCCAGACTCCAACATGTTAACAGTGTATTCTCCAAGGAAAAGTAAACTGAGGGAAGAAGTGAGTAAACTTAAACGAAAATAATTCGACCAGGAAAGTCAGTGAAAAAGGACAAAAATTGGAAAAGATGAATTTATTTAGTTTTGTTGAGATTACCTTTCTCAAGAACTTGTGGGACCCTCAATAGGTGGCACCTGCTCTCACACACACACATAAAAATGTTTTTTCGGGGCATTCGAGACTTTCTTCTGTAACTTAACTGTATTTTGCGGTAACACTGGCAAGAATTATAAAAATATATATGTACTTTATCATTATTATTGAAAACTTTCACTTTGACTAAGTATTCAGTTATCGAGATATATCTAAGTGTATTTTTGTTAACCTCTTGTTTTTTTTTTAAATTTCACTCACAATAAATGTACACTGTATACCAATTTTCAGTGTATTATGTTATTAATAATTGTATGCTCATTATGTATTTCTATAAATATATATTTTTTGGCTTTTGAGAATTTATTTAAAAAATCAAACGTAGATGGTTCATTTTTATTTATTGCTAGGTACATTTTCAGAAAGTTTACTCACAATACGTTTTTATATGCATCATTCGAACAAATTAAAAGCAATTATGTACACAGTTTCAACAATCATTTTTGCGTTAGGTACGTCTTTCACAATAATCCGGAGTAAAAAGAACTACATTTTTATAATATAAATCACTGAATGGTAACACTAGTTTTGTTTAAATGTAAATGAAATATTTTAAGGTGTATTGTGATTTGAAAGGTGAGTCCATTTTTAGGTTGTACATTAACGGTTCCATGAGTTAGTAGTATTATGGGCCCAGGTAGCTTGTTTTAGAAGTCGATAACCCTCTTATGTCTAGCCCTACGACTCAATTGCAAGTGCCTGTTCGAGTCTATAGACGCCTGTTGGGAGGTCCGTAACAAGAGAGCCGAGTATAAGTTCGTTTCCGACTTTCATATGAATTCCTCTATTCGACAACTTTTCATTGTCATCTTTTTCTTACATATGAGTACCCAAATCACACTTTTTTACCTAGCAAAGACTAAATCAGTGGGCCCCAGGACGTCTTGGTTCTAGAAAAAAATCGGATAGGTAGCAACACTTCATCTTCCCCTAGAATCGGCAAGAATGGAAGGCCTGAATCTTAGTAAGTAAGCTCTCCTCGGCCCCGAACTGGATCCCCAGATGTTGACTACCAACTGTTGGCTTTGCACAAGCTTTTAATCCTAATGATATTAGCCTTCGTTTACCGAGACAGAAAGCGAAAATGTTAAGCTGACCCTTCTGTGTGGGGCTGACAATGTGCTCCCCTATAGTGGCGGCAAGTTTAGAGGTTCAGCAGCTCAAAACGAACGAATTCTAGTGGATCTAGTTGGCCTAAAACCGTTACTACTGTCTAGAAAACATACTTATCAGCAATTGTCTTGTGTTTTTAGTTAGGTGACTTTATGTTGGTGCTTTAATTTGTTGAAAATATATACTTCAGCGGTTTAACATTATTTTTATTTAAAGACAAAATGGGAGTTTTTTATTGTCGTATAAGGGCTGGCTATAGCAACAGTACAACAGTAATATTGTGTTATTCAGATTCCCCAAAGATCATGACAGGTAAAAAGATATTAAAAATATAGTAATAAAATAATTTATACAGTGTGTCCAACTAAGTCGGCACCATATGGGAAACTTTTTTATTATTGGTTTTATGAAAAAAAGTTAGTCTTGATGAAAAGTTTTGCGTGGTCTAAAACCAAAATTGAAATAATCAGATATCAATTTTTTGCAGTCGTATACGAGGTTTGTCGAAAAATGCAAATTTTGCTCAAGAGTAAATTACCCTTTTTTATTACAATATCAACAATCGTTATTAAGAAAAGTTGATCCTAATTGAAAACTACGGTCAGATGTCTAATATTATCCATCCACCGTGAAAGAACAGATTTTGTTATTTTTACAAACTCTTCTGTGTAATTAGCATTGATAATATACTACAGACTGACATTTAATCTAGGATGCACTGACAAATTCTGTGTAGTAGTAATTTGTCGACACGTCAACATTTAATCTAGGATGCACTGACAAACCAATGAATTTTTGACAGCAAACGTCAAAACGCTAGTTAGAATTTATAAAATACAAGAAATGGCAGCTCTATTAACTTCTGAGGAGAAAATTGAAATAGTTTTGATTGTGGGAGATCATTATAAAACTCATCGAGAAGCAGCAGTTATTTTTAACAATAGACATCTGAATAGAAATATTCAACATTCAACAGTTACGAGAATTGTAAATAAATTTAAGACTTCTGGAAGTGTTCATAATAATTTTAATAAAAAGCGCCGGAAGCGAGTTACAGATGAAAACACGGAATTACAAGTGATGCTATCTGTCGTAGAACATCCAAAAATGCCATTGCGAAAAAGAATGTCTTTGATACAAACTAATGTAAGTAGAGGAACAATGGCAAATATTTTAAAAAGAAATAAATATCATGCATACAAACCGCAGTTTATTCATACATTGAAAGAAACTGATTATGAATGACGATTTTATTTCTGCTCTTTAATACAAGGAAAGTTAGAAGAGGATCCGTTTTTATTAAGACATATAATTTTTTCTGATGAGGCGACATTCTCTTCAGATGGAACTGTCAGTTCACAAAATTGTCGCTGGTGGTGTGACAGTAATCCCCATTTTACAATCAAGACTCATGACCAATATTCGTTTAAGACAAACGTGTGGTGTGGCATCTACAAGAATAAAATAATAGGACCATATTTTTTTCGACAGACTATGAATGCTGAACGCTATCTACATTCTTTACAAAATGAATTCAACGACTTTATCAATGAACTGTCCTTACAAGACCGTCAACGCATATGGTTTCAACAAGACGGTGCTACATGCCACAGTACAGTAGTTGTTAGGGATTACCTTGAAACTATGTTCAATGACAAATTGATACATAGATATTCCGATATTTTTTGGCCGGCTAGATCTCCAGACTTAACCCCTCTAGATTATTTCTTATGGGGATACTTAATTTTTTCATGGTAGATTTATAATATTGGATACCTGACCGTAGTTTTCCATTAGGATCAACTTTTCTTAATAACAATTGTCGATATTGTAATACATAAAGGTACTTTACATTTTTCGACAAACCTCGTATACGACTGCAAAAAATTGATATCTGATTATTTCATTTTGGGGTTTAGACCATGCAAAACTTTTCATCAAGAATAACTTTTTTTCATAAAACCAATAATAAAAAAGTTTCTCATATGGTGCCGGCTTAGTTCGACACACTGTATATATGGTTCGGTAAAAGTGTAATTACTTATATAATATATTTTTAAATTAGATGCAGCCTGGATAAGGAATTGTGGACGGGAAGAGATTATTAATTAATCCCCCCTTCTTTTGTACAGCAGCTATAGCGTATGCGCTTGCATTTTCAAGAAGGCAGGTAATCAAATCTTCTGAAAAACAAATTACTTAATGAAGAATGCTGTACTGACAATTTTCAAGTCTAATATAGGATTATTTCAAATCATAAATTACTTGCAAATCTGTAATCAACCATTAAATACTTACAGTAGACCATATATTTGATATTTTGAAATTTATTAATTCATTTTCATTAATTATCACGTAATGTTTAGTAGGGACGTTGCTATAATTTTGTTCATTATAAACCAATGTAGTGCTTAGGTAGTTTGAAATGCATAAACAATCAAATGTCTTAATAAAGTTAAGAAACGATTTAAGTTAATTAAATGTTATTGCCATTTTCTTTTATTTTAAGTTACTTGTCATATTGCACGTAAATCATATCATGCACTGTGCTCTAGCAACATTAATTAAATATATTCAAAAAATTTATAATTGCGGAACCACACAACCTAGTACCTCCCATTTGGTGACTGTCCAAGAACAACCTGGACCGAGTTCAAGTACTCCTGATTCTCTTGAAGAACTTCGTATTATCCAAGGAAAACTAAACTTAGGGTAGAAGTGAGTAAACCGAAACGAAAATTACTCGGCCAGAAAAGTCAGTCAAAAAAAAGAAAAATTGGAAAGGATGAATTTATGCAGTTTTGTGGAGATCATTTTTCGCAAGAACTTGTGAGACTTTCAAAAGATGCTGCTCTCACACACCCATGAAAACTTTTGTTTTTTCGGGGCATTCGAGACTTTCCTCTGTAACTTAGTGTATTGTGCGGTAACACTGGCAAGAATTATAAAAATATATATGTACTTTTTCATTATTAATGAAAACTTTTAATTTGAATATGTATTCAGTTATTCAGTTATCGAGATATGTCGAAATATATTTTTGTTCACTGTTACGCCTGTTGGGCCGTCCGTAACAAGAGAGCCGAGTATAGGTTCGTTTCTGACTTTCATATGAATTCCTCTATTCTATCGACTTCTCATTGTCATTTTTTTCTTGTAGATGGGTACCTAAATCACATTTTTGGTCCTAGCAAAGACTAAATCAGTGAGCCCCAGGACGTCTTGGTTCTAGAAAGAATCAGACAGGTAGCTTCACTTTATCTTTCCCTTGGCAAGTGTGGAAGGCCTGAATCTTAGAAAGTAAGCTTTCCTATGCGCCGCATATTTTGAAAAAGATTTGTATTACCAACTGTTGGCTTTGCACAAGCTTTTCATCCTACTGATATTTGCCTTTCGGAAAGGGTTTACCGAGACATGAAAGTGAAAATGTTAAACTGACTCTTCTGTGTGGGGCTGATAATAGGCCCTCCTATAATGGAACCACGTATTAGAGGTTCAGCAGCTCAAAACGAATGAATTCTAGTGGATCTAGTTGGCCCAAAACCGTTACTACTGTCTAGAAAGGATACGTATAAGCAACTGTTTTCTGAAATGTAAAATTTCAAGGGTCGTTTCTTAAAGTTGCAAGAAAATAGATCGTTAACACAAGTAGAAAAAAGTCACGCGAAGCTGAAAGATTTATTGGAGGAATTTCTAAAAAGGGCTGAACGCCCGCTAGATCATACACCTAAAGCTTCTGATATTTCTTCTCATTACCAGGATGATAAACCTGAATTGGATGAGGAAAATAATACATATGTGTAGAAAGCTACCACTATTCGCTCGAAACAGATTGTGGTATAGTCTATGCTCCGGCCGTTGACAGTTGCCGTTAATGCCGTCTACTCGCCGATCACTGACGTGAAGAGTCTGCATCACACATTCCGCCGACAGAGTCCTCTGAGCGTAGCTTTCCTTGGACTATTCGAAAGCGTTTATTATCACTTGCTACTAAGAGTGGTAAATTCCAACGTGATAGCGTTTGAGTTGTGAGCCTCTTGCTCTGGAACAATAGGACCGGACCTATTGTTAGGTAAGTTTTGTGTAATGCGCTGTGGTGTTACTTATTTTTAATGCAGATGGGAATGTTATTTTTAGAATTGATTTATCATGTAATGTTTAGTTTAGTAAGGACATGGCTAAAATTTTGTTCATTGTAACTAATGTAGTGCGAAGGTAGTTAGAGATGCATAAACAAACAAATAATGTTTTAATAAACTTAAGAAAATAAAGAAATTAAATGTGGCTGCCATTTTTTTAATTTTAAGTTACTTGTCATATTGCATATAGATCATATGATGCACTGTGCTCTAGCAACATTAATTAAATACACTTAAAAAAGTTATAATTGCACAACCACTACAACCTAGTACCTCCCATTTGGTGACTGTACAAGAATAACCTGAACCGAGTTCAAGTACTCCTGATTCTCCTGATGAGGACGAGGAGATTGAAGTGACCCACGAAGCGATAATAATCAGTACCTCTGGTGTGTTATATTTTAAGTTCTAAGGAGTTAAAAAGTATAGGTGATATAGCTGATCCTCTGTTAGAGAATAACGATTTAGTTATAACTATTAAAATAGATGGGCAGGGTCCAGGTGATCCTCGAATGGAAAACAATTATTTTGATGAAAATTCTGAACCAGAGCCTTATCAAGACAGCGCCAACGTTTTCGAATATGAACCATCAGAATCCTCACATTCTCTAGATGAGACGGTGGTAACCGATAATAATCATAACAAGAAGAAAGCAAGAAAAAGAAGAGCAAAAAAATGGGACGTAGACAAAAGCAAATGGGACCTTGTGAAGAACAAGGCAGAAAGGATAAAAGAAGAGCAATATACTTCCTTGAAACTCGATACGAGAAAAAACAAGTACATAAATGTAGCAAGAGATGAATGATGAAGAGAAGAAAAATGAGCCCATTGTAATTGCAAAATGTCTCGGAAATATTTAAAACTATTTTGTGGAAGTTTTAGTGAAGACGAAAAAGTTGTGATCTTCGAAAATGTCGATAACTAGGTTAGGGAAAAAACTGGTCAGAATGGACAACTTGAAAGGACACTTCCAAGAAAAGAACCTTCCAAACAAAGAAGTTTCTTAAGGAATTAGTTAATCAGCCTCCCTAAAATGGGGAGCTACTACTGCCGCAAAGATACTTCTAGATTATATGTTGAACCTATCTGGCCCAAAATTAGTGAATTATGTAGATTCTATGAAAGTGAGTGTACAAAATAAGAAGAATCTTCACTAAGGCACATTATTTCTCGACAAGAATTCTGAGCATAACTTTAGTTCAAAGAAAGATCAGTGTGATGTATGCACTGGCCACAGTGACGGTACTACAACGGAAGAAGATTATCCTCCATTCGTCCTGGTAAACGCACAGGTGATCCTACGGTTACAAATTTAAGATGTTTTGCATATCCTAATGGTGGTACTATAGAGTATAAGCTATATTACGAAGATGAATGGAAATAATTACCCTAACGAGAAAAGAAAATGATTGGAAATATTGTGCTGCCACAGTTGTTCACCGCTCCTCCAAAAACAAAATTGGACAAATTTAATCATCTTCAGGAACTCAAAAACTATCTACCTGAGGATTTTAGGGACTTTCATGACACTCTGCCATGAATAGATAGTAATAATACTCTTTCTTTTTCATAGCAATTTATGTTTTAATTATTATTTAGTATGACCGGGAATATTGCCCTTTATTATACACTCAGGATAATCAAACCTTATAAGTGTTATTTTATTTTAAAAATTATGACTCAAAACTTCGCAAGTCTTTTTTGAAAAAAACCATAAATATTTTCTAATGTCCATTTCAGGATCCTGAAACGAGAAAGATCATTAATTTGAATCAATCCAATGAGACGTTCTTCGTCTCTACTGTAAAATTACCTAAAACCGAATTTTGCACTTTAGCCATCGAAAAGTAGTTTTATTTAAATATAAGTGAAACATTTTTAAGGCGTATTGTGATTTGAAATGCGAGTCCATTTTTAGTGTTATACATTAAGGGCTCCATGAGTTGGTAGTATTATGGGCCCAGGTAGATGGGTCTATAAGGCGATAACCCTCTTATGACCTAGCCCACAACCTCCTACAGTTACAAGCCGTGAAGTATGAAATCTGGCAACGCGGCAAGTAGGCCTATCATTTTGCTCGGTAGTTGGACAGTTATCCACAAATTAATATTTACGTATATGGTTGTGTTCGTGTAGTAAGTTACTTTTTCGACTTGTGATTTTGTACTGTGTTGATTAAAACTGTGTATATTATTGAGAATATTTCAACAACGTTTATTTCAAGTTTTTAAACTGAACAAAGGTAAGAGAATTATTTTGGTGGCTAAATGTGAAAATTGAGGTTATGTTATGCATTTTCATAGATTTGAACTTTATTAATTTTCTTTTTTTATTATTGTAGATGCCCCGACATTGCTGCGTACCTGGATGTAAGTCCAATTATGCAAGTACTTTAAAAACTGAATCACCAAAAAGTACTTTTTCTTTCCCAAAGGACCCAGTGCTGCAAAAAACGTGGCTTACAGCTATACACAGGGAAAACTACTCTGTTAGTAAACATACAGCTGTTTGCAGTTTGCATTTTGAGGACAGCGAAATCACAACTGTTGAGCTTTATAAGGATAGTCAGGGTAATACACACGAGGCTAAACTAACTTATCCTCGTTTAAAGGAAGGTGTAGTTCCTCACATATTTCCCAATCAACCGAAGTATCTTTCTACACCTAAGCCGATGTCGCGACGTAATCCTGAAGAAAGAAGACAAGATGCGTTGCAGAGGCAAAATAATGATATTGAGGAGTTTCTTGCTGATGATATTATATCAAGCTTTGAATATTTTGTGCAGGCTGCTCCAAAATTGTGCCTTAATAATTGGAATTACAAGTGTGTAGACAATGTCGTGTATTTTTACATTTTAAATATTGACTGCGACAGTGCACAATCTGATATTGATTGTAGTGAAGTAAAAGTAGTTTCTAGCATTAGCGTAAATGAAAGTTTTATTGTGAGTGTTTTTGTAAACAGTAATGAATTGATTGAAAGTAATTTAGAGTGGATTTTGCCTGACGGTAAGTCATTAAGTAGGTGGTCGCAAGTAGAAAACATGCTTTCACGATATACCTTTTCTGTAAATGTCACAGTTAGTGCTGATTTCTTTTTAGAAAAAGCCCAAAATAACATACAAAATGCTCTAGACTCTTTAAATGAAGAACATATAAATGAGGTTGTCGCCACACTAGAATTACTAAAAGATCAACTTAAGTTATTATTTAAAAAAAGGAAGCAGTACAGTTTGCTTACTTTATTGTTTTCTTTAACTATATTCAATCAGTCTGCCGAAACTTATGATATTTTAAGACAACACCTTACGCTACCTACAAAAAGACATTTACAGTCCATCTCGTCTTCCTCAAATGTTTCCCCAGAGGATAACGTAAAAAATCAAAATTATCTTTCATACTTGTCCTCGACATTAAGTGATCGAGAAAAAATTGTATGTTTAATTGTCGATGAGATCTATATTAAGAGTGGTTTTACTTATAAATCTAAAAACATTACGGGTTATGCTGCTAATGATGTTTCATTGTTAGCTAAAACCGTGCAAACATTTATGATTGTTTCTCCATTCGGTCATTTTAAAGAAGTTGTTCGTTTAATGTCTGTGATTGATATAACAGGCCAAGAACTTCAACAGGCTGTTCTTGAAACTATAAATAATGTACAGGAATTTGGGTTTAAAATCATATGCGTTATTACTGATGATAACAGAACCAATCAAAACATGTTTAAACAGTTTACAAAAACAGATACGTTTATAATAAATCCAAAATACCCAAACGAAATTTTTTTTTTTATGTTTGATTTTGTTCACATATTTAAAAATATTAGAAATAATTGGATTAATCGTAAAGACTCTCTCCAAACGTTTGTATATCCTGATTTTCAGGATATGACAAGTAAAAAAACAGCTTGTTTTGCTGATCTACGTAATTTTTATAATATTGAGGTCAACCAAGTAACGAAGAGAGCTTATAAATTAAATTATAAATCAATGTATCCTAATAAATTTGAAAGACAGAATGTAATGTTAGTTGAAAATGTGTTCCATGATTCAACAATCGCTGCACTCAAGTGTTCTGTGGCATATGAAAGTACGTCAAATTTTCTTGAATATATTAAAAATTGGTGGAGCATAGTTAATGTAAAAAGTAAATTTAAAGGAAAAATTAAACGTAACCAGTTCTGTACTCTATAAAATCAATCACTGACGATAAGATTGAATATTTAAAAAAATTTGTTATATGGCTAGAAAAATGGCACTCTGAACCCGACATGGCAGGTCTTACTGAGATACTTATAAAGCTATAAAACGCAGCACATCGGTGTTGATTGAATTAATAAATTATTGTTTTCCATTATTTAAAATAGATTATATTCTCCCTGGTAAATTTCAAAGTGATAACTTAGAAAAACGGTTTGGTCGTTATAGAAATTTATCAGGTTGCAGCTATAATGTTTCTTTCAAACAAGTCATTGAATCTGAAAAGAGAATCAGAATTCAAAATTTATTAAAAAATAGTATTCATGATATAAATACCTTAAAGCTTTGTCTCTCTAATAATGAAAGCGAAGAAGATTACAATGTGGATATCACAGATTTATTTTTATTTTTCAATCAGATTATTTAGAAACATATAAATTAGATGAATCCACGCAACTTTATATTTGTGGTTATATAGCTCATACTATTCACAAAACAAAAACTATTAAATGCTCTAAATGTAAAGCACTGGCTGTTAAAACTGTAGGAAATGATGTCAGCGATGATTATTTTTCATTTTTGCAAAGAGGAGGTCTTTGTACTGCTACGGATGCAATTAATTATATTTATTTTCATCTGTGTCCCATTTTCGATTTTATTTTTCATTCAAAAGAATTAGAATCTAAATTCTTATTAAGCAAAAATCACCAAAATATGCTAGCTTCTTTAGCAATAGCAAGTTTAGAAAGTGACAGTTTTTTAATTGATTTTAGTGGTGTGTGTACTTGTGGCACAACTTTTCGCAAAATATATTATAATGCTGCTTTGACACTTAGCAATATAGTTTTGAACAATTACACAAAAAACAAAAATAATCTCCAACATAGTTCAGGTGTCCTAACAAAAAAAAGGAAACTATCTACCTTAATATCTCAATAATACTTTGATTTTATATAGTGCACATTTATTGATTTATATACCTATCAAGAGTGTACATTCTATGATTATTTGTTTGTAAGTCATTCATTCTTGGTTAAATAAATGTATCATACAAGTTTTGTGCTCTATTATTTCCCAAGAAATCCTTAATAACAGTACATGAAAGTAACAGATAGATGCCTACATTATAGGACTACCATTGGCAGAAAATGCGACGTTGCCATTGTTGCTTCATGGCTTGTAACTGTAGGAGGCTGTGCCTAGCCCTACGGCTCAAGTGCAAGCACCTCCTCGAGCCTATAGACGCCTATTGGGCCGTCCTAACAAGAAAGCTTAGTATCAGTTCGTTTCCGACTTTCATGTCTGACAACTACTTTTCATTGTCATTTTTTTCTTGTAGATGGGTACCCAAATCACACTTTTGGACCTAGCAAAGACTAAATCACTGGGCCCCCAGGACATCCTGTTTCCGGAAAGAATCAGACAGGTAGCAGCACTTGATCTTCCCCTAGGGTTGGCAAGAATGGAAGGCCTGAATCTTAGTAAGTAAGCTCTCCTAGGCTCCGAACTGGATCCCCAGATTTTGAAAATAATTTGTATTACCAACTGTTGGCTTTGCACAAGCTTTCAATCTTAATGATACTAGTCTTTCGGAAGGAGTTTACCGAGACATGAAAGTGAAAATGTTAAGGTGACCCTTCTGTGTGGGGCTGATAATCCTCCTATAATGGCGGCACGTATTAGAGATTCAGCAGCTCAAAGCAAACGAATTCTAGTGGATCTAGTTGGCCTAAAACCGTTAATACTGCCTAGAAAGGATATTTATCAGCAATTGTCTTTTGAAATAACAAATTTCGAGGCTCATTTCTCGAAGTTCCAAGAAAATAGATCGTTTAACACAACTAGAAAAAAGTCACGCGAAGCTGAAGGATATATTGTCCTAATTTCTAAAAAGGGCTGTACGTCCGTTGGATCATACACCTGAAGCTTCTGATATTTCTTCTGATTACCAGGATGATAATCCTGAATCGACTTCCTTGCAGGTGAGTTGGGATAATGAGGGAGAAAATACCTATGTTTAGAAAGCTCCTAGGGTTGGCCCGGAGCAGATGATAGACTTTTCGTCTAAGAGTAAGGACCAGCTGCCTGTGATACCAATGGCCAAGCCTTAGATGTACACACAAGGCAAGTGACCCATGAAGAAATAATCAGTCCTGTTAGTATGTTATATTTTAATTTTTCAAAAGGTAAAAAGTATATTTGCTATTCCATGATTCTATTTTGATTAGAAAAATATGTCTCTGATCGATATATTTGTTTGTTTATGTTTCTATATTTACATATCCCTCTTCAAATATGCCTTCACTGATTTCGATGCGATTCATATTTCAACATTGGGTTATTTTCACCATTTTTAATTGTTCTGGTATATATATTAAATATGAATTAAAGTGGAACATGCAAGGAAAATTAAAATGTTCTATATTATTTAGTATATGGATATAAATAATGTACATCCTAATATAAATTCAACATTTTATTTGTGATTTTAGTACGGGACACGATTTTTCTCATATGTATCCAATATACATGATGCACTTCAGGATAAATATTAGAAGTAAAAGACAAGATTGTCGTAATATTTTTTGACCAATGGTATGTCCATAAAAAATTATTTATTTTTAGACTCCTCTGCTGCTTAAACCCAGACTCCAACATCTTAACTTCGTAATCTCCAAGGAAAACTAAACTTAGGTAAGAAGTGCGTAAACTGAAACGAAAATTATTCCACCAGGAAAGTTTAGACGAAAATGAGACAAAGTTAAAGTTGCGTATAGACAGCGCGAGGCCGCCTCACTGCAGAGATGTGCGCTGGTTCGAAAGAGGCCGCCTCGATCCAAGCCGCTCGCTGTCAGTTTTTGACCAGTGCACAAAGGTGCCTCGTGTGAGCTGCATGCTTAGTTTACACGGCATTTTAACACAGCAGTGCATTTTGTACATTCGCGCTCTAGAAATATAAATAACGATATGTGTCGTGCGTTAATTAAACAATATGAAAATAAAACTGCATTGTGGGATCCGATACAGAGAAACTACCACAACAAATTGTGTAGAGAGGATGCTTGGCAGAACAATGGGAAATTAAACGTCTTGGTTCCTGATCTTAAAAATAAAATGCACACTAATGGGTTCTTCGACAGGAGAGAAGCAAAGAGGCAAAAAAAGTAAGATCACTGGTTCAGGTTTGTAAACTTTACTGAAAATCAGATTCATAACATATTTTAATGGATATTTTATTTTATTATTGATAAACACTTTGCCATGGATTTGTTCCATTTGTTACAAAATGTCTAGCAAAATGCAAACGTATTCTCTTAGAGTCGTTAGTTGACCTTTGAGGAATATTTTGCATAGGTAATAGTGATGACATAGGCTGATCTATTCTCCATTTGCCTACAGTAACAACGCCTTTATTTTCTTTACTATCTAATGATCCTAGAAGTGCGTTAAAGTATTGTATAGAGTTTGCACGTGTTCGAAGGAAATTATGTAAATAATTTGTAGTTAACACTATTTTTCTTGCTTTTTCTGGTTCCAATAACATTGATTTTCTTAACACACGGTGTACAGAGCTCAGTAATCCATATGCGTTTTCAGTAATTCTAAGTCCTCTAGAAAGACGATAATTAAATTTTTATTAAATTGATGCTCTTTCTGGTGCTCTTTCGAAAGGCCTCATGGTAAATCTGTTTGCCCAATGTATCTATTACAACCGGCGCGGCTTCACGAAAAATTTAAAGTATCCATAGAAACAGCAACGCTAGTGGTATTTAGCACCTCTATCAATTACTCCCACAGAAGCAAACTAACCAGTTATGTTCAAGGATCAGAACATTCTATTTTAAAAATAGTCACATAATAAAAAACCATTGCTATGTAAGAAAACACATTAAATGCGAAAAATGTTATAATTAATACAGCAAAACAGGATAATAAAATCTAACTCAACGTTACGTAAAATAAAATCTGAAGCAAAAAGTCAGTTGGATTGCGACAAAGACTAAACTACGGATCTGATTTATAACACTCCATATTATTTGTTTTTTAATTTGGTAAATTAACTCATACAAATTCGTTAATTTGTGTTTAACTTTATGCAACCAGCAATGCTTCACATGTACAGTGAGTTGCAGAACTAAATTAAAACACTAATATTAATCAATCAGTTAAAAAGTTGGCATTTTACAGTAAATTACGCACGTTATGACGTTGTGCTTCATTAGGCAGTTACCTAAAATTCTTCAATAGGTTCCTCGAATAAATTTCAAGTTCTATTTCCTCATATTGTTCAGAAAATTTATAAATGCATTTAATTTAAATAGGTTAAGTAGTAACCTGAAGTTTCATTTCTTCTCCTTTGTGTCCAAATAACTCAAGTGTGTTGGCACCTTTTAGTTTAGTAAACTTTTGACAGAAGAAGTTTAATTTTTATTTATTAAAAATTAGAAGTGGGAAAACAGAAGCCACAAAAGCGTCCTTTTTGATTTTAAGAGCTTGGCAGAGCAGACGCGTGTGTCGAGTTAATTACTTTCTTTGTTAGCCATGCTGCATTAAGGCGTCAAGCCATAAGCTTCGGCTTATTCTTAAGAGGCTGAATGCACCCCCAGAGGTTTTTTGGGGTAAGTTATTGTAAAGAAAAATTTCTTTTTAAGTTGCTAAGGGTTATTTTTTAAATTCCTTACGGTTTGCAAGGCTCCCTCGTAAGAGGCCCCATGCAAAAAAAAAATTCTATTGGCGTGGACTTGAGGACTTCATGATTAAACACTATGTTTCGTGAGAGTATTCTTTAGTTAACGAGTCTGGAAGTTGCAAGCTCCTATCCTATTTTTGGGAAATGGTTTCTATGAGTTCCCTAATACCTAAGGGTTTTTGCTGAAGAAAATGATGCTTTTCGATGGCGAATGACCTGGAAGTTGCAGGTTATAAGGACAAAACAGAGCTTTTCTTATGAACATGTAAAGACCGTTATGAAATGAAATGTTGACGAGCTGTTGTATGCCAACAGGTGTTTAGAGGCTTACTACGGTAATGCCCCTCAAATAAATTTACATTTTGAATCATATTTGTAAAAAGTGGTACCATTTTATAAAATTTTCTTTTATATATTTCTGGCTAAACATATAACTAAATTTTATAGCATTCTTTAAATTAAACCATTGGTTATTAAATTTTTAAATATTTCAACTAACCTTACAGCACAACAGTATATATATAATTATCATATGGTTATTTTAAATCTGTAATTACCAAATTGTTGGTGGGAATATCCGCTAAAGTAAAGTTGTGATTAATTAATATTGTATTTATTTTCTCCCATTTATGACATTTCAATAGAGTACTGGTGAGCTATAACTATATTTTAACCTATCTGTTGTTTTCCGTAGCTTTCACAATGCAGGAAAACTTTTAGGTAAGCTGCGATGGCGCCCTGAACATCTTATTAGCATATTAGTTTAAAACTTATATGTATCTTTAAATTTCGTTTAAAAATTATTGGGCAAACTAACTGAGCAAATCGTTAAGTATCAACTCACGACTCTGCTCTCCCATAGCCCAAAGGCTGCCGTCCGCAAATTGAGATACCTGTCTGGTTTTAATCAAACAGGTATCACAGATTAAAATGCGTTTTGATCATCCAGAGTACATAATATGTGTTTCGTTCAACATAAAACTGTACAGCCGAGAGGAATTGTATATTGTTAGGAAACAAAAAATAGTCGATTTACTCCCTCTGATATATTTCGATTCAACAGATGCAATATTTGAAAATCCACAGTGTGGTGAAAAGAAAATATATCTTTATGCTGGCGTGACCAGAATAAGACAAAGAATGAATGCTCGGCTTTCCAAATTATTTCAAGCGAACATTTTGCCAAATCTACTTTCCGGATATTTTATGATTTTAGAACGTTCTGCGAAGAATAAAATAACAATACACCAAATTGAAACATATTTAACACCTGGAATAAAAGAAATAATAACATTTAGTGATGACTGCGTCTATCATAATAGCAAATGGTTTGTAAAAAAGACATGTTAGTGAAAAACTAGAAAGATCATTAATTTAAATCAGGCCAATGAGACGCTTTTCGTCTCTATTGTAAAATTACGTAAAACCGACTTACTGAATATTGCACTTTAGTCATCGAAAAATAGTTTTATTTACATTTAATTGAAATATTTCAACCCTCGAGAGGTCGCGGCTGATCTGACAGATACATAGAGTCCTTTCTGTTTAATAGTTTCCAACTTCTGCTTCCCACAGCCCGACGCCTCTGTCTACCCTCTAATGCATGTTTTAGTAGTGGGGAGCAATTGACATTTTGTCGTTCTTGGGCACTTGTACGATACACCTTTGTTCTAGCGCGCTGTAATTTGTATCTAATAGATACACCGCGATCTCTTGCGTCTTTTATCTGTCTGGCATCATTTTCTATTATTACCTTACAAAATGGCAAAAAAAAATGTATCGGTTGGATAATCCTAAAGATGTTGAGGAACTTCAGCAAATGTTGTTGGACTCTGACGATGAGGAGTACAATAATGAGTTTGAAAATGAAAGTGATGTGGACGAAACTAATAACTTAGAAGTGCGGTCAGAAGACTCGGAAAGTGAGTGTTTCTGATGACGAAAGTAAAGGCGATGAAAATGAGAATCATGAGTATTATCTCGGTAACGATAAAATTGCAAAATGGAGTAAAAAGCAGAATTCTAAAAATGTAAGAAGACAGAAACAAAACATTTTATTCCAATTACCTTTAGTTACACCTTCTGCAAAGAGGGAGGAGGGAATTGGAATGTTGAGTTGCTTCTTGTCAGAAGATATTTTGGATTTAGTTTATTACACACAAATCAATATATACATCCCATTTCCGAAAATTGTTCACGAGAAAGAGAAGCGAATTGATAAAATTGAGCTCAAGGCATTTTTGGGTCTTTTGTATTTGGCGGGTCTGCATCGCAGTAACAGACTAAATTTAGAAGATCTATGGGCGACAGATGGTATGGGAATAGAACTTTTTAGATTAACTAATAATGTAATGCTGCATGTCAACTAGCTCCTCCCATGGTAATGTATTAGTCTGAAAGGATACCAAAGCATATAGTGTCACATGTACCTAAAGGTTGGGGGATTGGCAAGTCAACAAGCGGATCGATGACCTCCGAATCTTTTTATGAGTATATAACAAATATTTTTTATTCATGGCTTTTATCCGAAAATATTCCGTTTCCAGTAATATTATACTTAGACGGGCATAAATCGCACGTAACCTTAACTTTAACAGATTTTTGCAGAGCAAAACAAATAATAGTAATTAGTTTACTACCAAATTCTACACACATTTTACAACCTCTGGATGTGGAGTTGTTTAAATCCTTAAAAATGAAATGGAAGAATGAAGTCAAAAAGTTAAAAATTGAGAATAACTATAAACATTTAGGCAAAGACACCTTTCCCGTTTTAGATAATGCTGTAAAATCAATTTCAAACATGAAAAATATCTTCAAAAATTCTTTCAAAGTATGTGGTCTTTTCCCTTTTAATGTAAGTAACATCGACTACAGTAAACTTGTTACTGGAGACAACACTAACTTAACTGATAAAAAAGAAACAGTCGATCCTGAAATAGTTAAGCATTTGCGGTACCTTAAATCTTATGTTGAGCCAGAAGTTCTTAATAAATATTATGACCTGATGGGTGCAGACTGGACTGGTAAAATTGAAGATAAGCGTTTGTACAATATTTGGTATAGAATGTACCAAAAATCGGGATTACCTCCGAATGCTCTAATAGACATAGAAGAGGGCTTAGTTTTAGAAGACGGGTGGGAAAATTTATTTGTATTTGCATATAATGAGGAAAATCATGATTGTTTACCCGAAGAAGTAACCAGTATGAGTTAAAAAAGTACCCCCGGTGAGAAATATTGAAAATGATGTAAAGTCTAAAGATGAGGAAAATGTTGATATAGAGAATACATCAGATATGACGCTTAAAATTGAAGGGACCATGAAATATGTCGAAAGAGAAGTAGATGATTTGGGGGAAATCGGAAAAACATTAAGGAAACTATTGAAAAAGAACCTACTACCCAAGCAACACAGTATAGTACTTTAAACGACTTTTATACGTTTACGCCGTATAAAATTGGTTTTGGTATAAAGCACTACGTTTATACATAAACCAATTATATACTATACATATATAAAATGTGATATAAATGTAATATATATACTTTAAAGCTAATAATTACGTAAATTAAACTATACGCATGAAACGCCTAAAATTAATAGTCTTAGTCGTAGATCAAATGTTATTTTTTCACTTAATGTTTATTACATACGTACAAATCTCGTTAATATACGACATCTTAAAGTAGTACAGTATGAAAACGCATAATAAATGTAAAAAATATACTTGATGTTGTACGAATACGTAAAATTGTTATATAAAATAAAACGTTTAAAATTCGCGCATGACATTAATAGATTTTATACGTGAGAATTATCTTATATAATCATCAAACACGTATAATAAAATGCAAAATTAGACGTTAAATATACTGTATGGGGTAAACATATTTTAAACGTACGAAATATGCTTTGCGTTTATAAAATAGGTTTAATAATTGGCACAATAAAATTGCTAAAAATAATATAGACTATAGACGTACATTAAACGTTATTGTTTTACTTAATGTTTATTAATTGCATAGAAATCTCGTTAAAATACAACGTCTTAAAATAGTACAGTATGAAAACTCATAATAAACGTAAAAAATATACTTTATGATGTAGGAATACGTAAAAATGTTACATAAAATGAAACGTCTAAAAGTCGGGCGTGACTTTAATAGAGAATTATCTTACATAATCATCAAACTCGTATAATAATATGCCAAATTAGACGTAAAATATACTGTATCAGGTAAACATATTTTAAACGTAAGAAATATACCTTGCGTTTATAAAATAGGTTTAATAATTGGCACAATAAATTTACTAAAAATAATACAGACTCTAGACGTAGGTTAAACGTTATTGTTTTATTTAATATTTATTAAATACGTGGAAATCTCGTTAAAATATAACGTCTTAAAATAGTACAATATAAAAACTCATAACAAATATACTTTATGATGTGCGAATACGCAAAAATGTTACATAAAATAATACGTCTAA
This sequence comes from Stenurella melanura, assembly GCA_963583905.1. Taxonomy (NCBI): domain Eukaryota; kingdom Metazoa; phylum Arthropoda; class Insecta; order Coleoptera; family Cerambycidae; genus Stenurella; species Stenurella melanura. Next base: position 75,177,625 of record OY757315.1, read on the forward strand.
AAGTCGTGCGCGACTCTAATAGATTTTATACATGGAAATTATCTCATACAATCATCAAAGATGTATAAGAATATACCAAATTCGACGTTAAATATATTGTATCAGGTAAACATATTTTAAACGTGGAAAAAAAATCATACGTTTATAAAATACGCTTAATAGTTGGCACAGTAAAACGTCTAAAAATAATATAGTTTAAGATGTAGATTAAACGTTATTGTTTTACTTAATGTTTATTAAATGCGTGGAAATCTCGTTAAAATGCAACGGAGTACAATAAAGAAATATCAAGGATATACACACTGCCAGACTCAGAAAAAGAAAACTCAGAAATAGAATAGGAGAGAAGATGATCACAGGCAGAAACAAAAAAGAAGCATCTCACAAAAACCTGAAAGTAAAAAGAAGCACGAAAACCTAAAAGAAGCATCTCACAAACGCCTACACTTTCCATCCGATGAAGACAGAAGGAAAACAAGAAGAAACATCTCACCCTTAAACGTAATTTATATGCATGATTGCTGCTAATAGATTTTGTATCCATTAATGGTACTTATACCTTATTACTAACTTCCATTGATTAATAATAAAAATAAATAAACTAATAAACGAATGCAAGGAGTATGAAGCTAATATCGTTAAAGGTAACTATTTGTAAACATACAATCAAAATTTTGTATAAAACTGTATTTTTATGACTAATGTAGTTTTAGATAGATATCTATATATCTTTGCTGAGTTTTTTTTCAAATAGGTTATCCACAAAATAACTAAAATAAAATATTGGTAAAAGTTAGATTTATTTGTCATAATGCAATTCCTTAATTTGTAGACTAGACGCTAAACAAGGCAAGGCGCATGCCCCTGACATTCATGTGATTGCAACATGTTTTACTATCTCGCTCACGCTATCTCGTCGGCCATTGTGCATTGCTACTTTGTTTGTTGTTGTGGGTGGTTTCACTGTGTAGAGTTGTATTATTATGAGAAGATGCTCGGGGCGGAGCTAACGTGCGCGAATATTTTTACCAGTGACAGCATCATCTGGTGTAGAAGGATATATAATAAATATAATCAAATTTTCGAGGTCGAGGAGCTGTGTAATGTAGAATATTAAAACTCGTCACACACTGGTGTTTTCGACGAAGACATTCTTCACTGAAAGTAAGGTTATATCACTTAATTCAATCAAAAACGGCGAACACAGCGAGTATACTGCAGCACTGATCCTGTGACTGCAGATTGACGGTGCCACTAGCTTCGATGTCAAATATGACGCAATTCGTTCTCATTGGCCTAAAACAATGGAGGAACACAAACTCGTTTCTGCGCATTATTTTTTGCAAGCATCTTCTCATAATAATACTACTCTAAACGTATATTCGTGTAAAATTCAACAGGTATCAGGTAAATATCTAGTTTATATAATTAATAACTGAAAAGTAGGTACTTAGATGTGCAGTTATACAAGATATTTAGATCCATCCGATATGGAACTATTTATTTTTGTAGGCCATAACTTTTTTTCTTAGTATGTATATTTAAGAAAACTATAAGTCTACCTAAGTAGAACCATAATAAGACTATCACCATAATTTTTCACTCAATAATTTCAGTGGTTTGGAAAATAGTTAGATTTAAATTTAAAAATTTACGATTACTATACTTCCAATCCGCTACGTGGATGTGAAAGTAATTATGTTAAATCTTCCTATTTCGCAGTTTTAAATCTAACTATTTTGGAAATGACTGGAATTATTGAGTGAAAATTCATTATAATAGTCTTGTTATGGTTCTACTTAGGTAAACTTACAGTTTTCCTAAATAAACGTACTATAAAAAAAAGATATGGTCAAAAATAATCAATATTTCCTTATCAGTTGTCTTTTCTAGCGAATGGCCGCTTTAAATGAATCTAATAAGTTTCTTTTATAATTTTAGAGAAGCCGTCTAGCTGCAGTTGGAGGAGCCACAGTACAACATGCAACAATGAATATGCTTAAATACCTTATGACTGATCGCATTGCCATGAAATTTAATTGGGCAGGTAGGGATAAGAGACCCTTCAAAAGTACTCTGATGATGAAATTAATAAACGGTTAGTGAAATTATCATTTAATATTATATTCTTTATTGAACAAATTATTTTAGATGCTGTAAAGTTAGCATTTTGTGATAGAGATGCCACTTCTGACTTAAAAGACACAACAATTGCGGGAGCTGTGAAAGATTGGCTTAAATTAGCCAAGAAAAGATATGGATATGCATTATCAAAATGCGAAGAGGCAAACCGTCAATAACCTCAAGAGGTTCATATACACAGTGTGTTCGAAAAGAGCTGTTCCTATGAAAAATTAAAAAGGATATGACATATGATAGACAATAAATCTATATAGTTAGGATCTTTTCCAACGATAACTAAGGCCCTTTTGGTTTAAGGCTGTAACATCATCGTCAACAAATCATTTTAATTAAAGGAACGTTGAAATTAATACATCAGAAAGGCATTAATTAGATCTACAAAACATTTTTAATATAACTTCACTGAGTAGTTTCAGAACTGTAACCCAATTTCGAGCCAATAAGGAAGGAATTCAAAGATGCACCTACCAACAAAAAAACTAAGTTGTTTTTACCCTGACTATATGGATTTAATTGTTGTCATAAGTTTTTGACAATCAAATGTCGTGACATGTATATTTTTTGTACACACTGTATAAATTCTTTGTTTACGTAGATATGTCATTTACATTTCATGTTCATGTTAAATTACTCTTATAAATTTGTAAAAAATAAAGAAGTGTCATAAAGTAAAACAAATGCTTTTTTCTTAAATTTCGAGTCACTAATTGGTCATAATAAACGTATAAATTGCATTCACAATATCATAAAGTAGTACATTTTATAAAAACCTATTAATATAAATGCATTATTTCTGAAAATTTTGAAACTCAAGCCAAATATTTTCTATTGGTTTCTAACAGTTGCAATATCAACGCATGTACATTTAATATATTGTAATATAAAAAGATGTTATTTATGTAAATAACGACTCTATGTTACAATATATTATATAAGTTGATATTGCAACTGCTAGAGAGCAATAGAAAATCTTTAGCTTCAGTTTCATAATACACGTCAGAAAAATATCAAATTTGTTGCACTATAATTAAACGTAAGCAACGTAAATAATTCCGTTTAAAATAAACGTTTATATAGACGTTAAAATATACGCTTATGACACCACGTCTATTAATGCAATATAGCATTATTATTATTATTATGCGTCTACCCGAATACGTATAATATTGGAATAATTCTTAATCAGATATTACGTCTATCGGGCGGACATTTCTCCCGTATGCAGACGTATAGTTTAGCTGAATATTAAACGTTTACTATACCATTTGTGGTTAATTGGGTATAACAGAAGTTTAAAAAAGAATACACAATGTGACAGAAATAGATAACAGCATCAATATAGAAGTGGTATCAGAAAACATTCAAAAGTCGTCGGAAAAACGGACAGACATAAAAACTCTACAAGAAAAAGAAGAAAGAAAGCGGAAAAGGGAAGAAAATAAGAAATTGCGCCAAGAAAAGATGAAAAAACCAAGAACTAGAAGGAATACTCAACAAAATGTAGGAGAAAATCCAGAGGAGGTAGAGAGATTAGCAGAATAGTAGAAGATTCACCTCAAGATCAAGATAACAATAAAAACGGCAATGCAGAAATTGACCTAACTGTTAGTCAATTAAAAATAGATGATTTCATAATAGTCAGTTATTTGAATGACTATTACCCAGCACAAATCACAAATAAGGCAATGACCAAAGCTGGTATAGATAAATGGAAGTGACCAAATACTAAAGATGAAATTTGGTATGACTATTATTAAATTGCCGAAAAGATCGAGGATTTTTTGCTATTAAAGAGTTAGAGAAATATTTATAATGCCGATATTACTTTTTGTTAAAATGTTTATTAAAAAATAAATTCTTGACTATTCAAAACCTCAATGTTCTTTTATTTGTCTGAATAATGTTCTCCAAATGTCTGATTTAGGATCGCTGTCAGAATTAGGTTCACTAACACGTCTGATTTCAGGGCAAATCATAGTCTTGCTGTCGGAATTAGGTGGTATTGGAAAGGTTGTACAAAAATACAAATTAAATTATTTGTAACAAACTTTTATTATTCAGTGTTCAGATATCTTCTGAATCTAATATAAATTCAAGAAAAATTAACCTGATCAACGTCACCGAATAATTATAAATTCTGCTGTACAACAAGTAACATAAATTCTTTAAGATGTCTGAATTTGGGATGATTACCTTATGTCTTTACGCAGATTTAGATTTATTCATAATAGTATAAGATTTGACAACAAGACTACACTCCCAGAACGACAAAAGTTTGATAAGTTGGCAGCTGTAAGAGAAATGTTTGCACTGTTTGTAAATAATTGCCGTAGAATCTATTCCATGGGACAAAATATTTCCGTTGGTGAAATGTTGCCAGCGTTTCAAGGCAGATGTGGGTTTAGACAGTACATCCCATCCAAACCCAATAAATACGGGATCAAAATGTTTTCATTAGTTGACTCCAAATTATTTTACACAGGAAATCTAGAAATTTATGCTGGTCAGCAACCTCATGGGCCGTTTTCTATTAGCAACAAGCTTTTAGATGTCGTTCTACGACTAGCAGAGCCCATTTATAACTCAGGGCGCAATATCACTGGTGACAATTGGTTTACTAGTATTACCCTTGTCCAAGAGTTGAAACAGAAAATGTTGTCTTACGTAGGAACTGTCAGAAAGGATAAGAGAGAACTACCACCAGAATTAGTAAATGTGACCAAAAGAACATAAAAATCCAACTTATTTGCATTTAGCAATGACTGTACACTCGTGTCACATGTTCCCAAAAAACGTAAAAATGTAATATTGATGTCAAGTATGCATTTCGATGAGAAGGTAAATGTACAAACTCAAAAGCCTGAAATACTCGAGTTTTACAACCAGAAGTTGACACTGTAGACCAATTAGTTGGAACATATAATGTAACTAAAAATACCAGACGGTGGCCGATGGTAATATTTTATACGGTTTTGAATATTGGTGGAATAAATAGTCAATGTATTCACATGCTCAATCAAAACGTAAAGATAAGAAGAATGTTTATAAAAAACCTTTATGGGCAATTGATTTCGGATCAAATAAAAAGGCGTTCTGAGAAGAATTCGGGTATACATAGACCCTTGCACCTAAGGCTTCATACTCTGCAACATCCAGAAGATGCAAGTTCAAGCAGAAACCCAGAACCAAATGTTACAGATCATAAAAGAAAAAGATGCTCCTCCTGCTATGCATCAAAAACCACACGTTTGTCAAAATATTTTTGTAAAAACTGTAAAACCTTTTTGTGTCTTCAACATAGCACAATTGCATGTAAGTGTTGTTTTAAACGGCTAACTAATCCAAATCCTGACGATTCTGACTAAATATTTTATAAATTGTTTATTTTATTTTTAAAGCCAAAAAAAACATTTTTTATTTCTTATTTTTTTCTTATATTTAAATAAAAATATCAGTTTTCAAACAATTTGTAGAGTTTCTCTTATGCATTTCACAGTTTGACATTTTTGGAAGATATGTGGAAGATACACCGCGACCTCCTGTGAAATTTTTTGGTCCGCGACATCTCGAGGGTTAAGGCGTATTGTGATTTGAAAGGTGAGTCCATTTTTAGTGTCATACATTAAGGGCTTCATGAGTTAGTAGTATTATGGGCCCAGGTAGCTGGTTCTATAAGGCGATAACCCTCTTATGAGCCCTACGGCTCAACTGCAAGCACCTGCTCGAGCCTATAGACGCCTATTGGGGCGTTTTAACAAGAAAATCTTGTATAAGTTCGTTTCCGATTTTCATATGAATTCCTCTATTCTTAGAACTTTTCAGTCATTTTTTTCTTGTAGATGGGTACCCAAATCACACTTTTGGACCTAGCTAAAGACAAAATGAGACAGGTAGCAGAACATGATCTTCCCCTAGGGTTGGCAAGAATGGAAGACCTGAATCTTAGTAAGTAAGCTCTCCTAGGCTCCGAACTGGATCCCCAGATTTTGAAAATGATTTGTATTACCGACTGTTGGCTATGCATAAGCTTTCAATCTTAATGATTTCGGAAAGGGATTACTGAGACATGAAAGTGAGAATGTTAAGCTGACCCTTCTGTGTGAGGCTGATAATGGCGGCACGTATTAGAGGTTCAGCAGCTCAAAACGAAAGAATTCTAGTGGATTCAGTTGGCCTAAAACCATTACTACTGTCTAGAAGGGATACTTATCAGCAATTGTCTTCTGAAATAACAAATGTCGAGGGTTATTTCTCGAAGTTGCAAGAAAACAGATCGTTTAACACAACTAGAAAAAAGTCACGCGAAGTTAATTTCTAAAAAGGGCTGAACACCCGCTGGATCATACACCTAAAGCTTCTGATATTTCTTCTGATTACCAGGATGATAATCTTGAATCGACTTCCTTGCAGGTGAGTTGGGACGAGGAAAAAAATACCTATGTTTAGAAAGTTCCCAATTTCCGCCCGGAGCAGGTGATAGATTTTCCATCTAGGAGTAAGGAGCAAATGCCTGTGATACCAATGGCCAAGCCTTAGATACACACACAAGGCAAGTGACCCATGAAGATATAATCAGTCCTGTTGGTATGTTATATTTTAATTTCTAAAAAGGTGAAAAGTATAGGTACTTATTTGCTATTCTGTGATTATATTTTGATTTGAACTTTATCCTTGAATATATAACAATGAGTGAAGAATGTCTTAAAGTCCTTTTTAATTTCTAAAAAGGTGAAAAGTATAGGTACTTATTTGCTATTCTATGATTATATTTTGATTTGAACTTTATCCTTGAATATATAACAATGAGTGAAGAATGTCTTAAAGTCCTTTTTAATTTTCTACCAAAAAGGAAAAAATATGTCTGATCGATACATTTGTTTGTTTATGTTTCTTTATTTATACATCCCTCTTCAACTATGCCTTCACTTATTTCGATGCGGTTCATATTTCACCGATTGGTTATTTTCACCATTTTTAATTGTTCTGGTATACATATTAAACATGGATTAAAGTGGACTATGCAAGGAAAATTAAAATGTTTTATATTAATTTGTATGGATATACATAATGTACGCCCTAATATAAATTCAATTTTTTATTTGTGATTTTAGTAGGGGACACGATTTTTCTCGTATGTATCCAATATACACCATGCACTTCAGGGTAAAAATTAGAACTAAAAAAAAGGTTTTCGTAATATATTATGACCAATGGTATGTCCATCAAAAATTATTTACATTCAGACTCTTCTGCTGCTCAGACCCAGACTCCAACATCTTTATCTTCGTATTCTCCAAGGAAAACTAAACTTAGGGAAGAAGTGCGTAAACTTAAACGAAAATTATTCCACCAGGAAAGTCAGACGAAAATGAGAAAAAGTTAAAGGTGCGTATAGATAGCGCGAGGCCGCCTCGCGATGTGTACACCTACGCACAGTAGGATATTTTCCCAAGGTCCCGGCCAAAAATGAAAAATGTCAACTGTGGAATTTACACTTGTTAATAATTTCCCAGGTAGAGAACCTTTCAGTCCTTCTTGGAACAGTACAATTGCAACCCTGTGTCATTTTAGTACCTGCTGTTTGGGACTGAAAGTTGCGCTTAGTCGATCAACATATTTCAAGCAGTGAGCGCCGTGAAATATCGTGCAAGTTCCAGTTGCGAAATTATTGTTATCAATTTAGTGAAACCTATATAAGTTTTACATAAAATCCACGCATCCTTGCTCTTCAAGAAAATCTGTGTATTGCTGAACTACAGCGGTTCCAAGAACATCTAAAAAACTATAAACTTGTAGTATATAAGTACGGATCTAAGGGTCGAGACATTATTTTCAAAGGAGTCGTAGAAGGCCCCACCCTTAATTTGTTATATCACGAAGGACATTTACTGTAATAAGTTCTCTTACAGTTGTAAGAGAAGTTATTACAGCAAATGTCCTTCGTTGTGTCTACTTCTGTGAAGAATGTCACCTTCCCCGCAACACTAAAAGCAAACACAGATGTGGCGGAACATATCCCTATTGCCAGCAGACACCCGCTTGCCCCCAGGCTTTGAAAATCAAATGCCCTGACTGTAAAAGGACATTCCGAGGTCAGCATTGTTATGATAACCACAAAAAGTCACGGACAGTAGGCAAAGGCACCGTGTGTGAGAAGATTAGAAGATGCAACCAATGCTACAAGGTGGTGCAAAGCGGGAGGCAACGCACCTGTGGAAAGGTATTTTGCCAAGTTTGCAATTCGCACGCACCAGCAGACCACCTGTGCCACATACAACCAGACACTGGAAAACCGAAGATCGTGGGTACTTTATTTGTGTTTTATGATCTGGAGACGCGGCAAGAAAAAGCATTGAACGATGGTTATCTCCACGAGCCTAATATATGTTTTGGCAAAATGATGTGATGAATGCATAAATGAAGACAAGCTTTATTTTTTGTCAAAAATGCGGATACAGGTTGGTTATTTACCGCGAGTCCGTTATTGAAAAATTTATGATGTATTTACTGGAAGCAAGGAAAATTTTCAAGCAGGTAGTGGTCATCGCCCATAACGGTCGGGCCTTCGATCATCAGTTCTGCCTTAATTACATATTATCAAAAACTGATTTGAAGCCCAATCCAATTATGCGCGGAACAAAAATTATCATGATGGCGGTGGGCAACATTAAATTCCTGGACTCACTTAACTACTTCCCCATGGCGCTTTCCAAACTACTAACTAAAGTTTTCGGTCTGGGCTGCGGATTTAAAAAAGGATACTTTCCTCATATGTTCAACACTGCAGCCAATGTAAATTATGTCAGGTTTCTACCGTCGATCCAGTACTATGATCCCGACAGCATGAAAGAGGCTGCTAGAGAGTCCTTAAAATGACACGAAGAACATAAAGACCAATTTGATATGCAGCGCGATCTGGTCGACTACTGCATATCGGATGTTGAAATCCTGACCTCAGCATGTCTCAAATTTCACAAACAGATGCTCGACACGGGGTACGTGTGCCCCTTTACAGAAGGCTCCACGATCGCCTACGCCTGTGATAAAGTATACAGGCGCAAATACCATAGGCATTATCCCAAAGGGTGGCTACAGATGGAGGGATAATCAATCTAAAATAGCTATCCAGTGGTTAATATGGGTGGAAAAGCAACGCGAAATTACAATTTTGCATGCTGCAAAACAGCAAGAAGCCTTAGCTCAGGGTGTTAAAGTAGACGGATTCTGTCCTAAAACCAACCAGGTGTTCGAGTTCCACGACTGCTACTACCATGGTTGTTTAAATTGTTTTAAATATGGCAGAAATGACACCCTTCATGACGATTCTTCTGCGACGTTAAATTTACGACATGAGGCAACAGTATCCAAAACAGAACGCTTACAAAAACTTGGGTATGAAGTTATTGAGATGTGGGAGTGCGAATTTATAAGATTGCTGAAATATGATAGGGAAGTGACGGAATATACAGAAAAGCATCCTCTATCGACCAATACACCTTTAAACCATCGAGATGCATTCTACGGCGGGAGTACTGGCAACACTCTTGAATATTACAAGTGTCGTCCGGGAGGAATAATAAATTACATTGATATTTGCAGTCTCTATACACGGGTGTGCAAATACGGTAAATTCCCCATAGGCCACCCTAAGGTGTATGTGGGCGAGGAATGCCCAAAGGATCTTACTAAAATCGAAGGAGAAATAAAATGTAAAATATTACCGCCAACAAACCTCTATCATCCCATACTACCGGCCAAAATGAACAACAGTGTTCTTTGTTTTTCTTGCGGACAAACAATGAACTCAGGAGAATGCAATCACTCAGATGAAGAAAGGGCTTTAACAGGTACGTGGGTGGTGGATGAGGTGCTAAAGGCCGTTGAAAATGGATACAGAATTCTGGATATTTATGAAATTTGGAAGTATGACGTTTAGCAATATGACAAAGCTGTAAATGTCCCCGGCTTGTTCACCGATATGATGAACAAATTTATAAAAATTAAACAGCAGGCCTCGGAGTGGCCTGGGGATTGTATTACTCAGAAAGAACGAGAACGTTATATAGAACAATTCTTCGAGCGAGAGGATATAAAGTTAGAGTTCAACGAGATTGGTGAAAATCCCGGTCTAAGATCACTGGCTAAGCTTATTCTGAACTCGTTTTGGGGTAAGTTTGGGCAGCGAGAGAATCAGCCAAAAACAAAGATTGTCAACGATCCTGGCGAATTCTTCGGCATGCTATCGAACCCTGGAATATATGTAAATTCTGTACTTCCCATTGACGAGAATACTCTGGTGGTAAATTGGGAGCATAGGGAAGAAGCCGCTGACCCTTTAACAACAGTTAACGCGGTAATAGCGGCACATGTTACCGCACAGGTTCGTCTGAAATAATATTCTTATCTAGAGCAGTTAGGTGAAAGAGTTTTGTATTATGATACAGACTCTGTCGTATATGTGTCAAGATCAGGTGAATTTGATGTACCCACAGGTGATTTTATTGGCGACATGACGGATGAGCTTGAGATTTATGGTATTGGATCATATATTACAGAATTTGTGTCGGGAGGTCCCAAAAACTACGCATATAAGGTATTCTCTACAAAAAATCAGAGGGAAGAAATTGTGTGCAAAGTAAAGGGTATTTCTCTTAATTATACTACCTCTCAATTGATTAATATTGATTCCATAAAGGAAATGGTTTTAAAACCCACACTCCATTTACATTGCCTCGAAGAATATTCGGAGAACTAAAGAGCATGAGGTGGTGACAAGAGAGGAAACAAAAATTTATAAACCCAACTTAACCAAAAGAAAATTCTTCGAAGACCACAGCTCGGTTCCTTTTGGATACAAAAAAATTAAATTTTAAAGATTCTGTAAATTGCAATACTAAAATACTAAAACTTGTTTTTAAACCTTTATATTTTGTGTAAAAAGTATTTTTCTTTTAATAATTCGTGATTGTGTATAATATTCCTTATTCTCTAAGAAAAAAGTATTACAACTGAACTTATATTTGCATATCCTCAACTTTGTATAATGACAAATAATGAATATTTGTATATATATTCTGTGAAAGTATATGTATTGAATAAGTACACTTGATATTTTCTTCTATCAATAAAAGATTTTCACTTATTTTTTGAGTATTATGTTCTTACTTTCCTTCCTCTGTAAACTGTTTAGGGTGAGGGTAATCACAGGCTCAGTTTCTTCAACGATGGGGTGCTTACGAGGATACTTTAGAGTAGCGCCACAAATATTTCGTTTTAAAATCCAAGTATGTTTTACGTCATAGTAAAGATGTAGATTTGTTAATTAGAGCAATATTGATAAGATAAGAGGAGCAAAACAATAAAGTTTATGTTTCAAATCGGCTTACACTTGGCTCACCCCGCTTAGGCATAGAAAGGAAAATGGCGCCGTTGGTCATAAGTGGTGGGTATAGAAAAGTCTCGGTGATGGAGGTATAGAAAAAAATGGCGGCCTTGGTCGTATGGAAAGAATACATCACGTTTTTCTGTATAACCCGAGAGCGGTGGGAGATATTAAAAATCTATAAAGTGATTTGTGCGTTTAGCCCAACCTAACCTAACGCACTTTTAATATTTGACGCTGTACAGCCGAAATTTGATCAACTAAGATATAATCAACATCAGAATCATTACACGATATAAATTAAAAAATATATCGTCGATTAAATTTGAATGGGGGCCATCTATGTACTAATAAACGTTGTAAAATATATCAATAAATATTGATTTATGATATAATGTTTGATGATAATCTGCTGAGATATTTCTATTACCTTTCTACTTCCTTTTTTTTCAATCACTTTAGTCCCTTGATTGAAGTTCTTCGAGGCCATCTTACCAACGGTTTCGTGTACTCTGTACATGACCTCTGAAATTCTTTTATATTGAATGTTTTATTACACAAATCACAGTGAAAGAAGTGGTTTGTATAAATAAATAAGCGACAACTTAGGCCACTAGACCCGAAGAATGTTTTTGTTACAAACTTTACATGTGATTAACCTGTAATGAGGTCTCTGTATTTACATCAATTTGCCTTTAACTCTAACTACCCCATTTACCTCAGCTTAGTTGGGATGTATCCTTATACAATAGAAACTCTTTAAAAGTCGTTACCTGTTCGGTATGTCTCGGTCTTCTTCGGTGTGTATCAGTCAGTGCCTGTTCGGTATGTCTCGGTATACTTCGGTCTGTTTCGGTGTGTTCCGGTCTCTATAAATACAAGATAAAGTAGTCTACGGTCATAGTATCAGTTAAGTCGCAGAAAACTAAATATGTTGACAAATATAGAAAACGATGTGTATGGTATTCGATACACTGATAATGGATTTAGTATTGGAAACAAGCCAATATATTTCACCGATAACACAATTACAGTTGATTCAAAACAATTTCAACTGGGTGAGGGCTTAAGAGAGCTGATAACCAAACGACACCCCGCATCAATCTATACTGTAAAAGAATTACTAATAATTCTTTTACAGTATAGATTGATGCTATAAACAGATATTAATTTTGACTAGTGGACATAAAAGGAAATATAATGACGAAAACCAAGTCAATGCAAATTCAAGCTGGAAATATCAGAACATTATATCAAAAATTTGTCCACCAAAGAGAAAATACCACAAGGGCTCATTACCGAAGAGCGTAGGAAATGAGTGCAAATTGAAACGTAATGAAAACACTGATCAAAACTCAAATTCAAATTGGAAATATCAATACAATATACCAAGAACTATCTCCCCTTTGAAGATGAATACAGGTTAGAATGTACTGATAATAACGAAAACTCAGTTAATGCAAAATCAAGCTGCAAATATCAAAATATTATATCAAAAATGTTTCCATTACCAAAGACCGTACCCACAAAAGATGAGGACAGATTGAAACTAAATGAAAACATTGATCCAAACATGATTGTTGATATGATAAGCATTAATAAAATATTAAGAAAAGATTATCAGTACCGTATCAATATACTTGTTCGTATGGGAATAGTCGAATAAGTTTTTGATAGGACATTTACGACAGTACCAAAGAGTGGTGGAAGAACTGTCTAACTAGAGATTTTATAAAATATTTTCATTTTCTTATAGAAGTCAGTGTGGTTAGACGTGTTTTAAAATTAATTATAAAAATTGGCAACACATTTTTGCGAATAAGAAATTTTCGAAGAGACATGCTACGCTCATTTGTGAGAAAATTATTCCAGCAGATAAAATTTTAGATATTATGGAAATTATTTTTCTAAGATTTAAATATTACGCCTGCTGTTTACCTGCAGCGCTAATGTTTCATGAACAAATTAAACGATTTGATATTAATTCTGAAATAAAGAAGGGAATTGTTATATGTAAATCAGAACCCATACCCATACATTTTTGGAATGAAATTGATGGAAAAATATACGATCCCTCACTGGCCGTTGTACAAGAAGAAGAATACCCCAAATTGACAGTTGCCCATCATGAAGGCCCCTGTATTATCACCAATGCAGAAGATGAATTTATGCAAACAGCTTATGAAATGGTTAAAAAAGTTAAATCTACAGATTTTTACTTTCACATGGCACCTAAAGAATTACTCAAAATAAGAAATAAAATTCATGAAAGAGTATCAACTGTTCTCGACATTTATAATAGAAATATTCTGTAACTTAGAGTATAAATATATTGTCTAATAAACTAGTTTAGTCTATTCATTAGAACCCCCCTCTTACCAATGTGATTTAATTTTAAAAAGAAAGATAATTTGAGGAGTACACGTAACGATCTTGAGGTATGATATATCTGGAGCATTTTTTCCTGCAGAAAATAGAATGTTTTAAATATAAAGTCCACCTCTCAGTTTCCATTTTCCAGTCTAACCAAATATAAACAAAATGATTTTAAGTTAATGTGGTCTGTTAATAGTGGATCTAGATGTTCCAACTGTATAATTATATGCAAATGCAACTTCCTGGAACTGTAAAAGCTCTATAACAATAGAAACAAATGAAAATATATTACCAGAAAATACTAGTAAATATTCAAACTTTTACAAAATACTTATCACAAATAAGTTTAAAACATATATCTTTCTTATATCAATTATAACAAAGAATATGCCCATTATGAACAGTACAACTGTTATCATAATGTTATTTTTAATTTAAATTATCCTGCTCAATGAAACCCAAAGATAATCAAAACAAAAGCACTTACCGATATAGCAGTAACACAAAACTTTAGAACATCCACAGACACGTGTTTCGGCATCTATGCCTCTTCGGTGCGGCTTTTTCTAAAGTTCACAATCAACTGAAATATGTAAGCAAATACTCGTGTTATAACTATCAAAGGATTACCAGAACAGGATATTAAAAATTAAAATTAGATTATAGGAAATTCCCCGTAAAGGGATAATTATCAATATAATTATATGCAAATGCAACTTCCTGGAACTGTAAAAGCTCTATAACAATAGAAACAAATGAAAATATATTACCAGAAAATACTAGTAAATATTCAAACTTTTACAAAATACTTATCACAAATAAGTTTAAAACATATATCTTTCTTATATCAATTATAACAAAGAATATGCCCATTATGAACAGTACAACTGTTATCATAATGTTATTTTTAATTTAAATTATCCTGCTCAATGAATTTAAATTAAAAATAACATTATGATAACAGTTGTACTGTTCATAATGGGCATATTCTTTGTTATAATTGATATAAGAAAGATATATGTTTTAAACTTATTTGTGATAAGTATTTTGTAAAAGTTTGAATATTTACTAGTATTTTCTGGTAATATATTTTCATTTGTTTCTATTGTTCCAACTGTACCTGATATTCTTGTCATAATTTAAATATTTTTTGGTCTATAACTTTTAACTGCATATTAATTCTTATTCGATACCCACGTAAAATTTTAGACCAATCTGACGTCACGAAGTTGACATATTAAAGCTATCTATGGTTTGATCGATTTCAATAATACAGTAGTTTGGTGTCTATTTTAATTTTTTTGTTAAACTTTGACATCACCAGTACTTAAATATGAATATTTACATTGCTGACGTTTTCAATAATTTTCATTTACATTTATCTCTAGATGTTTTGTAGGGTAGATTTTTAAGGAATTTTAGTTTTTGTTTCATTAAAAACCTAAACTAGTGTATCCAAGTAAAATTTTAGATCCATCAGACATCATGAAATTGAAATAATTAAGCTATACAGGATTCGACTGGTTTCGCTAATAGAGTAGGCATCGTTATATGTCTACTTGAATTTCTATTAAAGTTGGCCATCATCAACCCTCGAATATGAATATTTATATAATATTAATTTGTTGATATTTCGATATAATTAGCTCTATTATTTATATATTTCATTATTTTGCCTAATGATACTTATTTTAATATCGAAATTTAAAAACGATATTCACGTATGCGAGCAAGGTTTTTGCCCAATGGTACTTACCTACTTTTAAAAATAATATGCGTACAGGCGAATAGACGGACTGAGGGCCATTTGAATTGATGAAGGGGCCCTTAGCGCGGAAGCGACCTAACGGATGACAATTGTTAGAGTGCAACAAGTAGGTTTTTCAATTATTTTCCTACGAGTTTTAGAAAGGATTATTTTTGTTCCGTTCCTCTACTCCCTGACTATAATATGCTTTAAGCATCGATGTTATCACATGAAAAGAAACCATTAAAGATAATAGACATAAATTATAAGGGCTTGATAGCAGATTAAGATAAAACATGCCAACGCCAAAATATTTATATACATTTTTTCATACACCTTATATGCAGTTAAAAATAAACGAATTATTTCGTTGACCTACTGCCTTAGTTATAAATATTAATTATTTCATATGAGCGGCTGTTCGAAGTGGAGGAATTTTAATACTATTCTTTAATTTTTCATCACCTGTCTTTGTTATGTCATTTCTGATAATTATCGCTCACGGCGAAGTTGCATGAAAATAGATTTCAATGTCTCTATGCTAACAACATATGCGAGAGTACAGTGTGACAGCTGAATAGCTGAGTGTGCTAAAGCGTTGGCTTACTAATCAAAAGATCGACGGTTCGATCCCTATTCACTGCGGCTTTTTTTTCTTCAAAATTTTAGCGGAAAAATATAATGATAATAATGATTTAAATGACAGGTGTTTATAATTATTATTCAAAGTGCCTGCCAACTGGCGTTAAGAGGAAGATAACTGAAGATGACACTGTGAAATTCCAGATGTTAGGTGGTGCCAGTCGTCTACTTGCGTCCATACCCCACACATAATGAAAATTAAATACGCATGCTCTAGCTAAAATGCTGTGTTTCTGGCAGCTTGTCAACTTTGCTCTCTTTCTCTTTCTTCAGGTGAATGTTGCATGTGGTGATGTGGTCCGTTGACAGTTGCTTTGAAGATTGCTTTGGACTGTTTATTTTTTACAGCAGTAACTTAGAAAATCAAATTGCTTAAATCAAACATGGCAGATACTTCATTAAATGAACAGTTGTTTACCTCTAGAATGTACGTACTTAATTTCACTTTTTAATTTTATTATGTTTTTTATTTTGTAGAACAATAAATGTGTGTACTAGTCGTGGCAAACAATATTCAACTAGGTCAAATTTAAATGCTCATATGAAAGGAGTGCATAAAACTAGTTGCAATTTAAATAATGCGAAAAAATGTCCATTATGCATTGAGAAAGTATTTACCTTCAATGATCTAGATAAACACATCACAAGTGTCCACAACATTTCGATTGATTCTGAAGAAAAACAATTTGATTCACATGATGATATTTAAAATTGGAAAGCAGACTTTGAAAAAAAACAGAAAAAGTGTAGTTATGTATTTGTAAATTTTGTATTGCGGAAAGACAAAACTAAAATAATACATATTTGCCATCGTAGTAGTAATTATTCACCAAATGTTACTAAAACAGTCAGACAACGTGCTTTGACATTAAGTGGCTCTAACAAAATAGGATTTACTTGTCCTTCACGAATAAAGGTGAAAGTTACTGACGAGGGTAAGGTTATCGTAGACTATGTTGCAGTTCATGTTGGGTATGATTTAGAAGTTGGTCGATTACGCCTGTCTAATTCAGATCGTCAAAAATTACCAGCAAAATTATTCCAAGATATTCAACCTCATCGTGTTCTTCAGGACATCAGTAAAAACTTTGATGCTGATGCCAGAAAAAGTTACACACTTAATCATGATATTCATAATGTGAAAGATTTGTTCAACGTAGTCAGATATTATATTTCATCAAGATGATGTACACAGTGTAAATATTCTTGTGGAAAAATATAAAATTAGTTTTGATAATCCGATTTTATATTATAAACCGCATAGTATTGTTGATTCAGTAGTCGTTGAGAACAATTTTTGTTTGATATTTATGAATAGTGCTCAGCAGGAAATGCTTATTAAATACAGTAATGATATTATAATGATTGATTCCACCCATGAAACAAATCCCTACAATACACAACTCTCATCGCAGATGGTCATGTATAGTGACTACGAGGGATTTCCAGTTGCTTTTTTGTGGTCCCATCACTCAGACTGAAAAAATGTTTCAACATTTATTTTCCTGTATTAAATCTAGAGTACCAGAACTGAAACCCAAGACTTTCATGTCGGATAATATAACTTTAATCTCATTAAATATTCAGTGTATTCGTAATAAAATTGATGATTTGTACATTTTTTTAGAAAATCATAATTATCCTAGTTTAGTTTTAATCTCAGAGCACTGGCTAAAAAGTAATGAACCAGTTTACATTCCTAACTACTCTGTTTTATCAAAATATTGTAGAATTAGTTCCGTTCATGGTGGAACATTAATACTTATAAATAATGATTTACATGATAATTTTCCCTTCGTTAATTTTGACAAATATGATGACGTCCTAGAAGAAAAGCATATTTGAATTTTCCATAATTTATTGCAGTAAATTAGATGTGTATATTGTATGTATGTATCAAATGTTAAGTTATTCTTAGAGAAACTCGAAGCATTATTATACCGGGTACCTACAAAATCGTCGATTATTTTAGCTGGAGATCTTAATATAAATTTTAGTGACTTGGAATCAAATGATACGCAATTGCTAAAATCCCTGCTAACTTCCTTTAATCTCAACATGCATGTCAATTCACCTACTAGAATTTCCCAGCACTCAGCTACAACCATCGACTATTTCTGTAGTAACCTTAGTATAGAAAATATCTCCTGCCGCGTCATCCCAGCTGCGTTATCAGACCACGAGGTCTTCATTACAGACCTCTTGGAATGCTTGTCAAAAATTCAAATATGGCCGTTTATATAGTGGGACTAATTATAACAGGTTTTATCAAAATTAAATAAATATAAATTAAACTAAAAAGTAAAAAACCATGGATATCTAAGGGTATAAAAACATCTGCCATAAATCTAAGATCTCTTCACTATATAAGAAAGTACACGAACGAAGAATTTTTCTTTGAATACTATAATAAATACCGTAATATCTACAGAAAAGTCATCAAACAAGCTAAAGAAAATCATTACAAGTCCAGAATAGAACGAGCCAGTAACGGAGCAAAAGAGAGTTGGGCTATTATAAACGAACTTAGGGGTAAGAGCCAACCACCTGTAACATCGTCTTTAAACCCCAATATTATAAACAACTACTACTGTTCAATCGCAGGCAATCTAATGGAAAACATAATTCCAACAAATGACCCCTTGAGCTACCTTGGAGAAATATACAATCATAAGACCTTATACCTACATAGCACAAACATCGACGAACTTAAAGAAATTATAAGCGGCATTAAAAATAAGAAGTCGTCTGGCCTCGACGAAATCTCTGTAAATATATTCGAAAATCTACCAAACTTGGCTCTTTATATATTAGCATCTCTAATAAACGAATCGTTTGAATCCGGAACATTTCCATCTTTTTTAAAAACTTCTGTAGTTATTCCACTCTATAAGGGCGGAGAGGTAAATAATCCATCCAACTTCCGACCCATCTCACTAATCCCCACATTAGCAAAAATTCTCGAAAAGTTAGTTAAAAAAAGGGTTGTAGAATTTTTGTCCTCCTGCAACCTACTAAGTTATCAACAATTCGGATTTCAAAAGGAAAAAAGTACAAATGATGCAATGTTCTCATTTTTAAGTCAGATTTATACCGAAATCAATAACGGGGAGGCAGCGGCAGCAATTTTCTGCGACTTATCGAAAGCCTTTGATTGTGTCCAGCATGAAATATTGTTACGAAAGCTTGAGCATTATGGTTTTCGAGGCACTACCCTAAAGTGGTTTCAATCATACCTATCAAACCGTAGCCAAATAGTTAGAAATACAAATTATTCTGATAAACTAAATATAAAGTTTGGTGTACCCCAAGGTTCCGTTCTTGGCCCAATTCTTTTTTTATTATATATCAACGACCTGACAAAAATTAATATTAAAGGAACATTCACTTTATTTGCTGACACCACCATACTGTGGCACAATAAAGATGATACTGTCCATCAGCAAACGGTGTCGGCCGATATAAATAAGGTCAAGCAGGGCCGGATATAGGGGGGGTATGGGGGGGTGTCACACCCCCCCAAGTTTGAAGCCAATTCGGCAAATCGTTTACCATTCGGCACTTTCGGCGTTCGGCAATTATGTACATAAGATCATAGAAAAACTCAAAACAATAGAAGCTCAATGTCATAAATAATTATTACTTGTCGAGCAACCCCTATCTTGTATCTTGTATTTGACTTAAAATCATCCTCTAAACACAGCAGCTCGCAAGAGCGAGGCCAAATCTGCTTGTTCTAGCCTCTAGCGTTGATCACGAGTATATGTCCATCTATAGTACCCTGTTATAATTGCTGGAAATGTAATAATATAATAAACAGCAGAACAGGACACTTCGATTCATGAAAAGTACAACACCGCGAGTTTCCGCGGAAATAAGTAGACACAATTGCAGTTTAGAACTCGTAAAGTTACTTCCAGATAACCATGTAGACTTAGAGGCGGGCCTTCAGGCTGAATTAGAAATATTTAGCGACCAATGTCGAGAACTTACATCTCGATCTAGATAAAATTGTTGAAAAGGCTTATGAACTAAAGATCATTCTACCAGTGTGTTACAAATTATGTACTTTAATTCAAACGATGCCGGTGAGTGTGGCTTCAAATGAAAGGAGTTTCAGCAAACTAAAACTCAAAAAAAATTTGTTAGAACAATGAACGATTCACGTTTAGACTCATTATTAATCTTATCATTAGAGAGGGATATTCTGGAACAAATACCTTTCAACATTTTAGTTGCACGATGGGCCGCTTTAAAAGAAAGAAGAGTTAAAGTTGCTTAAAAATAATTAAGTTGTATAATATATCCGTTTTATTTATAATTAATTTGTGGCAATATTCATTTATTATGTTTGTTGGGTATGTTGCCACTGTAAAAACATGTAAAAATTTTGATGAAAAAAACCTCTGCGCCAAAAGGATCAGACAGAGAGAGGCTGGTTTTTAATCAGTCTAGCACAAAATGTCACACAAGTGAAAGTTTTCATAACGGAAAAAGAAATAGTTTCCGAAACGTTAACAGCCTTCGATTTAATTTACTTCATTATCATGCATTTAACTATTTTCTTTCAGTTTATATATTTTTAGGTGCGACTGGTGTGAGACATTTTGTACTAAAAATATTAAGAACCATCCACTCCCTGTCTGATTCTTTTGGCGCAGAGGTTTTTTTCATCAATATTTTTACATATTTTCACAGTGGTAAAATACCCAACAAACATAAGGAATAACCGTTTTGTATCTTTTATATTTTGCATTTTACTTTAAAATAAAGGTTTTTTCTTCAATTAGATTTACATTTTTTTTGTATCCCAAAATTTAAATGACCTTCATATATAAATAAAACAGAGGACCAGATGAGAAGAAGTTATTCGGCATTATAACAATTTCACACCCCCCCATAAAAATTGCTTAAAACCGGCCCTGAGGTCAAGGAGTGGTGTGACTCCAATTTGCTTTCATTGAACATTAACAAAACAAACATAACTACATTTCACTGCAATTTAACTGACATCTCCGTAGGTAACCATTTTCTTGAAAATAAACCCTGCTCAAAATTTCTTGGACTAAATATTGACTGCAAGTTAAAATTCAACGAACGCATTAAAATAGTAACAAACTAGCATCCGGATCCTACGCTATCAGAGTGATCACAAATGAACTGGGTTATGCAGCTGCTAAGACTGCTTATTTTTCACTAATCGAATCACACTTAAGGTACGGCATTGCCTTCTGGGGCGCATGTAGTAAATATCTTTTACAAACAATATTGGTACTTCAAAAACGTGCTATTCGCTACCTGCACAAAACTAGAATTCGTGAATCATGTAAGCCACTGTTCTTGACATATGGATTTCTCACTGTGATATCAATTTACATTCTAGAAACAGTTTGTTTAGTTCATAAGCATAAAAGTAATATTATAAATAATTCCTCCATCAATATGTAACTCAGTAAGTCAATAACGTTACTCTGCCAATTCCCAGATCCACTCTAGTCAAAGACTCAATTATTTACAATGGCTATAAGATGTTCAATCACTTACCAAATAATATTAAAGAAATGAGCTCAAATACAAATTTCAGAAAGGCGGTTAAAAGCCTTTTAATTGTTAAGCCCTATTATAATTTAAACGAGTACTATAATTCTAATTAGGCATTTACTACCTTATCTTATCGTATTTTCTGACTTTTTACATTAACTATTATAATTATTGTATTAAAATTTATATGTAATCTATGTTTTGTATTTATATAATGTAGGTGCACTGTGTAAACTATATATGCTATGGACCTACGCTTATTTACTTTGTTAATGAGAAACTCTTTCTTCTGAACAATAAAGTATATTTTGATTTGATGATTCAAATGTCTTTTTTGATGCATTTAAAAGAATACGGCTTGACACCAAACAAAATTTTATGTGACTGGCACGTAAAGAAAAATATTTTTCGAAATTTAACAAAAATAGCTGACGTAGAGAAGCGCAACTCAATAAAGAGAGATATTAAATTACTTGTAAATGAATTAGATGTTCAAATTTTTGACAGCATGTTGTTAGACCTAGTTGACATATTAATGAGAGATCCTGGCATTGTGAACTATGGAAAATATTTTGTAACATTCTACAGCAACAGACCTCAAAAAATGGGCCCACTGTCATCAGAAGAACTTCCATAAAAATATAAATATGTGCTTCGAAAAATGGCACTAAAAAACAAAACATAATTCAAGAATACGTGGTTGTCTCCAGCGACGGCTAGACGTCAGTATTGCAAATATTATTGAATATTTACGTATGAAGTTCATGAAAAGACTAGTGTATGTATCTCGTAACAAAGTACCTTATAAACTAGGTGAACTACGAAAAAGGTACAGAATTGCAAAACAAATTATTGAAGAAACGCCATGTATTGGAAGAAATTAAACATTCCAATTTTCATCGTCAAAGAACACAAATTCTAAACATTCTTTACTAGAGTATTATTGTGTAACACTTAACAAGGAGGCCACTGAATGCTGTTGTCGCTTTTTATGGTCAGAGTGTAATGTTTGCCTGCATACATTTATATGCATGTCATGATTACACAATACAATATAATATGTGCAAACACATTCATTAGATGTGCATGAAATTTCTAAAAGACACCAAACCTCTTAGGCATAATGACAAGCAACTTGCCGGACAAATTGCAGTTGGGTATGATAATAGTGGAGAATGTCAAACGATTTGTAATTATTTTCATAAACCAGCAACATCAATAGAAGCAGCACGAGAGCAAACTATAGAAAAATTACATGTAATGAATTCCATCACAAATTGTCAAAGTTTAGAAGCAATTGCTTGTGCATCTCAACAGCTTTCAACAATACAGTATGGTACTCAAGGAATTGAAAAAACATATAGTGATAGCACTTCTGGGTGCATGAATTCTTCACGTCATGCACATAATAAGAAAATTGACCACCAAAAAAGTCTAATAACTTCACTAAAAAGGAAAACAAAAGAGAAGCGAAAGAATATAAAATGTTTGGAATCCAACTTTAGTAGTCTTTTTACCAAATGTTCTTTCTTCTGCTCAGAATGTTTTATAATATAAATATTATAATTATAATTCAAATATAAAAATAAATATAAATGCCAGTTTGTTAATTTGTGATATCTATTAGTTAAATAGTACCAGATATAAAATATTTGTGTTATTCATATCTTGATGTCATTCAGATCTGTTGACAGGGGGTGCCCGGCAGCGCCTGGAAAAAATTTGAACACCCACTGAGAAAGTTTGGAGCACCCGTATCACCGGCAAATGAGAGGAAAAGGTAGTGATATAAAAATTTTTCTGCACCGCCTGAAATCTCTTGAGCACCCCCTACAATTTATTTTTGGCTACAGGCCCTATGTATTTTAGCTTACTGTGCATAATTTATGTAATTAGTCCACAAATATTTTATATAAAGCCTAAAATTACTAGTAAATTATATTATTATATATAATAAACAGGTACCCTTCTAAGCTTTTTTCCTTCCTCAATTCTTTGGGACTTCCTGCCACACGTATTTTTTTCTTTTTAAGCGATGCTCGGGGAATCTACAAAATATCACAATTAACCAGTATGTTACTGGTAAATAACCTCTACGCCTGTGACTTTTACGTCAAAGGATCAGTTAGAGGTTGCTTTTTTTTAAATAAATAACAAAAATAAGTATAAAAACTTGTAATTAAATATTTCGCCGACGTATCGCAAATCTAATCTGTTTCCTTTTGCTTGGCTTTTCTGAAAAATCTTTTTGCTGTGTACGATAAATACACAGCTCTAATAATGCTTGTTGTATTCAATATCCATAGATACTTACTATTTATATAGAACTATTGATATAGTTAACAGTTTTTTTAGTTTTTATACAATGCTAAGTTTGCGAAGTTCTTCTTTTAACATTGGTAACCAAGTTGAACAGACATGTGATATTTTGTTGATTCCCCGAGCACCGCTTAAAAAGAAAAAAATACATGTGGCAGGAAGTCCCAAAGAATTGAAGAAAAAAATTAATATAATGCCACAAATAACATTTGGACAATACTTCTAAGCTTTCCATACGTCCAGTAAAATATGGAACAGTCCCTTATTTCAAGTAAAATAATATCAAGTAAAATAAGTACCCTAAATTGCTTAATATAATTCAGTAGGCAATGCTCTAATTCTGCAACAATTGAAATATAACATGTTCAAAAAAAATTGATGATATGACAAAACTCTACGTGACAAAATTAACAAAAGGGACAAGTGCGTCAGAAATAGTAGTGCGACAATCAATTTTTGCATTAATTAATCAATTTATTATTCAATGTTAATTGCATATTTTGTATGTGTTGTTAAACGTTCCCTATAATTAGTTAAATTCGATTTAAAAAGCAAGGAATATTCTTTAAGTTTCAATTTATTAAATTTTTAAAATATTTTTCTTTGGAGCTCACTTGCTGCCCCAAAAGCAGAATCCGTCACTGTTTCCTAGTCTTATTATACAAGAAAAAAAAATTCTCAGAATATTACGTATTCTACAAAAACAAGTATGGTAGGTGAGCTTAATTTAACTTATCTCATTATACAATGTAAGGTAAGCATTCGTGTGCTAGTATACAAAGCTCATATTAGCAATTGCTGCAGATAACCCAATATGATATTATTATTATATCTCAATGTTGCACGTAAACCATAGCATATTCAAATTACGCGTCAATCAGTGTAAAATCACTCGCACATGCGTATTTGCAATGAAATATGTGGGATATAGACGCACGTCTGTCGTCTCGACTAGAGTCTAGCCGCCATGCTGGAAGAGAACACGAACGTAGAAGAGTGGGAATCGTAATAAACAGTTCACGCGCGGGAGATGAATGTGATTTGCTTTTTTAACCTAAAAAATATTGTGAGTTGTATTAATTTGAATTGTTTTTAAAGTGATTTAAGTATATATAGTATAATGGATAACAGTAATATATCAGTTAAGTTCGTGTGTAATACATGTAATCAGTTATTTACCCAGAACAAGAACTAAAACGACATATGTCGAACATTTATCATAACCCAAAGACAATGCAACAAATCTGTTTGTTATCACTGTATGGAAAGTTACAGTAATAAATCTAATTTAATCAAACATATTTTTAAGTGCAATACTAACAAAAATAAAAAGTTAAATGCCATAGAATGTGTCCTGTGCAATAATTACAAAGGTTCAAAAGTAATGCTATTAGATCATTATAGTTTAAATCACGATATGGACGTTTCAGTGAATAAATTCATATTTACTATTTTGTCAAGTTTGAAAAGTGGGAAGATCAGCGAGAAAAATATGATGTGTCAAGGTTAGGGTGGAGCTAAAGTATATAGCAAAAAAATGATTTACATTTTTTTTGGACGACACCCTATTTTTGAATGACACTAACGGTGGAAATTATCCTCCTGAATTATTTTGAAAAAAAAATAATTTTTAGAGGTAGACCAAGGCCTTAATTAAAAAAAAAATTAAATTATTTTATTCGATATCAATAGCGCTCTTGTAAATGTATTAATACATTTAGTTTGATAAGTTTACCTGTATATATTGTCTATTAAATACACTTGGCAACAAACAGAAAGTTATGTAGTGTCCCATGTACGCAGGCTTGAGGCGAAAATAGACATACAGAAACACAAAAGAAAAATGAAGCAAATTTTCTTCAACAACTGGAAGAGCTTTTTGCACATCAGAACGCAATGAAAATGATAAAAATTAAAGAAGATAGGGATTTTCTAGAAGCTCAGCGAGAAAATAGACGCGGTTGCATGGCTGAAGTAGACATGAAATTAACCAAACTAGAGAAGAAAGCGGAAAAGAGAAAGTTACAAGAACAAAAACGAAAAAATACCGCAGATGAGGAAAGGCAAGGCACGTCTTCCAGGTCAAGTTTATTGATAGAGGATTCCAGTGGCAAAGACATCTCAGAGAGCGACAGTGAAAAAGATAAGACGGTTTACGTACTAAATGAGAAGGAAAATAAAATGAATAAAAGAAAGAAAAAAATTGATGTTAAAATTTCCGGACCGTTGGTAGTTCACTGCTATGGTAAACTACTACCTAATCTAACAGGAAAACTTCAAATAGATCATGTTGCAGTTTTTAGGAGTTCCTAGGTGTGAGACAAGTTCGGGTGCTGTTCAAGCAAATGCCGTGGCGGAGGCTTTGGAACATTGGGGAATTATTGAAAAGATAGCAGGTATGTCATTTGATACAAGTTCTAATATGGGCAGAATTAATGGAGCCTGCGTGTTGTTAGAACAACAAATACAAACAAAGCTGTTCCACCTTGCCTGTCGTCATCATATATTCGAGCTTATTCTCAAAGCTGTATTTGTAGAGTGCATAGGTGCTACATCGTCTCCTGAAGTACAACTTTTTAAAAGAATTGGAACTTTCTGGGACAAGATTGACACAACGAGCTATGTAACATTTAGAGAAGATGAAGAAGTTTGTATTGCACTGGGGCCTAAAAACCTGAAATTGATTTGTTTACAAAAAATCAGCTTAAAAGCTGCCAGCCTCGTGATGATTACAAAGAATTTCTGGAACTAGCTCTGTTATTCCTAAATAACCCCTGTGAAAAAGTCACCTTTAAAGCACCTGGATCAATGCATTACACACGGCGGATGGCAAAGGGGATTTATTCAACAAAAGTTCTGATGTTTCACAAACAATTCCATTTAACAGAGAATTTAAATCTCTTCGTGACATTACTATTTTTGTCATTTTATTTTACATTCAGGTATGGTTTTCAGCACCTTCTTCCACAGATGCTCCTAGAAATGACTTAACTTTTGCGAGAAGTTTGTTAGCATTTTTTACAGTAAATAAGAAAGTAGCTGAAGCTGCTGCCCGAAAATGTTTAGGCCACTTGTGGTATTTGTCCGAAGAGTTAATAGATCTGGCATGTTTTAATCCGCATATCTCTGATAATTCAAAAAAATTAATGATATCTAATATTCTTTCATGAATGGGATCTGACGAACCAACAAAACGACTGTACGTGCCGACCCTTGATTCCCTGGCAAATTTGGAGTTACATGACTTTGTGTCGAAGCACACTATGGCGTTCTTTAATATTCTCAATATTCCCGTTAATCCCGTTGATTTTATGAAACTTGAACCTAATTTGTGGCCACAAAATGAACAGTATGTTTCTGACCTCGAAATAGTAAAAGGTTTACGTGTAATCAATGATACAGCTGAAAGGGGAGTAGCATTAATACAAGAATATAATCGCTCTCTTACCAAAGACGATGAGCAACTACAATATTTGCTTCTAGTAATTCAAGACCATCGAAACCGATACCCTGACAGCAGAAAGAAAACAATTTTAGACGAAAAATAATATGATAGTATTTCTTGATTCACAAATATATAACAAATGTGTAGTTTAGTGCAATTGTTTGTAATATCTCTGGGTTTTAAAAATAAAAAATTGTCAAAATTTCAACAGGCTTGGTCCACCCCCAAATATTATTTAATTTAAAAAAAAAATTTATATACATATTTAAACCCCATATCGGCACCAGTTACCAATGTGTCGCATGCAAGAATCAAAAAAAAAATTTTTAGCTCCACCCTCCTAGTCAAGGTATGTGCGACTTGGCTCCATTAGGAAAAAAGAAGGAGAACCAGCTGCCAGAATAAAAAATGAGGACCATTTGAAGGAAGTAATAGAAGCAATGGAGGTGGTATAAGAGATGGAGATATAGAGCACCCAGAAATCGGAGTGCAATACTGTAAATAGACATTGTCATGGCTTACAGGGACCATAGGTACATACCGGTGAATGAGATTAAGTGTTCCCAAATTGAAGACCCATTCAGCGAAGCACGGGTATTCCAAATGAGAGGTTGTGAAATCAATATGAGTGCAACAGTGCTTAGTTTAAATATTAGAAGTCTAAGAAAGAACTTTGATACGTTCATGCTGTATCTGAACTACCTGGAAAAAAAGCTAGAGATAATTGTATTAACTGAGACGTGGATCTATAACCATGAAATATCGCTATACAGCATGAACGGGTATCAAGGTTATTTTAATTGTAACGAACGAAAGAGATCAAGCGGAGTTGTAGTTTACATATCAGAAGAATTATCAACCAATAGGATATGTCTGGAAACTGATTGTATAACCTTTGATCATGTCTTGGTAAATTTTATAATAGGTAACAAAAGTTTTAATGTTCTAGGCATATATAGAGATCAAGACTTTACAATTTCAAACTTGAGGAAAATGAGGAATTTCAGTTGTTTTTAAATTTATTAAACTGTACAAAAACTATTATTGCGGGCGATATGAATATTGACTTATTTCAAGACACAATTGACATTAGTAATTATAGACAATTAACCAATGGTAACTCGTCCCTCTACAAGGACATCCATTGACCACATTTTTATTAACTCACATTTAAATGGCTGTGCAGCTGAAATAAAAACTATTGATATCGATATAACTGATCACCATATAATTGCGCTAAACTTTAAAATCAATAAGGCACAAATTACGCATGACCAAGTAAGTGTAAATTATGACGCAGTAAAAAAACTATTAAGTCAGGAGGGGTGGGGTAAAGTATACGCAGAGGCTGACGCCAATCTTGCACTACAGGAATTTTACAAAATAATAACTGCTGTCATGGATCAGTGCAGAGAACAAAACACTAACACCGCGAAATCGAGAAAAATTAAACCGTGGATGACAATAGGACTATTAGCTGCTATAAAAAAATAAAAAGAAACCCAAATAACGTACAACTAAAACGTGAACACAATTCCTACAGAAACCGGTTAGACAAAATTATCAAAACGGAAAAAAAAATCATATTATGAAAGCCTGCTAACTGAAAATCAAAATGATATGAAAAAAGCTTGGAATATAATAAATGAAGTAATAGGTAACAATAGAAAAATAACAAAGATATTGTCCTCTGCACTGAACCAAATGGAGCAGTGGTACAAGAGGATACTGAGGTGGCAGAACACCTCTGCGAGTACTTCACCAATGTACCCAAAGTAGTTAAAGAGCAAGTGGAGCAGGAGTACAAATATTTAAATGGTCAAGAATTCAATTTGAAACATATAAATAACTCATTTGTAGTGCTTCCAATAGATCAGTCCGAGGTCATGTACATAATTCGGGAATTAAAAAATGGAAAAAGTGGGTGGTCCGACAAATTAGGAACAAGGTTAGTTAAAGATATGAAAGTCCAACTGTCTCCAGGAATTGCATATCTATTTAACATCTCAATATCAAATGGTGTGTTTCCAGATGCCCTTAAGAAAGCACTGTTAGTACCCATATATAAGGGGGGAGATAAACTACAAGTGAGTAACTACAGACCAATAGCGCTTCTATCAATAATCTCAAAACTCTTCGAAAAGCTAATATCAGATAAATTAATGAAATTCCTTCAAAGAAACGAATTTTTTTCAGAAAACCAGATTGGATTTCTGAAAGAGAGGGGTACAGATATTGCTCTCTTAAAATTTACTAATGGCATTAACAAGGGATTAAATACCGTCAAATGGGGTAAAGCGGATCATATGGGGAAAAGCGGATCACTAGGACAATTGTTGCCTAACAATTATGCAACCCAAATGTCACGTCACTGAATCGTGTGGGCGCTTGCGTCTGTTGAACAGCTGACCTCAGTCATTGTTCTGTTGCCTGTTGTGATGTTATAGTTTAGGCGAAGTACTTGTAAATAATTAATGAAATTTGGTGTAACTTTTGCATATTTTACAAATCGTGAAAACAAACTGTTCCACGTATTAGGTGGAAATAGCTGTAAGTCTGATAATAACTTGTATTATGTAATAGACCTTCCACAACATAACTATAACCCTAGTTTTGGTCCAGGCCAAAATTTTGTATAGATACCGATTATTTTATATAAAAAAGTCACTTGAGGGGGTAAAGCGGATCAAGATTTTTTTCTAAATTAAACTTTATTTTTCATTTGTAATAATGCCTCGAACTTATCGAAAAAAATTGGGACCGCGGGGGAATCGAAATTACGAACCAGTGTATCTCGAAAGGGCGGTATTAGCGGTTCGCCAAGGAAGATTGAGCTTAAGAAAAGCATTTGAACAATTTGCAATTCCATATACAACATTAAATCGATGGGTAAAGAACAAAGAACTTTTGGCATATGGTAGGCCACCAGCGCTACAAAATATTGAAGAGGAAAAATTGGTTAAGATTCTCTTAATCTGTGCTGAGTGGGGATTTCCAATGAAAAGTTACGATATAAGGTATATGGTGCAGCAATATTTAAATAAATGTGGAAAACGAGAGAAAAGGTTTCGTGACAACTTACCTGGCTTGGATTGGTTTAAGGCCTTTATGCTAAGACATCGAAATTTAACTATTAAGTTAGCAGAAAACACGAAAAGAGTCAGAGCAGCCGTGAGCTATGAAGTTGTAAAGGCATATTTCACTGAACTGAAAGAATCTTTAAAAGATGTATTACCGGCAAACGTGGTGAATTATGACGAGACAAATTTCTGTGATGATCCGGGTGCAGCGAAAGTAGTAGTTAAGCGTGGGATAAAACATGCCCATAGAATAATAGATACGTCAAAATCAAGCACAAGTGTTATGTTCGCTATATCAGGAGATGGGAATTTACTACCACCTTATGTAGTCTATAAAGCCAAGCACATATATCCGGGGTGGACAGAAGGGGGCTTTCCAGGTTCGAGATATAACCGAACGCCAAGTGGTTGGTTCGATTCTTGTACGTTCGAAGATTGGTTTTTTACAACAGCCTTGCCTTATATGCGGAATCTGGATGGCCCAAAAGTTATTATCGGTGACAATTTGTCTAGTCACCTGACAATCAACGTTATTCAGGAATGTGAAAAACATAACATCAGATTTGTTCTCTTGCCTCCGAATTCAACGCACCTCCTTCAGCCACTGGATGTGGCTTACTTTCGTTCTTTGAAAGGAGCATGGCGCACTGTTTTAGAAGGATGGAAACTTAAAAATCGAGGAGTGTTGCCCAAAACACTTTTTCCTAGATTGTTGAATGAAACAATTGAAAAAATTGGAGCAAAATCAACAGCTAATGTAGAAGCAGGATTTAAAGCTTGCGGAATAATTCCATTTAATCCGGATGCAGTTTTTAAAAAAATAGTTCGCATTGCACCGCAGGAAGAACAGCAAGAGATTGAAAGGGCAATGGAAACAAGCTGGTCCGATACTATTGTGACACATCTCAGTGAAATGAGATCTGAAGGTGAGACGGCCCCAAAAAGAGGGAAAAAAATTAATGTGTCGGCAGGAAAAAGCATTTGCGCGGCTGACGTTTTACCAACATTAATTGAACCAGAGGCAGTAGAACCTGAAGATGGCAACGAGTCAGAACAAAATATCAAATAGATGAGGATGAAGGGTTAGAAGAGCAGTTTGAAGAGGATGAGGCTGAAGAAGACACTCAACACAGTGAGAATAAAAATACCGAGTGGGACAATTTACCCTCGACATCAAAGGAAGATGTGACCAGTCTAAGCATTGGAGATTTCGTTATTGTCAAATTTGAAACAAATAAGAGAGACAGGCTGTATATTGGTAAAATAGAATCTGAAAATGGCAATGAGTACACAATAAATGTATTGAGAAAGAAACACGGCGCAAAACAAATACTTTTCGTCTATCCAAATGTATCAGATGTTGCGGTAGTACAGAAATCGCAAATAATAAAAAAAGTGTTTGGACATGCTGGGAGAAGAGGACAGTTTGCCTTCAGAAATATTTCTAACTATTCTCTAGAGTAGCCGAAGTTCTACTATGCCAAAGTAATATATTAGAAACTATATTTTTGTTTTATTTTAAATTTTATTTAAGTTGGCTCCTGTTTATTATCTACCTATGTGATATAATCTAACTTTTGTTACTTATATTTAAATTTTTTTACATGTATATAAAAGAATATTGTTTTATTTTTATTAAAGTGTCTAAAAACATAGGTTCTACGCTTATTTTTCGTTACTAAAAAATTTTTTTTTCTGAAAACTTTTAGCAGAAGTATTTTTTTAAAGTTTTATAATGATCCGCTTTACCCCAAGCATGTTTAAAATGGTTTTTAAGGAAAATAATATGACCGATCCACTTTACCCCCAATCATAGGGTAAAGCGGATCACCTTAAAAAAAAAAAATAAAGTAGTATGTACATTACAGATATTAAACAATATATGTATCTGATAGCAAGAGAATGTAAGTAGAACATATTTTTTTTGCAAAATTTTAATACCGACCCTACATTGCAAAAATCTAAAAAAACCTAAAATTTTGATCCGCTTTACCCCGGTTGACGGTACCAGAAAAAAAGTTACTGGACTTTTTGTTGACATTAACAAGGCATTTGATACAGTTTCACATGCAAAACTAGTAGAAAAACTGGAGACAGGTGGAGTTAGAGGGGTGATGAAGATGCGATTTGAAAGCTATCTGGGTGGCAGAACACAGGCAGTCCGTATCAAGAATCATACTAGTGCACAGAAGCAAGTAGACTCGAGAGTCCCGCAAGGCTCAGCGCTGGGCCCTAGTCTATTTATTGTTTATATAAATGATTTATGCTCAGCAAAGTTAAAAGGGAAAATATACATTTTTGCCGACGATACTGCCCTATTATATGCCGGTGAGTCGAAAGACCAAAATCAACAAAATATCGAGAGCGACTTAAAATTCCTTAAAAATGGTTTGTATACAACAAAATGCTAATGAATGCCACAAAAACTAAATTTATAAATTTTACCCTAGGGAAAAGTTGGAAATATGAAAATGAAATAAAATATCACAAGCTAGGTTGCGATGTGCGAGTAGATTGTGAATGCTACACAATAGAACAAACAGAAACAATCAAATATCTAGGTGTAACTTATGACGAATACATTTCTTGGAAACCTTATATACAGAACACTAAAAACTTCTAGGCATCCTTGCAAAATTTAAACAAGCAGCACAGCTTATGCCAAAACACTTCTTGAAAATGATTTATTATGCGCTGGCACATTCTGTTCTCGCATATGGAATTGTAGTATGGGAAGGAACTTATGTGAGTAATCTCAAAGCACTCTCTACTTTACAGAAATCATTTATAAGAATACTGTGTAAGAAACCAAGGGATCATCCCTCTCATGAGCTATTTGTAGCACTAAAAATACCAAATTTAAGAAGGCAGTTCTGCATTACCACCTGTACCCTAATGTACAAACACTATAAGTCATTACAATTGGATAGACATATCAACAAAAAAATAACTAGAACCCAAAATGAAGTATTATTAGAAATCCCCTTTACGTACATGACAGGAATACAAAAGTCTTCTCTAGTTTTAGCTCCTAAAATATTTAATTGGCTTCCAAATTATTTAAGAGAAGTTATTGTGGAAAAAAAACTTAGTACAAACATAGTTAAAAGTAAAATAAAAAAATTATTCATATCGCCTGTTAACGACGACAACTTAATAACAAACATGTTTTAAACATATAAGGAATATAACTCACTAGTCTTGGTAAATGTGTAATAATATAATATATTGTCATAGTTATTATATCCATATTTTTATCTCTATCGAATTATGTATTATATTTTTATTACTATACTAATGTCAAATTGACTGATTTTTTTTAACTTTAAACTCCTAAACGTAAGCTGAAAGTTGTATTCTACTCTCAAGTGTTAAACTTTGTAGAATCCAAGAGTATATAATGTAAAAAGCAAAATGTATCTTACGTATTTTAATAAAATTCTATTCTATTCTATTCTAAAAAAGAACAGCGACAAAACTATATTTTATTACAAATGTAACAGAGACGGGTTTTATAAAAGTGAAGGAGAAAATAAACTCCATTTAAAATTTCAAGGTAGCAATAAAATAAATGGATACTGTCCATAAAAAATTAATGCTACAGTGTGGAAAACAACAGGAGAAGTTTCAGTTGATTTATTAGGTGCCCATGTTGGACACACCAGGGATCTAGGAAAAATTCATCTAAAAAAAAATCGGACCGAAATTTTCTTGCATAAAAAATTTCCCAGAAAATTCCATTTGATCGCCTTTATTTATTGACTCGTAAAGATTTATTTAATATAGAACAACTGTATAATTTAAAGAATGATGCTGTCCGACATGCAAATGATTATACCAGTGTGGAATCGTGGATTACTGAAATGAATAAAAAAGGTACTCATTCAGTTGTAAAATATTATAAAAGACAAGGGGATTTAGACGAAAATCATAATGAACTTCAGGCTAATGATTTCCTACTAATAATTATGAATGACGCCCAATTAAAAATACTAAAAAAATATGGGAGCGGCTGTCTATGTATCGACGGCACACATGGACTCAATTCCTACGACCCTATCACTCTGATGGTTCTAGATGACTTAAGACAGGGGTTTCCTTGTATGTTTGCATTCAGTAACAGGACAGACGTAGACGTTATAAAAATTGTGTTTGAAATCCTTAACTCCTTTAAAGGAGTAAACATTAAAACCCAAAGTGTTCATGTCGGATATCTCGGAAATATTCTACAATGCTTGGTGTGAGGTTATGGAACCTGTGGAGGTTAGATTATTTTGTTCGTGGCATATTATAAGGGCTTGGAAGAAAAATCAAAATGTGAAAGTAAAGAATACTGAGAAACAAGTGTCTACCTATAATACTCTAAAAATGGTTTTGGAAGAACAAAGTCAAGAAGGTTTTGAGAAAATATTGCCAGAGTGTCTACATGATTTTTTATCTGATCCAGGCTTGAAAAATTTTGGAATATATTTTACAGACCATTATGTTACAAACAGAAAATCGTGGGCTTATTGTTACCGACAACATGCTAGGCTCGATACAAACATGCACCTGGAAAGATTACACCGGACATTAAAGTAAATATATTTAAAGGAAAAAACAGTACGACTGGACAAAGCCATAACAGCAATAATGTAAATGGTTAGAGATAAGCTATTTGAATGACTTATCATTTTAAACAAAGGTTAGATTTATTATTATTATTATTATTGGCTGCTATAGATTCTTAGAAGTCAGTATCTCAGAATTTTATCACTACTTGCACTAGCTCTATAGGGGAAGCATGAAAAAGAAAAATTGAACCACAGTGTAGGAAGTTGTTCTCTACCAAGAAAAAGGAAAAAGAAAGTAGCAGTTAAAAATATCAATTGCCATCTAATTTAGAAAAAGACCGACTGGCGGCGCAACTTATTTTGAGAAAACCTGACCTTTCAACTGATATTTAAGTTTGAATTTTATATATTTATTATTAGTTAGGGAAATGGCGTGCAAAATCGATAACGAAGTTACCATCTGCCACTCAGTAATCGAAGAGAGGGTATAACTACGAAATTTTTTTTCTCTGAATATTTTTGATATGGTGGGGGTGCAACGAATTGTTACCGATATCTGTCCGCATAGGCAGTTAGTATATGTACTTCACATATCCGAGTTACACTTGCAGACGAAAATTCCGCTCAGTGCAGGCCAGGGTATGGAGAATTTAAATAAAATTTTCTTTTCTTTAAAATTCCCTCTACCGCGCACCGAGCGGAATTTTCGTCTGCCAGTGCGATTGGGGTATGTGAAGTACTTATACTAACTACCTATGTGGACAGATATCGATAACAGTTCGTTTAAAAAAAATACCCGCCCTTTCCATATTCTCCACCATACCAAAAATTTTCAGAGAGAATAATTTTGTAGTAATATCATATTTTCTTCAATTACTGAGTGGCAGACAGTAACTTCTTGTCGTCGAGTTTACACGGCATTTCCTAGACTGTAGTGCAGGAGCCAACGTGTACTAACCTGACACATTTGTAATAGCTAGAGACATTATCAATTCTGACCTTAGAGCTTGGCAGACAAGATAAGTGATATGAATTTTCTTTTAGTAGTGGAAGCTTCACTAGATGACTTGCAAGTCGACATATTTTTCATGGTTAGTGAAACTACTTATATAAAGCTAATATCGGTTTCTAGAGGCAGAAACTGTTAACCTGCGATATTTCACTGTGCATGACAGATTTGTAAGAAGCTGATTTTTTTATCGATTAATTACCACGTGGTAATTACCAAAATACGGATGGTGCCTTTCCAGAGGCAGAAACTGTTAACCTGCAAGATTTTACACTGGACATGACAAATTTGTCACAAGCAGATGTTTTTGATAATAATGACTTTCAAGACTCATCTAGTGAAGTTTCCACCAGTAAAAAAATTGTGGTAATTTTTTTTTGTCTGCCAAGCTCTAGGAACAGAATTAATATTATCTCTATCTATTACAGATGTGTCAGATGAATGCATGCTGCCTCCTGTACTATTATGTATCGCTCTCTTTTATAAATATATATTTTTTTATTTTTAGATGTTTTTCTGTATTTAATAATAGTACCTGTTTTCATAATTTTTGTCATTGACTACTTATACAAGCAATACATTCCAAGTTTAAATACTTTTACTAATTAGTTTTATTTATTTGCCCCCAACCCTTCAAAGAAGCTAAAAATCCAATCAGACCAAGATCTTAACGTGTACCAAACAAGCCAATACCTTAAAACGTTCTCGAGTTATCGTCTTCACAAAAATGGATACAAATTATTTTTTGCTCAAATGTAACATTTCGACGTTTCAGGACATTTAGGTATATTTAGGCAAAAAATAGTATATTATTTATTATACAAGTGTATAAGTTCGCCTTTAAAGCATGTACGGATTTAGGGTACGAGGAGGGTCCTAAAGGAAATAAGTGTTTTAAAGGCCACTCATACACTTGTATTATATGCTATTTTTCATTATACCTGCACTGCAAAGTAAAAACCGCTGCCTAAGGAATCACTACTTCCACATCCAGATTTTTCAGCCACGTCACTTTAAAGGAAACATCTTCACTAAATTTGCACTCTACTATGTGTAAATTATTGATCATAGAATTTTAATAATATTTGGGAAAAGTTTGAGGCGTTGGTGTCTACCATATACGTTAAAAATGAAGTTTCTAGTTTACACTACTTATTTTCCCCTATTTACAACCTACCGCCTCCCACCCCTTCAATGGACTCATCTCAATCAGATGTGGTACTAACTTTAAAGTTAATATCTCAATTTTATGTTAACAATCTCATTAATAATGGAGTGAAGGTATTGGGGTTTGAAAAATATTAGAAAGAAATTTAAGCCGTCGGTATCTAGAATATACACCAAATCCCTAATTTCTGCACTCTTACCAGATTGCTTTACCTATTTCCCCCTATTTAACCCCCAACCCTTCAACGGAATCATCTCAAAATATAATCTAGTTCCAGATGTCGTTATAATACATACGTGTACCAAATTTCAAGTGAATATCTCAATTTTATTTTATCAACCCCTTTAATAATGGAGTAGGTGTATTGGGGGGGTTGAAAAATATTATAAAAAATCTGAAGCCTTGGTTTCTAGTACATGCACCGAATTTCAAGTTTCTGTACTCATACCAGCTTGCTTTACCTATTTTCCCCTATTTAACACGATTTAACTCCCAACCCTTCAATGGAATCATTTCAAAATATAATCTAGTTTCAGATGTCATTCTATTACATACGTGTACCAAATTTTAAGCGAATATCTCAATTTCATTTTATAAACCTCTTTAATATTTAAAAGGGGTAGGGGGGGGGGTTAAGAAATATTATAAATAATCTGAGACCTTGGCTTCT
The DNA here is from genome assembly GCA_963583905.1 of Stenurella melanura. NCBI lineage: Eukaryota > Metazoa > Arthropoda > Insecta > Coleoptera > Cerambycidae > Stenurella > Stenurella melanura. Next base: position 75,215,699 of record OY757315.1, read on the forward strand.
AGTACATACACCGAATTTCCAGTTTCTGCACTCTCACCAGCTTGCTTTACTTATTTTGCCCTATTTAACCCCCAACCCTTCAACGGAATCATCTCAAAATATAATCTAGTTCCTGATGTCGTTATAATACATACGTGTACCAAATTTTAAGTGAATATCTCAATTTTGTTTTATCAACCCTTTTAATAATGGGGTGGGACGGTGGGGGGTTGAAAAATATTATAAATAATCTGAGACCTTGGCTTCTAGTACACACCCCGAACTTCAAGTTTCTGTACTCTTACCAGCTTGCTATATTTATTTTCCCCTATTTAACCCCAACCCTTCAACGGAATCATCTCAAAATATACCCCAGTTCCAGATGGCGTTATAATACATAGGTGTACCAAATTTGAAATAAATATCTCAATTTTATTTTATCAACTCCTTTAATAATGAAGTAGGGGTGGTAGGGGGTTGAAAAATATTATAAAACATTTTGGGGCCTTGGCTTGTAGTATACTACGTGGATGTGGAAGTAAAATTTAAAAAAATAATGTAGATTCATTTTACGAGGCAATCTCTGAATTTAATTTTTAATCGATAACATAGAGACGGACTTATTTATCATTGTTTAAAATTGGTTGTTGCCTAAGCAACTTTAAAGCACCAGTGCTTTAAAGGCCCAATTTTGCACGCTTTTTGTTTCAAAAACATATTATATTTCAGGTATAACAAATATTTTTTATTATACCTGAATTATAATCTCTGTTTTTGAAACTAAAAATCGTGCATGCAAAATCGGGCAAAAAGTTGCTTAGGTAACAACCAGTTTTAAACAATGACAAATACAGACATTTAGTAACCAAACAAAAAATTCTAACCGTATCTATATGACCGACTAACAAATCTTTAAAATCTATACATGTAGGTACATTAAACAACTACAAATTAGTAGTAATTGTACTACATAATTTTTAAATACGATTTTACGCGTACAGATTTTAATTTTAGATCAAACATCATACTGATCACACACTAAAAATCTACCTCAACACTGTGCAACTTCGGGCTTCCTCGCATATTATCGTGTTCTCTCCCAGTCTGGTGACTAGACTCTAGTTGTCGTCGTTGTCGACTCGCACCTCTCAGCATTATTCGACTTCAAGTGCTCGAAGTGCTCACGTAGCGCTGTTTTGTGCATACAAATCTACGCAGGTGAGATCGCAGCACATATTTATTCCGTAAGTACATTTATATTTATTTAGCGATAATTAATACATTTCGCCACCTCCGAATTATACTGTTCCACCTCCACTTTTGGTCAAAAATGAGTTTTTTGCAGAATGTTTATCCAGTGATCATTCTGTTCTATATCCAACAAAAATGATCAGTTTATATTGTACCATAAATATGTTTTCAATAAAAATTTGTTCCATATCCACAAAAAGTAAATTTATACCAGGTACTATAGTGTCATATCCGATATTACTGAGGTACAAGCTTTTGTTCTATGTCCCATATAATGTACAACGAATATTTTACGATCAGACATTGTTCTATATCCATAGTTTTAATAAAAGTTTGTTCTATATCCTCAAAAAAATAAATGTATGCCAAGTGTTATTATAGTGTTCCATATCCGATAGTAGATGAGTAAAAATGTTTACCCTATATCCCATATAACCTACAATGAATATTGTACGATCAGTCATTGTTCTGTATCCATTAAAATACGGTTCGTGTTCTAAAAAGAAATCAAAAGTGGTGAAAATACAAGAAAATTATGAGTTATGCATCAACTTTTGCCCCATCTAAGCCTGCAAGCTGCCCTTCTGAGGAATGGAGGTAAGTTGTCTCAAGTATTTTCAATTTACTTGCGAATCATAACCTCACATTCGATTAATATTATTTTAAATCATCAACAGATTTAGCAGGTGACTGCTAACTTTAAATTTAAGATTTTTAGCTATAATTTAAGTTTAATGTTCATGACTATAATACTAGAGAAAGGAAAAACTTATGTCTAGAAAGTGTGCGCCTCAGTAGGACGAGTACTTCCTTTTTGAACTTGTCAAAAAAAATGTTTAATGCTTTACCGCAAGAGTTAAAAAAAGAGGATGTAAGTATCAAATGTTTCAAAAAAAAGGTCAGGGTATTATTAATTGAAAATAGTTTTTATACTATTGATGAATATTTTCAGTACTTCAGTACACTATCTACCTGATATTCTTTCAGCTTATTTTTTTCTTTTTTGTGTGTTTATGTACTACTTGTCTTTCTGTTTTTTTAATCTTTATGTATTTATTATTATGACGACTGTATACACTATTGTGTAAAATTGAGAAATATATTATTATTATTATTATTAAAACAAACTTGAATTGGTGGGTATAATATTTACATCTAGTTTTTCTTATTCTGTGTTGTTTGAGTCTCGAGGTTAAAGAACTTAATAAGTATATACAGACAAATTGAAATAAATTAAAAACTAATACTAAATCTACCGATTAAACCAGTCCTAACGTTGTATGAACTTTGTAGCGCTATGGAAGCTGTGTTATTTTCCGAAGATGTCAATCAATCCTAACGGGACACACACCACAAACAGGAACAGGAAAGAGTCTCTGCTGAATTGGATTTAGAAAATATGGAAATTATTTTCTTAAATGATGGTTCCTCTGTTCATGGCGACAAGTATAGTTATATCCTCACTGTGTTTTATTTATCTTTTTAATTTAATCTGTTTTTATAATGACATCAATAATGAAATCAAGAATAATATTGACAATACGTCGAAAATCAGGACAAAGTTCTTACTTAATTCTGAACCTGAACTGATTACTGGAAGCACCGTATTTTTTCCAGAAGCACAACCCTCACCTCATCAGTTTTTACAAGAAAACAGCACTTTTCTGATTATAATGTAAGTTATTTAGTAAAATTATATTGAATTAACGTTTCATTACAGATTTTTTTATGAAATTTCAGTGATGGTATAATGAACACTTCTGCGAAGGAGACGCCTTTAGAAGTTTCCGTGAAGGCCGTAGATGCTTCCCTGGAAATCCCCATAGAATCTCATATTGAAACCCCAATGGAAACCAACGAAATAAGTCCCGAAGGAGACAAAACACCAGTTACAGAAAAAATACTTACCAAAAAGAGACAAAACACTCCATCCTCGTGGAAGCAAAATATTAAATGTTATTTAATGCGTGAACTTTATATTAAGATTGTGTTAATTCTTTATGAAATAAAATATCGCTAATATAAGTATTCACATTCGACCGCGATCAATCGCAATATTACGACCTCTGAAACTTGTAGTTTCGTACTTTGTGATATTGAAATGAGTATAATTTCAGGATTTTATGTTTTACTTTCGTACAAGCTTGTGTGATACATTTTAATCAGAAATGGTTACCTAATTATGTTATTGGAAATCGATATTTATCGTTTAAAATAAATAATTGACCATCATATGCACCGAGAACACATTTCATGAATATTTCGTGAAATCCAACAAGAGAAAATATATATCTTTACTTTTTGTGAATATGCAAATTTCATATAAGTTTAAAAATTATCTAATATTAAATTAATTCGTGTCCATTTTTAACAAAAACATTTAGAGACAAAAGGTAATTTTTAAAGCCGGTAAATCCATTTATCGCAAATTTCACTCGTTCAATGTTAGTTAATTTTGTGTAATAATTAATTATAGTAGTAAACAAGCACGATTTGTCTTTGTTGATAAAAATATACGTTCTACAATTTATTTATCCTTATCTGCTCTAAGATTATTATTTTTGTTGTCAATCATTCAGGCGTGACTATTTAAATTTTACATATTTTTAATGTAGTCCAAAACAATAAAATTGAAAAAGTTTTTAATAAGACACATTACGGTCTGCACGGCGATAATTTAACAGATTTGCAGAAAGTTGTAACTTTACTCGGCAATATTTTGCGAATGATAACAGTACCCCGATGGTTTATTATATATTTGAGAAACATATTTTGCATCATTGCGTATTATACTGCAAGTAATTATTTTATGCATGTACAAGAACTGACATCGAATTTCGGTAAAAATAACATAAGTTATCCATAATTTCTTGACTAATAATTAACATCTTGTAAATATGGTGTATAATATGAAAATCCAAGCATAGAAAGAAGAATGTTAATAGTCTATATCACAAGCGAAGCTAAACATCTATTTTTGTCTGGGTTGCAGGTAGATAGGTGGTACCGGTGATCACTCTCTCAGTATGTTTTGTATTTACTTCAAACATAAAACGTGAAAGTCGTTACAAATATAAAATGTGAATAACCTGAACTTGTCTCTGAAGAATTGAATTCTCTATTTTTGTCTGTGTGTACGAATATAAAATGTGAATACCCTGTGCTGGCCTCTGAAGCCTTGCTTGAATTCTTTATTTTTGTCTGGCTATCTCTGTAACATGTCGTCTTTCGAGGGGACAAAGAATGTTGCCTGCGTTTAAGGTGGGCTCAGCTTTTTTTATTTTTGTCTACATAACCGGGAACCAGCACCCGAGTTGATGTGAGTTCAACGAGTTTGAAATAATCATGCAACCAGCTAAGGACAAAGAGCTTGTCCTCGAGGCGTGTTGACGCTTAGCTTGCAATAAGATTTAATGTCGCTTAAACGGCGTGGGTTAGCTATAGTCCGAGTCTCCAATCACATCAATGCTAGTCCCCGCAATATGCAGTAAGGTTTAATTTAGTTTGAACAGCGTGGGTTAGATATGATCTGTGTACCCAACTCCATCAATAGGCACGCTAGTCTCCCACCGCATCAGTTTCAGATCGATTATTATTTAAATACGATCCCGTGTTTGCAGCATCACAGTTTCTACAGAACAGTTCAACATGAGTTCTAAAATCATAAACAAAATTATATACCCTGCAAAAAAGCCAAGTCGCTTAAGTTTGAAAAAAGACAAAAGTGAAAAGTGTCAAGAGTTGTATGAAGATATATCCTTTGAAGAAAAAGTAGTTAAACATTTGAACACTGCGAAGCTGGACGACTCCGTCACGTCGGAGATATGTGTTTTGGAGGGTACCTTCTCGGAGGTGCGTCCAATAGTGTGTCCACCAGGTCCCGCGAACGTCCTCTACGGCTAGGTCATCATCTTCGGCTACAGCATCATCCTCGGCGGCGGGTGAAGTGCCGTTTTCTGTTATGGCTGCGTCAGCGAAGGGGTCCAAGGTGATATCGGCGTTACCTAAGTATATGGATTTCAACCCGAGTATCATGTCGTCCCCAGATAGGGAGGCCGAGGAGGATGCGCTGCTATCGATGGAGATGGAAGCATACTTGGAAACCGTAAAAAGCGACGCGGTAGAAATAAAGGATAAAATGGCTGTACATAAGACCCAATTTTTAGATGAGATGCAGAACTATATTGAAACAAAGTCCGATAATTACGTGGGTAAGATAAAATCATCTACGAATAGGATTACCCACAAACTGAAGCAATTGAGGCAGCACAGAAAAAATATAGACAATTTGATTAAAGTGCTATCAGCGCAAGAGGAAAAATATTTGAGTGACAATGACTACGTGGATTATTTTGTGAAAAATTTCCCGTTTGAGAAATGATTTTTTAAATAATCTAGTTCTCTCATTCTTTACTTTACTTTACTTTACTCATTCTTTACCTACTAATAATGAATATAATATCAGTTTCTTCAAACCAAAGAAAGATCTATGTGACAAATGTGAGGAATATAAAGTCACCAAAGAGCCTACTGATAAAATGAGATACGAATATGAAGAACACATCAGAAGAAAGAATATTGGGAAAGAAGGAAGAGATCTAGACAGAAACAGGTGTAAGGACAAAGAAGATGAAAATACGTGCGTTGTCAACTATGATTTACAAAATGTGTTTGCGTTGCCTAAGGAGTTACTATTACAAATTAAAGCTTAATACATATAATCTGACGGGACACTCCAGTATCGATAAATGTGTTTATAATGCTATTTGGCACAAATATATTTGTGGTCGTGGAGGCACTCACCTGGCTAGTGCACTTATCAAAATTTTGAAAGCAATATTGCAAGATAATCCTAACTTAAAGAAAATAATACTATGGTCTGATAGTTGTGTTCCACAAAACCGCAACTCCATTCTGTCATTTGCCTTACAACATGTCCTAAACTCGGAGGAAAGCAAATATCTGGAGACAATCGAACAAAATTACTCTGAACCGGGCCATGGGAATGTTCATGAAATTGATGCAGCACATAGCTGCATCGAACGCTATATTAGAAATCTGGAGATATGGTCACCAATAACACTAATTAGAACGTTAATTCACATGCCTACTGAATGGAAATTAAAATTCAAAGTTCTGCAGATGCTGTCAAATGATTATCTAGATTATAAGAAGGTATCACAAACTCTATCCTATAACTTAATACCCTACACAAAAATAAAACACACAATTTACAAAAAAAAAACTGTACCCTCAATATAAAATACAGTGAGAATTTTGGAGGGGGTTTTGTTGAAGTAAAGCTCTCTTATAAGACTACGCGTAAAGCAAATGAGAAGGAAGAGTTACGTAATTCTCCTAGTCAGATCAATAAATTGTCGGAAATCAATGTAGGTATAACAGAAAAGAAAAGAAGATCTTTACAAGAAATGCTTCCACAAATGCCAGAGAATGAAAAAAATTTTTACAAAGTCTTACTCGATAGAGTAAAAGTAAATCAGACGAAAACTACCAATAAACAAACAAACTCGACAACAACAGCTGATAAGGAGAAAAAAGACAAAGGAAAAACTAAAAAAAAATCGAGCCGAATGAAACCAATGAAGAAAAATGTGAAAGAAAACTTATCGAACAAAATCCGAGCAGTCTTAGTCTTAAGAGAGTTTTATAACTATGATAAACATGTCGTCTGTAACTTATATTATTTGAAATTATAAAACTAAAAAGTTAACGACGGATGGGGACGAGGTACGGTCACCGGTTTAATTTCCAGTCTTACCGTGGTTTCCGAAACATAAGTGTCGGAAAACCCTGTATGCTACAAAAAGTCGAAAAGTTAGAAAAAAATTAGTGATTTAAAAGGTGAAAAGCAGTGCAAAGCCTTTCTAAAGAAGGCAAGTGTCTGTGAACAATAAATCAACGCACGAAAAGCACGGTGAGTGTGAAAAACTTTAAAAATTAAATTGCAAGTGACTTTGACATAAAAACTTTTGAAAACTAAAATAGTCTCGAACCCCTTACAAATTTTTTCTGATAACATAACCTCAAAATTAAAAGCGAGTTCCGAAACCAAAAGGAATACCCCCCGACCGGTTGGTTAAAACCGGTCGAGGAATGGAAGATAAAACCAAGAAAATAGAAGAAGGAAGGGCTGCGGCCTTCCTGGCGATAAACCAACAAAACGAAATAAAAAAAGCAAACAATCTAACATCCGGAAACGAGACTGATAGGTCAACTATCAGTCTCGGAGGAGAAAGTAGAAAGAAAGGGAAAAAGATCAAAAGAAAGCACTCAGAGATAGGAACAGGGAACGTAAGCAGCGATGCAAGTGCTAATAGTGTAATAATGGCGCCCCCAAAGGTGAGAAATACCCAGGAAAAAGAAGAAGGAAAAGAACAACTAGTGGAACTCAAATTAGAAAGGGTAGAACGCCGGAAGTGGGAAACAAAGCGTTTACCCATCCAATTGCAAAAACAAGAAAAACACAAAATACCAAAGAAGAAAACATCGTCACAACTGAGAACAGGCACGAAGGGAAAGTAAACGTGGACAAAGATATGGACATAGAACCAACACCTCAACCCCAGTCCCAGGAGGAACAAGAAGAAAAAAATTACCCGCCAAAAGCAGCAAAAAAACCGCCTCCCATAATTATACATGGGAGGCTGGTAAACCACCAAAACCTAAATGTATTTTTGAAAAGCAGGCTAAGCGGCGGGCATTTATGGAAACATAGTGCTAACAATACAACGCTTCAACTTCAAAATAAAGAGGACTGGGGGAGAGTTAACAGGTACCTGGATCAGGCTGAGGTACAGTACCATACTTACACCCCTAGGGATGAGAAAACGCATGCTTTCATCCTTAGGGGATTGTACAACGAAATTAAAACCAAGGAAATAGAGGAGGAGCTCGAGAGAGATTATAAGATCAAGGTAAAAAGCCTATACACTTTACGCGGAACAAGAAATCCTGCGTACATGATCACGACCAGCAATGAGATCACGCTGCGGGATCTGCAATTAAAAGTAAAATGCCTAGACCACACAGCGGTGTACTGGGAGCGTCAGTTCAACGCGAAGGGAATAATACAATGTCATCGGTGCCAGCAGTGGGGCCATGCGACAACGAACTGCAGAGCAGCCCCACACTGCCTGAAATGCGCCGGTGACCATATGACGCGCCAGTGCACCAAGGCGATGGATACACCAGCAAGATGTTTTAATTGCAGAGAAGCCCACCCGGCTAACAGCGTGGTCTGCAAAGTGTATAGGCAGAAAATGGATGCAATAAATCAAAGGTCGAGAAGAGTTCCTCCTCCCCCAGAAGCGAAGTATGTGGCAGCCCCACTGCCGAAAGTAAACGCGTGGAGCAAACAGCAAGCATCTAGAACACCCCCGACGAGAGAGGAATATCCGCCACTACCGGGAAGCAGAGAAAGAGCGTCGTCACCGCCCCGTACGCAGCCACAGCCACATAGTAGAACACAAGATGGAATGGATCACCTACATCAACTGAGGCAAAAGATGGAGCTTATGTCTACACTAATAAACATTCGGCAAATGCTTAGATGGGTAGATGAGCTCAATGGGGAGCTTCAGAAATGCACCAGTGCCTGGGAGAAATTCCAGGCAATGGTGTCGTTCTTTGAGAGTCTGCCCGCCGATGCCTTTTAAACTCAAGGTTTCTTCCTGGAACGCAAACGGTATAGGTAATAAAATACCCTTTTTAATTAATTATATAACGAGGCACAAAATCGACATTATGCTTCTTAACGAAACAAAACTCAACAGACGAGATAAGCTTCGCGTCCGAGGGTATACGACAATTCGAAAAGATAGGGCCGACAATAACAGGGGTGGCGGAGTGGCAGTGCTCATAAAGTCGGATATTGCCCATACGCATCGTGTTCTACGGAATACCTCCGTGGAACACGTGTGTGTGACGCTAGAAGGCGGCATGAGCATTGTGGCCGCGTATAACAGGCCCGCGAACGGCTTCACAGCGGGTTGCCTTGAGAATCTACTGAACGCAAGTCCGCGCTGCCTGCTCATAGGCGACCTTAACGCTCGGCATAACGCATGGAACTGCCATCGTAACAACGCTAACGGCAACACTCTGTACGATTACGCGAGTAATCGTAATGTCATTGTGCAATATCCGGACGATCCCACGCATTTTCCGGATAACGGTACAACGCCTACTACCCTCGATATAGTGGTCAACAAGGGTGTGAGGGACTCCACACAGCCGGTGGCTCTGGAGGAGCTCACATCCGACCACAACCCGATTCTACTAGAATTGGGTAATATGTCGAGGGAAGACATAACACAAAGAATCACTTCTTACAGAGACGCCGACTGGCGCCTCTATAAGACACACATAAACACAAACTTGACACTAACAAACGAAATCACTACAGTCGCCGAACTCGAAAATGTAGTGGATGAGTTTACACGAGTATTGCAGAATGCCAAACGGAGTGTTGCAAATGTTATAACTATAAATCCCTACAAGGACCGACTTGACGACGCGGTCAGACAGGATATTAGGGAGAAAAATAGACTTAGGCGACTTTGGCAGAGAAATCGAGATGCCGACGCGATCAGGACCGCCATAAACACCGCAAAAAACCGGAAATGGCGGGATAGGCTGGAGGCGTTGAATCCTCAAGACAACTCGCTGTGGAAGCTAACGAGAGCAATGAAAAATACGCGGGAACCCATGCCCGCCTTGACCAACGCAAACGGACGAACGGCTTTGACAGACGCGCAAAAAGCGAATGACCTAGCTACACACTTCCAGACTGTACATAACGCAAACGTACCAAACAATTTAGAACAAGACCGCATCGAAAACGACATAAACGAACTAATTGGTCATGACATCCAATTGACCAGACGAGAATTTCTAAAAGTCATGACCAAGCCCTCGGAAATAGCGGGCATTATCAGGACCCTACCAAACGACAAAGCTCCGGGGAAAGACGCTATCGAGTACAAGCTACTCAAACATCTACCGAGGAAAGGCATTGTGCAACTGACGTACATTGTAAACGCGATCCTACGGCTGCAACACTGGCCCAGCCAGTGGAAGTGTGCCGTGGTCGTGCCGATCCCAAAGCCGAACAAAAACTCGAAGCTCGTCGGCAGTTATCGACCAATCTCGCTACTGTCGACGATCTCCAAGTTGGTTGAGAAGGTCATCCTGGTCAGGCTTAACACTGCCCAGGATGAACTTCACATCGACGACGAGTGTCAATTCGGCTTCAGGAAAGGCAGGAGCACGACGCATCAGGTCGTTAGGATCGTGAATGACGTCAAAGTACAATGCAACCTCGGTAAAAGCACCGCCATGGTGCTCCTAGATGTTGAGAAAGCCTTCGATACCGTCTGGATACCGGGACTTATACACAAACTAAACATACTAGACTTCCCTACACACATAACCAAACTGATTCACTCTTTCCTGACAGACAGGTCGCTGCAGGTCAGAGTGAATAATAAACTCTCAACACGGCGGGATATTCGCGCGGGCGTCCCCCAGGGGTCGTGGCTATCACCTAAGTTGTACAATCTGTACGTATCGGACTTCCCGGAATTCCCGAATACTAAACTTGCCAAGTACGCCGACGACACAGCCATGTATGTGCACTCGCACAACGCCCAAGCAGCGAATATGCTGCTGAAGGCACACATGGCTCGTGCCACGGCGTATTACGACAAGTGGAAGATTCGGGTCAACACCGAGAAGTCTGAGACCGTACTCTTCACGCGCCGAGCTACAGAAAATCGCATTTTAACGCCAATTTCGATCAGGGGTCAAGAAATTCCAATTAAAAGGTGCGTGAAGTATCTGGGGGTACATCTGGACAGACGGCTGACCTTCAACATACAAATCAACGAAACAGTACGAAAGGTCTACTCCATGTCCAGGAGTCTGTATCCGTTCCTGGCAAGGGGTAGCGGACTAAATAGGACAAATAAAAAATTATTGTACACAATGGTGATCAGGCCGGCCATCACATACGCGGCACCGGTGTGGTGCAGCATCCCGGTCACGACAATGAAAAAACTCCAAGTCCTGGAGCACAAATTTATGCGCCTCATCTCTGATTCGGGCAGATACACCTCCCTCAGAGATTTATATGATCGTTGTAACGACATAACACCACTAGCGGACCTTATCCGGGACACATCACAAAAATTCTACGAGTTTCGACTGGGTGAAAGTCCGCTTACACGCAACATTACCCAAATAAGAATGCATAATGCCCCTTTCCAAATTAAACACCCATTACCATACCAGGCGTTGCCTATCTTTCGGCAACCTCTATAGCCACACTCTATCCTACCAAAACTTCCAACTATCATACACTTTTCACCACCATATCTTTTATTCTGTATCTATCTCTTTCCTTCTTCTTGTTTGTCATATGTTTGTATTTTTGTAATTTTTGTTATTCTGTACTTTTTTGTTAAAAATTCAATTTAGACCGATAAACCTTTGTAAAAATTCTAACTATTTTAAACTCAATTTTCCTTTCCTACAACCAAAAATTCCCAGCGGCGAGCAGACTGTTGGGGTAACTTGTTTAAATGGAGCTTTTCCAATTGAGTTCGTCTCCATCTAAACAACAAAATTTTTAAAAGTGTTTTTGCCATAAAGTAGATTAAGGTTTTATTCATTGTTTGTAGTTAAGTTTTTTAGCATGTTCAAATCTATTGATAATTTTAAGCCGCCACAGGCGGCAGGAGTTTTTATCTTTTTAATAATTTTATTGAGCCAAACCGGTCACGACCCGTCCAACCGCACTAACACCACGTCGCTGCGCGACGTGGTTGTACGGTTGGCTCCGGGTCATGATCCGGGGAAGCATAAAATGTATAAGAAAAATTAATAAATATGTTGATGATGGTTTAATTTCCGACACTCGATCAGCGATGTTAAGGCACGCTGGCTGAGTCCGGCATTTGGATGGGTGAACCAGTGTATCCGTCTATTAGTCGGTAGGCTTTTACTTTATTAGCTCCCCCGCCTTGCGGCTTTGAGCAAACATAATCTCTATCCTACAATACTATCTAATAAAATGTTTATATATACATATATATACAGATATACATTATCTATAATACCTGGAAGGCAACCCTCACACATGCAATTCTTCAGTCATCATCACTCTCTCTGCCCACTCGTTCCATTTCCTCACTTGTTCCTCTTGTACTACCTTATTTTCTCTCATTTGTACTTCCAGATGACCCCATTCATTCCTCACAAACCTTCTCCCTTCTTCCCTATCCACTCTTTCACATACAAACCTTACATGCTCACTATTTTCCTCTCCTCTTCCGCATTCGCACTCCCCATCTACATCCCTCAGGCGAAACCTTTTAAGGTATCCCAGAAAATTTCCATGTCCTGTCGCCATCTGCACTCCTTTAAAGGATAATCCCAAGGCGGTATAACCCACTTCCGAACATACCCCGAAGAGGGTTCTTCCAGTTTCTCCATCTTCCCATCTTTTCTGCCATTCCTCTATTACTCTTTGTCTCGTTCTTGCTTTTCTCCCTCTCCGATCAATCCAAATTTCTCCCCCTTCTATTTCTTCTCTCATTCTTGCCCTTTTTGCACTTTCATCCACCATTTTATTTTTTCTATTTTCCTCACCCTTTCTCCTCCACATGATAATACATTCAACTCTCATCCTATTCAGTCTCTCGATACTCAATTTTATCTCAACTATCTCTCTTTCTTTCGCCCCTCCTTTCTTCAACCTCTCGAGAGTCTGCAGGCTATCCGTGACGATGGATACCTGCATTCTCTCTCGTGGCCTCATTCCCTCCTCATTCACTCTTCTCTCAATCACTCTTCTCTCAATCATCTGGATGGTTTTTCCCATGGCAATGGCTTCCGCCACTCCCACGGGGATGCCATCCGCAATTCTTTCTTCAAATCTTCCTTCTCCGAATATTCCCTCAATTACTCCAGCTATTCCCACTCTCCCTTCTTCGTCTCTACTCGCGTCCGAATAACCCACAATCTCACTCTCATTTTCGATTTGTGCCTCCCATACCCTCTCTGTCCTCACTCTAAACGCTGGGTGTGGCCTTAGTGCTCCTTGTGTTTCTTTTCTCTTCATCTCTTCTGTTTTGTCAAGGTGAAGGACCCCCGCTAGTACCTCAAGCGGCGGTATGCCACTTAGGACCTCCAGAGCGGCTGTAGGAGTTGTCCTATAAGCCCTCTGGAGACCAAGAAGTACCATTCTTTGGGTGGCCCTTAGGTGTCTCACTATTCTGCTGTCATTCGCTCTACTCCCCCAGATCTCAACACCATACATTATTGCCATTCGCATCACCCTTTCATATATAATTTTTATCAAATTTTCATTCGCTCCGTATTTCCTTTTCAGCATCGCAATCACCCTGGTACAGGTCTCTCCCACTTTTTTCCTCACACTCTTAACATGGTCGATGAATCTAAATGTCTTGTCCACCACAATCCCCAGGACCTTCACTGCATCTCCCATGTCCACAATCCCGCCTCCCATTCTAATCCGTGGTTCTCTTATTATTCCTCTCATTCCCACAAACATTGCTTCGGTTTTTTCCGCATTATAGCGGAGCAGATTTTCCCTCTCCCACTGCTCGCATTCTTCTTTCGCTCGTTCCCATCTACCTTCAATCTTCTTTACAGATTCCCCGCTCAGTATTAGAATCTGGTCGTCAGCGAAAGCCTGCGCATGACAGACCTTGCCTCCTTCCAGATCCACTCTTCCTACCTCCTCTTGCATCAAGCTATTTAGCTTGTTCATTCGTCTAAACCATCCTTCCATCACTATCAGCCATAGCGTTGGTCCTAAACTGGAGCCCTGTGGACATCCTCTATCAATTTTGGAAACCACTCCCCCACTTTCAATCACTCTGTTTCCTAAGAAATCCTCACATACCCTTCTTACATTTCCATACATTCCCATTCTTTCCATTTCCTTGTCGATAGAGGGCCCCCATGCCATATTAAACGCATTGCTCAGGTCCAGGGCCACCACCATACTATGTCGCCCTTCCCTTTTATTCTGCTCAATCACTTCAATCATTCTCTTTACAGCCATCCCCGTATCTCTTCCACTTCGAAATCCATACTGCTCCCTGTCGTACTTCCCTTCAGCCTCCATGAAATGCTGGACCCTCCCGTTGATCAGCCTGTCATATACTCTTCCCAGAGTGGGTAACAGGCAGATCGGTCGAGGATCGCCATTCCTTTTCGGTATCCAGGTCACAGTCGCTCTCTTCCATAACTTGGGAAAAATTCCCTTCCTCATGCACTCATTGTACAGTTTTGTTAAGAAACTGCACTTCTCTTTCACAATCTCTTTCATCGCTTCATTCGGAATCCTATCACCCCCCACGGCTTTGCCATTTTTCATCTCTTTCACTACCTCCTGTACCTCCCATTCTTCGATTTCTCTATCATCCCGATTATAGTCTCTTGCTCTGTCCTCAATCCTCCTGTGCATTTCCTCCTTTACCTCTTCCACTCTGGGGAAGTATTTCCCAATCAGATATTCATTCTTCTCCCTCACACTCGTCGTGTACCTGCCATTTTCCATTCTCACCATTCCTTCACCATCTTCGTTTATCGGTCTCCTAATCCATTTCCAGACTTTGTCCCAAGGGTCCCCCTCACAAAGCCTCTGCAGTTCCCTTTCAAGAGCTCCTTCCCTCTCCTCCTCTATCATTCTCTTATACACCTTCCTCTCTCTTTTATATGCTTCCTTTCGCCTCTCTCTCACCTCCTCATCATTTTCATCTTGCCATTCTTTCCTCATTTTTTTAATTTTCCTTCTCAAGCTTGCTAGTTCACCGTTCCACCACCTTTCGTTTCCTTCAAACACTCTAATTCGTTTTATATGTTTCTTACAAGCTCTCTGGCAGTAATTACTGAATCTCTCCACCACCCGTTCAATTTCAGTCAGATCATCATCTTCTTCGTATTCTGCAATTTCCTTTCTAAAATCTATCCAATCCGTTCTTGCAAAATCATACAGCCATTTTGTTCGTTCTTCTTTCATACCCCCTTTTACGTTGAAGTGAATGTATCGATGATCACTCATGGACTCATCCTCATTCACCCTCCATTCGTTCACTTCCACTTGCCTACTCACAGTAACATCTATCCAGCTATTTCCTCTCGTACTGGAAAATGTGGCCAAACTTGCCGAATCATTCTCCAATACGAGTCCTCTCATGGTCATCCATTCCATAAATTTTTCACCCCGTAAATCAGTTTCATTCCCGCCCCATGCTTCATTTTTTGCATTCACATCTCCACCTAAAATCACTGCCTTATTCCAATTATTCAATATCTCTTCTACTTCTAATATTCTCTTATTTTCTCTTCCACCCGGTTCGTCATACACACTTAACACCATCACGTCTTTTTTATCTTTCATTTTTATTTTCACACATGCGACATTCTCTCTCATTCCTTGCGTCCACCCAGTTACTCCTTGAATTTTTTCATTTACCCATATCTCGGCTTTACTTTTCCCATTTTTTCTATAACGTTTATACCCTTTCCACTCAATATCTCTTGCATATGGCTCTTGAACGAGAACTACATCCACCTCCCATTCATTCGCCCTCTCCCGCATTAACTCAGCCGCTACCCGGCCTCGTCCCAGATTTATCTGCAAAAAAGTTAGCTTATCCATCACAGTAATTCATAGCTCTCCTAGAACGCTGGGCTTGCCTGATAAAAACCGGGCAGCTTCTATCATTTGCCCTGTGGTCCCTTGGGACTCTGTCCAGCTCTCTACAGTTTACACATTCCTCCTGTCGTCCTTCACAGGTTCTCCCCTCATGACCACCACCGCAGACGAAACAGGCCGGACTCTGCTTGCAATACTTGCTTACATGCCCGTACCTGCTGCACCTGAAACACATGGCCACGTCCACATACTCTTCCACGCATCTAACCACCAGATCTACGCTTACCCATCCACGCTTAAGCAGATATCTTGCAATTCCACCGCTACACTGGACCACCCAGTTTTCCTTTTGGGGGTTTCTGCACCTCTTCCTCGCTATAACTTTTATGTTTTTCCGCTCTTGTGCAGTAAAGTTCTCCCTGAGTTCGGAATTTTCCTCAAAAAGTAGTTCGAGGAATTCTTCCTCTTTTAGCCCTCTCTCGACGCCCGTAATAAGAATTTGGGGTAAGGAGTCTTGTCTATCTTTAACTTTTAAGTCCTCCTTCTGCCTGAGAATCTCCCTAATTCTCTGACCGTGTTCACGGGATTGCGGCACCAAGGCCACCCCTCCACCGTTTGTAATGTAGACCCCTCTCATCCCTGTATTTTCTTTAGCTCCTTTTAATTGTTTTTTAACTTCCTCCCAAACGGTTTTACCTTCTTCCACACCCTCCTTTCGTACTATAATCTCTGATTTTTCCTCTTTAGGAGGTGTCCTCCATCCTGTTCCCTTTTCAAGCCTTTCTTTAACCCCCACTTTAGCTGCTTCCGCAAAAGTTTTCTTATTCCTCTTAACTCTCTTTGTGTTCCACTCGCTCTCACTTTCACTCTCTCTCTCTCTCTCCGTTTCAGTGTCGCTCCTTGAAACCACTGCGCCTGTGGGTTCATCCTCTATTTCCTTACAGATGGGATGCTTACTTATTGCACCTTGCGACACTTGCCTTGTGAGTTCCGCCTCTCGAACCACCCTCTCTTTTGTTTCGTTCTGCGTTTTCATAGGCGGACCACCCATGCTCCCCTTATTTAGTTTTTCTTCAATTCCCCTCATCCACTCTTTTATTTTATTTCTTTCCCTTTCATTTTCTTTTTTCATTTCAATCCACATCATGGCATTATTTTTCCATTCCCCTTTTCCTTTCATCTCCTCTTCCAGTCTTGTTTTACACTCTATCCACTCTTTAAACATAGTCATACATGCCCGTTCTATTTCTTTCATACTTTCATTCACACATTCTCTTTCACTTTTATTAAATTGAAACTTACCACCAGATACTCTACTGGTTGCCTCCCTCACATTTTCAATATTACTCCTAACCGTATTCATTAATCTCTCTTGTTTGTCCTTTTCTTCTCGTCTCTTCGCCTCCTCTTCCCTCTTGTTTCTCTCATATTCCAGTTGTTTCCTCTTGTTGTCTTCTTTCTTCCGTTCCCCCTGTTCTTTCAGTTTTCTCAATTCTTCTTTCTTTCTTTCTTCGTCTTGTATTTCTCTCTTTTTCTCTTCTTCCTTCCTTCTTTCCTGTGTTAGCTTGGGTCTTTTTTCTGTTTTCTCTGGCTCTCCCTTGTGTAGTATCGCTTTTATTTTTTTCTGAGTTGCCTCGGCTCTTTCTGTTTCTTTTTGAATTTCCTGGAAGGATCTATCCAGCCCCTGTTCGTCTCCGATTGTTCCTGGGCAGGACATTTTTCTAGGTTTCTTTGCTTCAGCTCCTGGTGGGGTTCTAGCGATAGAATCCCTCCTCTCTATTTGACCTTGACTTTCGTACTCCTTTTCAAGCTTCCTTATCTCCCTTTCGAGGCTGTCTTCTCTCTCTTTCCTCTTGTTTTTATCACTTTTTCCTTCTTCCATCATATTAATGTCATTCAACTATGTCCGATATTTCTAATTCCAAGCACAATACTAGTCTGTCATGCAGCATGCATCAAGTGCAATACATGCATAAACTTATCAAAAAAGAAATGACACGTATTCTCTAAAAATATTAATAAGTTTCAATTATTTGCTAAGTTTTACCCCTTTTTAGTATCCTGCCACTGGTATTTCTGAGTCCTGTCTCTTCTTACTCACTACACTAGTAACTCTATGTCTCTTTTCACTTTTCACATGCAAAAAACCGCACCTTTGGAGCTCTTTTCTGTCTCTTTTCCGTAAATTCTTTATATTTCACCTATGTTAGTTTCTGGTTAATATCTACATATGACCACTTCACTTATATACCTATACTGCTATTCCTGAGTCCAAATCTCTCCTCTAAGCTTCACCTTCCAACACTTATCTCCAAACACCACTACACAATCCCTAGTGTCCATCCACTTACGGATATGTCTCTATGGCCCCACAGCAGCAGCAATACCACAGAGTTAACACTATGAAACTGAAAAGTCGGGATCGCAGTGATTCCGGATCACTTCAGGGGATCCTTCCACTATTCTCCACGATTATGTCAGCCTCCAGTAGACTCCTCTGCATATGTACTCCCCTCACGGGCCTCCTCGGAGATTTCACAGTGCACTAGGGCTTTGCCCCTCACGTGATTCCCCTATAATAACTGTTCTAAGCAGTAGTAAACTAGTAAATATTGAATCTTCAACTACTCGGGTCGACCGTCAACATCATACTACTCGGTAGGCTATCGACTGAGACAGTTCCGGGCCGTTAAGTCGCTTAGTAAGGTGGCGCCGATGGCACAGGGCAACTGTCTTCGCTGCAGAGAAGACCCCAAGGGCTATTGGCCCGCCAGAAAGGCGGTGAGATGGTCGGGGGCGCGTCAAAGTTGCTAGCCGATGACCGTGGTTTGGAGTCCACGCAAAACTGTAGATCCCTACGAGCACAATGGGCCTTGAGGCCTGAGTGTTGTAGTAAAACAAATCCACTAATGAATAACGACGGATATACAACTATTCAAACTTTTATGTACCACTTTTAAACGTCGTTTAATAAAGTTTTTGTGAGGATTTAGATTGCAGTTTTATTAAAGTTAATTAAACGTTGTATATGCGAGTTGTATTAAAGTTTATACCACATCTTTTACGGAAGTTATTTAGTAGTGGTTCAATTTGAAGTTGTACTGAATTGTATGAAACGTTGAACAAGGCGTTGATTAAGGAAATACAATTTTTTATTCCTAAACGGTACCTATAGTTCACTGAATTTCATAATAAAAACCCACTTTTAATTTTCAATTATATTATATTTTTTAATTTCAGAATAGTTTAATTATTTAATTATGTTTTTTAATAGCTACTGCTTGCCACTTTTGTTCAAGATAGAACATAAATTGAAATTATTAAATGCTGGAACTATATTGTTATTTATCCCACTACCTACACTATATCCTCTACTTTTTTATAAATAGGACATATTTGTTCTATATCCAATTTTGCAAAAAACTTAATATGGTTTATTTAATGCATGGTTGCTACTTACTCAGAAACATTTTGCGTATTTAAACAAAATGTTCAGATCAATATACCGTACTTAACATAATTGTTATGTGGTATTATGTGATAGATAAGGCCACTTAAACATTCAAATGCAATTATCTCGAAATCAAGTTTTTTGCACATAGAACAGTATAATTCGGAGGTGACGATTTAGATGGGAAAGAACAGAAAGAGAAGCATGTCCCACAGCAGGGAGAAAATTCATAAGAGTGAACTTTTGAAACGTTTGAATTTATTGGAAAATGAATTGAAAAGGGACCGTTGGGATACTTCATCCAGAATATCCCGTTCAAAGTTAATGGCTCACGGTTCTTACGACCGTCGGTCATACTCGAGATCAAGTAATTCCCGTTCCAGATCTAGACAAACTTCGACCTCAAGCGAATAAAATAAAAATTTGCCCTTTTAGTCGATCATAATCGATTTCAGGTATAGTACAAACCCAACCCAATTTAGCACAAATATATTCTAGAAACATCAACGGCTTCTGCCCTGCCCATTTATTGTCTCTAAACCTTTTATTGCCTACTATTGAATCATGCCGAACATGGTATATAATCCCTCGTACATACGTATTAATTTCAGATACTTCGTGAGTTCAGGGAAATAAGGCATATTACAAAGATATTGTGACGAATTTGACATTGAATGTGCCATGGATTTACTACCCAAGGTAATTTATTGGTATAAAACATTTGTTTGTAACATTGTAGTTATTGTTTTATTGATTTATACATTTATTCGAGTTCAAGTCATTTGCTTCCAATAATAGCTTGACTTTCATTAAACATAACTTTTTTTGCAATAACTTGTGCACTTATTTTTTGTAGTATTACGTAGTAGATATATCCTTTCTTTATGAACGTATGTGTAAGATTTTTGTCGAATATCGTCATAGCAAGAGACAACATTTTTTTAGGCCTGGCTAGTGCGATGTTGCGAAGAGATCTGTTTCAAGTATGGAAAAACGAAAACAATAAAGAAAATATTATTAATACTGTATATGCGTATGTAGTTGAAAAATTACAAATATATGACAGTGCAAGTTTTATAGATGTTTTGAGACATTAATGTGAGAACATTATAAAACAAATACGGCAAAAGTGGCAATGTTGTTATTCATCAGAGAGAAATTTTTTGGTTAAACACTCTGAATGATTGGACCGTTATTTCAGGTTTTACGATGAGATTGAGCAATTACACAACTCCCCAAGCACAAGTAAGGGCAGCGGCAGTGGGAGACCTCAAAAACCTTTTGCTGAACTTTCAGACTAATCCAAACGACGAAGGATGCAGCCGTTATTGGACAATGATATTGAAGAACTTGTATTCGCAACACAAATGCGTCTTCGTTCTAGAGGTCACCGTACGGCAGCAGCAATTATTAAAAAAGTCTCAGCGTCCTCTGAAGAAGCTAAGCAAGCAACAAAAATTGTTAAAAGGGTGGACACGAATTTGCCAACAAAACTGACGCCAGGTGAAGCTTTGGCTTCTTTTATACACAACAAAAGCTCTCAAAAAACCAGTACCTAGGTATTCACTATGAACCAAAAAGGCAGAATGCAGATGTATACACGATATATCATGATCTGTTATTGGCAAAAAAAATTCTATCCCGAAAACATCATTATTACATAAATTTCTGCCGAAATTAGCCTTCAATCTCTTCTAAATCATACAGTTGATAGGTTACAACTGTACAGAAAGATGTCCTGGAAACTATAATTGTTACCAGTGTCGATGCTTCTACGAATGCAATGTATAAATGGGGATGTGATGGAGCAGCAGGACATAAGAAATATAAACAAATATTTACAGAAGACCATGGTGATACCAAATATGACGATTAATTTTTTTTTGTCATTTCTATTGTACCTCTAAATTCGCGATGAAAAAAATACAATATGGCAAAACGACGCCCATCATCCACTGCTTTTTGCCGACCGATAAAAATAGTATTCAGACAAGAGACAGAGGAATTGGTACGCCAAGAAATTACAAAAATAGAAAAAAAAAATAAAACAATTTCAACCTACCGAAGTTTGTATTAGGGATGCCAAGTTCTTCGTCAGCCATCAGTTATATTTCACCATTATTGGTGGCAAGATTTGCAGTTACCTGACTTAAACGCCATGGATGTTTTATTTACCAAGCAACCCCTAAGGAAAGGAACGATTTACAACGTGTATCTCAGAGAACAATTAATGAATCAACTCTCACTTATGGGTTGTCCCCACTGCATACGTGGATAAAAACACTAGAATGTATCTTACACATTAGTTATAGATTAGAAATTAAACAATGGCAGGTACGAAAGGAAAATAAAGAAATATTAGGCTCTCGCAAAAAAGTTGTTCAACATCGATTGCAAAAGGAAGTTGGTATTCTGGTAGATATCCCCAAACCTGGATTTGGCACTACCAATGACGGGAGTACAGCCAGGAGATTTTTTTAATTCGACAGTGGCATCTGTAATAACAGGTGTCGATGAGAATTTAATTCGTCGTTTATCAAACTTTATGTTTCCCTCTATAACTGGTACTTTATGCCCCCTACATTGCATAAATTATTAATACATGGCGAAATCGTCATCATATCTTCGATTGTTCCCATAGGTCACATGTCTGAAGAAGCCCAAGAGGCAAAGCATAAAGACAGTAAACGTTTTCGTAGAGACCATACGAGAAAGTTCTCCAGAAAAGCAACAATGGTAGATTTAATCTATATGCTTCTAATAACCTCTGATCCCGTTGTTAGTAGTTACCAACAAAGGCCATCAAGAAATAGTGGACCGTTGCCCATGGAAGTCTTATATTTACTAAAATGTCCTGAGTATATTACCGACTTCGTGACAGAGAGTGACTGTGATATGGGTAATGAAATTAGCGAATAGAAACGATATATTTATATTCATAGTTTGTGCGATAATTTTGTAACCATACTGTAGTGATATATCAAAAGTTGACATATTTTGTACGCTTTACACATTTTTTACAAATTGAAGAACTTTGTTTTCATACTCGACTGTTTTTTTTTAAAACCAACGGAAAAAGACATTTTGATCATCTAACGTAACAATTTGTACCACTGTGCGTCGTAGCCCGGCAACCATTGACCGAACACCGAGAAGTTCGGAGGTGAGCGTTAGTTCAAAAGTTTCACTGCCCTTGTTAATCGACAACGATGTATTGTTAGACGAAAATATTCTACAAATTTTAGGAGAAGATCCTGACACAGCCATATTGACAGACGTTTGGTCTACATGAAGCAGTATGCTCACGTTGACAACATTTAACAGCACGACTATCACGAGGCTTAAATGAAGAGGAAGAAAAAGGCTTTATCTGAAAAATATCCAGTTCCGGAAAATTTCCCCTTATAAAATCCCCTGAACTTAATCCGGAAATTTTACCGGCAACGGCCGCGTTAAATTAAAAACGGGACAGTTATTACACATACCTGCAGAAAAGTTTAGGAAGAGGTCTCTCCACCTTAGGAGAAATGCTGAACGTTTCTTTGGAGGAAAATTTATCTCCTGCGACGAAGGAGAGCATTTTAACCTCCTTATGGGATTCAAGTAGAATGCTTCTGGATACCTTCTGTACAATTACTGCAATTCGTCGAACCGTAGTGGTTCAGGGGCTTAACAGACAAGTAAAGGAAATAACGGAAACCACGTCACCAGAAAAATTCTTATTGGGCTCCGATTTGGGGGAAAAAATCAAAGCAGCTAAATTGCTGGAAAAAACTAAGAAAGATCTTGTAACCAAAATCCCTTATGCTAAGCCGGGTACATTTTCTGGCTACGTCAGTTCTGGAAAAGGGGGTGGAGGGGGGGGGTAGAAAAGTACCCGCAATAAAAAACCACAGCCGGCAAACGGGCAGGGGCCGTTTTTCGTTTAAGCGAGTAAAGGAAAACAGGTCGGAAGTAGAATTTACAGATTTAATTTCCCACAGTTTGTGATGGACCAAACCCGAATAATAAATTCACCCGACAAAAGAAGAAAAACCGGCAAAAGTCGAAGAACATTTAAAAAAAATTACAGAATGCATGAAAGTATACGCAAGGGCAACAGACATAGCAGACATAGATTTCAATGCAGCTTTACATAAATTAGAAATGACAAAAGAGGAATATATTACGGCTGTACGCAGTTCGATCAAGCTACCAATAGTTGTTTTTATACCAAGGCTGCGAAATTCCCTTTTGCGCACCGAGAGAAAAATGATCGCCGAGGCCGTTTGCGGCTGAGACATGATAATTTCGAGGGCGCTAAAAAATTTCGCGGCTATGGTATAAACATTATTTTTTGTGCAACCGTAAATTGTAGTTAGATGGTGAAAATGACACCACCGTTTATGCTATATTGAGTGGTGGCCTTAATGTCACAGAGTTTCTACGGAAACGGTACATTCTGTATGTGTACATAACTTCAGATTAAGGAGTCAATGTCAATAATAATACAAACTGTAGAAATAATGTTAATATTTATCCTAAATAATGTATGCATTTGTACCGTCCTAAAGTTCCAGGACGCTACAGAATATATATAATTTAATTATGGGGTTCTTAAAACCACTATAATAGCAGATACTTTAAATTTATTAACTTTTTGTTCACAGAAACCTAGAGCTGCCGAAGTCCTCATCCCCACTCGAAAATCTATCTTTAAAATATACACCGAGCGCCATCTGTACTTTACAAGCAAACTCAACCGATTCTTAACGAGTAGACTTGAATTAACTTTAAAATATACACCGAGCGCCATCTGTTATTCTACCAGCAAACCACCGGCTCTTACTAGTTAGAAATCTAGATAGTTTTGGTAAAAATTAAACAATAAACCTTAATTAATAAATTGAAGCAATAGAAATTTAGTAACAAATGAGAATTATTAATGGGAAGTAAAATAGTGCAATAATTAAGTAGATTTGATAATAAAAACAGAATTTTAAGTAAATACTTTTTATCATTTTGCGGTTGGCAACGATTGAAAGCTATTTTATAGGAGACAATAAATTAGGCATTTCCGATTCTTGAAGCTAAGAACAAGACGTGCTTGTGCTGTCTTGCCGCAGATTTAAAGCCTCAAATTCCTGGAGATAGGTAATTAAATAAACCAATATCTACTAAATTATAATCACTGACATTTATTGATTAATGTATATGTATTTAATTTGTAAAATTGCCAGCATTCAATCCGATGTTAAGGGATATTTAATAGGTTAATTTAGAGATGCACGCGTGCCATAAAAAACAGCGTCAGTAGC
Source organism: Stenurella melanura (assembly GCA_963583905.1). NCBI lineage: Eukaryota > Metazoa > Arthropoda > Insecta > Coleoptera > Cerambycidae > Stenurella > Stenurella melanura. Next base: position 75,240,384 of record OY757315.1, read on the forward strand.
TAAAATCTATGTTGGATAAGGAATTACATTTAATTCTGTTGCTTATTGTTAAGGGGAATTAATTGTGAATTTAAAGTTTTAAACGCGATTTAAATATAGGTTTGGGCAATAGTAGAACGCGGTTTTTTTAAATTTTGTAAGGTTATAAAAATATCTTGGAATTTGGTAGGGCATTTTTAGAAAAAACGTTAAGGTCTTAAGGCATTACGTGGGGTATTAACGCACCCAGAGTGCCTTTTCAAACAAGTAAATGCAAGGTAGAGTAACACGATGGACTCTTTTAGGTGTGAGGTAGTAAGTACCAGCCTGTGAGGTATTAAGTACCAGCCTGATGAGCTATTAAGTGCCAGCTTGAAGAGGTGGTAATGACCAGCCAATAATAAGCTTTGGGTGTCAATTTAAGTGACCAGCTTGATGGTGATGGTCCTGTGAGGATAACCTTGTTAGCCCAGGAGGAAATTTGTTTGTCCATATCCACACATGTCACTGAATATGGAGCCTGAATAGCGACTATATGGGAATCAATCTAGTTTCAACTTTTATCAGAATACGAAGCAAACAGAGGAAGGGGAAGAAGAGATTTGAGTGGGACGAGGCGCTCTGGCAGCTCGTGAACAGGATCTGTGGTGAGAGTGTCATTCTCATTTGAACATCAACACGCTCAACTTCTTGTGGAATTTTTATTTAACATATAATTTTTAGCCTTCAGCAAATGTAAATTTTTATCTTTAACTTTTCATCGGCCGTCAGCCTAATAACATTCTTACTCCTACATATGATTTATGTAAGGAAGGTAGCTACCCTCTAAATTCAATTTTTTGTTAATAAAATATCTAAATTTATATCAAATATTTACCATTTCCAGTTTTGTCTTTAAAATTTTAATATACAACTTATTTTTTTTACATTGTGTTTTTCATATTAAATTTTCTAAAAACTCATGATACCTATGTAAACATTAAGGCCACTGAATAGCCACAGTATTACATTTTTGAAAACCAGTAAGGCATAGGTATCGAGCAATTGGCTATTGGCGCCTAACAATCCTAAATTTTTATTAATTTTCGAACCACGACCCAGCCTCCACAAAATAAATGAGAACCGGGTAGTTTCATCGTTCCTATTCCACTCAGGGGCAGGAATTGATGTTACAAAGTGGCGCCCAACGTGGGGCTTGCGAGTATAGAAGTTGAGTGTTATCAAATTAAAAAAAAAAAAAAAAACTTTGAGCTGTTGAGACAAATTGTCACATTTTTAATTTTGTCCTATTTTTTGAATTTTCTTACTGTTTATATATTTGTGTGTATTACTGATATTATGTGTATTGTTTATGGTTGAGACCTCAAGATTTGATTAGATTAGTTTTGCAAAGTCGTGAATACTTTTGGGTTAAATTAAAGAAGATTAAACATTGCGGTAAGACAGTTACAGGAAAATTTTTGAGTCCTTATTGTAGGAATAAGATAATCGTAGGGTGAAATACGAGTTATCGTAGTATTTTTAAGAAGTCTAGAAAAATAATACAGGGGCACAGGGGTTATAAATACTTAGTAAGCCAGTGAATTGAATTTTGATATACCTTGCAGTTTGTTGAATTTGAATAGTCGAGTTAATCAAAAGTAAACAAAATGTCTGAAATTTTCATACCTACGTTATTACAAGCTGATCAGGTTGATTATGAGTTACGCGTAAGAGGTTGTACTACAGTTAGGGACACAGAAACATGCTGTAGACTTTTAACACGAGCTCTAATAGCCAAACCATGTAATGATTTATCTCTGAGAGATCCATTATTTAATTTTAATACAGAGAAAGTACAAGTAAACAATACTTTAGATTCCATCAGAAATATAATTAACAATTTAGATAATCCTACGGAAAATGATTTGCCAGTAAAACAGGTTAAGTCACAGTTAGTACATATTATGGTACGAATAAATAGAATGCCTATCCCAGAACAGAATTCTGAGGAGACGGTAACATTTCAAAACGAGTCGAGGGCTACGATTTACTTACTAGAAGCAGATCTTTATGATAAACTGAATTTAGAAGTAGTAGATGATTTAGCATTACAAGTAGGCACTGGTGTAAATATAGCAACTAGTCCTAGTACTAAGTTTGTACCTATCTATAAGTGGGGTGTCACGTTTGATGGCCAGCCTAATAATGTAATTTCATTTATTGAACGAGTTGAAGAGTTAGCAATAGCTCGAAACGTCACTAAAAGAGAATTATTCCAGTCAGGGTTAGATCTTTTTTCGGGACCAGCTCTACAGTGGTATCGATCTGTTAGAGGTAGTAATGAGGTTAGAACTTGGGAAGATTTGGTAGAACAGTTGAAAAATGATTTTTTACATGAGGATTTTGATAAGAGTATGAGTGATTACATTGAAAAGAGAACACAACATGTGGATGAGCCAGTACATATTTATATTAGAATCATGGAAGCTTTATATAATAGACTAAAAACAAAACCCAGTTTAGAAGAACGCATTAAACAAATTAGAAAGAATTTATTGCCATATTTTGCTACTCCTTTAGCATTATTGACTATAGATACAATTTCAGAATTAATTTCAAAGTGCAAAAAAGTAGAATACGCTGAGGAAAGTACCAAAAAATATATACCGCCTCCTATGAGAAGTAATTTAGTGGAAAAGGATCTTTTGTATGTTGGATTGCCTTCTTTAGATAAGAATAATGTTAGGGAATCTCATGAAAAGTCTGTTAAGCCTGTATCACCACCAAAATCAAATTTTAAACCTAATCGTAGAAGTCAACCTGGGCAATCAAATGTTAATGAAATCAAAACTACCAAGACACCAGTAATCTGTTTTAATTGTAAAGGTGAAAATCATGTTTTTAAACAATGTAGAGCTAAAAGAAATAAATTTTGCTTTAAATGTGGTGAATCAAATGTCACATTTAAAGAGTGTAAAAAATGTTCAAAAAACTAACAAGGGGGCCACGTAAAGTTAGTCAACGTCCAAATCCCCGTAGTTATAGTAAGTTTAAAAATGTTGTGACTAACAAATCAGATTGGAATTTTTGGTTGAGTAAAGTAAGAAATTTTTACAAAACTTACCATAGAGTTAGTGATGAAGTACGAGTAACACCTCTATTGTTGTCTAAAAATGGTGACGATAGACCTTACATTTCAGTTTTTTTATACGATAAGAAATTTTTAGCTTTAGTGGATACTGGTTGTAATCGTTCTGTAGTTGGAAGCAATGGTGTGAAAATTTTAGAACAATTTAAATGTAAATTTGTAACGTCAGATCTAAGATATGTAACGACAGCAGACGGTACTCCTCAAACTGTCACAGGTATAGCTCACTTACCGCTCAAGATTAACAACATAATTCGAATACTTAAGGTTTATATAGTTCCATCTTTGCCTAGTTCTTTTATTTTTGGTATAGATTTTTGTAGGTTATTTGGCATTCATTTAGATTTTGAATCAAATACTTGGGTAAATAAAGTTGGTAGCATAAGAGTTTCAGCTCTGTGTCGTGTGAACACAGTTGAGACCAATGATGGCGGTTTGGCTGACTTAACTGGAGTTCAGCTCCGGCAAGTTGAAAAGGTCAAGCAGTTATTCAAGGGACTTAGTTGTGGGAAGTTAGGCCTTACCGATAGGATGGTATATCATATAGACACGGGAAATGCTGAACCTATCAGGCAGCGCCAATATCTTTTATCACCACATATGATGAATATTTTAAATGAAGAACTTGACAAAATGTTAGAACAAGATGTAGTTGAACCTACTTTTAGTGAATGGAGGTCGCCAGTTTTATTAGTTAAAAAGGATAATGGAAATTATCGATTTTGTTTTGATGGTAGATCTTTAAATTCAGTAACTGTTAAGGATTCATATCCTTTACCTTTTGTAGACGGTATATTGAGTATGTTACGGGACGCTAAATATATCAGTAGCATAGATTTGAAAAGCGCTTTTTGGCAAATTCCACTTTCTGAAACTTCCAAACCCAAAACCGCATTTGCTGTTCCGGGAAGGGGCTTATTTTGTTTTAAAGTACTACCATTTGGTCTTGCAAACGCTGCACAGGCTATGCAACGGCTAATGGACATTGTTATAACACCAAAATTAGAAAATAAAGTTTTTGTTTATCTAGACGATATAATTGTCACCGCTTCTAGTTTTGAGGAACACGTATCAATTTTAAAAGAAGTGTTTGATAGGTTGAAGGATGCTCGCCTAACAGTAAATTATGAAAAATGTCAGTTTTTTAGAAAATCTCTAAAATATTTAGGTTATGTAATTGATACTGAAGGTGGATTACGTACAAACCCTGAGAAGGTAGAAGCGATGATCAGTTATCCTCGTCCTACAAATACAACTCAGATTAAACGATTTATAGGCATGTGTTCGTGGTACCGGAGATTTTTACCTCATTTTTCGACTTTAGTTGCTCCGTTAAATGATTTGCTAAAAGGGAAACGTGGTAAAAGACAACCAATTAAGTGGAATGAAAATGCAGAACAAGCATTCTTGGCACTTAAGCAAGCGCTTATCTCTACTCCAATCCTAACTAGTCCTGATTTTAAGTCAAATAATTTTGTTATACAGTGCGACGCGTCTAGTACAGGATTAGGTAGTTGTTTGACACAAGTACAGGGAGGAGAAGAAAAGGTAATTGCTTTTGCCAGTCGCTCACTAAATAAGGCAGAAAGAAACTACAGTATTTACGAGTTAGAAGTATTAGCCTTATTATTTAGTTTAGAGAGATTTCGGCCCTTCGTGGAAGGTCAGAAGTTTACAGTCATAACGGATAATTTAGCGGTTAGCTGGTTGCAAAAGTTAAAGTCACCTACCGGCAGATTAGCTCGCTGGATGGTTAAGTTGCAACAATATGACTTTAATTTAGTGCACCGTAAAGGTAATTTAAATGTAGTTCCTGACGCTTTATCTAGGGTGCAGCGGGACGAACCGTCAGATAATGAAGAACAAAATTTTACAGTAGGTTCATTATCACTTAATCAGGAGAATCTAGATGATTGGTATATTAAATTACGTACAAAAATTTTGGCAAATCCAAATTTGTATCCATTTTTTAAGGTAGAGAATAATTTAATCTTTAAACATGTTGCTAATAAATTACCGGTGAAAACTAATTTGACAGAATGGAAACTTTTGGTACCACTTTCACAACGAAATAATGTTCTAAAACAATGTCACAATGAAAGTACAGCAGCACATTTGGGGTATTTTAAAACACTTAAGAGAATTTGTGAAGACTACTATTGGCCTAAAATGCGTAAGGATATACTGAGATATGTCAAGTCATGCAAGACTTGCGGTTCGCAAAAAGTGTCATTTTCACGTTACGGTTTAATGGGGAAAGAAAATAAAGTAGAATTTCCATGGCAAGTCATAAGCGTAGATATTTTTGGTCCGGTCACAAGAAGTAAAAGGGGTTTTTCATATCTTTTAGTAGTTTTAGATTGGTTTACTAAATATGTCCTCGTACATCCCATGCGTAATGCCACAGCTCAGACTATATCTAAATTTATGGAGAATGACGTATTTTTGATTTACGGTGTTCCACAGTTCATAATGGTAGACAACGGGAAGCAGTTTGCTTCATCAGTTTTTAAGAAACTGGCCGATCGGTACAAAGTACAAAAAATTTGGTTTAATGCATTGTATCACCCACAAGTAAATCCAGTCGAGCGATCAAACGCTACGATAGGTACAGCTATACGCAGTTATATCCAAGATAATCATCAGGATTGGGATGTAGAAATTTTCAGAGTTGCTCACGCAATCAGAACGGCTACTCACGAAGTAACTGGTTTCCCTCCTGCTTTCTTGAATTTCGGCCGTAAAGTTCCCATTTCAGGAGACTTTTACGGGCAAGTAGAGTCAACATCAGGCATTCAACTAGCTCCGGGTGATAGGAATAGGTATTGTGATGACATATCGAACCTTTCGGATACATATAAAGATGTAGTAAAGCGGTTAAATAATGCTTACCAGAGAAATCAGAAAACATATAACTTGCGTAGGCGGGAAGTTAAATATGAAGTAGGTGATAAGGTATGGAAGAAAAATAAGGTTTTGTCAGATGCTTCCAAACATTTTTCAGCTAAGTTAGCACCTAAATTTGTACTTTGCACAGTTCGCCAGAAAATTTCTAAATTAGTATATGCATTAGACCATGCAGACGGATCTGATGCAGGTCACTGGCATGTTTCTGATTTAAAAACGTACTATGGATCAAACTCTGACGTTTCAGTCGGGTAAACAATTTTATAATGCATTTTCTATTAAGTTAATTACCCATAAATTTAGATTAGGCGCACTAATTTTAATTAAGATACCTGGAAGATTTTGTCTTGCGTTGATAGTAGTTTTCTAGTAGTGTAGTTTGTTGTCAGTAAACTTCGGAAATATTTTTCCGGCTGGATATCTTTTATCCAAGGGTTGAAGGGTGGGCCACGTTTAGTGGGTGTAGCGTCTTCAACGTCTGCACGCCACGCAGTTGATGTGAACCAAGCAAGTGAAACTCAGCAAGATTTGTCTCGAGGATTTGGAATCCGATGTAGTAACGGTTAAGCCTTTTGTGATTATACGACATTTTGGTGATTTTCATGCGCTTGGAAAATATCAATAAATGACATAACAACGTCATTCTTCTTTGTGTTGTCCTTATTTTCATCTATACTTTCTATTTTTCCACTTCTATAATTCTTTTGTGTTACTCTACTTAGGTTTATGTTTGAGGAAGGGTTAGGGCAGACTGAATTTCGTTAAGGAAACCTTCTACCTGTTAGTTTTTATTATATTTATTGTATTCTATTTGCCAGTCTTGCTAATGCATTCTCGTGGTCTGGTAAATAAATATAATTGTTCAGTTGTGGTTTGAAAGTCAAGGGAAATTTGTTAGGAGGGAATATTTTTCCTGGATGGTCAATTTGCCCCTTGATAAACAGTGAGTTAGTTTTCCTTTCGTTAGTTCAGAGTAATGTCTTTACCAAACCTGACTCAAAAAGATTATGCTTTGTTTGTATATTCCTTTTGTATTTCTGACGTTTCTGGAGAACATCCTATTTGAAATCTTCTAGTATCTTAATTTTGGTTAAGTGTTCTGACTAACTTCGTTCTAGTTTTGTTTGTTTAAACTTTAGTTACTTTTCGTATTATATTTTCTAGATGTTTACAGGTAAGAAGTAATCATTATCCTAGTTCGTAGGATATTTAACGGCCATTAAAGGAACTTGTTCCGGGATGGGGATGGACTAGTTTCGGCCGGGCTGTCTTGAATGACAGGTGGTTAAGGAGGGTCGAGCGTAAACATGGGTAAGGGAGCTTGTCAGTCAGGAGTGACCTAGGTCGTCTGACGGTCTTCGAGAGACATATCTCAGCCTCCCCGCTTCACCTCAGCCCTTGGCCAATCGCTCGATCGAAACACTGTTCATCGCGCCTGAAGCAAGAGCTTTCCAGAGCAATGGTCCTTTTTGTTGTTTAGTCGTCACGTATTTCTAGTTCAGCCTCTTGGAGCTATATCCAAAGTATTTTAGTTGATACGTACGTCTAATTTCAGCCCTTTGGAGCTACATCCAAAATAAATTAGTTTGATTTATTAACAGTCTGGATATTTTATCCCACTGTTAAGGATAGGCAGAGAACTTGGTTCCTGTATCGTGGTTTAGATGTGCTTATGTCTACTCCAATTTCAGCACTGGCAGCCGCTACAACGCTGCTCAGGCACTACACCACAGTGTCTGTGGAGACTGATGTTTGGGTCCTCTCCTAAAACATTTTATGTTTCCTTTCCGAACTCTCTTCAAAGGGTTTCTTGTATGAGAAATGCTATACAAGCTTTATATCGATTTAATTCTACTTCCAATTTTGTGTCTGAATAATTAGTATTCAGGGGATATTTTATATCTGGTGGAATGTTGTATTGAATAGATTATGTTTTTGGAGCCTCTCGGTCTCGAAGTAAGTGAAATATGTATAGTGTATATGCTAATATGGCTTGGATTAGTACTACATTGACTTTACCGATTGTGTCTTTCCCAATTTTGTCCTTATTGAATTTGTCGTTACTGATTTTGTCCCTGAAATATTAGGCGTGTAGTACGCGAAGCTACTATTGAGTACTAAATCCTCTCTTATAGCAGCATTCACTAGTATGTAAGATTTTTACTTTTAGTTATTTAGTAAGAAGTTAAGGTCTAGGAACCGTACCTGTCTTATAGCTTAGCTTAGTCACAATTCGGTTTATAATCATTTATGGTTAAGTAACCATATCTCAATTATTTTAAGTTAGCTTTAGTTATATCCATCAGCGGATAAGTAGAAATTGAAGTCTCAATTTATAGGAAAAAATACATGTATGGAAGTACACATATTTTTTGTAGAGGGAGAGAGAAAGTGCACCGTCCTAAAGTTCCAGGACGCTACAGAATATATATAATTTAATTATGGGGTTCTTAAAACCACTATAATAGCAGATACTCTAAATTTATTAACTTTTTGTTCACAAAAACCTAGAGCTGCCGAAGTCCTCATCCCCACTCGAAAATCTATCTTTAAAATATACACCGAGCGCCATCTGTACTTTACAAGCAAACTCAACCGATTCTTAACGAGTAGACTTGAATTAACTTTAAAATATACACCGAGCGCCATCTGTTATTCTACCAGCAAACCACCGGCTCTTACTAGTTAGAAATCTAGATAGTTTTGGTAAAAATTAAACAATAAACCTTAATTAATAAATTGAAGCAATAGAAATTTAGTAACAAATGAGAATTATTAATGGGAAGTAAAATAGTGCAATAATTAAGTAGATTTGATAATAAAAACAGAATTTTAAGTAAATACTTTTTATCATTTTGCGGTTGGCAACGATTGAAAGCTATTTTATAGGAGACAATAAATTAGGCATTTCCGATTCTTGAAGCTAAGAACAAGACGTGCTTGTGCTGTCTTGCCGCAGATTTAAAGCCTCAAATTCCTGGAGATAGGTAATTAAATAAACCAATATCTACTAAATTATAATCACTGACATTTATTGATTAATGTATATGTATTTAATTTGTAAAATTGCCAGCATTCAATCCGATGTTAAGGGATATTTAATAGGTTAATTTAGAGATGCACGCGTGCCATAAAAAACAGCGTCAGTAGCTAAAATCTATGTTGGATAAGGAATTACATTTAATTCTGTTGCTTATTGTTAAGGGGAATTAATTGTGAATTTAAAGTTTTAAACGCGATTTAAATATAGGTTTGGGCAATAGTAGAACGCGGTTTTTTTAAATTTTGTAAGGTTATAAAAATATCTTGGAATTTGGTAGGGCATTTTTAGAAAAAACGTTAAGGTCTTAAGGCATTACGTGGGGTATTAACGCACCCAGAGTGCCTTTTCAAACAAGTAAATGCAAGGTAGAGTAACACGATGGACTCTTTTAGGTGTGAGGTAGTAAGTACCAGCCTGTGAGGTATTAAGTACCAGCCTGATGAGCTATTAAGTGCCAGCTTGAAGAGGTGGTAATGACCAGCCAATAATAAGCTTTGGGTGTCAATTTAAGTGACCAGCTTGATGGTGATGGTCCTGTGAGGATAACCTTGTTAGCCCAGGAGGAAATTTGTTTGTCCATATCCACACATGTCACTGAATATGGAGCCTGAATAGCGACTATATGGGAATCAATCTAGTTTCAACTTTTATCAGAATACGAAGCAAACAGAGGAAGGGGAAGAAGAGATTTGAGTGGGACGAGGCGCTCTGGCAGCTCGTGAACAGGATCTGTGGTGAGAGTGTCATTCTCATTTGAACATCAACACGCTCAACTTCTTGTGGAATTTTTATTTAACATATAATTTTTAGCCTTCAGCAAATGTAAATTTTTATCTTTAACTTTTCATCGGCCGTCAGCCTAATAACATTCTTACTCCTACATATGATTTATGTAAGGAAGGTAGCTACCCTCTAAATTCAATTTTTTGTTAATAAAATATCTAAATTTATATCAAATATTTACCATTTCCAGTTTTGTCTTTAAAATTTTAATATACAACTTATTTTTTTTACATTGTGTTTTTCATATTAAATTTTCTAAAAACTCATGATACCTATGTAAACATTAAGGCCACTGAATAGCCACAGTATTACATTTTTGAAAACCAGTAAGGCATAGGTATCGAGCAATTGGCTATTGGCGCCTAACAATCCTAAATTTTTATTAATTTTCGAACCACGACCCAGCCTCCACAAAATAAATGAGAACCGGGTAGTTTCATCGTTCCTATTCCACTCAGGGGCAGGAATTGATGTTACACATTTCTTGTGAATTTGGAAATAATTACTAATTCTGTTTAATGAAAAATAACAATTTTTGGTTGTCATATTTTAGAAACACTTTTAGTTCGGCAGCCGTTACTAACAGTAACGGCCGCGAAATTGAATTTCGCGCACAGCTGTAAGAATACGAAATATTCACTTTGTGTACGGCTGCACAAAAAATGTTTAATGCGCAGTGCTAAAGAAGTAAAAATTAACAGTTACAATAAGGACTTTGTGATATGGAAAGCTAGCACAGATTTCTTGTAGACGAATACGCAGCAGTAATTTACATTTGCGATTACATTTTAAGAGATGACTGTGGAATGGTGCGCACTTTGAGAGATGCCATGAAAGAACGTAACTTTGTTTTTTGGAAAATTAAAGAAAGTTTCGAAACAATGGCTTTAAAGTATACAAGTGCGTTCGTATTGGGTGTTCAAGAACCCGTTCTAAGCCTCTCTTATTATTACGAAAAACGAGAACTGTCACATTCCAACTTGGCCGAAAAACGAACGAATTAAAATATTAAAAAACAAACCAGAATTGCAATTGTTGGAACGAGAAAGTACAGATATCGTAGCAGACGGTTTAATTGACAAGTACAGTAAACGACATAGTAATTTTGAAAATACATGATTAGCCGATTATACTGCTCAATATAACGTAAAGAAGGAAGAGATTACAACTGACCAAATCGAAGAAAGTATTCGGTTAATTCCTCGCAAGAGGGATAAAGTTATAAGGTACAACAGATATAATGTTCATGAAGATGTTTATATTTACTATAGAGAAAACCTCCTTCTATTTTTACCATGGAGAAACGAAGAAACTGAACTAGGAATAGTCGACTGTCAAGAAGAGTACTTTAAATTTATTGTCGTTATTAAAGAGAATTCGGCTAAATATTCACTAATTTCAGACGAGAGTACTGAAAGATATATGAACGATGCAGCCGAAGAAAGGCAAGAAATTAGAGATTATGCTGCCTGGTGAAAAAGGAAACCAAACTAAAGAAAGTAAAAATGAAACTATGATGCGCATTTCGTGCCTACCAAGAATTTACGAACAATTATTAGAAAAGTTATTTTAAAACTTAAACGACCAACAGAGGCAAATATCAATGTATATATTATTGTTTTAAAATAGGCAGAAGTAAAGAGAAATTTTAATTTTAGGTTCGGCGGCGGCGACTTTAACTGTAAATGCAATTTATCAACTGATCACAAGCCATTTCGATTGTCAATCAGGTGTCAAGAACTATTGTGTTAGAGTACTTTTAACAAGTCGATTACACCAGTTGTGAAGAGACCACCTGTGATTTACACGAGGTGTATAAAAAAGTGACTATGTTCTGTGTACTTAAAAACGTAAAATTTCAGTGGGATATTTCTGTTCCAGTTAGTATACGTTACATAGTACAATAATAAATGTCTGTCGGTCCTGTGGCCCCTCACATCTACAGATATTCCCCAGCGAGATGTTTCTGTACCAAGATTAACAAGTGAAAAAAAAAACTACATTTTGATATGCTTTTTGTCCAATTTGTTGGGATGATTCATTACATTTTCATCAGAGGGTCGCAAGATGACTCGGTACTATGACATGTTTTATTTTTCTTTTTTTTGTCTTTTTGCATTGACTAAAGTAAAAGCTAACTACATTTTGAAACACGGAAAGGGCATCGGTTCTATTTTTATTTAGTAAATGAAAATAAGGAAATGAATGATGATATTTTAAATATAACATTACATTATTTTATTGCACCTCTATCGCTCGGAGAATTTATCAATTTGTAATAATTTTTTAAATAATTCTATGGAATGCATTTTCGTAAATAACTCGTTTATTTTAAGTTGTTCGAAAAAACTCTATTTTAGATTTTTTGTCAAAAAAGGTCCGTGCCTTATACTGGTTATAGAGATCGATCGACGGAATAGTTAATTTTCGATTATTAGGAAACTGTTCGGAATTTGTAGAATTTATCAAAAAAATCAAGTTTTCCAGGATTTGTAGATTCGCTTTTGTTTTGTCAAATTTCTCACAAACGTCAACTAATAGACCTAATCGAGCCCTACAATTGCCATTTTTGAAAATCAAAATCGGACCTTCGGTTCGGGAGTTATTAATTTCTTTGAAAAATCATACTCGGCCCTGGAAAACATACTTGCGGTCAACGGATTCGGGCGGCCAGCAATAGGCTTGATTTGTGGTCGGGTACCTGTGATCCCACCAAGTCTCATCGAAATCGATCAATATTCTGGACAGTTATCGTACTTCCTAGCCCGATTTCGAGAAAACCAGTTTTTTGCAAAAAAAATCAATTTTCATTTGTTTTCCGACATAGCCTCTGGTATACTTATTTGTAGAGCTTTGCCAGCGGCACCATTTCTTTTTTGAAATGTCTCGATCCGACTACCCGTTATCGAGTTATTCAAATTCTCCCGAAAAACTCGAAACGTCTATGTCGGGTACTTACGGTTTCCGAACGGAGCCGAGCTTCGGGCGTTAAGGTTTTCTAAAGACCTCCTATTAACTACCCAAGTTTCATCGCAATCCGAAAACGGATTAAGGGGGTTGGGCGTGACAGACCGACAGACAGACAGACCGACTGACCGACGGACGGAATTTTCTAAATTCGCTCTCGAATCGATAGATACGACTTTCACATCAATCCGACGTTTTTTTCGGGTTTCGACGGTCCACCGGAAAAATGCTAAACGTATACTACATTTTTTTTCAAAATGTAGTAACAAGCTACCGTAGTAACGCAGCCTTTTTAATAGGAGGTATACTGTTCATACCGCTTTTGCGTTACCGATAAATCACACCTTATGAAGCATCGCATCAGACATTGCTTGGAGATCTCAACCGAAATATTCTGTGGGAAAAGTTTAAATTATTTGAATTAACAAAAATTATGAGATAAAATTACGAACATTTTGTGACCGCTTTGAATAACTTAGCTATAGCTCAGATGAATGATGAGAATGCAAAATTAATCAATTCCCGTTCTGTAACAGATATATCGGTAATACCGGTAGAAGCTGTGAGATTATATTATGAAAATAAAAATGTCGACGAATTTAATAATATAAGAATTAATCAACAGGAAGACGAAGAATTTGTCTCTTGTGAATTACGATATTGTTGAAAAAAAAATTACAGATGAAGCAAAGGCCGCAGAGTTATAGAAGTTCAAAAACAAAAGATACGCAGAAGTTAATGGCGTGTTGTATTCAATTCGGTTTAAAATAAATATAAAATACATGTTAACCCTTAACCCTACAGTGCGTAATGTGTCAAATTTAAGACATCACATTATTTTCTCCATTAGAGCGCTTGCAAATTTCAAATAAATTCACAAAACGTTTTGTTCTAAATGTAGGACACCTTTATGTACACTTTAGCTTAGTGTCATCGGCGTCGGCGTCGCGAACAAGTTATGACTTGTCTAGCGCGCTGTGCTCATGTTTTAGTCTTCTGCCGAAACAGAAGTCATTTGAGCACAAAAAATAGTCTTCTGCCGAAGCAGAAGTCATTTGAGCACAAAAAAGTCTATATAAGAAAACACTTTTTCTCAGCGAGCGAGTAGTGATCGATAATTCAAGTAGTAATGTTCCAGCCTTCAGCAACTAATAGTCTTCTGCCGAAACAGAAGTCAGTTGAGCACAGAAGCCAACGCCAATGCTGACGAGGTCATCCCTTCCTCTTGTGTTGTAACCAGACAGTGTGTTTTATTTGAGTTTTATTGTGTTGAGTGTCAAGTGGCAATGCATACCCGGAGTGGCAAGGCAGTAGGCACTGGGGTCGAGAGCGACGTCTCCACGTCGGCCCCCCCTCACTGCACGACGCCCCTCACAGCATCTGACCACGAAGTGCTCCGCCAACACGACGCCCTGACAAGGGGTACGGGGGTCACGCCCGACGTCTCCACGACGGTGGCCCCACACTGCACAGCAAGCAACACAGCAACCCGGCTCGGCGAGGTAAGCATGTCCTCTGATTTCTCCACAGGCACAAGTGCTACGCATGGCGTCGCGACGACGGCGCCCCACTACTGTGCGTCGCCGGGCTCCGCGCCTAGGCATAGCGAGGCAGGACTCGCCACCAACATAGGACACGACACTGGGGTCACGCATGACGTCATCACGACGGTGCCCCCTCGCTGCATGGCACGCAGCGCAGCCACCTGGCACGAAGCCCAGGCAACAAATATGGAATGGAGTAGCAACGATTCTCAGGCGATGCCCCCCTACTGCATGGAGCGCAACGCAGCATCGTGGCATGGAAACTCGGCGATGGAACAGAGATTGGGTGGTGATGATGATATGGTGATGCCCCCTCGCTGTATGGTGGACCCAACAGCATCCCGGGCCAACGACGATTCCTCGACGCCGGGAGATCGCCGCTTCGCTGGATTCGCTTCCACACATGGGGAAGCCTCCCACTCTGGCTCAGGGCTGCCCAGCGGTCAGTACACCATTGCTGCCACACCCGACTGGCCCCAACTCTTCAGCGACGCCTCGCTGACACCTCGCCGCCAGCTGGCCACCCCTCACTGCATGGTACCACCAACAGCAACCAGCCCAAGTCCAAGCACGCCGCCCAACGCACAGTACTTCGTCACGCCTACCTCGTCGGCCGGCGCCTACCACGTCACCCCGCCGTACCAGACGGCAAGACCTAGTGCTACGCCCCAAAGACAAATAGTGCTCCAAAACCAAACGACTGGAACGATCCCAGTCCCCTCTGCCGCCATAACGGACCAACCCCAACCGAGCTTGGGACTACCCAGCTATGAACAATTAGCACAACTCCTGGCTCTGACCACTTCAAACCTAGCCTCCATTACCCGGCAGCAAGAAAATTGCCGGCCACCCATTACTGCACGTAACGAATCACAGCCGTACGCCACGGAAAAGGCTAACTTACGTGGACATGGCGCCCAACGTGGGGCCAGATCTTTCCGGAGGGAAGAGGATCCACGACGACCCGACTACACAGATTCTGGGGAAATGGACCCCCAGTGGCGCCCAACACAAAACCTAGCAGAGAGCATGACAAGACTAATGGAGGGAAGCGTTCAAGCCGCAATACACGCAATACAAGGTCATCACAGGATGCCCACAAGAAGAACGAGAGCGCTGCCCACTTACTCAGGCCTGGAATGGGAGGATCCAGTCAACTTCCTGGATGAGCTCGAGGAGGCGATGCTCCATGAAGACACCCACGGCAGAGATAAAGTGAGAGTGGCCATAGAACAGCTCGAGGGTCAAGCCAGACGCACCCTGGAGATGTGGAAGTCCCACAACATCACATACGAGTTCTTAAAGGAAAAGCTCTTGCGGCAGTTCAACGACACTGCCACCCTGGGGAAGCTACGCTCCAGGTTACACGGGGAAAGACAAAAAGACGACGAACCCGCCGCCGTTTTTATACAACGCAAAATTGGACTCTGGCTGAGAGTAGAACGGTATACGCCGGAAGAAGAGATGGTTATGGAGGTGCGCGAGCTCCTGCGACCGGAACTAAGATTCGCAACTAGAAATGTCCCAGTGGCCACGATGGAAAGCTTGAGCCGAGTGGCTGAAAACGCCGAGGGTGACTACAGGGAATTTCAGAGGCAACTCCGACCGCTGCCGAGGCCAGCCACCATCCCGCCTGCGAGTAATACTACCAATAGTCTACCAAAGTGCCGCAAGTGCCCGGGATTTCACTATCACCGAGACTGCCCCACCAACCAAACTCAGTCAGAGCCCCAGCAAGGCAACTCCAATTTCCGCGGACATGACTCCAACCAGCGAGCCAACCCCAATTTCCGTGGACACGACTCCAACCAACAGGGAAACCCTAACTTCCGCCAACAAAATGTCCAGACAGGGGGTAACAACTTCCGAGGGCATGGCACCAACTTAAACAACCCTAGCCAACAAGCAGGTCCAACCAATAATCCAGGCCCAGGACAGACATCCACGGCACCACCGCAGCAACGAAGTCAGGCAGCCCCCCGGCAGCAAGCTAACAGTCAGCCCCAGGCGGGAAACGAGCAGCGAGCCGGCCCAAGCCAGGGTGCCCGGCTCCAGAATTAAGTGCGTCAATAGGACTGACGGCCGGTCCCGGCCCATCATCCCACTTGTGGGTCGAGGCCAATGGATGCCGTTTACTGGCCCTGCTGGACAGCGGGGCGACTCATTCCTTCATCCATAGCAACTACGTAGAGGACCTTCCGAGGACTAATCATCCGACGATGCCCGTGCTCTTGGCTGCCGCCAAGGAGATCAAGCACACCCAAGGCAGCGTGGAAGTGCCCCTGCAGATCGGAAACTGGACAGTTTCGGTCGAAATGCATATTTTGGAGGATATGACCAAGGACATCATCCTAGGAAGGGACTTCCTAGCGAAACAGGAAGTGGTGATCGATTTTCCGCGGCACTGCATACACGCAGGGGTGTCAGAACGGCACACCCTGTTCTGGGACATGGAGGTTAGGACCGAGGACTCGGCCCGCACCGTAACAGCCAACCCGGAGCAGCTACCAGAGACGCACAGCCGTGCGTATGAGGAAGTCATCACTAAATTTTCTGATGTGTTTCAAGAGACGCTCAAACAGCCTACTACACAACTCACTACCCATGAAATCCGTCTGAAAGACGACAAACCATTTAAAATACGACGATACCAGTACTCGGCGAATAAAAAGGCAATAATCACTGAGGAAGTGAAGAAGATGCTGGCAGCTGGGGTAATTCGACGCAGTAACAGCCGTTACTGCTCACCGATCGTCATTGTGAACAAAAAGGATGGGACTTCCCGCTTTTGTGTCGATTACCGCCAGCTGAACACCCAGACGCTGGAAGAAGTGTCCCAGTTGCCGCCGATACGGGAGACGATCCGAGAGCTAGGTGCAGCGAAGGTTTTCACTAGTTTGGACTTAAAGAGTGGATACTGGCAGGTCCCGATGCACGAGAATAGTGTACCCCTGACAGCTTTTAGTACCCCAGACGGAGCGACATTCGAGTTCCTTGTAATGCCATTCGGGCTACGCAACGCCCCCTCAACGTTCCAGAAGTTAATGACAGAAGTGCTGGCCGACTTCATAGACGTCTTCGTGAAAGTATATCTAGACGACATAATAGTATACTCTGAAGATCATCAAGACCACCTTCGTCACTTGGCTCTGGTATTAGAGCGTCTGAGGATACATGGATTGCACTGTGGACTCCCGAAGTGCCGATTTGGAGCCTCCGAGCTGGACTACCTGGGCTACAGGATAACTACTACTCAAAATCAACCCCAGGAGAAACACGTCATCCAAATAAGAGACTTTCCCACTCCTCGCACCAAGAAGGAACTCCAGGGATTCCTAGGCACCGCCAACTGGTTACGAGAGTTTGTACCCGAGTTTGCCGAGCTGACAGCCCCGCTGACAAACCTAACAGGAAAGGAGAGGTTCCAGTGGAACACAGAAGCGGAGACAGCGTTCGCACTGATCAAAGAGAAGCTATCACAGCCTCTAGCCCTTTGCAGACCGGAGCCAGGACTGCCTTTCTACCTCCAAACCGATGCAAGCAACCATGGCATGGGTGCGGCCTTGTATCAAAAAACGCCAGAGGGGGAGAAACGGATCATTTCCTGCTCCAGTGCAAAGTTTACAGGACCTGAGAAACGCTATCACATCAATGAACAGGAGACACTCGCCGTAGTATGGGCCTGTCGTCGATACCGCCACTGGCTGGAGGACCAGCACTTTACACTTGTCACGGACAGCCGAGCATTGCACTGGTTACATCAGTTCAAGGACGAGAGGGCCAAGCTCACCCGGTGGGCCTTGCAGCTGCAAGAGTACACCTTCACCGTAGAACACTGTCCAGGACGATTGAACCAGCTGCCCGACTTCCTGTCGCGTCATCCCCAAGAAGCCATGCCAGCTGATACCGGCGATGACTCCCGCTTACTGCCTCCTGACGAGGAATCCACAACCAAACAACCAACCACGCCAAGGGCCATCATCGATACCCCGACCACGGAGGAACTTCTGATGATGGAAGCCGAACCTGAGGAGCTAACCACTCTGTTCGATGAGATCAAGGCCGCCCAAATCGCGGACTACGCTATTTCTGGTTCCATCGGACATTGGGGGGACATCCAGGATCAGGAACGAGGCCTAGACCCCTGGGAGAAACGCCTGAAAGAACAATTCAGGGTAGAAGATGGACGCTTATGGCATGTCACTGAAGAGAGGACCGCCCTCGTTGTGCCCGAAGCCTTGAGGCCCCGCATTCTGCACCACTACCACGACGCCCCACATGCAGGTCATCCAGGCCGCGACGAGACGTACCGGGCAGTAAACAACCGTTATTACTGGCCCCAACTCCGCAAGAACGTCACGACGCATGTGCGACTATGCATGGTATGTGCTGCGACCAAGCGAGGACCCCTTCAAGCTGCCGCTCCACTCCGCCCGAGACCACCCACCAAACCCTGGCAAGTACTCTCGTTAGACGTCATGGGACCCTACGAAGAGACACCAACCCACAACCGAGTTATCATCGTGATAACAGATCTCTGTTCCAAGTGGATCGAGGCCGAAGCTGCACCCCAAGCTGATGCCAACCACATCTTAGGGGCCTTGGAACGAGTCTGCCTCCGATGGGGATATCCCGATGAACTCATCACCGACAAGGCACCCACCTTCACCGCCAAGAAGATCCTCAACTTCTGCAAGCGGAATAAAATCAGACATTTTACATCGCCGATCTACCACCAGAGAGCCAATCCTGTGGAGAGGCGTAACCAAGAGATAAAGAAGGCCCTACGAGAAAAGCTGATGGGAAAACGACAAAACCGATGGGACGTCGTGCTGCCGCAGATCATCTTTTCCTTGCACAACAGAAAAAATGCTGCCACCGGCTACTCACCCAGCGAGCTGCTGCTTGGGACCGAGTTACCTCGCCCAGGAGACTGGCAACACCCAGAGCAACGCCGCCCGCTACCAGAACCTCGACGAGCAGCTAGGAGCAGACATGAGAAAGCGGCGCAACGACAGCAAGTCTACCAGAGGAATCTTTTCCCAGAGCCAAGGACAGCCCCGATCGAGTATCGACCCCAGCAACGAGTGATGTGCCGAGGCTTCAAGGAGCGCCGGACCAGCTTTGGACCCACATGGGAGGGACCTTTTGTTATCATTCGAGCCCTGGGTGATAACACGTACGAAATTCTCAGGAACGAGATCCCAGTGCCCATTCACATTGATGACATCAGGCCCATGCCAGGCCAGAAACCCGACAAGCGACCTCCAGTGCCTCCAGCCGTACGAGCCATCGCAGCTGATACCGACGATGACGACAGCAACGACGAGGATGACGATCCCGAGGATCCAGGACATCCAGCCCCACCAAGGCTCGCAGCTCCTACTGTCACAGGACCAGTAGCGCCCGCTGCCCCAGAGCCAGCAGCACCCGCTGCCCAACAGCCAACCACGCCTACTGTCACAGGACCAGTAGCGCCCGTTGCCCAGAAGCCAGTCACGCCTACTATCACAGGATCAGTAGTGCCCGCTGCCCAACAGCCAACCACGCCTACTGTCACAGGACCAGTAGCGCCCGTTGCCCAGAAGCCAGTCACGCCTACTATCACAGGATCAGTAGTGCCCGCTGCCCCAAAGCCAGATGCCAACGCACAAGTCTACATCCGTGGACCTGGTACCTACTTCCGTGGACATGGCGACTATCTACGTGGACATAGCACCACAGCCGCCGCTAAACCAAAAATTCCAGCCCGCCGACTGCCCCCAGTCGTGCCTGGCCCATCCACCTCAGCCAAGAGGAAACAAACAAACAAGAATGAGAAGTCCCCGGCGCTGTCAGCCGCACCGTCGCCGCCAGCAGACCCTGGGCCTTCTACGTCAAGACAAGAGCAGCCGCTCGACACGACGCCCATACTGTTCCCGATGCCGTTCTGGGCGAAGGCCGTGACCACGCCTGGCCACGACCGACAGCAGCCATCCGCCAGCCAGATGCCTGTCCCAGTCCGGACACGAGTATTCGTCAACTCGAACGCCAGCCCGAGCTCAGCCGGCTCCGGCGCACCGCTCCAGGATCCCGCTACCTTAGCACGTAGCACAGCAGGACCTAGCAGCCCCCACGAGGCGCTCCAGTATCCCACTGCCTTAGCCCGCAGTACAGCAGGACGTTGCAGCCTCAATAAATCGCTCCAGTCTCCCGTTGCCTTAGCAAGCAACACAGCAGGACGTTGCAGCCTCACAGGTTCGCTCCAGAATCCCGTTGCCTTAGCGAGCAACACAGCAGGACTTAGCAGCCCCCCAATTCGCAACAGGATCAGGCAGCCCCGGGCGTCGCGGAGACGACGTCCAGAAGAGCGAAACTTGCGATAATATACCAATGTAAATAATTCGACGCCACAGGGCGAAAACTTTGTTCAACTAGAATACATTTATGATTTGTCACATAAAATACTTTAATTTTAAATATCTTGTTTTACCTAAAATATCTTAGTGGACCTAGTATTAGTTACTTATTTAAAATATCTTACCACACTTAATCTTAGTCTATATATGTTAAAATATCTTAGTTGTTGAAATATCTTAACACTTACTCTTAGTTTATAGCTTTGAAAATATTGTATCCACTCACTCTTACATTATATAATTGAAATTTTTGAACTGAAACATAACCTGTATGCCTTTATTAATGTTCAATAAAGTCACAAAAAAGGGGGGTGGTGTCATCGGCGTCGGCGTCGCGAACAAGTTATGACTTGTCTAGCGCGCTGTGCTCATGTTTTAGTCTTCTGCCGAAACAGAAGTCATTTGAGCACAAAAAATAGTCTTCTGCCGAAGCAGAAGTCATTTGAGCACAAAAAAGTCTATATAAGAAAACACTTTTTCTCAGCGAGCGAGTAGTGATCGATAATTCAAGTAGTAATGTTCCAGCCTTCAGCAACTAATAGTCTTCTGCCGAAACAGAAGTCAGTTGAGCACAGAAGCCAACGCCAATGCTGACGAGGTCATCCCTTCCTCTTGTGTTGTAACCAGACAGTGTGTTTTATTTGAGTTTTATTGTGTTGAGTGTCAAGTGGCAATGCATACCCGGAGTGGCAAGGCAGTAGGCACTGGGGTCGAGAGCGACGTCTCCACGTCGGCCCCCCCTCACTGCACGACGCCCCTCACAGCATCTGACCACGAAGTGCTCCGCCAACACGACGCCCTGACAAGGGGTACGGGGGTCACGCCCGACGTCTCCACGACGGTGGCCCCACACTGCACAGCAAGCAACACAGCAACCCGGCTCGGCGAGGTAAGCATGTCCTCTGATTTCTCCACAGGCACAAGTGCTACGCATGGCGTCGCGACGACGGCGCCCCACTACTGTGCGTCGCCGGGCTCCGCGCCTAGGCATAGCGAGGCAGGACTCGCCACCAACATAGGACACGACACTGGGGTCACGCATGACGTCATCACGACGGTGCCCCCTCGCTGCATGGCACGCAGCGCAGCCACCTGGCACGAAGCCCAGGCAACAAATATGGAATGGAGTAGCAACGATTCTCAGGCGATGCCCCCCTACTGCATGGAGCGCAACGCAGCATCGTGGCATGGAAACTCGGCGATGGAACAGAGATTGGGTGGTGATGATGATATGGTGATGCCCCCTCGCTGTATGGTGGACCCAACAGCATCCCGGGCCAACGACGATTCCTCGACGCCGGGAGATCGCCGCTTCGCTGGATTCGCTTCCACACATGGGGAAGCCTCCCACTCTGGCTCAGGGCTGCCCAGCGGTCAGTACACCATTGCTGCCACACCCGACTGGCCCCAACTCTTCAGCGACGCCTCGCTGACACCTCGCCGCCAGCTGGCCACCCCTCACTGCATGGTACCACCAACAGCAACCAGCCCAAGTCCAAGCACGCCGCCCAACGCACAGTACTTCGTCACGCCTACCTCGTCGGCCGGCGCCTACCACGTCACCCCGCCGTACCAGACGGCAAGACCTAGTGCTACGCCCCAAAGACAAATAGTGCTCCAAAACCAAACGACTGGAACGATCCCAGTCCCCTCTGCCGCCATAACGGACCAACCCCAACCGAGCTTGGGACTACCCAGCTATGAACAATTAGCACAACTCCTGGCTCTGACCACTTCAAACCTAGCCTCCATTACCCGGCAGCAAGAAAATTGCCGGCCACCCATTACTGCACGTAACGAATCACAGCCGTACGCCACGGAAAAGGCTAACTTACGTGGACATTAGACTCAATATTCAATGCGCAAGTTACAGTTTGCGTTTATACTATTCAAGATGCTTAGTATCGTCTACGCCATGTTTGAATAAACACGTAGTACAATATATACGGTATTTGAGTGTTTTTTACTGTAAACAATCAAGTAAATTATTTGAAACTCATTTGTAAAGGTAAGAAATTGTAATAAAATAGTACTACTTTATTTACTCCCATTACACATTTGTAGAATTGTCGATATATATATCAAATTTGAGACATCGCGCTTTTCGTTAAACATGGCTTCGAGAAAGGTTGCTCTTACACAGGCCCCGTTAGATGAATGTATTGCACATTTATCTGAAAGCGAAGACGAATTTGATTTCTCTGATGCCGAGAATGATGAAGAACAAATCTCTATAGAAGAGGCCTTAGAAGAATTTGATATACAAGACCTCGCAATTGAATTTGAGGATGGATTTATATTAGATAGTGGGGAAATAGAGTCTAATGAAGAAACTGCGATTATTGATGAAACTGAAAATACTGAAGAAATTGACAATAATAATGAGATAGAAAATACTGAAACTGAGACTAACGATACAGCGGAAACCAACGGTGATCAGCAAAATATTGACAAAAGTAATAAAAAAAAATTGAAGGAAAACCTTTCTCAAGTAGTATGGGGGAAACGAAATTTATTTTTGAATGAGGATGCTAAAGCTTTCAAAGGAAGTGAAAAACTTGGTGGTAATTTCATGGAGTTAGGAACGCCTTTTGCATTTTTTAGATATTTTTTTGACGATGACCTATTACAAAAAATAATTGATGAGTCAAATATCTACATGGTTCAAAAGGATCCCAATAAGACAACAACAATCACAACAACAGAGTTGCAAAAGTATTTAGGCATTTGTATATATATGTCCATCGTACACATGCCTAATGCCAGATCCTTTTGGAGTTGTCGATTAGGATTTACACAAATAAAAGAGGCGATGAGCCAAACACGTTTTGAAGCAATCCGAAGGGCAATTCATTTAAATGATAATTTAAATATGTTACCTAGAGATAATGAAAACCATGACAGACTCCATAAGTTGCGTCCTGTTATAACTGCACTTTGTTCAAAATTTCAGAGTGTTCCATTGGAACAGACATTATCAGTCGACGAGCAGATGTGCGCAACAAAGGCTAGGCACCACTTGAAACAATATGTGCCTAAAAAACCTCATAAGTGTTCGTTCGTTCTTTGTGGAAGTAGTGGATTTTCCTATAATTTTGAAGCTTACACCGGATCAGAAAATGAACGGAAATTTAAATTACCTGATGAGCCAGGTTTAGGAGCATCTTCAAATACTGTCATACGCTTATGTAGAGTTATTCCAAACAATCTAAATTATGTGGTCTACTTTGATAACTACTATATATGACTTCCCCTAATGTCATTTTTGGCAGCCAAAGGTATATTTACTTTGGGTACTGTAAAAAGAAATCAAATTCCTAATTGCAAGTTACCTTCTGATGACGAAATGAAAAACGAAAAGCGAGGAACTTCTTGGGAGTATGTTTGGAATTTTGATGGTGTCGATGTAACCTCTGTTGCTTGGCTTTCCAATAAATAAGAATGTATCCTTGTTGTCCACTTTCTCAGGAGTGCTGCCGAAGGGGAAAGTAAAGCGTTTCGATAAAAAACAAAAGAAACCAGTGGAAGTCCAGTGCCCAAATCTTGTTCTAGAATACAATAAACATATGAGAGGCGTGGACCTCCTGGATAGTCTTATTGGCCGCTATAAAATTATTATGCGAAGTAGAAAATGGTATATGAGGCTTTTCTATCATTTGCTGGATATGGCATTGGTGAATGCTTGGCTGCTATATAAGAGAGTTGCAGTTGAAAAGAAGGACTAGAAGATCTTAAAATTAGCAAAGTTCAGGGCAGAAATTGCTGACTGCATTTGCAGGATTAGCATTGTCCGGACATTAAAAAGAGGGAAACCCTCTGACGTAGAAACAAAAATTATCCAAAAGAGGAGCCGTTCCACGACTACCTCCTACATTCCACCAAGAGATGTAAGGATGGATGGTCAATCTCATTGGCAATTTTGAAAATTTTTATGCTATTTGGAATTTTTTAACTATTTTTACAGGTTTCTAGAGAATACTTCGAATGACTAAATATTTTTTCCCGGCCACTACAAAAAATTGAGCATTGTAGGGTTAATATCGACATTCACGTCGGACTTGTAAATGGTGCCTCTACATTTCCAAAAATTATATGGTTAGACTTTCAATCAGAACATGTTGGGCAGAAGTCGAGATTGAAACATAATTTATATATTAGTAATAATGCTGTTTGTTCTAATTTGGTACCTATCGAAAAAATAGATGTTGAGATAAATGCGGATAAAAATCTTTCTTATCGATTGACTCGTAATAACTTTAGTTCCATCCGAAGCTATAACCATTCATAGTGTCTAACATACGGCAGTGTTTGCACTGATTTCACAAAATCTAAAAATATGAAAAGGATGTTAAAGTATGTGGTCGGATTTTTCCGGAATGTACATTATTAGTCAGTTTAGAAAGCTCAATGCTTTAAAGTCTGATGTCGAAGAAATAAAACGCCTTAGAAATGAAAGTATTATGATTTTGTCTTACTTACTTTTGGGTGTGTCATTGCTTATTTAAATTGCCGGTCATTTTACAAAAATAAAATTAACATATTATTCAATCTCGGAATTCGACGGCTCTGAAGCCGATCCTGACTAAGTATGTGGCAGCAGCTATTATAAAGGTAATACTTTTTATAATCGTAAACATCTTCTTGTACATTAATAATTAGTGCTTACGGTTAATTTATTTTCAAAACATTCTATTTTTTGTTTAGACCTGGCAGAGGTTACAAACAAAAAGCGAGTTTCCAAATTGAATCTAATAAATAAACCGTCAACTTCTCGAGCAAATATTTATGATTTTTTTTTAATAAGGTTACGGTAAGTTATCTGTAATGTTGATAAGTATACTCTGTATTACATTGCTCCTTACAGTGAATTTATCTAAACATGCAATGGAAATTAATACAAGTAGTGAAAATGTATCAAATGTTGTTTTTTCTGATAAACTTCGAATTCTTGAAAAGTGATAACGGATTTGAAAGAAGAAATTTTCTTTCAAAAAGTTTATTGATGATCAAGTGATCAACTTATTAGTTGATGAGACTAATGCGTTTACGTTTGTATTCTAAAAGATATAAATTATGTTTTTGACGTGTACTTCTAATAAAATTGTAGGTATTGTCGCCAAACTGGCTTTCTTGTCGTAATGGAGTTATTTCTCTGGGTTAAAGTGTTGACGGACTTCTTGCATGGGTCCACCAAGCCCCTAATTTTTTTTGTATGTGCAATCAACACAACCTCGACTTCAATGCCAAGACGACAAGACTAGTTGCCTACGTATTAGGCTCAAAGTTTCCCTGCCATAGACTGGGGTAAGTCCTAGAGCAATTAGAACGTTTGCTCGAATAGAATATGAGAGCAGAGCGCAGCAACGAAAACATTTACGCTAAACCAGGTGTGACGGAAAATCAAGTATTGCAGGTAATGGACTGTGCGTTGATGAGATTCAGCAAGTATACATTGATGTTTGCTATCCAGCATTCGACCAATTTGTATAATAGTCCATTACTTATATCCGGTGGTTTTAATTATAACGTAAATTGTTCAGAATTAACAACCTATCTACAGAGTCGTAACTGTGTTTCGTTGGCTTCTAAAAGTTTAATAACTACTCAAAACGGCACGTCAATAGATGGAATATTTTACAGAAACGAACGAAGTTGAAGATATTCCATACGTATCGTATTTTAGTACTCATACACCATTACTAGTGCAGTCAGCAGATAACCCCACTCTTTATACAGGAGGGGCAGACCAGTCAGCCATTGCCACGTCGAGCTGCAGTATTGCCTTAACCGTTCGCGGATTAGTGTGCTAGTGACTCAAACGCAGAAGACGTTAGTTTATAATTAGTGACTATACCGTTTTAATACTGTTTTAGTGTCGGCTAATGTTTTCGAATAACGATAAAGATTCTACTTTGAAGCACATCTTTTCACAAACTGAGTTGGCAGCTTTCAGCTCGCAATCTTCGTCCAAACCTAAAAAGTCGAGATTGCGGCGAACACATTCTAAACCAGAAAGTACTCCTTTTGTCGATGAAGATTGTGAGCTTGTTCGAGGCAGTTCTGTTCCACCATCGCCGAATCGTGAAATAAAAATCTCACGGTAGTAATCATTCAGTGAGATCATGGAAGTATATAAGTAACGCTAATAAAATATATTTACTAAAGTTTGTGATTGTTGCTACACATGATTATAGAAAGGAACACACATGATTATAGAAAGGAACAAGATACACTTTTTGAGGGATAATATTCTAGAAAAAATAGTAAATTCATAAATAAATCAATTCATTCAGTCAAAAAGATACAACCTAAAAAACAAAGAAGTAATATACCAACTGATCTTATAGAAATCAAAGCTCTTTTGGGACTTCTTTATTGGGGTGGTAACAAAAAAAATCGCCAGAATTACGAAGAATTGTTCCAAACTGATGGAATGACTACGAATATTTTTAGAATGACTATGTCAGTGAAAGGATTTAGTTGTTTACTGCGCCATCTTCGGTTTGACAATGAAACCAACAGATAAAAAAGACAACACTTTGATAAAATGGCTGCATTCCGAGAAACTTTTCGAAGAATTTGTAGCTAATCTACCAAAGCATTTACCCCTTCATTCTATTTTGGCCAGTTTGTGTTTCCAGAATATACATGTCCAGCAACTCAAATCGATACGGAATTAATATGTACGCATTAGCAGATGTTAAATTGTTTTTTACACGATGAAACTGGAGGTCTATGTAGGCAAGAAATCTGATGGCCCCTTTAGGCGAGATAATTGAAATATATCACTAGTTTGTCGTTTAGTTGAACCAATTCGTGGTTCGAAACAAAATGTTACGATGGTAAATTGTTTCGCAACTGTTCCGCTAGCTGAAAAACTTCCAATGACTATAATTGGTACTTTACGCAAGAAGAAGCCACAAATGCCAATAGGATTGATCACATTGCGAAGACCAGAACAGACTTCAATGTTTGGTTTTCAAGAAAACTCGACCATAGTTTCTTATATACCACGCAAAAATATCTATCTATCAACAATAACACTTAGATGATGAAATGTATATAGACACAGAAGAACCTGCATAATAATTGACTACAATAAAACAGAAGAAGAGGTCGATATAATTATTGATCCAATGTCCGAAGCCGACAACTGTGCACGTGCAACACGACAACATGGCAAAAAGGTACGCAGTTTTTAACATTTTAAATTATAGTGTGTATATGAAAGTTTATTAGTTATTCGGTTACCCCTGCAGTGGTTTTCAAGCATAAAGGAAAGATCTCATCGCAACTCTCGTTATGTTTTGAATATTTTTAACATGTGTCCGTTCGACAATAAAGGGTAGGACATGAAAAATTTCGTGAAATAACAATAACAGTCGATATTTTTTACGCTCCATAAATTTAAATCGAACAGGTTAATTGCGAGGAATACTATCTTTCAAGCACTCTAAA
Source organism: Stenurella melanura (assembly GCA_963583905.1). Classification (NCBI taxonomy): domain Eukaryota; kingdom Metazoa; phylum Arthropoda; class Insecta; order Coleoptera; family Cerambycidae; genus Stenurella; species Stenurella melanura. Next base: position 75,268,593 of record OY757315.1, read on the forward strand.
TATCTTATTATAACTGTATGGTTTAATTAAATAGGTAGATTATAGCCAGACAAAAATGTTTGTAATCATCGTAGAAAAAAATATTTATGCAGAAATCCGTTTCATAAAACGTTGTACTCAAATATCGAATAAAACATATCCCCGTATCTGTATGCATGTGTGTATTTCTGTAAATACGTTAACTTATGTTAGGCTTCAAATTTTGAACTTATGTAAGCATCATGACAGATACTCGCCTTACTAAAATAGCGCCATATCCGTCGCTCATGACGATGGGCAGAGTTGTATAAAGTGAATATAGACAACCAATAATAATTATACGAGGTACTGAAGAAATACAATTAACATAAGGATTCAAAAATATGTCAAAACTCCTTTTTAAGTGTTCTGCAAAATGGAACACAGTTACCCCTTATCCTTAGACCTATTTATTATTTTCATAAACTTGTTCTATTTTATGCATAAGGATAAAGATGTTATGAAGGTTGTCCTGACCACTATCAAAATAGATAATAAAACACTTTCATATAAATATAAGCAGGAACCAACATAGTATTAGTATTAAACAAGTCTGTAAAAACAACATCCAGTAGAAGAAGAGATTTTGTAAACCATATTGTAATAAAAGTTGTGTTGACAGTCCAAACGTGTTTTGAACCTTAGGAAACTCCCTAACTGGCACAGTCGGCAACCATCATTTGGAACTCGAGCACTTTTGACCAATTGTAAGTGTTTTCCCTTCCTTATTCCAACTGGCTTAAGAGTGGTTTCTGCCTTTTGGGGCTTCTTTATTGGGGTGGTAACAAAAAAAGTCGCCAGAATTACGAAGAATTGTTCCAAACTGATGGAATGACTACGAATATTTTTAGAATGACTATGTCAGTGAAAGGATTTAGTTGTTTACTGCGCCATCTTCGGTTTGACAATGAAACCAACAGATAAAAAAGACAACACTTTGATAAAATGGCCGCATTCCGAGAAACTTTTCGAAGAATTAGCAGATGTCAAATTGTTTTTTACACGATGAAACTGGAGGTGTAAGTAGGCAAGCAATCTGATGGCCCCTTTAGGCGAGATAATTGAAATATATCACTAGTTTGTCGTTTACTTGAACCAATTCGTGGTTCGAACCAAAATGCTACGATGGTAAATTGTTTCGCAACTGTTCCGCTAGCTGAAAAACTTCCAATGACTATAATTGGTACTTTACGCAAGAAGAAGTCACAAATGCCAATAGGATTGATCACATTGCGAAGACCAGAACAAATTTCAATGTTTGGTTTTCAAGAAAACTCGACCATAGTTTCTTATATACCACGCAAAAATATCTATCTATCAACAATAACACTTAGATGATGAAATGTATATAGACACAGAAGAACCTGCATAATAATTGACTACAATAAAACAGAAGAAGAGGTCGATATAATTGATCAAATGTCAGAAGCCGACAACTGTGCACGTGCAACACGACAACATGGCAAAAAGGTACGCAGTTTTTAACATTTTAAATTATAGTGTGTATATGAAAGTTTATTAGTTATTCGGTTACCCCTGCAGTGGTTTTCAAGCATAAAGGAAAGATCTCATCGCAACTCTCGTTATGTTTTGAATATTTTTAACATTTGTCCGTTCGACAATAAAGGGTAGGACATGAAAAATTTCGTGAAATAACAATAACAGTCGATATTTTTTACGCTCCATAAATTTAAATCGAACAGGTTAATTGCGAGGAATACTATCTTTCAAGCACTCTAAATATCTTATTATAACTGTATGGTTTAATTAAATAGGTAGATTATAGCCAGACAAAAATGTTTGTAATCATCGTAGAAAAAAATATTTATGCAGAAATCCGTTTCATAAAACGTTGTACTCAAATATCGAATAAAACATATCCCCGTATCTGTATGCATGTGTGTATTTCTGTAAATACGTTAACTTATGTTAGGCTTCAAATTTTGAACTTATGTAAGCATCATGACAGATACTCGCCTTACTAAAATAGCGCCATATCCGTCGCTCATGACGATGGGCAGAGTTGTATAAAGTGAATATAGACAACCAATAATAATTATACGAGGTACTGAAGAAATACAATTAACATAAGGATTCAAAAATATGTCAAAACTCCTTTTTAAGTGTTCTGCAAAATGGAACACAGTTACCCCTTATCCTTAGACCTATTTATTATTTTCATAAACTTGTTCTATTTTATGCATAAGGATAAAGATGTTATGAAGGTTGTCCTGACCACTATCAAAATAGATAATAAAACACTTTCATATAAATATAAGCAGGAACCAACATAGTATTAGTATTAAACAAGTCTGTAAAAACAACATCCAGTAGAAGAAGAGATTTTGTAAACCATATTGTAATAAAAGTTGTGTTGACAGTCCAAACGTGTTTTGAACCTTAGGAAACTCCCTAACTGGCACAGTCGGCAACCATCATTTGGAACTCGAGCACTTTTGACCAATTGTAAGTGTTTTCCCTTCCTTATTCCAACTGGCTTAAGCGTGGTTTCTGCCCTTTTTATGCTTTTTATTCAAAAATCGTCAATTTTGGTTAACTTTAAGTTTTTCTTTATAAAAATTGCAATAGTTACCGACTGTCTATCAGATAATTATTATGAAACAAGGTTGTTCGAAAAATTGAAAATTTAGTTTGAATAACTTGTACTCATTTCTTCTTTTCTTTTTAACTCTATTTTAATTTCTTTATTCTCATTATTTGTATCATTGAAAATCAAACCACTCCTGTGGCAAGCACAGTAAATTCTCACATGTTTAAGTTATTTATTGATATACCAAAATTTGATGGTTCCCCATCTCTATTAAATCAATTTGTCATAGCTTGTGATGAACTGGAAGAAACATACGGCAATAGTAATAGTCCTATCCAAAATAAGACCATACTATACGGGCAATTATAAATAAATTATCAGGTCAAGCTCAAATTAATGAATCAACCCTGACCTCAATTCTTGGGGAGACATTAAAAAAATAATAAAGACATTCGGAGACTCAGGAGACTTATCAACACTACAAACAGAATTGATTCATTTTAATATAAATAGAACTGAAACATTGACCTCGTTTGGAAACAAAATTATGTCATATCAATCCCTTATAATTTCCAAATTAGTTCAATCAAAAGAATCACATGATGTAAAGGAAGTAATGTCTAAAGTATATAACAGCTTAGTCTTGATACCTATGTCCGAAATTTACCTTTAAATTTCAAAATCATAGACCAATGAATATTACTACTTTAGAGGATACTATATCATTTGTTAGTAACAAAGAACAATTTCAAAACTAGGGCAAAACAGTCAACTCTATTATCAATCAACCTACAGATCATCCACAACATTATAATTTTTATTCCACTCCTTCCCAACAAACCCAATTTTACAGACAATCAAAATTACAATTTCATCCACAATCTTACTTTTACAATCGCAATTTCATATACAACCTTCATTTTATAGACAATCACAATTTTATTCACAACCAGAATTTAATAAACAATCATTTACTTCTCCCCAGAAATTCACCCAATCAATAAACCCAAATTCCAAAACCTTAACAAACAACAATTTCCTTCAGTAAACAATAAACAAAGTGTGTGTGAAAATTCAAATAAAAATAGTTAGACCCAATCACCAATGGACATTCCACAATTTCTAAAAATATGACTTACAAAAATCATTTATCAATGCCTATGGACAATAAATCGCACGAGACTCAAGCTCAAATGCACCATACTCAAACATACAGTACACCTTTCGAATATTGTTACACCCCTTCAGGCCAACTTACCCCTATAATCTAGATGACATATTCACAGAAAAATATGAGGAAAACAATAACGACAATCAAGAACTTTTGAATGGAGAAACGAGGAATATAAAGACTTCAATTTTCCATTGGATATCCAGACAAACCAACAGACCTAACAAAATAAATACTAACGAGATAGAAATTACGAAATTTACCTCCAACCGAAGATTCTTCTTATCAACATATTTTGAGAGCCGCTTATCAAATAATTATTTGGAAAAATGCGACCGAGGTAAATCCACAAATTCCCAATCCAAATGATTTTGGTTGGGAGTTGAGGAATAATGTATATATTCCTTATTTAATAACTGTAACTTCCTACAATGTATTTTGTATATGTAAGTTAAAAAAATGCACCGGGAATTGCAGCTGAAAGAAAGCTGGGTTGGAGTATGTAATAGGGTGCTATCTGAGGGTAAATGTATTTATTAAGCATTAATTCAGTTTATTAAGCACGAACGAAGTACATTTAAGTTCATTTAGTTGTTTTCTTACCTCATAAAATATTTGTTATAGTTGTTATAATAATAATTTTTGCTCCCAAGTTAATTAATCTTTAAATCTCCCTGTTTTATTTTTCACGACAACAAATTATAATATTTACGCAAAAGTAATAGGTAGGTACACTAAGAAAGCATAATAAAGGTTTTGTAACCACAGCATATAGTCAATAGTCACTAATCAGCCAGAGCACGCGCGATGTGCTGGCGTGCACATTGCGCACACTTAAAACGGAGCGAAAACAAGGAAGCGCTGTAAAAAAATTATCATATTTTTTATAAAGATAAAGCAATGCAGATATTTCGTTCATCAAAAATTGCTCCATTCTTTTCATACCATCGAAGCATGTATCTAACTATAATAGTTTTAAAAATTACTCGATGCTGAAATTTACACTGCACTTTTCTGATACGCATTGTTTAAATAATTTCTGTGGCATTTCTTAACAACAATCTCGAGAATAGTTTGGTAGCATTTGAATCTAGAAAGAACAAAATTTAGATTGGTTCAAAATCATTAAGAAATATTACAAAATAAGCCCGTAAATGCGGTTGCAAGGACAAAATTAATAAATATTAAGGATTAAAAAAAATCTCGGATTTTTCTTTTTTACGCTATTTTGCAATCGCAAAGAAAATGGCGCCCTCTATATTTGGATGCGTAAGGTCATTCCAGACAATGTACATGTACATATTTTCAAAACTATATCTTCGAGTGGTGGGTCTGATTTTTCGGAGTGTGTCTTGAGAGGCTAGATTCCTAACTTGTAATGAAGCATCCTAAAATCATACCTCATTACTAATAAGTTTCAGTGTAGTGCCGTGTGCACATTTGCCATACGACGGCGATTCATATTCAATGTACTAAATTTGCACACCACCCGACCACGGCCGATCTCTAAGAAGGAGGGATAGTTTCGTGTATAAAAGCCCAGCCGCGAATCGAGAAGAGCACACATCCAGTCGAGTCGAGTTTACTAAAGCGAACGGACGTATTCTTCTAGCGGCAGTAAAGTGAAGTGACTAGTTAGTTGTGTAGTAGTGAAGTGGCAGCCCCACAACGAGGTTAAGGAGAGAAGAGGAAATTCTAGATGTTTTTTTCAAGGCGGTAGAATTAAAAGATAAATAAAAGTCTCCCTCATTTGGAGACGCATTTGTTTATTTTTATTTTATTTATATGTACTTTTCTCCTACTAATAAATTATAGGTATTCCCTTTCAGGAACAAATCAAGATGAACAACACTGTGGAGGACAGTGTTATGGAAGACGACTCCTCGAGTACCATAAGCTCCAGGAGTGCGACGCCGTTTTCCGAGATGGACGTCAAAGATGCGACCATTCATAAGCTCCTTGCAGAGAATGATGCTCTCAAGCAAGAGATTAAAAGCCTCAACCAGAAGCTGGCCCAAATGAGTCATCAAATGACCATACAATCGAGGGAACTGTTGGACGCCCAAAAAGCCCAACACAGAGAGCTCCTCACCGCCATTCAGGGCTCCGCCCTCCAGCCCTCCGCCTCCCAGGCCTCCGCCACCCAGGACTTCGCCCCCCAGGGCTCCTCCACCGCCAAGGACAAGCGAAAACGTAAGAAACGCAACGCAAGTGGACACGGATGAAGACGAGCCCAAGCAGGCGAAAACCGCATCATCCACGGAGCAAAGCGAAGTCACAGCAGCAGCCAAGAAAATAAAGATACCGCCAGTCATTCTCAGGAAGAAGGAGGCATGGACTTCTGTTAGTCAAAGACTGAGAGAAGCAGGTATCAAATACCTAAAAGCCAAGGTAGTTGGAGAAGGCATCTCCATAGAACCCCAAACGGCGGATGACTACCGCAAGATGACGAGGCTCTTCACGGCGGAGAAGAGAGAACACCACACCTACGCTCTACCTGAAGAGAAGCTGCTCAGGGTGGTAATCAGAGGCATTCCGTCTGGAGTAACGAACGAAGACGTCAAGGAAGACCTCAAGGAGCAGGGATTGACACCCATATCAGTCCAGAGGATGACCTCCAAGAGAACGAAGGAGATGCCCCTTGTACTAGTACAAGTGCCCCTCAACCAGGATAAAATCCTAGAAGTGAACAGATGCTGTTCACTAGTCGTCAGGGTGGAAAGGCAGAGAGCGGCCCCGACAATCACCCAGTGCCACCGTTGCCAGCGCTTCGGTCACGCCCAGGGTAGGTGCACTGCACAGCCCAAGTGCGTGAAGTGCGGACAGGCCCATCACTCGGCGGAATGCCAGAAGAAGAGGGAGAGTCCTGCCAAATGTGCAAACTGCCAGGGGGCCCACCCAGCAAGTTACAGAGGATGCCCCAGCTTCCCAAGAAAACCAGCAGGTCCCCAGAAGAATTCGAACCAGGGACCCAAAGCGAAGACGGCCACAGCAGAGACCAGAAAGGTTACTACAGGGAAAAGCTACGCAGACGCAGCGAGCTCCAAGAGCAACGCCGCACCTGCCAAACAGGCCAAGACAGCGCCAAAGAAGGGGGTCAAACCCCCGAACACTGCCGTGGCCAACAACCTAACAGCAGCGCTGGCCCAGATGCAACAAATGTGCTCAGCAATGAGTGCATTTTTTGCCCAGATGCCAAACATGTTGCAGATCGCCTCATGGAACGTCAACGGCCTCCGAGAAAGGAAGCTAGAAATAGAAGAAATCTTGGAGAGGTACAACATCGACGTGATGGCCCTGCAGGAAAACAAACTTCGCCAGGATAACACCGAACTTCGGATCCCAGGCTACGAAGTCTACAGGGAACAACGTAGAGCAAACGCAGGAGGAGTTGTCCTACTTGTCAAGAGGACTATAGACCACCATCTCATCGACATGCCGGAACTGGAAAACATGGAAGCCATCGCCATAATAGTTTCAACGGAACGAAACGGCACACTCAAGATAGTTTCCTGTTACCAGACAACTCAACGTCCCCTCCTAAACCATGACCTGGAGGCCCTCATAACAAGGGGTACCCAGACGGTGGCCATAGGAGATTTCAACGCCAAATCGCCAGGTTGGAATTGCAGACTCACCAACACCCGGGGACGGGCACTGCTGCGATTCCTGGAAGAGCACGAGGGAGACGTGCAGGCGTTAGGACCGGAAGAACCGACGTTCGACAACGACGTGCTGGATATAGCTCTGCTCAACGAGATGACTTTCACCGCCGAACTTCATGCCCAAGCAGAAGGCTCCTCGGACCACAACCCCATCTTCCTAAAACTGGGAGATGGAGCCCCGGAGGAGGCCGCCTTCACCAAGAGAAGAACGAACTGGGAAGAGTTCCGCGCAATCTTGCAAAGGAACATCGCACACATTCCCAGAGTCGACAGTGAAGAAGAAATAGAAGAGGCCATCATCTCCCTGGAAAACCACATCCAGGCAGCGCTAACGGAAAGCACGACGGAAACTGTAACGAGAAGAGTTGCAATGCCGATGGGAGAACTCCCAGAGGAGACCATGCAGCTCATTCGAGACAGAAGGAGGGTTAAGAAACTGGTGCAGAGGACAAGACTCCCCGAACACCGCAGAGAGTATAATCACCTAACTCGAAGAGTTAAAGAAGCCCTGCAAGAACACAGGGAAGCCAGATGGCAGCGTCACCTAGAGTCGCTGGATCCTCAGGACAGAAGCATGTGGACCACCCAGAAGGCTCTGCGTGCCAAGCGAAAACCAGTCCCGCCCATCCCCGGAGAAAATGGAATTGTCTACACTCGCCAGGAAAAAGCCGAGGCTTTCGCCGACAGCTTGGAATTGCAGTGTAGAGAAAACCAGATCGACGAGGACGACGACTGGCTGGACGACGTGTCACGAAGGGTCAGAAGGCTGAGACGCATGCAGGATGAAGAAATAATCCCCCCAACTTCCCCCGAAGAAGTCAGGGAAGTCCTGAGAAGCCTCAAACCCCGCAAAGCGCCGGGATGCGACGGAATAGGCAACATAGTACTCAAGAAACTACCCCTCAAAGGAGTAGCAGCGCTGGTGAACATCATCAACGCCATCCTGAGACTACGTCATTTCCCCACCAAATGGAAGAGAGCCGACGTCATCATGATTCCCAAGCCAGGTAAAAACCTAACCTTTCCTTCTAGTTACAGGCCCATCAGTCTTCTACCGGCGATGAGCAAAGTGGCAGAGAGGATCATCCTGAAGAGACTGAAAACCCTGACCGATGAGCTCCAAATCATCCCAGATGAGCAGTTCGCCTACCGACCCGAACACTCCACCGAGCTCCAAGTTCTCCGTCTAACGGAGTACATCACGGAGGATTTCAACCAACGCCAAGTCACAGGAGCGATCTTTCTAGATGTAGCCAAGGCCTTCGACAGGGTTTGGCACGATGGTCTTCTGGCGATAATGCTGTCGATGGGTTATCCTGTCGGCATCGTCAAGCTAGTAAGATCCTACCTTCACCGAAGGCAACTTCGTGTGAAGATCGCCGACGCGCTGTCCAACTACAGGCCAATGGAAGCAGGCGTACCGCAGGGATTGGTACTTTCCCCCCACCTGTTCACCATCTACACCTCCGACATGCCAAGAACCAACAGGACCTCTTTGGCGCTCTACGCAGACGACACAGCCATCATCGCAAGATCATGGAGTGCAAGACTTGCCACCCGCAAGCTCCAGGAAGCAGCATCCCTTCTGGAAGAGTGGTGCAACAAGTGGAAAGTCAAAGTCAACGCGGAGAAGAGCAAAGCCATCCTCCTCAAGAGGGTCAGGAAGCAAACCGCCACAGGACACGTCTCCATGAATGGTGAAAACATCCAATGGCACGATACCGTCAAATGCCTTGGCGTTATCATGGACAGAAGCCTGACGTGGAGACAGAACACGGAGGCGATAATACAGAAAGCGAGGACGAGGAGGACCCTACTTTACCCAATGATCGGTAGACAGAGTCAGCTCAATCTGAGGAACAAGCTCACGCTCATCAGGACCCTCATAGCACCTATTCTGACCTACGCCTCCGTTGCCTAGGGATACCAAGCAGCCACCTACCTGAAGAGGATACAAGCAGTGGAAAACGTCGCACTGAGGTGCGCCGTGGATGCACCATGGTTTGTCAGAAACGCCGACATCTTCAGAGACCTGGAGTACACCCCAGTATCTGAAGTTATCCAGGCCAGAGCGAAGAACCTATACGCCCGTGCAGCAGAGCATGGAAATCCGCTGATCAGACAGGCGACTGATTACGACCCCAACGACGCTCCAAGGCACAAGAGGCCGAAGCTCCAGATCCTGGATAATGGGTAAGTATAAACTAACCTTTATCTTTCAGCCCGATCTTCAAGCCACGCCGCGCCGCAAGGAGACAATGACCAAAACACCCAAATCACCCGATCCCGGGGGTACCAAGCAAACAACCAGCTCGGTACCCTTACCCTAGCCCGTGTCGGCCTCTGACGCTAAAGTAAAGCGTCTTAGGCCGAACACATCCTTGAGCTACACAGCCCAAAACTTCCTTCCGACGATGTCGGAGCACATGATGCCACTTGGCACCCTGGGCTTCCGACTAGTCAAACACCCACATCCCTTCCCAACTCCGAGAGGGTTCGGCAACAGCCGTTCCCTCTCACGACAGACGAGACGCTCCCGGGAGCCGACAAATGCCAGCGAAGAAAGAAAACCAAGAAAGAAGAGAGCCAGAAAAAACGACCCAGCTGGCAGGGTCCAACAGCCAGGACCAGGGGAGGTCTGCTAACATCCTCAGCACCGTCCGCATTTGCGGGGGGTATGGGGAAAACAGCAGGCCCACCCTTTACGAGGCCGGTCCAGGTCTACAGCGATGATTGGGACAAAGAGCTACAAGCTCAACCCCTAACCATCCGAGACCGTCATCAAAGCCAAAGGATATTGGCGCAGAAGAGCACTGGGTACATATCCTCGTAAATTGCCTCTGGCGCGCTGAGACGAAGACATTTTGCTGATTTGTGCACTAGGTGACGTGACTCTCCGGAGCGAATATATCTATTTATAAGACCGAAACTTATGTTTCTTTTTCGTGGAGCCGTGGAGATGCCACCAATCGAAGAGAGCAACGTTTCAAGCAGTACTTCGTACAGTGTTGACATGACGCCGTACACATTCTCACCAGACCCTCTGGATATCCTCAGTTCTACGCGTGTAGGCAAAACCAGTGAAATGAATAGTAATAATATTTCGGAAATTTCAATTAACAGTAATTCTAATATAAATATTTCTTTGGATAATAATCTTTCGGCCCGACATTCAGAAATTAATAAAACGAACAGTAATAGTAATAGTAGTAGTAGCAATGGTGATTCTGCTGCTACGTGTAACGTAGAAAGTTCATTAGAAGAACACGAACAATTTGAAAAAAGAATTAATGACCAAATGGGTATACGAATCTTGACGAAGAAGAGAAGGCTTCATCTGGACCAAAAGATTGCTCTCGGGCTTGAAGCACTTGCTTTTACATCTTCACGTTCCGGAAGGACGATGAGGAATCACTACCCCTAAAAATGTTCTTTTTTATTACTTCAGATTTTAACGTTCATTGAATAAAATTATTAAAATAATGTCGCCGCCTTGCAGTTGTGAGAGCTTATACAGATTACTATCGAAGCACCAGCACAATATGAGATTTTTATTTAAATTCATCATCCTTTCTCATTTCCTACTGAAATATGTTAAACTGCTAGGAACCATGACGAACAGAGAAGTAACCTTATACATTTTTAAACATTTTTTTTCCCTCCAATATGGGAACGGAGAAGGCCAGAGCAACGGCTAAATATGCTAACATGGTGCGATCCCATGAGTTCTTATTTACTACTGTGATAGACAGGTTCAAACATTCGGGACCATTCCTTCTGAAAATAGCTAAATTTAATCCACAACTTATTACTTTCTCATCGTCTGATATTACTCGCATAATGAACATACGTACATCTGCCCCTGACAGTTGGCCCTCACCAGAGGCTTTCTTTCGACTTTCGTGCCTATTTCAAAAAACTATCGTTGACGCCGTGGTTGGAAGGAACTCCGGCTGCAGCCGTGGAGATGCCACCAATCGAAGAGAGCAACGTTTCAAGCAGTACTTCGTAGTGTTGACATGACGCCGTACACATTCTCACCAGACCCTCTGGATATCCTCAATTCTACGCGTGTAGGCGAAACCAGTGAAATGAATAGTAATAATATTTCGAAAATTTCAATTAACAGTAACTACCCTCTATAGCTTGTAACAGAGAAGATTGCTGGAAAACGCCCCCGTCTGATTGTCTTCCAGTGCATCCAACATTTATTTAGCGAAAGCAATAATTATCGTCCACAACAGCTAACAAAATAATGCTGTTGGTATCCTTATAATTAAAAAAATCACTACCACAGTTTGCTGGAGCGTGAATAGTGACATGTTTTCCATCAATCGCTCCGTAGCAGTGTGGTAAGTTCCACTTAAGACGAAATCCATTTTCAATTACAACCCATTCCTCTTTGGAAGTAGGCACCTAAATTACAGAAAAATAAAATTTAATATGTATTGTTTTGATAATATTCTATTTTATTCATTTTTTTTTTCTTTTAGGAATAACCCGAGCAAGCAGTTCATGTACAACAAAAGGAAAGCCAACAGGAAATATTGACTTCCACAAACGAAAACTCCGAGGGACCTTTCACAAACGAAAACCCTGAGGGACCTTTCACAAACGAAAACCCGGAGGGACCTCCACAAAAAAAAGCCGACCGATATCAGCAAAACTAAGACAGGTTTCTACAGTAGTTAAAGACCTAAAAAAGATAAGCGAATCTGTGAAACAAGAACCTCCTAATGAAAATCAATACCTAATTTTTGGCCGTAGCAATGCGCCACCGGTTTTACCAGAATAATCCTATTCCTGGAGCGATTTGGGTGAATAATGTACTTCAAAACCCAGATAAAATTATGCCGAATAATTATGATGCACAACAGCTGTCCGATGACATAGAGGACATTCGTGGAAAAATAAATTTCCTAGCAAAGAAGGCGCCTAAATATTTTACATCACCGGTTAATTTTGAGCCTGAAGGCTTAAAATCTATGCTCGTTTGTAATAAGCAAGAGAACTTACGAGCCTCCGACAGAGTTGGAGAACTGCAGAATTACTATGCTGCAGCGCGAGTAGAGGGTGATATCGTCGACTATTATAATCTGCAACACCTAACAACTCAGGAACAGTTAGAGGGTGCACAATTAATGTCATTAACACCAATTTCAGCTATAAAGGCACAAGAGCGCATACAGACAATTCTTACATCTTTTAGGCTTCAAGATTTACAGGGTAATAGGGGTAATGACTGCCCTACTCCTTCCACGTCATATACCTACAATACTCCTACCCCATCATATGTCACTGCCCCTCTGCAATTCCCTACATATTCATATTCTACGAGTGGCGATGGACCAACATATATTGACCATAATGAACAACCTTTTCAATCCGACAATGACCCTTTACACACAACAGACATTATAACACAAGCTTTCAATGCGATTTAATATATTTACTTTACGAATTATTTGTAGCAATAAAAAATGTTTAAAAAATTATTGTTTTTAAATATTCCCTTACCTTAATATATTTCTTCAGAGTTTCATAAATAGCATCGCATACTTCAGGTATAAATTTGGAAATTGCAGGCCTTGACACACGAAATAATCTCTGTAAAGTTCTATAACTATTTCCTGTTGCTAAATATGATAATGTTATTTCTAATTTTATTCTGGCCGGAATAGCAGCTCTCATTATTGTATCAGATTTGGTAACTTTAGGGGAAATTTGATTCAGTAGTATCTCAAACTGTTGTTTAGACATCCTCATGCAATTTTTATATTCTGATAAATCTTCATTTGCAAGTTCTCTTAATAACGTAGCAGAAGCACCATGACTTTCTCTCCGAGACAACCATTTTCTTACCCAAAAACGCCTTTCTTTGGTCATTTCATCCGAAATTATTTCTGCTAATTCACCACATATAACTAATATGCATTTCTGTATTGATGTACGAACAACTGTATTTGCCGCCATGTTTAAAGAGCAATACTAAACAAGAATATAAAAAGTAATGTAGACCCGCACTAAACACTTAACAACTTTTGTTTAGCTACTTGATTTAGTAACTTGCTTTAGTGACTATACGCGTGTAAATTCGCCTTTATATAGAAAGATCCTTGACACTAAACGACCACCAATTACAATTCAGGGGGAAAAGAAAAATTGCTGTAAATGATTGTGAGTTGGAAACCCCTTACGAATTCTTTAGTTACTTTTTTCTAATGAACTTATACGCAATACTGTACAAGAAACTAATCTATATACTGTACAGTCTAAACCTGAGAAGCCATCTATATTTACAGAAATTGACATAAAACAATATATATGTCATTAGTCCGTATGCCCAATACTAGGTCATTTTGGAGTAAGGAACTAAGATTTTCCAAGGCTGATGTCATGCCCATAAATAAACTTAGGCAATTTATACATTCTAACAATATCCAAATTTTCATATCCTGTGACCAATCAGGACACTATAGGCTTCACAAAATAGGACCTCTTGTCGACTATTTAAACACAAATTGTCCTTAGTTGCTGTACCTAATTCTGACCAGTTGGTTCTCACGCCTTTACAATTTATCTTTCACTTGAATCGACCGTTATTCAAGAAGTAAATATATTTTTCTATTTTTCTTTCTTTTAAAATCTAACATCGCCGGTTCTCACTTGCATTCATTTTCTATTGGCCAAGAAGTGATAACTGTAATGGCAATCTAGGAAGTGTTTAGTGAAATGCGTATGGTGTTCATCTGGGCTAGATTATCAATAATATTTGTTGTTGGTAGCTCCCCATACCTACGTTTTGACTAGGTTTTCATCTAATTACTGAAAACCATTATATTATACTACATTATTGTGACGTTTTATACATGTAATGCATGTCTAACTAAATAAAGAGTATTATTATTATTATTTGTCATATTCTCTCCTTAGAGGGAGGTTCGGTGTACCATCCATCGGCTATTCGCAAGATGGTAAGGGTTATATATATTTAGAAGGGCAGATTTTTGAATTTGAGTTACAGTGTGAGGGTGGATTCTAAGCTTTTGGAAATTTCAAGAGATTTTTAGGAAATACACCTGTTGTGGATATAACTATGGGTAGGATGTGGATTTAATCTTGTTGCCACATTTTCTTGATCTCTTCAGCAAGTTCACCATAGACCCATTGCCAATTCAGACGATAGTGATGATGATCCAACTTACACAGGTAATTCGGATAGTGAAAGTTCTTCACAGTTAGAAAGTGAAAATTCATTGGCTAACCACTTGGAAACACAATTAGATAATCAGAATACCATAGACGAAATACGAAGCAAAAAACGTAAACGCAGTGAATATAAATGGAAAACAAGTGCTGCGAATATAGTCAGAAATTCTAGAAAGCAATATGTTTCAACCTCACATTCTAAAAGAGTTATAAAAGCGAGAGAAATGAAAGGTCCTTGCAAAGACACCTGCAAACAAAAATGTAAAACTAATATTTCTGAAGAAGTTCGCACACAAATTTTCAACAAATATCTGGGTGATTTACACAGGCAAAGAGATTTTCTGTCATCTTTTATGATACCTATTAGGCTTAAATAAATACCAATATCATCGAAATTAAATGAAAATACATAACAATGCATTTTACTTTCATATTAATGAAGAACATAGACGAGTATGCATTTTTTAATCCACTCTAGATATTATCGATAGACCTATAAGGACAGTAATTAGTAAACGACAAGATATAGGAATAGTCTCAACAGACCTTTGGGGTAAACATGGGCACCATCCTAAATTGGATGAAAGCATAAGAGAAGGAAAAAGGAAGCACATAAATGCCATCCCTAGGTCAGAGAGTCACTATACAAGGGCCCGTTCATCTCGGAAATATATCGAAGGTCGATTTACACAGACGTACAAGAGTGCACAGACGATAACTCACCTTATGGAAAGTACTTAATCTACCACCAAATTTTTACTCGTGAATATAACATTTCTTTCTTTACCCCAAAAAAGATCAATGTGGAGTTTGCGCAACCTACACAAATGCTAGTGAAGAAGCACAAGCTGAAAGATGATTATGAGATACACGTATCAGAAAGAGAGCTCGCTCGTGCCGAAAGGAACGGTGACAAGGAGAAAATTTTGGAAAATTATACTGTAGCTTGCTTTGACCTCCAAGCAGTGTTACCTTGTCCTAAAAGAGAAACATCACATTTTTATTATAAGTCGAAGCTAAGTGTGACGAATTTGAAAATATACGAAATTAAGAGAACCAGAAGATGATCAGTGTTACTGCTACCTGCGGGATGAAACTGAGGGACATAAAGAAGCAAATGAAATTGGCACTTGCCTCTTAGAGTATATATAAGAGAAAACTCACCGGAATTCCGACATTTCAATGGATATTGTGTTTTATTCAGATAACTGCGTTGGACAACAAAAGAACCGATATATTATAACACGACGAATGATTCACCCCTAAGGGTAGGCCCTCCCACCTTTCGGCATTAGGCCATTTCTTACCCTTTCCCTGCTATCTGGCGGAACCCCACACCAGGGGAACCCACCCTTCTCCTCTCGCCTTTCTAAAAATTAGCGGGGAGGCGAGGCCATGTAGGTCTCGCCGCCAGTTCCCGTTGTCATTCTGATCTGGTCTTATTGCTCATCGTCTGAAATCATGGAGTTTGCCCATTCATTGCACTTCTCTATCATTGTTTTATCTTCGTTTCTTTCTGTTAGCTGTGGGGGGTAGTTTTTCCCTCTATTATCCAAATAGTCCTTTAGTTTCCTACGTGCTTCAGCTCGTACGGCTATTCCACATGTCTCTATGATGTGCTGTCTAGTTTCGTCCTCCACCTCGCATTTACACGTCGCTTCCATTATTCTCAGCTGGAATCTTCTGTAATATTCTTTGATATGTCCATGTCCCGTAATTAATTGGGTTAGTTTCCAATTCAGTTCAATTAAGTCGTTCCCTACTTTTGGTATTATTTCATACGTCTTTCTCCCTTTGCTATCGTTGTCCCAATTGGTTTGCCATGCTTGTTTCTTCATTTCCTCTTTTCTCTTTTTGAGTTGGTTTCTGGTTAGTCCTGCGTCTTCTATTTCCGTATGCCTATGTACTGCTCCTTGTTTCGCTAATCGCCCTGCGATTTGGTTTCCTTCTGTTGTATTTCTTGTTCTCCATTGTATTGATGTTATCAGATCTGCCTTTTTCCTAACTTGTATATACCTTCTGGTGTTGTGTATAATTGGGTCCGTTGTGTTCTTGTTATTGTATACGCTATTAACTGTCACTTTCGAGTCCGTGTATATTATCAGGTTTTTCTTCGGATATTCGGTACTATATTTTTTTAGTGCTATTCTAATCGCCCATGCTTCTGCTCTGTTAGAGTCCGTATTTATTTTGAGTTTCCCCGCTGTTTTAGTCCAATCTTCTCCTCCCATTTTGGCAGCTATGCCATAGCCGACCTGTCCATCTCTCAGCCTTGCTGCGTCCGTATATGCTCGTATCATTTGTTGTATTTCTCCTGACTCCTGGTAGATTACGTCTTCACCTGGATGTGCGATAGTAGGATGTCTCACCTTACTTTTTTCTATTTCTAGTTTAAATTGTTGTCTAAAATCGTAGTTGCCTCTTGCTTCAATTTCTAGTGGTATGCAGCCTGCGATAACACATAGTGCTGCTGTGGGGCTTGTTCTATATGCCTTAGTGATTGATAGAAGGAAAGGTCTTTCTATTTTCCCCAGGTGTTTTCTTATCCTGCTGTCTTGTGCTTTTTTCCCCCATATCTCCGATGCGTAGAGTGTTATGGGTTTGACCACTTGCTCGTAAATCATTTTCAGCGCTTTACTACTTGTCCCCCATTTTCTTCCGGCAATTATGTATAGCTTATTGGCTTTATCCATAGTTTTCCTTCCTATTGCCTTGACGTGTTCAATCCAGTTTAACTTGTCGTCGATTATTGTTCCTAGATATTTGATCGTGTTTGTAATTGTCATGTCATTTTAATTCTTGGTTTTCTTGTGTTGTTTTTTCCGTCAATGAATATTGCTTCCGTTTTTGATCCGTTGTAATTTAATTTGTTTTCTTTGGCCCAGTCCTCACTCATTTTAATGTATTTTTCCCACTTATTTTCAATTATTTTTAGAGAATGTCCTGTAATCGCCAACACTTGGTCGTCGGCGAATGCCTGGACTAGGTCTTCGTTTTCTCTTCCATTGTCAGCTGAGGTGTCTATTTTCTTAAACCAGTCCTCCATAATTAGCAGCCACAGGGCTGGTCCTAAACTGGATCCCTGGGGGCATCCCCTTTCTGTGCTATGCTCTTGTTCACTTGTTTGTATTGTCCTGTCTTCTAGGAAGTTTGCTGCTAATCTCGCGATGTTTGCTGGGATATTCTGGTGGTGGAGCTGTTTCTTGATTGCTGGGATCCAGGCTGAGTTAAACGCGTTCGACATATCTAGCGTTACTACAAGTGTATGTCTCTTTTCTTTTTTGTTCCTGTCGATGGTGCTAATCAGATTCTCAAGGGTCTGTATTGTGTCTCTATTCTTCCTAAATCCGTATTGTCTTTTGTCATACTTTTCGTGATATTCCATAAAATGGCTTAACCTGTTGGCTGTTAGTTTATCCAACAGCCTGCCCATTACTGGGGTTAGGCATATCGGTCTCCAGTTGTTGGGGCCTTTCGGGATCCAGATTATCCTTGATACTTTCCAAGTTTTAGGGAAAATTCCAGTTTCAAGACATCGGTTGTACAAAGCTGTTATGTACGATACGCTCTTCTTACTGAAGGCTCTTTTCATGATTTCATTGGGTATACCATCGTGTCCAGGTGCCTTGTTATCCTGTAATGCTTGTACAGTTTTTTCTATTTCCTCTTCGGTAAAATTACGATCGTATGGTGCGCCTCCCAGTTGTGTCATTCTCATTCTTCTGTGGCCTTGGTTGTCCTGAGTCAGGTCATCTTTCGGGAAGTATTTCTTTATAAGTTCTAGCTGTGTTTCGGTTTCGTCTTTAGTCCATGTTCCGTCTTCTTTTTGTGTCGTTCCCATAATTTGATGTTTGCGTGTCCTTCCATTAATGATTTTGTTGGCTAGCTTCCACGGGTCTTGGCTATTTGTCGTCAGTATATTTCTTAGGTGTTCCTCCTTTTTTTTGTTTATGAGTTTCTTATATGATCTCCTTGCCTCGTGGTAGCTATTTTCTTTATTTATTCTAAGTATATGGGTTTGTTCGTTTTGATAGTCTTTCCTTTTGCGATTACATTCCTTTCTTGCCTCTTCCAGTTCCCTATCCCACCATTCTTGGTCGGCTTTGGTTTTTGTTCTCTTTTTCTTTAGTTGTTTCATGATTGCATTTTCCAGGTGGTTTTGAAATCTTGTTGCTTCATCTTCTACATTCACAACTCTCCATCTTATGTTTGTGTCAAAGTTGTCAATATCATTTTGTAGTTTATTCCAATTTATTCTCTTTATGTCTATATGTATTTTTTTTGTTTCTTTCACCTTTACTGTCCCTTCTTCACTTTCTAAGTAGTACGTGATTAATCTGTGGTCACTCATTGTTTCTATGTCTGTATGGACCGTTCTCCCGGTCACCGTGACGTTCTTTGTTAGCGTTAGGTCTATCCATCCTTCGCCTCTGCTGGAGTAATAACTAGGTGGGTCCTCGCTGTCGTTTTCGATAATATAGTTGTTAGTTGTTGTGAATTCAATGAGTTCTTCTCCTCTCTTGTCGTTTTCTTTGCTTCCCCATATTCTATTTTTCGCGTTCAAATCTGCCCCGATCAATATTCCTGTTTTATCGTCCTTGTTGGGTCTGTTCTGGAGGTATGCCATAAATTTGTTCGTGTTTACCCCTGGATCGTCATAGCTGTTTACGATCAGTGTATTTTTCTTTTCCCTGTACAGTTCTATTGTGGTGCAATTAATATTACACATTTGTGTAATTTTCGTGTGCTTTATTTTTTGTTTTATTAGTGTTATCGTTTTTCCTTTGTCCGTACTTATTTTGCTATATCCTCCAGGTGTTTCTATTTCTTTTGGGGGTTCTTGGATTAATATAATATCCATCCTTTTATCTTTATTTATTCTTAGTAGGTTTTCTCCAGCCGCTTTTCCTCTACCCAGGTTGATCTGTCCTATGTACAGTTTTTTAGTCGTGCCTGCCATTGGGATGGTTTGGTAATATTGTGCTGTCTTCCTTATATATTCTTTCTTTTCTCATTAGTTCGATTTTCCTTTTCTTTATAGGACATTCTGGGTCTCTTGCCGTGTGTCTCCTCTCCTTTAATCCTGCTCTTTTGCAAGTTGCACACTCTAGCGGTTTTTTTTCCGGGCATTTTCTACTGTCGTGCGCTCCGCTACACTTGTAACATACTGGCTCGCTTTCGCAGTGTTTTAGTACGTGACCATAAAGGCAGCAGTTATAACAGATTGTAGGTTCCAAGTATTCTGCTACTCTCTGTCTCATGAAGTCCATAATCACGTATCCTTTGTGCATCACATAATTGAACACGTTGGGTGCCATTCTGAGGATCCAATTTTCTTTTCTTGGATTCCTGCATTGTCTTATTGTTATAACTTTTATTTTATTTACTGTCTGTTCCCCATATGTTTTTGCGATGTCTGGGTTTTGCATGAGCAGCTCCACTATGAAGTCTTCTTTGTCGTAGCCTTTCTGTACCCCCATTATAGTAATGAGTGGCTCCAATCCTTCCATATCCTTTGTTTCTATGTTTTCTTGTGTTGCCAACAGTCTTTTAATTGTTCCTTTTTGCTCGCGATCCCGATGTTCAATAATTACTGCTCCACTTTTTAGTTGTCTGATACTTTTCAGATTCCCCTCTATTTCTTTCCCTCTCAGCGCGCTTCTTATTTCTTTGATTGCCTTTGTCGAGTCTTTCTCTTCTGTCACCGATACCAAAAGTTCATGCTTCTCCTGTTCTTTCTCGGGTGTTCTCCAACCTTCTGCATTTAGTTCCTCTGTTTCGTTTCTTCCCCATGTCTTGCTTGTTATTTCTGCGTAGGTTCTATTTTGGGTTCTTGCCTTTCGTTTAGTTCTTCTCCTGTTTGCGCTCGTCTGCCATTCTTGTTCTTGTTCTGTGTCGGTTTGTTTGTCGCTGGTAGTATCTTCTGGTCTGGAGCTTGCTGTTTCTACTCTTTTTGGTTTGTTGTATTGTTTCTTTCCCACTTCTGTCTTTCTAACGCTTGTTCTTTTGTTCTGCTGTTCTTCTTGTAACCTTTTTGTGTTTATGGCGTTTGCCTGGGTTCTCTGGTGTATTATTTCTTGTTCCATTTCTTCCTCGTTGCTCAGATATTCGCTCATGTTTCCCCTACTTGCTTGGTTTACACTATCTCTATTTCTATATATTCTTATGTTTGTTTCTTGTCTTGCTTGTGCTCTGTTTTTTTCTTCTTCGCTTCTCTTCCGTTCTCTTTCTCCATCTTGTTTCAATTCAGCTACAATCTTCTTTAGTTCGTTTATCTCGTCTATTATTTTGTTTGTAAGTGTTCGTTCATTTCTTATTTCTTCCAGCTCTTTTCTCATTGCTCTCATTTCTTCTAGTATCATTCTGTCTTCCCTACTATCTGTATTTCCTGGTCCCTCTTTACTTAGGTATATCTCTGTGGTCTGCTTTCTTTGTTTGTTCTCTCTACGAAGTATCTCTAGTTCTTTTTCCTGGCTGGAGCATTTCCTCACTAGTCTTGTCAGATCTCTATAGATGTACTCTACCGATAGCCTTACTTGCTGCTGTTCCGCCCTGTTGAAGGACAGTTTCCCTTTTTCTTCACGTATGGTGTTGGCTGTGATGGTGCTTAATGCGTTCGCTACTTTTTTAGCTAACACTCTCCCATCTTCTTCCTGTTGTCTCTCTTTCCCTTGTCTATCTAATTTTTTTTTCCTTAATTCTTCTCTTCCTTCTGGGCTACTGTTTATTTCTATTTCTGATTCTCTTTCTTCTTCCCCGTTGTCTGGTTCTTCTTGGTGTTTGGTTTTTTTCCTTGATCCATCATCCTTTTTCTTCATTTGTGGTGATCTTTGTATAGTCGGTGTTTTGACGATGTTTCCCTGTGTCCGGAATTGCTCCTCGAGCGCTTTGTACGTTTCTTCATCCCATCTGAAGCCGGCTTTTTCTGTTTCTTTGTCTTGATTTTCAGCCATTTTGTATCTATTGTTGTCTTAGTCTACTTATCTATCTTAGCCTATGAGTGTCCTTTTACTCGTGTACTTTACCTCCCTATTATTCCTAACCCTAACTTTTGGTCTACTTATGCTACTATTCTTAATCCTATTTATTTTCTATGTCCTTAATTTAATAATCACTGTCTTTCTTTCCTGTATTACCTCCTATATTCTATTCTAGTGTCCTACTCCTATTACTTATTGTGCCTATTTTTATACCCTATCGTTTGACACCACTTGCGTGTCCCTAGCTTAAATACTGTCCTGTCAGTGAATTTTTTTAGGTTGTATGTCGCCGAATCTATATTAATATCTATAACTATGTAACTGTTTATACCCTAACACTAGGTACACTGGATGCACAATCCTGTGGCTTATTGGAAATTCCCCAAAATATCTAACCCAACCAAACCTAACGCATCCAATCTAACCCCACCAAGCTTTCACACGTTCTCACACTACACGCTCACCTCAGTTCCCTTTCGCTGTATGTCTCTCCTAGCAACACCACCTTCACTACACTATCGTTCTATCTTCACTGTTGTTGTCCTTGTCTCTCGATCCCCCTCACTGCCCGTCGGGTTCAACCGCAGTACTTCCTCCTGTCACTTGTTCCTGGTATGTGTCCAACTTCACTCACTAGTCATGTCTTTCACAAAATTGTCACTTTACCATATAATGATATCCTCTATTCGATGCACACCGTCGTTCTATTTCTCCTCATATCTCCGTGATCCTTGCGTTCCCCGTTGTCATAATCGGTACGCATACTCTACATGTCACTCTCTACTAAATCATACCATCCTTGTCTGCTCATCTGTGCCCCTTCCTTAGTTACACGAGAGTCCTTCCCTGGGCCCCCACGAGTGTCGTGGGGCCTCTGCGGATGGTTGTGCCTCTCCTCTAGGCCTTAGCCCTCCCCGTGATTCCCCTTTAAACTTGCACTACACTCGATGTCAGGTTATCAGAAATGTAAACACTGGGCGCACACGTCCGCTCACTTCAGCAGTCAACACTTGGCTTTGGGGCAGCGGGCACTACTGATCCTGTGATAGTAGGCGTGACTGGCTTCTGGGCAACGGGCGCTACTGGTCCTGTGACAGTAGGCGTGGTTGGCTGTTGGGCAGCGGGCACTACTGATCCTGTGATAGTAGGCGTGACTGGCTCCTGGACAACGGGCGCTACTGGTCCTATGACAGTAGGCGTGGTTGGCTGTTGGGCAGCGGGTGCTTCTGGCTCTGGGGCAGCGGGCTGGTGTCCTGTGACAGCAGGTGCTGCTGGTTCTGGCGGGGCTGGATGACCTGGATCCTCGGGATCGTCATCTTCGTCGTTGCTGTCGTCATCTTCGGTATCGTCATCTTCGGTATCGTCATCTTCGGTATCGTCATCTTCGGGATCGTCGTTTTCGGGATCGTCATCTTCGGTATTGTCATCATCGGTATCGTCATCATCGGTATCCGTGATTTGTTGCAGAGGTTGTCTGAGCAGGTCAGTCTGGCTGGACTGAATCCTGGGAGGCGGCTCGGGGCCTGGCAGGCCGAGTGGAGGTGACCTCGGGGGAGATGGCTTCATGCTGACATCTCGGGTATGAGTTGGCGGGAATACCTTGTCGAAGAATACAGAGGCTATTAGTGGGGCAGTGGTTGGCAATACTGACCTTTTATCCTTCCAGGAAGGTCCAGCGTCCTGCTGGTCCGGGAAGGCGTCCATACTCGCTACTTCCTTGGGTTCCTGTTCACCTGGCTGAGGCTGAGGAATGAGCGTGGTTGACTGGGCTGAGCTGAGGGAGGTAGCATCTTGCGTCACGGTGTTGACTGGTGACCGCCTGTCCAGGCGGCCCGGGCAAAGGAAGGCAAAGGCGGCGGCTCTGTTGCTTTGTTGCCGTGGTGTCAACGGGCGTGGTTGATACTTGTCCTGCTCCTGCGTGGCTGTAGCTTCGTCAATCTCATTCTTCTTGGTCGGTGGTGGAGACACCAAGGTTGCGACTTGTTGCTGGGCTTGTAGTTGCAGCACTGCGTCCTCTGTCTGGATCGGTAATTCTAGGCTGTTAATTTCCAGCGGTGGGGCCGGGCGCCCTAGTTCTGCCCGACCCATTGGGAGTTTCCCGATGGCGGTGCGTTGCGGGGTTGTTGCCTAGTGTTCGACTGACTTCTTTGTGGTGGTGCCGTGGATGTCTGTCCTGGGCCTGGGTTACTGTTTGGACCTGCTTGTTGGCTAGGGTTGTTTGAGTTGGTGCCATGCCCTCGGAAGTTGTTGCTCCCTGTCTGGACATTTTGTTGGCGGAAGTTAGGGTTTCCCTGTTGGTTGGAGTCGTGTCCACGGAAATTGGGGTTGGCTCGCTGGTTGGAGTCGTGTCCGCGGAAATTGGAGTTGCCTTGCTGGGGCTCTGACTGAGTTTGGTTGGTGGGGCAGTCTCGGTGATAGTGAAATCCCGGGCACTTGCGGCACTTTGGTAGACTATTGGTAGTATTACTCGCAGGCGGGATGGTGGCTGGCCTCGGCAGCGGTCGGAGTTGCCTCTGAAATTCCCTGTAGTCACCCTCGGCGTTTTCAGCCACTCGGCTCAAGCTTTCCATCGTGGCCACTGGGACATTTCTAGTTGCGAATCTTAGTTCCGGTCGCAGGAGCTCGCGCACCTCCATAACCATCTCTTCTTCCGGCGTATACCGTTCTACCCTCAGCCAGAGTCCAATTTTGCGTTGTATAAAAACGGCGGCGGGTTCGTCGTCTTTTTGTCTTTCCCCGTGTAACCTGGAGCGTAGCTTCCCCAGGGTGGCAGTGTCGTTGAACTGCCGCAGGAGCTTTTCCTTTAAGAATTCGTATGTAATGTTGTGGGACTTCCACATCTCCAGGGTGCGTCTGGCTTGACCCTCGAGCTGTTCTATGGCCACTCTCACTTTATCTCGGCCGTGGATGTCTTCATGGAGCATCGCCTCCTCGAGCTCGTCCAGGAAGTTGACTGGATCCTCCCATTCCAGGCCTGAGTAAGTGGGCAGCGCTCTCATCCTTCTTGTGGGCATCCTGTGATGACCTTGTATTGCGTGTATTGCGGCTTGAACGCTTCCCTCCATTAGTCGTGTCATGCTCTCTGCTAGGTTTTGTGTTGGGCGCCACTGGGGGTCTATTTCCCCAGAATCTGTGTAGTCGGGTCGTCGTGGATCCTCTTCCCTCCGGAAAGATCTGGCCTCACGTTGTTGGTCGCCATGTCCACGTAAGTAAGCCTTTTCTTGGCCGTACGGCTGTGATTCGTTACGTGCAGTAATGGGTGGCCGGCAATTTTCTTGCTGCCGGGTAATGGAGGCTAGGTTTGAAGTGGTCAGAGCCAGGAGTTGCGCTAATTGTTCATAAGTGGGTAGTCCCAAGCTCGGTTGGGGTTGGTCCGTTATGGCGGCAGAGGGGACTGGGATCGTTCCAGTCGTTTGGTTTTGGAGCACTATTTGTCTTTGGGGCGTAGCACTAGGTCTTGCCGTCTGGTACGGCGGGGTGACGTGGTAGGCGCCGGCCGACGAGGTAGGCGTGACGAAGTACTGTGCGTTGGGCGGCGTGCTTGGACTTGGGCTGGTTGCTGTTGGTGGTACCATGCAGTGAGGGGTGGCCAGCTGGCGGCGAGGTGTCAGCGAGGCGTCGCTGAAGAGTTGGGGCCAGTCGGGTGTGGCAGCGATGGTGTACTGACCGCTGGGCAGCCCTGAGCCTGAGTGGGAGGCTTCCCCATGTGTGGAAGCGAATCCAGCGAAGCGGCGATCTCCCAGCGTCGAGGAATCGTCGTTGGCCCGGGATGCTGTTGGGTCCACCATACAGCGAGGGGGCATCACCATCTCATCATCACCACCCAATCTCTGTTCCATCGCCGAGTTTCCATGCCACGATGCTGCGTTGCGCTCCATGCAGTAATGGGGCATCGCCTGAGAATCGTTGCTACTCCATTCCATATTTGTTGCCTGGGCCTCGTGCCAGGTGGCTGCGCTGCGTGCCATGCAGCGAGGGGGCACCGTCGTGATGACGTCATGCGTGACCCCAGTGTCGTGTCCTATGTTGGTGGCGAGTCCTGCCTCGCTATGCCTGGGTGCTGAGCCCGGCGACGCACAGTAGTGGGGCGCCGTCGTCGCGACGCCATGCGTAGCACTTGTGCCTGTGGAGAAATCAGAGGACATGCTTACCTCGCCGAGCCGGGTTGCTGTGTTGCTTGCTGTGCAGTGTGGGGCCACCGTCGTGGAGACGTCGGGCGTGACCCCCGTACCCCTTGTCAGGGCGTCGTGTTGGCGGAGCACTTCGTGGTCAGATGCTGTGAGGGGCGTCGTGCAGTGAGGGGGGGCCGACGTGGAGACGTCGCTCTCGACCCCAGTGCCTACTGCCTTGCCACTCCGGGTATGCATTGCCACTTGACACTCAACACAATAAAACTCAATTAAAACACACTGTCTGGTTACAACACAAGAGGAAGGGATAACCTCATCAGCATTGGCGTTGGCTTCTGTGCTCAAATGACTTCTGTTTCGGCAGAAGACTATTAGTTGCTGAAGGCTGGAACATTACTACTTGAAGGCTCGATCACTACTTGCTCGCTGAGAAAAAGTGTCTTCTTATATAGACTTTTTTTGTGCTCAAATGACTTCTGTTTCGGCAGAAGACTAAAACATGAGCACAGCGCGCTAGACAAGTCATAACTTGTTCGTGACGCCGACGCCGATGACAATCGATTACCGTAAGGCATTCGATACAACATCACATGCATTATTGTTACACCTGCTCCAATGCCTTGCGGTACCCGCCCCAATAGTGAGATGCATTGAACAACTGATGCCACTCTGGAGAACCCGCTTCACCGTAAGATCTGGTGCTCAGCGGATTTCGACAGAGCCGGTATCATTTAGGAGAGGAGTTTTCCCGGGCGACTCCCACAGTCCTCTCCTATTCTGCATCTCACTGCTGCCGTTGTCTGTAGAGCTACGTTAAAGCCGCGGATACCAATGTGGATCACCCAGCAACCAGAGGCACGAGGTCACCCATTTATTCTATATGGATGACCCAAAACTGTATGCTTCCGGAGAGGGCGAACTCCAAAACTCTCTTAGGGTGGTCCAAGAGTACACGCGGGCTATTGGCATGGAATTTGGGTTGGACAAATGTGCAGTCGTCCACCTCAAGAGAGGACAATGCGGGCTATTCCCTGAAGATGCGCAGCTGGCAGACGGAAGTATCCTAAGACATCTGGATGCCGAAGAGACCTACACGTACTTGGGTGTGCAACAACATCACACCCAGGACGTAAAACAAATTAAGGCCACTCTCCGTGGCAAGTACAGACACCGACTCCGAAAGATTTGGTCTTCCGAACTTTCGGGAAAGAAAGGTGTCTGCGACTAATATGCTTGCCGTTCCGATTCTGCTCTACTCCTTTGGAGTAGTCAAGTGGACAGTAGATGAGCTGCGTCAATTGGGTAGGGATACTCGCAAGATGATGCATATTCACAGAAGCATTCATCCTAGATCGTCCGTTCCTCGAGTGTACCTCCCACATCAACGGGGGGACAGAGGACTCTTGAGCCTGGAGTGCATGCATGGCAGAGTAGCGCAGAGTATGGCATGTAATATCTTGAGGAGCTCAGATCTACTCCTGCGGTTAGTGAGAGATCATGAAACCGTAGGAGTGGGCGGATTTTTATTTAAGGCAGCACGCAGGGCCGCAGATGATCTCGGTCTCGTTTTCGACTTCAGGCGAAGAGGCAGGCGAGGTGCTGATGCACAGTCAGTAACTGAGCTTCCACCAAATCGCCTGACAACCCAAATTAAAGCTGCCGAGCAGAGAAATCTGTTCAGGCAGCACGTCGATAAACCCATTCATGGAGTGTTCTACAACAACATAGAGACACTGGGTTTATCGACAAAGCTGACCTTCGCATTCCTGGGGTCAGCAGGGCTAAAGTCGGAGACCGAGGGATTCATTGTGGCCTGCCAAGAGGGTGTTATTAACACCATGGTCTACCGCAGTCGTGTTATGGGTGTAGAGGTCCCCGACCTAAATTGTAGGACCTGCCATCAGGCGCCGGAGTTGTTCATGCATTTACTATCAGCATGTCCGATTTACGCAACTTCGGCCTACATCCACAGACATAACGCGGCTTTACGAGTGCTGTTGTAATACGCGGAATACTCGATAGCATCCTTTGTTACACTGTTAATAATTATTAGAAAAATTATGAGTTATCGGAAATATTATTCCCACAAACTTTAGTATTAATAGAGTGCCCTTACTCCTTGCACTATGATAAACATACGTCATCTGTGAGAGTTAACGCCAGCGAATACTAGATGGCGCTCCAGGAATAAAAATTCCAACTAAATATCGCTGGGTGAAACTCTTTCTTGTTGAACCATTGAACTAATAAGACGTATTTATAATTTCGTTTGACCTGTAAAGGGGATAATAGAATTTGAAAAACCTCGTGACGATCACATGAGGTAAGGCTTTAATTATTATACCGGTAAATATCGTCTAACATTGGAAATATTGTTTTAGGTTTTTCTTCTAAGTTTTCTTATAAGTTTTCTTATAACTTTCTCGTAATTATAAATATACGTATTTTTTTTAAAATTTTTTTTTGATAAGTATTTTCTTATAAAGAATTACTTCTTAATCAAATTTAATTACGTCTAATGCTGTTAACGTCGAAGTATTTCCACGTTATATTATTTGCTTTGAGCAAGATTAGTACATTCAAGTTTAAGACTTACTACGTTTTCCACTAAGCGAGCAATTTTCATATGAAGTCAACCTTGCTATACTACTTTTGAATTGGAATATATGAAAACATTCTGGGCGAAGAGATTTTCTTCATTTTGTCTTGGCGACAATCTTCTACGATTTCGTAACCTCGCAATGGGATTAAGGATTAAGGCAACCACATGTGAAATTTTAAATCTATGATCATCAGAGAACAGGACCGTATCTAGGAGTTCTCTCCTTCAGGATAACAAAATAAAAGATAAGTACTTTTCATTGTTACCAATAAAAGGGATTATTTTCACATGTTCGTTGAATTATAAGAGTTAAAAGTGTCTAAATTTAAAATATTAGATTCAAGCTAAATCTATTATATTTTTGGTTAGATTACATTTTAAATCCGTTGTTATCATTAAATCCATTGTTGTACATTAATTCGTAGTTGTTTGTATCTTGAATTCGTTGTCGCAAATACTTCGCCATAGTATTGTTTCGTAGTTGCTTTTGTCGTGATTCCTTATGATTAATATCTTATTGTAGTACTGTAATGCATTTTTGTTGTTGATATAGTAAGTCGTGGTTCAATTTTTGTTGTAACGAAAGTGTCTAATGTTTATAAATTTGGAGATGAATTTACGAGACTTATCTTTTGTAATATAGTTATTTGGTCTCTCGTAAAAGATCTCAAGTTTATTTAATTTTGTTGTAATATATGAATTTTAGTATTGAGGTGAAAGTTACGAGACGTATCTTTTGTAATATATTTTTGGTTCTCGTACACGCCTCAGATTTGCCTTGCCGTTGTGCACATTGTAATATAGTAACTTGTAATATAGTACTTTGTTGTCTTGTAATATACTTTTGTTTCATAATTGAGACAATTTACGAGTCATCTCTCTGTAATATATTTAATTTGGCTCTCGTAAAAGTCTCAAGCTTATCTTGAACTTCGGTTGTTGTAATATAGTATTTTGTTATATATTTCTGTGAGATATTTTGCTATACAGTATAGTTGATGCTGTGATAGTATATTTTTCTGTAATATAATATTTTTGTAATATAGTACTATTGTATATATGTAACTTCTGTCTTTTGTTTATCTTTATCTCTAATTTTCTTTGATTACCCTTAGTAATCAATGGCGCCCAAGCCTTGAACTCCACCCCCTTTCGCTCTCCGTATCTTTACTGTGCTAGCCAGGTGAAACCAGTGACACTAACCACGTCGCTCGTAGGGTGGCCCACACTTGAACACTTGGGCAATATCTAAACACCGACTAAAACCTTTCTTAAATAGCCACACAAAGTAGCGCCTTTTCAACGCGGGGCTTGATTACTTTAAAGGAGTAGAGTTCAAGGAAAATTGTCTTTATCTATCTTTCACTGTTTGTCTGCTATCTTTATCTTTTGTTGTTTATCTTAATCTTTGTCTTTTATCTTTTGCTATTTATCTATTTGTCTTTTATCTTTTACTGTTTTGCTAGCTTTTACCTTCTTAGCTTTAGTAAGTTGTAAATAGTTATTGTTTTTAACATTTAATATTAGCTTATTTATACTAATACTTTTAAAATTCCATTTATTTACTAATGATTTAGTTAATCGTCTTACATTTACTGATCGTTATTTGGAAATTGTGTTTTAGTGAGAATATAATTGTTATACAATATGGAGGTAAATTACTTGCATTCAGATGAATTGGACTATGAACTGAGAATCAGAGGAGCTATCGTTAATGGAAATATGAATATTAAAAGATCAATTCTTAGAGGACATTTTGAACGCGAGAGAATGGACCAAGTCTCTTACCCCACCGTGCAGATAGATGTTAATGAGGAAACATTAATATGTAGAGAAAAAATTAGTATATTAGAGGGTATGATATCTAGATTTAATTCTGATGTTCGACATCCTGATTATAAAAAGATAAAAACTAAATTATTACATGTACATAACCGTATAAATCATTTTCCGATGTCTAATCAACAAGTAGCTGATTTGCAAGCCGAACTTATGACTCAACTTATGTTATTATTTGATCAATTAGAACAAAGAATATCTCAAAACATAGGTACCAATGAAAATTTAATAAATTTAGAAGTGCCACTTCAAATTTCAAGTGCAGAAAATATTCAGTTACAAAATAGTCCTAGTAATTTAAATAATAGAGTATCTGTAGAAAACTTACTAGAACAACAGGATCTAGTCAGTAATAATAACGTTCACACAGCTAACGAAAATTTTTATGATAATATGCCTTTACTAAATAATGTACGAACTAGCGAGCCTCTAAATAGAAATGTACGTTTCGGAAATGTTTCTTGTCCAAATTTTAATAGTCACGTATCACCTGTAAATCGAAATGTAACTTCAATGCCTAATATACGATATAGTAATGAGGGTGTAAACAATTCTCAATTACAACCCCCAAATACAAATAACTTAACCTCTGACTTTTGGTCAATATTACCTAACCACAATAGTAGCAATGCTTTAAACAATAGGAATCCAACCTATCAAGTTAGTAGTACTTTCTGTTTTCCAAGTTCTCAGGGAAATCATCAAAATTTAAACATTCAAACTTCTAATAATGTAGGGTTATATGGACAAAGATTACCAACAACTTGTCAAAGTAATTATCCTAACATGAATATAGCTAGAGATAACCTCTCTTTTTCTACGATTCAAGTTGATTCAAACTTAAATTATAAAATTTCATATATAAACAGAACACGATTGAAATTTTCAGGTTCTAATCAAAGTTTACATAGTTTTCTTGAGAAAGTAGAAGAATTTTGTGCAATGTGTAGTGTAAATAAAGCACAACTATTAAATTTCGCTTATGAATTATTTGAAGGGGACGCTTTACAGTGGTTTCGAGCTAACAAAAATTTATTTACAAACTGGGATGATTTAGTGTACGCTTTAAAAGTAATTTTTCTACCTGTAGATTTTGAAATTGACTTGTGGAATGAAATTCTGTTAAGAACACAAGGTAGCAATGAGCGATCATTGATTTATATAGCTATAATGGAAAATTTGTTCAAGCGACTACCTAATCCACCCCAAGAATCTTTCATGCTACAAGTAATTTTGAGAAATTTACAACCGTATTTTCAATACCATATATCTTTGCAAAATCCTAGATGTTTATCAGAACTTAAAAACTTATGTCGAGTAATAGAAGATGCCAGAAATAGAGCACAAAAATTTAGAAATCCATCACCTATTACTGCAAATACCTTAGCACCTGATTTGGCATATCGGCCACCAAGTAGTCATAATCAGAGACTTCAAGTAAATGAAATTACTTCCCAGATAGAAAACTTTAATACTGAGTATAACTCTAATTCGTTACCAACTATACAATTCCCAGAAGGTTCAAACGAGGCACAAAACAGTCAAATTTTGAATTCTGAGAACCAATCGTTAGAATTATTGCAAGGTGAGAATATTGTAGAAGTAAATACCTTAAAAACCATAAAATGTTGGAACTGCGGAACAGAGGGTCATTCACATCAAAATTGTAAAAGGCCAAAGAGTATATTTTGCTATAGTTGCGGTATGAAAAACGTAACAAAATCTAAGTGTCCTAAGTGTAAGTAAAAAACCGACTTCCCACAGTGCCCAATTCGGCAGACACTGTTTAAGATAGTTTAAGACCGAAGGTATAGTGAAAAATAATAGAAATAAAATTAAATTTAACTATAGAAATGATTCTGTTTCAAATCAAATAAACACTAGAAATTCGAAATTAAGTAAAAATAATAAAAAGTTCTCATTAGAAAATTGTTGGTCAGTTTGGTTAAACGTTGTCAAAAATTTCTATTTACATAACGAAGTGTCACCCGTCTTTTCAAATAAGATTGGCGATTCACGTCCTTATATGGATATAATTATAAACGACAGACAATTTTCAGGCTTATTATATACAGGAGCTAATCAATGTGTTCTCGGAAGCTCTGCCTTTAAAACTATTTTAGATATGAATTTCAAAGTAGATTATAATGTAGATCATATGTGTGTAACCACCGCAGATGGAACATCTCAACATATTGTAGGCACCGTTAATTTGCCAATAACTTTAAAAAATATTACTCACAATTTGAAATGTTTAATAGTACCAAATATTCGCCATTTTATGATCTTAGGTGTAGATTTTTGTAAGGCTTTCAAATTGAATTTAAATTTTGAAAGGGAAGTTTGGGAATTAAATAAGAATAAAAATCACCTGTCAAATATAACTAATAGTCCAGTTGATGATGCTGACACTATTAATCCAAGTAATTCTTTATTAAATCCAAGCGAAACGTTGTACACTTGTTCTATAACTGCTCAGTATGATTTAACCGATAGTCAAAAACAACAATTAAGTAGAGTTACAGATAAATTTCAAGACTTAGTATCTCCAAAGTTAGGTTTAACTTCTTTAGCTGAACATAAAATAACTCTAACTGATAATCAACCTTTTAGGCAAAGAGCATTTCCATTATCTCCTTATATGCAAAAACATATGAACGACGAAGTTGATCGTTTATTAGACTTAGGTGTTATTCGTCCATCAAAGAGTCCTTATGCCTCTAATGTTATTTTAGTGAAAAAAACCATCTGGTCAGTATCGCTTATGTTTCGATGGTAGGAAATTAAACTCGATTTCAATACCAGATTCTTACCCATTGCCAAGTTTAAACAGTATACTAGATAAAGTGAGAGATGCACACTTTCTAACTTCTATCGATCTCAAGCAAGCATTTTTCCAAATTAAACTAGCCGAGGAAAGTTGCGAAAAGACAGCTTTTAGAGTGATAGGCCGAGGTCTATTTGAGTTTGTTAGAATGCCCATGGGTTTAATATCAAGTGCTAGTACACTTCAAAGAGTAATGGATAGATTATTTGATCCGTCTGATATCAATAGTAATATTTTTGTATACCTTGATGATTTAATTATAGTGAATAAATCTTTTAATGATCATCTTGCAACCTTGACAAAGGTTTATGAAATTTTAAAATCTGGAGGATTTACTATTAATTTAGAAAAGTGCAAATTTTGCAAACCAAGCTTAAAATTTCTAGGTTATGTCGTAGATAGAAATGGTTTACATAGTGATCCCGATAAAGTCAAAGCTATTGTTGAATATCCTGCCCCTAGAAATACCACTGAGGTGAGACGATTTATCGGTATGGCATCTTGGTATCGACGCTTTATAAATAACTTTTCAGAATTAATTATTCCCTTAAATGATGTAATTAAAGGTCGTAAAAAAGGTCAGAAAATAGTATGGACTGATCAGGCGCTGAATTCTTTTGAAATTTTAAAAGAACGTTTAATTTCAACTCCAGTATTAGCTAAGCCTGATTTCTCTAAAATGTTTACTCTACAAACCGATGCTAGTGATCATAGCGCTAGTGCCATTTTAACTCAAGGTGAGGGAGATAGTGAACATGTTATAGCTTACTTTTCAAAAACGTTTACTAAATCTGAAAGAAATTATACTATTTTAGAAAGAGAATTAAAAAGTGTTCTTATGGCCGTATCTAAGTTTCGTTGTTACATCGAAGGAACCAGGTTTAAGGTTATAACTGACAATTCATCTATTTTATGGTTAAATAATTTAAAAAATTCAGTTGGTCGATTAGCAAGATGGGCTGTAGAATTATCCCAATACGATATCGAATTTGAACACAGGCGAGGAAAGTTAAATGTAGTCTCTGATGCATTAAGTAGACCACCAATTGAGTTAGATACGATAGATGTAGCTTAACACGATAAATGGTATTCAAAAATGATTAAAAATGTCTCAAGTAATCCTGAGAAATTTCCATCTTTTTACGTAGACGGTAATAATTTGTATAAATATGTAAAACAGAAACACAATATTAATACTAATTTAAAACAATGGAAATTAGTAATTCCAAAAATAAAGCGGAAAGAACTCTTAGAAAAATTTCATAATGAGTTATCGGCACATTTAAATATATGTAAATAAAACTTATAATCGCTTATGTGAAGAATACTTTTGGCCAGGTATGAAATATGATGTTAAAAAGTTTATTTATAACTGCCGAAATTGTAATGAACAAAAGTCTAGTCAATTAGGACGAATGGGTTTGATGGGTAATCCTAAAAATGTATCACATCCTTTTCAGTTAATATCAATTGATTTAATGGGTCCTTTTCCTAAATCAAAATCAGGAAATTGCTATATTTTAGTTATTGTTGATTGGTTTACCAAATTTACTTTTACACATCCTTTAAAGCGTGCTCTTGCAAAACATATTTGTACTTACCTAGAGAAAAATGTTTTCTTAATTTTTGGAGTATGCCAAACTATTGTACTCGATAATGGGTCACAGTTTACTTCGAAGGAGTTCAAAAAATTATTAACAACATATCAGGTAGAAAATATATGGTACAATGCTAAATATCATCCGCAAACTAATAATGTTGAACGTTCTAATCGTGTTATTGGTACCGCCATAGGGTCATATATTAAGACAAGTCAACGTGATTGGGACTTACCTATCCCTAAAATAATGAGTGCTATAAATAGTACTGTGCATGACGTGACACAGTATACCCCAAATTTTCTAGTGTTTGGAAGACATACCCCTTGGAACGGAGAATATTATGGTAAGATTAAAAGTAGAAACCTATCTCCATATGAATTTGCAAATCGCGACATTATTGTAAACGAATTAAGTAAATTACCCGATCTGTATAAGAACGTAGCGGGGAGAATAAAGTTAGCTTATGAACGAAATAAAAAATATTATAACTTAAGGAAACGAGATGTTGAATTTGAAGTAGGAGATATAGTTTATAAAAGGAACTATGTTTTGAGTGATGCTGGTAACTATTTTTCAGCTAAATTGGCTCCTAAGTTCATTAAATGCACAATAATTAGTAAAATTTCGCCTATAATATATGAGTTGGAAGACAAAGAAGGGAAGAGCATTGGTCGTTATCATATAAAAGACCTAAAGGCCATGCATAACGATACCTCCATTGATAACGCTTCTTTAGATTTGGTAAATAATTGTTAGAATGTTGATAAATAGACCAAATCATCTGTGTTATTTGATATATGTTGTACTTAGGATTTATGTAAATTGCCTCTATAAATGTAAATTGTATTATGTTGTATTATAGTAAGATAAGGTTGATATATGATTTATATGATGTGGAAATAATCTCTTATAAAAAATATATATATAT
The DNA here is from genome assembly GCA_963583905.1 of Stenurella melanura. NCBI lineage: Eukaryota > Metazoa > Arthropoda > Insecta > Coleoptera > Cerambycidae > Stenurella > Stenurella melanura. The sequence continues at coordinate 75,304,114 of OY757315.1, forward strand.
GAAATATATATTTTATGGGGGCTGCAAGATATTGTAACACGCGGAATACTCCATAGCATCCTTTGTTACACTGTTAATAATTATTAGAAAAATTATGAGTTATCGGAAATATTATTCCCACAAACTTTAGTATTAATAGAGTGCCCTTACTCCTTGCACTATGATAAACATACGTCATCTGTGAGAGTTAACGCCAGCGAATACTAGATGGCGCTCCAGGAATAAAAATTCCAACTAAATATCGCTGGGTGAAACTCTTTCTTGTTGAACCATTGAACTAATAAGACGTATTTATAATTTCGTTTGACCTGTAAAGGGGATAATAGAATTTGAAAAACCTCGTGACGATCACATGAGATAAGGCTTTAATTATTATACCGGTAAATATCGTCTAACATTGGAAATATTGTTTTAGGTTTTTCTTCTAAGTTTTCTTATAAGTTTTCTTATAACTTTCTCGTAATTATAAATATACGTATTTTTTTTTTTTAATTTTTTTTTAATAAGTATTTTCTTATAAAGAATTACTTCTTAATCAAATTTAATTACGTCTAATGCTGTTAACGTCGAAGTATTTCCACGTTATATTATTTGCTTTGAGCAAGATTAGTACATTCAAGTTTAAGACTTACTACGTTTTCCACTAAGCGAGCAATTTTCATATGAAGTCAACCTTGCTATACTACTTTTGAATTGGAATATATGAAAACATTCTGGGCGAAGAGATTTTCTTCATTTTGTCTTGGCGACAATCTTCTACGATTTCGTAACCTCGCAATGGGATTAAGGATTAAGGCAACCACATGTGAAATTTTAAATCTATGATCATCAGAGAACAGGACCGTATCTAGGAGTTCTCTCCTTCAGGATAACAAAATAAAAGATAAGTACTTTTCATTGTTACCAATAAAAGGGATTATTTTCACATGTTCGTTGAATTATAAGAGTTAAAAGTGTCTAAATTTAAAATATTAGATTCAAGCTAAATCTATTATATTTTTGGTTAGATTACATTTTAAATCCGTTGTTATCATTAAATCCATTGTTGTACATTAATTCGTAGTTTTCTGTATCTTGAATTCGTTGTCGCAAATACTTCGCCATAGTATTGTTTCGTAGTTGCTTTTGTCGTGATTCCTTATGATTAATATCTTATTGTAGTACTGTAATGCATTTTTGTTGTTGATATAGTAAGTCGTGGTTCAATTTTTGTTGTAACGAAAGTGTCTAATGTTTATAAATTTGGAGATGAATTTACGAGACTTATCTTTTGTAATATAGTTATTTGGTCTCTCGTAAAAGATCTCAAGTTTATTTAATTTTGTTGTAATATATGAATTTTAGTATTGAGGTGAAAGTTACGAGACGTATCTTTTGTAATATATTTTTGGTTCTCGTACACGCCTCAGATTTGCCTTGCCGTTGTGCACATTGTAATATAGTAACTTGTAATATAGTACTTTGTTGTCTTGTAATATACTTTTGTTTCATAATTGAGACAATTTACGAGTCATCTCTCTGTAATATATTTAATTTGTGTCTCGTAAAAGTTTCAAGCTTATCTTGAACTTCGGTTGTTGTAATATAGTATTTTGTTATATATTTCTGTGAGATATTTTGCTATACAGTATAGTTGATGCTGTGATAGTATATTTTTCTGTAATATAATATTTTTGTAATATAGTACTATTGTATATATGTAACTTCTGTCTTTTGTTTATCTTTATCTCTAATTTTCTTTGATTACCCTTAGTAATCAATGGCGCCCAAGCCTTGAACTCCACCCCCTTTCGCTCTCCGTATCTTTACTGTGCTAGCCAGGTGAAACCAGTGAAACTAACCACGTCGCTCGTAGGGTGGCCCACACTTGAACACTTGGGCAATATCTAAACATCGACTAAAACCTTTCTTAAATAGCCACACTGTATTACCACCGTCAGGCTGGTTGAAGCCAACAAGCCTGACATAGTCCTCCTCGACCACCAGACCAAGGTGATGCATGTCATAGAATTCTCGGCCCCTGCCGAGACAAACATCACCTTGAAGGAGGAGGAGAAACGGACTAATTACCGAGATTTCCGGTATGAGCTCCGAGTGCTATACCCAGACTACTTGGTCAAGATGGTCGTCCTGATAATCGGTGGAATGAGGCCTACGCTGCTCTCAGCATTGAAGACCATACCGGCCTGCCAAAAATCAGCCGAATGGTTGGCAGGCTAAATGCAGAAGGCAGTCGTCTTGGGGTCCCTGCGTCTACTTATGGCACATGATTCTAGAATCTACAACCACTAACCCTGCGGGATGTGGGGAGTGGTTGTAGATAATTCGCTGGCGCTTCTCCCGTGAGAATATCAATCAAACAGATGTAAGAACTATCATCATGAGGGAAAATGAGGGGCATCAAATTAATTATGACAGTGATGACAGTAACGATACTCAAGCCGAGAATGATGACTCTAGTGAAAACGAAGTCAACGATACAACAGTAGCAGACAGAGGTGTTGCGAATGACCAAGAAAACATCATAGATATACCTGAATGCTAACTGGAATCACCTATTTGCTGACAAAACCCGGAAATCCCACAGATGCCAAAAATTACCGACCCATTACGTGCCTCAACACGCTGTACAAATTATTTACATCAATTATGTCCCAAAGAATCCGACAATATATGAATGAATTTAACTTGATGCCACACGAGCAGAAAGGATGTTCCCCTGGTACCAAGGGCTCTAAAGACCAACTACTTCTTTCCCGAGTCATCATGGATCAAAGTGTTCAACACCAGAAAGACCTCAGCCTTGCATATATAGATTATCGCAAGGCTTCCGATTCTGTACCTCATGATTGGATTATGAAGTCTCTAGAGCTTGTTGGAGCCCACGAGAAGGTCATAGGATTTGTGCAACACGCCATGCGTGGATGGAACACTAAGCTAATATTAGCTGCCAAAGAGCATCAAATGAAGACTGAACCTATCCCAGTGAAACGAGGAATCTTCCAGGGTGACTCGCTATCGCCCCTGCTGTTTTGTATAGCTCTAATGCCCTTATCCTTAGAGCTCAACCGGACAAAGTTTGGTTTTATTAAGACTGAAAATAATTTACCAATAAATCATCTCCTTTACATGGATGATTTGAAACTTGTGGCAAAGAATGACAGAGATAACAAATTTATTAAAAACTGTAAAAACATTCAGTACTGATATCTGTATGGGTTTTGGTTTGGAGAAGTGCGCTAAGATCACATTTAAGAAGGGAAGGATTGTTGAAGAAAATGGCATGCAAGCGGCAGGGACAGAGGAAGAAGAGATACAATCATTGGCAAAAGGGGAACGCTACAAATACCTAGGGTTAAAGGAACGCAGAGGTATTAATTACGAAACTATCAAAACCGATTTGAGAAATGAATACCCGAGAAGAGTTAGAGCAATTCTGCGATCTTAACTAAACAACAAAAACAAATTTGAAACAATCGGCAATTTAGCGCTCCCGGTGCTACGGTATAGTTTCGGTCTGGTAGATTGGACAATGAAGGAAGTTGAGAAATTGGATGTAAAAACCCGAAAACTATTGAACAGTTATAATTTGCTTCACCCACGCGCAGATGTGGATAGACTATACGTGCCGCGGTCAAGAAAAGGGCGTGGTCTAGCTAATATAGAAACTGAATACATATCAGCAATTATCGAACTATATCAAAATGAACTACAACGACCGGATAGCAAGTCAATTATCAAAATAGGGAAGCAAACCCTAAGGGAGTTAAATGTAAATGATTTACAACAAGATGACAAATTCTGCTCTAAAATCAAGAAACTACTGCGAACCAAAATTGAGAAGCGTTAGAAAGATAATCCCCTGCACGATCAATACCCACAACTAATTGATAACCCGATTATCAATCTAGAAGGCAGCTATGAATGGTTAAGAAAAGGGGATTTGAAAGTACAATTATTGCCGCTCAAGATCAAGCATTAGCCACACATTACCCCTCACTGTGGCTGGCCTTCCACGCCAACGCATTAAATGGACGAGAGATTTAAACATTCAGATAATTCGCGCATACTATGGGAGTACCAACGTCGAGGAAAATAAGGAGGGGTATCGAATTACAATGTTCGCCGAATGGAAAAGAATATTCACTGAAACAATACTTGATGAGCAACATATGTGCAACCAGCTCAGACCCGTCATAACCAGTAAAGCACTTTCGGAAGCAGAGCTTAACACCATCAAAACGGAAATAAGGCAAGAACAAGGACCACAACAAAATCGAGGTGAGCATGAACCACAAGATCGAGACTTAGAAGATGAAGCGGATAATTTGTACTTAAATCATAATCAAGACCAAGCGCAAATTAACAGGAATGGCAACCATCAGAAAAACGTAATGAGACCACAATTAAAAGCACAGTATGAAGCCAATAAAATACTCTACCAAGGTGTTGTGACATTCAAAATTACCTGAATGCCACTTGTTAATTTTTATTTTAATAGCAATGAATTTTTGTAGTCTTAAACCACAGTTCAGTAAACTTATTAATTAATTTTTCAGTTCAATCCTGAAGCCGTCCCTGTCTCACTGAATCTTGAAGAACCTTGAAGTTCATCATACCAACTTTAAATTATAAATTAGCATACAAGCGCCATCAGTTACTTCTCTTGCTATACACCTACAAGTCATCTGGTACAACAAATATTAAAAAAAGAAATCTATATTAAGTGAATAAAATCCTATATAAGTAGAAAGTGAATGCAGTTGAGACCCACTAGACTTTCCACATCTATAATAATATCGTGAAAACCGCAGTTTTACGTTCCTTTTATACTACGAAAAGTGAATTAGAAGTGATATAACACCTACCACACCGTGTGTGAGTGTTTGTAGCCCAAACTAGCCTATTTTAGGCTATAACGAAATACTTAACAGTGAGTAAACAAACTACTTTTTATAATCAGTATCGCGTTCTTATCATCAATTTTCTTGGGTGTGGCCCAACTGCACAGACTGAGAAGCGACAAGCTAGCAATCTAGCAAACACATGCGTCGAAGGCGAACGAGTTATCAACTCTACAACTAAGGAACATGTTTCCCACACCACAACAGTTTCCATCCTTAGGAAACCATCCTCCTAATCCACAGAATCAACTATACTGGCAACAACAACCTGGTACTTTTCCGACACCAAACACCCCACAACAACAGTCGGTCTTCCAACCACAACAATTCTCTGTGCCCATCCAAACAGTCACCTACCAAAACCTTAGCCCTGCTACATCTTCGCAACATACCTCAAAACCATTAGCACTCAATCTTCAAAGCACCAATCCCATAGAAAACCCAGACATTGAGCAGGACGAAGAGGACAAAGACTCTAGCGACGAGGAAACAAATAAGACACGAATGGCAGACAGTGCAAAACCGCAGAAGAGGAAAACACAACAATGAGCCTACATCCCCGAGCTCACCACCAACAAAAATACAAAATCGATTCAACCCACTCTCCACTGTAAACGACAGCAACTCAACCAATGACAATAAAACAGGCAATCAACTGAAACTTACAAAACCACCCCCCATATTTATATATGGTGTAAAAAACTTTAAAGCAATGGTTGACAATCTTACTGCGGTAGCAGAAGAGGAAACATATCACTGCAAAACCCTCTCAAACGAAATGGTCAAAATTACGGCACATACAATAGAGACGTGTAGGAAACTAATAAGGCATTTAAAAGAAGAAAATATCATACACCACACGTACCAAATTAAAGACGAACGGGCGTACAGAATAGCAATACGAAACCTACACCATTCTTTACCTACTGAAGACATCAAAATAGACTTAGAAAAGGCAGGCCACAAAGTACGAAACATCATAAATATTAAACACAGAGTAACGAAAGATCTCTTAGCAGTATTCTTTGTCGATCTGGAACCCCAAGAGAATAACAAAGAAGTATTCAATCTCAGTTTACTATGCCAATCCTACGGCCATTCTAAAGCATATTGCACCAAACCATTTAATTGTGTTAAATGCGACTGCCAACACGACTCCAGGACATGCAAGAAACCAAGAAACATCCCAGCCAAATGCGCATTATGCAGTGACAGTCATCCCGCAAACTACAAGGGATGCTCAGTGTACAGAGACTTAGTAGCAACAAGAAACAGGACAGGCAGAACAAATCAACAACCACAAGCACAAATCACCAACCATACTGAAAACTTTCATATAAATGAACCCACTTCAAACCCAAATATACAGCATAGCATTAGCCATTACAACACTCAGCAAACATATGCACAAGCAGTGAACCCCAATAACATGAGAAGCCAACAACCAACAAACATAGAATTACAGCTAACTACATTCCTAAGCGAATTTAAAAATATGTTTTTACAACTTATAAGCCAAAACAGCATGATACTAAATCTACTCACGACAGTTATTGGAAAATTAAATTCATGAACATCCTCAGAATTGCAACTTGGAATGCCAATGGACTGCTTAACCACAAGCAGGAAATAATAAAATTTTTAAACATAAACAAAATAGACATATTACTTATCTCCGAAACACACTTCACCGATCTGACATCATTCAGTATACCGCAATACCATACCTACAATACTCCTCATCCAGATGGTACAGCCCACGGTGGCTCGGCAATAATTGTTCGTAAATCAATAGCACGTCATGAATTACCAAAATACCAAACCAACAAAATTCAAGCAACAAGCAACAAGTATTGAAATACAAGCTCAACCACCGCGGCACACCATCTCAACGGACGAATATAAGCTCCTATTTCAAACACTTGGCAATAGATTTATCATTGGCGGGGACTGGAATGCCAAGCATACTCACTGGGGATCCAGGCTCATCACAACAAAAGGCCGTAATCTCCTGCGACCTATGAACGAGAATAACTACGATTTCCTTTCAAACGGCGTTCCAACATACTGGCCTACTGATCCTAGGAAGCTTCCTGACCTTCTCGACTTCTTTCTAACAAGCGGGATATCTAGAAATAATTGCATCGTAGAATCAAATTTCGACCTTTCATCGGATCACACTCCGGTCATCACCAGTATTAGTACTGCAGTCATCAACAGGTCCCCTCACCCTAAGTTAACTTCAAAAGACACTGACTGGAATGAGTTTCGAAATTATATTAAAGAAAACATAAACCTAAGTTACGATTAAAATCGCAAGAAGATCTTGACGAAGCTGCACAGAACTTTACAAAATTTGTACAAGAAGCAGCCTGGTATTCCACTCCCCAAAGAAACCCAAAATCAAGAAATTGTGTAGATACTCCGTTACATATCCGACAACTTATTGCCGAAAAACGTAGAGCTAGACGGATCTGGCAAATGTCCAGAAACCCCATAGACCAACATGCTTATAATAGGTTAGGCAGAGAACTAAAAGCAGCGCTTAGAGATGCCCAAAACGCCACCTTCGAACAATACATAACAGATTTATCCTCTAACGATCATACGCTATGGAAGGCAACGAAAAGATTAAAACGACCACAAACACCAGTACCCCCAATTCGCAAACCAAACGACGAATGGGCTCGCTCTGATAAAGAAAAAGCTGATATATTCGCCATACATCTAACACAGGTATTCAAAACTAATCAAGGAGTTATTGACCAGGAAATTGAGGAATTCATCGACACCCCGTGTGAAATGTCTCCCCCCATAAAAACCTTCTCCCCAGCAGAAGTCAGGAAAGAAATAGGCAAACTAAACAACCACAAGGCACCAGGTTATGACTTGATTACGGGGCAAACACTGAAACAACTACCTCGAAAGGCCATAATCCTCTTAACAACTATACATATAATATTAAGCCTTGCCTACTTCCCCACAATATGGAAATGCGCCGAAATTATCATGATCCATAAGCCAGGCAAACCACCGCACGAACTTCAATCTTATCGACCTATTAGCCTACTGCCTATAGTAAGTAAAGTTCTAGAGAGATTAATCCTGAAAAGAATGTACGAGGACCACGAATTTCTTACTCTCCTACCCAATCATCAGTTTGGTTTCCGAGAACATCACTCCACCACCCAACAAGTCCATAGGATTATCAATAAGATTGCAATGAGCCTCGAAGAAAAGAAATATTGCAACGCGATGTTCCTCGACATTTCCCAGGCATTCGACAAAGTGTGGCACTCTGGATTACTCTTTAAATTAAAAAACATTCTATCTAGCAACTATTATCTTCTACTAAAATCCTACCTAAACGATAGACATTTCTCAGTAAAATACAACGAATGCCAATCTAGTTTCTACCCAACCCAAGCAGGTGTACCCCAGGGGAGCGTCCTTGGACCCCTGCTCTTTCTAATCTATACCTCCGACATACCTGAAGCAGCAAATACTACAATAGTAACCTTCGCAGATGATGTAGCTATACTATCAATAAATCAAAACCCAAGAATAGCATCCGAAAACCTGCAAGACCACCTAAACTCACTGGATATATGGTACAGAAAATGGAGAACACAGGTCAACCAAACAAAATCTGTTCAAATCACATTTACTACTCGACGGAGCACTTGCCCACCGGTAACAATGAACAACGTACCTATACCAGTTAAAACAGAAACTAAATACCTCGGACTACACCTCGACCAACGACTCACCTGGAATCCTCACATACAAGCAAAACGCAGACAACTAGATGCCAAATTCCGTCAAATGTACTGGCTCATGGGCTGCAAATCAAAACTGCCTTTATCCAACAAAGTTCTTCTATACAAAACAATGCTAAAACCTATATGGTCTTATGGAATTCAGCTATGGGGTTGTGCAAAAACCACCAGGACAAAAATCATACAAAGATTTCAGTCTAAAATACTTCGAACGATAGTTGACGCCCCCTGGTACGTCAGTAACCAGACACTCCATAATGATCTAAATATTCCATACATCACGGATGAAATCCAGCGATTCGCCACTACTTACAGCCAACGAATAACAAACCACGAAAACCAGCTAGTTGAACAACTGTACGCTAATGGTCCCAATGCGAGAAGACTGCACAAAACCTGGCCTCTAGATTTACTTCAACAATGAAAACTTAGTCGATAAGGAGAAATATCAATGGATGTTCTCCTAGCAAGCGAAACTCTCTTCAACACATTTACTTAATACTCTGTATAGATGTAGATTGTAAATAAACATATTACAAAAAAATAAATAAATAAATAAAATCCTAAAAATCGATAAACAAAATTATTAATCGATAATTCTGATTAAATTAGAACTCATGAATTCATATAAATGATACAGTAGAGTAATTGTGTAGATTTGTATTGTATTTAAAGAATTATTTACGTTACCAGTACCAGCGACATCTCGCGTATTTATGGGTAACTAGATTTTTAGATCGTACACGGTAGCGGAACAGAGCCATTTTTCCGTCTACTTCGAGCAATACAGACGTATTTCTGATCGTTTAGCACCTCATCTGGGATTGGTACATTAAGACACTTTATAATATGTATATATTTGCCTTCTGTAGTATTTGTTGTAATTGTATTTGTAATTTAATTGTTGAATTTATCATAATTAAACGCGATGTTTGTTGATCATAAATTAATTCATTCGCGGCGCGTGGCATGTAAGAGGGAGACCGCGTGTTCATGTTAATGTATGAACGGGGTATTTCGAGACATGTGTTTAACTTGGTATTAATATATATTTAGAAGTAAATTATATTAATGAACAATTGAGGTTTAATAAGGGTTTAAAGACAGTCGAATTTAGTAAATTATGTTTTAGTAACCTTATCGAATAATAAAAACTCAAAGGAATTTAACCTGATATTAGTAGGGGCGAGAAGGGCATTTTAAAGTAATTTATTTAGAGAGACACCAGTAATGCATTAACGTGGGGATTTTATCAAACGCACTAAAAGTGCCCACTAGTAAGCAAAGTAATTTCAAGTGAAGTAACAGATAATAACTCTTGTAGGAATGAGGTGTTAAGTTAACCCTTTAAATTTGGAATTTTACCAAAAATTGGCTTAACCTTGTGCCAAAGAACTGGGCTGCTGCTACTAATCCATGGGAACCTGACTATTTGCCAAGAGGGAGTCTTTGTAATCCAAATTGTTGGAGTTATCTTGGTGTGGAATAGTCCCCGCTGGATGAGAGCATCAAGTTGTTAGAGTTTTGGTAACCTTTCACAGACGAATAAGTTCTGAGAAGTCTAGGGATCTCTGCTAGAAGTCAATAATCGAGTGGTGGTGAACAGTGGAGATTCGGTGAGACGAGAACTAGGGTTGGTAACTGCAGAACGCAACCGGTGGTAATAGTATCATCCGAATTTCATTTCAGTATTCAACTTTAATTATTCAACTTTCGATAAACTTTAAGTATTTCTAAATTTTTGTGTTATATGTTATATGTTGCCTTCAGCTAATTACTAATTTTTTTTACATTTAATTATTTAATCACAGCTTTACGATAAATTGTCATATTTTGTACTTTTTTGGTCTTCAACCTAACCATACTTATTTATAATATATATAAACTTTCTGTAAGGAAGTAGCTACATCCAAACCATAAGGTGTAACATTTAAATTAAATTCAATCACTTTAATAATTGTAATAGTCAATAAACCAGATATATTTAACAGAGTAGTGTTTATCTGTGATAATTTTATGAGTATCTATGACATTTTAATTATCTCTGAGTAGTCACAGTCGTACAGTTAGACAAGTACGTTGTAGATGCTTTTTTGTATGACTACTGGCGCCTAACCTAAAAATAAAAATTTTTCAGAATAATTTCCGAACCACGACCCAGTCTCCACAAACTAAACGAGAACCGGGCAACCTCAACTTCCTAACCTGCTGGGGACAGAAGTTGGTGGCACAGTGTATCACCAGAGAATTACCCGCGTCTACCTAAATTGCACTGCAACAAAGAGGTATATCAGCTAATAGCAGATGCCAACTTACCCATAGATGAGGACATTACTGAACATTCTAGTATTGAAGATATACAAACCTATGTATTTTGTGCAGCCAGCGCAGTGACAAAGCAAAATCCTTCTCAGAAGATACAAGCCACAGATCAGCCAGTCCTCAGAGCCAAGGGCCACTGCGCAAAAGACATTCCTAGACCAACATGGACCAAACGAATTGAAGGAAAAATCAATAATGCCCGCCGCAATATCAGTCGCATCACCCTTTATTGTAAAGATCCAAAAAATGTATGTAGAAAGGTAATTAGAGGAATTAAAACCATGGCCAAGGAAATAAATATAAGAATATCCAGCAAGGACTTTCAGAACAAATTGCAGGAAAAGGCTGAGCAACTTAAACAACGTATTGCCGCGCTAGGTGCAGGAATTCGACGCTATAACGAAGCAGCAAAGCGTCCCCAGCAAGAAAAGTTACTTGCAGCAAACCAAAGATTGTTCTATCAGAAGTTAGATCAATATCTAAGGACAGCGATCTACCTCCACCAGAAGCTTATGCTATGACTAACTTCTGGTCAAATATCTGGTCAATACCGAAGATGCACAACCAACAGGTATATAGGCTTGAAGAAGAACGAAATTAAATGGCAAAAGTTCTTGAAATGCAGCCAGTCAACATCACCTTGAACGACGTAAGGTCAGCCGTAAGGAGAACACAAAACTGGATGGCTCCAGGTCATGACAATATCCATAACTTTTGGTGGAAGTACCTGACAAGCACACATCAAACACTTGCTCGATTATTCAACAAAGCGCTCGAGGATCCATCTAGTATACCTAGGACGCTTATCCTGGGTATTACCTACATGAAGCCTTAATCGGATAACTCCAGAGACCCAAAAAACTATCCACCAATTACGTGCCTACCAACCTTGTATAAAATCTTAACATCTGTGGTTACGGAGAAAATATATGCGCATCTAAGCGCCAATAATCTGCTCGAATCGGAACAAAATGGATGCCGTAAAGGCTCACGAGGCTGTAAAGAGCTCCTAATCATAGATATTCTTATTGCCGAGTAGACTAAGCACAGGCGACGAAACTTGTCAGTCGGATGGGTGAATTATAAGAAAGCGTTCGATTCAGTCCCACATAGTTGGTTGACTGAAGTACTTTACCTCTATAAAATCCAACCAGAAGTTATAGTACTTTTAAAAAACTAATGGAGTCCTGGAGAACATGCCTACATACACAGCAAGGAGACGCGCGAAATAGGACCAAGGAAATTCAAACAGCAAGAGAAATATTCCACGGGGACAGTCTTAGTCTCTTATCGTTTTGTCTATTTAAATCCACTAAGCCACATGCTACGGAAACCAGGAGTTTGTTATACCATACAAAAGGCTCCACAAGTTCAGATCACTCACCAACTGTGGACGACATGGACGACCTTAAGCTCTATGCGTAAAAGCCGGACCATTTAGGAAGCCTGCTTAGTAAAGATATATGCATGGAATTTGGATTAGATAAATGCGCCACCATACACGTAGAACGAAGAGTAGTCCGTAATCGAAATGAGGCACTTCGTCTAATGGAAGGAGCTACAATTCAAGATCTTGGTGTTAAAGATAACTACAAGTACTTAAGGATTCAGCAGCTACTTGGTATTAGGGACACAGACGAATGAAGACAAGTTGAATACAAAGTAATGGCCAGGGTTGAGAAGATCTGTGAATCATACGTCAGCTCTAGAAACAAAATAGCCGCTATCAATTCATGGGCCATTCAAGTAGCTGCCTATACCTTCGGCGCTGGTCAGACACTGAACTTGAAGATTTCGATAGAAAGATCAGAACTACTCTCTCGAAACATCGAATACATCACCCTAGAAGCTCCATGGAACGGCTGTATCTACCACGAAATTGTGGTGGGAGAGGCATAGTGAATTTACAAAATCTATGCAGAACTCAAGAGAACCGCCTGAGACAGCATTTTTTAACACAAACAAAACCAATGCATAGAGCAGTATGTACCCAGGATCTAAAATATACACCATAACTGGCAAATGAATGGCTAATTACTGTTAAGACATCAGCAGAAGGGGTTCTCAATTGGAAACGAAAAGAACTACATGGGCGATTTGCCAGCAAATTAACATCTGATGATATAGATATGAAAGATTCCACTGAGTGGCTCCGCATATCCGGGCTATTCGTAGAAACAGAAGGTTTTGTCTTCGGGATACAAGATCAAGTCGTAAGAACTCGGGCATATGAAAAGCACATTATGAAATTGGATACCAGTGACAAATGTCGACTTTGTAAAACTTCAGTGGAATTTAACATCTTTCAACGGCATGCCCGGTACTTGCTCCTAATGAATATCTAGTCCGACATGATTCAATCGGGAAAATAGTTCACCAAGCACTGGCGTAAAAATATGGATTTATCAAGAGAGAAGCTCCTTACTATAAGTGTAAATCCGAATCACTTCTGGAAAATGGAAATGCTAAAATCTTGTGGGACATGTGTATCATAACCGATACATAAGTTGAGGCTAACCGCTAAGATTTAGTACCGTTCAATAAGAGGTTACAAACAGCTTCTATAATTGATTTTGCTATACCATCAGATGAGAACATCTTACGAACAGAAGTTGAAAAGCGAAGAAAATACCAACCACTGGCAACAGAGCTTAAGCATATGTACCGCCTCGACGTAGTCAACATATTGCCAGTGGTCATCTCAGCAAATGGGCTAGTTAGCAAGAGCTGGAAAGATGTAATGAAAGATCTAGATCTAAACAATTTTCATAAGCTAATTATCCAGAAAGCGGCATTACTCGGAACAGAAAACATAATAAGAAAAGTTCTAGAAATTTGACCATCTCGTTGGTACATGAATGACAGTGCTTATGGCTCAATGAGCCCAGCACTGTTAAGCAAAATTTAAAGAAATAATAATAATAGTAATAATCTGGATGACTTGCTGGCCTGCTACGAGAGCAGCGAACCTGAGCGCAGGGGGTACATGGCGCGATGGCGCAAGGTTTGGTGTGAGGTGCACCCAGAGCATCGCGCCTTCTCTGAACAATAGCTCAGAGATCAAGTATCCTTCCTGCGCAGGTCAGGTTAAGTAAGGGCACTACGCCAGCAGGAGGAAGTGCCAGCCGCATTTCCACCGCGGCAAACAGCGACTGTCGGGGAACAACCCAGAAGGTACACTGATGTTAACTTAAGGACGAGGGTTAGTATTAACAGCAGAGCTACCCTAAAGCCACAAGACCTGGTACGGATGGACGCTGTCATCGATGAGGAGCTAACAGAAGACGCCGATATTTGGCAGATCAACACTGCCATGTACAAAGCTGCTAGCCAACTCATTCCCCCCGAAAGGACAATCAGAGCCTCAAGCGGTATCGATAAGGCTAAGCGGCGTTTACAAAAGATCGAAGTCAAAATACAGTTAGCCAGACAACACGCTTGTCGAATCCAGAGTGTGGTGGAACACGTCACAGCTGGCAAGGCATTCACTTCTAAAGTCCGAGCGCTCATGGCTGTCAAGAGAAATCTAATAAGGCGGGTAAGGAGTATGGAGCAAAATGCATTGTTCTATACGAATCCCTCCCATCTATCTCAAGAACCACAGCTTGTTGTCGACAATCCGCCAGCTGTAGCCGATGTCGAATACTTTTGGAAAGGAATCTATGAAACGACACGTCCGTTCGATAGCAATCGCACACTTCGAGGCTCTCTGTCACAGAACCTTTGAAGAACCAGAAGAGGTGTGCCCGGCAATCAGTTCAGAGGAAGTTCAACAACCTCTAGTTTTCACTAAGAACTTCGCTGCTCCGGGTCCAGACGGCATAAACAACTGGTGGTGGAAAAAATTTCCCTCCACCCACCGTCGTCTGGCTCGAGTTTTCAACTCATGGTTGAACGAGGGGCAGCAGATTCCGGACCGGTTTGTCGAGGGACGTACCGTGCTAATCGCCAAGAAGGCCGATCCAAGGAATTATAGGCCAATCACCTGTCTGAACTCCTGCTACAAGATATTTATACGTATCTTGCATGCTAGGACACTACGCCAGGTTGATCCGGTCTTCCAGCAGATTTACGAGCAGCGTGGCGCCAAGAAGGGCATGGCAGGATGCAAAGACAGCCTGCTGATAGACCGCTGTGTTACGCAGGATTCTGTGCAGTACAAGCGGAACCCATCTATGGCCCGGATTGACTCTCGTAAGGCATTTGACACTACATCGCATGAACTACTGGTGCATTTGCTCAAATGTCTTGCGATAGCAGAGCCACTAGTGAGATACATAGAACAACTACTGCCGCTCTGGAGGACTCGCTTCACCATAACATCTGGTGGACAACGGGTTACAACAGAGCAGGTGGCATTCAGAAGAGCAGTTTTCCAGGAAGACTCTCTGAGTCCTCTCCTCTTTTGCATCTCACTGCTGCCGTTATCTGTTGAACTGCGCCAAACTCGTGGGTACTATTGTGGACCACCCAGCAACCACAGGCATAAGGTCACTCATCTATTTTATAGGGATGACTTCAAACTCTATGCCTCCGGAGAGCACGAAATTCAGAATGCTCTAAGGGTTGTCGAGGAGTACACGCGGGTCATTTGCACGGAGTTCTGGTTGGACAAGTGCGCGGTCGTCCATCTCAAGAGAGGACGATGTAGGGACTATTCTGAAGACGCGCAGCTGGCAGACGGAAGCATCCAACGACATCTGGATGCCGGAGAGACCTACACATACCTGGGTGTGCAACATCACATCCAGGACATGCACCAAGTACAGACGTCTACTCCGAATGATTTGGTCATCTGAACTTTCGGGGAAGAACAAAATGCCTGCCACTAATATGCTTGCCGTTCCTGTCCTGCTCTACTCCTTTGGGGTAGTCAAATCGACTGTAGATGAGCTGCGGCAATTAGAAAGAGGTACCCCCAAGATGATGAATATCAATAGCAGTATTCATCCTAGACCGTCCGTTCCTCGTGTGTACCTCCCACGTCAACAGGGGGGCCGAAGACTGTTGGGTCTGGAGTGTCTGCATAGCAGAGTAGCACTGAGTATGGCATGCAACATTCTAAGGAGCTCCGACCCACTTCTGCAATTGGGTGAGAGATCGCGAAAATGAAGGGGTAGGTGCAGGACTGTTTAAGGCAGAAAAAAGTGCCGCAGATGAACTTGGTCTCATATTCGACGACAGGCGAGGAGGCCGGCGCGGTGCTGACCCATAGTCAGTCACTGAACTGGAA
Organism: Stenurella melanura; assembly: GCA_963583905.1. NCBI lineage: Eukaryota > Metazoa > Arthropoda > Insecta > Coleoptera > Cerambycidae > Stenurella > Stenurella melanura. The sequence continues at coordinate 75,320,352 of OY757315.1, forward strand.
CCGCCTCACCTGAAGGCCCAAATAGAATCTGCCGAACAGGAACGCCTGTTTAGGCAGCATGCCGATAAATCCATGCACGGGGTGTTCTATAAGAATCTAGAAACACTGGGTTTATCGACTAAGCTGACAGTCGCCTTTTTAAGGTCAGCTGGGTTAAAGTTCGGAGACCGAGGGATTCATTGTGGCCTGCCAAGATGGTGCAATCAACACTTTGGTTTACCGAAGCCGCGTAATGGGTGTAGAGTGCAAAGGTTCCTGATATTAGCTGCAGGACGTCAGGCGCCGGAATCGCTCATGCATTTACTTTCTTCATGTCCGGTATATGCAATTTCGGTCTACATCCATCGCCATAACGCAGCGTTACGGGTGCTGTACTATCATCTACGCGTACGTAGTAGACCAGACACCAGTGCTACCTTACGTCCCCGGAGATATCGAGTCCGTTGTCGAGAACAAGAGGTGCCGAATTTATTAGAACTTCCCGTTCTCGACACTCAGGTTGATTCAAGCTAACAAGCCAGATGTGCTCCTTCTCGACCATCGAAACAAGGTGATATTTGTGATCGAGTTCTCGGCACCTGCTGAGCCAAATATCGCTTTGAAAGAGGAGGATAAACGGACCAAATACCGTGATCTCCGGTACGAGCTCCAAGTACCCAGGCTACTCGGTCAAGATGGTCGTCCTAATAATCGGTGAGTAGAAATGATGTCAGCTTTGAAGGTCACCACTAATGAGTTTTTAATTAATCACCGGAAGATAATTATCTTATCTATGAATAATGTGTCATGACGCATGTCTTTGTGTCTTATCACGTCATGACATCCTGCATATCTTAATAATATCTTATTACGTCATTATCAATTTCCTGACTAAAAAATAATATTAAATAGTGGAAGAATGCAATTAAGATCCATGTGTCACCGAAATGTCATAGACTGCAGGATGATTTTCTACATATTTTAACTTATATATAAAACACAACATATTTGACATGAGAGCATATTTAATTCATATCTACAGCAGATCAAAGAACAATATGACATTACCCTAGATAAACGTTGCGAATATCTGAATGGTAAAATTACCATAAATGAATTTTGCAGAAATATCAGTAAATTTTCTGCATGTCGTGCTTAATATGTGATTACGGTGGCACTATGTCATATCACCTCATTATTAGGTTAATTTCCTACATATTTTAACAGAAAATAATACTACATAGTGGGAAGTAAAAAAAAAAGTTTTTATGTCCTTAAGAAATTTAGTATAAAATCAGTGCAGTTTTAGAGTCATGTACAGTATTCTATAAATCTTTTAAAATACAGCTACATAAGTATATTTTAACCAAAAGCAATATTACGTAGTGTCTGATTTTATTAGATTGATTTTCTACATATTTAACCTAGTTAATAATACGTAATGTATAGATCGTATTCAAATGCCTACAGTCAGAAGAGACGTGATGTACAGGGTGCGAGAAAAAGTAAACCATATTTAAGAGTGGTCGTTAGTGATTATAAAAGTAGAACTATACCAGAGTTAAAAATGAGGCTAGAGAAACACTGCAAAAACTTCGAAGAGTTGAAAGAACTCATACACTTTTACGAGAATATACAGAGCATGTTCTCCAGTTTCTCAAATAAAATGTACGTGGGTGATTAGTGGATGTATGGAAAAAGTTTCAGAAATATTTCAACACCTGACCTGGTTTGATTCACCGCATAAGATCCTACAGCTTTATTAAAGTTACATGTGTTTATTATATTAAAGCAAATAAGAGAAAAGGAAATATATGAATGTATCCTTGTTATATATTTTAAATATCACTCATATGCATCTTTGAAAATGAATGTATTAACTATTTACGAATAAAAATGACGATCTAGATATGTATTTTTATTAACGAAGAAATAATCTCAGGCAAATTTTAACACCTAAAATGGTCTGTCTATGTTAAGGAGCTCTATTATACAACTAATACATATTTTAATGAAAGCATTTTCTACACTACCAAACTCAAAAACATGTATTTAAAACTTTCCAATGTGGACCCGTTTTACATCGTAACTAAAAATAATAACCAGTGAAAATTTAGCATGAATGTATTAAAGTATGAGTAACTAATGATAACTTCTGAGTACGCTCTCATTCAGTAGACGCCTTTACTTGGCAATGTTAGTTCGGTAGAATATTATTAAGCAGCTATTTGCTAAGTGCTGAAACGTTTGTTATCGATTATCTCGAACATGAATAGACTGATATGCAAAAACTATAACCACACTTGTTAGCAGGGATAAAGTACCTTTTAAATGATGGATACACTTTGAACGGTCTCATTTAAAATTATATATGCAAACTATTCTTATTTTCAGTATTGTGGGAATAATAAAAATTTGGTCTTATTCATAGCTTATAAAAAATGTAGGTAACTGTTTGATTTGTAACAACTTTAACATTCAGACATTTTCGGCATTCACAAAAAAATTTACCAATCATCTTAAAAGATATTCATGCGCCCTGCTAATTGGATAATCAAGTTTGCTTCATTAGATTATGCAATCGAGAATCATCGTTCCAGGACACACACAGTTTAAACTTTTTTGGAAAGAAATAATCAATATAAGAAATGTTTGTTATTTAGTTTTATCAGTTTTATATATGTAAATCTATACGCAAAGCTATATCGCACTTGTTAGAAACAAACCAGTTTTATGGTAAAAAAATGCACACTAGCGGATTTCTAAAAAGTTTGTTGAACATTGAATCTATACGTAAGGCATTATCGCATATGTTAGAAACAAACAAATTTGTATATATAACTTATGTGCAATTATGTACCCAGCTAGAAATAAACGATATTTATTAAATACATGTGTTTATTATAATAGCAAATAAGAAACTTATGTTGCTACTACTACCGAATATAATCTTGTAATCAACATGTTGAAAATATTGTTCAAGATTTGTTTAAACAAGCTATTTTGTAAAATAAATAAAAACACAAGGGCCCTTTAATGTTCCTCCACCCAACTAATAACTTAGTAAGTAAAATAATAAAACCACAAAATATCAAAATCACAGCAGATAAAGCGGAAAATAAGAATTTTTGTAATTGTTATTTAGTGCCCTTAAGTAATAAATTAACAGATAATAAAAAATGTGGTTCACTGTATTTGTTTACCTAAATAAAAATGATCAAAAAATTAAAACCCCGCGGACCAGTTGTAATCGAATTTGATTAACAAATAATAATTGTAAATGAAATATAATGTATGAGTTTAGAAGTATAATAATAAAAATTAAAAAGAAGGGACAAAAATTTATTGTGGATTAGTTTTTTCAATTATAGAACTTAGAAAACCGTTAAAGGCAAGTACTGTTTGAACTTTTTTATATTCGAATTTCGATTAACAAATAATATTTGCAAATGAAATATAATTTTGAGAATAATAGTATGATAAAATTAAGAACGAAAAAAATTTCTTGTGTATTTGATTTAAGATAGGTTTTTTCAGTTATCGTTTCATAATAAAGTAATTTCTGTTTGTACCATTACTTAACAAGCTTAGGAAACCATTAAGTAAAACGGATTAATGTTAAATGTGAATTTGTAATCGCAAAAATGTATTGTGTGTTTGATTTGAGATAGATTTTTTCAATTATTGTTTCATGATAAAGTAATTTGTTGTTTGCATCATGCCTACTCAAACTTAGAAAATCATTATTTAAAAAGCCAAATAATATTTGTAAATGAAATATAATTTATGAGTGTAGAAGTATAATAATAAAAATTTAAAAGAAGGAACAAAAAATTATTGTGGATTAGTTTTTCCTATTATAGTTTCATGATAAAGTATTTTTGTCTGCACCATAAGTAGTCAACTTAGAAAAACATTAATTAAAAATCCAAGTACTGTCTGAACTTTCTTATAATCGAATTTTTATTAACAAATAATATTTGCAAATAAAATATAACAGTATGATAAAATAAAAAACGAACAAAAATTTCTTGTGTATTTGATTTAAGGTAGGAAATATTGTTTGAAGTTTCTTGTAATCAAATTTGATTAAAAAATAATGTTTGTAAATGAAATATAATTTTTAAGCATAGAAGTATAATAATAAAAATAAAAAAGGAACAAAAATTTCTTGTGTGTTTGATTTGAGATAGATTTTTTACAATTATTGTTTCATGATAAAATATTTTTTGTTTGCACCATAACTAGTCAACTTAGAAATAAACCATCGATTAAAAATCCAAGTACTGTTTGAACTCTTTATAATTGAATTTTGTTTAACAAATAATATTTGTAAATAAAGCGAATTTCTGCTTTGGAATTTTTTGGTGGACCACGACGTAAAACGTTGATAATCACCGCGTGTCTAATGTGTTAGAAAATGTTGTCACGCCGCATACATTTAAACGTAATAAAAATATTATTATATTCTAGATAAAGATTACTGAAAGTAGTTACTGACGGCCCTGAAAAAACACCAGCTTTCTAGTCACAATCAAAACTGTAGTGTGTTAGTGAAAATCATAAATTGAGCACCGAATACTTTATTGCATTTATTGAAAAGTTTGTTGAATAATTACAGCCATTTCTCAAACAATAATAAAAAAATATGTTAAATTGAATTCTTAAAAACCAGCTAGGGATGACTCTACTTAAAATATTTAATTTTTCTTAAAATATAATTTGAATACCTAAGTAATTTGTTTTTCTTATATTAAATATTAAATCATCCAAAAGCCGCTGAGGTTCGCTGTGGTTTTACACAACACTTTTTCACAGTCGTTGGGCCTTCTACACAGTTGTTAAAAATTGTAGCAAAATAATAGATTATTTATTATTATTATTATTTTTTTTTTGCGGGTTCCCGACACTGGACAGTCTTCCGTGGCCTCCGATATCACACGGAAAGAGCGCCAGCAATATATCCACAGCCACTCCCCACATCCCGCAGGGTTAGTGACTGTAGATTCCAGAATCATGTGCTCTAAGCAGGCGAAGGGACCCCAAGATGACTGCCTTCTGCATTTGGCCTGCCAACCAATCAGCAGACTTCTGACAGGCCGGTATGATCTTCAATCCTGAGAGCAGCGTAGGCTTCATACCTCCGAGTACACCGATTATAAGGACGACCATCTTGACCGAGTAGCCTGGGTACAGCACTTGGAGCTCTTACCGGAGATCACGGTATTTGGTCCGTTTTTCCTCCTCTTTCAAAGCGATGTTTGGCTCAGCAGGTGCCGAGAACTCGATCACAAACATCACCTTGTTTTGATGGTCGAGGAGGACTATGTCAGGCTTATTGGCCTGAATTAGCCTGACTGTGGGAAACGAGTAGTTCCAATAAATTCGGCACCTCTCGTTTTCGACAACGGACTCAATATCTTCGGGGGCGTAAGGCAGCACTGATGTTTGGTCTATCCCGTACGAGTGCCGCAGATGATAGTACAGCACCCGTAACGCCGCGTTATGGCGTTGGATGTAGGCCGAAATCGCATATATCGGACATGCAGAAAGTAAATGCATGAGCGACTCCGGCGCCTGATGGCAGGTCCTACAGTTTATATCAGGAACCTCTACACCCATTACGCGGCTTCGGTAGACCAACGTGTTAATTACGCCATCTTGGCAGGCCACTATGAATCCCTCGGTCTCCGACTTTAGCTCGGCTGACCTTAAAAAGGCAAATGTCAGCCTGGTCGATAAACCCAGTGTTTCTACGTTCTTATACTATACACCGTGCATGGGTTTATCGACGTGCTGCCTAAACAGAAGTTCCTGTTCGGCAGCTTTTATTTGGGCCTTCAGACTAGTTGGCTGTAGTTCAGTGACTGACTCTGGATCAGCACCGCGCCGGCCACCTCGCCTATCGTCGAATACGAGACCAAGTTCATCTGCTGCTCTTTTTGCTGCCTTAAACAATCCTGCACCCACCCCTGCGTTTTCGTGATCTCTAACTAATTGCAGGAGCGGGTCTGAGCTCCTAAGGACATTACATGCCATGCTCAGTGCCACTCTGCCATGCATATACTCCAACCCCAAGAGCCCTCTGCCCCCCCGATTTCGTGGGAGGTACACACGAGGGACGGACGATCTAGGATGAATGCTCCTATGGATATTCATCATCTTGCGGGTACCTCTGTCCAATTGGCGCAGCTCATCTACAGTCCATTTGACTACTCCAAAGGAGTAGAGCAGAACAGGAACGGCAAGCATATTAGTGGCAGATACCTTGTTTTTCCCCGAAAGTTCGGATGACCAAATCTTTCGGAGTAGGCTTCTGTACTTGACGCGGAGAGATTCTTTCACTTGTTGCACATCCTGGATGTGATGTTGCTCCACACCCAGGTATGTGTAGGTCTCTCCGGCATCCAGATATCTCAGGATGCTTCCGTCTGCGAGTTGCGCGTCTTCAGCAAAGTCCCCGCATCGTCCACTCTTGAGTTGAACGACCGCGCACTTGTCCAACCCGAACTCCATACCAATAGCCCGCGTGTACTGCTCGACCACCCTTAGAGCATTTTGGAGTTCATGCTCTCCGGAGGCATCCAGTTTAAGGTCATCCATGTAGAATAGATGAGTGACCTTATGCCTCCGGTTGCTGGTGGTATTATTATTATTATGTTATCTCTGTTGTTCTCAGCTCTTTCTATGCTGGCAATTTTTCATGAGGTACGGGCTAAGCCAAGCACCCTCATGTTTGATTCAAGAACTTGCGGACTATTCTTGTTGTTCCTAGAATCACAGCTTTTTGTAAGTTTATATAAGTACCCTTGTGTAAATTTAATTTTTTGATGTTTTCGTGTAAACTCATAGGGATGACAAGTGGTTGACAGTACAATGGGTACTATATATACATTGTCCATAGTATAATTATAATTATTATTATTATTATTATTATTATTATTATCATTCATTCTTTCTCGGTATGCTTGCCGGTTACTTTCATCAGCTGAGAGGGAATTCACCCTATCCAGCTGCTGTTACGTCGATAGAAACTTCCTTACAAGGTGGCAGGTTTGTAGAATAACAGCCTTCTGTATGAGTATTATAATAATAATAATAATAATAATAATAAACGACTTTATTGAAACAAAGAAATATACAATGTTTCATGGGCGAAGCTTAGCATAGGCTATTCTGCCACTTGACCCCAGGCCATTAGGAAGCTCTAGTTTAGCCAGGTTTGGCTCCAGGTGTTTTGAACAAACTCCATCAACAGAAATGATCACTGGTATAATTTTAATTTCGCGTAGTTTCCACAGACGTTTTACCTCAATTGCCAGATTTTGGTACTTAATAGCTTTATCTTGTTCTGTTTTGGTTAGATTGTGGGTAAGGGGAACACCGACGTCAATTATTAGTGCAGTTTTATCGATTATTATTATTATTATTATTATTATTATATACAGTTGTAGATGAAATGTATTGTTCGCATTACTGTTGTTATTTATATGTAAATTCTAAAGAAAGTCACATAAAAGTGTTTACCGGTATTGTCCAAATGTTTTACTGATTATCATCTACTACTTAACTTAACTAACTTTCTCATGGGCGACTCACATCAGATTTTTTAAACTTTATTTGCAATAAAAATTTTAATGTCACTTTCATTGGAGCACATCTCTGCATTAACTCGAATCAATATCATGATGAGACAACAACTGTTGCCAGTTGTAAAATACAATAACTTTTAATTCTAGACATAAAGTGGTACGGAGAATTTATATCATCATTGTCGCTTATTCAAAGTTAATATATTAGCTTTGTTTATGAGATCCTACTGCTCTGTTTTCGTACATATTGCGGTAATAAAGCCCACATAGCACGCGATATGAAATGAACATTCAAAACTCATTGTCTACATTCAAACAATATTCAGAACTTCTTTTACATATAGCCGTAATATACATTTTGCGACGTACTTATATCAATATAGGAAAGATATTGCCAGTACGTTGTACGATATTCCTATATATACCTATAATATACATGAAATAATGTTGATTCTGCGATATACACAGAATATTGTACGAATCTTCTCAAAAATTTACTGATGTGTCAAATATTATATAGATATACAATAGGCAATATTTATGCTACGTACTTAATTCAATCTCTTTACAATTTACAAATGGAATATTTTTACAACATGATATTTTCGTGTACTGTAGACATATACAAAAAGCTATATTAATTTTGAAATCTTTAATAAATATCACATAAACATTTAATGGATAATATATGCGTATCATCATATATATCCTGATAATGTACCAGTGGAACATTTCTGCAACATAGAATTCATGTTTGTATTTTTAATATTCAAAAAATGACATTCAAAAGTTGAACACATGTACACTACAGCTGTATGCAATAAAACACAAATTAAATTTTAGAATGGGGTGTAAACATATTGAGCCAATCGACAAAGCAGTTTTAGCAACATTGCAACCGAAACTTGAAACAATATAGCTCTAGTAATATTGCACAGCAATGTTACATTTTGCAAAGTACCAACAAGAATTATGCGGTTTTTGACTGATTTTGACAGCGTAATTCTGCATGCATTTGGGCTATATTACATAAAAATTATGGTAAGTTAAATATTAATTCTACGCCAGTGTTGGTATATAGTACCTATCTACCTCATAATAAAAACAAATCGATATTTCTCTATCTAGGCTTGGTTTAAGTGCATGTATAATCATCCCCTGTGGTGAATGGCATACGTTTTATAAATTATAAATAGTTGGTTAAAATTGTAGATATGAAATATGATTTAAATTTTGAATCCAGACTTGGACGTGATCGTTTATTAAATAATAATGATAACTTATTCATCCCTTTTTCAATTTTCCTACTGTATTTAATTAATTAATAGCTATCGGCATTTCTTAAGCAGGTAGTTCGGACTTGAGAAATGATTATTTAATTACATTTTATCGTTACAATTAGATTTCAGCTTTCCATGTCGTTACAATCGTCCCCTTGTCGAATTTTTTAAATGCGCGCCACGTCCTTAGATTAGCGCATGCTCTTTGCCACCACAGGGCACAGGCTGTCAAATGTCAATTTCAATTCGTCTGTGTTTTGTTTTCCCGTGATTATTAATTATTAGTTCATGTGTGGGTACATTAATTGCATTGCAGTAAGTATTTTACAATTGTACACAATACAACTACCTACCACATAGTTTTAAGGATGACCCCCTTTGTTGTCATTTGCTATTTGCAGATATTTTATATTCAGATACTAAAGTTTAATGTATCCCTTTGTACTTACCTCTTGTTATAATAATGGCGGCGTTTGTAGGCACCAATTTTTTGAAAAGAAACGTAGGTAGTCTAATTCGGAATGGTAACACTCTGCGAAAAGGAAGTTTGGTGGTCACCATTCAAACGGAACCAATTTGACAAATCACTGAAAAACAGGAGAAATCCCAGATGAAACTTGGACACTTTACGGGGTGTTTAAATCTTATTTTTAAGAAGGTACGTTCGATCCATTTCAATATTAAGGTGCTTTGGTTTATTTAAATCACAACCATTGGTTTTAATTACAACATACGAGTTGTTACATTTATTCGTATTAATTTGCTTTATATCTATTTCAAAGGATTATAAAAAGCTGCAATTAGGTAAATGGAAAAAATCAGAAATCACATCTGATGTACAGAGTGAACAGAAACAAATGAAGGGACTATATGTACAAAAAGCATATTAGCCCTCCAAAAAGATTATTATTGTCAGATGAACATAGTGATATCGAAGAACGTATTGGAAGCCGTCGACTTCCCAAAGTGAAAGAAATGTTGTCTTTACTAGAAGTTGAAAGAGAATATGTGTTCTTCTAATAACTCTGGTAGGCATTTAATCACAAACACAAACATTTCCGAATTTCAAAAAAATACCTATACCTATGTTTTGTTTTATGATAATATCAATTTGTTTAATTTATTTTTGATTATTTTTATTTTTTTCTGTAAGATGTGTTTATTATTTTATTTACTAACTTCATCACGGACAGTTTTTAAATTGAAATACCTATTCAAATATAATTAATTGTTTTTCTTTTATAGTTGGAACTATAGCTCGTGTATCCCCACCTCCTCTCTACTTAGGAAAAAAATACCTTCTCCCAAAAATTGGAAAAGCCAAAAGAAAGTATTCAGCTAATAGGAGCAATCACAGGTGATGTGTTCAGAATGCCAAGTGGAGTTTCGCAATTACAAGTAGCACCATCGGTAACACCCGGACACTGGTTTTGAAAATGTAAGCCCTCCAGTTTTTACTATTTTTTACTTACTGGCCAAATATTTCTTATAGTAAAATATGACAATTTATAAGTTGCAAACAACATTTTTTTGTTAAAAAGATATCAATCAGTTCATAAGTTGCAAAGCACATTTTTTTGTTTAAAAAATGTCGATTTAAATTCTTGGCACAATTGTTATTTATTACTGCAATTCATTTTGTAACAAAAAATAAAAATATATTTAAAGTAACACAACTGTTTTAATTATAACTCTTCCTATTTTATAATTTAAGATACATAATTGTTACGACGATGTAAAGTAGTTAATAGAATAAAGTCATATTTTGCTCTGAACAATTTAAAACACGATTTGAATTAGATAAAACTTTAAGGTAACGTAATATGATTATCAGACTTTCGTAAATAACATGTTAAATATGACTATTAAAGCTGAAGTTTTCAGAGTGATAAATGTGTGATGCATTTTAAAATGGTTTCTAACAGATCTTATTATTAACGTAAAAATATTTTTTTTTTTGCTATATGATATTCTTGGGCCTTTGTAAAGTATTGTTATGGTAAATGCAGTTTTATTGGTAGGTTTATTTAGCATTTGTGTGCTCCATTCAACAAAATTTGATCAATAAAACATGTTTGAGTTTAACTGAAAAGTAATGGTAAAAACAAATTTTCCATGCAGTGTACATTGTGTGAAGCAATAAATATATATTTCGAAATATCTTTACAATATTTTTTCAGCATACATGCAGATCTACAAGACGTATGTGTACGATATGCTGTGGGATGAGAACAACCATTAGTATAGAGGATGTTCCAGTAAAAAGTCTCAGGCTGGATATCTTCTAAACAAGTAGAGACGTTTTAATTCTGTAAAAGCCAGTTTGTAGCACATAAATAGTGCTTCAATTCTGAATATAAATGAATGGTTTTTGAATATATCAATGTGTAGATGGTGCTGGGCTCTAAATAAATCTTATTTCTTTGGTAGAAACTTTAAAACCTGGTTTCTGTGGAAGGGAAATACATTTCTAAGTAGATTTTGTTCTTAAGAAAAAAGGCAAATCTAGCCGTTTTTGAGATGAGTCCAAATATTGCCATTTGTTCCTATGTAATCTCTGAAAGATTTATTTAGTCTTTAAGGGGGACAATCTGTATATTGTCACGCAGGAAACAGCCAAATCCGGGAAAGTCGCAAATGTTTGTATAAATTAAATATATTCGACCCTAGTCCATATTAAATAAAAAACAATTAAATAATTTCAATGCCAATTAGTAGAATTGTTTAATAATAAAACACAAATATATATAAACATAACATTGACCGGCATAAAGATTTGCTAAATAAACAAGTATATAAATCGAACAATCAAAACAAACGAGGCTCTTGGCTCTTGGTTCTTTCGACGTCTTAGTGTCGACAGTTAGTTGTAGTTTGGGGCCCTCATCTTAGGATGTGGGGCCCAGGCCCTTCAGGCAGTTTTAGTGATCTCCACCCTGGAGATCACAAGTTAAGTTAAGTGAAAGTGACACCTTTTCCTCCCCACTATGTATATTGGTAAGATCGTTTAAGTTGTTATGTATATTTTTGTATTGTTGATTATTTGTATCTGTTGTTTGTTCGTTATCCCCTAAATGAGTTTTGTAATAAAACCATGTAAATTCTTAAAGTTGCCCATTCTTAACACACGTTTCCCCAAGTAACCCCCCGTCGTATAGGGCGCAGGGCCCATGATTAGGGCCCTAGCCCCTTTTTCAGTGCGACACATGGTGGAGGTCGCCTAGCTTCATTCCCAGGGGTGATTCTTCATAATCACGCCTCCTCTTAAAGCCCACCATGTGCTATATGTATATGACATATGGTGGATAAGCCGAGTTTTCGTCCCAAGGAGTTGGTTCTTCATAACCACTCCTATTTGGCTATCACAAGTTTTTTTGCTCTCATTATTTTTAACTTCATATACGTCACCCCAAGTTTTGTTTTCAGAGATGATTTTTCAAAATCACCCCATTCCTTTTAATTCAATATAGCCATTCTATTTTGACTTTATGTACATGATTCGTGAATCAAAATCGAAGACGTTCAATTTTGGTGAGAATGCTTATGTAATATTTCTAAAAAATTTTAAAATGGCTATTTTAATGTTTAAATTCGTCTCTAACTTGGAGAAAATTAATATTTTCCTCTCAGGCAGAGAAATATTCTTGTAAGATTTTCCCACTACCTATTTATTATGTTTTTGTCTGAGTTTAAGCTATTTTTATTTTTTACCCCAACATAAAAATAGTAAATGTACTATTACACATGTTTCGAATTTTTTTCTTAAAATGCTAATGGTTAAGGTAAAAAGTCTTGTAATATTTTGGATCTTTTTGGAGAAAGTTAGTGTGTTACTTATTTTCATCAGAATATTTAAACATAATGTAGGCAAAACTACATCTTACGCCTTCTGAAGTTGATTATCTTTTTGAAAAATAAAAGTTAGCATCAATGAATCTATATATGGTTTTTCTAGTAGAGTATTTAAGGGCAAATTAATTTTTCGTAAATTTTTCGTATTAGGTCTCCTTTTCACAAAAGTTGTCAGTAATACGGAATCAATTAGTTGTCTTATGTCAGAATACGGTCTTATTAGATACAATATACATTAGTGTGGGAGAGGGTGCTCTCTACCAGGTAGGTAAAGAGAGGTTTGTATTAGGCAAATGCAATTGTCTTAGTAAATTGCCAAGAAGACGATCTGCATTTGTTGTTTTTTTTAAGGGATGGAAAAGTCATGTGGTCATCATTGAGCTCATTTACATTGTGTATTTCGCGTCCTTTTGTTAAATATAGAAATATAATAAAATAGTGCAGATACAAAGTAAGGTAAATTTTTGTATCATATAATTCTAAAGAAAATGACGTGAAATTTAACTTTAATATTTGGTTGGCAATACCGTGTTGATGTAAATGAGGCCGTAGATGTACATGACATTGAAAATCAGTCAAGTTAAGTTAGGAATAAAATGGGCAAATAGTATAGGTTTTAGTTAAATGGGTGTATTTATAGCTATTTATACATTGAATATCGTTTATAAAATCAAAGTAAAGTAAGGTATAAAATGGGTAAATAGTACCTATAAGTTTTAATTTATAAGATATTTATAAAATAATACAAATTAGTCAAAAGTTGAATTATCACATTAGTAGGCATTAATTAATTGATAAGAATTAGTCAAAAGTTTCACTTAGTTAAAGTTTGCAGTATTGTACGAACTTATGGTTGGGTAGCTTTCTAGAGTAAAACGTTACAAACAAAAGTCATTTAAATTTTTCGTGATTATAAGTTAATTGAAGTAAAGAAAAAAAAATCAGAAGTTTTTATTCAGGAAGATACCGGGAAAAAATAATTAGGTCATAAGCAAATAATTGGTTGCTGCTTGCTAGATTGTATTTTTTTGTTGTCGTCTCGTTCTCTCTCTTTTTGGTAAAGTCATCAAGCTGACTGTCCTCGGAGTCTACTAGGTGATTTGGGCAAAAATTGCGATGGTGCGCAACATCGATTACTCAGCCCAAACTGCCTTGTGGACAACGATACAGCACAAATGACAGCTTAATTTTATATATTTTTTTAAATAAATGCCTTGAGAGACAAGCAATTTATTTATTCAAATAATTAATCTAGGCAAGAACTTAAAGTTTGAAATGTAGAATGACCAATTTTTTTTTTTTTTTAAATTAGTAAACAAGGGTACCAAGATTTTTTTAAAAATTTTTGAGCAGTGTGTATCACAAATTCTCACAGGTAGTTAGGAAGTCAATAAAAATAGTTAGGGACAATATGTTTTTTATGTAATGATGGTAGATTATGATGTTTTTGATTACGAAACTAGATGTTTCAAGTCGAAGACGACGTTGAAAATAGTTCAAAAAGAACTGAACGTCAACCTTGTCAAATGAAATATACGTGTTATGGTTTTCGCACACAGAGATGTGCAAGATGAATATAAAGAGTTGATGATTATTTTATTGAGATGTATAAGGGATTATTTTGCCTATGATGTTACGGGCAAGAGGTTTTAAGATGAGGGTCACGTGGAAGAAGGTTCACAAGGAACTGAACGTCGGCCTCGTCAAATAAGGTACATGTAGTACCATTGTTGCAAATAAAGATGTACAACCCCAAGGGAGATAATTGTGAATAATGATAATTGAGGTATATAAGGGGGTACATTGCTGATAGTTTGCGGGTAAAATATTTCATGACAAGGAAGGCGTGGAAGAAGGTTCATTAACGGGAACTCAACGTCATCTTCGTGCAATAAAGTTTAAAAACAAGTGTTTAAGAATGTCCGTGCTAAAGCTAAACAAGTAAATGTAGATAACTATTTTCTTCCTAAAATAGAAATAAATGAAGGTTTAACTATGTCCTTCCTAAAGCAGAGTAGAGATTAATATTGTGATGTTAAAAGTTTACTTAAAGTTAAAATCATTAGGAAATGATACACACAAAAAGAATGGTACCCTACTTAGGTAAAAAACTAGAGAAGTTAAACAATTTACTAGTCTTTTCAAATGTTTTCCCCTTCCAAGCACAAAATTCACCAAGTGACATCACTAATAAAAAATAACTTTTTTCTTTTTGTCTCTCCAATAATTAAATATTTTCATTTTATAGTATATTAGTTACTGGAACTTGCAATAATAGGTGAATACACGTAAAGTTTGTTTGTGTCGTAGTTTACTGAGTGTCAAGTTCAACTTTGTTTTTAAATAAAACACCCACTAGCTTGTAATGGTACAACATAGAAATGTAATATTAATATTAGTAATACTCAGCAATTATGTCCAGGCCAAGTTCAATTAAAGGAACAGAAGTGTAGAATCAGCGAATTCTTTAGGTTATATGTAAACAATGTCAATAGACTCCGGATATAATTTTTAATTAGAAGTTTAGACAACAATTATTTAATTTCCTTTCTTTCTCGAATATAAGCGTTTAAATCGTATGCCTATAATAATTAGAATAATAATAATAAAAAGAATAGATCATAAGGCCAAAATGTTCATTTATTTATAAATTGTTTTTTTACATGTTTCACGGGATCTCTTGGCACACTCCCATTGACACTCGCCGGCACTACCAGACGTCTCCCAGCAGTTGGCAGGGGCGCACCATTCCAGAGGGATGGTACCCGAAATGGAAATTCAGTCAACCAATCGGGGAGTTACATTCATACGTATAATCCAAACATCATATACAGCATCCTCCAAGTTGTACAAGGGCAGGACTTTCAACTAATCCCGAACTATCTGCAAATTCAGGGGCAGGTAAATACTACAGAAGCCTTCCACGCCAACGTCCGCCGCACCCAGGCCGAGCGATGCCTCCAAGCATTTTTGGTCATACAAATGCCATCAAACAGGCATTTCGGAGGGAACAAAAACATTGGCCGCTCGAATGGCAAAAACAACAGGCTGGCCGACAGTCCAAAGGCGGCCGGTATCGTCAACGCCCGACCCTTGGCACACAGGAGATGATGTATAACCATCCAGGGACCAACAAAAATTACCATGATGTAACTCGACCACACCTCCGGGTACTTGGAACCGTATCTCACAAAATAAAACAAACGAACAATAGGTGACAAGTACAATGCCCCCACAGTCCTGGAAGAACTGCGTGAACGAACTGTAGTGATAGTGCCGAACTATGAATTTGAACCGGGTGTGCCAAAAAACTTGATCAAAGACCGAGTGGTGAACATGCCAAACATTTTTTAAAATTGATGTAAATTTTTTTATTATTTCGGCAGGGTAGGCATCGGCAAAGTTCTCATTATTACTCTACTTTTTTGGTGTTGCATTAGTAAATTACCTATAACGAGACTTTGTTGATGCTACCCCTGCTGAACTGTGATACTAGAATAAATAAAATCCTCTCTGTTGTTTTCTCCCTATTTAGGGCTAATCTAAGCTGGAGGCCAGCTTTTGGACGGGAGGGAAATATGTCACGCAGGAAACAGCCAAATCCGGGAAAGTCGCAAATGTTTGTATAAATTAAATATATTCGACCCTAGTCCATATTAAATAAAAAACAATTAAATAATTTCAATGCCAATTAGTAGAATTGTTTAATAATAAAACACAAATATATATAAACATAACATTGACCGGCATAAAGATTTGCTAAATAAACAAGTATATAAATCGAACAATCAAAACAAACGAGGCTCTTGGCTCTTGGTTCTTTCGACGTCTTAGTGTCGACAGTTAGTTGTAGTTTGGGGCCCTCATCTTAGGATGTGGGGCCCAGGCCCTTCAGGCAGTTTTAGTGATCTCCACCCTGGAGATCACAAGTTAAGTTAAGTGAAAGTGACACCTTTTCCTCCCCACTATGTATATTGGTAAGATCGTTTAAGTTGTTATGTATATTTTTGTATTGTTGATTATTTGTATCTGTTGTTTGTTCGTTATCCCCTAAATGAGTTTTGTAATAAAACCATGTAAATTCTTAAAGTTGCCCATTCTTAACACACGTTTCCCCAAATAACCCCCGTCACGTAGGGCGTAGGGCCCATAGTTCAGGCCTTAGCCCTTTTTCAGCGTGACAATATCATAAACTTTGAAATTTTGATTTATATGAAAATGCCTTAAATGTGATTTTTTTTTAAATCACTTAAATAGTGAAATGTTTCGAAAATAATTATTTAACAGGAGCAAATGGCAACGTTTGGATACAAATATCTCAAAAACAGTTGGATTTGCGATTTTTTTTAACAATATTTACTTAGAAATGCATTTCACTTTACACAAACCACATTTCAAAGTTCCTCTCGTCGAAATATTTCTTGCTCAGTGTCATATATGTATTAAAAAATGATTTATATTTAATACTGAAGCACTCTTTATGTACTACAAACTGACTTTTACAGAATTAAAATATATCTATTCATCTAGAAGATATCCAGCATGGGAGTTTTTATTGGGACACTCTGTATAATCTATTTTGAATAAGTATTAAACATTTATTCAATATACTATTGTTGCTTTGCAATATTTAAAGTATACATGGATTACATTGCCTATATGTAGGGAACACATTTGTGTATATTATAACTATATTGTAAAATAAATGTTTATTTCAGAATATGTTTACAATGTGTCACCAACATGTGTGTGTATATTGCAGAAATATGTATAGTATGTGAAAACCTTTGACAAAACAACCAGGGGCCCAATTCTCGAAACTAGACGAACCCGATTCGTGCACGAATGGCGTTGAAATTCGCACACGAACGTACTTTTTCTATTCTCGAACTGTCGACTAACACATGAACGAACAGATTCGTGCACGGAAAGTACTCGATCGGTGTTTCGGTGGCGAAAAGCATTTTCGCATATCAACATAACCTTTAAGTTAATGTCAACCATCAGTCAAACGGCTTTATTTTGGTTGGAAATTGTGTTAGAGTGTTCTAATGGCTGCTTTAGATGAGCTGAATCTTTTAATAGCAATTAATAACTTGGCAGAATTCAGAAGGGAATATAATAATCGCGTTTACGATGCCTTTGATATGTCCGATATAAAATTCGTAAGAATTTTTCAACTAAGTAAGGACCTAGCACGGGATCTAATCAATTTACTATCTGAATATTTGATCCAACCAATCAGTTAGAACTCATTAGATTTCAACTTACGTATTTATTTTCTTGCGCGGCACCATTGATGCATAATCTCCTATTTACAAAGGATATTTTTGGTCAGAATTCCTCCAAAACACAAAAATAAAATCCCAAAACTGCCTACAACCAAGCAATCATCCTTGTGCAAACCGCAAAACAACAACGAGTATTTTGACTTTGACACTTCTCAACTGTTGCACCACGACCGCAACGGAAAGTTCCCGATTTACACGGTCTGCTATTGGTTGACAAATATCTATATATGAACCAAGATACGATGTACGTTATACGGTCGACGAATGTGTTCGCCTCGTGTGCAGCTTTTCGACTATCACTGGAGAATTTGATTTTTATAAAAACTGCATTCGCATGCGAACTAGACTGCATGAGTTGGTTCGCAGTATACAACTTATTTTGTATCAGTATTAAATATTTATTCAATATACCATTGTTGTTTCGCAATATACATTGTATATTGAAAGTATACATGGATAATGTTGCATGTATGTACGGAAAAGGTTTGTGTATATTGTAACTATATTGTAGAATGAATGTACATTTCAGAATATGTTTACAACGTGTCAGCAACATACATATGAATATTGCAGGAGTATGTATAAAATGTGAAAACCTGTGACAAAACAACCAGTATACAACTTATTTTGAATTAGTTTCAAATATTTATGCAATGTACTAATTTTATTTTGGAATATGTATAGTATATCGTAGGAATATGAAAATGCTAATTGGGAGTGGGGCTGGGCTAAGCCGAAAACAGACGAATTTATGAATAAACAAACCAATTATGTCAAGGGTACAAAGAAAGTTGCAGGTGACTGGTGAGCCTTCACAAACTTGTGCACCAGTTACGTATTGTCATATCTTCCACATAGTTGCACCCAAATAGATTCATCAATAATAATCATCCATGGCAGTCGAGCAAAACCTCAGCACAGGGCTAACTGTGCATTAGGTCACACTACAACCACTAGTTACCATACTATGAACTAGTTTATAATTCCAACATGGAACTCCTGGTAGTTAATGATAGCACACATACGCTTATCGAATTGGGTTATGTCTTATTTTATTTAGTATACCATAATAATATTGTTTTCATAATATAGCAGATAGTAACACTTACTAATTAAAAAGAACTGATCACAGAAAGGGATCAATTAAATCAAGTTCATAATGTTACTTGTAAATCGCCTGGTCCAAATAGTGGTTTAATTCAAATTAGTTAGTTTGGTCCCGCCATGAAGGCTAGCGTTCGCTTCTCTGTATTTCTTCTTTTCTATGCTAATAGCCCTGTAGCCAATTAAATTTTTTTTTACGTCATTGAGACAAGGCTTCAAAGTGACTTACATTCTTCCTTATCAGGTGGTAGATAATAGAATGGACAGAAATATGGACAATTATATACTGTGGTTGCTGCGTTAGAAAGCAATATGTCAACAAACATACCAAAAATATGAATGAACTTCCCTCATTAGGCCAAACCAAAATCTTCGATATTTTGTAGTTATTTCAGTGTAAATCATCTTAATCTTAATGGTAGATGTTTCAATTGCCGTAAGAAAGAAGGCGGACTCGTTAAGTGTGCCATGTCATCGATGCAATTGGTTTTAACACGCTTTTTTAGCTTGACCTGTAACTGTAATTTTGTATGTGAAAAAATTTGCAACTCAGTTTTCATCCATTTGAAATTTTGCGTGTGTTTATGATCTACTTGACCATACAATTTGACATTTTTTACAGAAAATTACGAGATTATTGACATTTAATGTTCGATTTTGATCAAAATTGATCTGATTCGTCTGAAAATCGATATCTGAGGATTTTCGAGTTTGTAGATTAAGTATAGCTTAACTGGGACAAGACTAAAATGAAGAATATAATTAAGTAATTTTAAAACATTAAAAAACACGATTTTAGGAACCAACTGAAAATGTTAAAGAAGTGCACTAGAAACAAAAATATATAGTTAAGAAATTTGAAAATGTCAGTCGCTTTAAATACCTCTAGAAACAAAAGAATGTACCCATCGGTCTCTACAGGTCTTATAATAAGTTCGAAATATAGTTTTTATTTTAACAGAAGTTAACTTTTACAATTGTTATTAACATTAAACAATGTTGAAATATTACCGTAGCCGGAAGTGAATATTAAGCAGGACTTATATTCTTCTTGTCAGGTTCAGTTAGTATCAACACTAACGCTCGTTGTAGACACTTTACACTCAAGAAATGATAACCAGCATCTTTTTAACGAGGTTCAATTGTTTTTAGGGCTTAGCTCTGGTTCTGTGAAGACGATATTAAATGTTTATCGGAAAAACATTGCTCAAATAATGGTGGAATATTAGTACAATTTAATTAGAAACTGATTAAAATCACAATTGTAGTTCAATAATAATAATAATAATAATAATGTTTATTGTCCCAAAAGTTACCAATACAAAATGTACATATGGTGTAGGACTGGTCTAAAAGATACATACTTACAAAAAACGAAAAATACAATTTAAAAATTACCAAGACAGACATGACTCCAAAATATTTATAAATTCATGTATTCGTCAATATCATAAAACGAGTGATGAATTAAGAAACAATATAAACTGTTTTTGAACTGTTTCACACTTCCAATACTTTTTATATGATAAGGAAGTTTATTAAAGAATTTAATACCTACATATATCGGATTAGTTTCATATAATGCTAAATTATGTTGTGGTATAATCAAGGCATGGTATTCCTAGTGTCATAATTATGATTAAAACTGTTAGTCACAAATATAGAATAATTAGATTTAACATAATTTAGTATTTCATAAATATATATACATGGTACCGTTAATACTTTATATTCTTTGAACAAATTTTTGCAAGAATGAAATTTGCTTACACCTGCTATATTACGTAGTGCCCTTTTTGCATTCTAAAAACTTTTATCCACGAATATGAAGATCCCCAAAATAAAATGCTATACGTTACCCTAGAATAGAAATGAGCGTAATAGTAAGAAAATAATATTTGCTTGCTAGTTAAAAATTTAAGTCTATAGAGTACATAACAAACTGATGATAGTTTTGAACACAAATCTCGTATATGATCCTCCCAATTTAAAGACTGATTAATATTTATACCTAAAAATTTTACAGTGTTTGCTTGTTTTATAGATGTTCCATTTATTTTTATCAGTTGGCTCTCAGTTTCTGGAAAATTCCTAGACTTAAACAAAATAAACTCTGTCTTAGAGATATTTAAAAATAGTTTGTTTTTATTAACCCACTCAACAAAAACATTTAGAATACTTTGGCTACTTAATATAACATCATCTTTAGATTGACCTGAACAAAGAAAAGAAGTATCATCAGCGAATAATGTTAAACTATTTTTATCAACGATATTTGCTAAATCATTAATGTACAGAATGAATAATAGGGGTCCAAGGACTGAGCCTTGAGGTACACCGCATTCAGTATTTAACTTATTTGATCTGTAACCATGAATCTCAACAACTTGACTTCTTTGAGAAAGGTACGAACTGACCCACTCATTTATTTTACCTCGTAAACCATACATATTCAACGTATCAAGCAGGAGTTCATGATTAACAAGATCAAACGCTTTACTTAGGTCTAAAAATATACCGATACATTTATTTTTATTATTCAAACTTTCGTAAAAAATTTACTACCGCTAATTTGGTACTTTTATCTTTTTGAAAACCAAACTGACAAGGTGAAAGTAGGTTGAATTTTAAAAGAAAATTTGTAATTCTAGCGAAAATAACTTTTTCCAGGATTTTGGAAAAAGTCGATAATAGGGATATAGACCTATAATTATCCACTTCATTTCTAGCCCCCTTTTTGTAGAGAGGGATAACTTTCGCAGTTTTTAAAATATCGGGAAAAACACCTTCATTAATGGACAAGTTAACTAAATATGTTATTGGCTTAAAAAAAAAAATTAATATACTTTTTTAACAAATTCGATGAAATATTATCTATACCTGTCGAGTTAGATCCCTTCATTGAGCAAATAATATTAAAAATTTCTGTCTCAGATACTTCTTCTAAATATAATGTTGGATAGTAAATGTTTGTTGATGGCTTATAATTATTGTCATTATCAGTTAGCTGATTATTTAACTGCTTTATAACATTTATGAAATGGTTGTTAAATATGTTTGCTATTTTAAAAGGATCAGATTCACTACTATTTTCTATTATTATTTCATTGACAGAGTGTACGCCATCTTTATGTGTGCTAATGTTGTCGTTTATGATTTTCCAAGCTGCCTGAGATTTATTGCTGCATTTACTGTAAAATTTGTCATTATATAACATTTTTGCTCTTCCAAGTACTTCTTTATAAACTTTCTTATATTTTTTAAAATTATGGATATCAGTTTCAGATTTCGTTGCAATCATTTGTATTTAATGAAATAAAAAATTGATCAAAATATATGGATGTTATAATCTGAAAGTCGGTTTTCATTGTGACTATACTGATATTATTTGCACTAAATAGTTGAAACAATGATTATTAAAAATGTCATTGATCCTGATTAATGAATGCTAAGTGAGAGAAAATTCACATATGCCTGATGGCAAATTCACAGAAGTCTACTCCGTCTGTTCAACTAAAATAAAAAAATGTTTTAATGATTAATTAACAATTTTAAAGAGCACATTATCAGATTACAGGATTGTCATTTCACTTTAGATTCCTTATTAGATTTGAAAGTTACTGAACTCGCAAAAGAATACTTTCTTGTGGTTTAGTCTCTTTTTGTGATTTTACTCTAGATGATAATTAATTAATAAAGGACCACGCACTAATCTTATGGAAAAGCAATCCCTATCGAATTGACTGAAATTTTGGTATATTGTAGTTTACGTGATGCTAATTAAATGTTTCAATGGGCACAAACCTCTGCTATGGCTAGTTTCGTCACTACAGTCATCCGAAGATTAAATTATTGTACTATACGAGATTTTAATAAAAATGGTTCAGGTGTTTGAGTTTTACTTAAAAGTTCCTTAAAAATGTAATAGTAAGGTGTAACACGAGCATGCCCAAAATAGTGAAAAGAAATAATAGTAATAATTGAGTCATAATTGGACGCAGTTGTGCAAAAAGGAACGAAGCGACAAAATGTAAGTTTTGAGAAACAGAGGATTAAAATATATGAGGTCTAATCAAATACCTGGGCTCTTTAAGGAAGGGATCTTTTTAAGATATGGCCGTAAAGAACCAGTGGGTGTTTCCGACTGAACAAAAATTGAGAATTTTTCATATGTTTTTGTTTCATTTTGTGCCTCTGTTTCGTTTTATATTTTATTATATGGCTTGTATATGTTTGTGGCATATGAATATAAGTATGAGTGAAAATAAAAATAAGTAATTTTGCACAAATAACTAAATAAAACACACTTCTATGTTTTTTACCACTATGTATTTATAAAAATTGCGACTGCAGTTTCGACTTACAAAGCCATTGTCAAGCAGTGAATCAAAAATGGCTGATTTACAATTATACAGAAATGTTATATACATAGACAATTTTGGTTGGATAGATCGGTACAATAAGGGCTTAGGCAGGTAGATGACAATAATAAACTATTCATTTGTTCCTATTGCCGCATTGGTAAAAATATTATAATTCTAAACTATTCAATTTTAACTTGAAACATATTTCAGATTTTATTGCACTGTATTGCTGAAATGATAGAGGTTGCAAAATATTTTACGAATCAATGAATCTTGTATCTGTATGAAAAATACAATCACAAACCCATAAGCAGCATTTTTTTCAAACAATATCGTAGACTTTTAAACAGTACTTGACGTTTTAATTAATGTCTTGTTGTTTCAAAAATAATTTAAAAAATAAAATGTATATGAAAAGCAAAAAAAAAAACAGTACCTGTTAAGGTCAACACTAAAACTTCTAATAACTGTACAAAATTAATTAATTTTTTTCCATAATATTATTATATATAAATTAAATTTTAAAAACTGTCACAAAAACTTGCTTATGAATGTTTGACGATCCATTTTTAAATAAATGATAGATGCTTATTTCAGGTAGTGTTGTTAGACTAATAGTTATTTAAGTTTAATTTTCACTTTGTGAAAGTCTATAACTGAATACCTAGAAATTCTAAGATAGATAATAAAATTAATGTGATATTTTTGCTTTACATATTTCTGTTTTATGGAAATAACTAAAATGCTATTGAAATTTTCCTCTTTAGCATATTTTTCTGTTCCTACTACTTTAATATGACGACTATATTTAAAAAACACATCGACTTCAACATTTCTTTTAAAGCTCAAAAATGTAAAAGAATACACTAGATAATAATTACCAATAAGAGTTATTCTTATTTATCTTAACCATAAATGAAAGACCGCAAAAAACAAATGCCGGGGTGTTTACAGTGTCGAGCTCAAGACCAACTTGCAGCGATAGCCAGATTTTTTAAAACTACAGTTACTTTCTGTGACCTCTGAATATTTCTTTGTCAATAAAAAATATTGATATTTGCAATAGAATTTTTTCACTAAGAAAACGTTTTACAATCGAAGGGCAAGAACTCTTGGATTAAACATTGCTACATCACTGAATGTAAAAATAAAATATTATTAAGCTCTAGTCCTTTCTTTTACTTCCACATCCACGTAGTGGATTGGAAGTATAGTAATCGCAAAAAAATTTTCAAAAATTTTTATTCGTGATAGGTTTAGAATGTCATGAAACGTCGAGATTTTAAATTTGAGCGAAAAAAAATTTCTGTCTGTCGGTCTGCCTGTCTGTCTGTCTGTAACTTTTTTTTGTCCGCACGTTTTCTCCGGAACGGTTTAAGATATTGACTTGAAATTTTGTACACGTATATATTATAACGAGATCTGGAACTGGATTGTTTTTTGAGGATATCTGGTCAAGGGTTGGGGGTTAAATAGGGGTAAATAGGGGAAAATAAGTAAAGCAAGCTTGTAAGAGTACAGAAACTTGAAATTCGGTGTATGTACTAGAAGTTAAGGCCCCAGATTTTTTTATAATATTTTTCAACCCCCCACCACCCCTACCCCATTAATGGGGTTGATAAGATAAAGTTGAGATTTTCATTTGAAATTTCGTACACGTATGTATTATAACGACGTCTGAAATTAGATTATATTTTGAGATGATTCCGTTGAAGGGTTGGGGGTTAATTTGGGGTAAATAGGGGAATATAAGTAAAACAAGTTGGTAAGACTACAGAAACTTGAAATTCGGTGTATGTACTAGAAGCCAAAGCGTCAGATTTTTTTGTAATATTTTTCAACCCCACCACCCCTACTCCAATATGAAAAGGCTTGATAAAATAAAATTGAGATATCCATTTGAAATTTGGTACACGTATGTATTATAACGACATCTGGAACCAGATTATATTTTGAGATGATTCCGTTGAAGGGTTGGGGGTTAAATAGGCGTAATTAGGGGAAAATAAGTAAAACAAGCTGGTAAAAGTACAGAAATTTGGGATTTGGTGTATACACTAGAAGCGAGGGTTTCAGGTTTTTTTATTAGTATTTTCCATCTCCCCACCACCCCCACTCCCTTATTAAGAGTTGATAAAATTAAATTTAAATTTTCACTTGAAATTTGGGACATTTATGTATTATAACTATATCTGAAACTAGATTATATTTTGACATGATTGCGTTGAAGGAGTGAGTGTTAAATAGGGGTAAATAGGGAAAATAAGTAAAGCGAGCTGGTAAGACTACAGAAACATGAAATTCGGTGTATGTACTAAAAGCCAAGGTCTCAGATTTTATAATAATATTTTTCAACCCTTTCACTACCCTTACTACATTATTAAAGGGGTTGATAAAATAAAATTGAGATATTCACTTGTAATTTGCTAGACGTATGTATTATAGCGACATCTGAAAGTAGATTATATTTTGGGATCATTCCGTAGAAGGGTTGGAGTTAATAGGAGTGACTAGGGGAAAATAAGTAAATCAAGCTGATAAGAAACTACAGAAAGTACAGAAATTTGGGATTCTGTGTATATACTAGAAACCAAGGCCTTAGATTTCTTTCTAATATTTTTCAAACTCCACCACCTCCGCTTCATTATTAATGGGATTGATAACATCAAATTGAGATATTCACTTGAAAATTAGTACACGTATGCATTGTAGTGACATCTGATTGAGATGGCTCCATTGAAGGGGTGGGAGGTGGTAAGTTGTGTATAGTAGAAAATAAGTAGGGTGAACTAGAAATTTAATTTTTAACGTATATGGTAGAAACCAACTCCTCAAACTTTTCTATGACATCTTCCCCAAATAATATTAAAATTCTATGACCAATCATTTCCACATGCTAGAGTGCAAATATAGTCAAGATGTTTCCTTTAAAGTGACTTGGATGAAGATTCTGGATGTGGAAGTAGTGATTCCTTAGGCAGCGGTTTTTTAGTATGTTATTAGGGAATGTTCAAGCTATCTTTTAGTTATTTGGTTCAAGCCGGGTCTAGCCTGGAAATTTTTATGGCTCAACATAAATTTAAATGACAGCATAAAATTTTCATTAAAATCAACCATATACTTATGTTATCTACATGTTTATACTCATTTAAATTTGTCTCTTATGTATATATAACATGAAAATACATATCTTGAGGAAGTTTTCTGTACACTTAAACTTTTGATTCAACCGCTTAATAACACAATCACTGGTTGAAAGTTGGCAATATAATGAGCGAACGCTTGTATCTGTACGGATGTTACAAGTCAGTCTATGTTTGTGAGCAGGTAGCTGAACGAAAATACCTACCTACCTACCTGCTCGGAATTCCAGGAAAACATGCATTATCTATTTTCCTAAGTACCTTCAAATTCTGTGAACGGTGCTATTACTTTTATAAATATCGATTTTTGGCCACTTTTCGAATTGTCTAGCCCACTCTGAGCGAGGGTGAATTGGTGAATCCATCATTGCTATAGGGATTTATTTTGCAAAGAGGTGACATCGATGTAGCAATCGTGACCTCGACCTCCACCGCGCTTATCGAGGCATCTTCGGTATATCCGTACCTTTAGGCGATAGAAAGGCTAAAGCGACGATTTCTTCGGAAAATGATATAATATTCACGACTTTTGTATTGAGTTTCTTTTATTTTCTATATCATTTTCCACAACTTTTGATTGCGCGGTATTGACCGGCAATTGTTATGAACAGTGTTTTGTTGTTAATTTGTTAACTTATTCAATTTCGGCAAAATTAAAAAAAAAGGTTTTTTACGTAATTTGATGGAACATAGCAACTTTTTACACTGGCTAATTAAAAAAAATGCGTATTTTCCGAGATACAAATGTTTCAAATTTTCCAAAAGAGAGGAGAGAAACTCAAAATTATTAAGAAAAAAACTGAAAACATGCATTTTTTGTAGATTTGCTTGAAAATGTAATGAAACAAAGATTGCGCACAAGTCCCCTCTTTAGATTGGTCTAGAGAATGAGAATTAATGACACAGGTACACAATAAAAGATAGTTTTTTTGCGATTTGGACCTCAAAATGCATTCAGCGGTTCAAATTGCATGGGAATGTAGTTTTTTTGGTCCCTGAAAAAAGATCGTGTGGGTGTATATGCCTGCCTGTGCACAGATTTTCTTACGAAAATTTTTGTTTACACCGCATTCGCAATCTTACTTTTTTAAACATTTCTTGATGATTTTAAAACCAATGGAAAATTTATCTTTCTGGAATAAATAAGCTTCTAGAATAGTATATTAATAAGCATCTAGAAAGAATAAACTTTCTCTTGGTCATATAGATAATATGTTAGCACTTAATGGGCACTTACCAAATCAGATGAATTTTATTTCTCGCATCAAAATCAATGAGATGCCAATATCAGATGAACTTGGTGCAAGAGATGGACCTGAACAAACATTGATGAGGAAAATAGCTTCGATTTACCTGTGGCTTGCGAACATCACGAAAATGTTAGTGAAGTTATGGAACCTCAGGTAAAGATGAAATTGCGTCAAATTATTCTTATAAAGAAATTCCACAAAATCGATTCAATTTGTAATTTTTCACGGGTTGATCGGCAAGGATTGTTTTTATAATTTTATTAGTAATATTTTTTTATAGTCCTTTGTTGCCAATGTAATAAAATAGAACAGTAAATTGAATATAAAATATTCAATTATAAATTTTATTTACTATATCAAATTGAAGATACAATAGGTCGTTAAAGACAAGTACATACCCGGACTTCAGAATTCCTGGCCCAATACCATGGCCGGATTCACATTATTATTTATAATCAATACCGCGAATGTGGGGAGAAATGAACTATTTTATGCTAAAGGCTGTAGCCGGATGAGCATGGTAGGGCTGCCAGTGCATGGATTTGGTTCATATTTGAAGTAAATTTCTACTATTAAAAGGCTAATTTACCCCAAGTACCAATTTAATTTCTCTACCCATCCTATATTCCTACCCCATGCGTAATGCGGCTCTCGCTGCTGACAACAAGCATGTCCAATGTCCAATCTAGCGTATGCAGCCGGTCCGGCGGTATATAATAGCATCGGGGGTTTCTTCCGGCACACGGTTGTATCGTCCGTTGGTCGGGTGGAGCCGCCCAGTCATGGTATGAATATGTAATAGACGACTGGGCAACTGCATTTGGCCGTTCAGCGGGCGATTAGACTGCGTGGTGGAACAAATCTCCATGCCCTGAATCAGCAGCAATGCCCACCTTACGCTGGCCAATCGATCCATCAATCAAAAGTTGAAAAGTCATTAACAAAAATTAAAAATAGAGATATTCGATTTTCTCAAAATCGGCTAAACGGATTTGACATATGACATGATATATTTTGTACAGGTATTAAGGCAAAACAAAAGGACATTGAATCCCTTCAACAAGAAAAAAAATTATTGTAATTGTGGATCAAGTTGTTTGATGAATTCTTTGTTGGAAAACCGCTAATTTTAACCTCTCTATTAATTGAAAAAATAGGAAGGTGATTGCAATTGGTAAAAACCGATGCCTAAGGAATCACTACTTCCACATCCAGATTATTCGTCCAAGTCACTTTAAAGGAAACATCTTGACTATATGTGCACTCTAGTATGTGGAAATTATTGGTCATAGAATTTTAATAATATTTGGAGTAGATGTCATAGAAAAGTTTGAGGAGTTGGTTTCTACAATATACGTTAAAAATGAAGTTTCTAGTTTACCGTACTGATTTTCCACTATTTACAACCTACCACCTCAATGGAGTCATCTCAATCAGATGTCACTACAATACATACGTGTACTAACTCTCAAGTGAATATCTCAATTTGATGTTATCAATCCCATTAATAATGAAGCGGAGGTGGTAGAGTTTGAAAATTATTAGAAAGAAATCTGAGGCCTTGGTTTCTAGTATATACACCGAATCCCAAATTTCTGTAGTCTTACCAGCTTGCTTTACTTATTTTCCCCTATTTGCCCCTATTTAACCCCCAACCCTTCAACGGCATCATCTCAAATTATGATCTAGTTTCAGACGTCGTTATAATACATACGTGTACCAAATTTCAAATGAATATCTCAATTTTATTTTATCAACCCTTTTCATATTGGAGTAAGGGTGGTTGGGTTGAAAAATATTATAAGAAAATCTGACGCTGTGGCTTCTAGTACATACACCGAATTTCAAGTTTCTGTAGTCTTACCAACGTTTTACTTATATTCCTCTATTTACCCCAAATTAACCCCCAACCCTTCAACGGAATCATCTCAAAATATAAACTAATTCCAGACGTCGTTATAATACATACGTGTACGAAATTTCAAATGAATATCTCAACTTTATTTTGTCAACCCCATTAATGGGGTAGGGGTGGTGGGGGGGTTGAAAAATGTTATAAAAAAATCTGAGGCCTTAACTTCTTGTACATACACCGAATTTCAAGTTTCTGTACTCATACCAGCTTGTTTTACTTATTTCCCCCTATTGACCCCTAAATAACCCCCAACCCTTTAACGGAATCATCTCAAAGTATAATCTAGTTCCAGATGTCGTTATAATTCATACGTGTACCAAATTTCAAATGAATATCTCGATTTTATTTTATTAACCCTTTTAATAATGAAGTAGGGGTGGTGGGGGTTGAAAAATATTATAAATAATCTGAGACCTTGGCTTCTAGTACATACACCGAATTTCAAGTTTCTGTAGTCTTACCAGCTTGCTTTACTTATTTTCCCCTATTTACCCCAAATTAACCCCCAACCCTTCAACGGAATCATCCCAAAATATAATCTAATTCTAGACATCGTTATAATACATACGTGTACGAAATTTCAAATGAATATTTCAACTTTATTTTATCAACCCCATTAATGGGGAAGGGGTGGTGGGGGGTTGAAAAATATTATAAAAAAATCTGAGGCCTTAACTTCTAGTACATACACCGAATTTCAAGTTTCTGTACTCATACCAGCTTGTTTTACTTATTTCCCCCTATTGACCCCTAAATAACCCCCAACCCTTTAACGGAATCATCTCAAAGTATAATCTAGTTCCAGATGTCGTTATAATTCATACGTGTACCAAATTTCAAATGAATATCTCGATTTTATTTTATTAACCCTTTTAATAATGAAGTAGGGGTGGTGGGGGTTGAAAAATATTATAAATAATCTGAGACCTTGGCTTCTAGTACATACACCGAATTTCAAGTTTCTGTAGTCTTACCAGCTTGCTTTACTTATTTTCCCCTATTTACCCCTATTTAACCCCCAACCCTTCACCGGATTTCCTCAAAAAACAATCCAGTTCCAGATCTCGTTATAATATATACGTGTACAAAATTTCAGGTCAATATCTTAAGCCGTTCCGGAGAAAGCGTGCGGACAAAAAAAGTTACAGACAGACCGACAGACAGACAGACAGAAAATTTTTTTTCGCTCAAATTTAAAATCTCGACGTTTCATGACATTCTAAACCTATTTCACGAATAAAAATTTTTGAAAATTTTTTTGCGATTACTATACTTCCAATCCACTACGTGGATGTGGAAGTAAAATAACCAGCTCTGTACATTTTGAGCTCCCAGGAACACGAAAAAGTGATTTAAAACAAATGTCTGTGTAGATGTATGTATGAGGACACGATAGCGCCGAGAGTAGCAAACGAATTTTGATGGAATTTGGTTGAAGAGAGATATTTGTATCGTATATGAGCTGAAAAGGTTCTTGTGTAGATCTGGCAAAGTGTAGTGTCCTTTTGACTTATACATTTTCTTATTTTCCACTACGGTATGTTCTTATTATACTTTTTCAAAGTAGAAGATTTTCTAATTTCTACACTTTACTCTTCTCCGTTCATTTTTCGTTAAAAAGGATTGTTCAAGTCCTGTATGATGGCGGGTCGTTTTGAATATTATAATAATACTTCATCTACGTAGGCTATTTAAAATACTGTAAAAAATAATACAATCTAAATGTTATTTGTGGCATTATCTTAATTTTTTTCCTTCTTCAATTCTTTGGGACTTCCTGCCATATGTATGTTTTCTTTTTAAGCGGTGCTCGGGGAATCTACAAAATATCACAATTAACCAGTATGTTACTGGTAAATAACCTCTACGCCTGTGAGTTTTACGTCAAAGGATCAGTTAAAAGTTGCTTTTTTTAAATAAACAACACAAATAAGTATAAAAACTTGAAATTCAATATTTCGCCGACGTTTCGGAAATCTATTCTGTTTCCTTTTTCAAAGCTTTTTTTGAAAAATCTTTTTTGCTGTGTATGATAAATATACAGCTCTAAGAATGTTTGTTATATTCAATATCCATAGATACTTACTATTTACATAGATCTGTTGATATATTTAACAGTTTTTTTTAGTTTTTATACAATGTTAAGTTTGTGGAGTTCTTCTTTTAACATTGGCAACCAAGTTGTACATACATCTACGGAACAATTCGATAATATTATCGCGGATTCTTTAATTTTACTTCCACATCCACGTAGTGGATTGGAAGTATAGTAATCGCAAAAAAATTTTCAAAAATTTTTATTCGTGAAATAGGTTTAGAATGTCATGAAACGTCGAGATTTTAAATTTGAGCGAAAAAAAATTTTCTGTCTGTCTGTCTGTCGGTCTGTCTGTAACTTTTTTTTGTCCGCACGCTTTCTCCGGAACGGCTTAAGATATTGACCTGAAATTTTGTACACGTATATATTATAACGAGATCTGGAACTGGATTGTTTTTTGAGGAAATCCGGTGAAGGGTTGGGGGTTAAATAGGGGGAAATAAGTAAAGCAAGCTTGTAAGAGTACAGAAACTTGAAATTCGGTGTATGTACTAGAAGTTAAGGCCTCAGATTTTTTTATAATATTTTTCAACCCCCCACCACCCCTTCCCCATTAATGGGGTTGATAAAATAAAGTTGAGATATTCATTTGAAATTTCGTACACGTATGTATTATAACGATGTCTAGAATTAGATTATATTTTGGGATGATTCCGTTGAAGGGTTGGGGGTTAATTTGGGGTAAATAGGGGAAAATAAGTAAAGCAAGCTGGTAAGACTACAGAAACTTGAAATTCGGTGTATGTACTAGAAGCCAAGGTCTCAGATTATTTATAATATTTTTCAACCCCCACCACCCCTACTTCATTATTAAAAGGGTTAATAAAATAAAATCGAGATATTCATTTGAAATTTGGTACACGTATGAATTATAACGACATCTGGAACTAGATTATACTTTGAGATGATTCCGTTAAAGGGTTGGGGGTTATTTAGGGGTCAATAGGGGGAAATAAGTAAAACAAGCTGGTATGAGTACAGAAACTTGAAATTCGGTGTATGTACAAGAAGTTAAGGCCTCAGATTTTTTTATAACATTTTTCAACCCCCCCACCACCCCTACCCCATTAATGGGGTTGACAAAATAAAGTTGAGATATTCATTTGAAATTTCGTACACGTATGTATTATAACGACGTCTGGAATTAGTTTATATTTTGAGATGATTCCGTTGAAGGGTTGGGGGTTAATTTGGGGTAAATAGAGGAATATAAGTAAAACGTTGGTAAGACTACAGAAACTTGAAATTCGGTGTATGTACTAGAAGCCACAGCGTCAGATTTTCTTATAATATTTTTCAACCCAACCACTCTTACTCCAATATGAAAAGGGTTGATAAAATAAAATTGAGATATTCATTTGAAATTTGGTACACGTATGTATTATAACGACGTCTGAAACTAGATCATAATTTGAGATGATGCCGTTGAAGGGTTGGGGGTTAAATAGGGGCAAATAGGGGAAAATAAGTAAAGCAAGCTGGTAAGACTACAGAAATTTGGGATTCGGTGTATATACTAGAAACCAAGGCCTCAGATTTCTTTCTAATAATTTTCAAACTCTACCACCTCCGCTTCATTATTAATGGGATTGATAACATCAAATTGAGATATTCACTTGAGAGTTAGTACACGTATGTATTGTAGTGACATCTGATTGAGATGACTCCATTGAGGTGGTAGGTTGTAAATAGTGGAAAATAAGTACGGTAAACTAGAAACTTCATTTTTAACGTATATGGTAGAAACCAACTCCTCAAACTTTTCTATGACATCTACTCCAAATATTATTAAAATTCTATGACCAATAATTTCCACATACTAGAGTGCACATATAGTCAAGATGTTTCCTTTAAAGTGACTTGGACGAATAATCTGGATGTGGAAGTAGTGATTCCTTAGGCAGCGGTTTTTCTTTTTTTGCTATCTGCCTCTTTTGTTAAAATTTTTGCCGAGTCCTAGTTTATTCTGTGTCCATTCTCCCAAGCGTGTTCGCAGATCAGGGACCTCTGAATTTAATTTTTTCTTATATAATTTTGATGTTCGCCCAATCTTACACTAAAAGGGCCAAAATCATTTCTTCTAATGATGAAATACTAAACAATGAGAAGCGGTATATAAAGGAAGTTCTTATAAGTAACCAATACGATGGAGGTTTTGTCGATAAAACCTTCATAAATATTGAAAATAACAATCCGGTACGACAAAAACCTGAAAAACGTTACACAGCGTTAATTCCTTATGTATGCGGATTATCCGAAAAGTTGCGCCGCATCGGTGATAGATTTGATATTAGGACGGTATTTCAAACAAACAACACTTTAAGATCTATTCTGACAAAGACGAAACCGAAGAACCTCGAGCAAATTTCAAAAAACTGCATTTATAGTATTTCGTGTAAGTGCAACAAACAATACGTTGGTGAGTCATCCAGACCTTTTAGTGTAAGATTGGGCGATTATCAAAATTATATAAGAAAAAATGAAATTCAGAGGTCCAAGATATGCGAACACGCTTCGGAGAATGGACACAGAATAAACTGGGACTCAACAAAAATTTTAACAAAAGTGGCAGATAGCAAAAAAAGAGGAATTAAAGAATCCGCGATAATATTATTGAATGAGGACAGATGCGTGTTGAATTGTAGATGTCTGTACAACTTGGTTGCCAATATTAAAAGAAGAACTTCACAAACTTAACATTGTATAAAAACTAAAAGAAACTGTTAGGTATATCAACAGATCTACGTAAATAGTAAGTATTTATGAATATTGAATATAACAAACATTCTTAGAGCTGTGTATTTATCATACCCAGCAAAAAAGACTGTTCAAAAAAAGCCTTGAAAAAGGAAACAGAATAGATTTCCGAAACGTCGGCGAAATATTTAATTTCAAGTTTTTATACATTGGGTTGATTCTGCGGTTGGTTCCTTGTGAAACATTTTTCAATAATTTAAATATACAGGAAATTATGCTTTTTAATGTTTCAAAAAGTTTTATTAAAACTGTACACGTGTTTCGGCTTATTAGGCCTTTATCAAGAGTACAAGATATTCCTAAATTTAAAATGTGTTCCTTACTTATTTATACCTAATGGAAAGGTATAAATTATGCAAAGCTTTTAATCTATTTATTATATGCAAAATAGTTATATGATTCCTATCCTACGTAAATATACTACAAATAGGTTCTTAAAGTTAAATTATTTTTTTCTAGAATATTATGACCCATAAATAATGTTTGATCATTAGTTACATTTTTATGCTTTTTTACAGCTTTCATAATCTCAAAAGTAAATCTAACTTCTTTCCTTTATTTTCTGTATGGAGTAATTCGACTTCATTAAAGTTAACAAAACGATTATTTTCTATACAGTGTGTTGACATACCGGTGCTATGTATACCATTCGTTATTGATTTTTTATGTTCAGCGAGACGGTTTTTTAATTTATGTTTAATTTATGTATTACAACGACATCTGGAACTAGATTATATTTTGAGATGATTCCATTGAAGGGTTGGGGGTTAAATAGGGGTAAATAGGGGAAAATAAGTAAAGCAAGCTGGTAAGACTACAGAAACTTGAAATTCGGTGTATGTACTAGAAGCCAAGGTCTCAGATTATTTATAATATTTTTCAACCCCCACCACCCCTACTTCATTATTAAAAGGGTCGATAAAATAAAATTGAGATATTGATTTGAAATTTGGTACACGTATGAATTATAACGACATCTGGAACTAGATTATACTTTGAGATGATTCCGTTGAAGGGTTTGGGGTTATTTAGGGGTAAATAAGTAAAACAAGCTGGTATGAGAAGCCAAGGCCTCAGATTTTTTAATAATATATTTCATCACCCCACACTCTTACTCCATTATTCAAGGGGTTGATAAAATAAAATTGAAATATTCACATGAAATTTAGTACGCGTATGTATTATAACGACATCTTGAACTAGATTATATTTTGAGATGATTCCGTTGAAGGGTTGGGGGTTAAATAGGGGTATATAGGAGAAAATAAGTAAAGCAAGCTGGTAAAAGTACAGAAATTTGGGATTTGGTGTATATACTAGAAGCGAGGGTCTCAGGTTTTTTTATTAGTATTTTCCATCTCCCCACCACCCCCACTCCCTTATTAAGAGTTGATAAAATTAAATTTAAATTTTCACTTGAAATTTGGGACATTTATGTATTATAACTATATCTGAAACTAGATTATATTTTGACATGATTGCGTTGAAGGAGTGGGGGTTAAATAGGGGTAAATAGGGAAAATAAGTAAAGCGAGCTGGTAAGACTACAGAAACATGAAATTCGGTGTATGTACTAAAAGCCAAGGTCTCAGATTTTATAATAATATTTTTCAACCCTTTCACTACCCTTACTACATTATTAAAGGGGTTGATAAAATAAAATTGAGATATTCACTTGTAATTTGCTAGACGTATGTATTATAGCGACATCTGAAACTAGATTATATTTTGGGATCATTCCGTAGAAGGGTTGGAGTTAATAGGAGTGACTAGGGGAAAATAAGTAAATCAAGCTGATAAGAGTACAGAAATTTGGGATTCTGTGTATATACTAGAAACCAAGGCCCCAGATTTCTTTCTAATATTTTTCAAACTCCACCACCTCCGCTTCATTATTAATGGGATTGATAACATCAAATTGAGATATTCACTTGAAAATTAGTACACGTATGCATTGTAGTGACATCTGATTGAGATGACTCCATTGAAGGGGTGGGAGGTGGTAAGTTGTGTATAGTAGAAAATAAGTAGGGTGAACTAGAAATTTAATTTTTAACGTATATGGTAGAAACCAACTCCTCAAACTTTTCTATGACATCTTCCCCAAATAATATTAAAATTCTATGACCAATCATTTCCACATGCTAGAGTGCAAATATAGTCAAGATGTTTCCTTTAAAGTGACTTGGATGAAGATTCTGGATGTGGAAGTAGTGATTCCTTAGGCAGCGGTTTTTTTTCTTAATATGTCTATGAGGTTTTCACTATAACCGTTGTTTCTAGCGATTTCTTTAATGGCGTTTACTTCTTTAATAAAGTTTTCCTTATTTAAAGGAAAGGTTAGCAGACGGTGAACATATGAATGGAAAGATGCCATTTTTATTTGTGATGATTGCTTAGAGTTCTTGTGAATGACTGTGTCTGTGCAAGTTGGTTTACGGTAAATGTCAAACTCTAAGTTGTTGTTTCTATTTTTTATGTCAACATCCAAGAAATTTAAACCTTCCTCGTTTTCTATTTCTAGAGTGAATTGAATTTTATCGTGAAATGAATTCAGAAGATTTAAGGATTTATTAAGTTGTCTTTCTGTACCTTGCCAAATACAAAACACGTCATCCACATATCTGGTCCAGAAAAATACATGAATTATTAAGAAGTAGTTTTCTTTATAGAGGAGCTCCATATGTATACAATTATTATTATTATAACAACTGGACGGGTCTGGCTTACTCTTTATTAGATTCAGGAGCTTCTTATATTGGTTGAGATATTGTGTTTAGAGCTCCGTATGTATACTGTGACATGTGAACTGCCACCTTATGGGTTTAAACCATTAGTACATTTTTTAAAAGAATGACAACTTGTGCTCATCAAATAATTATGTTAAAATTTAACTACCGTTAAAGTATGCAACCGCTTATACAGAAAAAGATATATCGGATGGTATCAGAGATAAACACGTGACCGGCACTTGTTGAAAGCCTCAGTCCTAGAGATGTGTCATTCGTTCATTTTACAAGGATTAGATCAATCAGTGATTGATAACCAAAAAGATCGAATCTTTTATATCTATCATTCGATCGTTCTAGCCCAGTCGTTAACAAAGTGAAAATTATTGAATGCGCAGTATTGTGCGCCTTTACCCTTAGCTCACTCTCTGACTGATTAGATTCCATCATTCATTATACAATTCAATCAGGTACTCAACTCGAATTCATTAGCAGAATTTTGAGTTGTAGAGTTTGGCTCGCCGTGCAAGTCTGCATGACAGCCTGAGTACAATTATTGTTTATTTTGTTGTCGCTGAATGCTGAATCGACCATTCCTTTTACTTTATTATGTCTATCAATTATGTAGGTATATACTAGGACTCACGAAGAATAATATACCTATTATAGACTTGTTAATGTTATTTTCTTAAGTATCACAAATAATGGAACTGACGTTCGGCGATTTGTTCATTGAAAATGGCATGTTTTTTGCTAGTAGAGAAATCGATGTGACCGTATTCCGTTGAAATTATAATATATCATAGTAAATTAATTACCTATGCACTTATATGATATGGTACTCAATACATTACCTCATTTAGAAATATTAGCCGCATTTTGGATTAAAGAACTTTCTTTGAGTGAAGTGAATTACAATTGACACAATAATTTATTTCGTGAATAATTAACAAATTTTAGTTTTTTTTGTTCACTGCGTCGGAATCGTGTATCTTACAATTAAACATGGTTAGGATTTGTATTAATTTTCTTTGTAGGTATTATACATGTTTGATTTACATTCATTAAAATCTGTATTTATTGCTCACTTATTTTACTTTTCTATTATGTCCTAAAATGAAAATGAAACGGTAACGTCGGCAACCAGTTCAACAAAACGCAGACGTTATGCCATTCGGTTGTTAGTCTAGTTGGTTCGATCTTCGGTGGTCGTTCACAATCACTATTCTCATTCAGTCAATACTCTAAATGAACCAATCATTCTATCATTCACCTAGGCGAGACGAAAGCGGACGATGTTAAAATCCGCGGTTGACCGAATCGTTCGCCGCAAAAAGATTCTATCATTCAATACTTTCAGGTGATCGAATCCCAAAGATCGAATCATTCACGAATGACACATCTCTACTCAGTCCTACATTAACTCCGTCGCTGTAAGGAGGAGCGTAGACAATTTGTTAGCTGAAAAGAGTAAAACCTTATTATAAATAAAAAATATCGTGTTAGTTATTTGTTAGACTTTATGTCTACATTGTGGGTGGATTTTGCGACGATGATGGCTATAATATTCATAGATATAGGTAAGATAAAAATTTCAATGCTCACAAGTTCTCGTGTTAAAATGGCGTTCTTCCATTTTTTTTTTATAGAGAATGACCGATTCCAATTTAAATTGAGTGTGAGCTCAGGGATGTCTCAATCAAAACTGGAGAACCCAGCTTGTATACCGGAAATGTACTTCCGTAAGTAAATTAAAGATCTTTAACAACTTATTTTTGGTAATAGCCATGTGTGGTAGAAAAACTGTAACATACCTCGTTTCTTTTATTTCTAGGGTATTAAGTTACGTCTTAGGCTTCGTCTTAAGCTTCGTGTTAAGCTATGATGTTATTATGGTATTATTAAGTAAGGCATAAATTTAAGGGAGTAATTAACCAGAAAAATATGTTCAACGTTTAAGCAGTACAATAAGAATTCATTAGAAGTTTAGGCATATTTCCGAACAAATGTATATTCATCTTTAATTCATTTCAAATTTATCGTGAGAATTAGAAGGTTTAATGGCTCGAAGATACCGTATGGTGGGCGCAAGGAACTCCTTGGTCTGCGACAGGAATTTGGAAGGGCAGGAGAGGTGCCGTCTTCATTTGTAGCTGTTGGTATGGACCCAAACAAGGAAATTATTCAGCTAAGTTTGATATAATAATTTCCATTATTTCCTTTTAATAATTATTTGTGGTTTTAACTTACAAATTTTAGAAAGTACTATTCGTAGTCAAATTTAATCACTTATAAATGTGTATTCGAATTATTAATTAAATTAAGAATAACAAGGTATAATAGTAGGTCGTAACCTTTTTGGGTGATATAAACTGTTATTTTAAGTATAGGAAAATTTGTCTGTAAAGACATTGTGGCCACAATATCTAAACAAGTTCCATAGTAGGTAGGGACTTTGCTACTTAATCTGTTGCGATTATATTTCATATAAATAATTTATGTTTTATAAAATTACTTACTATTGGTCATATTTTTCCCTCGTCGTTGCTATATAAATGCACATGTAACATTATTGCTTAAATTTACATATATTTATAAATAATAGTTTGATTGGTAGCTATTTAAAAACCGATTTTAAAAATTTTAATTCTAAATTACCCAGTTTGTTTGGTTTCTAATAAAATCAAATTTAAATCTTAACCAACAAATTGTTTTATTTGTGTGTGACACAAACTATCATCCTATATATTAGAGTAACATTGAACAACAACTTATATCTTATTTGTTAATAGAAGACATTTTACATCACAGTATAAACTTAACTAAATTTGAAATAGACTATCTTATCCATTTATAGTCTACCCCCTAAGTAATGTAAAGTATGGTAGAATGGATTGGCGCTCATAACTTTATTACTCTCTTTCACGAAGTTAGATTTTTGTCCATTGGATCATACTAACATTTCTTTAAGATACAATAAGTATATCACTTACCACACGACTCGTCTACCGAATGAACTGAGCTAGGGGTAATTGTTACATGTACCTTCTAACAAACTGGAACTCTCAAGTCCATTTCTTTAATATCAACATTAAAAATTTTTATTATATAAAAAAAGAAGGAGACATGTTACAAATGGCGCCCAACGTGTTTTAAATGGCGACCAACGTGGTTTCTAAAGGGTGGTATATCATATAGTGCCCAACGTAGTTGTTTGCATATTGCTTATTGTGTCAGGTAGAGAAAAATAATTTTTTCACGAAAAAATTACTTCTTACGAGAGAGGGGATAGAATTTGGTAAATTCTAGGTTTGTTTTAAAATTATTCAAATTATAAAATATAGGACAGTGGTATCACACACAAAGTTAAGTACAAATACATAATTTATACAGCAACAAATTGGAAAATAAGATTTTCTCAAGTTAATCCTAAAGCGACGTTAAATAAAAAGTAACAATTTCATTTCAATTTACTGTCATAAAAAACCCAAGGGTGGATTAGAAAGAGAGGTAAATTTTTGTATGAAACTTTTGAATAAAATTGTGTCGAATTTTTGCATAAAAAATACTTATAGTGTAGAATCACTCAAGTTTTTGTTTTCTAGTCTGTTTGCTATCGAAAAGATAGGCAGAATTGTTTTTGTGTTTCCCGGAAATTTGTGCAACGTTGTGGATTGGGACAGCAAATGCTGACGAACAACTTTTTATTTGATAAAGTGTGAACACTTTTTATGGTAAATTTCTGACCTTGTACTGAGTTAGGTGAGGTTTATTGAACTACAAAGAATTCTTGCAGCATTGGTACATTATTTTCGTATAAACAGCTGATTTTTATAATTATAAAAATTTGTTTGTTTCTTGCCTAACTAGTAAAAAATTTGACGTTGACTAACCAATCAGGATATTAAGATATTAATTAAAAATATCAGCCGAACTTGTCTATTTAGTTTAGTACTGTTTTTTTATTACATAAATTTTATTGGGGTTAAATTCATTTTATTACAAATTGTTCAACATGGAGACTTTTAATATGAGAGTGAGTTACTTGACAAGGGAACAGCTAGATTATGAGTTATTGATTAGAGACATAAAAACCACAAAAAAGGATATAGGGACAAAAAGAAAAATGTTAAGAAAATTATTAGATAAAGAAGCGTTACGTCATATTGAATATGAGTACGACGATTTTGAGTTTGATACAGAAAAGGAGGTAATTGATAGGACTATAGATGAAATTAGGGCATTAATAGATCAATTTGAAGGGCCAGAGACGGATTCAGGGTATACTAGAATCATCACTTATATAATTCATTTAATTCATAGGGTAAATAGAATTTCTGCCACCAAAGAAGAAAACAGATCTGAAATAATTAATAACTATAAATCTGAAGCAAAGGCTACGTGTCTAGAATTAGAGGCGTTAGTTTCTGAACAAGTACAACCATCCGGCACTGCCGAGAACTTACCAACAAATTTAAATTCAACTTTATTGCACCCCCATACGACTTTTTTACCTCAAAACGTTACTCAAACGTCTAGTAAGTCGATGCCAGTGTATAAGTGGGACTTAAAATTTGGTGGAGATAAGAATAGTAGTTTAAAATCTTTTTTAGAGAGAGAGTAGATGAACTTAGTGCTTCTAGAAATGTAACAAAAATTGAATTATTCAATAGTGCATGTGATTTATTCAGTCAAAATGCTTTGGTTTGGTATAGGTCTATAAAAAATTCAGTTTCTGATTGGGATGCCTTGGTAGCTCTGTTAAAAGCGGAATTTCTTCCAGAAAATTATGATGACCAATTGTGGTCAGAAATAAGACTACGAAGCCAGGGGAGAAACGAATCTATTTCTATTTTGGTAGCTATTATGGAGACCCTATTTAATAGATTAAATCAATCGGTTCCAGAAAAGACTCGTTTAAAATATATAAAAAAGAACATGTTACCTCATTACATTAGCCAATTAGCTTTAACCAATGTAGATTCTACTGCTTATTTAATTAGTCTTTGTAAGAAAATAGATGAGGCCCATTCTTTAAAAAACAGTTATCATCCCCCCTCAAATTATTGTTCATTAGAACCCGAGTTGGCCTATAAATCTGATCAGACTGCACATTCATTTACACAAAGTAACAGTTCCAAACCTCATGTAAATCACAAAGGAAAGCAACCAGTAAATAAGGGAAGACAATATCTAAAGGGCAATAAAAATATGTCATTAGTAAATAGTAATCAATCAACAAATTTGAATAATCCACCTTTAAATTCTAACAGTCAAAATTCAAGTTCAAATAGTCATAAACAAATAATATGTTATAATTGTGGCCTAGCAAATCATAGCTATTATAATTGTAGAGCGCCACGTAGGAAGTTTTGCTTTAAATGTGGAAAACAGGGTGAAACAGTCAAAACCTGCTCATGTTTAAAAAACGAATGAGAGTTGGTAGGTCGTACCACTCCCAACCTAATATAGTCCGGTACGACAATAAAAACAAAACTCGAATATTTTATAATACTGTAAATAAACTAGGAAATTGCCTGTCAGAAAATATAAAAACCTAAACAAAAATTTTTTAATAAAACTAAACCAAATAGTGATTGGAAAGATTGGTTGAACATAGTTTCAAATTTTTATCGTAATAATAATACTTCAATGCATAATATATCCCCAATTTTCTTGGCCAAACCATTTGATAATCAACCTTATATAAATGTAAAAATTTTTGATAAAAATATAGCTGCTTTATTAGATTCAGGGGCAAATACTAGCGCTTTAGGAAATCAATATCTTACAATTTTAGACAAATTTAATTTAAAAATTGATAGGTGTGAAGAAACTTCAGTAACTACCGCGGGAGGAGATCCTCTACGTGTTTTAGGTTGTGTTTATTTGCCTTTGTGCATAGAAAATTTATGCAGAGTACTGAAAGTCCTTATAATACCTTCCTTGAAACATAAGTTGGTTTTAGGTAGCGATTTTTGTAAATTATTTAATGTAGGGTTTAGTTTATTTGGACGGTTAATAGTAGAATAAATGATGTAGATATGAGTATTATACAAACAGAACAAGATATTTCACAAAATTCAATTAGTAAATTTTCCAAAGTCCTTTAAAAGCATTTCGTCTGAAGAAACTCTAGGGTGTACCGATAAAATTTCACTAGATATTGATACGGGTGATGAAAAACCTTTTAAGATTCGGCAGTACCCTATGTCACCTTTTATGATGAACATTTTAAATCAAGAATTAGATCAGATGTTAAAGTTAGGAGTAGTAGAGCCTTCACATAGCCCTTGGTGCTCACCAGTACTTTTAGTCAAAAAAAGACTGGGGAATATCGCTTTACATTTGATGGTAGACATTTAAACAAAATCACTAAACCCGATGCATATCCCTTTAATCGAGTCGACCGAATTTTAAGTATGTTAAGAGAGGCAAAATTTATTAGTTCTATTGATTTAAGGAAAGCCTTTTGGCAGATACCTTTGACCCCACAATCAAAAGAGAAAACTGCTTTTGCTGTACCTGGTAGGGGCTTATTTCATTTTAACAGAGTACCTTTTGGACTTATAAATAGTGCGCAAACACAACAGCGGTTGATGGATGCGGTTTTCGGCCCTAAGTTTGAACCAAATCTTTTTGTATACTTAGATGACATAATAATTGTTTCGGATACTTTTGATAAACATATCGAACTGTTGAAGGAAGTCTTAGAAGTTTTGAAAAATGCAAATCTGACAGTAAATTTAAAAAAGTGCGAATTTTTAAAAAAATCACTAAAGTATTTAGGCTTTGTAGTGGACTCTGACGGTTTAAGAACAGACCCAGATAAAATTTCCGCTATGGTGAATTATCCCCGTCCCACTAACACTACTAAAATAAAAAGGTTTATTGGTATGACATCATGGTATCGTCGGTTCATACCGCATTTTTCAACATTAGTTTCTCCTTTAAATGACTTTTTAAAAGGTAAAGTAAGAAAAAAACAATCAATATTGTGGTCAGAAGAAGCCGAAAAGTCCTTTATTCAATTGAAACAAGCTTTAGTGTCAGCACCCATTTTAAATGCCCCCGATTTTAATAAACCTTTCATAGTACAATGCGATGGCAGTGATGTTGGTATAGGTGGTTTAATTTATCAAGTAATAGAGGGAAAGGAATCTGTTATTGTCTTTGCGAGTAGAAGTCTAACACGGACAGAGAGAGCATACTCGGTTACCCAGAAAAAATTATTAAGTTTAATTTTTCTATAGAATCCTTTCGATTTTTAATCGAAGGCTTACACTTTACTGTAGTTACTGATCACTCAGCACTACAGTGGTTAAAAAATTTACAAAATCCCGCTGGAAAATTAGCGAGGTGGTCCCTAAAATTGCAGCAATATTGATTTGATGTGATTCATAGGAAGGGAAAATATAATGTAGTAGCTGACGCTTTGTCTAGGAGTATACCTCCGTCAATAAACTTATTAGATATCTCTCCCCAAAATGTGGACAAATTTTATCTAAAGATGAGAGAAAAAATATTA
The DNA here is from genome assembly GCA_963583905.1 of Stenurella melanura. Classification (NCBI taxonomy): domain Eukaryota; kingdom Metazoa; phylum Arthropoda; class Insecta; order Coleoptera; family Cerambycidae; genus Stenurella; species Stenurella melanura. Next base: position 75,365,234 of record OY757315.1, read on the forward strand.
GAGTCCCCAAATAATTATCCTGATTGGCAAGTAAAAGATGGCGTTGTTTATAAATTCATTTTGTCAAAAATTCCTTTAAAGAGCAATAACTATATCTGAATGGAAGTTATTAGTTCCCAAGTCTCAAAGGCTTGAGATTATAAAAATTTGTCATGACCCCCCTACAAGTTCACACCTAGGTTTTTATAAAAGTTTAAGTAGAGTTCAAGATTTGTATTACTGGCCAAAGATGCGCAGAGATGTATTGAAATACGTACGCTCTTGTAAAATTTGTGGTTCTCAAAAAAGTTCAAATGAGGCACGAATAGGTAATATGGGTACTGACAAAAATGTAAATTTTTCTTGGCAAGTCATAGCTGTGGATATTATGGGTCCATTACCTAGATCTCCACAAGGCTTTACTCAGATATTAGTTGTGGGAGACTGGTTTTCAAAATTCACTTTAATTCATCCTTTAAGAACTGCTTCGGCTAAGAACATAATCAAATTTATGGAAAATAGCGTATTTTTAGTTTATGGAGTTCCACAATATATCATTTGCGACAACGGTTCTCAATTTGCAGGAAAAGAGATTAAAGCTTTCGCTGATAAATATCAAGTCCAGAAAATATGGTTCAATGCACTTTACCACCCTCAAACTAATTTTGTTGAACGTTCAAATCGAACTATAGGCACTGCTGTCCGAAGTTACATAACGGAACACAGAAATTGGGATAAACATATTTCTGAGATTCAGCAAGCAATAAATACAGCAAAACATGAAGTAACTGGGTACGCTCCTGCCTTTTTAAATTTTGCTAGGTATGTTCCAATGTCAGGAGAATATTATGGGAAAATTGAATCCACAAAGGATATAAATTTACTTCCAGGTGGCCGAGAAGGTTTTGTTTCCGATTTTAAAGGTTTGTCAGATGTATACTCCGAAGTTAAGGAAAAGTTAAAAAAGGCTTATGAAAGAAATAAAAAGTCTTATAATTTGAGAAAACGTGATATAAAATTTGAGGAAGGCGACAAGGTGTGGCGTAGAAATAAAGTTTTATCGGACGCGAAAAACAGTTTTTCTGCCAAACTAGCTCCCAAATTTGTTTTATGCAAAGTTCGAAAAAAAATTTCGAATATTATATATCAGTTAGATAATATTGACTCGTCAGATGCGGGTACATAGCATGTCAAAGATTTGAAGCCTTATTTGGGTTCAAACTCGGACGTTTCGGTAAATTAACCGGATTTAAAACTTATTACTTTTTTTCTAATTTGTGTTTTATTTCAAAAAAATTTTGGATCAAAAGAACTTTAACAAATTTTAGAAAAAGGAGAGAAAATGTAAATAATGTATTATTAAACTTTTAGGTATAAAATTAGTTACGAAACAATTTTTTTTTGTAAATATAGGTTAGGTGATGTAGTTAAAAAAAAAATAATTTTTTTTTGTCGATCAAAATTGAATATATTTTTTTTACGAGGAGGTGTGTGTGACATGTGAACTGCCACCTTATGGGTTTAAACCATTAGTACATCTTTTAAAAGAATGACAACTTGTGCTCATCAAATAATTATGTTAACATTTAACTACCGTTAAAGTATGCAACCGCTTATAATGGACTGAAAAAGCAGCAAAAATGTTTCAAAAATTTTTTTTAAGGTACAACCACATGTGGTCTTTACAAAATGATAGATTAGGTCCCTGGCCATCTGAAATCGGCAATTACAACATTTTTTAATAGGGACAACATTTTTTATTGCAAAATTTGTCAAAACTATGTTTTATTACTTTTCACACATACCTCGCGATATCTCCGGAACCAATTTAGATATTATTTTTTTTTTTTTTGTAATCGATAAAGGAAGTGTGGGCAAAGATAACTGCCTTATTGTCGTTAGTATGAAAAATTTAGTTTTTTTGTGAAACTAGGAGAAACTCTGATATTATCTTTTTTGCAGCACTATTTTCAGTAAGCGAGAAACTTTTTTGTTTTAAGAAATGTTGCTATACTATCTGCGTACGAAACAAGGCCAAAGCTTCAAAAAAGTTTTTAAAAAAAGAATCACTATTCTATGTCTTATAGTTTTCGAGTTATAGTTGGTTAAAGTTGAAAGTTCCCGCGCCTCCGTTTAAGCATGTAGTACTAACTGCAGGCCGGTGTGGTTTAGCCGGCCGGGCCATGCGGCTAGGTGTAAATACTGTTGGTACAGCGATATTGTAGGAGCGTCAACTTGATTATACCTGTAAATAAAACTTCCTAAACATTTTAAAAATATATTATTGTAGCTATTACTTCAGTTTAGATTAACAATCTTCGCCATCTGATGAAGTTTCGTTGATTAAGCTGTTACTGCAGTTTGCATATTTGCAGTCACTGCAGCATTTTAACCCTTGTAAAACACAGGTACACCTATTATTGTTACAAGTTTTCTCGGAACATCGTATCGACAAAGTTTTTCTTATATCATCGGATACTGGATATTTTGATAAGTCCTGAATAGCTAAATCAAGTTCTTCTGATAACTTTAAAGAATATGCTCCACCTTTGGGAATATTTTCATCGACAAATCTACGCGTATCGGAATGTTTTTGAAATACTACCATTGCCATACAGTGTGTGGTATTTTTTCCATCTATTGTATCTTCATTTAGAACAAAATTATCAATACTGGCATGGATATAATTGCCTTTCGAGTCCTCAACCATTTGAGGTACATAAACCGTGTTGCTTGAAATTTTTTTGTTCGCTAGGGAAGTTGTTAATTGTCTTATATCGTTATAACTACAACTTACACCAATATTTGATAAAATGTCTAAAATTTTTTGACTACGTACTAAATGATAAACATAGATTCCTAGTCCCATTTGAAAGTTATTTTTTCTAAACGTTTTATCAGAAAGGCTCATAATAATATTACACGGAACAGCTGCTTGTGATATAATACAAATTTTAGCAACTCATTAGGAACTTGCTTTTCAAACTCCGCCTGATTCATATCATCCGGAATTGGAAAATTGCTTTGTGGGGTCTTAAATTCTCTAATTTTTTTCTTTAAAATACCCGCCGCTTTGTGTAAAATAAGGATTTTGTTCTCTTTAATAGCCTGGAAATCTTCATTTGGGATTATTTTAGAAGAGACATTTGAGTCTGAGCTAGTTGACCCTGATCCTGATAAAATACTTTGATCTCTCGATGGTTGGGAAGTTGTGGTAGCATCAAAATTATTTTGACAAGCTTTGATGTTTCGCTTACCAATGTACTGACAATAACAGCTCTTGTGATATTTAGCATCATGGGCAAAGAGGTCCTCATAACCAGCCAATTTAGAAACCATGTCAATATCTTGTCGATTTTGGGCAGCTTTGATTATCTTAGAGTACGTATTTTTTCCGGTCCCTAAATAGAAAAAAAACAACAACAGATAACAGCATTTTACTTGCTAGCTAACGGATTGTGAGAAAAAAAATCTAATACCTACGAGGAAAAAAGTTTTTTGCCTAAATATGATCAAGTATTTTTGAGTTTAGTAAATAAATACCCCTTAAAAATTTATAAAAATTCATATAGTGAAGCAAGATTTTTTAAAGCAGACGTAATTTGGCTTTTATATTTCTAAGAATTACATTTTCACAAAATTTCCCAAAAAAAATTATTAACCTACCTGTCTGCACAGATGTTAAGCGCTCTTGAACTTTCTTTCCAGATCCGCTACATATTAGACACATTTTCCGAATATTAAATGCGTCTTTATGGTATCTTGCCCGAGACGATGACGCATTCTCATTTTCACTGCTTTGGGAAACATATCCAATATTTTGCGAACTAATAAATGTTTGTCTGCAAGTTAAATGAAATCTTACTTTAACGTTTCCTCCTAGAATGTCTTCCTTTTGTTGTAAAATCTTTTGAGCAGAAATGTCTTTCCTTTTTTCTGCAGCACTTATAATTGTTTTTAATCCTTGCAATCTCGGATTTTGTGTCACATGTTTCTCATTTTCTTGTAGAGCCTGCTCACAAAAGAAACACTCCATTGTTAACAAAAAAAAATATCGGTAGACACACACCTCCATATAAACAATAATATATAGTCGCAGTAATATTAACACGCAAATACAGTTTGTAACTTGTTAGTAAAGTGAATCAAGACTGTATAAGTAGCATGCGGATGCGGATATGTCTGCTCGCCGGCCCGCGGTGCGTTCTTTAGAAGGCGATGCACAATAATTGAAGGCGGCTGCGGAAACTTTCAACTTTAACTGACTATAACTCGAAAACTATAAGACATAGAATAGTGATTCTTTTTTTAAAAACTTTTTTGAAGCTTTGGCCTTGTTTGGTACACAGATAGTATAGCAAAATTTCTTAAAACAAAAAAGTTTCTCGCTTACTGAAAATAGTGCTGCAAAAAAGTAAATATCAAAGTTTTTCCTAGTTTAAAAAAAAACCTAAATTTTTCATACTAACGACAATAACGCAGTTATCTTCGCCCACACTTCCTTTATCGATTACAAAAAAAATAATAATAATATCTCAATTGGTTCCGGAGATATCGCGAGGTATGTGTGAAAAGTAATAAAACATAGTTTTGACAAATTTTTGACAAATTTCGCAATAAAAAATGTTGTCCCTACTAAAAAATGTTGTAATTGCCGATTTCAGATGGCCAGGGACCCAATCTATCATTTTGTAAAGATCCCATGTGGTTGTACCCTAAAAAAAAAAAAGTCGAGAAGGAAGCGACTTTTCCCCCGTTTTTCAGTCCACTATTAAACAGAAAAAGATATATTGGATGGTATCAGAGATAAACACGTGACCGGCACTTGTTGAAAGCCTCAGTCCTACATTAACTCCGTCGCTGTAAGGAGGAGCGTAGACAATTTGTTAGCTGAAAAGAGTAAAACCTTATTATAAATAAAAAATATCGTGTTAATTATTTGTTAGACTTTATGTCTACATTGTGGGTGGATCTTGCGACGATGATGGCTATAATATTCATAGATATAGGTAAGATAAAAATTTCAATGCTCACAAGTTCTCGTGTTAAAATGGCGTTCTTCCATTTTTTTTTTATAGAGAATGACCGATTCCAATTTAAATTGAGTGTGAGCTCAGGGATGTCTCAATCAAAACTGGAAAACCCAGCTTGTATACCGGAAATGTACTTCCGTAAGTAAATTAAAGATCTTTAACAACTTATTTTTGGTAATAGCCATGTGTGGTAGAAAAACTGTAACATACCTCGTTTCTTTTATTTCTAGGGTATTAAGTTACGTCTTAGGCTTCGTCTTAAGCTTCGTTTTAAGCTTCGTGTTAAGCTATGATGTTATTATGGTATTATTAAGTAAGGCGTAAATTTAAGGGAGTAATTAACCAGAAAAATATGTTCAACGTTTAAGCAGTACAATAAGAATTCATTAGAAGTTTAGGCATATTTCCGAACAAATTTATAATCATCTTTAATTAATTTCAAATTTATCGTGAGGATTAGAAGGTTTAATGGCTCGAAGATACCGTATGGTGGGCGCAAGGAACTCCTTGGTCTGCGACAGGAATTTGGAAGGGCAGGAGAGTTGCCATCTTCATTTGTAGCTGTTGGTATGGACCCAAACAAGGAAATTATTCAGCTAAGTTTGATATAACAATTTCCATTATTTCCTTTTAATAATTATTTGTGGTTTTAACTTACAAATTTTAGAAAGTATTATTCGTAGTCAAATTTAATCACTTATAAATGTGTATTTGAATTATTAATTAAATAAGAATAACAAGGTATAATAGTAAGTCGTAACCTTTTTGGGTGATATAAACTGTTATTTTAAGTATTGGAAAATTTGTCTGTAAAGACATTGTGGCCACAATATCTAAACAAGTTCCGTACTAGGTAGGGACTTTGCTACTTAATCTGTTGCGATTATATTTCATATAAATAATTTATGTTTTATGAAATTACTTACTATTGGTCATATTTTTCCCTCGTCGTTGCTATATAAATGCACATGTAACATTATTGCTTAAATTTACATATATTTATAAATAATAGTTTGATTGGCAGCTAATTTAAAAACCGATTTTAAAAATTTTAATTCTAAATTACCCAGTTTGTTTGGTTTCTAATAAAATCAAATTTAAATCTTAACCAACAAATTGTTTTATTTGTGTGCGACACAAACTATCATCCTATATATTAGAGTAACATTGAACAACAACTTATATCTTATTTGTTAATAGAAGACATTTTACATTACAGTATAAACTTAACTAAATTTGGAATAGACTATCTTATCCATTTATAGTCTACCCCCTAAGTAATGTAAAGTATGGTAGAATGGATTGGCGCTCATAACTTTATTACTCTCTTTCATGAAATTAGATTTTTGTCCATTGGATCATACTAACATTTCTTTAAGATACAATAAGTATATCACTTACCACACGACTCGTCTACCGAATGAACTGAGCTAGGGGTAATTGTTACATGTACCTTCTAACAACCTGGAACTCTCAAGTCCATTTCTTTAATATCAACATTAAAAATTTTTATTATATAAAAAAAGAAGGAGACATGTTACAATACATACGGAGCTCCTCTATAAAGAAAACTACTTCCTTTTCCAACATATGGACCGTATCATTAGAGAAGAAGTTCAAGAATTAGTCCAAACACAATATCTCAAGCAATATAAGAAACTCCAGAATCTAATAAAGAGTAAGCCAGGCCCTTCCAGTTGTTATAATAAAACAACGAGCAATAATTCTACTTCAACTTTTAAATTTTCCCCTAGACTAGTAAATCTAACAGAAATCGGATTCAGCAGGAACGAAATTGGTTTATTAGAAAAAGGATTCAAACATTCCCCCAATTAACACAATAAACATGAGGTCGAATTACTAGCAATAAACACAGAATTAGCACTGAATTCTGTAAGTAATATTACAATTGAAGAAAAAGGGTACCTATACCAAGTTTATTCAATAAGGTAGACACATATAAAAGTAATAAATTTGCATCATCAATTATTAATAGCATTAAAAATAAAATTCTTAATAATAATTTAACACTTTGTAAAGCCGACAAAGGAAATGCCATAACAATTTTAACTAGAGAGGAATATAATACAAAAATATCTTTAATTTTAAACTCAAATGAAATAATTAAATTAAACCACGACCCTACCAATAAATTTCAAGCAGATATACTAAATACATTAACAAATTGCACACTAATCATTCCCCCTGAAAACACATATAAATTTAGAACAATGAACCCTCTACCCCCTTATTCTATGGACTTCCTAAAATTCATAAAGATATTCCCATCAGACCTGTAATATCTTATGTACATGACCCATCTTATAAATTGTGTAAAGAATTAAACAACTTATTACCCAATCTGACAAAATTTGAATCAAAATATGCCATTAAAAATTCCTTCCAATTCATAGAAAAAACAAAAAATCTCAAAATTCCGAACAACGCAAAATTAGTATCCTTTGACGTTAAAAGCCTCTTCACGTCCATACCATTACAACCATTATTTAAAATCATAGAGACACTTAGTAATCAATCTGATATTGACTTAGGATTAAAAAATCAATTAAACATTATAATAAAAACCTGTACGAGTCAAAATTACTTTCAATTTAACAATGAAATTTATAAATTAACAAACGGATTACCTATGGGTTCCCCCATATCACCGTTATTAGCTGAAATATTTATGTCTGACTTCGAAAATAAGTTGTTTAACTGCGAAAATAACCTAATAAGTAATGTATTTTTCTGGACCAGATATGTGGATGACGTGTTTTGTATTTGGCAAGGTACAGAAAGACAAATTAATAAATTCTTAAATCTTCTGAATTCATTTCACGATAAAATTCAATTCACTCTAAAAATAGAAAACGAGGAAGGTTTAACTTTTTTGGACGTTAACATAAAAAATAGAAACAACAACTTAGAGTTTGACATTTACCGTAAATCAACTTGCACAGACACAGTTATTCACAAGAACTCGAAGCAATCATCACAAATAAAAATGGCATCTTTCCATTCATATATCCATCGTCTGCTAACCTTTCCTTTAAATAAGAAAAACTTTATGAAAGAAGTAAACACCATTAAAGAAATCGCTAGAAACAACGGTTGTCAAGATGTCGCCGGCAACAGAGAGTAGTGTTAATGTGCTCTCTTGTAAACACTGTAAATCAAAGGTGATAAATGGTATTAAATGCCAAAACTGTTCTAATTACTTTCATTTAAGTTGTGCAAAGTTGTATAACAATGTAAAAATGTCAGAAGGCAAAACATTTATAGTGTGTTGTGAAAGTGAAGTTGAGCCTAATGTGGAAGCGGACGCAGCGTTTTATGACGCCTTAGAAAATATAGACAGTGGTGGCAAAGCTCTGAATGGTTTGTTACTTGCTTATATATTAAAACAAAAAGACATCATTATAAACGAGCTTCGTGAAGAAATAAATCTGTTAAATAAACAGATTGAACTTATGAACGTAAACATGGTGTTAAATACGGACAGTAAACAAAAACATAATAATATAAAGACCAGTGCAAAAAGTGTAACAAGTAAAACATTTCTAACACCGAGTGCAGAAAAAACGAAAAATATGACAAAAACTGTCAATAAGGATAAAAACATAGGGAACTCCCAATTAGTTGACAAGCAAAAAATATCAGCTGACTTAATGCAAATACATACACAATTGAAATGCGATGAAATCATAAATCTCGAGAAGGATACTCGACAGGAACCTGTACATTCTCGTGCCACTGAAATTCACACCCCGAATGCAGAGGGTGAATGGAAAAATGTGCAGCATAATCGTAAAAAGAAAATGATAGTTGGTAAAAATAAAAATAGTTGTGTTAAGGGTGTGCCTAAAATGGTGGATCTACATGTATACAGGGTGGATATAGGTACCACATCAGAGATCTTAAGAGACTTACTCAAAGATACTTTTCCGGAAGTAATCTGTCAGTCCCTTACACCTAAATATCCGGACCTTTATTCTTCTTTTAAAGTGAGTATACACGAGGTAAATTTCGCGAAGGCCATGAATCCAGACGTATGGCCTGATGGAGCCTATATAAGTAGGTTTTTTCAGATAAGAAGAAGGTCGATCCTGAATCCGTGATGTTCAGACCTGATGTGTTTTCGTTAAATGTGCAAAGCTTAAATGCTCAATCAATAAATGGTTTAGAAATTGATATTTGTAATTATGACAGTTTAAAATTTTTATGTCTGACCGAAACTCATGCTAAAGAGGAAGCAATTCAAAGCAGGATTATTAAGAACTTTTCATTGTCTAGTTTTTATTGTAGAAACTTTTATGAAAAAGGCGGAGTTGCAATATATTCAAGATCTTGTTTAAATGTAAATAAAATCGATTTAGATAAATTTTGCATAGAAAAGCATATTGAAATATGTGGAATTTCTTGGAAAGATAAAGATAAAGTTATAATTATATTAACCTGTTATAGGTCTCCAACTGGAGATCTTAATATATTTTTTCTAATATATATGACATATTAGACATGTTATTTCGTCCAAATGTCAGTATTATTTTAAACGGGGATTTTAATTTGGACTCGTCTCTAAATTCTAGAAATCTCACTGATTTTAAGAAATTATGTAATATATTATTTGGTTTTAACCTTCATCCGCTGGTAAGGTGGCCGACCCGTGTCACGAGCCGTACCTCCACTATTATTGATCATATTTTTACGAACATGACAGATCATACTTTAGTATGTGTGAATGATAATAATATCTCTGATCACAGGACTGTACTATTTGAATGTAGTTCAAAAATAAATAATAACCCTCAATGTTGCTACTTCAAAAGAAGTTACAATGAGAACGCTATGTTAAACTTTCATTCTGCTCTTGAGTATGAGAGCTGGTCGGATCTTTATAATTTCACAGACATTGATGCGGCATTTGATCATTTTCACAAGATATTGCTATATCATTTTAACATACATTTTCCATTGCGCAAATTTTATAAAAACAGCAATAAGAAAGGGTGGGTGAATGATGATATCAAGGTATCAAGTAGGAATCACCTGTATATAAAAATTCGAAAAAAAACACATGAGCTGTTGGTGACTAATACTAAAAAACAGTATTATCAAAATAAGGTGATAGCAGAATTGTCGGGTAAAGAGAAAATTCACAAAAACATAACAATAAAAAAGGACGGAGAGCTATGTGATGATCCGGATCAGATAGCCTCCATATTTAGTGAGTGTTTCTTAAAAGCACCTTTAGATATTGTCAATAATGTACCGCCAAATAACGCTCCTATTAAAAATGTACCTTACCATAACAAATCGATCTTTTTGGAACCCTTTGTAGAAGAAGAGCTGTACAATTTACTAAAATTAAAATTAAAGAATAAACGCTCAGCCGGACCTGATGAGATTCCCTCCTTTATCGTAAAGAAAATTATTGGTGTAATCATACAACCTATTACTTTTTTAGTAAACCTATCATTTATATCTGGAAAATTTCCAAGTAGCCTAAAAATCGGTAAAGTTGTACCTATATATAAAAAGCATGAGCCAAATATGGTTGAAAATTATAGACCTGTAACTATCCCATCGGGTATCTCAAAAATTTTTGAATATGCTTTCTTACATTGGCTTATGAACTTTTGTGAAAATAGTAATATTTTGACGGAAAATCAACATGGTTTTCGTTCTAATAAATCCACACACACTGCTATGTATGCTTTCTTTGAGAGGCTCATTGACTATATCGAGGCTGGTGAGTGCCCTTTTGGGATATTCTGTGATCTCAGCAGGGCATTTGACTGTGTCGATCATGACAAATTATTAATAACACTTTATGCCTATGGTATTCGTGGTGGAGCTTGGGATTGGATAGCCTTTTTCCTGAAAAATAGAGAACTGTATGTATCCGTAACATACTCCTCCGATGGAAATGTCGGTAGTGTCAGCTCAGGACACAAGGTAAATAATCTAGGAGTCCCTCAGGGCTCTGTTCTGGGGCCGATTCTGTTTTTACTTTATACCAACGAACTTGATACTTTGACATCGGACGCCAACTTGATAATGTATGCGGATGGCCAGTCTCTGCTGATATCTGATAGATTAGATAATTTATTGGAGCATAAATGCATGATTTCCTTAAATGAATTTTATAACTGGTACTGTTTTTATAAACAATTCTTAAATGCTGATAAGACCCAATATATAAGATTTCACAACCGACAAAAAAAGTTGCATGGATTTAGACATTAAAATTAATGACAACAGTCTGTCAAACAGTAAAAATAATAAATTCCTGGGAATAACATTAGATGAGTGTCTCAACTGGAAGGTACACTGTGAGCAGTTAATATCAACATTGAATTCGATCTCGTATTTGATGAGAAGTTTAAATGCCATTCTATCAAAAGATCAAGTATTAAATTTATATCACGCACAGGTCGGGTCCAGACTAAGGTATGGCGTTGCCTTTTGGGGAAACTCCACCTTATCTGCGGATTTTTTTATTGTACAGAAACGAATTTTAAGAAACATGGCAGGGATTTCCAGTACCTGTTCTTGCAGAGATGTTTTTAGAAAATATAAAGTTTTAACCCTTGTTAGTATCTTAATCTATGAATTGTGTGTATATGTTTACAGTAATAAGGCTAAATTTAGGACGAATACAAAGTTTCATGCTAGAAACACAAGACAAAAAGAAGAATTTCATGTTCCTTATTATAAATACAATATATCGATAAATGCACCCAACTGTCTAGGTCTGAAACTGTTTAATTGTTTATCTAACGACATCAAACAGGCAAAAAATGTGAATAGTTTTAAACTAAAATTACTATATTTATTAAACAATTGTTTTTATACTTTAGATGAATTTCTTGTAGCATAATTGCATGCTAAATTGTAACGATTCCTATACATGATTGTACTGTCTGAAAGGAAAATAAAGGTATTATTATTATTATTATTATTATTCCAAAGTTCTCACACACTGAGGGTGGGGTTCGCTTACTATCGGCTCTTTAAAGCAAGATAATAAGTTTCTATTGTAGGTTTATTAAGTTGGTAGATTTAAAAACTTCCGGACTGTATTGCAAGTGCTGAGTATCGTAGCTTTCTGTATCAGACCAATAATATGCTGACTAAGGCCGAGTGTGTCCAGGCCCTTCTTCAAGTCATTAGGAATAACGCCAGTTGAGGACAGAACGATCGGGACAATGGATACCTTGTCTTGTTGCCACATCTTTTTAATTTCTTCTGCAAGTTCACTGTATTTATTAAGTTTTTCCGCATGTGCTTGTCGTAGTCTGTGAGTATTTGGTATGGCTATGTCAATCAGAAAAGTAAGTTTCTCTGATTTGTTCGTTAGGACGATTATTATTATTATTATTATTATTATTATTATTATTATTATTATTATTATTATTGTTATAGTGAAAACCTTATAGATAAATTAATAAAAAATAAACAAAAGAAAAAGTTACTTAAAGAATTTTATGCTGATACTCCACAAAGAACTGACGTATATAAATGTATTAATTATAGGCCTAAGATTAGTGATAAAATTAGTCATAAACTTAAAAAACTAGGATGTAAAACTATGTGAATCCTTATTTTCATTAGGCTAATAAACCAAACTGCAAATAATTGCGAACCTGGCCGCATTAAGTATAGAAACCACATTCTACAACAAAACGCTTGGTTTTGATTGAAACAAGCACCAGCCGAAAGAATTATTCCTAATTAAAGGAAACTCTCATACCAGCCGTCTCAGACTAACTTGCATACCGCAGTTTCGCACTTCCTGGTGCTCATCAGTGCAAGGCGAGCCCGAGACGACTAGTACAAGAGCCTGGGTTAACCAAGTGGCCAGATCGATGTTGTAAAACGACGAAATGGGAGAGGCTCCATCTAGCGACAGCTGCCTGTTGCAATCAAAACAATAATATCCCGACATGGGGCACGTAATAGTAAACAGCGTGCTTCCAGAGGGCAATTCTGCCCTCTGGAAGCACGCTGTTATATTCATATTAAAATAAAATTCACAGAGGTGTTTGACAGAAATATTTTATTTTAATATATTCTGCCCTCTGGACGCACGCTGTTTACTATTACGTGCCCCATGTCTGGATATCATTGTTTTGATTGCAACAGGCAGCTGTCGCTAGATGGAGCGCCTCTCCCATTTCGTCGTTTTACAACGTCGATCTGGCCACTTGGTTAACCCAGGCTCTTGTACTAGTCGTCTCGGGCTCGCCTTGCACTGATGAGCACCAGGGAGTGCGAAACTGCAGTATGCAAGTTAGTCTGAGACGGCTGGTACGAGAGTTTCCTTTAATTAGAAATGATTCTTTCGGCTGGTGCTTGTTTCAATCAAAACCAGAGGTGATTGACAGAAATATTTTATTTTAATATATATATATATATATATATATATATATATATATATGAAGTGTTGACGTGCTTCCGGGTGTTTTCCCGTTTTCCCGTGTAGTTGGTAGGCTCCTGTTGGAACCATGGTTGTCTGAACGACGTTTCGGCGGAATCTCATCTGCCATCTTCAGGTTGTAGCTGAAAGCAGCAGCAGCAACAGCAGCAGCAGCAGGCAGCTTTCAGCTAGAACCTGAAGATGGCAGATGAGATTCCGCCGAAACGTCGTTCAGACAACCATGGTTCCAACAGGAGCCTACCAACTACACGGGAAAACACCCGGAAGCACGTCAACACTTCATTTAATACCCGTGAAAACCTAAGAAACAATATATATATATATATATATATATATATATATATATATATATATATATATTAAAATAAAATATTTCTGTCAATCACCTCTGTGAATCCTTATTTTCATAAGGATAATAAACCAAACTGCAAATAATTGCGAGCCTGGCCGCGTTAAGTATTGAAATCACATTCTACAAACAAAACGCTTTGTTTTGATTTAAACAAGCACCAGCCGTAAGAATTATTCCTAATTAAAGGAAACTCTCGTACCAGCCGTCTCAGACTAACTTGCATACTGCAGTTTCGCACTTCCTGGTGCTCATCAGTGCAAGGCGAGCCCGAGACGACTAGTACAAGAGCCTGGGTTAACCAAGTGGGCAGATCGACGTTGTAAAACGACGAAATGGGGGAGGCTCCATCTAGCGACAGCTGCCTGTTGAAATCAAAACAATAATATCCCGACATGGGGCACGTAATAGTAAACAGCGTGCTTCCAGAGGGCAGAATATATTAAAGTGAAATATTTCGTCTCGGGCTCGCCTTGTACTGATGAGCACCAGGAAGTGCGAAAGTGCAGTATGCAAGTTAGTCTGAGACGGCTGGTACGAGAGTTTCCTTTAATTAGGAATAATTCTTTCGGCTGGTGCTTGTTTAAATCAAAACCAAGCGTTTTGTTGTAGAATGTGATTTCTATACTTAACGCGGCCAGGCTCGCAATTATTTGAAGTTTGGTTTATTATCCTTATGAAAATAAGGATTCACAGAGGTGATTGACAGAAATATTTTACTTTATATATATATATATATATATATATATATATATATATATATATATATATATATATATATATATATATATATATATATATATATATATGTTAGATCACAAGCGACACAACTAACTTTTTAAAAAGATTTATTTAATTATTAGGATAGTACGTACTATCCTGACATAATATGATTTTAATATAAAGGTGAGTTAATAACTGAAGTACAATTGCTGCGTTACATATATTTATAACTTTAAAAATGCTGACTTGAAGAGTCTTAGAACAAAGGAATATTGTGAACGAGCCTGTGAATCAGGTGATGTTGAGTTAGCAGAAGGAGCAGCTGCCATATGTAATATGATACGCCTGATAAGGCTACTTTCATATGACTCTAAATATTGTAAGTCACTTGGTAATATTTTATATAACAACTTCCCCCTTATAGAAAAAGTTGGTGATTATACAGCAACTTTTGAAATTGAAATTAATTGAAAAATATGAAATACAAAGTACAATAAAATGTGACAAAAATGTAAAAGGTGCAAAAATGTAAAATTGTAAAAGTATAAAATGTAAAAATATAGAATATAAAATAGTAAGCGTAAAAATGCAATACAGTGCATGTAATAAAAGCATAAAAACATATTGAAATAAAATTGAATAAATTTCACTGAAGAGTCTCAGTACAAAAGTTTATGAAAGGCACAAAACTGTTTAATTAAGTTCTATGTCTTCGGATTCTTCGTCTTCTCTTCTTAGTGGAGGTCGTCTTCGTTGAGGGAGTAAGCTAGTAAATATCCTGGAAAGTTTACTAGGTCTCGGAGGAGCTGGGGGCGATGTGGAGACATCGGTGGTTGAATTTCTTCGGTGTATTCTATATTTATAGAATAGGTACACAAATAATAGTCCAAAGATTAAAACAATTATTAAATAAGTGAACCAAGAGATGTGTTTGGTAACGAAGGGTTCATTTATTAGATCGTCTAAGTCTTTTGAATACTGGTCCAGCTTATGTTTAGCGATTTCGAGGTCCTCGGTGTTTAAATTGTTCAACTTTAAAGGTTTTAGATTAGGCATTCGAATGTTTTCGGGAATTTGGCCACAACACTCAAAAGGGACTCGAATTGGGTGATTATTGTCTTCTACACTGGTAAAGTCACTTGTGCTAGCTTGGATTTTGGTAATACCTACAAAAGCTTAGCAATTTGATTGGAGTCTAATAATTGAATTTTTGGAGATTGTGTCAGTCGAAATTATTTTGGGACAGTTAATGGTCACATGTAAAGGTTCCGCGTTTATCACTAACCACTTGTTTCCACCTAGTTCTTGCACGTTGTAACCTTGACTGATGATAAGTGACGTCTGGCAGTTTTCGGGTAGTGTGTCTTGGTTCTTGAAGAGACGGGCTTCGCATATGGCATTGTTGTCAATTGGATATGCAAATAAATTTGAGCATAGCTTGGTATTAGGATAGATTGGTTTGCATCTTTCGAGGTCTGCGATGGGTATGAACATCAAAGAATCATCATCTCTCGCGATATATTTTTGAGAACTTGATAAAATGTGAAATAGACCAGTTCTATTATCCAGAATAGGAATGGGAAATAGTTTGAAAACAGAATATGTTTGAGGGTCTATTAGTGGTATGTCTAATACAAATATTAATTCTGAATTTACCTGAAAAGCTTTTAATTCAATAATATCTAAGTATTGTGAAACCTTTGATAATTTAATCGGTAGTGGTAAATTATTCTTTTGCAAGTTTTGTGAAATCTCTTGCAAAGAGTTTACTAAATCTTGGGGATTGATGATCGATGTATGAATTATTTTGAGTCTCGCAAAAGTGATAGAATTTAAAATATCGTTTAAATTGTCCTCGATAAATAAATAGCTTGCCATGAGTTGCTCGCAAATACTTAAGAATTTTAATTTTGTATAAGCTATTCGCGTTTCGCCTTCGATTTTTAAGATCTGTTTTTCGATTTCTTTTATATCATTATTAAATGTCTCTTCGTCAATTTGTAATTGTCGAACAGTTACATTGAAATTCTTTATGACTGATGTTGTGACTGAAATTTGGTTTTTAAGTAAGTTCTCCAATTGGTGTTCGTCATTATTAAGTTTATTAATACAGTTTAGATAATATTCGCCGTCTTCAGCATCTAGATTGCCGGTGATTGATTTAAATATTGAACCTATACCGTTCAAGAGTCCGCGTTTGTAGCGTTTCGTGTCGAACAGTATTTCGTCGAATTTATTCTTTATGGACTTAGAAATTTGCGTTAATAGACTAAGGTGTGTTTTAACTTCACTTGTGAAGGTTACCATGTCTAAATATGCCGGGTCAAGAGTAATGAAGATTTTATCTAAGATTTTGTCGTTCCTGTCAATAGCTGTCTTGAGTGTGGAAATGTTCTTATGTACTAGTAACGTCCATTTCTTGTGGGAGATTACAATGTCAGTGTCTCGGTGGTAATACACTCCGATAGTGTTGTTTATTGGCGTTATTGAATATTGGGATACTGCTGATCCGAACAGCAAGAGAAACCTGAAAATAAAGTTTAATTTTCAAAATAAGGTTTCATCCTGTCAAAGTTAACTTTAGTTGTCTGGTCTGTTTCTGGATTAGATAAAAGTGCTGAATTTTTAAAGATTTCTTTAATTTCGAATGGGCCGTTAAATTTGTTTTGTAATTTGTCTTTGATCTGAGATTCTTTTACATAGACTTTGTCTCCAATTTGGTAATCTGGTCGTTTTCCGGGGACGTGTTTGTCAAAACGAATTTTGGCTTTCGCTTTTTGGTCTAGCGTACGACTACGTGCTATTTTATAATAATGCGAGATTCTATTATTGAGGTCTCTAACATACTTAGTTATCAGTTCTTTTTGATTGTATAACGTTTCGGGTGGTCTACAAGATGTGTGTCCGAATACTAATTCGTATGGACTAAAACCATGAGTTTTGTTGACCGAATTATTGTAGCATATTACTGCGTACGGTAAAATAGTTAGTGGGTGTTCGTCAGGGTTTTCGGCTTTATGAACTCTAATCATTTCTGCTAAGGTAGCATGAAATCGTTCTATTGATCCGTTAGATTGAGGATGTCCTACACTTGAATAAGTTAATTTTATGTCGTATAGAGTACAGAGATCTTTTAGTAGTTTATTGTCGAATTCGCCACCGTAGTCACAATGGACTCTCAAAGGGGTGCCATAGTGCTGGAAATATAGTAGTAAGGTGTTTACTACGGATTTTGCAGATTTATCTTGTATAGCATAAGCTTGAGTAAATTTTGTTAACTCGTCGCGAATAGTAAGAGCATAATTTCGAGTTGGGGTTTGGAATATGTCGATGGTAATTCGTTCAAATGGCGTTCTTGGTGTTTCCGTAATTACTAAAGGGCTAGTCATGTTTTTACGATATACTTTATTCTTTTGACAAATTTCACAAGATTTGATAAAGTTTTCGACATCTTTAGATAATCCTTGCCAATTATATTTATTTTTAATTCTCCGCATCGTTTCGTTTATTCCGCGGTGAAGATTATTTTTACCGCAGTGATGCTGGTCTAAAATGATCGGAATTTGATCTTCGTCAGGGGTCTGAACGATATTTTGGCATATTACAATTTTTAGGTCTTTTTCTGCGAAAATGAACGATAGCATTTCGAGAATAGGGAGATCTAAGTTGTTCTCAACGTAATACGTTTTGGAAAGATCTAAAATGTTTTGTCTTTTATACAGTACCATGAACAAATGTTCTACTGTAGATTTAACGTCGAATGGCAAAGGGACTATAAAGTATTTACTATGCCTGACTGATTTACTCGAAACGATATTTTTGTGTTCTTTGTCTAAAAGCTGTTTGTTTGAAGTTTTACTTTTAGAATAATTTATTAAAAATTTTATTTTTATGTTAGAATTTCTGTGCGATTTATTGATCAGTTGTTTCGTCAATGTTTTATTGATCTCAGGCTTCACCAATTTTTTCATATTCAGTAAAATTATTTGTTTTCGTCTCTTCTGGAAGATGTATCGTATATGTATTAATTTTTGTATTGTAAACGATGTACTGATTTAAACAATACGTTCTAGTTTAGGTTACAATTTAATTTTGAAAATATCTCGATCCGTTTTCTTTTTGAGTGTTATTATTAGGTTTTATATTTTTGTGTTACATGTAAAACGTATATAATGAGACATTATAAGGATTACAACACAAAGCTAAGGAGAAATTGATTAAAATTATAATTAAACTGTTCTGATTAATACAATGTTTCTATTTCCTACAATTATTAAAACTTTATTGAAGAAAAGAAAATGATCGAATGATTTTTCGATGAAAGAGAAGTAAATTAAAAGCATCTGTTTATTGAAATTGTTTTACAATTAATTTAAGTTGGTATAAAAGTTTCCTTTATAAAATTTTAAAATACTTAACTTAATTATAGGTAGTTAAAATTTGAATAGTTGACAAAATTTAAATGAATTTAATGTAAGATGGTTACAATTAAATATAGCTAATTTGAAATATTTACTTGACTGGAATATTTTATTTGGTCAATAAAAATAAATTCTTACGACATAATTTTTGAAATAGTTTGTTTCCAAAAATGCTTTTTTGTTGTATATAATATTTGATTTTGTTGTTTTTATTTCAAAGGGTCGATATACGGTTGAGACAAAACCAGGTATTATAAATTAAATTTAAATATAGATCTAAATTTTTGGATAGGTTCGAATTTCAGATTTGAAAATTCTATGATTTTAGGTATTGCTTTAATAGATGTTAAAAATAGATTTTCCTCATTTGGCCTCATAATCTTGTGTGGTTGATAAAACTTTGTTTTATTTTGATTACGAGAAATTGTGTGATTGGTTCTTAAATTATTCTTCACATCATTAAGCATTTTCCTAATTCTCGGTTTGTTAGGTATTCTGTCGATTTCAAATGTAGTTTTTGAATCGAATGTCTTTCTCTTGGGAGTGATTATTTTCGTCTGTAATTTCGAATAATTTTTCAAGGTGTTAAAATCTACAGTTGTCAAATTAGGTTTTTTGGTGATAAGCGATTTTGTATCCGAAAGAGAATTATTTATTAGTTGGTTGGCATTGTCATTATTAAGATTAAAAATTGATTTAAATTTTTGTATCGGTTCCAGTTCTAAGTCTGAAAAATTGATAGATTTCGGGATGGTATTTGCGTTGATTACTGTTGTGAAAAATGCTCCGTTTTCATTCACTTTAATAAGAGCATTAGGTAAACGAACTGTCTCTTTTTCCTGAGCTAATAGTATAGCTTCAGTGTTCCGCAAATTACGTTTTAATTCAAATCTTTTTTCCACACGTGGTTCTATGGAAATTATATTTTGGTTTTTGTTTTCGCGAGGGGTCTTTGAAATTGGGGTTTGAGAATTACTAATATTTTTTATTGGTGGTTCCGGTAGATCTCGATTTACTTCAAAAAGAGGAATAGTTTTAAAGTTAGTAATTAACTTGTTGTTATTCATGTCAATAATGCATCTATAATGTTTGAAAAAGTCGGTTCCTAATAATCCGTCGAATTCGATGTCTAAATCGCAAATGTATACTTTATGCGGATCATTAGCTGTAAAAGGTATAAGAACAGATTCGGTTATAGCAATTTTTTGTTCTGTTATACCTTGTATAACAACGTTCTCGGGAGATCTGCGCTTGTAATTTTCGGCAAGTTTTGGTTTGAATATTGATATGCCTGCACCGGTATCGAGTAACATTTTGAATCTATTTGTAACGTCTTTAATATAATAGAGGTTCCTTGAATTTACAGTTAGAGATGGATACGAGATTACATTAAAATTTGTTCTAGATGGTTCAGGGACGGACTGGGATTGTCCTTTAAATTCATGGTTTGAATTTGACTCGACATTTGGTCGATTTGGGAATCCGGTTGTTGTGTTGGAGTATCTGTAGGATACTCCGGGCCTTGGTAAAAATCCGGTTGATTAAAAGAATAATCCGTATGAGAGTTTGGTGAATCGAAACAATTTTCGTATTGATTTGGTGGGTAATCAATATGATTCTCGTATTGGTCTGGTTGATTGTAAGCATGTGGATTTTGATAATCCCCATTACCAGTAAAATATTCTTGGGAATGTACCTCATTATTAAAATTAGAATTATTTTGGAAATTTTCAAAACTATCAAATTGTTGGTAGTTTTGATCACAATAAGGATTATAATTGTCATAATTTTGTGCATCATAGTAATTATCAAAATTAACGTGATGAGTTTTTTGAGGGTTTTGACGGTTAAAACTTGAAGCTTGTTGATTGGGAGGTCTTTGTTGATAATTTGGGTTAGGTCTTATTACAGAAGGCCTGTTTTGTTGTGGAGAATTATTTTGTGAGAAATTTTGTTGAGAGGTAAAGTTGCCTGGGCTATAATAATTTGATGGACTTTGAAAATTCGGCCTAGAAAATTGTTGAAAATTGGGCCTAGGAAATTGTGTTGGAGTTCCACCAAAATTGTTTTGCCTGTAGTTGGGATTTTGCTGTGAAAATTGCCTTGCACGACATTCATTAAAATTATGTCCATTTCGTTTACAATAATTGCAAAACTGCTGTGGATTTGGACGTCTTTGCTGAGTTTTCACGGAATTTTTGTTAACTGATTTGTTAGGAAATTTTTGCGATTCGAAATATGAGAGTTGGAGTTCTCGCTTAACTCTACTAATAGCATCTAACATATTTCTGGGGTTACCTGCACGAATTATTTGACCTAATTTGGGTTCAAGTCCGGTAAGTAACGTATTCAATGTCATCGTTTCGATAAGGCGTGATTGTGCATTTTTCTCTTCTAATGTCAAGGATTGTTTTTGCACAGCGGCGTGCATTTTGGCGTTATGAGTTTGAAGTCGAGAAATAAAAATAAGTGCGGTTTCATTCTGCAATTGATGAACTCTTTGCAGATCTTGTATAAGCGCTGTTAGGTCGCGTGAATCGCCAAAGTGCGCCTCGAGCAAGCTTTTTATTTCTGCCCAAGTAGCAGGGTTTCGCGAATTTATGAGCTCTGACGCTTTTCCGCGAAGCTTATTTTTTATATGTAGAGTCACTAAAATTCTCTGATCATCTACTGCCATGCCTTGAGCATGAACACACGCAGAGATAAATGTATGCAAAAATATGGGGTTCCCATCGAACTCAGGTATTATAGAAAAGATTTCACTTAACTTGTAGGGTTCGATGTTTACTGTTTCATTCATTGTAACGTTCTGATTTTCATTTCCAGTGACTTGATTGTCAGTCATTTTTTAATAGGTTATTATTTAACTTTTAAAGAAAAGGAAATTTTAATTAATTAAAAAAAAAATTTTATGAGGTGAAAATCAGAATGATACGGCACTGGTGTGACAAATGTTTCACAAACTTATGATTTACTGATTAGCTTGGAATGCGTTTCAATGCAAAATAAATGTTAACTCTGAAATATTTCTGTGTTGTAAAATTGAACTTGAAATCTGATATATTTAAATGTATTAAATTTCTTGATAAGTTTAATGAGACTTGCGCTAATCTGGGTTATAGAACTGCTGTTCTTTATACTACGTTACGTAAATTGAAATAAATTGAATGAATGGGTTTGAAAAAGTGTAAAATGTAAAGCACAAAATAAACGAGATGATTCTTATTTGTACTTACATCAATATTTTCATCTCCGTGGAGTCTTGTAGTTGAATGCGACTTCGTGAAGCGGGCTCCGTCTGTCTGACGACGAAGACACCAACTTGTGTGACCAGGGATGATTTCTTACTTGCTAAAGTGTTGTTGCTTGTTGAGTGATTGCTTCTTGTGTGGTTGCTTCTTAAAATTAATTGTTGCTTTGATTGTTGAAATGTTGCTTGTTGATTTGTTGCTTGTTGCTTGAAAAAAATTGTTTCTTTGAATGTTGAGTTGTTGTGTGCTGTGTCTGGGTTCTTTTTCTTCTTAAAGAATTGAAATTCACCACTCCTGCCCTAAAGTGCTCCTTGTTCTTCCAGTCTTTCCCTCCAGTTAGGCACCTTTTCGTAGATGTTATCCTTGTTCTCTAGGGTAGTTTCTGGTAGTTAGGCTCCGGTACAGGGTGTTTTGAAGATCCTTTTCGACTGCGCCAAATTTTGTTAGATCACAAGCGACACAACTAACTTTTTAAAAAGATTTATTTAATTATTAGGATAGTACGTACTATCCTGACATAATATGATTTTAATATAAAGGTGAGTTAATAACTGAAGTACAATTGCTGCGTTACATATATTTATAACTTTAAAAATGCTGACTTGAAGAGTCTTAGAACAAAGGAATATTGTGAACGAGCCTGTGAATCAGGTGATGTTGAGTTAGCAGAAGGAGCAGCTGCCATATGTAATATGATACGCCTGATAAGGCTACTTTCATATGACTCTAAATATTGTAAGTCACTTGGTAATATTTTATATAACATATATATATATATATATATATATATATATATATATATATATATATATATATATATATATATATATATATATATATATATATATATATATATATATATATATATCCTTTTGAAACTTCTTGTATGGCTTAATTACGCCTGGTCTACCACGTTTTTTCCTCGCGGAAATTTTCGTAAATGCGTCTTCCCCTCTGTCCGTAGAAATCGACGATTTCCAAGTGTCGGACTGGAAAATTGACAAACATATTTTGTCCGACAATTCAAAAATTGGATTCTACATATTTTCATTAAGCAATACTGAAATCAATACATTCACTATTTTTTATTTTGCAAAATTAAAAAAATGTACAAAAATAGTAAATATGTATTGATAACCAGATGATTTTTTTCAGAATTGTTTAATAAAAATATGTAGAATCCAATTTTCGTATCGGACAAAATATTTTCCAGTCCGACGTGACGGAAAAACGTGGTAGACTAAATAGGCGCAATTAAGCCATACAAGAAGTTTTAAGAGGATATGGATAAATTCATTTTATGTACGCGGGCGCTTAGACCATATTTAAAAAAAAATAATTGAAGAAACACCTAAAGGCCAATTCCGTAATGGAATTTAAAGTGAGCTTCTTTAGATAAGTTACATTTTACTGTGACAGTTTGTGAACAAATCTCTCAAACGATCAGTCAAATGTAACTTTTTCTAAAGCTCGCATTAATTTCCATTGTGAAATTGGTCCTTAGAGTAAATATTATCGTTTGAGATATTTTAAAGAATTATGCATAAATCTGAAGTATAAAGTTAAAATTTTCCAAATGACAAATATTTTGACTAAAAACTCATTTTTTTTGAAAAAATGTAATAAAATATTACAAAAATGTTTACTGTTACCATTCTAGTACTTTTTTAAGTTTCTGTTTTGTAAATTTTATTTACTCAAGAGTTTAAGAAATATTCATTATTACGTACTATTAATGCTATTTTAAGTTTGTTTTATATCAAAAAATTTATAGCATACGAACAATAAAATTTAATAATTATTTTATGTGCCTTATTGTTTCAATACTTTATGTAGAAGTTGTGGCAATGTTTGTTATTAGAAATCGTTTACGTAAACAATGCAAAATATGCATCAAGCATAAAATGACATCAGGACATATTAATATAAAATACATACATATACAGTGTGTCCCACTTTAGCGCTAATTCATAATGGATGTTGTTTTCTCAATTTTTTATTTTATTCACCAATCTGACAAAATCTGAAGTGTAACAATTAAACAATTTACGAAGCTGCCTGCCTAATGATGCTTTTGATAGAATGAGTTAAACGGAAAGATAGGTAGTGCTGAAATTATAACATATTCTTCTATAATTTTGTTAAAATATAGGCAATTAAACGTTAGTGAAGATGATGGACCATAATGACGATATCCTGTATTATAAAACTTAGACACTATTTACGTTGTTCGCTTCAAATATTTGTAGTCATGTTGTAAATGACTACGTAATTTTTCTACTGTTATTTGAGACAAATCGTGATGTTCTTCTATGGCTTGTCGGAGCTCTTCTTTACTTGGATAAAAATTTGTTTCATAGAAATGAGAAAAAAATTTTCTGCATTTTTTTTTAGTAGGTGTAGTCCATGGGTTTTTTCCTAAAATAATAACAATACAAACATTTGTTTACAAGTACCTTGTACTTAAAAAAAAAAGTAATAGTAAAACCGATAATTACTTTTCCCCGATCTTTTAATTTCAGCACTGATCCAGGTCCGCATCTGCTGCGGAGTTCTACTTAAGGATAGATTATGCTCTTCCAGTATATCTTGGCATTGTTGAAATGATGGCAAAATTTTCTGTTCCAGATAGTAAGCAAACACTGTTCTCATGGTTTTCCTTTCAGGAGTACGCCAAGTTCTTCTAATAGTCCCTCTCGTACTCTTTGGAAACATTCTACTCCTTTCTCTTACTCGTTTACTTCCATTGCTCGTATTAGGGGATTCCACGATCACACTCAAATCTGGTTTATACTGATAATACTCGTCAGAACTATCATCATCTGTATCGACATCTTGAGATGTTGTTTCTTGTCGGTCCATTTGCATATCTTCAGATTCTATTTCCATTTCAGTTGTCATAGAGCCGCATGCAGGTTCCATATCACCTGCTGCCGTTGTTAAATCTTCAGATTCTATTTCCATTTCAGTTGTCATAGAGCCTCATGCAGGTTCCATATCACCTGCTGCCGTAGTTAAAACTTTGCCCATTTGTACGATGTCTGTCGCCAGTGATCGTTGGCGATATATGTTATTATGAATTTCGAATGCGTGGCCCATGAAATCACTTATTACCAACTGTTCTCCTTGGGTTAGGGTGCATGTACTAGTGACTAAATGTTTCCTTAGTTTTGTTGCAGTTAAAGTATTACTATTTAAATTCATCGCATTACAAAACTCTTTAAGCGCACTTCCCGCTTTAAAAAATGGTTCAGTAGAATTAATAGGGGTGCCAAAGATATAAGGGTTCTCATTAGAAACGTTTGCTTGTTTTCTATGTTTTAATATGTTATCAATAGCCAGTTTGTTTATTTTAGATATAAGAACTGGTGCAGGTTTATCTAATTTGCCTCTGGATATAAATCGGGAAAAATTTGATGCATATTTTTTTTCAGATATGTTGAGTTTGTCCGTCATTTCTTCGTCTACATTTTGTACATTTTGGTATTCGATTAATTGCGACTTTTCAATGTCTCCTGGTCGTTTTCGATTCAATATCATTATCTGCACTAGATTTACCTTTATCAATTTTTTCCAAGCGCTTAAGTCGAAGCCAACTTTTAAAATATTTACACATTCGTTTATTTCCTTAGAGAGGGCATTAAATAATGTGCTGACTTCTGTTGTGGTCGGTAACATTTCTACTTTTGCTCGCTGATGTTGTGTCCTATTTTCAGAGGCAATTTTTGTCATCAATGCACATTGATTGTTTTGTAAAAGAAATAAGAAGTTTTGTGTTTTGCCTTAAGCTTCTGTGTCATTTCGTTTAATTGCCTCACATATCAATGTTGACCCTACCTTGACCATCAGTCCACAGGTGGCTCCTGGCAAGCTAGGTGTTTCATATTTCCCATTTCTCCAAATAAAACGATAAATATTAGAAATACATACATTCAAATACTCTTAACATCCTCAACAGTGGTTTGCAACAGCGCATCAAGTTAAAATTCGGCTTTATTAATGATTATATATAATTATAGCCAAGTATGACAAGAAAAAAACAGCCATTTAAATATAAACTAACTGTTATTTGTGGCATTTTCTTATTTTTTTTTTGAAATTTGGTTTAGGCACTACTAATATATTCTTGATATAAATTCCAATAAATCTACAAAAAGTGGAATAAACCAGTATATTAATGGGAACCTCTACGCCTGTGACTTTTATGTCAAAGGATCAGTCAGCGGATGCTATTTGACAAGTAAGTAATATAAATAAGATTTTTTTGGGACGTTTCGAAGCTTAATGAAACTGCATATATGCATAACACATAATGAAAATGATTTCATTAAACGGAAAAAGATATTAGTTTCCGAAATGTCAGCGAAAAATCTTATTTAAATATTAATTCCTATTTATGTCAATTGTCAAAAAGCACCTTCTGACTGATCTTTTGACGTAAAAGTCAAGATATAGACGGTTTATTCTTTTTTTTTATTTGGAATTTATATTTAGAAGATATATGTGGCAGAAGACCCAAACAGAATTTTAGAAAACAATTCCCATTTATTTAACATATCGCAATGGATAACATCTAAAACTTTTGATTTGACTGAATTACTTTTAGTCTAAGCGTTCGATGCATCAAACCTTATGTCATAAAATAACATGACCGGACTTATTTTAGCCCATTCCTCTAATAATGACAGACACAAAATGCAGGGTCTGCCTGGCAAATTTCTGCCGTAATGGTCTCAAAAATGCCAACTTGCCGGTCATTTTTCAAGTAAATATGAATTTATAACAGCATGAAATTCCGGGGCGGCCAAGCACGATAGTTCAGTTGGCTAAAGCGTAGCGGCTTGAATTGACTGACTGCAATGCTACTGAGTTCGAAACCTGGCCAGGGCATGGATGTATAGTGTGTTTTTCCTCTCGATATTTTATGTATGTGTTTGGTATTTTGAGATCACCAAAGTACATTTAGCGAAAGACTTTTTGGAAAAATATGTGACATTTTCCTTGTACAAGAAACAACTCTTCATTTTGACGCACAATTATTGATGGAAAAAGTAAAGTCAATTAATGACGTGCATTGTTTCACAGAAACTTCAAAAGTTAATCACATTTTGAGTGAGAACAGAGCGACGGAGCGATCCCATGATGTATATATTATAATGAATGCGACGAAGGTTGGCTCCCGCTGGATTTTTTTTAAAACTAATAATTTTTATAATCACACTAAACCACAACTGTATGGCCTCTTGCTACCTCGTTTTACTTATTTACCTTCAACTACCCCTCCTACCCCTCACTGGATTGAGTTCCAAATGTAATATAGTTTAAGATCTCATTAGAATACCTAAGTGTATCAAATTTCAAGTCGATATCTTAAACCGTTTTAGAGTAATCGTGCGCACAAAAAGTTACAATTACAAACAAACAGACAGAAATTTCTTCTATCTCAAATTTAAAAACCCGGTGTTTCACAATTTTCTAAGTCCATTTCAACGATAAAAAAATAAAATTCATATTCATTACAATACTTTCCCTCCACTTTGTGGAAGTCATTACTTCGGCATTCCAAAGAAAAATAGCGGAAATTAAATGGCAACTTAAAATTATGTTAAATATGTTTAACAAAACCCGAAAACACATAAAATATGGAAGAAAAAACAAAAACACTACATCCATGCCACGGCCAGGATACGAACCCAGAAGCATTGCAGTCAGTCAATTCAAGCTGCTATGCTTTAGTTGCCTGAGCTACAGTTCTCAGCCGCCCTGCAATTTCATGATGTTATAAATTTATCATAGTTACTTGACAAATGACCGGAACTTGGCATTTTCGGCGGCAGGAATCAGCCAGGTAGACCATGCATTTTGTGACTGTCTTTATTAGAGGAACAGGCTAAAACAAGTCCGGTCGTGTTATTTTATGACGTAAGGTTTGATGTATCCAACCACTGTATCCTAAACAACATAAAAAATTAAAATTACTAAGATGTAAAATATGCATTAACCGTAATTAATACAATTTCGATTCGGCAGTTTAACTTTCGGTACCACTATTACATAGAATTTTTTTTATTTAATTGATGTCTAAATTATAAAAAGTGAGTACAGAAATTTAATTTTTGTGATATTACAGTAATAAGAATAATTTAAAAGTTTCAAACGAATAAAGCAAACACGAACCTTTCTAACTGCGTATGCCGACTAACTTTCTTCTTTATGTAGTTGAGAAAATAGTGGTACTGAAAAAGTTATCAATTTACTCACTCTTCAAGTTTGAAATATGGTGTTCTTAATTATGAAAGATGTAGTTTGAACTCAAATAAAAAAAAAGTGAACCCAAAAAATTTATATTTTCAACTTGCTCTGGTGCAAACCCCTGAATGACTATAATTTAATAAAAAGAAAATTACTGTAGTCCTGCAATTTTATGTACGATTTTTACAAAATCATCAAAATATTCCGGAACAAAAATGTCTTCTAATTTTTTAATGTTATGATTAAACTCCATTAATTCGTGAAGTATTCTGCCAAGATGGCGAATTTTATTTCTTATCTCTTTATAGTGGTGAGAACTTGAGCTATATTTACTAGCTAATAAATTTGCATAATTAATTATAAGTTCATCGTTGCAAGCAAGTCTTGTGATATAATCATCTCGCATTGGAGGAAAAATCTTCAATTTAAAATCATCACTTGCTTTTGGATGGACTTTGGGTAGAGTGGCTCTACTTTTAGCCTGAAGGTTCATGTTCGTAATGTTCATCATGTTTGTTTCCTTATGCTTTACAACACACTGCAATCGATCGTGATTATGCAAATTTGTCTTTTTATAAAAACCATTGCAATAGGGGCATGCTACACTGTCAGTAGGGTCTGAGTTTTTCTTCGGGCGTCTTGTACATATGTACGGTTTTTTTGGATTTTCTTTAGAAAATTTAAAATCCCCCAACTTCTGGATAACTGCAAAAGCTTGCCTTCGTTTTGCAGACCCTAAAAAGGAATAAGTTTTTAATCGTTAAAAATTAAATGCTCGGTATTATATTTAAATGCAATGTTCACATTCTCATTATTTTGCTCTAGTTCTCAGTAAAAATATTAAGTGCTCAGTAAAATACTTATTACCCGGTAAAAATTCTGAATGCTCTGTAAAATACTTAATGCTCGGTGAAAATTGCAAAATTATCGGTTAACAAACCTAACCCTTAGTAAAATACTACACGCTTAGTAAAAATTATAAATGCTTCGAGCAAAATAGTAATCGCACAGTATAAAATATAAAATTGAGTACAAATATCACATGATCACTAAATATAAACATAACAATATTTATCGCGTATAATTTATTTTAATGTATAAAAATAAAACAATAAAAAAACAAACAAGGTTCTGTAATATATAAGAAATAAAAATAAATATGGTACACAATACCTAAAGGTACAAGATACAAAAGTCGATACCAAGTAAATAAGTTACAAGTTGCATAAAATTAAATTGCGTACAAAACAAACTTAAAGGTAATAGGTACAAAACCGCTGCCTAAGGAATCACTACTTCCACATCCAGATTATTCGTCCAAGTCACTTTAAAGGAAACATCTTGACTATATTGACTATATGTGGAAATTATTAGTCATAGAATTTTAATAATATTTGGAGTAGATGTCATAGAAAAGTTTGAGGAGTTGGTTTCTACCATATACGTTAAAAATGAAGTTTCTAGTTTACCGTACTTATTTTCCACTATTTACAACCTATCACCTCAATGGAGTCATCTCAATCAGATGTCACTACAATACATACGTGTACTAACTCTCAAGTGAATATCTCAATTTGATGTTATCAATCCCATTAATAATGAAGCGGAGGTGGTAGAGTTTGAAAATTATTAGAAAGAAATCTGAGGCCTTGGTTTCTAGTATATACACCGAATCCCAAATTTCTGTAGTCTTACCAGCTTGCTTTACTTATTTTCCCCTATTTGCCCCTATTTAACCCCCAACCCTTCAACGGCATCATCTCAAATTATGATCTAGTTTCAGACGTCGTTATAATACATACGTGTACCAAATTTCAAATGAATATCTCAATTTTATTTTATCAACCCTTTTCATATTGGAGTAAGGGTGGTTGGGTTGAAAAATATTATAAGAAAATCTGACGCTGTGGCTTCTAGTACATACACCGAATTTCAAGTTTCTGTAGTCTTACCAACGTTTTACTTATATTCCTCTATTTACCCCAAATTAACTCCAACCCTTCAACGGAATCATCTCAAAATATAAACTAATTCCAGACGTCGTTATAATACATACGTGTACGAAATTTCAAATGAATATCTCAACTTTATTTTGTCAACCCCATTAATGGGGTAGGGGTGGTGGAGGGGTTGAAAAATGTTATAAAAAAATCTGAGGCCTTAACTTCTTGTACATACACCGAATTTCAAGTTTCTGTACTCATACCAGCTTGTTTTACTTATTTCCCCCTATTGACCCCTAAATAACCCCCAACCCTTTAACGGAATCATCTCAAAGTATAATCTAGTTCCAGATGTCGTTATAATTCATACGGTTACCAAATTTCAAATGAATATCTCGATTTTATTTTATTAACCCTTTTAATAATGAAGTAGGGGTGGTGGGGGTTGAAAAATATTATAAATAATCTGAGACCTTGGCTTCTAGTACATACACCGAATTTCAAGTTTCTGTAGTCTTACCAGCTTGCTTTACTTATTTTCCCCTAGTTACCCCTATTTAACCCCCAACCCTTCAACAGAATTATCTCAAAATATAATCTAGTTCCAGATGTCGTTATAATACATACGTGTAGAAAATTTCAAATGAACATCTCAATTTTATTTTATCAACCCTTTTCAAATTGGAGTAGGGGTGGTGGTTGTTGAAAAATATTATTAAAAAATCTGACGCTTTGGCTTCTAGTACATACACCGAATTTCAAGTTTCTGTACTCTTACCAACTTGTTTTACTTATATTCCTCTATTTACCCCAAATTAACCCCCAACCCTTCAACGGAATCATCCCAAAATATAATCTAATTCTAGACATCGTTATAATACATACGTGTACGAAATTTCAAATGAATATCTCAACTTTATTTTATCAACCCCATTAATGGGGAAGGGGTGGTGGGGGGTTGAAAAATATTATAAAAAAATCTGAGGCCTTAACTTCTAGTACATACACCGAATTTCAAGTTTCTGTACTCTTACAAGCTTGCTTTACTTATTTCCCCCTATTCACCCCTATTTAACCCCCAACCCTTCACCGGATTTCCTCAAAAAACAATCCAGTTCCAGATCTCGTTATAATATATACGTGTACAAAATTTCAGGTCAATATCTTAAGCCGTTCCGGAGAAAGCGTGCGGACAAAAAAAGTTACAGACAGACCGACAGACCGACAGACAGACAGACAGAAAATTTTTTTTCGCTCAAATTTAAAATCTCGACGTTTCATGACATTCTAAACCTATTTCACGAATATAAATTTTTGAAATTTTTTTTGCGATTACTATACTTCCAATCCACTACGTGGATGTGGAAGTAAAAGTAAATAACAAGTAAATAAGTTATAAGTTATGCATAAAAATAAAATTGTACCTACATGATTGTACTGATGGTTACTTACCGAACGTCCGAGATTTTCAATGGGCGAAACTTTAATAAATATCGGGCATAGGTTACCGAGCAAATTAATTATTTTACCGTGCAAGATAATACAAAATATTGAGATCTTCCTGCGTTAAATACAGAGCATTCAGCACTTTTTACTAAGCAAAATATCATATAATAATGAGCAGTTTATTCCTACCCGTTTTTAATTAGTATCAAAGATGCTTATGATTCATTTAAAAAGTTTTCACAATGACGGATGTATTGAGATTAATGATGTTATTCATAAATGCATAAATTTTTTAATAAATGAATATCCATTTGTAAATACATGTTTTAAGGCACTCTACGAATTCAAAAAAAAAAGAAATTGAAACATTGAAATTAGTTTTTCATACTTATTGATAAGAGAAATTTAAAAATCTTTACACAAGTACAACAAAACTATTCATTCACAATTTGTTCTATACTATAAAATACATTTAATTATGAAAAAAACTTTATAATTGTTTACCTATTGGTAGCTTTAAGGCTTCCTCAACCGTTTTTTCCTTTGGATGCCTTCTTTGTAGATGCCTGGCCAATTTGGCATGCAAAGTTCCACAATACACGCAACAGTGATGTTTTGAGGGATACTTTTTTGATTTTACATTTTTTTCTTGCACCAAACTTTCTGTAAAAATTAAAAACCAGAATATGAATGAAAAAATGTCTTCTTTTTTTACTCAAACAGCACAAACATGCAATTTAGCTAAATAGCGAAAAACTGTCATTAAAGATGAGTTCATGGCATTAGATTAATATCAGTTTGATCACATTATTTTCATCAGAGTTTAACGAATAATGTAAACACAGAAATTATGTTTTTTTTAGTTACTTGCCATTTACGAGAAACTAATTAAATAGTAACTCGGTTGCGCTTCCACTATTATCAAATAGCCTCTCAATCTCTCATTCAACAATAGATTAACATCATAATGTCCAAAGTACCAGACCCCTTTTGTGCTGCTTGGGAATTAACTTTTTAATATCTCTAATAATAACACGAGCATAATTCACTGGAGAGATACTTAACCTAACATTTAGAATAAAATATGATATTAGATATGGTAATACGTCTTGAAATCTAATTTAATAAGAAAGATTTAACTAATATTAAATAAAAATTGTAAAATGATTTAGTTACTTTCAACATACCAATTAATATATCTTCCATGGGATGCTGTTGTTGGAGATGATCTCTTAAATTATATTGCATTTCACCACAAAACATACATAGATCTACAATTTCTTCCTTATTCTCCTCTTTATCTAAAAAATATATATATATATAAAAATACATATGTATAAAAAATATATACAGGGTGGCCCGAATTGAATAATACAGAGATCTCGCAAACCGCAAGAGATACAAAGTTAGTTCAATGGGGAAAAAGTTTCCTATGTTGATGAATAATAAAATGGTTCATAAAAATTCAAGATATTCCGAAGGGTGCCGGAAATATTCGACAAAATACGAAAAAGCTCATTTTCGTTTTTTTACTTCTAGCGTTGTTAGTATAAAAGATATAGATATATATGTTACATCACACACAACACAAAGAACTTTTTAAAAAGATTTATTTATTTAAATGGATAGTACGTACTATCCAGACATGAAGAAGTGAAAAGAATGAAAATGAGTTTATAACTGAGGAGCAAACGTTCCTTTACATATATTTATAAGTTTAAAAGTGCTGACTTGAAGAGTCTTAGAACAAAGGAATATTGTGAACGAGCCTGTGAATCAGGTGATGTTGAGTTAGCAAAAGGAGCAGCTGCCATATGAAATATGATACGCCTGATAAGGCTACTTTCATATGACTCTAAATCTTATAAGTTATTTGGTAATATTTTATATAGCAACTTCCCCCTTATAGAAAAAGTTGGTGATTATACAGCAACTTTTGAAATTGAAATTAAATGAAAGGTGTGAAATACAAAGTACAGTAAAATTTGACAAAAATGTAAAAGGTGCAAACATGTAAAATTGTAAAAGTATAAAATGTAAAAATATAGAATATAAAATAGCAAGCGTAATTATGCAATACAGTGCATGTATAAAAAGCATAAAAATGTATAAAAATAAAATTGAATAAATTTTTACTGAAGAGTTTCAGCACAAAAGTTAGAAAGGCACAAAACTGTTTTAACTAAGCTCTATGTCTTCGGATTCTTCGTCTTCTCTTCTTAGTGGAGGTCGTCTTCGTTGAGGAAGTATGCTAGTAAATGTCCTGGAGAGTTTACTAGGTCTCGGAGGAGCTGGGGGCGATGTGGAGACATCGGTGGTTGAATTTCTTCGGTGTATTCTATATTTATAGAATAGGTACACAAATAATAGTCCAAAGATTAAAACAATTATGAAGTAAGTGAACCAAGAGACGTGTTTGGTGACAAAGGGTTCATTAATTAGGTCATCTAAGTCTTTTGAATATTGGTCGAGTTTGTGTTTAGCAATCTCGAGGTCTTCGGTGTTTAAATTGTTCAACTTCAAAGGTTTTAGATTGGGCACTCGAATGTTTTCGGGAATTTGGCCACAACACTCAAACGGGACTTGAATTGGGTGATTACTGTCTTTTACACTAGTAAAGTCACTTGTACTGGCTTGGATTTTTGTAATGCCTACAAAAGCGTAGCACTTTGGTTCTAGTTTAATGATCGAGTTTTTAGAGATTATGTCGGTCGAACTTATTTTGGGGCAATTATTCGTCACATGTAAGGGTTGTGCGTTTATCACTAACCACTTGTTCTCACCTAGTTCTTGCACGTTGTAGCCTTGACTGATGATGAGTGACGTCTGGCAGTTTTCAGGAAGTGTGTCGAGATTCTTGAAGAGACGGGCTTCGCATATGGCATTGTTGTCAATTGGATATGCAAATAAATTTGAGCATAGCTTGGTATTAGGATAGATTGGTTTGCATCTTTCGAGATTTGCGATGGGTATAAACATCAAAGAATCATCATCTCTCGCGATATATTTTTGAGAAGTTGATAAAATGTGAAATAGACCAGTTCTATTATCCAGAATAGGAATGGGATATAGTTTAAAAACAGAATACGTTTGTGGGTCTATTAGTGGTATGTCTAATACAAATATTAATTCTGAATTTACCTGAAAAGCTTTCAATTCAATAATATCTAAGTATTGTGAAACCTTTGATAATTTAATCGGAAGTGGTAAATTATTCCTTTGTAAGTTCTGTGAAATCTCTTGCAAAGAATTTACTAAGTCTTGGGGATTGATGATCGATGTATGAATTATTTTGAGTCTCGCAAAAGTGATAGAATTTAAAATATCGTTTAAATTGTCCTCGATAAATAAATAGCTTGCCATGAGTTGCTCGCAAATACTTAGGAATTTTAATTTTGTATAAGCTATTCGCGTTTCACCTTCGATTTTTAAAATCTGTTTTTCGATTTCCTTTATGTCGTTATTGAACGTCTCTTCGTCAATTTGTAATTGTCGAACAGTTAGATTGAAATTCTTTATGACCGAAGTTGTAACTGATATTTGATTTTTAAGTAAGTTCTCCAATTGGTGTTCATCATTATTTAATTTGTTAATACAATTAAGGTAGTATTCGCCGTCTTCAGCATCTAGATTGCCGGTGATTGATTTAAATATTGAACCTATACCGTTCAAAAGTCCGCGTTTGTAACGTTTCGTATCGAACAATATTTCATCGAATTTACTCTTTATGGTTTTAGAAATTTGTGTTAATAAGCTAAGATGTGTTTTAACTTCACTTGTGAAGGTTACCATGTCTAAATATGCCGGGTCAAGTGTGATGAAGATTTTGTCTAAAATTTTGTCGTTTCTGTCTATAGCTGTCTTGAGTGTTGATATATTTTTATGCACTAGTAATGTCCATTTCTTGTGGGAAATTACAATGTCAGTGTCTCGGTGGTAATACACTCCGATAGTGTTGTTTATTGGTGTTATTGAGTACTGGGATACTGCTGATCCGAACAGCAAGAGAAACCTGAAAATAAAGTTTAATTTTCAAAATAAGGTTTTATCCTGTCAAAGTTAACTTTAGTAGTTTGGTCTGTTTCGGGATTTGACAAAAGTGCTGAATTTTGAAAGATTTCTATAATTTTGAATGGGCCATTAAATTTGTTTTGTAGTTTGTCTTTAATCTGGGATTCTTTACGTAGACTTTGTCTCCAATTTGGTAGTCGGGTCGATTTCCGGGGACATGTTTATCGAAACGAATTTTCGCTTTTGCTTTTTGATCTAGCGTACGACTACGTGCTATTTTATAGTAGTGTGAAATTCTATTGTTAAGGTCTCTAACATACTTAGTTATCAATTCTTTTTGATTGTATAACGTTTCGGGTGGTCTGCAAGAAGTGTGTCCGAATACTAGTTCGTATGGACTAAAACCATGAGTTTTGTTGACTGAGTTATTATAGCATATTACTGCGTAAGGTAAAATAGTCAATGGGTGTTCGTTGGGGTTTTCGGCTTTATGGACTCTAATCATTTCAGCTAGAGTAGCATGAAATCGTTCTATTGATCCATTGGATTGAGGATGTCCTACACTTGAATAAGTTAATTTTATGTCGTATAGAGTACAGAGATCTTTTAGTAGTCTATTGTCGAATTCGCCACCGTAGTCACAATGGACTCTCAAAGGGGTGCCATAGTGCTGGAAATATAGTAACAGGGTGTTAACTACAGATTTTGCGGATTTGTCTTGGATTGCGTATGCCTGGGTAAATTTAGTCAACTCGTCGCGAATGGTCAAAGCGTAATTTCGAGTTGGGGTCTGAAATATATCGATATTGATTCGTTCGAATGGCGTTCTTGGCGTTTCCGTAATTACCAAAGGACTAGTCATGTTTTTACGATACACTTTATTCTTTTGTCAAATCTCGCAAGATTTGATAAAGTTTTCAACATCTTTAGATAATCCTTGCCAATTATATTTATTTTTAATTCTCCGCATCGTTTCGTTTATTCCGCGGTGAAGATTATTTTTACCGCAATGATGTTGGTCTAAAATGATAGGGATTTGATCTTCATCGGGGGTTTGAACGATATTCTGGCATATTACAATTTTTAGGTCCTTTTCTGCGAAAATGAACGATAGCATTTCGAGAATAGGGAGATCTAAGTTGTTCTCAACGTAATACGTTTTGGCTTAAAGATCTAAAAGGTTTTGTCTCTTATATAATACCATGAACAAATGTTCTATTGTAGGCTTAACGTCGAATGGCAGAGGGACTATGAAGTATTTCCTATGCCTGACTGATTTACTCGAAACGATATTAATGGTGTTTTTGTAAAATTCAGGATGTTCTTCGAAAATGTCTTCGATTATTTTATGATGTAGATCTTGCAAGTTATCTTGCTGGAAAAAGGTTATGATATTTTTATGTTCTCTATCTAAAAGCTGTTTGTTGGAAGTTTCAATTTTCGAATAGTCTATTAGAGATTTTGTTTTGTACAAATTAACAAAAATATCGAATTCTTGAGCGATTTGCTCGTTAGTTATTTGGGCATTTTCGTTTGGGATTTCGTCATCGTCTTGTTCGTCATATTCTGAATCGTCAGTTTCGTTCGCGGCTAGAATTTTTGAGTGGAGTTTAGAACATTCCGAAAAATGGTTGATCTTTATTCGGGATAGCGCGTCCGCGTTTTTATTGATCTTGCCGGGTTTGTATACGATCTCATAGTCGTATTCTTCTAGTTTTAATCGCCAACGTGCGAGTCTACTTCCTGGGTCCTTTATTGAAAATAACCAGGTAAGTGGTCGATGGTCTGTTACCAATTTGAATTTTCTGCCGAATAGATATGGCCTAAAATGCTTTACTGACCATACTATCGCTAAAAGCTCGCGTTCGATCGTGGAATACTTGGTTTCCGCAGCGCATAAAGTTCGAGATGCGTATGCGATAGGTAAGTCTTTGCCTATGTTGCCTTGTGAAAGGACAGAACCAATGGCGAATGCACTTGCATCGGTGGTTAAAATAAATTCATCGTTAAAATTAGGGTAAATGAGAATCGGTGTTGTCGTTAAAGTTTGTTTTAAATTTTGAAAAGAATTTGAACAATCATTGTCGAAGTTAAAAGGTATGTCCTTTTGTAGTAGCTTCGTTAATGGTTTGGTTATTTTAGAGAAATTGGGGATAAATCGCCTATAATATCCGGCTAAGCCTAAAAATGACTTAATTTCTTTGGGATTTTTAGGTTGGGGAAAATTTAAAATTGCATCAACTTTGGTGGGATTCGGTTTTACACCGTCTTTAGTGATGAGATGGCCTAAATAAGCGACTTCTTTGCGGAGGAACTCGCATTTGTCGGGTTGAATTTTGAGGTTTGCCTTTTGTAAGCGTTTGAAAACTTCTGTTAGGCGTGAAATATGGTCATGGATGGTAGGGGAGTAGACAATAATGTCGTCCATATAGACAAGACATCGTTCATTTTGAATACCTAACAAGATATTGTCCATTACTCTTTGGAAAGTCGATAAAGCATTTTTGAGTCCGAATGGCATTCTTACAAATTCGAAATGACCATTCTCAACTGTGAAAGCAGTTTTTTGGATATCTTTCGGGTCTATTTGTATCTGGTGAAATCCAGATGCAAGGTCTAGCGTTGTGAAATATTGGCATTTGCCTAGTTGATCAAGAAGGTCAGAGATGTTGGGAAGAGGATATTTATCGTCGACGGTAACTTCGTTAAGTTTCCGATAGTCAACTACGACTCGCCACTTCTGTTTGCCAGAGGCATCCAGTTTTTTGGGGACTACCCAAACAGGGGATGACCAGGGTGAAATCGAGGGTTGAATAATACCTTGATCTAACATTTTAGAAATTTGATTTTTTACTTCTTCTTTATGGACTTGGGGGTAACGATAAGATTTCGTGAAGATAGGTCGGGAATCATTCGTATCAATGGGGTGCTTAATTTCGTTCGTAACTGTCAAATTGTCACCTTCTAAATAGAAAATGTCTTGAAAATCTAAACAATGCTGCGTTACTAATTCGGCCTCTTCTTCATTTAGATGATCTAAACGTAATTGATTTTGAATTTCAAAAGATCTGTCTGTCGGTATTTGTTGGTCAGGACTGTCAGTGTTGAAATTAAAAATCGATTTAAATTTTTGAATTGGTTCTAGGTCTAAATTTGAAAATTCGATTGATTTTGGGATGGCATTTGCATTAATTATTGTCGTGAGAAATTCTCCGTTTTCGTCTACCTTAACGAGAGCATTGGGTAAGCGAACTTTATCTTTTTCCTGGGCTAACAGTATAGCCTCAGTATTCCGCAAATTACATTTCAATTTAAATATCTTTTCCATGCGTGGTTCTATAGAAATTTTGTTTTGATTTTTGTTTTCACGAGGAACCTTTGAAATGGGAATTTGAGAATTGCAAATATTTTTTGGAGGTGGTTCTGGTAAATCCTGATTTACCTCGAAAAGTGGGACAGTTTTAAAATTGGTTATCAATTGATTGTTGTTCATATCAATAACACATTTATAGTGTTTAAAAAAATCGGCTCCTAATAATCCATCGAATTCGATGTCTAAATCGCAAATGTATACCTTATGCGGGTCATTAGCTGTAAAAGGTATAAGAACAGATTCGGTTATCGGAATTTTTTGTTCTGTTATGCCTTGTATGCCAACGTTCTCGGGAGATCTGCGTTTATAATTTTCGGCAAGTTTTGGTTTGAATATTGATATACCTGCGCCGGTATCGAGTAACATTTTGTATGTCCGTGTTATGTCTTTGATGTAATATAAATTTCTTGAATTTACAGTTAATGATGGATAAGAAATTACATTATAATTTGTTCTG
This sequence comes from Stenurella melanura, assembly GCA_963583905.1. NCBI lineage: Eukaryota > Metazoa > Arthropoda > Insecta > Coleoptera > Cerambycidae > Stenurella > Stenurella melanura. Next base: position 75,404,918 of record OY757315.1, read on the forward strand.
GAAAATTCAGGGACGGATTGAAATTGTCCTCTAGATTCATAGTTTGTAGTTGGCTGGACACTTGGTCGATTTGGGAATCCGTTTGCTGCGTTGGAGTATCTGTAGGATACTCCGGGCCTTGGTAAAAATCCGGTTGATTAATAGAATAATTCATGTGAGGATTTGACGGATAATCGGAACAATTTTCATATTGATTTGATGGGTGATCATTAGGATTGTCAGAAAGATATTCTTGTGGTACATAATTGTCATTAAAATTCGAATCAGTTGGAAAACTTTCAAAATTATCAAATTGTTGATAATCTTGTTCACAATAAGAATTATAATTTTCGCAATTTTGTACATCATAATTGTCAAAATTAACATGATGCGTTTTCTGTGGATTTTGACGGTTGAAATTTGAGGGTTGTTGATTAGGAGGTCTTTGTTGGTAATTTGGGTTAGGTCTTATTACAGAAGGCCTATTTTGTTGGAGAGAATTGTTTTGTGAAAAATTTTGTTGTGGGGCAAAGTTGCCTGGGCTATAATGATTTGATGAACTTTGGAAATTAGGTCTCGAAAATTGTTGGAAATTGGGCCTAGAAAATTGTGTTGGAGTTCCACTAAAATAATTTTGTCTGTAATTAGGATTTTGTTGAGAAAATTGTTGTTTTGCACGACACTCGTTAAAGTTGTGTCCACTTCTTTTGCAATAATTGCAAAATTGCTGGGAATTTGGACGTCTTTGTTGAGATTGTACAGGGTTTTTGTTAGCTGGTTTATTTGAGAATTTTTGTTGCTCAAAGTATGACAATTGAAGTTCTCGTTTGACTCTACTAATTGCGTCTAGCATATTTCCTGGATTGCCAGCGCGAATTATTTGGCCTAGTTTAGACTCTAGTCCTGTGAGTAGGGTATTAAGTGTCATAGTTTCGATTAGACGTGATTGGGCGGTTTTCTCCTCTAATGTTAATGTTTGTTTCTGCACAGCGGCGTGCATTTTGGCATTATGTGTTTGTAATCGAGAAATAAATGTTAATGCACTTTCATTCTGTAATTGATGTATTCGTTGCAAATCTTGAATAAGTGCTGTTAAATCGCGTGAGTCGCCAAAGTGCGCCTCGAGCAAGCTTTTTATCTCTGCCCAAGTAGCAGGATTTCGCGAATTTATTAGCTCTGATGCTTTCCCGCGAAGCTTATTTTTAATATGCAAGGTTACAAGAATTCGTTGGTCATCTACTGCCATTCCTTGTGCATAAACACATGCAGAAATAAATGTGTGTAAAAATATTGGGTTCCCATCGAACTCAGGTATTATTGAAAAGATTTCACTTAACTTGTATGGTTCAATGGTTATTGTTTCGTTTGCTGTAACGTTCTGGTTTTCATTTCCATCGACTTGATTGTCAGTCATTTTTTCTAGGTTTTAATTATTTAATTTGAAAGAAAATTAAATTTTAATTAATTAAAATTATTATGAGGTGAAAATCAGAATGATACGGCACTGGTGTGACAAATGTTTCACAAACTTATGATATACTGATTAGCTTGGAATGTGTTTGAATGCAAAATAAATGCAAAGGTAAAGGTCGTGTAACAACCTTCTTGAAATTAATATTAAAATTGAAATTTGATCTGTTGAAATGTATAAAATTTCTTGATAAGTTTAATGAGTCTTTCGCTAATCTGGGTTATAGAACTGTTGTTTTACGTTACGTACAAATTAAAATAAACTAAATGATTGGATTTGGTTTGAAAAATGTTATATGTAGAGCACAAAATAAAACGCAGCTGCAGTGCGACTTCGTAAAGCTAGCTCCGTCTGTCTGACGTCGAAGACACCAACTTCTGAGCAGGGATGATTTCTTACTTGCTAAATGTGTTTGTTGTTCGTTGAGTGGTTGCTTCTTAAAACTAATTGTTGCTTGTTGTGTTTCTTAAAAGTTTCTTGATTGATTGTTGCTTGAAATTGATTTGTTGCTTGAAAAATTGTTTCTTGGAATTGATTTGTTGTGTGCTGAGGTTCTTTTTCTTCTTAAAGAATTGGGATTCACCACTCCTGTCCTAAAGTTCTCCTTGTTCTTCCAGTCTTTCCCTCCAGTTAGGCACCTTTTTGCGGATGTTGTCCTTGTTCTCTCGGGTAGTTTCTGGTAGTTAGGCTCCGGTACAGGGTGTTTTGAAGATCCTTTTCGACTGCGCCAATTGTTACATCACACACAACACAAAGAACTTTTTAAAAAGATTTATTTATTTAAATGGATAGTACGTACTATCCAGACATGAAGAAGTGAAAAGAATGAAAATGAGTTTATAACTGAGGAGCAAACGTTCCTTTACATATATTTATAAGTTTAAAAGTGCTGACTTGAAGAGTCTTAGAACAAAGGAATATTGTGAACGAGCCTGTGAATCAGGTGATGTTGAGTTAGCAAAAGGAGCAGCTGCCATATGAAATATGATACGCCTGATAAGGCTACTTTCATATGACTCTAAATCTTATAAGTTATTTGGTAATATTTTATATAACATATACCGGGTGCCACAAGTAAGTGGCTCACCCTTATATTTCCTTTATTTTTTAACTTATTCATTTGAAATTTGGGGTGCATAAACTACCTGTAAAAATGGATTTTTGGACATGAAAAATGGTATGATACCATTTCCGGTTTCCCCGGAAATGACAGCAACTTTCGAATTTTAAATGGAACACCCTGTATATTTTTACATATTTGGATTTAAAACAACATTCTAAATACACCATGAGAATTTCGCGAATTTTTGAGTCGATGTTCAGTTTTTTTAAGCATTTTAAGATATTCGTCTAGAGTGCTTTGGAATACCAAAATTTGTTCTACGGTATGTAAAGTCCAAGGGAAAAATATAATTTTTCATTTAATTTCATTAATAACCATTTACGAAGCCTCCAAAGTTGAACATATCACTTTTTTATCGAAAACTTTTTTTTTTCAAATAGAAAGGTGGTGGCTCATTATGTTCAATAAATTATAGATTTTTTTCTGATTTTTTTGACATATGAAGTAATTTAATACCACTTCCGGTTTCGCAGGAAATAACCCTAACTTCTGATTTTCAAATGGAACACCCTGTATATTATTAAATTTTTGGATTCAGAATGAATTTTTGAACATGTGTAGTGATTTTTCTAAATTTATGGCAAGTTGTTGTTTTTTATAGCAATTATAAATTTTAATCTAGAATGCTATGAAATAAAAAAATACGTACTTTGTCATTTTAGATTGTACGGAAAAAA